>JARPMR010000012.1:2487500-4975000 GCA_029955525.1 Oeneis ivallda | reverse complement strand
TCCGGGGTTCAGATCTCAATAATCTCTAACTTTTAAAATCATGTGTAAACTATTACAAATGATTATTACACACTAGCTGATGCCCGCGACTTCGTCCGCGTGGATTTAGTTTTTAAAATCCCGCGGGAACTCTTTGATTTTCCGGGATAAAATGTAGCATATGTCACTCTTCAGGTTCTCAACTATACCCATGCTAAAAATAACGTCAATTTGTAGCTTTGTTTCAACGTGATTGAAGGACAAACCAACAAATAAACATACTTTCGCATTTATAATATCAGTAAGGATAACTCCGTACAGTGTACACAATGTGTGTATACTGTACAGTGTGAAAAGAACCTTTTGACGCGTGGCCAAATTTGGAACTACACTAGCGGCACGCTATGATGGCCGGTTTGACACATTACAATAGTGATGTGGAATGTCAATTTATTCTCGAACAAAAAACAATTAAGTTTTGTTTTTGTACCTGATTAAATAGGTTTAATAAAACAAAAATGTATATGTTTATTTAATTTATTTGAACGAACTGAATATTTGAATGAAAATGAATATACATACTTTATATGCACACAAGAAACATATGAATACAAAAGATACCAAAAAAGGTGCCACAAAAGGCCATAAGATTCGTCCATACTACTATTTTCACTGTCGTCACTGCTATCATCACCTACATTAATAATTATATGTTCGTTTTCTATAATATTATCTATTTTCACATCTCTTTCATAATCTTCCCTTATTAATTTAACAGTTCTATTCACAACCTTTTCCCAGTCTCCTTTAGTCACATGTTCACAAGCTTCTTCTAATAATTTTAGCATTTTTTTTGTGGTAAATGGGGGTTCTGTATTGTGTCTTGCAGCATATCCCTTAATTTGAGCCCACACCAACTCAATCGCATTATACTCACAATGGTAAGGCGGTAACCGTATAACTCTGTGCCCATGTTCTAATGCTTTTTTTTAGTTATCCGTCTAACAGTTCGTTGTCCAATATTAAGCGCATCAGCTACGCGTTCTACCACTGACGTTATAGGTAAAATTGGCCCTCCATTTTGAGCTTCACGATCGAAATAGTTACGAAGGCGTATTACGAACTCACGTGTCTGACTATTTAGAACAGTTCTCTGCGTACGTTCGGTCATATCGACGAAATCCACAACAAAGGGCTTGAACAGAGTCCAAATTAACGAGCAAGGGTCAACAGTAATGCAGTATCAATATTTGAAATCCAAAGCCAGGTCAAAACTATATCACAATCGCATTGCACTGACAGTTTATACTTTTCGAAGCAACGTCAATTCGAAACTGCTTTGTTTTGCATTGAGCATTGACGCGAGTTTGCCGGAGGTAGTAGAGGTGGTGCTAGCCAGCGATCCTATGTGACGATCGTATTGGATTCCATTTTTAAAAATTTTCAATTTAGAAAACCAAATGCCGAGTTGTGGTATATATCATATAAAAATAAAAATTTTACCTTTTGTATGAAACAGCTGATATTTTTTTGCGATTTCAGAGGTTTGTCCACATAGTGAAAATTGTTCATATTCACAAGTACATTCACCCCTTAAATGGTGCAAACTGATTTTTCTACACTTGTATACATTTTAGAAATCAATTTAATAAATAAATTTTGAGTCCTAAACCTAAAACTACATTCGATAAAATTTATGAATCTCTGCACATCACTATCGTCAATAAAGTAATACAATTATTTCCTTCAAAGTCGTTATCAATTAATACGGAACTTCATGAGCGGACAAACGTCAAACCGGCCATCATAGCGTGCCGCTAGTTTAACACCGCACTCATAGGAAAAATAGTCGGAATTCCTAGTTCCATGGGAAAAATCACTGTATAATGACTTGTACGAGTATGTTTGGTAAGCACACTCACGTCCCACTGTCAATGTCATCGAAGTGCCAATAGATCCTTGTCGTACTATAATAATTAATCGGAGTAATAATCACAGATTAATGATTATGTATACCAGATAGTAATAATCAATAATCACTGATTAGCAAAAAGGAAAGTTTCAGTACAAGCAACCAACAAGAACTGGCCGAGACGGGCCGAACTTGTTACTTTTATTACCTAATTAACTTCCTGTAAAGAAGAAAATAGCACTTGAATCTTGAATCTAATTCTAGCGACGATCCAGTGCTTATTTTAGTTGAACTCGGTTCGATTGTCTGCCGTTAACGTCAAAGTTAAAAACAAGTTGAAGCTTGAAAAACTCATTGTATATTAAAAACTCTTCGGGATTGGAGTACATTTTACTGCACAACTATTTGTGGATCACAAGATACATTAATTATATCAGATATACTCAGTAGTTTTTTAATGTGCTCCTATTTTAAACAAGTGCACCTAATATATAGGTTAGTCAGTGATTTTATTAAAAGAAATACGGAACCTTTATAGGGGTCCGTATTTTTTTGTATTTCCGAAAAATTCCAACGCTTAGCCAAATGGATGTAATGAGCCCCTCAAGCTTTGTTACACGCATAAATAATAAATATTTCTTATATCAAATAATGGGTATGACTTACCACTCTTTAAAGTAGTCAACGCTTCCAGAGGAAGCCAGTGACTCCATAAATTTGTTAAGCTCTCCGAAGGCGCCGGGTCAGTATGACCGAGCACGGGGAAAACGAAGTGTGAACTAAACGTCATTCGGAGCAGCTCCGTTATATTTCTGATTGCCTGGTACCTGTCGTCTTCGTTTCTTGAGTACTGATCTGCTACGATGTCCCTGACAAAGAAGATGACATCGAAGAAACTTAACTGGACATTCATCATGGTCTACTGAATATATCTGACTAGCTAATGCCCACGACTTCGACCGCGTGGGTTTTAATTTCAGAAAAAGTGATTTCTTCATATTCAATCGTAAGGAAATCTGCATGACCAAGAGTTTTCCATAACAGTGAAGTCTGGCAATCCGCACTTGACCAGACCCTTCTCATTCCTAAGCCCTCAGAGAAGGACTGTGTCCAGTAGTGGGCCGGCAATGGCTTAAGATGATGAAAGATCCAATGAAACTGATAGACGCTGTAGACTTGAGGTGCTTAAGTGGTACCATCACACCGGAACCGAGGCAATCTTCTTCTTCATCAACCGATTGACGTCCACTGTTGTTTTTTGTCTCTTGCCTCTATCTCGATGGAATTCCACAAGCCTCGGTCTTATGCCTGTATCCAGCAGCTCTCTGCGACTCATCTGATGTCGTCAGTCCACCTAGTATGGGTCTTCCAACACTGCGCTTCCCAGTTCGGGGTCGCCAGTCCAGCACCTTGGAACCCCATTAACCATCAGTACCTACTTCGAACTGTGTGCCCGCCTACGAGGCAGTGAACGTAATTTCTTACCCAGTCCAAAGAACAAATTCGACATTTTCCGAATGCCGCGTCCTCATGTACCGCAGCGCTGACTGGATCAGCTCCAAGGAGCTGTCACAGGAGTAGTCTCCGAGCCGCCCCAGGGCCCGGTGGTGGCCTGAACTTCCACGCTCGTCCGCTCTTCGGCAATCTGCGGACAATCTGCTTATTCATCATCATCATTAACAGCAGCAAGCCGTCAATGTCTCGGCACTGAACGTAGTTTACCTCTCAGAGAAGGGTTATAGGCCATAGTTCACCACGCTGACCCAATGCAAATTGCCAGACTTCACGCACCATTGAGAATATCATGGAAACACTCATGTTTCCCCACGATGAATCATCAAAGGTGTATTGGCAGACGCTAATTCCCCATTTGGCAAGCGTAATGGACTCTGGCTTAAAACATTGTCATCCTAAACTAGTAAGAAAGAATAGTTAAGAATTTTTTATGTTTTGTGCTTTGAGTATTAAATGTTGGTTTGATACTCAAAGGTTGTCAAATAAAATAAATATATAAACAAAAGTAATGGCGACGGATTGAGATGATATAACTAATTTGTCATTGACTAAAGAATAATCTCTTCGTTTTGTTCTTCTACATTGCTTAACCAGCAAAATCATTGTCAAACTCCGGGTAGGCAACAGACCAAAAAAAAAATATTCCTCTCGAAAACTCAGTATCTACGCATTCATGTTTTATGCATCAACATATTCTATGAAGCGTGTTACCAATCCTTACTTTTATTATAATACTAGCTGATGCCCGCGACTTCGTCCGCATGGATTTAGTTTTTAAAAATCCCGCGGGAACTCTTTCATTATCCGAGATAAAAGTAGCTCTCCCGGTCTGAGGAACCACTACTACATCCATTACTATACCCATGCAAAAAATCGCATCAATCCGCTGTTCTGTTGCGACGTGATTGAAGGACAAACCAACAAACAAACACAATTTCGCATTTATAATATCAGTAATGCTTTATTATAACACTTTTTATAATTGTCAAATTTTTTACCATACTTAACCAAAGACAAAATAACGTTTAGCTGTCATTTACGTTTTGTTATTCCACTGTCCGATGCGTTTTTCTTATACCACGTTTTATAGTGACATGACGGAAACGCGGTCGAACGGGATAAAAAGTATCCTATTTCCGTCTCCTGGTTCTAAGCTACCTCTCCACCAATTTTCAGCCAAATCGGTTCATCCGTTCTTGAGTTATAAATAGTGTAACTAACACCACTTTCTTTTATATATATAGATTGTAATTTTAAAGAATTTATGTCCCTGGACATACATAACACGTGACGGGAGCATAAAAAGCGTCGGAATAAAACTTTTTGTAATGAGAGGCTTTGACTATTTACCACCCTACCGACAATGGCTTCAAAGCACTTTAGCATAAAGCCGTTATAAGAAAGAAAGAAAGAAAATATATTTATTTATCAATGGTGACACAGACAAAACTAGATACAGAGTAACATTTCGTCTGTGTGACACCACCCAGAAAGGGTGTACAGCTCAGCACTATGCCCTGCGTGATATGCAAAAAAATGCATAATACAAAGTTCTAATAAATATTTAATTTGTGCGTAGTTTGAGGGCCCTGCCCTTATTGGTTAGCTATCTTCCACTTAAAACTGCAACGTCACCTTCCACCAGGTGAGACCACAGTCAATCAATCGCTAACTTGTCATCGAAAATCAATAGAAAAAAAGGGAGTTAACTTATATTTTTATAAAAAAAAAATGTTGTGAAGGTCATCACAATGTACCTTTCTTTCAGTGTTTCTACGTACTTTGTTAGATAAACGCCTTCAATACAACCTTTATTTGTTGAACTAGAACTTCAGATTCAGAGTCACTTTATTTACACAAAGCATAACAAACTACATTCTAATATGTGTAACATGGTTGGTCACTTCTGAAATTCGCAATGAAGACGCTTCCGCTTTACGTCGTGTCTATCCAAGCCTCAATATGAATCGTCAGCAATTTTGTACCTACGTCTTCTAGTGTCGCCCTGCGCTGTGTAGAGCGGGTCGTAGTGGAAATCCGTGATGTGCCAGAAGTACCCTGTAACAATGAGAAGGATACTCGTGAAAACGGGTTAGAGTAAGGTGAAAAAACATAATAATATGCATTTAGTGGAAAAAAAATCACACCCCTTCCAAGTTAGCCCTCTACCATTTTAGACTGCATCGTCTCTTACCAGCAGGTTCGTATAGGTACATATCTTGTCAGCCATGTTGTAAAGAAAAAATAACTTCATGGCGTGATCTTGAGGTACTTTAAAAATTCAAAATTATTTACTTCAACTCTCTTAAGATAAGTCAAGACTCTACCATTGGTTTGGAAAGCAGACTCTGCTGAGAAGGGCTTTAGGTCCTCAAGCCTATGCAAAAAATCCCGTCTATTGAGCAACCGGGCCTATTGTTTTTTTTTTTTTTTGTAGACTTTATCTTTGTATAGTATAGTGTAGACCAGAGATTCCCAAACATTTTTCTCGTAGACGCGTCATGGTCACGCCAAAGTGGACTTCCGTTGAATCTCCCGTGGACCCCTGGGGGTCCTCCTGGACCACTTTGGGAATCACTGACTGTAGACCGTATTCGTCTTTGGTTTTGTTTATCGAAGCGGGATATGTTGACATCTTGGCTACCTTTACAGAACTGATTGAATTTACTATTTACTGTGGTATTACTATTGTAGAGGTAATTTCCAATCGCTTTGAATGTAACCACTAATCCGTAATGTAATTTATTATGTTATTGTCATAATCATTATGACCCTGGGTATCGCTACAAGCCTACTTGCTTAGCACTGTAATTAATTAATATAAATCTGTTAATGGTATGATCACATTAACAGATTAGTTAACAATGTCCTTAACTCACAATTGTTTTAAAACTAGATGATGCCCGCGACTTCGTCCGCGTGGATTTAGTTTTAAAAGTCCCTCGGGAACTCTTTGATTTTCCAGGATAAAAGTAGCCTATGTCACTCTCCAGGTCCTCAGCTATACCCATGCTAAAACAATCACACTTTCGCATTTATCATATCAGATTATACAAGATTTCTATACAAAGGTTAAGTATCCAAAGCAGGTGGCGGGCAAAGAAAAATAAAGCCCAGTTAAAGCTTGCACAGTGAAATAGTAATGTAGCCGCTAATTCTATGTCAAGATGGCGAACGAGTGTGCCTCAACGCGGGCTGCTGTGTTAAGTGCTTTACAAGGCCCATTTTTTCCAACTGTATATCCCTCGCATTGGGGTCATGCGCTATTTTTATTTCACCATTTAGAAGCACTCGAAACCGCCAGTGTTTTTACTTCGCCACGCGGCTTCTGTGCGAGATTTTAAACTTCTCGTCGCGGCCATGTTTGTTTTTGATTTGTGTAATCGGTGTAACTTGCGAAGATATCGAACGAGATAATAAAAGCATTTATTTCATGGAAGCTAACGTGTGGTAAATTATGATTTATGACAAATCAAGACTCTATCACTGGTTCTGCTGAGAACAGCTGGCATTTGGCAAGCAAATCATCAGTTACTACTTTTCAAAATAGTCTTATGAATGAATGAAAACTAGAATAAAATAGCTAAAAACTTTGTCTATTGGTTAGATATTAATTATATCTGGCTAGCGTGGCGCATTCGTTTCATCGTTTCTATTTAGGCCCGCCCGACTTGAAGATACGCGTGCCAAAAGCTCCTTTTAAATCCAGAAAAACAACATTTCCCACGACTCCAAAAAATATTTTTTTTATTATTTACATAAGTACCTACCTCGAATATAATTAAAGATTATCTGATTTGTCTTAAGTTATTAATTTATTTTCGCCTGATACTAATGCTTGATTAAATAATGTAATAAAATAAAATTATTTATTCCTTTTTAGTTTTAATTATTATTATTGAAGTCGGTTTTCTTTTTTTTTTAATTTTTTATGTAAGCCTTAATCGAAGAAATAAACAATACAAAACAATATCCAGGTCAATCACAGACTGTAACATATTATACATAATATTACATACTACATAGACTGCAAAAGTCATTACCCTGCCTTTTGGCTTTGCTTTGTCGGGTAAACAAAGAACATTAAATTGCTTGTATTTAGTAGAATTGCCCCTGTTGTTAGTAACTTTTCCCCGTGTTTAGCAGATTTGTCCCCGGCCCCCGCCAGTCATTAATCAGTGCGTTTTTGCGCCCCTGGTCGTTGGGAGATAACCCCGCGACATGGTTTTCTTGTGGAAGCGATGAATGAGACGCAATTCGTTTTTTGTGTTTTCCGTGTTTTATTTGGCTTTATTTGTTATTTGCTAATGTTTTCTTTACGATGGATTCAGCGTCGGAAATATAATATTTCATTTCAGAAGCCTAACGGTTTATTCACACTTCTACGTTTTCTGAACCGTGGATATAAGATAAATGGCTTTGAAACAACAAACTGCAAACAACATAATAATAATTACTATAAATTTAGCGCAGTCTTAGTTTAGTTTAGACATATAATTTAATATAAAAAATTCTTTTTAAAAAACCGACTTCAAACACCCGCGCCAGTATAAAGTATACTAAACTTATAATTAGTATTGATATTTTAAAAACCGCTCGATCGATTTCGATAAAACTTCAATGGAAACAAAAATTAATTTGAAACAAAAAAAGAATTTTCCAAATTGGTGCAGGCGTCTTCGAGTAATCGGTGAACATACATACAAAAAAAAATTAAAAAAAAAGATTCCGACGAACTGAGAACCTCCTCCTTTTTTGAAGTCGGTTAAAAAGTAAGTGTATACCTACTGTACATAAGATCTCATATAGATATCCAAGTCATCATTCCGTCAAAAAAGGTAAGTTGTGGAAGAATGATATTCCAAAAGGATGTGTATTAGGAATGAGGAAGCAAACCGCTTAGCGATCTTCCGTAGGATTAAACCACATTTATGTTGTTATGCGACTACCGAGATTTGCTTTGGTAAGTAATCACAATTAGGTTGTTAGGTAGGTAGCTAGGTATCATGGAATACAGACACCAAAAACCGTTATCCAAATTGTGACGATCCATTTTACTGCTCACTAACGTTTTAACTGCTTGTAATGTTAATTTAACAGTTCAGCGCGGTTCCGTATAACGACATTGTGGAATGAGTACCTAATTTACAACGCTAATTAACTTTCGCAAATTAGAAATTTCAGTTCAAAGATAAACTGTTTCATTTAAAGAATATGCGGAGTAGAGAAGTTTGAGGTTTACGTGATTTCTTACAAGCTTTTATTTAACTTGCAATGTTTGTTTGGGTCAAATCTTGCAAGATACCTACAGGGGCAACAACAACGCCTGAAATCAAAGGAGTTGCTCAACTCAAACTGTAAATCAAAGCTCAACACGTGTCGCATTTCATCGGAACACGTTTTGTGTTATATAATACGTATAAGTTTATTATCTTGCCTCCGTGATTCAAACTTGAACAAACTCGGTCAGTTTTTACAAGCTTTTGACCAGTTTATTTATTTATTTGTTTGTTTGGGTCAAATGTTGCAAGATGAATTAGACCCACTTCCCGGATTTTGATCGAGCTGAAATTTTGCATGTATGTGTAAATCGGATGACAATGCAATATTGTTGTGACATGGAGCTGAACTGATGATGGAGACGGAAGATGGCTATCGGAACTCTGTATTAAAACGACGTAACCCCATCGAGTTTGAGCTCGTTTGATTCGTCATAACAAGTACTCTAATCCTAGATGATATTCAGAGTCTAATGATGTAGCTACTAAAAGCTTGCATTTAAAAATAAAATCTTTAATTTACACTTGTTTATATTGTGTGATAGACGCATACGTTACTTAGCGGAATTCCATGATACACAAAAATATCTCATAATAATATATCTCTGTACTTGTAGCTTTATACTTAAAATGCGCAGTGTGCCTGGCCTGGTAGTATATTAGCATCATCAGGAGAACAACATCTTAGGAGATGCCAATGTATAGATTGACATCTCGTGAAGATGGTCTGGTGTGGACGTGAAACATACGTAGAGTGTGTTTTTGATAGGTCCTGTTTTTGGTAGGTACTGGAGGAGTAGGTGTTGTTAACTTCATTATATTGTGTTATATTATGTTAAAGTTATTCAATTGGTTTATCTATGGAATAATACATCGTGAGGAAACCTGCATGCCTGAGAGTTCTCCATAAGCTGAGTGGTGAACTATGGCCTAAACGCGTTTCATTCTGAGTAGGAATGAACCGCGCCCAATAGAAAGCCGGCGATAAGTTGAGATGATGATGATGAATAGTTGATTTAAAAAAAATTGTAGGTCAATTTACATTGGTAAATTGAATAAAATAGGTTGTAGCAACACTGTGAAAGTGTCATCGATTAATCAAACAGTTTTGATACTTAACATAAAAATAAATCAGATTTTATTAAACAAACTATGCGCACATGTGGAAAGGTGGAATAAATGGAAAAATTAAGTATTGTAATTAAACTGACTTATTGAACAGACATCTTAATTAACAACACGAAACAGTGTTACCATTAATTAATCCATTGCTTCATAACTTTGGTAGGTGCAAAATATACAATGCACAAAGATTTTAAATGGAAATTCCGGTATCAAAGCTGGCTTGCATTGTAAGGCATTCAGCGATACAGTCTTGCGGTAAGCGTCGACTAATTAAGATTGCAGAGCTAATGTACCTACCCAGTTCGGGCTCGGCGTGAGAACTCGCGGCTCAAAGAGACACGACTTCGACTGACACGAGAATCTCTATCAACTTGACTGATAGCTTCATTAAGTGCTTATTTCCCCGAACAGTTTCAGTTTTTAACGTTTTCAATTCGACGCAATTTTTTTTTCATCATACCTATTCGAAAAACGAATATTGGCTTCAGAGGATAGCGGGAGCAAAATTTAATTTTAACCCCATGGGACTTTTCATTTCTCTCTTCTGATTGGTCCGCGTTAGTGCTTTAGTATGTGTCGAAATTCAAAAATGCTTGAGAAGCTGTTGTCTTCGATAAGTCACGTGATCAATTTGTCGATCAGATATACGCCCATACTGTATCCAACATAAATAGTAATGTTTAATTATTTAATAATAATTTATTTGTGTTTTATTTAAACTTTCAATGAATAAGAGCAAATCGCTCAGAGATTGATCCTATGAAAATACACTGAAAAGCTTAAAATAAATAAAAAACTTGAGAGGTGTCAAAGGACACCCGGATGGAACGTAGCTCCTTCCGATTAATTTTAGTGAAGGAATTGTAATAAACTAGTGGTGTCATCTAGTATTAAATTGATTAACTACGATGAATTATATTATTTTGTTTATTTCTATTGCACTGTTACAAAACCAAAGAGTTACTCTGGTGGAGTTACTGTTTTTTCACAGATGGCGTTAGCATTTTATCCAATTTATACAATAAAAAATTAGGGAAAAATTCCACATTTAGAAATTATTTAAAATAAAATTGAAAATAGAAAATTCAGTCTGTCGAGCTGGGATTCGAATCATCGACGTTGAATTTATAGGCGACTGCCCTAACAACTAGGCCATGCAGACGCCGTGTTCTAAGGCGAAAATACCGAATACAATGCAAAATTCACATGCAACAAAAAGGTGTCGGTTTCAAAAATGTGTCGAGGTCGAGTGTCGGTTCCTTAATTTTTTCCGTCTAGCCCCCTTCCGTACCGCGTGATAAGGAACTACGTTCCAAAAAAACTTGAGAGGTGTCAAAGGACACCCGGATGGAACGTAGCTCCTTCCGATTAATTTTAGTGAAGGAATTGTAATAAACTAGTGGTGTCATCTAGTATTAAATTGATTAACTACGATAAATTATATTATTTTGTTTATTTCTATTGCACTGTTACAAAACCAAAGAGTTACTCTGGTGGAGTTACTGTTTTTTCACAGATGGCGTTAGCATTTTATCCAATTTATACAATAAAAAATTAGGGAAAAATTCCACATCTAGAAATTATCTATATATATAAAAGAAAGTGGTGTTAGTTACACTATTTATAACTCAAGAACGGATGAACCGATTTGGCTGAAAATTGGTGGAGAGGTAGCTTAGAACCAGGAGACGGACATAGAATACTTTTTATCCCGTTCGACCGCGTTTCCGTCAAGTCACTATAAAACGTGGTATAACAAAAACGCATCTGACATGGAATAACAAAACGCAAATGACAGTGGAATAACAAAACGTAAATCACAGCTAAACGTAATTTTGTCTTTGGTTAAGTATGGTAAAACTTTGACAATTATAAAAATGATAGCTAAACGTAATTGATAATATCATCAGTAATATGTTTTCTCTTTGAATCATCATTAACAATGCCGCGAGTAATATTATAAATGCGCAAGTGTGTTTGTTTGTTGGTTTGTCCGTCAATCACGCTGCAACAAAGCTACGGATTGACGTGATTTTTTGGATAGGTATAGTTGAGAACCTGGAGGGTGACAGGCATCCCGGAAAATCAAAGAGTTCCCGCGGGATTTTAAAAACTAAATCCACGCGAACGAAGTCGCGGGCATCAGCTAGTTTAAAATAAAATTGAAAATAGAAAATTCAGTCTGTCGAGCTGGGATTCGAACCATCGACGTTGAATTCATAGGCGACTGCCCTAACAACTAGGCCATGCAGACGCCGTGTTCTAAGGCGAAAATACCGAATACAATGCAAAATTCACATTCAACAAAAAAGTGTCGGTTTCAAAAATGTGTCGAGGTCGAGTGTCGGTTCCTTAATTTTTTCCGTCTAGCCCCCTTCCGTACCGCGCGATAAGGAACTACGTTCCAATAAAAAATTCTTTTTAAAAACCGACGTCAAACGACACTACAAAGTATAAAATAATTTTAGTTTGTACACGTAGATATGTTGAAGTTGGGATAGCGTCGCGAATCAGTTTTATCGTTTTAGTGGCGTTTAAAGTCGGTTTTTTAAAAGATTTTTTTTATTTTATTTATTTCCAGAAAAAGTACTTGGGAGTCAATATCTTTTTCTCACCTCCGGGCGGAAAGCGTCGATTTTCCTCCCGCTGCGCTAAACGAAAATGTCGCTTTCCGCCTCCGTCGAGGAGAAAAATAGTATACACACCACGGGCAGTAAATAAGAAACCCTCAGATCACATGTTTATTGACCTCGGCTTCGCCTCGGACAACAATTACATGTGATCTGAGACATTTCTTATTTTACTGCCCTAGATGTGTAATATACTATTTCCGCACGGAGTAACGCGTGACACGCCCGTGCGAAACCGGTGTTTTTGTTAGTTAGTTTTTTATTTGCAGTGTATATAATGCTGTGGAAGTTTCTCTGTACGTCGTAATTTCCTCGTTGCTAATTTCACATAATACCTAGGGTTTTTGGAATAATAATACAGTGGGCCTGGATAGATCCTTTCGCTAAAAAGAAGGAAGTTAATGTTATTCACGCAGATACATAAAATTACCATTTTTACATCTTCTCTAAGGCAAAGACGAAAAATTTTTCCACCATTATTTACTCGTAACAAGTGGAAATTGTGATTTATATATGCGAAGAAAAAATTTTGTAAAGGTGAAAATTTCAGAGAAAATTATCGCAATTGAATAAGATACACGCCTGCGACTTATACTCTATGAACTGGTGGAAATACTGAATCTGGAGTATAATTTTATAAATTCAAAAGGGTTATCGATTTTTCGTTAGTCTTCTGTAGGTATTTTTGTTACCACCCTATGAGAGTAAACTACTCAGCTGTTTTTAACGTTTGGTACTGTAATAGTTTGCATTTTTTTTATTAAGTATATTACATTATACGTCTTATACACGATTAATAACTATTTATTGCAATTTTGTTATATTCAGTACAACAAAAAACTAAACTTTTATTTATTGATAATAATAATTAATATACTGCATAATTATTAGAGATTTCATTCTATTGGCTTTTTATGCCAAGAAAAAAGATCCCGCAGGATTCATTAACCTTTATATTTATGACGCACAAGGTATGGCAAAAGTAAAGAGTAACAATAAAAATTAAGAATGAAAAAGTGTTTTAGGTCTTTTTTTAGGTCTCCCATACTTGTTTTACGGGTGAGTTTTATACAAAGTATACTTTAGAACTACGATCTTTCATGCCTTCCTACTAACTTTGACATAATGTTTTTCTCATCAGCGTAAGTCCCGCATCATATGCAAAGATGCGCAAGTATTTGCAGGGTGCTGATTTTCAGCTGTGTGTACTGTAGCTGTGTGTGTGTGTGTGTGTGTGTGTGTGTGTGTGTGTGTGTACTGTGATAACAAATTCCTCAGCAAAATACCCACCTACTCCTGTACCGTTACGGCTTGAATAATGATAATATATTAAAATTACGGCGTGTGACGGAGATTGCGCCGTATATTTATGCGCCGTAAAAAGATATTGTTTCTAGAATAATTTATTGTTTGTAATGGTGTTTTAGGGGAATAATGCTTAACGAGTAAAACACGTGAATAATATTACGTAACAACACGTTAAAGATGACTAGTTGAAGTTTATTTGTTAAAACGCAGATGTAAAACTCTCTCTCTCTTTGTAGAGAGTTGCAACTCTCCGGTGTAGGAATAGTAGTGTATGCAACTGTCATTTAATACCCGTGTTATATGCAGTTGCATACACTACTTTATCTTCACCTTCTGAACTGCGTTTCAGGAACGCTATGACTTTTGAATACTTCGTGATATCAATATTGTTGTAGATACTCAGTGTGGACTTGAGCATAGAA
Source organism: Oeneis ivallda (assembly GCA_029955525.1). Taxonomy (NCBI): domain Eukaryota; kingdom Metazoa; phylum Arthropoda; class Insecta; order Lepidoptera; family Nymphalidae; genus Oeneis; species Oeneis ivallda. The sequence goes on along the minus strand of JARPMR010000012.1, from coordinate 4,960,830 downwards.
TATTTAGCCCACATAGAAGATGGCTTGAATTTGTCGGAGAGGTCTTTGAGATACGCAAGAATGACATTTTCAGAAAATGATGTAGTTTTCTTTTCGATCGTCCATGCCAAAAAGTTATTATATTCTTTTTCATATAATTTTCTAGATTTTTCTGGCAAAAGATTGAGTTAATTTTGTTGCCAATTCTAGAATATCCGGAGGCGTACAAATATCATCGTCGCTATCCATTTTTAACTTTTAATTTGTATTTTAAAAACAAAACACATTGCGAAACATTAAATTCACGCGTACGTGTATTGTCACAGTGAACTTGCCGCCATTAAAATCTAACCAATGAGAGCGCAGCTGCGCGCGCAGGGCCAATCAGGAGCGAGCGCGCGCTGTTCGTTTTTTATTTAATTGGCACAAGATCTTACCAAAGAGTTTTGTGTATGTAAGTTTAGTAGTTTCGACGAAGTTTTCACGTATAACCCAAAAGCCAGCCTAATATCAAAATTTTATACAACTTGTATGAGGATTTTGACATAAGGCTCGCCAGGTTAATTGGTCGCGTTTTATTGATGTTATAATGAGATTTTACGATATCGATGTGGATATTATACCATCATAGTACGAGATCCGAACATAACATCGACCTTCACCCATCTGTTTACCGAATGAAACATTTTTTTTATAAAATTCCATACATAGACAAATACGTCTTGTATGTATTGCCTATCAAAATATGTTCATGGCTATCATTAATTAAAAAAAAATATTAATAAAATTTTTTTAGCGAGTTTCACCCACTTGTTTACCAATCAAAATATATATCAAAAAAAAGATTATTTAATAACAAACGCGATGGTATAGTATTGCCTGCAATAAACCGTTCATGAAACACTATTGCCAGGATTTAAAGTTTAAAAATCAAAGCAAGTAAAGTTGCGCAAGAGAGAAATCCGAGCTTATTTAGTGTAATAAAGAAGGATAGAGCATAGTGGCTGCGAGCGACGCCTTCGTTGAAACTCGCTAAAAAAAATATTTAATTAATATTTTTTCAATAAATGATAGTCATGAACATATTTTGATAGGCAATACATACAAGACGTATTTTTCTATGTATGGAATTTTATAAAAAAAATGTTTCATTCGGTAAACAGATGGGTGAAGGTCGATGTTATGTTCGGATCCTAGACCATCATGTGAAATTGCTTAAATTGAGTGTTTTGTTATCTGCGCTATAACAGTAGTAATTATAAGTCAAGTATTGGAAACATAAGTAGAATGTTATAACATTAGTGTAGATAAACGTACTTACAGTATATTTCGGAGTGTTTCTTTTGTGTTGCGTTGTTCCGGTATGTGTTAAACAACTGAAAGAGCGGCGATGCATAGCGCTTGATGTTGTACCATACTTTGGCGGACTATAGCAAGCTTTCCTTGTGTGTTCGTATGACTTTCAGTCGCTTTTCGGAAACTCGATTCCGCGTCCGAACTCTAACGTGGGCACACAACAAACGCCAGCCGTAGCGATCGACTTGCGTTTTTTAGCATCGGCAATTCGCGATTTTTAAACTTTGACCTTCGCTACTTTTAGCCGATACGATTATTTATCGAACGTGTTTGAGTCACGAAATTGCGATGCAGTCACAAAGACGCCGATTGCTGCCACTAAAAGAAGAGAGTCACCCGCTCCCTAAAATGTATCACGATACTTTAGGGTTGTGGTTACGTAGTACTATTATATATTCTGTGGTTGTGGTCCAATATCTGCACACTTTTTGGCTCTAGGAAAAGCAAAAAGTTTACGCGGACGAAGTCGCGTACAGTCTTAAAACACAACCATTATTAAGAATTCTATTCCCCTGACAAGAAAATCTGCAGTCACCTTGACCTCACCATAACTGTGTAGGTGAAATGTAAAAACTTTCTCCCGGCCAAGTATTCCCACAGCAATCCCCGAAACGTCATTAGTACTGCAGAGTTAATTATACGAAGCGCGCCGCAAAGCCGACCTGATGAATACGGCGCAGTTATATAGCTAACATCTAGGTAAATTCCAGTACCTGCACACTACTCAGGTAATACGGATTAACAAGTGGTAATGCTACAAAGTGCAGTGATGGCCTAGTGGTATGGAACTGTTCTGCTCCATCTAGACTCTAGAGGTATTCCAATGAAAAACAGTAGTCAGTTAATCTTCTATTTTCATACTTTACAATTATATTGCATAACACAAGAATCTTGAAATATTGATACGAGATTCGGATTATACATAGCAAGTAAAATAAGCTGAGATATTTACTATACGGCGGTTAGAATAATAATAAAAATAGTTCTCTTATATACCTAAACACTAAAAACTTAATGGTCGACCGATTCTGAAAAAATATGAACTTGAATTGAATACCGCGCATAGTTGATGCGCATGTCTTGCCTGGCTTCTAAACTTAAAAACTAGCTTTTAAAATTACAATATGAAAACAATTCGCCTCGACAACGAAGGTTCCAGGTGAAAATCTCTGGCCAGCGAAGAAGCGACCTGACTGAGGTATGATGCAAACGCCTAGGGCTGCGGTCTCCTGCTCGGGTTCTCGGGTTCGATCCCGGGCACCTCTGGTTTTTCGGAGTTATGTGCGTTTAAGCAAATAAATATCACATGCTTCAACTGTGAAGGAAAACATCGTGAGGAAACCTGCACGCCTGACAATTCTCCATAATATTCTCAAAAGATGTGTCAAGCCTGCCAATTTGAATTGGGCCAACGTGGTGGACTATGGCCTAATTAATAACCCTTGTCTGAGAGGAGGACTGCGCTCAGTAGTGAGCCGTTAATAGGCTGGCTAAGGGCTGACGATGATGATGGAGCAGTGATAGTAGACTAGTGGTAAATACTTTGGCCTCCTCTTTCGGATCCAGCCAGCGTTCGATTCCAGGAACGTTTAAAACAATTGTTTATTAAATATGACTTGCTTTTAAGATTAATTCTAAACTTTAACTAGACAATAATTTACAAAAAAAATTATACGCGGTGAGAGTCTAAATATTAATAAGAAATAATAATTTATCCGCACTTGAAAATTCAATAAATAAATTCCTAAAAAGCCAGCAACTTGGAATTTAATTCTGATCTCGTACATGATGACCGTGATGCTCGTACAAATGTTCTGGTTATCTCTTTACATTAGTAATTGACCTACCTGTTTCTTTGTTTGCAATATTATATGAAAAAAAATCAGCCAAGTGCGAGTCGGGCCTCACTCTTTTAGGGTTCCGTTAAAAAAAATTAAATAAAAATATTTCCATGTACCCATGGAAATATTTTAATTTAACTTTTTTAATTTAATTTAATTTTTATTATTTGTTGTTATAACGGCAATAGAAATACATAATATGTGAAAATTTCATCTGTCTATCTATTACGGTTTACGAGATACAGCCCGCTGACAGACGGACGGACGGACGGACGGACAGCGTAGGCTTAGTAATAGGGTCCCGTTGGTACCCTTTGGGTACGGAACCCTAAAAAATAACTCGGTAAAATAGTGCGATAGGGGAAAATATAACATTTATCAGTATTTCACGGAAAAGAGAAATAAAATGCACTTGGAAACCTTTTAGTCCATAAAACTTGAAGCCTTGAAGAGGGCACGGAGATACGGTTTATATAAAGCTCCAGTTTTATTTTCTCAGTTTAAATATTAGTTCTGTATTTATTATGGTTGACAAGATGAAACAACTGTAGATAATAATATTATGTAAAATAACATGTAGGTATTATTGTATGATGTATAAATTATATCTTTTATAAAAAAACCGATTTCTGCTTCCCGAACCGGTGGTAGAGTCTTGACTTATCTTATGAGCCACAAGTTGGCCTACATGAATATTTTGTTCGGAATTTCTCTTCTATAAAACTTCGTTCCAAAATAAAAAAGAGAAGAACAAAGACATGATGTGAAGTCAGGATTCGAACCCCCGAACCGATAGTTTCACTGCTTCATTTTACTGCTGCGCCATCAAAACATTAATGGAACGTGTATAACGAAGGTAACACGGGACGGAAAATTCTTACGCCTAGCAACAAGGTCGTGACGGAAAATTATTATAAATTTTTTCGTCTAGCCCCCATCCGTCAAACCGTCCGAATAAGAACTTCTTTCCAAAAACACGTTTTCGCATTTATAATATTAGTAGCAATTAGTATAATTGCGCCACAGTCCGAATAAAAGAAAAGCAACATAATAAAATCTACACACTGCGTAGATAAATCTCTAGAAAGTTAGAGATGCTGGGGCATTTCACTCGATTAGTCCTTCTTTCAAAGTCCATGAATAATTCAAGAGTTCTGCATTGAGTTGCATTCAGAACTGTTCCGAGTCCCTTTTGCATTTCTCAGTTGGTAGTAACTTGCCGACTAATATTCGTACCTACTTGAGTTACCGAATGTATTTTTACTTCAACGTTTCACTCCTTATGTTAGTAGAACCACAGAATAATTAAAAGTAGAAGTAGAATCAAGCAATATAATGTTATTACTAGTTTTTCACGTTAACTTCGATTTTTCAAACCTCTATTTTAACCTCTTTGGATCTGAATTTTCAAAAATATTTTCTTAGCGGATCTGTATGCCTTTCAACCTGATTGGTCCAATTTTTAGATATCCATACTAATTCTTTGGCCAGCACTTGGATCCCCGGTAGACTCGATTACTTTTTTAATTTTATGTTGAAATAATAATTTTTGTTACCTAAATAAGACACACATTTTTAATTCAGTTTCAAATATAGGTCAGAATATAATTTTAGTTTAATGTATTAGACTTGCCGTAAGCAAAGGTGATTTCTGGCGCATGGCATCCAATCATGCATTCATATTAAGTATCTGGGTGACCGAGCTTTGCTCGGTTTTTTTTGGTAAATCGTGTTTTTTCGAAATTATATATTTAATAATAATAATAAAATTCGTTCGCGTAAAATGCGTTCCCTAAAATATGGTTGAGCGAAGCAATGGCTGGGTCATGCGTCATGCTCGTGAACGGGTGCCACCAGCGGCAATGGGGCTACTTTCTGTCTGCCCGTCTTGAAATGTGTTGAATTATAATTAGAAATAATTACGTATGCTTTTGTGGACCTTTCCCTCATTGTGGAAACTCTACATACATAGAATATCTGTTAAGTATATTGTAAAAGTATTTTGAAAAGAGCAACTGCCGAGTTTCTTGCTGGTTCTTCTCGGCAGGAACGGCATTCCGAACCAGTGGTAGACTCATTGACGATTCAAAAGTACTTGTAAAAGTTTATTTGAATAAAAAACATTTCTATTCTATTCTATTCTAATAAAATTCATAAGGAAAAAAATAATCGCCTGGACTCGAACCGGGTTGTTCTGGTTCTGATTTTGGGACCGCCCGATTTACCTGAACTATTGGTACTTTTTAATTGATGGCGAAATTTACCTTCGTATTCTAATGATATTGGAGGGGGTTTTTCATTGCTTGAAAACATGGATAAAACGACGTTTTCTAAAAATGAAACCTTGCTAGATCGATTTATCACCCCCGAAACCCCCTGCGTGCTAAATTTCATGAAAATCGTTGGAGCCGTTTCCGAGATTCAGATTATATATATATATATATATATATATATATATATATATATATATATATATATACAAGAATTGCTCGTTTAGAGGTATTAGATTTGATTAGATAGATAGATAGATTGCACATGAGGAGAGGAAGGACGTCAGAATTCAGCGAAAGATATTTCTCGCGCATCCAAATATTTAGAGGTATGTTATTGTACACATTCGTATGCCTAAACATAACGATCTCCGATAAAATATCTATCTTAGGAATTTTAAATAATGGTAAGTGTTCGCTGGAATCTCAAAAGGAAATAAATCAAGGCGAATATTAATGTTTAGGGCCCCGAGTGTTCCCTTACAAAGGAATAAATGAGCTTTACAGATTAATGCGATTCGTGAAGAACCGGCTGAAATGGGTACTCATGTTTTGAAGATGCCGTTTTGCTTTTTGCTGATAAGGAATTCCGCAATATCATTAACGTAAAACACGCCTGTAAGCATCCCTTATCCTATCTCGCTGTTTTCTGGAATGATTACTGATTGAAAATACAATTTTGACCAAATAATGTAGGAAGATTGCAAATTCTGAGCGGTAGAATTTTCGTCTTCCAAAAATATCGACGAAATTTTCGGACCCCGTCAACTTAATTAGGGTTCCGTACCAAAATGTTAAAAAAGGAACCCTTATGGTGCAGAAATAATTATATGGTTAATAAAGGTTTATGTATATTTTACAGGAAAAATAAAACCAATGCTCTAATTTAACTAGCATAGTTTTTCTGATATTAACAATAAACCTCTACAAAGTTAACGATTAATAAAAACAAAAAAAAAAGATGGCAAATTAATATAATATTATCGTTTTACTTGAATACTTTTACTTCTGGAGTACGGAACCCTCGGTGCGCGAGTCCGACTCGCACTTTGCCGATTTTTTTTTCGATAGACTGGTGAAAATTTTAAAACAAGCCAGCCATAGGAAGCTATATTCTTCAGCCTCAACGACTTAAAGTATAACGGTCACTTTGGTCTGGTAAGGACTTACTTATTTCCGTTTTGCGGAAAGCGTTGTTGCCAGACCCCACTAGATGGACAGACGACATCAAAAGAGTCGCAGAGTGTGAAAATCCCTAAAAGAAGCATTGTTGCAGTATGGGCAAACGACATGAAAACAGTTGCAGTTTGTGAAAGTGTCTAAAAGAAGCCTATGTCTATAGGTATAGGTAAACGTATATGGGTTGTCGATTATGATTATAATATTAATTCAAGAAGCCTAAAGCTAAATGACCTAATTATGTAAGCTTCTTGTACCTACTTGTGTAAATAAGTACTTTTGACTCTACTTTTTAATTATTACAGAATACTATAGGGACAATAATTATTATCCTATCCTATTTTCTACTAACAAAAAATTAATGTGAAAGTGTGTTTGTTTGTTGGATTGTCCTTCAATCACGTTGCGAGTTTTTTTGAATTGTTATAGTTGAGAACCTGAAGAGCGATATAAGCTACTTTTTATCGTTCCTACGGGTTTTTTTAAAAATCTAACTCAGAGAAAAACAGAGAAGAACTAATAAATATACTATAATAAAGAATAAATACTTAGATATACACCACAGTCTATCTTAAACAAAGTTTGTAAGACAAAGTTAGACATTTTAATTATCCTATTAAACGGATCGCGAGTCGGCAAGTAGGCGGCAGGAAGTCATTGGCAGGCGGCAGAGATGTAGTCATCAATCAAGGGGTTATTATGCGGTTGCTACGCGCGAGTGTGCGTAGCGTCTATCTACGTAGCTCTACGTCGATCACCCCAACATCGCGTGTCGTGCTACGATGTCGTATTTTACGCTAGCTACCGATCTTGTCGGCCGACTATGTTGGAAAATCTATAGATATTTTTACGTTTCACACTCAAAATAGGGTGTTATAAAAGTAATAATGCTTTTAAATCCACTGTGCGCGAAAACTAACTGTATACTGGGTGATAATCCCTAACAAGTACCTACCTAGCGATTTCCACTGCATATATTATTACTACTTAGGTAATAATGCCCGTTTTCGTCAATCATCTCCTAAGTAGAAGTCTCTTAACGTAGGTGGCCCCTAAATACAATCCCTTACCCGATGTCATTCCCACCTTTAGTTGTTCCGTTAAGGTTCGTAAAAACAAAATTGGCAAAAAGCATCACCTAACTTAACTTAATAGCCTTGAATAGTTAGGGAACGTGGGTGAAAATGGGCATTAAAGTGTTAGCAAATATACATAAAGTATTTGTAGATAGATATTTTAGTGGTGATCAAAGTCTTCTATCAAATTAAAACTGAGCCAGTCTAAAAAACAAAATTTTCCCGAGCTATGTATCAATTCTATGGCCCTTAAAAATATAGCTACGAAATGAGGAAGGCGATATTTTAATAATTCGTATCCGTCCAAGGACGGTCGACCTACCAACCAAATTGGTTCGTCTATTAATGCTCTTCAGAAAGTCGAAAGGCTTCGTGCAAGCAATTTAATGAATCGCTTATTAACTTAGATGTACTCGTTTTGTTTATGTAAAATACTCAATGCTTCTGAAACCAAATATGATGAATTTTTGAATATTGTGTGAGCAGTGAGTTGAAAATGGACATAGACAACTTTTAACAAAAGACTCGGAGGTTATGGGAGGTTCCCATTCCTTTTTTAAAAATGCCGATTCCACATGGATCACCATGACCTATGACCAGCTGTGGATGTTACACGATGACGAAGAATGACACAAAACATATTATGCAGCCGATTGGAATAGTGTTGGTTGACAACTTTTTATAAAAAATATGGTTTTAAAAGCACTTGACTGCAATCACAACCGATTTTATTTATAAAAAAACTTATTTTTTCACCAAGATAAGATTTTAATTACGGGACACAAAGTTTCAACTAGAATAAAAGGTCTGAACGATAATCACTACAATCTATTGTTGCAGAGCGAGCTGTTGCTATAAAAAGTAAAAGAAAAATCGTTTTATGTCTCTTGGTTAAATAATGGCATAGGACAGGATTCAATTTGAATGTGCAAAGGAAAATGAAAAGTTCGTTTCTATGTTCCTAGGTTTTTCTTTTTTTCATCGAGTTTTGAATTGGAGCAAAGCCGTTTTCACTCTAGATGATTATTTTTTTATCGACGAGTTTTGCATAACCATACACACGTTAATTCTATCAGACCGATTACGGATAGGTTGAACTTTTATTTTTTGTCTTGCTTTTTAGGGTTCCGTACGCAAAGGGTGCCAACGGGACCCTATTACTAAGCCTCCGCTGTCCGTCCGTCCGTCCGTCCGTCTTTCAGCGGGCTGTATCTCGTAAACCGTAATAGATAGACAGTTGAAATTTTCACATATTATGTATTTCTATTGCCGCTATAACAACAAATAATAAAACTTAAATAAAATTAAAAGATAAAGAGGGTCAAGGGCTATCTTATTACAGGATAAAAATTTTTTGGAGTTTACTCCTTAAGAATCGATTTTAGCAGCCCGGTATGAGAAAAATCCGGGCAGTAAAATCAATTTATCAATGACCTCGTTACGTTTTTCACAACGTTGAAATTTCTACCCTAACGTTGAGTAAATAAGGTTGGTTTTCGTGCGAAAGTCGGTCGGGGCGCGCTCGGACCCGAGTCGCGCGCATAGTGAAGGACATGGAAGCGAAGTCCCATACATGGAAAAGGAGTCGAAATAAAATTTTATTTTTTTACCCTGGCATGTGGGGTGTCATTGTCAAGAACTTATTAAGTGGAGTTCAAATATATATATTTTTATTTTTTAGCTACAAAAATGAAGAAATGGGGGGCCGTCAAAGTTGTCGGTTATAGACCAATTTTGTTAGAGGGTCTATCTGAAAAACTAAACTAGTTAGGAATTTAAAATTTTGGTATATTATGTAGTGTATAGTGTATTTAAACAAAAAGTGCTAAAAACGCCGATTTATAATGCGGTTTGTAAGTTGTGACATGGTAATTTAGTACTTTCTAAGAACTAAAATATCTAAATATGTACCTAGTTTTAAAAAAAATATTTGGTCATATGTACGGAAAAAATAAAAAAAGTGTGTGTCAGCTTCGGCCTCCGACGCACGACTGGAGTTTACGCGCGTCGCGCGACGCTATGTCCTTCACTATGCGCGCGACTCGGGTCCGAGCGCGCCCCGACCGACTTTCGCACGAAAACGAACCTTATTTACTCAACGTTAGGGTAGAAATTTCAACGTTGTGAAAAACGTAACGAGGTCATTGATAAATTGATTTTACTGCCCGGATTTTTCTCATACCGGGCTGCTAAAATCGATTCTTAAGGAGTAAACTCCAAAAAATTTTTATCCTGTAATAAGATAGCCCTTGACTGCGATCTCACCTGATTTTTAACAGACTTCAAAAAAGGAGGAGGTTCGTAATTCGTCGGTTTTTTTTATGTTTGTTCACCGATTACTCGAAGACATGTGGACCGATTTGAAATTTCTTTTGTTTTAAAGGGCATACTGACCAGGTGGTCCCATATAAATTTTATCGAAATCGGTCGAGCGGTTTTTAAAATATCATCAATAAATTAAATACTTCGTATAGTGTGTGTGTGTGTAATGTAGTAAAGCGGGAGTTTGAAGTCGGTTGTTTTAAAAGAATTTTAAGTGACAATGCAGTCTAAGGTGGAAGCGGGCTAAAGTAAACCCACACTTCTAATCGGTTCACACGCCATCGTACCGGTACGCTAAATCGCTGGGCGGTACGAGAGGCACGTCTTTGACGGCAGAGTGGTGACCAGCCACGGCCAAGGCCCTACTGGACCAGACCAGAGACAATTTAGAAATTATCAATTCCCAAATTAACAATTTCGTAGTCAAATATTTTTGTTATATTATATATACTATTATGTATACAGGGTGGAAAAAAATTATGGGCCCTGGAGGGGAACTACCTTAAATCCTTAACTTAGATCATTTTACTTTTAGGAAACATTCCCTTATTTTTAAAAAGAAACAAAACTGCATTCAAAGTTTTTCAAAAATTCGCTTGTCTCACCCGGGAATCGAACCAGCTAAAAATTCAAAAAATAAACACCCGCTATTTTATTGCACAAGTCGATACAGTCAATATTAAAGATAAAATTTCTCCAAGAAACATTTTGTCTTACACTCGTCTGTCGTACAAGATATCCATAAAATCGAATATTTGGCATACAAGTTCTCTAATCAACATTCCCTAGAACTATTCACCTTCACAAGTCAAAGACACGTTATAATTGTCTTATATTATAAGCCTAACATCCAAAGATACTGTATGAAGTATAAGCTTGCTATTTATCTCTAAGTTACCTTGTTGAAGATTTAGATAAAATAGTTTTTTTTGGGAATTGAAAAAAAAAGAATTGCAATTTAGCTTCTACACTGTCGAGCTAAATTATAATTCTTTTTATCTTTTATTATATCGATACGCCATTATTACACAATTACTAAATGGAAGCAAAACAAAACAAAATCGATAAAAATGCTCAAAATGTTCATTGAATTTCAAAATTGCTGTCCCGCACCGCAAAGTTAAACGTTTAAATTAAACTTTTCGTAAGAAGGAAATGTACATAGAATTATTATTACCATTAAACGATTTTCTTATCTAAGTCTTTTAAAAAGGTACTTAGAGGTAATAATTAGCAAGATTTGTACTTCATACAATGTCTTTGGTTGTTAGAGTTATTAGAAAATTATACTTAACGTGTCTTTTCCTTGTTGAAAGGAACAGTTCTGGGTAATGTTGACTAAAGAACTTGTATACTAAATATTCGATTTAATGGATATCTTGCACGACAGACGAGTGTAAGACATAATGTTTCTTGGAGAAATTTTATCTTTGACATCGACTGTATCGACTAGTGCAATAAAATAGCGGGTGTTTATTTTTTGGATTTTTAGCTGGTTCGATTCCCGGGTGAGACAGGCGAATTTTTGAAAAACTTTGAATGCAGTTATGTTTCTTTTTAAAAATAAGGGAATGTTTCCTTTAAGTAAAATGATCTAACTTAAGGATTTAAGGTAGTTCCCCTCCAGGGCCCATAATTTTTTTCCACCCTGTATATAATATAACATCATTAATCATCAATTAATTCCTGTAGACATATAACACTTCATATATCACAAGACCCAGTTTCAAGATTAACCCCCAAATAGTGGGGGGGGGGGGTCATTAATCAAGCCCGCCCTTCAACAAAGAGAGCGGCAGCCTGTGATTAGCGCCTGAATTATCATCTGACAAATAGGGCTAGTAACTTTTAACCATATAGGTAGTGCAGGATATTTTCGAATAAACGCCCAATTGAGTACATTTTTGGGACAATATAGCTTGTTCTATAGAGTAACTACTGTGCTAGTTAGAGATATCGTTTTATTTTAACACGACTAATGACTGCCTGCGGCAAAACCAATGGTTATGGTTTTAGTAGTATGTTTTTATTTACGTTCCGTGACGTTAGCGTTTATGATAGGGTTACGTTAGCGTTAGCGTTACTTAGCCGATTTTGATGAATGAAGTGTCAATCTATTCGGGCCAGGTGTAAAATTTAATAATATGTACAGCTCCAATCTGGACGGCCTAGAAAATGGAGATCACACACACTGAAGCAAAATTTAAAAAAACTTAGGAGATAAAGTGCTATCTAATTATAACTAGGTACATAATATTAGACATCATACCATACCATATACCTACATTTATGCTCATATCATAAATTCCTAAATTTATGCATACATTTTCGGTCCTTAATAAATATGACAAAAATAAATAACAATCCTGTCTGATCGTTGTTCCGTGAAATGAAGTGTCTTCGAGTAAGAGATGCGAAACGAAGAGGCGTCTCTCGGGAGGCATCTTGTGCCCTACACTCTTAAAAGTAAGACTAGGCTCCCTGGTACAAGATTATAATATTACTTTTGTGTAATCCATTTTGGCGATATTGCCTTCCAGAATAATTAAAAGTGAACCTATAACTAGTTGTAGTCTGACTTCTCACAAGAGCCGAATGAAATAAATAATTTTGAATTTGAATTAAGATTACGTACTAAAATGTTGCGGTGATAGCCTAGTGGATAAGACTTCGGTCTCCTTTTCGAGGAGACCGACTTTCGATCCCGGACACGCACCTCTGACTTTTTGGAAAGAACATCACATGCTTCAACGTTGAAGGAAAACAAAGTAAAGAAACCTGCGTGCCCGAGAGTTCTTCATAATGTTCTCAAAGGTATTTGAAGCCTGCCTTAAGCCAACGTGGTGGAAATATAACGCTTCTCAAACGAGTGAGAAAGGAGACCTGCTCTCAGTATGTGCCATATTGTTGATGATGATAAGTTGTCTAACACGATCATTTAAATAAAAATAATATAATGTTCTTATACAACATAATATTTTACTTTTTAATGTAATAAAACACAAATATTATCGAGCTGATACGCGCGACTTCGTCTGCGTGGATTTAGTTTTAAAATCCTGCGGGAACTCTTTGATTTTCCGGGATACAAAGTAGCCTATGTCACTCTCAAGGTCTTCAAGTATACCCATGCAAAAAAATACGTCGATTCGTTGCTCCGTTGCTGCGTGATTGAAGAACTCGGCATTTATAATAAAACTAGCTGATGCCCGCGACTTCGTCCGCGTGGATGAATCCCGCGGGAACTCTTTGATTTTTCGGGATGCCTATGTCACCCTCCAGGTTCTCAACTTTACCTATCCAAAAAATCACGTCAATCCGTAACTTTGTTGCAACGTAATTGGCGGACAAACCAACAAACAAACACACTTTCGCATTTATAATGTGTATTAGTAAGGAAGAATTAATACTGCGATAGTAAAGGCGATCTAATTAAATTTTAGAATACAAAAGCTTCTACTGTGACTTAAATATGATAGTTATATTTTCTTGGGGACTTTTTTATAGGGTATGTTATAATGATTACTATAATCATGTAGTACATAATTAATTTTTATGTATCATCAATAGTTTTCTCAGCATACGCCAAATAATGCATTTAATAGGCAAAATTTTGCTACTTATACTTTGGGTTACATTATTGCGATTTTCTTAAGGATCTCTAATTTTTTGAAAAAAAATTATAACTTATGTTACTTCCTGATAACTTAGCTTTTCTATTGGTGAAAAACTGGTTCAAATCGGTCCAGTAGTTACAGAGCCTATTCGGTACAAACAAACAAACAAAAAAATCTTTCCTCTTTATAATATTAAAATAGAATAGATAGATCATAATAATCAACCTGTACTTTAGTTCAACCCTACCAGATAAAATTACGTATGCATATGGGGTATAATATGATGATCAAATATGTACATGGCAGCGTTCCAACGTCGCACCAGATGACTGATATTCTATCAAGCGCCATAGTTACACCCATTATCCTAGAAGGGCGAGGGAATGGGAAACCCTATTATTACTCCCTATTATTACAACCCTATATCTACGCTCCATTTATTCTAAGTAATACGAATGGTTCGGCATACATTATAATAAAAATATACAAGACATATCAAAATGAAATAAGGGTCCAGGTCATCAAAAACTAGCGTTAAAAATTTACATACGAGTACTTAGGTGATTTTTTATCCTCTTCAATCGTATTAAAACCATATTGTGTTAGAACAGCTGTGGTCGTAATATGCTGAAAAATTTTGATGATTGTTTCCCGCGGTGACATGATTTAGTCTTAAGGTGTACTAATAATCGATTTATAAAAAAAATATTAATTCGAATCAATAGTAATACCTGCTTACCTCGCTAAAGCTTCGTGCTTGCGTATTCAGTTATCATACGCTTTCGATTTGATAAATACTTTTTTCATCATACCTATTCGAAAAACGAATATTGGCTTCAGAGGATAGCGGGAGCAAAATTTAATTTTAACCCCATGGGACTTTTCATTTCTCTCTTCTGATTGGTCCGCGTTAATGCTTTAGTATGCTAAGAAGAGAATTCAAAAATGTGTCGAAATTCAAAAATGTTTGAGAAGCTGTTGTCTTCGATAAGTCACGTGATCAAATTTGTCGATTAGATATATACGCCCATACTTCCAACATAAATATTAATGTTTAATTATTTCATAAAAATTTATTTGTGTTTTATTTAAACTTTCAATGTACGTATTGGTAATGTCTATACTCTATACATAGTAGGTTGATACTCCTAGCTTTTTCTCATAGGTAATGATGAAAAATAGTGTGTGTCATTCGGGGCCAAAATTTTTTGTTCTCGGGCGGAGTATATTGAATTCCTCGCTACGCTCAGGATTCTACTTTAGAATCCCTCGCTGCGCTCGGGATTCTACTCTAGAATCCTTCACTTCGCTCTGAATTCAAAATAACGCCCTCGGGGAACAAAAAATTCCTTTGGCCCCATATAACACAAATAACTATTTCATCATACCTATTCGAAAAACGATTATTGGCTTCAGAGGACAGCGGGAGCAAAATTTCATTTTAACCCCATGAGACTTTTCATTTCTCTCTTCTGATTGGTCCGCGTTATAGTGCTTTAGTATACTAAAGCACTAACGCCGACCAATCAGAAGAGAGAATTCAAAAATGTGTCGAAATTCAAAAATGTTTGAGAAGCTGTTGTCTACGATAAGTCACGTGATCAAAGGAGAATGGGCGGTTTCGTCCCCAGTGGTGTATCAAGTTGTGATATATGTCATTTGAAAGGTCATGATAATAGCTTCATTTTATTGTATGACAGCAACTGTGAGACTCGTGCAGGGAAAGAACTATGTTATTTTTTATTTATTTTTTTAATTTTTTATTATCTTCTTTATCAACCGATAGACGTCCACAGCTGGACAAAGGTCTCTTGCATGGACTTTCACAGGCCTCGGTCTAGCGCCGCCTGAATCCAGCGGCTCCCTACGACTAATTGATGGGATCTGCCCACACTGCATTTCCCGGTGCGGGGTCGCCACTCCAGAACCTTGGGACCCCAACGACCATCAGCTCTTCGAACTATGTGCTCCGCCCATTTCCACTTCAGTTTCGCGACTCGCTGTGCTATGTCGGTGACTCTGGTTCTCCTACGGATCTCCTCATTTCTGATTCGATCCCGCAGGGACACTCCGAGCATAGCTCTCTCCATCGCCCGCTGAGCGGTCCTGAACCTACTTATGAGGCCCTTAGTTAGCGACCATGTCTCGGATCCGTAAGTCATCACTGGCAACACGCACTGTTCGAAGACTTTAGTCTTCAGGTACTAAGGAATTTTGGACGAGAAGACATCTCGGAGCTTCCCGAACGCTGCCCAGCCGAGTTGGATTCGGCGGTTGATCTCTTTCTCGAAATTGGACCTTCCTAGCTGGACTATGTGTCCCAGGTATATACACTCGTCCACAATTTCGATTGCAGAGTTCTCAACGAGTACTGGGTCGATCCACCCATGTGGTGGTTAACGAAGGTGGAGTGGAGCATGAGCATTGGACATGATTTTCGTCTTACTCATGTTCATTTTCAGGCCCACCTGTTGAGAAACCCTGCTGAGATCGTTGAGCATAGTATTGAGGTCTCTCAGAGTCTCTGCTATGACTATTATGTCATCGGCAAATTGCAGGTGAGTGATGTACTCGCCGGTTATGTTATTGGTATCAACATAAACGGCGAGTACATCAGTCCGTTTCAATCCAGAATCTTAAAGACGTCCTCCAACGCAGCGGTAAAAAGCTTCGGGGAGATCACATCTCTTTGTCGTACTCCACGCAGTGAGTAGATTGGCCTCGTAGTCTGGTCCTGTATACGTACTGACATAGTTGCGTTTTCATACAAGCACTTCAACACTTGGATATACCGGCAGTCAATCCGGCATCTCTGCAGCGACCTCAATACAGCCCAAGTTTCCACCGAATCGAAGGCTTTCTCACAGTCCACAAACGCTAAGCAAAGTGGCCGGTTATGCTCTTCCGTCTTTTATATATAACCTACCGCAGCGTATGAATGTGATCTATTGTGCCAAAGCCTTTTCGGAATCCGGCTTGTTCGGGAGGCTGGAAGTCTTCAAATCTACGAGCAAGGCGATTCGTAATGACTCTCAAGAACAACTTATAAACCTGACTCAGCAGCAAGATGGGTTTATAATTCTTCAACAAGGTATATTATCACTTTTTTGAAGAACCGTTATGCCCTCGTGAATGACGGAATTGAATAATCGCTTAAAATCTTGTACTGGTTTTCTACCCACTTTCAGGAGTTCCGCAGTGATTCCTTGAGCTGCTTGAGAACCATACTAATCTCGTATAGGCTGACCTCCGGGATATCTTCGGTATTGTGTCGTGGTATATAACTGTTCATAGAACTTCTCAACCTCTCCCAAGATCTCAGGTCCAGAAGAGACGAGACGACTGTCCGATAAACCGATCTCTCGCGAACACTTAGCCTCTGTTTCGCGCGATGGTATCTTTAATACACTTGGTTTAATACCAAGACACGAAGGTCACGAGTTTGTGCCGTAGAGATCTGCCTTTTAATCCTCTGGTAGGCAGCCGCGTCTGCCGATGACTGCAGCCTTATCTCTTGTCTCTCCTCCATGAGCTTGAGAATATGCTCAGAGAACTTTTCAGTTATTTTCCTTCGATGGGTTTTAAAGAATTTAGACCCAGATTATGGACAGTTTCCATGACCCTGTTGTTTAGATCGGCCCCAGAAACGCAGTCTGCTAGGCAATCGAATCGGTTCTGCAGTTCGAGTTGGAAGGTTTCGGGGTTTTGGATATGAGCTCGAGAAGGTCGGAGAGTTGACTTCACCAGTCTGGCCCTTTCCAGCTTTACATAAATATTCAACGTGCCTCTTACCATCCGGTGATCGCTCCCGTATTCACCCTGTTGATCACAGGGACATCATCATACTAATATTATAAATGCGAAAGTGTGTTTGTTGGTTTGTTCTTATTGAAGAATAAACCAACAAACACACTTTCGCATTCACGCCGCAACAGAGCTACGTATCGACGTGATTTTTTGCATGGGTATAGTTGAGGACCTGGAGAGTGACATAGGCTTCTTTTTATCCCGGAAAATCAAAGAGGGAAAGGGAAAGGGAAAAATCCCGCGAGAAGATTTTAAAAACTAAATCCACGCGGACGAAGTCACGGGCATCAGCTAGTTGAATATATGTCACTTGGTCGACATAAGGAATAAAAATACCGTATAATCTAAAAAAACACGGTCTTAGACTTTCACGGGCTTAAAAAAATTAAATGATTTCTAGTTCTTTCCCTGCACGAGTCTCACAGTTGGTGTCATACAATAAAATAAAGCTATTATCATGACCTTTAAAATGACATATATCACAACTTGATACAGTCTGGGGACGCAACTCATACAAAGGTGCCCATTCTCCTTTGTCGATTAGACATATATACGCCCATACTTCCAACATAAATATTAATGTTTAATTATTTCATAAAAATTTATTTGTGTTTTATTTAAACTTTCAACATACGTATTGGTAATGTCTATACTCTATACATAGTAGGTTGATACTCCTAGCTTTTTCTCATAGGTAATGATGAAAAATAGTGTGTGTCATTCGGGGCCAAAATTTTTTGTTCTCGGGCGGCGTATATTGAATTCCTCGCTACGCTCAGGATTCTACTTTAGAATCCCTCGCTGCGCTCGGGAGTCTACTATAGAATCCTTCACTTCGCTCTGAATTCAAAATAACGCCCTCGGGGAACAAAAAATTCCTTTGGCCCCATAATTATAACACAAATAACTATTAATTACCTAAGTATTTCAAAACAAAAACACTTTATTTTTCAAGCTTTACTCTATGTTACTATATAATATAGAAACAAAGTAATTACTTACTACTGAGGGCAACTAGTTCTGCCGCGGGAAAACAACCATCCACCAACCATTTCACGTTGAATTAAGTCCCCGGTTTCATTACACTAACCCATTATAATAATCGTAAATAATAAATAATAATTTGTGAGCACTTATTCCGTACGGATGATCGAAAATAAAGATCTAAAAGAACCTTACTTACGGCTCGGAATGTCCAATTCCCTAAGCGTCCAGTATGTCCGTTACGTCCTATTCCCGGAACGTCCAATCCTTGTTCCCGCTAGGTCCAATCATTCTCTTTATTACAAGCTGTTATTTAACTTGAAATGTATGTACTCGTATGTATGTATGTATGTTTAGGTCAAATCTTGCAAGATGAGTTAGAACCACTTCCCGGCTTCCGACTGAGCTGAAATTTTGCATGTATTAAATTTAAATTGGATGACGATGCAATATTTTTGTGACATGGAGCTGATCTGATGATGGAGCTGAAAGATGGCTTTAGGAACTCTGTAATAAAACGGCGTAACCCATAAAGTTTGGGCTCGTTTGATTAATCTTGACAAGTTTTTTTTTTATTCGATGACAAGATAGTCCTTGACTGCAATCTCACCTGATGGTAAGTGACGATGCAGTCTAAGATGGTAGCGGACTAACTTGGAAGGGGTATGGCAGTGAAAATTCAACCCATACCCCTAATCGGTTTCTACACGCCATCGTGCCGGAACACTAAATCGGTTGGCGGCACGTCTTTGACGGTAGGGTGGTAACTAGGCACGGCCAACGAAAGCCTCCCACCAGACCAGACCAGAGACAATTCAGAAATTATAAATTCCCAAATCGACCCCGCCGGGAATCGAACCCGAGACCTCCCAGTTATAAGACAACAGCGCTCACCACTGCGCCAGGGAGGTCGTCAAAAGTTGACAAGTACTCTTATAGCCAGAAAAAGAAAACTTGTTTTTAAAAATAAAATTTTCAATTTACACTTGTTTATTAAATAAATAAGTTTTATTTATGAGATAATGCAAACTTAAACCCCAAAACCTCGCTTACTATCCCCACACCTCTATCTTCAAATCCTTTATGCATATTTGATAACACTATAATTAAGTAGTATGTATGCAGTGGAAATCGCTAGGTACTTGTTAAGGATTATCACCTAGTATCCGGTTAGTTTTCGTGCATAATTTGCAAAATTTTGTTATAAAAGGATTTTAGGAGCACTATTACTTTCGCACGTTATTTGAAACGGTAAAATTGCTTAATGAAGCTTACCTACACTAGCGGCACGCTATGATGGCCGGTTTGACACATTACAATAGTGATGTGGAATGTCAATTTATTCTCGAACAAAAAACAATTAAGTTTTGTTTTTGTACCTGATTAAATAGGTTTAATAAAACAAAAATGTATATGTTTATTTAATTTATTTGAACGAACTGAATATTTGAATGAAAATGAATATACATACTTTATATGCACACAAGAAACATATGAATACAAAAGATACCAAAAAAGGTGCCACAAAAGGCCATAATTAATCAGATTCGTCCATACTACTATTTTCACTGTCGTCACTGCTATCATCACCTACATTAATAATTATATGTTCGTTTTCTATAATATTATCTATTTTCACATCTCTTTCATAATCTTCCCTTATTAATTTAACAGTTCTATTCACAACCTTTTCCCAGTCTCCTTTAGTCACATGTTCACAAGCTTCTTCTAATAATTTTAGCATTTTTTTTGTGGTAAATGGGGGTTCTGTATTGTGTCTTGCAGCATATCCCTTAATTTGAGCCCACACCAACTCAATCGCATTATACTCACAATGGTAAGGCGGTAACCGTATAACTCTGTGCCCATGTTCTAATGCTATTTCGTCAATGACGTATCGGATCTTGGTTGGTTTGTTTTCTTTTAAAAGACGTACTAATTCCGCTTTTAACATATTCATGTTTGCATCTACGCCATTTTTACGAAGCCATGCGACGATATCAGCTTTCTTTTGGGATTGGGCAGGTGGCTTGTCAATTTGCATCGAGTGGTATGGGGCGTTGTCCATAATTATAATAGATGGTTCAGGGAGGCTACACAACATTGAGGTAAACCATTCAGTAAACTTTTCTCCATTCATGTCTTCATGATAGTCTCCAGTGGTTTTTGACGCAAAAGCCATGAGAGAACCTTCGACAAACCCGTTGATGGTTCCGGCGTGACAAATTATAAGTCGCGATCCTTTTCCTACAGGAACTTTGGAAGTAGATGCTGCTGTGTCATCGTTCCAAGAACGGCCTACAGTATGGTTAGCATTAAGCCATGTTTCATCCAAGAACACAACATTTTGCCAATTTTTGATTTCTTTCACTTGCCGTAAAAAAGTATACCTTGCCATCGCTATATCAAATCTTTCCATCAATATTTTGCGTTTGTTACATTTTTTGTATCGAAATATAATGGTCTTCAAAATCTTCGTTAAAGAACTATCCCCACCGAAGAATAATCCAGCTTCCTTCAGTGAATGCACCAACTTTTTTCTTGTTGGATACTCCTTCTGTAAATAGTAGCCGTAAACATGTCTTCGGATAGCATCGGCATCAAAGCTATCGATGCCTACGACTGGTTTTGCTCGTTTTCTCTTTTTTGGTGTGTGAAGTTTATTTTCTTCTGTGCCAGTCTCGCCATATTTTTTTTTAGTTATCCGTCTAACAGTTCGTTGTCCAATATTAAGCGCATCAGCTACGCGTTCAACCACTGACGTTATAGGTAAAATTGGCCCTCCATTTTGAGCTTCACGATCGAAATAGTTACGAAGGCGTATTACGAACTCACGTGTCTGACTATTTAGAACAGTTCTCTGCGTACGTTCGGTCATATCGACGAAATCCACAACAAAGGGCTTGAACAGAGTCCAAATTAACGAGCAAGGGTCAACAGTAATGCAGTATCAATATTTGAAATCCAAAGCCAGGTCAAAACTATATCACAATCGCATTGCACTGACAGTTTATACTTTTCGAAGCAACGTCAATTCGAAACTGCTTTGTTTTGCATTGAGCATTGACGCGAGTTTGCCGGAGGTAGTAGTTGTGCTAGCCAGCGATCCTATGTGACGATCGTATTAGATTCCATTTTTAAAAATTTTCAATTTAGAAAACCAAATGCCGAGTTGTGGTATATATCATATAAAAATAAAAATTTTACCTTTTGTATGAAACAGCTGATATTTTTTTGCGATTTCAGAGGTTTGTCCACATAGTGAAAATTGTTCATATTCACAAGTACATTCACCCCTTAAATGGTGCAAACTGATTTTTCTACACTTGTATACATTTTAGAAATCAATTTAATAAATAAATTTTGAGTCCTAAACCTAAAACTACATTCGATAAAATTTATGAATCTCTGCACATCACTATCGTCAATAAAGTAATACAATTATTTCCTTCAAAGTCGTTATCAATTAATACGGAACTTCATGAGCGGACAAACGTCAAACCGGCCATCATAGCGTGCCGCTAGTGTAGAGCTACACGTAAAGCTCTAGTTAACAAGCAAAATATTTAAAAATAAAAAATCGGCCAAGTGCGAGTCGGGCCTCGCTCTTTTAGGGTTCCGTTAAAAAAAATTAAATAAAAATATTTTCATGTACCCATGGAAATATTTTAATTTAATTTTTTTAATTTAATTTAATTTTTATTATTTGTTGTTATAGCGGCAATAGAAATACATAATATGTGAAAATTTCATCTGTCTATCTATTACGGTTTACGAGATACAGCCCGCTGACAGACGGACGGACGGACGGACGGACGGACGGACGGACGGACGGACGGACGGACGGACGGACGGACGGACGGACGGACAGCGTAGGCTTAGTAATAGGGTCCCGTTGGTACCCTTTGGGTACGGAACCCTAAAAAGAATAAAAACCCCGACTGCTTTAAAGAATATCAATGAAAATATCAATTATCAAATTTATGAGAAAAAAAAGAAAAATATATTTTCGTAATCACCTTTTCAAACCCTTTAACGTCATATCCCGATACTCGATAGGATTTGAAGAAAAAAAAATTTTCAAATTTTGGTGTTTTCATTGACACTCGCACTGGTATGGCAAATCTAACGACGTGCCACTTATCAAAATTGGCCCACGCGTTTGGTCTCTAGAGTGCCACAAAGGAACAAACATACATACATAGACTGATAAACACATTACCACTCCTTTGCGTCGCGCAGTCGGATAAAAAATGTCCTTCCGACCGAATCTGACCACCGCGGCCAATATCCTTAGGTGTTAGCCAACTGCAGATGCATTTATGAGGTTCTCTCTATTTCCTCATTCTCATAAGCCAATGGGACAGAAATACGACATGAGCGGAGAAGTTCAGATGTAAGACTGATGATTGAAAGTAGGTACTCTCTGTGGCACGAGGGTGACACATCGACTACTTCCCAATCGGGGTAAACACTAAGAAATTCTTGACAGAAAAACCATTATTTTAGCCCAACCCAGAAAACAAACCCAGGACGTCGTCATCCGCAGTCACAAATGCTAACCACTATACCAACAAGGCAGTTTTTTTAGCAATCTACCATCACCTACTATCACAGAGTAAGGACAGATCCTGCATGCTACCTTCTAGCTTTTTTTTTCATTTTCATAACCGCGTTTTGTTTATTTAATGACCTACAGTAAAATATAGTTAATGTAAAATTAATTTTCAATTTCAATTTTTTTTCTCAATTGTTTTTTATTTTTGGAAATTACAATTTTACAGACATAATATCTAATTTTTTGATTAATGTTATTTATAAAAAAAAAAATGCATGCAATGAATCGATTTGTTAAAAATTTTAAGGATGAATAAAAGTCTTATTTATTATTATTTATTTTAACCGCGTTTTGTATGAGCTCTTTTTCATGCAAATTCATTATTATAGAATTCGGGGCTCTGATAATAGTAATCGTCATTAGCTTTTGGATTAGTCATCAGATAGTGGTTACGAGTATTAACCCATTAATTTACTAACCACAACTATTCTAGTTTACAGTTCGGTTGCATAGTATCAATTGGTACTCGTCAAGGCATGTTAGGAAATTAGGCTTCGTCGGTGACATTGTCGCGAGTGTTTTGGCCGTGACAGTGTCTGTGCGTGATGAATGGGACCCCAATTGCGCCGCTCTGATATTATGAATTGCAGTTATATTGGCGAAACGGCCTAGCTGAGCTTGCAACGCTGACGCCGCGATTATTCCTACCTAGCATTACTGAAGCGAAGGTTATTCAGAGACTTTTGAGATGGGGACTTAGACATAACCAAAGTTTAAGGCGCTGTGTGCAGTCACGATCATCATTCGTGAGCCGAATCACAAGCCGAATGAAGATCGTCTTATTTAAAATCTATGGGTGATAATATTATGAAAAAAAAGTAGTTATAATTGATCGTATTTCTGGCCTGATAGTTGTTTCTTAAAAACGATGACGCAAACTTTTCTCGATAGAAAAAAATTGCAAAGTTCACTCTGCAAATACATAAACTCCCATCGTTCTCTGTTATGCATACATTTATTTTGGTAAAATTCAGTACAATTGTTTATCACATTTTACTACAACAAATGGCTGTTTTACATTTTATTTATTGCGACTGTTAAATTATAATGGAAAACATTAAAATTATAACAGTCACAATAAATAAAATCTAAAACAGCCATTTGTTGTAGTAAGATATGATAAACAATTGTACTTAATTTTACCAAAATAAATGTATGCATAACAGAGAACGATGGGAGTTTATGTATTTGCAGAGTGAACTTTGCAATTTTTTTCTATCGAGAAAAGTTTGCGTCATCGTTTTTAAGAAACAACTATCAGGCCAGAAATACGATCAATTATAACTACTTTTTTTTTCATAATATTATGACCCATAGATTTTAAATAAGACAATCTTTATTCGGCTTGTGATTCGGCTCACGAATGATGATCGTGACTGCACACAGCGCCTTAAGTCCTTAAACACATCTTATATAATTATCTATTTCTAATTGAAAATGCCTACATGAATACATAACTAATGGTTAAATATCTATCTAATCTAAGCCTCAATAGCCCAACGGTTAAAGGTGCGGACTGAAAACTGAAAGGTCGCAGGTTCGAATCCCACCCGTTGCACTATTGTCGTACCCACTCCTAACACAAGCTTTCCGCTTATTTGGAGGGGAGAGGAGAATATTAGTCAACTTCAATTTGGCTGATATTATTCTTTAAAAAAAAAAAATTCATAAAGTTCACACCATTTATAGGTTATAATATTATATCTTATTCTAATAGAGAATACGTACATGAATACATAATATAGTTAAAGTTATGGTTTTGAAGTGAAAACTTCTTTAGGCGCGTTAAGCACTTTTTTGGGTGAGCAAAAAACATGGATTTCGCGTCATCGTCACCTTCACAATCGTCACCTGGAGATTTCAGTAAGCGTTCAACATTTTAGAAGTTCCCAAGCAACCTTGTACAGCGCAGCGGGCAAACAGCCGCCTTCCTTACCGTTTAATGTATGATGTCGCAGGTTCGAATCTCACTCACGAAATCGTGACAGTGCGCTTTGTTGTTGTTGTTTGTTCACTTGTTTTTAATTATTAGCAAATCTAGTTTTTAATTCACTAGACTGCCAATTTTTTTTTTCATATCATTTTTTTCACTATCACGGCTCACTACTGAGCGCAGGTCTCCTCTCAGAGAAGGGTTATAGGCCACTCCGCTGGCCCAATGCAAATGGGTAGACTTCGCACACCTTTGCGCACATTATGGAGAACTCTCAGACATGCAGGTTTCTTCACGATGTTTTCCTTAACCGTAGTAGCATGTGCTTTTTTTATTAAACGCATTACGCACTTAACTTCGATAAGCTAGTCAGAGGTGCCTGCCCGGGTATAAACCAGCGACCCCCCGAATAGGAAGAATACAAACCAACAAACAAACATACTTTCGCATTTATTATACTAGTAAGAATACTTTCCTCTTTATAATAAGGGGTATTCCCCGTATACCGGAGTGCTCATAACACGTTATATTTTTACCTTAGAGCATAATATTTTAACCTAAATTTTACTCATAAACACGTTTACTAAGGGAAATTAAACTCATTTGTGGCTTTATGCAGAATACATTTAGAGGCTAGAGGTACTTTTATTGGGAGACGTCGACTGGGGCTGCTTACCACCATACCGGTAAAGCCGTAGATTCTGCCCAGTTTTTTTTTGGATATAACCCATGACTTACCTAATTAAACTATACCCCTGGTGGTCATACTTTGAGCATCGAAGAATCTGCTCTAAATTTTATCCAATGAAATGTTACAAACGGAGATACGTTAAACCAAAATCCGTTCACCGTTCACCGTTAGGGCGTTTTTCCACGAACAGCCGCACACACGACACGGCACGATAAATTGCGTTGACGACCCCGAGCGCCATATTATATTACTAGATGATGCCCGCGACTTCATCCGCGTGGATTAAGGTTTTTTAATTCCCGCGGGAACTCTGTAATTTTCCAAAATAAAAAGTAATCCTGGCTATGAGCTATCTCCATTCCAAATTTCAGCCAAATCGGTTCATTCGTTGTGGAGTTAGAGTAACAAACATCCATCCAAACATCCATACATCCTCACAAACTTTCGCATTTATAATATTAGTAGGATTTTTACTTCTGTGCGGTGTCGTTGAATGAGTAATTCGCGGTCCATAGAAATATATGGCGCTCGGAGTCGTCACCGCAATTTATCGTGCCGTGCGGTGGCTCGTGGAAAAACGCACGGCTAAACTGTTAAAGACGTTGCAGATAGCTGGCTTTTGAGATACAAATATATTTATGATTAAATTTTGTCACACTTACGTATCTTATTATTTATTTAAAGCGTCATAATAATCCTCCAAACAAGTTAATGATCATAAAACTACCTCACATTTATGAAACTTAATGATAAAGGATAAAATTTCAACCGGTGTCACCGAAAACACCTGTTTATTTTTCAAGGTTTTACCTTAAATAATATAATCTAGGTACGCGTGTAATATTACGGCGAGCTCGTAACGCGTTTAAGTACGACGGGCGAAGCTCATTATGTTTTATACTGCTTCATAAAGTGAAGTAAGGTAAATCGTGCCCTGCGTGGCCCCGGCCAAGACTTACCTAGCATCGTGGTCTTCACCTCACATGCTCTAGCCATAGAGCAACAAGTCTTTAAGAGTGATCTTTAGCGTGTCTTTACAGATGTGTGGATCATCACCGCCGTCATCAGCAACGCAGTGTGTGATAGTGAATAGGCAAGTGAATAGGCAAGTGAATAGGCATTTTCTAGGCAAGCGCGCTCCAATCTAGATCTCATCAGTGTTTTCAAGTATTGATTGTCGATAAGCGCAAGCCTTCTAGCCATAGAGCAACAAGGCTTTAAGAGCGATCTTTAGCGTGTCTTTACAGATGTGTGGATCATCACCGCCGTCATCAGCAACGCAGTGTGTGATAGTGAATAGGCAAGTGAATAGGCATTTTCTAGGCAAGCGCGCTCCAATCTAGACCTCATCAATGCTTTCTAGTATTGATTGTTGATAAGCGCAAGCCTATCCCGAAATAAAAAAGCATAAACAACTCACTACTAAGCGCAGGTCTCCTCTCAAAGAAGGGTTATGCCATAGTCAGCCACGCTAGCTTAATGCAAGTTGGCAGACTTCACACACTTCTCAGGCGTGAAGGCTTCCTCACGACGTTTTCCTTTGACGTTGAAGCTTGTGTGATATTGAATCGCTTTAAACGTGCATTACACCGAAATGTCAGAGGTGCGTTTCGTGTACAGGATCAAACAAGCGACCCCGCCGAATAGGAGGCCGCAGTCCTAACCATAGACTATAACTACTTGGACAAAGAGCAACAAGTTTTAAAAGAGTGATCTTTAGACTTCGTCTATAGATGTAAGGATCTTGTATGCGCGAGAAATATTTTCTGTCAGATTTTGAGGTCTAAATAAAAAAACTTGAGAGGTGTTAAGGGACACCCGGATGGAACGAAGTTCCTTTCAATTAATTAATTTGGCATTGTGTTCAACATTTTCACACTACAATATTAGATCTCCATAGCCTTGTGGTTTCCGCAGTCACCTATCAGCCAAAGGTCGATGGTTCGAATCCCAGCTCGACAGACCGAATTTTCCATTTTCAATTTTATTTTAAACAATTTCTACATGTGGAACCTTTCCCTAATTTTTTATAACTTATAAGTTATAAAAAATTAGGGAAAAATTCCACATGTAGAAATTGTTTAAAATAAAATAGGAAATAGAAAATTCAGTCTGTCGAGCTGGGTTCGAACCATCGACTGTTAACTGTTCGGCGACTGCCGAAGCCACTAGGCTACGGAGACTCAATGTTGTACCGCGAAAATAACGAACAAAATGCCTTCAAAAAAGTATCGGTTTCAAAAAAGTGTCGATCCGTCTAGCCCCCTTCCGAGTTCCGCACCGCGCGATAAGGAACTAACGTTCCAATAAATAAATAAACCCAATATTGTACCGCGAAAATACCGAACACAATGCCAAATTCACATTCAAAAAAGTGTCGGTTTCAAAAAAGTGTCGATCAGTGTCGAGTGTCGGTTCAATTTAGTCTTAATTTTTTCCGTCTAGCCCCCTTCCCCACCGCGCGATAAGGAACTACGTTCCAATAACAGTAATGCGGTTATAAAGCGCGCAGTAAGCGAGAGATCAACCTCTGAGTGATTGCGGCAAGTGAGCTAACCGCAATCACAAGTTACACAAATATTTATGACCCCAGTTCATTGACCGAGCGAAGCGAGGTCTCTGAGTCTACTAGGTGAATTTGCTCTTGTCCGTCCGTCCGTCCGTCCGTCCGTCCGTCCGTCCGTCCGTCTGTCAGAGCCTTATAACTTTTGAATTACTGAACGTAATTACTTCAAATTTAGATATAATATGTGAACTGATGGCCTTCAGCCGAATATTGCATAAAAAATTATAAAAACCTTTATTTCAGGGGGGCTCTCATAGAAGTGAATGCGAAGTAAAAAAAAAATTATCGCGTTATATAAAATTGTAACATATCATATTAAAGATAATTTCGAACCGAGTACAAAAATATTTTATTTTTATTTTTTCCTTTAAAATTGACGAAATGGGGGGCTTTCAAAGTGGCGATTTTATACGCTCGCTTGAAGACGCTCTCTAGCAAAATCCGCTACGTATTTTCAACCTGTTTTATTTTTATTATTTCACTTATATCCTGTACTTGAACAACAAATACTAAAATTATATGAATATTATAAAGAAACGAGATTATTTAATTTTTAATGGGCATCAGTAATTCATATAGCATCAACATAGCTTCACAATAATGCTAATAGATGGCGCAGTCATTACATTAGGCACTATTCCATGGAACTAGGAGATTACGACTACGACCTATCCCAAAAACAGTTTTGCGTCGACCATTATTATTTAGTTACATAATAATATATTTAGTTAAATATCAAACTTATTGAAGTTTGATATTTAACTAAACAATAATTTGATGATTTAGGTATGTTTGGTGAAAACGGGCATAATAATAATGTCAGGTTTGGTCGTCATGTATCGATTGAATGAATAATCATGGGATATCGTTACCGCGAGGTCTCAGTTCGGGGCGAACCACTAGTTATTTCATATCTACAAGCTGCCATAAAGTTTTCGCGTTTAATAAAGAGTTGCCGGTTTCATTAGTTGGTAAAAACCCTTTTTTTAGGTTGATTTTTTAACCGACTTCAAAAAAGGAGGAGATTCTAATTCGTCGGAATCATTTTTATGTATGTTCACCGATTACTCGAAGACGCCTGAACCGATTTGGAAAATTCTTTTTTGGTTTTAAAGGATATACTTCCCAGGTGGTTCCATTGAAATTTTATTGAAATCGGTCGAGCAGTTGTTAAAATATATCAACAATTAATCATATACTTTGTAATGACGCGGTCGTTTCAAGTCGGTTTTTCAAAAAGATTTTTTTTATATTAAATTATATGACTTTTTTTAAAAAATGTTAGCCACACTGATTACCTTGACTATTTTTCTCCTCTCTCTTCAAAATAAGCGGAAATCTTGTGAGTGGGTGCGACAATACTTCAACGGGTGGGGATCGAACTTGCGACCTTTCAGTTTTCAAATTTCAGCGCATTATTAACCGTTGGGCTATTGAGGCTTCTCTCTTTTGCCACATTGAGTGTTCTACCCTAGAAATGTTCTAAGCTACTACTCGATGAAATAACAATAAACTTGTGAAGCCAGAGCTACGTGTTTGCTCATAAGGCTTTGATCGATAACTCGATAGCCAAGGTTGGCTTTATTGCGGAATTCCACGAGAAATCCTGCTCTTAACTAGCTCTCTCTATGTTTGCTCTGTTCACTAGTTTTCGCCAACGGCGGTGCCTGTTTCCGCACCGTGTTTTGACGTATGATTTATACGTATCGTACACAAGCGTAACCCATTTTCTGTGACCGCATAATGGCAGTACTAGTAGTAGTACAATACCCGGCGATATATATTGCACATCGGCCTTTGGAATAAAACGCTATTTCTATTCTATTGCAAGGAAAGCTAGCCAGAAATTCACGTAGTAATTACTGAAATCTCTTCACAATCGGCGAGCACATCACGTAACATATATAAAAAAAATGCACTCGAACTGTGAATAGAATAGAATAGCGTTTTATTCCAAAGGCCGATGTGCAATATATATCGCCGGATACTGTACCTAGTACCATAAAGTCATCGGTTCTGCGCCTGAAATCTCTCTCCCATCGGACTATGAGGATGAGGGAATAGAGAGTGCTCCTGTGTATGCGCAGACACTTGTGCACTATAATACCTCCCGCGCAAATGGCTACTAAAAAATAATGTCGGGAGGAAATTATTTATTAGTACCTAGTAGTAGGTTGATATCCTAAGGTGCTGGAGTGGCGACCCCGCACCGGGAAGTGCAGTGTTGGCAGACCCCCCACTAGGTGGACCGACGACATCAAACGAATTGAAGTGGCGCAAGACAAAGCTTGTGAAAGCCCATGCAAGAGGCCTTTGTCCAGCAGTGGAACGTCTATAGTTTGATATAGGAGAAGAAGAAGAAGTAGTAGGTTTGATTGATTACACCGAAAAACAGAAATACTAAACAAAAGACAATAGTGCTTGAAGGCAAGGGCGCCCTTACCACTATGGTAGGGATTTTCTTAGCCGAATAATGCGGGGAGCCTCAGATTTTGCATGCGACTGAACTCAGTGCCGCGCATAAAGACCAACTTAAAATCATAGTAAAGCATAATAAGTTATAATGGTAGGTTGGTTGGTTTATCATTACATATTATTTCACTACAGAAAATTTAAAATTATATACTTAGCATTAATTCCCAGTTTATGTACCATACTTAAGACCTCCTGACTGTAATAATATTTTTTCTATTCTGTGACAAAGAAATGAAATGCATACACTTTAATTCTCTACACCAAATTAAAACAATAAACTATAGTACCTACACATTTTCTTTGAAGCTTAGGACACGTTTTCATACCATAACACGTCGTACGTCGTTCAAAAGCACTTGTAAAAAAGTTTATTTGAATAAAAAACATTTCTACACGTAAGTATACGCGTTAGCATTAATAATGTCATGTCATTTAAATAAACGTGGAGAGTAATATATTATTTCGTGTCTGTCACATATTTAGAACAAAAATAATTTAGCCTAATGTATTCCATTTGGAACAATCCTATAATCTCGTTTCGCAGGATGCCTAAAGTATATAAATAATATACATTTTGGTCCCAGAGCTAGTGGGAATTTTAAGACGTATACCTACCTACCTACTTTATACTGTCTAAATATGTATATTATTTAGAAAAATTACAAAAAAGTTGTTTTCTATACTGACATCACATTTGGGTAAAGTATAGGCAACATTAAAGTTAAATTACAGCTTTTATCAATAGTAGATAATATTATAGTTTAACTATAACCAGTGTTAGCTCGCGATTAACTTGACGGAAAAAAATGGGCCACTATATTTTATTATTCTATTAAAATGTAACACAAACTACGAAGCACAAACTAGGAAAGGGTGTTCCTAGCCATGCATATAAAGAAAGATGAAGTAAG
Source organism: Oeneis ivallda (assembly GCA_029955525.1). Classification (NCBI taxonomy): domain Eukaryota; kingdom Metazoa; phylum Arthropoda; class Insecta; order Lepidoptera; family Nymphalidae; genus Oeneis; species Oeneis ivallda. The sequence continues at coordinate 4,929,205 of JARPMR010000012.1, read as the reverse complement.
AGTAAACTTACCATCAGCTCTCAAACCGATACAAATAAACATTTTGTAAAGGGTAAATTGTATAACGAAGCTAAACCAACAATTCATACACATTTACATATTATGGAAAGCAATCCATTATTTCACTTGAATATGAAACGTACTATTTTTATAGGATTAAATAAACGTAGAACAACGCGATCTATCTATAAAACGAATAACAGCCGATTTTGCTGAACAAATTGATCAAGTGATCAATTAGAAAATGCCTATATCATCATCATCATTATCAACCCATCAAGGTCTCCTCTCAGGGAAGGGTTATAGGCCATCGTCCACCACGCTGGCCCAATGCGAATTTCACACACCTTCGAGAACATTACGGAGAACTCTCAGGTGTGCAGGTTTCCTCACGATGTTTTCCTTCACCGTTAAAGCATGTGATGTTTAATTTCTTAAAAGTCAGAGGTGCTTACCCGGACTCGAACCTGCTACCCCCCGAATAGGAGACCACAGTCGTAACCACTAGGCTATCGCTGCTTACTAATATGCCATATATACTTATTAGTATATTACTTGATTCTGTCAGTAAGTAATATTAAGTATTCTGTAATTTTATTTATTTTATTTTTATTTCATTTATTTAGGTATACCAACAGCGAGTTCAAAAACTATGCTAACTTTATATACAAATTCTTGTAATGTGTCACAACAGTAAGACTGACTTTGAAAGAAGGACTAATCGAGTGAAATGCTCCAGCATCTCTAACTTATATAGAGATTTATCCACGCAGTGTGTAGATTTTATTACGTTGCTTTTCTGTAAATTACTGCAGCGCAATTGTACTAAGCTCTACTACTTAATAAACTCAATGCGAAAGTGTGTTACTTTGTTGATTTGTTTCAAATTAAAATTTATTATATTCATGTAGGCTAACTTGTGGCTATTATAATATTTTGGTTTTGGTTTTGGCTTGGAAATCATACTTAATATTTTGCTAAAAAGCCGGAAAGAAACTCATAGTCTTGTTACAAAAAAAAGCTCGTTTCAAAAAAAAGTTACAATACATCATGTAGCTATTGGAAAGTAATAATTTATTAGGCCATTTTGAGGGCAGCTGGATGCAAAGCTGATTGGTTTCACAATACTGTCTTGTAATAAATGTAACCCATGGATGGTTTTTCTTTTAGGTTGTCTATTACTATACTCATGAAAAAAAAAACAAGTTGGTGTGATTAAAGGACAAACCAACAAACACACACTTTGGCATTAATAATATGGGATATTAATGTGGATTGCTTCCCAAATAGTATATTTTAAGCAGCACACGATAGCACCACTATATGGGTTGAACCGCCACATTGGCGCTTGAGGAACAAAAACAATGGTTATAAATTTTTGTTACGAAACGCTTTTAATCCGGTCCAATTTGGAATAACGTGATTAGTCATTTGGATGGCTTCTCGTTATTTCGGGATTTTCCGTTGATAAATTTTTTGAATAAGATTTTTTTTACCTGTTACGAGTTAAGCACTACCTGGGTTCTTATTTATACTTCATTTACTCGTTAAACCTTTAAAAAATATGTTAGGTATAACTATTGTACATACTATAATTATATTGTTCTATATTTTTTACTAGATGATGTCCGCGACTTCGTCCGCGTGGATTAAGGTTTTTTAATTCCCATAGAAACTCTATAATTTACCGGGATTAAATGTAACCTATGTGCTAATCCTAGTCATAGTTATGAGCTAAGTAATTACGTTCACTAATTCAGAAGCCATAAGGCTCTGGCTCTGACAGACGGAGGGATGGACGGACAGACGGACAAGTGCAAATTCACTTAAGCAGACTCAGAGACCTCGCTTAATTAGTAGGGGTGTATTACTTATTTTTATTAATCTATACTTATAATAAAACTGTAACTGGAAGATTTCTGTACATTTAATATATTTTGAAAATTTTAACTGGGGGATGCTTTATTATCGATACTGAACCCAAAACAGATTTTTATTTAATTTTTGTCTGTCTGTCTGTCTGTCTGTCTGTCTGTCTGTCTGTCTGTCTGTTCGCGCATCACGCGAAAACTACTGAACGGATTTAAATGAAATTTGGTATAGCGGTAGCTGGTACTTCGGGTCAACATATAGGATAGTTTTTATCCCGATAAAACATAAGGTTACTCCAGGATAGGGGATGAAATTTATTGTTGATTTTACTCCATAACTCAGTCAAGTATGAACCGATTTTAATAATTCTTTTTTTATTTAAAAGTGTATAATATCAGGCATAGTTTGTCTAATTTTGATGAAGATCTAATAAATATTATAGGAGATAGAGGACATAATGCTTCACGGGTAGCAGCAAAAGTCACACATGTAAAGGACAACGATCGAATACAGGCATTCCATATTTATATGAGGGTTTTAGCCATAGACATAGACTTTATCATTAACCTCCAGGCCCTAGATGATTATACCATTGTGTTTGTTTTGTAGCCTACCCGTGCGAAGCCGGGGCGGGTCCACTAGTAAATAAATAAATGAATAAATAAACTTCTATTCAGCTTTTAACAACAGCTTTTTACAGACAAAAACTTAATCACTAAATAATTTAATAATAAATTGTTCCTAAATATTAAAGCTGAAAAGGCTAATGCCTCAGCATAATGCTGCAACATTAAAATGCTGAGCGCTGATTTTCAGGCATAGCCTTAAATGAAATCGCGAGCCAACTACGAGACATGTTATACAAGATAATTAATTAGAAAAAGAAATAAATGAATAATTACAGATATTAAGATGTGTTTCGGTTAACAGTTGATACATAGATAAATTGGGGGTAATATAAAATTAAATAGTTATTAAGTGCATAATCGCACGTACAAAATTGTTATTCCATTTCCACAAACTAAACTCTTGCAAGAACACAGTGTGTTAGGCGTTAGCTCACAGCCGCGTGTAATCTGGTTCCGCAAGTCTCGGGGGAAATCTAGCAGCTACCGACCGCAGCGCGTGGCCGCCAGTGGAAAAGTGATAACGTACGTGCGAGCGATTATGTTATTAACCCTGACTGCCTCGGTGGTCTACTGGTTAGCATACGACTGCGGACGACGAAGGCCGGGTTCGATTCCCGGGTCGGGCCAAATATTGTATTGGGTTTTTCCGAAAAAAAATTCTCAGTAAACACTAGCCCCGAATTAGCAAGTTGGTGGTGAATCACTCCCTTGCCTCGGAGAATAGAATGGAATAGAATCATCATTAACAACCCATTAACGGCTCACTACTGAGCGCAGGTCTCCTCTCAGAGAAGGGTTATAGGCCATAGTCCACCACGCTGGCCCAATGCGAATTGGCGGACTTCACACAACTTCGAGAACATCATAGAGAACTCTCAGATGTGCAGGTTTCCTCACGATGTTTTCCTTCACCGTTGAAGCAAGTGATATTTAAGTACTCAAACGCACATGACTCCGAAAAGTCAGAGGTCGGGACCGAACCTGCGACCCCCTGAATAGGAGACCACAGTCCTAACGACTAGGCTATCACTGCTTCTATAATAGAATAGAATAGAAATATTTTTTATTCAAATAAACTTTTACAAGTGTTTTTGAATAGTCGATGAATCTAGCACTGGTTCGGAATGCCTTTCCTGCCGAGAAGAACCAGTAAGAAACTCGGCGGTTGCTCTTTTCAAAACAAAATTACAATACAGTAAATACTATGCTATATATGCAGTGTTTCCACAATGAGGGAAGTTCCAAAAATGCATACCGAGTAACTTCTATCTTAAGATGGGCAGACATAAAGTAGCCCTATTCCCGCCGGTGGCACCCGTTCACGAGCATGACGCATCAACCAGCCATTGCTTCGCTCAACCATATTTGAGGGAACGTAACAACGTAAGGAGAGCATGTTAAGCAATCGGTCCTGCGCCTCATCTCTCTCCAGTCGTGTTCGGTTTTCCGTCAATGATACTATGAGAGTGAGGGAATAGAGAGTACACCTGTGTTAGCAAATTTAGCCGCAGTATTCGGAATCGGTCAGGAGGACGTTACTATTACTTAACCCTTGACGGGAAAAGAGGGGTGTAATATAAATGACTGCTCTGTCTGTGTGTCTATCCGTCCGATTGATAGATGGACCTCTGTGCGTTCGTCAGTCTGTCTGTTCTACGTCCATCTTTAGGAAGCTATCTGTGTACAAAATGTGATCTTCACGACCAACTGTGTCGTGTAACGCGTCCCCAAAAATAATAATCTGCGTGCTTAAAATTGATAACGATTTTTAGAAATGATAAAGATAATGATCATTTTATTCATTGAAAATAGTTTAATTAAATCGACATTTGACTTTATTGACAGCGTGAGTACGCCTATATGAATTATTAGTATAAATATGACTATTTTAACGATACGAATTACGGGCCCGAGTGATCATCACGCTAGTACGAATTCAGTCTCTGCCAGAGACTCATCCGACTAGTAGATGCTTTCGCGTCTAGGTAAAATTGTATTTGATTGTGGGATTGCGATAGCAATCGCAATCCCACGCAAGCATACAGGCAATATTGCGATAGGGTTATCGCAATATTGCCTGTATGCTTAGATTAGTGTAATTGATTAATTAATACTTTGATGTTTTTGATAACTACCCACACGTTCAGATGGTATTGTGATGGTGATGTTGTGTCCGTCGTGTTTGTGGTTTAATTGATTACATGTGAGGTCAGGGGCCCCTATAAGGGGTAGTGGAGGTGGCTTTAGTTAGGGTTTTAGCATATTTTTAAGAGATGTATTCTCTTAAGGCGTGATTAGTATTTGAGAAATAATTCCCGGTTCTGGGTCTAAGGCTAATTACACGTCATCGCACTGTTGTCCGAGCCATAGCACCTATACCGCGTTCACTGTCATCTTTCAACGCGCTCTTGGACAAGAATGATCAATGGGACCCATTCAATGACGTGTGGAAGGTTCTGTTTTTGGATTTTTAAGGTACGCTGAGAGCATTGACTAATCTTTTTATAGGTATAATTTAGCAGTTAAGTATATTATTAGTATGTATTAAGCAATTTGTATTTATATTATCTAGTTAATGTTAGTGACATTTGTGCGCCGTTCTAATTAGATATGAAATCTATATATATAAAAGAAAGTGGTGTTAGTTACACTATTTATAACTCAAGAACGGATGAACCGATTTGGCTGAAAATTGGTGGAGAGGTAGCTTAGAACCAGGAGACGGACAAGGGATACTTTTTATCCTGTTCGACCGCGTTTCCGTCAAGTCACTATAAAACGTGGTATAACAAAAACGCATCTGACATGGAATAACAAAACGCAAATGACAGTGGAATAACAAAACGTAAATGACCGCTAAACGTAATTTTGTCTTTGGTTAAGTATGGTAAAAAATTTGACAATTATAAAAACGTAATTGATAATATCATCAGTAATATGTTTTCTCTTTGAATCATCATTATCAATGCAGCGAGCAAGACGATCAAATGTTTCCTGCTACAAAGCTACGGATTGACGTGATTTATTGGATAGGTATAGTTGAGAAACTGGAGGGTGACAAAGATTTCCCGCGGGATGTTATGAACTAAATCCACGCAGACGAAGTCGCGGGCATCAGCTAATAAATAAATAAAATGTCAAGATTAGTTCGACCGACGAGCACAATAATGTCATCATTATTCGGGTCAAGTTAGACAATAAGCAATAATAGCGTGTTTAGTAGAATCGCTACGTAAGAAAAGTTACGTAAAGTATGTACGTTATTTCCATAAAGTTAGTAAGTGCCTGGGATTCAAACATCGTACCCCCAAAACGAGCCTTCACCGCTGTCAAAGCCGCTATCCATTATCATCATCATCATTATCAACCCATCATCGGCTCACTACTGAGCGAGGTCTCCTCTCAGAGGAGGGTTATAGGCCATAGTCCACCACGCTGGCCCAATGCGAATTGGCGGACTTCACACACCTTCGAGAACATTATGGAGAACTCTCAGGTGTGCAGGTTTCCTCACGATGTTTTCCTTCACCGTTAAAGCATGTGATATTTAATTTCTTAAACGCACTTAACTTCGAAAACTGAGGGGTGCGTACCCGGGATCGAACCTGCGACCTTCTGAATAGGAGACCACAGTCGTCACCACTAGGCTATCACTGCTGTCTATCCATTATAGTCTGACGTTATTAAGTTTTATGTTATATATAGGCGAATTTAGAGTGACGTTGATCAAAATATACGGCTAGTTGTGGCGTGAAGGGGGGAAGCGGTACAACTCACCTATTTTGGAGTGCGCGAGCTTGAGCGACGTGACAAAGGCCAGTGTCACGGCCAGGGCAGCGATCCTCATCGTGACATCGGCTTACGTCATCGTCAGAGAGCAACTGCAACATCGAAAACAAAATATATAGCAAAAAATTCTTTTTTAAAAACCTACTTTAAACGCCAGCGACACTAAAAAGTATAAGACATTGTTGATTTTTCTAAAACCACTCGACCGATTTCGATAAATTTAAATAGGACCACCTGGGAAATATACACTTTGAAAAAAAAAAGTTTCCAACTCGGTTTAGGCGTCTTCGAGTAATCGGTGAACATATATAAAAAAAGCCGGCCAAGTGCGAGTCGGACTCGCGCACCGAGGGTTCCGTACTCCAAAAGTAAAATTAAAACGATAATATTATATTAATTTGCTTATTTATCGTTAACTTTGTTTGTAGAGGTTTATGGTTAATATAAAAAAAACTATGCTAGTTAGAGCGTTGGTTTTATTTTTCCTGTAAAATATACATAAACTTCTATTGACCATAATTATTTCAGATTTTTCGATTGGTAAACTTCGGAGAGAAGGGGGGGGGGGACGGTATTTTTTTCGACATTTTGGCCGATTACTCAAAAACTATTATATATAGAAATAAATAAAAAACTGTTTTAGAATGCACAAGTAAAGGCCTTTCATATGATACTCCACTCGGTATAATTATCTTACTTTGAAATTTCAAACCCCTGATTTTCCCCCTTTTTTAATTAAACTAAAATAATTTTCGCGTTGATTTTATTTTTCCTGTAAAATATACATAAACCTCTATTGACCATAATCATTTCAGATTTTTCGATTGGTAAAGTTCGGAGATAAGGGAGGGGGAACGGTATTTTTTTCGACATTTTGGCCGATTAATCAAAAAATATTATATATAGAAATAAATAAAAAACTGTTTCAGAATGCACAAGTAAAGGCCTTTCATATGATACCCCACTCGGTATAGTTATCTTACTTTTAAATTTCAAACCCCCGATTTTCTCCCTTTTTTAATCAAACTAAAATAATTTTCGCGTTGCTTTTATTTTTCCTGTAAAATATACATAAACCTCTATTGACCATAATTATTTCAGATTTTTCGATTGGTAAACTTCGGAGATAAGGGGGGGGGGGGGGGGTGGAACGGTATTTTTTTCGACATTTTGGCCGATTACTCAAAAACTATTATATGTAGAAATAAATAAAAACTGTTTTAGAATGCACAAGTAAAGGCCTTTCATATGATACCCCACTCGGTATAGTTATCTTACTTTTAAATTTCAAACCCCCGATTTTCTCCCTTTTTTAATCAAACTAAAATAATTTTCGCGTTGCTTTTATTTTTCCTGTAAAATATACATAAACCTCTATTGACCATAATTATTTCAGATTTTTCGATTGGTAAACTTCGGAGATAAGGGGGGGGGGGGGGGGGGGGAACGGTATTTTTTTCGACATTTTGGCCGATTACTCAAAAACTATTATATGTAGAAATAAATAAAAAACTGTTTTAGAATGCACAAGTAAAGGCCTTTCATATGATACCCCACTCAGTATAGTTATTTTACTTTGAAATTTCAAACCCCCGATTTTCCCCCTTTTTTAATAAAACTAAAAATAATTTTCGATTTTTCTTTATTCCAGTGATGTTGGGCCACTATTATACACAACTATGCCAAATTTCATGTCGATAGCTTTACTAGTTACTGAAATAATCGACTGTGACAGACGGACGGACGGACGGACGGACGGACGGAGAAAGTCTCACCATAAGGGTTCCATTTTTACCATTTTGGTACGGAACCCTGAAAAGATTCCGAAAAATTGAGAACCTCCTCATTTTCTGAAGCTGGTTAAGAAATAAATAAAATTGAAGGGTCTGTTTTAATGTCAAAATAAAAGCTTTTTACTAAACTAGCTGATGCCCGCGACTTTGTCCGCGTGGATTTAGTTTTTAAAGTCCCTCGGGAACTCCTTGATTTTCCGGGATAGAAAGTAGCCTAGATGTTGACCCGAGTAATAAGCTACCACGGTATAAAATTTTGTAGAAATCTGTGCGGTAGTTTTTACGTGAAAGAAGGACAAACAAACAGACAAAAATTAAATAAAAATCTGTTTTGGGCTCAGTATCGATAGTAAAGCATCCCCCAATTAAAATTTTCAAAATATATTAAATGTACAGAAATCTTCCAGTTACAGTTTTATTATATGTATAGATGCATAATAGTACATTATTGTCGAGGCTCGGAATAAAGCAATTTATGGACGAGTAACATTGGAAGGCCGAGGCGAAGCCGAGGACTTCCAAGTGATTTTAAAAGGACGAGGCGCTAGCCGAGGCCTTTTTAAGTAAACGAGGCCATGAATTGCTATTTAGGCCGAGGCTTATATAGTATTTTTCTCTAATTTGCGAGGAAACAACAAAAAAATAATTAAAGAAACACTGTTTTATTTCATGTTAAATGTTATAGTACAATTTGTACTCTTTAAAAATGTTGTTAGATTTGAGTAATCGCCAATATTTACATTTTCTTTTAAACGTAATGTAGTTTTTAGCTTTGAGTATTCACACCACAATGTAGATGGCCTTTTGTTTTTACTCAATTCGTTAAAATAGGCCATAAGGACATTTTCTGAAAACGAATTTGTCTTTTTTCCGGTTTTCCATTGAATGAAGTCTTCATAAGCCTTTGCATATTTTTCTTTAGATTTTGGTGGTAAAAGATTTTCTGATAGAATTTTAGCTTCTTCCGCCATATCTGGTGGTGTAAAGTCCATTAATTCTTCATCCGATTCCGAATCCATTTTTATTTCAGAACAAGAAATATATTGTAAAAGAAAACACCAGTCACCAATAATTCTTTACCTCCAATTAAACCACGCTCTTTTTGTTCCATTTCAAAAAAAATTCATCCTAACTTTTTAAATTGTATAACTCAGCGAAAGAAATGCACATTTAAAACACCTAATCACAGAGGAGAAACACCTAATAGAGGAAAGTGTACATTTTAAAAACCTCGTACCTGTCCAGCAATTTACATTATTGTCCTGTTACGTAATTGCTGGCGCCACGCCAGCAATGAGCCAATTGACGTTTCGTTTTTTTTAAATAAAGAAGCGATTTCCGAGCAAATTTGAGAAAAATATATTATTTGGTACTTAAAACAAAATATCAATTTTTGTGTTTGTCTGTCTATCTATCTGTCTGTTTGTTTAGGCTATTATAACATAAGTGATGGCTTATTACACAACAAGATGTTTAAATAAAAAATTACAAGAAAAAGAAAATAATTAAAGGGTGCAAAGGCCAAGGCAAAGAGATTGGTCTTATTGCAAAAGCAATCTCTTCCAGGTAACCCTTGTCTGGAGACGAAAATGTCAAAGTAGAAAACACGATCGTGTAAATTAGATCAAAGAAAAGTAGTAATAATATAATATTATACCTAATATGAGATTTTACTATCCATGTTTTGAGGATTTTAAAGTCTCTAAACTTCACTTGAAGCAATGTGTAAAAACATATTGATTGAGTCAAAGTTTGTGAATTTCTTGTAAAAAAGAGTCATGCATGAACAAACTTGCATGCGAACAATCGGCTTGGCATCCATAATTTGGCGGATGCTCTTTTAAAAACAAAATGTGACAATGTTATTGTATAGTACTGAGTTTCTGGCAGGCTCTTCTCAGCAGAATCTGCTTTCCGAACCGGTGGTAGAGTCGTGACTTTTCATGAGAGCAATAGTTCCTTAAACCTTTCTAAGACCAGAGTACATGTCAAGACAAATCAAACGAGCCCAAACTCGATAGGCTTACGTCGTTTTATTACAGAAATTCAATAGTCACCATCCAACTCCATTTTCAGAACCTGGATATCATCTAGGATCAGAGTACTGTCCAAGACGAATAAAACGAGCCCAAACTTGATGGGGTTATGGGTTTATGTAATTGTATTACCAAAGTTGCCAAAACCACCTTCCGGTTTCATCATTAGACCCTGGATATCATCTACGACCAGAGTACTTGCCAAGACGAATCAAACGAACCCAAATTCGATTCGGTTACGTGGTTTTATTACAGAGTTCCGATAGCTATCTTCCAGCTCCATCATCAGATCAGCTCCATGTCCCAATAATATTGCATTGTCATCCAATTTACATATACATGCAAAATTTGAGCTCAATCGGAAATCGGGAAGAGGTTCAATTCATCTTACAAGATTTGACCCAAACATACATTGCACAAGTTAAATAAAAGCTTGTAAAAGCAAGTTCACAACAGCAATGGAGTCCCAAATGGTCCCTAACAAACAGAACGCACTATACATTGCGGGTTTGTTACGTTCCCTCAAGTATGGTTGAGCGAAGCAATGGCTGGGTCATGCGTCATGCTCGTGAACGGGTGCCACCAGCGCCAATACTTTCGGTCTGCCCGTCTTGACATGTGTTGAATTATAATCAGAAATAATTACGTATGCTTTTGTGGAACTTCCCCTCATTGTGGAAACTCTGCATACATAGAATAATATCTATTAAGTATATTGTAAAAATATTTTGAAAAGAGCAACTGCCGAGTTTCTTGCTGGTTCTTCTCGGCAGGAACGGCATTCCGAACCAGTGGTAGACTCATCGACGATTCAAAAGTACTTGTAAAAGTTTATTTGAATAAAAAACATTTCTATTCTATTTCTATTGAAGGTAGTGCTTGTACTAGAATTTGGCTGTAGTTGGGATTATCCAGCTGAGCCACGCTTCAGAACGTAGGTGCAAAGCCTAATCAACACTATGCCACATTTGTAGGGGCACATGTATGGTATAAATCGCAAATGTTGCAAAAATCAACGCGGCTCTTAAGTCTTAGAAATCCATTGATGACTCTCTTTGGAGGCTCCAAGTCTTATAAGAGCTTTCTTTTCCAATGTTTTTTTATCAACGGACCTCTCGGAGAAGGGCTATAGGCCATAGTCCACCATGCTAGCCTAATGCAAAGTGGTAGACTTCACATACCTTTAAGAACATTATGGAGAACTGTCATGCGTGCAGGTTTCCTCACGATGTTTCTTCACTGTTTGAGGGTGTGATATTAAATTGCTGAAACGCACATAACTCCGAAAAATTCATTTTTTTCATTCATTCATTCATTAACAATCCATCAACGGCTCACTACTGAGCCAGGTCTCCTTTCAGAGAAGGGTTATAGGCCATAGTCCACCACGCTGGCCCAATGCGAATTGGCGGACTTCACACATCTTCGAAAACATTATGAAGAACTCTCAGATGTGCAGGATTCCTCACGATGTTTTCCTTCACCGTTGAAGCAAGTGCTATTTAATTGCTTAAACGCACTGGACTCCGAAAAGTCAGAGGTGCCCGGGATCGAACCTGCCCCCCCGCTAAGTAGTAAGTAAGTAAGTAGACCGCAGTCCTAATCACTAGGCTATCACAGCTTAAGATTTTTACTTGGACCCTCAAAACCAGGACTACGATCTAGGAACAAAGAAGTCGCAACCTCTCTTAGAATACCCTATAGTAAGAAAATATTCGTTTAAAACTAAAGGTATTCAAATCCGGGTTCGATTTGCACGCGGGCGTAGACGAATTCAATTTCCTTTAAAAGAATTTATATCGAATGAACGCGAGCTAAATCGAATAACCTTCATATTGACCAACGTTTACATAGCATAGTGGGTTCAGTTTAGATCGAGCTTCGTTGTTTAGGAAGCGATATTTACTTGAGGTATACCAGTGCACTGGGTACTCAATTTGCTTCTCTGATTGCCCTCTCTAATGTAATTGACCGAGCGAAGCGAGGTCTCTGAGTTTACTAGAGCGATTTGCACTTGTCCGTCCGTCCGTCCGTCCGTCCGTCCGTCCGTCCGTCCGTCTGTCAGAGCCTTATAACTTTTGAATTACTGAACGTAATTACTTCAAATTTAGATATAATATGTAAACCGATGGCCTCCAGCCGAAAATGGCTTAAAAAGTTATAAAAATCTTTATTTCAGGGTGGCTCTCATAGAAGCGAATGCGAAGAAATTTTTTTTTATTTGCGATTCATAGGTTTTCTGTGTATCATTTTAAAGACAATTTGGAACAGAGTACAACCGTATTTTTTTTTTATTTTTTTCCTAAAATTGACGAAATGGGGGGCTTCCAAAGTGGCGATTTAATACGCTCGCTTGAAGACGCTCTCTGGGAAAATTTTCTATATATTTTCAAGTTGTACTTATTTTCTTACTTCACTTGTATCCTGTACTTGAACAACAAATACTAAAATTATATGAATATTATAAAGAAACGAGATTATTTAATTTTTAATGAGCATCAGTAAATTTCACATAGCTTCACAATAATGCTAATAGATGGCGCAGTCATTAACTATTCCATTGAACTAGGAGTTACGACTACGATTTATCCCAAAAACAGTTTTGCGTCGACCATTATTATTTAGGTACATAATATAATAACATATTATTCAATTAAAATTATTCTTCAGTTAAATATCATTTTGTATATTTTCTATTCGCGTCGATAGATGACGATTTGTACAGATGCCGCCGTTTTCACTCGTTAGTACCTACATAATAATTCAATGTTTTCACTGACGTTCCCTAACCTTTACGGGCTACCTATGATAAGTTATGTGATGATTACTGTCAACTTCTTTATCACGATCCTGTACGGGACACCTAAAAGGACATTGGGACGGATGTTAGGACTTTGAGTCTACTTGAGTGAATTTGCACTTGTCCGTCCGTCCTTCCGTCCGTCCGTCCGTCCGTCCGTCCGTCTGTCAGAGCCTTATAACTTCTGAATTACTGAACGTAATTACTTCAATTTTAGATATAATATGTAAACCGATGGCCTCCAGCCGAAAATGGCTTAAAAAGTTATAAAAATCTTTATTTCAGGGGGGCTCTCATAGAAGCGAAAGCGACGAAAAAAAAAAATTTTTGCTTTTCATAGGGTTACAGTACGTCATTTTAAAGATAATTTGGAACAGAGTACAAAAGTATTTTTTTTTTAATTTTTTTCCTAAAATTGACGAAATGGGGGGCTTTCAAAGTGGAGATTATATTTGACCTCACAACGGAATAACCATTGAGAGCTGGGGCTTAAAAGTTTTATAATTTTAGCGTAATATCATGTACTTGAACAACAAATACTAAAATTAGATAAATGTAATAAGGAAACTAAATTATTTAACTTTTAATGAGCAGCAACAACAGAACTTCACAATGATGTCAATAGATGGCGCTCTCATCTCATATAGCAAATGCAGCTTATATGTAACATAATATATTCAATTAAAATTATTATTTAGTCATTTAGCAAACATCAATAAAACTTCACGTTGCAGTTTGTTTTTACATGTTTTCTGATCGTGTCGATAGTTGACGCTGTGTACAAGTAATTTAATTTGAATGTTCCAAAAAACTATACCTAAGTTTGATTGAGGCCTTGAGGATTTCACTATAACAGTTCCCTAACCTTTACGGGCTACATATGTTAAGTTAGTTGACACTTTCTGTCAACTTTGTTATTACAAACCTCTACGGGACAACTAAAGGTGAAAATGACATATGGGATGTTAGGATTGTATTTAGGGGCTACCTACGTAAAGAGACTTCTACAAAGGGGATGATTTAGGTATAGTTGGTGAAAACGGGCATAATAATAATGTCAATTTTGATCGTCATGTATCTATTGAATGAATAAGTAATTATGGGAAACCGTTACCGCGAGGTCTCAGTTCGGGGCGAACCACTAGTCTAATATCTTTAAACGAGCAATTCTTGTAATATATATATAATCTGAATCTCGGAAACGGCTCCAACGATTTTCATGAAATTTGGTAAGCATGGGGTTTCGGGGGCGATTAATCGATCTAGCTAGGTTTCATTTTTAGAAAAGGTCGTTTTATTCGTGTTTTCAGGCAATGAAAAACCCCTTACAATATCATTAGAATACGAAGGTAAATTTCGGCATCATTTATAAATTTCCGATAACTCGATGGTAAGTATAAATTTCCGATAGCTCGATGGTAAGTCGGGCGGTCCCGAAACCGGAAGACCCCGGTTCGAGTCTAAGACGATTTTATTTTCCCCTATGAATTTTATTATTATTTTTATTTATTATTTCTTTAAATATATAATTTTCAAAAAACACGAATTACCAAAAAAAACGGAGCAATGCTTTCACCCAGATATTAAAAATATAATGCGAGCAATATTAGATACCGCCATTTTATATTCCTGTCTTACTCACATTTGTATTAGATGAACAAGACAGAAAAAGAAAATGGCAGCATAATATTATGGTGATAAGATCTCTTCATTTATTGGTAACGAAATTAGGCGGCATTCCAATGACTCAAGATAGAGACTCTTTTATTAGTTCATTATTGGATTTTGTACCTCAGATTCTTATTTTCTTTACCTTTATAAACTAGTAGAAAAAGTAGACAAAATCTAATTTAAAACATTGTAACTTTCAAAGGAAACTCCAAACTTCAATACTATACAATGTCATGAAAACACGTAACAGAATAAACTGTTGTTAAACAACCCAGGAGCACAATAGGGGCACTCGGGGCACGTACGTGAAATCTAGTCAAGGTGTTGCTCAGAGTTGCTAGGAACAAAGGTAAACTTAACAAGTGCTTGTAGATGTTGGACTTAGATCTACTAGAGTTAGATCAGTTTAGCAACATGCTGGTCGACAAATATTGCTTGAAAGAGCCGAGGAGCAGGATTTTATCGAATGACGCTGTTACGGTTGTTGTAAGTTGCCAGATTTTGCCCGCGACTTCAAAGTCCCACAAACTTATCTGGGCCAGTGACAGCGTCGCTACTATCCTTTGAGTATTTATATCACATTCCGTGTTGCCCATAGAAATAGGAAGACTATAGTCGTAATCCCTAGTTCCATGGTGTTGCCAATAAATATTATTTCGTTGAAAAACTCATTAGTTCCACTTTTGGCCACCAGATAAGGTTGTTGGAATGTATAGGTATGCAAAAATTTAAATAGTATTTTGATGTGATGAATCTAGAAAATCGCCAAAGAAAACCTTGTGGCAGTAAAAAGTTTTGTAGCTAAAAGTCCGTAGTGAGATTTCAGCACTGCAGTGCATAGTGATAAAAGAAATCAAGTCGATTTAAATCCGCTTAGAGTTTTATGAGATTCAATGTGAATTTTAAAATAGTTTTAAGGCTTTCATCAATATTGGATTTATTCAACGCATTAATGTGAAGATCGAAAAACAAACTTCATTAAAAATATTTTTAATTATTACCTATTTATTAAATTAAAAATTATTTATTATTACCTATTGAGCTTCTTTGAGCTATAGTTAAATTGTAAACAAATACTTCTTCAACGGTGAAGGAAAACATCGTGAGGAAACCTGCACGCCTAATTCTCCATAATGTTCTCAAAGTTGTGTGAAGTCTGTTAGTATAGGTTAATATTTTTAGGTTTTAGACCGTATTTTAAAAAGGAAAAGTACCGTGCAGCAGCGTCCAAGGTACTGACTACAAACGGCACTACAAGACGAAGAATATTTTATAATTTATGATTGCATTGTCTCTGGATTTGTAAGGGGTTTTGGCCGCCGTAGATGAGAAAATCTTATACTTAAAAATAAAGAAATACCTAATTCAAAATTAACGAAAACGCCTCACAAATTGCACTGATCATTAGTATAATTCCTGCAACGAGCGCTGCAACCGTATTCATTTGCACAAAACCTATAATAAACGAGTACTAATGAAAAGATTGCGTGAGAATTATTTTCTCGTTTGCGAGTTAAGCGTGCAACGTTTTAGAAACTTTTCCCGGTTCATTCAGTGAATTAACACAAGCGTTTCCATTCAGTCGAAATAATTAAGGAAACATCTATTGAAACAAAACGTACATTACGCTAGGCGTAAGGGAGTTCGCCCACGGCAACTTTCGCTAGGTTTGGCCGTTTTTAGGGTTCCGTAGTAAACAAGGAACCCTTATAGTTTCGCCATGTCCGTCCGTCTGTCCGTCTGTCCGTCCGCGGTTTAGCTCAGAGACTATTGGTACTAGAAATCTGTAATTTGACAAGGGTATAAATATCAATCACGCCGACAAAGTCGTGAAATAAAATTGTGAAAAATATTTTTTTTAGGGTACCTCCCCTACATGTAAAGTGGGGATGAATTTTTTTTTCTCGTCTATCCCATAGTGTGGGGTGTCGTTGAATAGGTCTTTCAAAAATATCGTGGGTGTGGGAACACCATTTTTCAATTTAGGGATCCGTTTGTGAAATATGATATTTTAAAGTGCTAAATTTTATTAGAGTCAAGTGTCCCGCCCCTCTGCCAGCTAAGTGGTTATATATAGGATACAAAAAAAAATTCACAGCAGTAGTATATATAATGAATTTTAAAGGAAAACTATCACGTAGTGTAAGTTGCATATTTTGTAGAATATTATAGTATTTAAACCATGGAACTCAAAATTTATTCAATATTCATAAATAAAACAAAAGCACTATCCTAGGTTAGCAATAATATTTGAGACTTTCAGCTACGGAACCCTACACTGCGCGTGGCCCGACACACACTTAGCCGGTTTTTCAAGTTAGCAACGCGCGATTTATGATTCGACTAGCTGATGCCAGCGACTTCGTCCGCGTGGATTTAGTTTTTAAAATCCCTCGGGAACTCTTTGATTTTCCGAGATAAAAAGTAGCCTATGTCACTCTCCAGGTACTCAACTATACCCATGCAAAAAATCACGTCGATCCGTAGCCCTGTTGCGGCGTGATTGAAGGACAAACCAACAAACCAACAAATAAACACACTTTCGCATTTATAATATTAGTAAGGATTCAGTAGTTATACCATCGCACAGTATCTGAGTGTTAAATCAGCATCGCTTCTGCATTGATGCGAACGCGACTATATTGATTTGGCATTGATTAACACGCGACTGACGCAACTGAGCGCCAAAAGTTTATCAATCTTGCAACTGCAAATGCGTTCACAGGTAGCCAATATAACGCACAGCTGTATCAATAATGCATCGCTTCCATACTGATACTGTATCGTGATAGTAGTGATTTCAAATCTTGATTGTGTGGACGAAGTTATAATTATACGACCGTCGATAGCACCGCGACTTTATCGCGGACTTTTTGCGATGATATCGCTGCAAAAAGTCGCCGTCTGTGACCGCCCTAACTTGAGCGAGGGTTTAGCGTTATGTTTGTGTGAGTGATCGTCAAAGATAATACAAACCTGACCGAATACGTGAAGGACTGAATAATATAGCGATGAATCTCATAAGCATTCGCATCTATCCTTTCCGTTCCGCTCGATGGTGAGATACTAATATTTACATTTCAATAAATTGTACACATTGCAAAGTGAAATAAAAATCAGGAAGTCATAGAAATTTGAGTGTCCCACAGCGCAATAAATTCCGAGGGCCAATTCATTTCGAGTGAATTTCATTTCGAAATATTCATTATCGAGAACGCTTTTCAACTATTTATTAATAACGAGACCCTCGACGACGAGTTGACATCCTCTTTACCGTTTTTCTTCTTGAATGGAAATTAAATTTTAATTTATAAAATGCGTCCTTCGACAACCAATTCACAACTTGATCTCAAGGGCATGATAACAATTATTAATAGCAACGTTTATTTTATTACAACTATTGAACTAACTTTCGGTTGACTATGCATTAAAAATAACATTTTAGAGTTATCAAATTAATTTAAAGTTTCATGCATGTTTTCATCAACCATAGGTACCGAAATCACCCAAATCAAGCCCGAGCACTTATAGCTTGTGTAAGTGTACGTCTCTATAGACTCCGTTGTTAAATTAAAACCAGGGCACATAAAGTTTGTGCAAGTGTATGTGTCTATATAGACTCCATTGTCAAAATAAAGTCAGAGTACATAATAATGACCTCCCGACCGAATCCGATCACGGCGGCCAACCTCCTTAGAGGTCAGCCAACTGCGCGGGAGATATTATAGTGCACAAGTGTGTGCGCAAACACAGGTGCACTCTCTATTCCCTCACTCTCATAGTCCGATGGGACGGAAATCCGACACGACCGGAGAGAGATTAGGCGCAGGACCGACGGCTTTACGTGCTCTCCGAAGCACGGGGGTGACTAACCGCCAACTTCCAAACTCCGGGCTAGTACTGAGAATTTCTTTGGCAGAAAAACCCAAAACATTTTTTTAAGGCCCGACCCGGGAATCGAACCCGGGAGCTCGTTATCCGCAGTCGAACAAGCTAACCACTAGACCAACGAGGCAGTTAGTATAGTTAGTGAGACATAATAGTATAGAATAGAATAGAAATGTTTTTTATTCAAATAAACTTTTTTACAAGTGCTTTTGAATCGTCAATGAGTCTACCACTGGTTCGGAATGCCGTTCCTGCTGAGAAGAAACTCGGCGGTTGCTCTTTTCAAAACAAGTTTACAATATATTATAGTTTGTATAAGTGTCCAATAGAATCAACACCGTCTTCAAATTTAATCCAGGTTGCAAAAAATTTTATTTGTGAAAGCTTGAAAAAAGAAACACGGCGCGATGCATGAAAAAGGGGACGTATTAAAAGTTAAAACGTTGACTCGCTCCAACGATCGCTTTATCGAATGACTGTCATTAGCTTGCCTTATTGCAGTCATAATGCCTATAAAGATCGCTCGTGTTTTACTTTTGCCTCCGTAAATCTACCCCGTCCGTCACCTGAATACAAAACGGCACGCTATCAAACTTTTAATCACTATATTTATGGAGTTTCAGCTTCTTAAGAGCATTTAGATGTTACCACATCCACCTCGATGGTGTTATGGATCAGACAGTCGGGTACTGAGCTCTTATTAGGTATACCAGCTAATACCCACGACTTCGTCCGCGTGGATTTAGTTTTTTAAAATCCCGTGAGATCTCATGTCACCCTCCAGGTCCTCAATAATACCTTTTACCCCATGCAAAAAAACACATTAATCCGTAGCTCTATTGTGGCGTGATTGAAGGACAAACCAATTAACCGACATACCAACTTTTCTCATTTATAAATGTTAGTAGAGAAGAAGATACTGGTAGAGATTAACAAAAGAATGCTACTCATGAGTAACCCATTAACGTTTCACTACTGAGCGTAGGTTTTCTCCCAGAGAAGGGTTAAGGGTTATAGGCCATAGTCCACCACGCTGGCCCAAATTGGTAGACTTCACACACATTTGAGCACATTACGGAGAACTCGCAGGCGCGCAGGTTTCCGCGCGATGGTTTCCTTCACCGCTGAAGTATGTGATACTAGCTGATGCCCGCGACTTCGTCTGCGTGGATTTAATTTTTAAAATCCCTCGGGAACTCTTTGATTTCCCGGGATAAATGCCTAATAATAATAATAGCCTATGTCACTCTCCAGGTCCTCAACTATATCCATGCAAAAAATCACGTCGATCCATAGCTCTGTTGCGGCGTGATTGAAGGACAAACCAACAAACTAACAAACAAACACACTTTCGCATTTATAATATTAGTAAGGATCTATTTGCTTAAACGCACATAGCTCCGAAAATTCAGAGGTGCGTGCCCGAAAGCGAACCTGCGACCCCCCGAATAGGAAACCGCAGTCCTATTCATTAGGCTGCTCTCCATGATACCATTAGACAATTATTTTTCGTTGTCCTTCATCGTTATGCTTCACAGAACAAAAATGGAAACTGCCCCTCCTATAAATCAAATCAAATTAAACCGTATTCCAGCAAAGCCCCGAATAATATGGCTTTTCTATTTGTAAAGAATTCAACGAAAGATTGTCACTGATAGCGGTTAAAGGAAATTAAGTGCTTCATAAATCTACGTCAAAGTTTCATGGTTTCGGCCTTGGCTGCCACGGATAGCTGATAATCGCTATGTTTGATAAACTCACCAATTATGTCACACAATAGCTTCAAGGGTGTGTTATTCAAAGCATTTAGTAATTTTGAACTAGTTTTGTAAACTATAATTATAACTACACTAGCGGCACGCTATGATGGCCGGTTTGACGTTTGTCCGCTCATGAAGTTCCGTATTAATTGATAACGACTTTGAAGGAAATAATTGTATTACTTTATTGACGATAGTGATGTGCAGAGATTCATAAATTTTATCGAATGTAGTTTTAGGTTTAGGACTCAAAATTTATTTATTAAATTGATTTCTAAAATGTATACAAGTGTAGAAAAATCAGTTTGCACCATTTAAGGGGTGAATGTACTTGTGAATATGAACAATTTTCACTATGTGGACAAACCTCTGAAATCGCAAAAAAATATCAGCTGTTTCATACAAAAGGTAAATTTTTTATTTTTATATGATATATACCACAACTCGGCATTTGGTTTTCTAAATTGAAAATTTTTAAAAATGGAATCTAATACGATCGTCACATAGGATCGCTGGCTAGCACAACTACTACCTCCGGCAAACTCGCGTCAATGCTCAATGCAAAACAAAGCAGTTTCGAATTGACGTTGCTTCGAAAAGTATAAACTGTCAGTGCAATGCGATTGTGATATAGTTTTGACCTGGCTTTGGATTTCAAATATTGATACTGCATTACTGTTGACCCTTGCTCGTTAATTTGGACTCTGTTCAAGCCCTTTGTTGTGGATTTCGTCGATATGACCGAACGTACGCAGAGAACTGTTCTAAATAGTCAGACACGTGAGTTCGTAATACGCCTTCGTAACTATTTCGATCGTGAAGCTCAAAATGGAGGGCCAATTTTACCTATAACGTCAGTGGTTGAACGCGTAGCTGATGCGCTTAATATTGGACAACGAACTGTTAGACGGATAACTAAAAAAAAATATGGCGAGACTGGCACAGAAGAAAATAAACTTCACACACCAAAAAAGAGAAAACGAGCAAAACCAGTCGTAGGCATCGATAGCTTTGATGCCGATGCTATCCGAAGACATGTTTACGGCTACTATTTACAGAAGGAGTATCCAACAAGAAAAAAGTTGGTGCATTCACTGAAGGAAGCTGGATTATTCTTCGGTGGGGAAAGTTCTTTAACGAAGATTTTGAAGACCATTGGATTTCGATACAAAAAATGTAACAAACGCAAAATATTGATGGAAAGATTTGATATAGCGATGGCAAGGTATACTTTTTTACGGCAAGTGAAAGAAATCAAAAATTGGCAAAATGTTGTGTTCTTGGATGAAACATGGCTTAATGCTAACCATACTGTAGGCCGTTCTTGGAGCGATGACACAGCAGCATCTACTTCCAAAGTTCCTGTAGGAAAAGGATCGCGACTTATAATTTGTCACGCCGGAACCATCAACGGGTTTGTCGAAGGTTCTCTCATGGCTTTTGCGTCAAAAACCACTGGAGACTATCATGAAGACATGAATGGAGAAAAGTTTACTGAATGGTTTACCTCAATGTTGTGTAGCCTCCCTGAACCATCTATTATAATTATGGACAACGCCCCATACCACTCGATGCAAATTGACAAGCCACCTGCCCAATCCCAAAAGAAAGCTGATATCGTCGCATGGCTTCGTAAAAATGGCGTAGATGCAAACATGAATATGTTTAAAGCGGAATTAGTACGTCTTTTAAAAGAAAACAAACCAACCAAGATCCGATACGTCATTGACGAAATAGCATTAGAACATGGGCACAGAGTTATACGGTTACCGCCTTACCATTGTGAGTATAATGCGATTGAGTTGGTGTGGGCTCAAATTAAGGGATATGCTGCAAGACACAATACAGAACCCCCATTTACCACAAAAAAAATGCTAAAATTATTAGAAGAAGCTTGTGAACATGTGACTAAAGGAGACTGGGAAAAGGTTGTGAATAGAACTGTTAAATTAATAAGGGAAGATTATGAAAGAGATGTGAAAATAGATAATATTATAGAAAACGAACATATAATTATTAATGTAGGTGATGATAGCAGTGACGACAGTGAAAATAGTAGTATGGACGAATCTGATTAATTATGGCCTTTTGTGGCACCTTTTTTGGTATCTTTTGTATTCATATGTTTCTTGTGTGCATATAAAGTATGTATATTCATTTTCATTCAAATATTCAGTTCGTTCAAATAAATTAAATAAACATATACATTTTTGTTTTATTAAACCTATTTAATCAGGTACAAAAACAAAACTTAATTGTTTTTTGTTCGAGAATAAATTGACATTCCACATCACTATTGTAATGTGTCAAACCGGCCATCATAGCGTGCCGCTAGTTTAATTATTATTATTAGGCCCGCTTGCAGAGACGCCGGGTTCAGTTAAACAGAAGCTTTATATGAAATCTGTCAAAGCAGCAGCTAACTCTGGCTTTATTATAATAGCGGCAATTCCAATAGTAATCCATATTAATCTATACCTGCTCTATAATACCTATATTAAATAAAAACCGGCCAAGTGCGTGTCAGGCCACGCGCAGTGTAGGGTTCCGTAATTGGAAGTCTCAAATAATATTGCTGACTTAGGATAGTGCTTTTATTTTATTTATGAATATTGAATACATTTTGAGTTCCATGGTTTAAATACTATAATATACTACAAAATATGCAACTTACACTACGTGTAATACCTAACTAAAAAACAGATATAACTCCTTAACTAATGAACCCTACTGAGCCGTGATAGTTTTCCTTTAAAATTCATTATATTATATACTACTGCTGTGAATTTTTTCTTGGTTCCTTTGTACAACCATTTAGCTGGCAGAGGGGGGGGGGGATTCGTGGGAATCTTTTTTTATACGACTGCCTGAAAAAAGGAGTATATTGTTTTCAGGGTTCATGTATGTATGTATGTATGTATGTATGTATGTAGGTTTCTTTATTCCACCATAACTTCTATACGCCTGAACCGATTTTGATGAATGAGGTATCGTTAGAATCCTTAGCTTAGCTAAAAAAAATTTTCGAAAACAAGATTAAGTATCTAATCATCATCTAGAAAATGATGAGTAGATTCCAAAAATGTATAATACTGTAGTTCAATATCCATCCATTCACAGAAAATATCGTTTTAAAGTGTTAATAAGATTACAATTATTGTCCAGTCGACAGGTAGTTTGAGATTTAAATGAAATTAGTATACTAGTAGCGTAGCTGATACTCCGGGTCAACATAAAAGATAGTATTTATCCCGATAAAACATAAGATTTCTCAAGGATAGGGGCTGAAATTTTTTATGAGTATTTTGTTGGGATAATTGTTTATTGGCTTTGCTAATTTAATAGATAAGTATCGTCACTAAAAGGTGTTAAATAAAAAATAAATAATTAAAAAAATTAAAATATACGACTGCCCTGACAACAAACGAACTAAAAAGTTAAAAAAAAGAATATTAGTTAGTCTGTATATATAGAAGCGAAAAGTCACTTATTTACGCGTTAACTAAACAAATAAAAAAATTGTCATCGCAGTCGGGGGACTTCAAAATTTAAAATGAGTTCCACAGAGCGTCCCCCGACTGCGATGACAATTTTTTTATTTGTTTAGTTAACGCGTAAATAAGTGACTTTTCGCTTCTATATATACAGACTAACTAATATTCTTTTTTTTTAACTTTTTAGTTCGTTTGTTGTCAGGGCAGTCGTATTTTTTAATGTATGTTCACCGATTACTCCAAGACGCCGGAATCGATTAGGAAAATTCTTTTTTTTTCCAAAGGGTAAACTTACCAGGTGGTCCCATTTAAATTTTATAAAATCGGTCGTCGTCACTAAAAAGTCATCAAAAAAAGGTTTTGCGCATAGAAATCGTCAATTTATCAATCTAACACATGTATAGGAAATACAATCTTTGTTTCGAGCTCCAAAATCTTTCGAGTGCAAGCAAAAAGTTGAAACGAACCCGCAGGTACACTAGGGTTCACGAGTGGGGAAAAGTTCGGATTTAACACTTCACTTGGCCACTTAATCCGTAATTATCTCGGGATGTGGCCGCCTTAATGGCGCTTTTTGTTCGGCGCTGGAAAAGAGATCTTTTCCAAGGTTTTTATTTTTATCTCTTTTTATTTTGTGACCAGCATCTGTTACCCGCGACCCCGTCTGTGTGGATTTTAGTATTATCTAGACTTAGGTACATAACCCGCGCAAATTTTCCTAGTCCATGCAAAATGCTGGTTTCCAGCTGGGCTTGTAAACTGGAAAAATTTCAGGTTCAAACCCCGGTATCGGGATTATTTTTTTGCTTCAGGATTCGGTTTCGTTCGATTTCACCAACGTCTAGTGACGTGAACCGAAGAATTCAGGCGTTCTGACAGTTTTTGTATTGAAAAACTGAAAAATATAAAATTTACGCTAGGATAAGAGTTATTTTACGTTGTTGAAATCGGCCCTAAACCGGTTAAGGAGTAAAACCTTTTCTATTTTTTTTGCACTAAGTTTACCGAAATTAACTGTTACATATACTGAACTTTATTTGTAAGTTCTCTGAGCTATCGTTATTGGTTATACCCGTAGAAATGCAAAATTTTGTTGCTCAAATCTCAGAAAGGAAACTTGCCACCCTTATGCTTGGGCGACAAACATGCTAAGACAAAGTAGAAACAATTAACAATTACAATAAAAATTTAAAACTGAAAAGAAAACGCACACTAATATCACTTAAAGTAGCTTCGTTCAATTAACTAAGTGCAGATTTAAAACAATTGAAACGGCCTCCTTAGTCCTTAAGCCGTTATTATAGTCATGTGTGGTCACCTTTATTACACTTTATACCGCACTGCAGAAGCCTTTTTCCGTATTTTTGTATTTTTTAACCGACTATTGTAATACCAAAAGGAAGGGTATGATTTTAGTAGTGTGTTCCACCGTAGGGCCTTAACTACTGGACCGATTTTGATGAATGGGATGTCAATAGATTGATTATTATGGTCCGGGTGACATATGGTATTTTTTAGACAAACATAAATGATCTTTTTAAAATAACCGACTTTAAACGCCACTACAAAGCATAAAATAATTTTAGTTTGTACAGGTATGTTGAAGTCGGGCCGACCTCAATAGAAACGATGACGTGCTAGCCCTACTTCAATATACCTGTAAAAACTAAAATTATTTTATACTTTGTAGTAGCGTTTGAAGTCGGTTATTTTTAAAGAATTTTCATATATATAATTTTAAGCTTTTTAGTATAGCTCTTTAAGATCAAATCTTCATATTCTCTTATTGCGAGCAATTTGCTTTTATTCGTTGAGGAATTCAGTCCTCCATCACTGTAGATATTCATCAGATCTTCACCAAATTTAAATGGGACCAACCATACGGTATGATCTTTCAAATAATTTTTTTTTATTGAAATCGGGTCAGATTGGATCGGTTCAGTTCAGAGTTATGGAGTAACATCGACTCATTGTTATAGGCTATTACTAAGCTTTAATAGAGGATTGAGCAAGCTCATTTTCATTAGTAGAGCTAGGATCGGATTTTTATCTATTTCGGATCTATTAAAAAAAATTAATAAAAAAACAATAAATTTAATGGAATGTAACGTATGTGTACATACCTTCTCGTAACTTGATCGCAACTAAATCCCCTCAAATACCTACTGAAATAAGATTTATATCCAACTGAGTACAAAAACAATACATTTAGTTTGGGATTTACTACACTTCACTGGTTCACTTAATTGGATTAAGTAAGGACAAAAACCAGTTAAGTGCGAGTCGGACTTGCACGCAAGGGTTCTGTGCCATCATACAAGTTCTAATACCAGCTATTACTAGATGATGTCCGCGACTTCGTCTGCGTGGATTAATATTTTTTGATTCCCGCGAGAACCCTTTAATTTTCCGGGATATAATATAGCCTATGTGCTATTCCACACACACACACACACACATACACATACACTTGTGGCATGTTAGTTCGTACGTTTTATTTTTCCTAAAATTAATGGGTTGAATTTGACATGATTTTCGCTGATTTATCCCAACGCCTCTCACACCCCTTGAGAACATTATAGAGCAATCAGGCATGCAGGTTTCCTCACGATGTTTTCCTTACCGTTCAAGCAAGACATAATATAATATTTTGATACCCCGATAAGTCATTCGTCTGATATGCATGCCTAAGATTGAACCCGGGATCTTTCAAAAACGAATGAGAACGATCGTACTTCGCTTTTTTTACCTACTTGCCAGGAAAGAGGAACGCCAAGGAAGCGTTTTTCTGTTCGAAACATTTTTTACAAATAGGTTACACAAATTGAGAGAATTTGAATTTCCCAATCAGTTTTCATTATTGACTCGATTTTCTAATGTATTAAGAACAGAATTGTCGTTTCGTCGTTTCAAGTGAACATAATTGCTGTCCACGCTAACTGCTTTGTACAATTTACTTGCAGCGGAATTTCTTTGCACAATCTATAAGCTACCTACGTTTGTGTTCCATGTTAAAGGATGAAAGGGAACCTCTAGGGTGCTACTTCTTAATCTGTCAGTCTGTCTTTTTTAGGGTTCCGTACCCAAAGGGTACCAACGGGACCCTATTACTAAGCCTACGCTGTCCGTCCGTCCGTCCGTCTGTCAGAGGGCTGTATCTCGTAAACCGTAATAGATAGACAGATGAAATTTTCACATATTATGTATTTCTATTGCCGCTATAACAACAAATAATAAAAATTAAATTTAATTAAAAAAATTAAATTAAAAGGGTAGGTGGGTAGATGGAAATTTTTTAATTTAATATTTTTAACGGAACCTTGGCCGATTTTTTTAATTTATGATGGAACGTGACGATATTATAGTTTACTAGCTGATGTCCGCGACTTTGTCCGCGTGGATTTAGTTTTTAAAGTCCCTCGGAAACTCCTTTATTTTCCGGGATAAAAAGTAGCCTAGATGTTGACCCGAGTAATAAGCTACCAACCACGGTATAAAATTTTGTAGAAATCTGTGCGGTAGTTTTTACGTGAAAGAAGGACAAACAAACTGACAAAAATTAAATAAAAGTCTGTTTTGGGCTCAGTATCGATAGTAAAGCATCCCCCAATTAAAATTTTCAAAACATATTAAATGTACAGAAATCTTCCAGTTACAGTTTTATTATATGTATAGAAGATGGTAGTGGACTAGCTTGGAAAGGGATATTATGTGGCAGTTTTCCTCTAATCCAATCCATATCACACGCCATCGTACCAGAATGCGAAATCGCTTGGCGCCACGTCGTTCTCGTTGACGTGGTAACTAGCTACGGCCAAAGCCTTCCATCACCCAAATGCTGCAATAAGTATATATTTTTGACGTGATAACGTCTTATAAATCGATGAACACGCTGCACGCACGACAAAGTGTCATGTTCCGCCTGAGCCTGTGCGTGCAACTGAGAGCGCGGAACAAGCGATAGAGAGGCACGATCGGCCCATGCGTTGGCTTGTGACTAGAGGCAATTGTAATTTTCAATTAACTCCTTGTTTGTATTACACAAAATAATGATAATTCAATGATAATAATTCAATTCAATTCTTCATCAATGTTTCTTTATGACGTTATCACGTAAAACTATCGTCCGTAAACCGACTTTACAGTTTTTTTAGCTAAAATGTTTGACTTTGTGATTTTATAGAATAGAATAGAAATATTTTTTATTCAAATAAACTTTTACAAGTGCTTTTGAATAGACAATGAATCTACCACTCTGGTTCGGAATGCCCTTCCTGCCGAGAAGAACCAGCAAGAAACTCGGCGGTTGCTCTTTTCAAAACAAAATTACAATACAGTAAATACTATGCTATTTATGCAGTGTTTCCACAATGAGGGAAGTTCCAAAAATGCATACCGACTAACTTCTATCCTAAGATGGGCAGACATAAAGTAGCCCCATTCCCGCCGGTGGCACCCGTTCACGAGCATGACGCATGACCCAGCCATTGCTTCGCTCAACCATATTTGAGGGAACGTAACAACCCGCATCAATCAATTTAATTTTAATTTGTGTAATACCAAATCTAACAATGCAGTAGGCAAAATAATCCTCTCTAACAAAGTAGTTAAATGCGGTCCCAAACAAAAGGGCCATTTTGTGCCCAAACCACGAGAAGTTTCACATACACTCATATAACTATATATAACTGACGTATCGTGTCCGAGATTCCATTAAAAGTTTGCCAAAATCATTATCAGATCACCGGAGAACCAGCCCCATAAACTAGTATAATAATAATAATCGGTTAACTTTCCTAACTGCCCAAGTTCTGTACAATAGGTGGGCTATATTTTTGGGTTTCGGGCATTAGTTCCTACTTTCGAGGATTTCACTGGCACTTCGAGGCAATGGTAGTAACTAAGAAGTTAGTAATAATTTTATCTACTCCAACATCGAAAAGTTCCAATTTCGAATTTGACACCTGAATCGAAATGAACCCTCTTTCGGTTTTGCTTCTCATTTCGATGCAGCTCGTTGTATGGGAGCTGAATCGAAATGGTTATCTTCTTAAAATAGGATACCTAAAGCTAAGGCTCTGAGTTCTGGCACTATTGTACCGTTCATATGACAGAGGCGCCACAGGCGGCTGGTGGCGGCTTACGGAGTTACTTTTTGTTGACAGAGGCGCCACAGGCGGCTGGTGGCGGCTTACGGAGTTACTTTTTGTTACTTTATTGAGCCTACGGCGTATTTTGTAAATGATTTTATTTTCCTTGTCGTAGATAAAATCTTGTATGCAACTGAACGTAATTAGTCATTTTAATTCTCGTACTATCCTATTTTGATACTCGGCAAGCCTCGTATCAAAAAACAGCACTCGAATTAAAATGACCCTCATTACGATGCAGTTGCATAAATAGCTATTATGCTCTTCTCAAATACTTACGAACCTAGTGGTTAGGACTGCGGTCTCTCTATTCGGGGCATTGCGAGTGCGACCCTGCGCCGACACGGACTTCTGAATTTTCAGAGTTATGTGCATTTAAACACTTAAATATCACTTGCTTCTGGCTTGGGAACCTGCACGCCTGAGAGTTCTCCATAATGTTCTCGAAAATGTGTGAAGTTCGACAATTTACATTACGCCAACTTGGTGGACAACACTGGTCAAGCAGTGATAGCCTAGTGGTTAGAACTATGGTCTCCTATTCGGGGGGTCGCAGGTCCGATCCCGGGTACCTCTGACTTTTCGAAGTCAAGTGCGTTTAAGTAATTAAATATCACTTGCTTCAACGGTGAAGGAAAACATCGTGAGGAAACCTGCACATCTCTGAGAGTTCTTCATAATGTATCGAAGGTGTATAATGAATGATGATGAATGAACTTGGTGGATCGTGGCTTATTACTCTTCTCTGAGTTAGCCACTGATGGATCTCTGATGATGATAATGATGATGATGATGATGATTATGATGATTATGATGATTATGATGATGATGAACTACTTACGGCACTTACCGATGCTTTCCTTGACACAGCAATAAGTGCCATAGTCTTATAAATGGTCGATTTTGGGCTCCTTATACCTAGCCAGATACGTGAAGTTAGAGGCCTTGCATAAAAAAAGTACTTAGTAAGAAGTAATAGCGATATTCAATTTAAAATAAACCTCCCTAAAAGCAGTTAATTTACAAAAAGCCCAAAATTTCTTGAACGCCACCCTAATTTAAAGATAAACAGCGATTTAGACAAGAACTTTGCAACTGTTTACTTTGTTTTTGTTTAACCAGGATTATAAATGGTCGCAATCTACGCTAAATATATTTTAAGATGTACTGTAATTGTTTGCTGTTTGGGTTATTAAATTAGCATTTATGATTTTTTGGAAAACACCCTAATCTCGAATAAAAGGTTTAAATACCTATTTATTAGAAAAAATACTTTTCTACTAACGGTCACAGTAAAATCAACCAATAATTTTTTTGTAAATTCTACCAAAACCCAAAGGGGTTAAATAAGGAATAGAAGTTTGTATGAAAGTCCGTCATTTTTCGATTTATATCCTCGAAACTTGGTGTTTTAGCATTTAATTATAAAACGAAGAAGTACGTGTTACACACATTTTTTTAAAAATTCTTCCCCAAAGGCATACAATAGGGGATGAAAGTTTTTATGACAGTCCTTTATTATTCGAGTTATTTTCAAGTTATGTATATGAAACTTGGTATTTTGGCTCTTTGTTAAATATAAAGAATTACTTACGTGTTTCATAGATTTTTAAAATTCTACCCCCAAAGGGGTTCAATGGGGGGTTGAATGTTTGTATGAAAGTCCATAATTTTTCAAGTGAGTTATATCAAGCAACGGATCTACGTGATTCTTTGATGGGTATTGTTGCAGACCTGCAGAGTTACGGATTACTTTTTATCCCAATAAAACCAGGAGTTCCCACGGGGTTTTCAAACAAACTAATTCCACGCAGACGAAGTCGCGGGGGTAACAGCTAGTTGAATATAAATACAGTTACCCTTTTGGTAACGCTGTATCTTATCTGCACTCATCTTTTGCCTATTTCCATTTTAGTCTCATTCCTTTCCTATAGTTTTTCGAATAATTTGATTAGTTACCTAACATAACATTAAGGTTCTTTCCATCTTCCTATGACAGGTGGCAGTTTCTCACTTTTTATATTTCAGTGACCAGGCTTGGTCTATATAAAAGAGAACAAGTAGAAGCTACTTGAATCCTGATACCAGAATTCGGAAGAATTAACAAGACTAGGCTTTTTTCATAATAATAACATAGACGCAACTCAACGTCGACTCTCTTTTAAAAGTTAGACATTCTTTTAGAGAAATAACAAAGTGGGAGACTCTCGAATAACATAAAATAATTTGAAGTTATGAGTCGTCAAAGTCCTTCAACTTAACTAGGCACCTAACAATAATAACGTAACTCGAGAAAGTTTAAATTAAAGGAAAGAAAAAGATAACAAATCATCTTCACAGGATAAAATACTGCTGCGTAACGAATTCAAACATCATAATAAGTTTGATTTATCTCACGTTCATAATTCACGGGGATATTTTGCCTCTGTACAAAATTTATTGTGACAGTCAAGGAAAAACGGTTTTGTAATCGTCTCCTGGAGCTGGACAAAGATCTTTCTTACTTCGTTGAGTTCTTACCCTACTGGTGTGCGCACATACAAATAGATACAGTTACGCGTCACGGATTGTACAGTGTATAATGTACATGTCTTACACATTTTCACGTCCTTCGACCCATTGTAATGGGTAGAATGAATCGGGTCATTCTGGCCAGAGTTTATTACAACCGAAAAAATCGGCCAAGTGCGAGACGGGCCTCGCTCTTTTAGGGTTCCGTTAAAAAAATTAAATAAAAATATTTTCATGTACCCATAGAAATATTTTAATTTAATTTTTTTAATTTAATTTAATTTTTATTATTTGTTGTTATAGCGGCAATAGAAATACATAATATGTGAAAATTTCATCTGTCTATCTATTACGGTTTACGAGATACAGCCCGCTGACAGACGGACGGACGGACGGACGGACGGACGGACAGCGTAGGCTTAGTAATAGGGTCCCGTTGGTACCCTTTGGGTATGGAACCCTAAAAATAATAGTTAATAGTCCAACAAAAAAGCAAAGTTCAATTTTGTTCCGGGTACCCAATTTGAATCCCGAGCGAATAAAGGATTCGATTACGACTTACGAGCTTAGTGAATGATTCTAAATTAGAATCTTGAGTGTAGTGAGGAATTCAAAATACTATCACAGATACTATCGTGAGTTAATTTGCATGTTCTCAATAATATTCTCAAAGTAATAATATTCGTAGTCTTCTTCTTCTTCTTTATCAACCGATAGACGTCCACTGCTGAACAAAGGTCTCTTGCATGGACTTCCACAGGTCTCGGTCTTGCGCCGCCTGGATCCAGCGGCTCCCTGCGACTCGTTTGATGTCGTCGGTCCACCTGGTGGGGGGGGGGGGGTCTGCCAACACTGCGTTTCCCGGTGCGGGGTCGCCACTCCAACACCTTGGGACCCCAACGACCATCAGCTCTTCGAACTATGTGCTCCGCCCATTTCCACTTCAGTTTCGCGACTCGCTGAGCTATGTCGGTGACTTTGGTTCTCCTACGGATCTCCTCATTTCTGATTCGATCCCGCAGGGACACTCCGAGCGTAGCTCTCTCCATCGCCCGCTGAGTAAAGTCTGCCAAGTGCTAATCTGCACTAAACTAAACCATGCCGAAGCATTGTCATTCTGGGAGGAAACCCGTGCTCGTGGGCCGGCGATGGGTTAAGATGATGATGATGATGATGATGATTAATCTAGTGATTCAGCATCATCATCATTATTTTCCCTTCAAGTCACATTTCACAATCGAGATTTATCTTCGTGTTCATAATTCACGGTGCGTTTTTGCCGACTCCATACAGAATTTATTTGGACAGCATTTAGAGTGTTTTTGTCCAACTTTTGTTTTATTTCGACGTACATTAATGTTCTGTTGGAGTCGATTTATAAGTGCGACGTAATTTACAGTGCAATTTTACTTTAATCCTTTTAAAAAACGCCTTTTTTCGGAATGTTGGCTCGACTATCGTGGGGTGAGTAATAACTTTTCGAAAGATTATTATCATGATGTGCCCTTATTGATGTAGGCCCAGGGTCATGGAGTCTTAGTGCAAAACCCCCAATATGATGACGCGTAGAAATTTTTAAAATAAATGCTTTTTCTTTCTTTTCTTTCTTTCAAATCAATTAGGGAACCCATAAAGTACAAAATTCAAGAAAACATGCCTACCCCTTCCAAGGTAACCAGCTGCCATCTTAGACTGCATCGTTACATACCTGGTGATATCGCAGTCAAGAGCCAATTTGCTATCCAATAAAAAATCCTAGGTACATTTATTATACATTTTTTTTCATACCAGATGTGAGTTCCCGTGAACAAAGTTGTTGCGGACACTAGCTGGAACTGTCATTTTAATATTAGGGGCAAGTCCAATAATTATATTATTCTATAATTATGTCACTCTTCATAATAGACGTAAATTGAGTGTCAAAATGTCAACGTACATTAAGTTACGCATGACATTACGACATGCAATTATGTGACATCGCACTTTGAACCTCCATACGTTAACAATAATTAATTATTGTTATTATAACTAGCAACCCGCCACGGCTTCGCACGGGTAGTATAGAATATTACGCCTATGCTTTGCGAAGGAATGTTCCGTAAGTTATACCTTGAACAGCATATTGAACAGTACGTAGGCTTATAAAAGAAGTACCTAGTCCTATCGCTCGGAAGCACTCGGCTTACATAGCCTGCGGTGCGCGCTTGAATTCATTTTGGCGCGCGATCGTTTTATTTTGCGACTAGCTGTTGCCCTCGCGACTTCGTCCGCGTGGAATTTGGTTCTTTAAAAATCCCGTGGGAACGGCTGGTTTTATCGGGATAAAAAAAAAACATTCAACCTGTATTTAAAACTTTTAGGGGTAGAATTTTCAAAAACTGTGAAATGCTTACTTCTTTGTTTTTAATCAAGAGCCAAAATACCAAGTTTCGTGGATATAAATTGAAAAAGACGGACCCTTTCCATCCCCTATTTAACCCCTTTGATGGTAGAATTAAAAAAAATATCAAATATGTGCTTCTTTATATTTAATCAAAAATTCCAACTTTCATAAACATTACTTGAAAAATAACTTGAAAAATGAAGGACTATCATACAAATATTCAACCCCTATTTTACCCCTTCGGGGGTAGAATTTTCAAAAATCGTAAAATACGTACTTCTTTATTTTTCATCAAGAGCCCAAATTCCAAGTTTCATAAACATAACTTGAAAAATGGCGAACTTTCATACAAACTATCAACCCCTGTTTTACCCCTTAAAGGGTAGAATTGTCAAAAAATGTAAAATACGTACTTCTTTATTTTTAATTATCGGCCAAAAGACCAAGTTTCATAAACATAAATTGAAAAATGGCGGACTTTCATACATACTATCAACCCCTATTTAACCCCTTCGGGGGTAGACTTTTCAAAAACTGTAAAATACGTACTTCTTCATTTTTAATCAAGAAACAAAATACCAAGTTTTATAAACATTACTTGAAAAATAGCTTGAAAAATGAAGGACTATCATACAAATATTCAACCCCTATTTTACCCCTTCGGGGGTAGAATTTTTAAAAAAACGTAAAATACGTACTTCTTTATTTTTCATCAAAAGCCCAAATTCCAAGTTTCATAAACATAACTTGAAAAATGGCGAACTTTCATACAAACTATCAACCCCTGTTTTACCCCTTAAAGGGTAGAATTGTCAAAAAATGTAAAATACGTACTTCTTTATTTTTAATCATCGGCCAAAAGACCAAGTTTCATAAACATAAATTGAAAAATGGCGGACTTTCATACAAACTATCAACCCCTATTTAACCCCTTCGGGGGTAGAATTTTCAAAAACTGTAAAATACGTACTTCTTCATTTTTAATCAAGAAACAAAATACCAAGTTTTATAAACATAACTTGAAAAATAATTTGAAAAATGAAAGACTCTCATACAAATATTCAACCCCTATTTAACCCCCAAAAGGGTAGAATTTTCAAAAGCTGTGAAACACGTAACTCTTTATTTTTAATTTAAAGCCCAAATACCGAGTTTCATGGGTATAACTTTAAAAATGACGGACTTTCATACAAACTTTAACCCCCCATTTAACCCCCTTGGGGGTGGAATTTCAAAAAATCCTTTCTTAGTGCTCCCCTACGTCATAGAAGGAACCTACTGTCAAAATTTCACGTTTCTAGCTTCAGTGGTTTAGGCTGTGCGTTGATAGATCAGTCAGTCAGTCAGTCAGGACAAGTCCTTTTATAAGTATAGATAACTCCTAAGATATTCAATTAAATTATATGGTGTAAAGGATTATGAAATGCTTATGATAAATAACGTATTTAAGTTGATAAGGATTAACACTGTATCTGTCTAAATAGATTTTCAATTACGTCATGGTACGTGACCATTTTTTTAGGAGTTAAAATGGGTATAGTAAGCTGTCCTTAAAAGATAGATAGGTTTATGCCATCGCGGACTTTTTTGTAGAGAGTTATCCCACCATACCACCACCATACATTGTTTTGTTATATCTCAAAGGGATTAGGCAGTGTTTTCGATGAAAGCTCCCGGGCGGCTTGAATTTTCCGACATCGTCAACAATTATCGGCATATTTCAACCAATTTACACAAAATCTTAACAAATTACACACTAAAACCTTCCTCATGAATCGCCCTATCTATGGGTGAAAACCGCATGAAAATCCGTTGAGTAGTTTCTGAGCTTATCGCGAACAGATAGATAGACAGACGCGACGGGGGACTTTGTTTTATAATATTATTATGTAGTGATTATAAATTATGAAGAAAATATTAGGTATCTACCTTGGGCCCTTTGCTGGTCCCAAAAAGGCTCACTTAGTAGTAGGAAGCACTTGGAAGTTTAAATCAAAACCCCAGGTAAGTAAACGAGAACCAATATATTTGAATTTCTCACAATAAATCTTCAGTAAATCATAGTTGCAGTTGCAGTATAATGCAGTTTGATAACACGTCGTTTAAGAGCTTTTTACAATAGAACGCGGAACATGTTGTCGATGCGGTGGCTAAGATGGGAATGAAAATAGCTCTCTAAAAATACTGATAAAATTTTGTGAGATAGTTGACCGAATCTTAAGAGAAACGAACTTGTAATGACGGCGCGCACATACGTCGCGCACGTCTTTGACAAGCTTTCTGAAATGAAATTCGACGGCAATCCGTCTTTTCGATGAAGGTCCTTTTTTAAATGGACCTCCTGGTCAGGCTGCAGTGTGGTGCAATCGCCACACTACTATAGCTTTTGCCTGCTACTTTATCCCCGTGGAGATAGGTTTTATCTATATAAAAATCCCGTGGGCACTCTTTGTTTTTCCGGGATAAAAAGTAGAATATGTCCCTCTCCAGGTCTTCAACTTTACCCATGCAAAAATCCGTCAGTCCGTAGCTTTAACGCGGCGTGATTGAACGACAAACCAACAAAAACACACTTCCAAAGTACCGTCAAAATCAGTTCAGCAACTGACACACAAATTTTTTAAAAAGTGTTCTGTTTTTGAGTAATGAGTTTTAGGTTTTTCGATAAAATTTATCAATCGTAAGGATTCATCACACAAAAAATGGCAGCTGTAAATTATAGATCCTATAAATTTTATTAAAGAAATTTATTTCGAAACTTATGCCCTAAGGTCTTTCTAAGCCCTACAGGGTGACATTATGAATACATTCAGCTCGAGTACCTACCTGCTGACGTAGACCTGCCTCTATGTAAATGTACCTTTTACCTTTACTGCCCAAAGGGCTATTAGTGAACTGTTAGCGACTTTCCCCTAAATCCAAAAGGACCGGTGCGCTAAGGGCCAGGTCAGACACGATGCCTTTAGCGGCGGCGATCGGCGATTTTGCGACTCAAAACTTGTTCGATACGATGCTTATAGCATCCTATAGATGTAGAACTGCGTTTTGGCGATTGCATTGCGTTTTGGCAACTTTCGACCACGCACTGTATCATAGTTGTGAGATTTAGCATTCTGGCGACTTTTGAAGCCATTTAAAGTGTTTGGACGCGCCATAGAGTTTCCAAAAAGTGACTAAAAATGGCGAAACTTGATCGCCGCGACTGGCGTTTATTTATGTGCTCAACTAGATGATGCCCGCGCCTTCGTCCGCGTGGATTAAGGTTTTTTGATTCCCGCGGGAACCCTTTAATTTTCCGTGATAAAATGTAGCCTATCTATGTGTTAGCCAGCAAAATCTGTCAAGTAGTTTTTGCGTGAAAGAGTAACAAAGACACACACACACACACAAACACACACACACACACACACACACACACACACACACACACACACACACACACACACACACACACACACACACACACACACACGCACACTTTCGCCTTTATAATATTAGTGTGATGTGATAGTATGGTGTGAAGTGTGATAGTGTGACAAAGCTTTCGGATGCGGCATCGAGCTTCCGAAAAGCGAATAAAAATTGCGAAATGCCGAACCTTAAGCATCGTGTCTGCCCTGGCCATAAGCAGTTTTTCCACGGGGGCCATTAAAGCGAACGTTTTCATAAAAAGTGGCCGTGACGCGACGAAAAATAAATTTGATGAAGGTCGAGTGCGAAATTGAATGAAACTGTTATAATATCATTTTTTAAATCCGTTCCCGGACCCTGGCACTGGAGTTACGCCGAAAAATGGCGAAAAAAAGGCTAATTTTCTTTTATTTTTTTAAGTACCAGGGACCTGCAGACGCAGTGGACTAATGTTATTTATGAAGCTACTTGTATAAAAAGCGGAGTCATATTTTAGCGAGTGGGGTTAAGTGCTAGAGCTAGGTCAGACTGAGCTCATAATGGCACACTTGTCACACTCATAATCTAATTATTCTCTACTAATAATTATAAACTAACTGATGCCCGCGACTTCGTCCGCGTGGACTTAAGTTTTTAAAATCACGCGGGAACCCTTTGATTTTTTGGTAGCTTATATATGTCACCCGCCAGGTCCTCAACTATAGGTACTCATGCAAAAAATCACGTCGATCCGTAGCTCTATATCAGCGTCATTGAAGGATAAACCAAGAAATTGCATAATTATTTTATATATTAGCACAGTATAGTGATATTAGTAAGAAGTAAGATGAATATCTTGAGAGATGAGAGTAAGATGTAAATTTGTTCTTCAATTCTTGTTATCACTAATCACAGATAGCAATTCATATTATAAACAGAAAATGCAGAAAACTCAGGTTTGTCTAACATTTTCCCCTTAATTATTTGCACACCTGATCTAATTGCTCGCTGACCCAGATTCTGACGAGCTCGTTGCACGGGAGAATATCTCTCATCTGCCACAATATTTTCCAATTGTTTTGATTCTGTTATTCTAACATATTCTTCATAAAATATCAAAACTTGAGACGGTAGGGCGCATCTGATGCTGACGCATTTTTTATCGGAAACCGCTCTGGGATCGTCTAAACATGATTGCTATAGGGTGACTGTTGCAATCACCTCCGATTGGCTGAATTTACTACGTTCTTGTTGCATTTATTTCTTCTTTAGCAAGAAAAGGTTAGAATTATTTTGCTATAATCAGCCAACAAAAAAAATCTGTATGGTCAAAAATGCAGTAACAAGCTAAGCACCGCTCACCTTCCCAAGCAAGCAAGCCAAAGTCCCAAGCAAGCAAGCCAAAGTCCCAAGCAAGCAATGCCACCACTACTCACATGCTTTCACACTACTCTCTGGTCTTAATTGTCTCTTGTCTTACTCGTCTCTTATCTTACGACTAGTCTTGTCCCACAGCCAATTTCTTCCAGTCCACATCCGTTTGACGTCTTTGATATTACTATCAAATCTATCAATCTGGTATTCAGTAATGTATCTGGTTCAACGCTCTTGAACATTAAGGGATCTAGAACTTCAGACCGTCAGAAGCCTATTATAGAGTTCTTCAATAACGGAGGCACGTGTCTTAGCTCACATCAGTTGACATCAAAGGTTGACATTGATATTTAATGTACAGTCGATGGCAAAAGTCCATACATAGCTTAAAGGCTAAAACCGTACGCAAGCAATGCTGTGTACCACTCGCATGCTCACTCACACAAATAAATAGTATCTGTCAATAATCAACCTTAAGTCAACAACATAAGGTTCAAACGATTTCAGTTCAATACTACTATAAAAGGTCGACAATATCAACCTTAAGAGAACTACATTAGGCTTAAAACATTTATATTCCTACTCCTGTTACAAGTTGAATGACTTGTTTATATTACCGTAAGTGTGTGAGTGACAGACTGCATGCGAGGCTACTTGTTTGCTTATTCTATATGGATGGATTTTGCCGCCAACCGTACTTACTTAATTTGACTATTGAATTAAAAATTATACATATTAATAGCTTTGTTGATTTGTCACAGGCGGGTAAAAGTAGCCCCTCATATTTTTATACCCTACGGGTCAATCGAATGAAACCCTAAAAGGGCAATAAAACCGTTGTAACTTTGGACGCAGTATAAAACAACGTTCACGACAATAAGCCCCAAGGGGCAGAAAGGGCTGAACCCTGTTAATTTGGAATAATACCGGTAATAAAAGTTGAAGAATGCAAGGTTTATGCGCGTAACCAACATCGTAAATTAAGGCTTCATTTAAAGTCCGCGTTAATTTTTGCAGGTTCTACTGGGACTATTATGATTTGCATCCAGAGGCTCGACTAGTGTGAATTTTTATTAAACTTAAGTTAACTTAGGTTTGCGTTAATCAGTCAATTAGTATGTTCGGAAGAGGGATGGAAAAATTCTCAGTCATTTTCAGTGACGTGTTAACGTACACTTAAAAAATAAACACAAATTATTATGCGAAAAAAAAAAACAATAAAATAGTAATATGTTATGAGTATTACAAAACACATGTTATTAGTGTAGATACTATTATACCATTGCTGTAGGTAAAGTATAGGAAGGCTCAGGGTCGCTCAGCACAGATTAGTTGTATATCACTGGTTTGACGGTTTTACCAAAGTTATGTAATTTTTCTAAAAAAAATCAAGAGGAAGATGATTATCAATAATTTTATAGCCAACTTCTTCTTCGACTAAGCGTTATCCCACAAGGTGGGGTCCGCTTTCCGGCATACTCTAGCCCACTTTGGCTGATCTTCTGTATCCGATTTTCGTAATTTATTGGCTCTCAAATCAGCACTCACAATATCCAGCCAGCGCTCTTTTGGAGGCTGCGAGATTTAGCTCCAGGAACGGCGATGTTAAGACATCTATTACCGATGTAGCTTTGTGATTTCCGTGCCACATGACCGTACTATCTGGAGCTACTCGCAACTTATCTCCGATGTCACGGACACTGAGTCTACTGCGGATGTGATCGTTGCATTGTCGATCGCAGCGTGTGACATTGCACATCCACCGCAGCATTTTCATCTCCGTGACTCGAAGTTCTTGCACGTGCCTCGTTAAGGCTGGCCATGTTTCACTACCGTACAGGAGCGCAGGTCGGATAACAGATTTGTAAATGAGTCCCATAAGCTTAAGCGGCATTTGGCGATCACACAAAACACCGATTAAGTCTCCATTTCATTCAAGCAGCGTTTATAATTTTGTAGCCAACAATTACAACTTTAAACAAATATGCATCCAAATATTCGATGTCTAGTGGTAATATTTAATACAAAAAAATACTGTGTACCTAAGCCTCAGAGATAGAAAAGATTAAACGGATTACCTGCCCGCGTTCGGTGCGGTCCGGCGCGTATTAAGCAAAGTTTATGAAAATAAGCCTCAGTGGGCCGGAAGACGCCTACCCTCTTAATTGAAAAACATGACGGGAATAAAAGTTACCAGAAGTTACCTTACTGAATCCAAAGTTTGTTAACCTAGTAATAATAATATGATCAGCTTACTCGTCCATACAAAATGAGATAAGACGGAATTAGGAAGGGTCTACTTATTATAATATTTGTACCTATTAAATTTCTATACATTTCTATTTCTACCCTTATTAACCATTAACGTTGTAACCCTTCTCTGAGAGGAGACCTGCGCTCAGTAGTGAGCCGTTGATGGGTTGCTAATAATGATGATGATGATTGAGTTGTAAGTATGTATGCTTTTGTGGAACTCCCCCTCATTGTGAAAACACTGCATACATAGCATAGTATCTATTGTAATGTAAACTTGTTTTGAAAAGAGCAACCGCCGAGTTTCTTGCTGGTTCTCGGCAGGAAGTGCATTCCGAACCAGTGCAGTGGTAGACTCATCGACGATTCAAAAGCACTTTTACAAAACACAGTTCAATCTATATATATAAAAGAAAGTGGTGTTAGTTACACTATTTATAACTCAAGAACGGATGAACCGATTTGGCTGAAAATTGGTGGAGAGGTAGCTTAGAACTAGGAGACGGACATAGGATACTTTTTATCCCGTTCGACCGCGTTTCCGTCATGTCACTATAAAACGTGGTATAACAAAACGCAAATGACAGTGGAATAACAAAACGTAAATGACAGCTAAATGTAATTTTGTCTTTGGTTAAGTATGGTAAAAAATTTGATAATACTTATAATAAGTCACTACTGATATTATAAACGCGAAAGTGTGTTTGTTTGTTGGTTTTTCCTTCAATCACGTCGCAACAGAACAGCGGATTGATGCGATTTTTTCGTGGGTATAGTAATGGATGTAGTAGTGGTTCCTCAGACCGGGAGAGCTACTATTTATCTCGGATAATGAAAGAGTTCCCGCGGGATTTTTAAAAACTAAATCCATGCGGACGAAGTCGCGGGCATCAGCTAGTATATTATAATATTTTTCTCACCTCCGGGCGGAAAGCGTCAATTTTCCTCCCGCTGCGCTAAACGAAAATGTCGCTTTCCGCCTCCGTCGAGGAGAAAAATAGTATACACACCACGGGCAGTAAATAAGAAAGCCTCAGATCACATGTTTATTGACCTCGGCTTCGCCTCGGACAACAATTACATGTGATCTGAGACATTTCTTATTTTACTGCCCTAGATGTGTAATATACTATTCTTGAGCTTTTGAATTTAAAACTAATCAAATACTTGCCATATTATCATCATTAACTAAATACCTCTATTCCATGCTATTGCGTTACTTTTGTTCGATATTCAAAAAGTGTACAGTAAACCTGCTATAAAGTAAATCTTTTAGATCTTTGACTCTAATAAAATGAACGCAAGAGATTCCTTGAATGAATAAAGAAATACTTGACAGTCTTAGGTTTTTTATTTTATTTCTTTGAATAAACATAGGATCTCTTAATGTAGAGGGGCCCTTAAGTAATCAAAGTAAAGCCGGGCCGGCAATCAGAAACGGGAACAAGATTTACACCCGCTCCGACTAAATGAAATTAGTGTTCATCCCAACTTAGAGTAATTAAAAACTGTTTGGGTAACAATTTTCACAAAATGGGCAAGCCAGAGAGCAGTGATAACCTAGTGGTTAGGATTGCTATGTATTATTCGCGGGGTCGCAGGTTCGATCCCGGGCCACTGACTTTTCGGAGATATGTGCGTTTAAGTAGTTAAATTACATGCTTACATGCTTCTATTACATGCTTCAACTGATAGGAAAACATCGTTAGAAAACCTGCACGCCTGAGAGTTCTCCGTAATGTTCTCAAAAGTTTGTGAAAATGGAGCGAAGTTCCCCTCCGTCACCTCTTCTTTCAGCTTCACCTACTTGACTTTCGTTCAGGACCTTCTTTGCGAGCTTATCTGGCTTCGAGCTCATAAAAATACATAAAAAAACTCTATGGGTAGTGCAGACAAGACTGCGTGGAGTCGGTACGTTAGCATAATTATCGTCTTTAGGTAGTATCCGAAGTTGTGAGTAAATGTCGGAACTAAACTAAACATGTCTTTTTATTACTCTGCCCAATAGGAGATAGACATTAAACTAGCGGCACGCTATGATGGCCGGTTTGACGTTTGTC
Source organism: Oeneis ivallda (assembly GCA_029955525.1). Taxonomy (NCBI): domain Eukaryota; kingdom Metazoa; phylum Arthropoda; class Insecta; order Lepidoptera; family Nymphalidae; genus Oeneis; species Oeneis ivallda. Next base: position 4,886,352 of record JARPMR010000012.1, on the reverse strand, counting down.
CGCTCATGAAATTCCGTATTAATTGATAACGACTTTGAAGGAAATAATTGTATTACTTTATTGACGATAGTGATGTGCAGAGATTCATAAATTTTATCGAATGTAGTTTTAGGTTTAGGACTCAAAATTTATTTATTAAATTGATTTCTAAAATGTATACAAGTGTAGAAAAATCAGTTTGCACCATTTAAGGGGTGAATGTACTTGTGAATATGAACAATTTTCACTATGTGGACAAACCTCTGAAATCGCAAAAAAATATCAGCTGTTTCATACAAAAGGTAAAATTTTTATTTTTATATGATATATACCACAACTCGGCATTTGGTTTTCTAAATTGAAAATTTTTAAAAATGGAATCTAATACGATCGTCACATAGGATCGCTGGCTAGCACAACTACTACCTCCGGCAAACTCGCGTCAATGCTCAATGCAAAACAAAGCAGTTTCGAATTGACGTTGCTTCGAAAAGTATAAACTGTCAGTGCAATGCGATTGTGATATAGTTTTGACCTGGCTTTGGATTTCAAATATTGATACTGCATTACTGTTGACCCTTGCTCGTTAATTTGGACTCTGTTCAAGCCCTTTGTTGTGGATTTCGTCGATATGACCGAACGTACGCAGAGAACTGTTCTAAATAGTCAGACACGTGAGTTCGTAATACGCCTTCGTAACTATTTCGATCGTGAAATGAAACATACAAACATGAATATGTTAAAAGCGGAATTAGTACGTCTTTTAAAAGAAAACAAACCAACCAAGATCCGATACGTCATTGACGAAATAGCATTAGAACATGGGCACAGAGTTATACGGTTACCGCCTTACCATTGTGAGTATAATGCGATTGAGTTGGTGTGGGCTCAAATTAAGGGATATGCTGCAAGACACAATACAGAACCCCCCTTTACCACAAAAAAAATGCTAAAATTATTAGAAGAAGCTTGTGAACATGTGACTAAAGGAGACTGGGAAAAGGTTGTGAATAGAACTGTTAAATTAATAAGGGAAGATTATGAAAGAGATGTGAAAATAGATAATATTATAGAAAACGAACATATAATTATTAATGTAGGTGATGATAGCAGTGACGACAGTGAAAATAGTAGTATGGACGAATCTGATTAATTATGGCCTTTTGTGGCACCTTTTTTGGTATCTTTTGTATTCATATGTTTCTTGTGTGCATATAAAGTATGTATATTCATTTTCATTCAAATATTCAGTTCGTTCAAATAAATTAAATAAACATATACATTTTTGTTTTATTAAACCTATTTAATCAGGTACAAAAACAAAACTTAATTGTTTTTTGTTCGAGAATAAATTGACATTCCACATCACTATTGTAATGTGTCAAACCGGCCATCATAGCGTGCCGCTAGTTTAATATTTATTATGCCCGCGGGGCAATTCATGGTCACCTGAGCTTTTTGTCGTTTATAAGAAACTGTCAAACTGTGAGAAACATCAATTGTTACTTGGGAACGCCATATTGACAGTGAGTTGAATTCGGCGCCAGGTGGCAGAACGTGGTACTAAATTTAAATGATGGGCTAGGAAAGTAATTAAACATTATCGATCCAAGTCATTAGTTGTTTGATGAATGGCTGAACATCATTCAGGAAGCTAGTATAACGGCACCGTTCAGTAAAAGGCTGGGCTGTTAATTGAACCACTTATTAAGCTAGATGGCTGCGACATAATATATACAATATATATATATATATAAATAAATAATATAAATAAATAATAAAAATATAAATGAATCACTGATCGTTAGTCAGACTAAAATTTAAAAACAGTATATTCGCCATAACACATGGATAGTCTATAAACAAAAAAAAATAGACGAAACCCAAAAGAACAGCTGAAAAATCGAATAAATTAAAATGGGTAATTTTGTATAGGAATCACCACTTTGGATTGTGCTTAATATTACCTAAATATGAAATTGACAATCACTTCCAAAAGGTGCTAAATATTCCCATGAATCGCCCGCGTTCAATTCGGAAACGCCTATTTGTCCCCTTTGATGTCCGGCCAAATACCGACAATCCACGAATAGATACGATTAGATATTGCAAATATTTCCCGAACAGTTAGGAGAAAAGCGTATTTTGTGGTGGAAAGTTAGTTATAGGTATGTCGCTATATTGAGGTGAAATGCCGTTCCACAAAGTCAAATTGTGAACATTTTGTAATTATTACTGTGTTTATAATGTTTAGGCTATCGAGTATTAATATCTTCACTTTTAGAATACCATCCTCTGAATTAATTTTAAATCCAAGCAAACGCCCTTACATTACGGCCCAAAAAGCCCATAACTTTACTACTAATATTATAAAAGCGAAAGTGTGTTTGTTTATTGAATTGTTCTGTAACGGAGCAACAGATCAACGTATAAATATTTTTTTGCATGGGTAGATATAGATTAGGACTTGAATAGTGACCTGAAAATCAACGAGTTCCCAACACAAATATCCTACCGAAAAACATCGGCATATTTTTGATTCCAAATATCGATGAAAAACATTGATATTTTTTGCAAAAACATCGCATTTGCATCCCTAACTTTTGGCTGAATGTACATTGTGTGATCCGATTCGTTTGCTGGAATTGTTTGGTTTGGAGCTGTAGTAAAAAAGGATTTCCCTCGTTAGATAGTAATGTAATATTTGTTAGGATTTTTTATTTTGTTATAATATTATATAGAACCGCTTTTACTTTATGTAACAAGCATTAGTAAGAAATCAGTTTTTACAGATATACGAGTATAGAGCGACGGTCAGGATGAGGACTGATAACTGAAAGGTAGACTTTTCGTATCTCACCCGTCATACTATAATGGTTCCTACTACAATTATTCTATAGTTGGAAAGGAAATTCTTTAATATATTGGACTTTACTGTATCCATAGCTTAAGATAATTTAACTACTATCGGTTGTCCAACGTTCACACGAGCAATCGTGCAGACGAACGAATATAACGAAGGATGCATGCACCGGTCCGGATTTTTCATTTGTTTTTGTTAGTCCTGACAGGTTTAATAATTTTGATATTGTACAATTGTAATTTTTTTGAATTGTCATCCACACATCACTTCACGTAGTCATGTAAAGTATTGTAAAGCCATGAAGTCATGCGCAGCCATGCACAGTTATGCGGAATTAGTACTGCGAAGGCATGCGTAGCCATTCGTAGCCATTCGTAGCCATTCGTAGCCATACGGAGAAAGCTCGAGGTGCTACGATTCTATTGCCGGCTGTTCTACAAATATACAGACGTGGTGTCACTGTTTTTTTTTTTTTATTAAACTGTTAACCTACACTTAAGGAAATATCAGAATAAATTTATAAACACATATCAAAAATTCCGAACCCAGCGGGATTCGAACCCACATCTCATGGGAATCGCGCCCGAGTGTGTTAGCCACCTACACCATGGCTACGGTCGAACTACACGTCAGCGTTGAAATTAGTGATCTGTATTTACTTTTTCAGTTTTAAGCAACTGTTAGCGACACCTAGTAGCAACACGTTACAGTTGTTGAACTACTTTCCACTACTTTGTGGTGTCACTGTATTTGCATTTACGCTGTTTTATTACTATGCCATTGCTATAATGGCAAATTAACTAAAATATTATTCTTGCTGCAGCCGTGCATTTAAGCCGAACAAGCGATGAGCGATAAGCCAATCAGCGGTGATTGCGATCGTCAACTATAGCTGTCAAACTAAGGCGGTAGATCTCTACGACATGACCACTCTTGATGGGTTGTGGTCACGAGTTAGTTAAACGAACTGCGGCTGTTGTGTCGCATTTATAACTCGGGCGGATAACCGAGATTAATGTTTATTGAACTGAAACAAAAGGTTGACCGAAAAATCCTACTATAAATTGTTGCAATAAATTTAGTCATGTAGCGTTCAGAGGGAAAATTCACTGGCGAAACCTGATGCCAGTTTCACATAGTGTAATTGTAGTTAGGTTGTCAGACAAGTAGAAATAGTAGGTACGATGGCATTGTTATACCCAATTTCGATCACAAGGTGTACAACCTGGTGCACAAACGCACGTTTCACTCCGACACCGGAAATGATGTATTAATTAATCGAGCGCAGCGATGTCTTATTATGTCACTGTTATTCAGAGCCCCTTTACCCTCCAAATTACGTACACCTTGTGTCAAAGGTGGGTACGACCGACAATGATCATCATCGTCGTATCAACCGATAGACATCTGCTGGACGTAATTAAGTCGCAATGATTGCTAAAGAACGTGGCTCCCAGCAAATTGGAAAGACTTTCAAAGCTGCGTTTTGCGGTGCGAAATCACCAATCAAGCTATGGAACTCAAACATCTATCGGTTTTTCGGGCTAGGTGCCTTCAGTTTCGTAACTCGATGAGTTATATTGTTAAAAATATAGTTCTCCTTAAATTATGATTTGATACTATATGGATTTTCCGAGATATAAGTATAACGCGTATCTTCATCTCTATTAGTTCTAAGCAATAATAAGAACACTAGGAATTTAATTAGCTGAGTTACGCGTGAATTTAAGTTTTTAAAAATCTCATAGGATTAGGTACCTACTTGGTTTTTCGGGAGAAGAAATGTCCTCTGTGCAGCAAGCGAACAACAAAAAGAGTTCCCCGTTATTTATTTTCACATCCCATCGCATTCGCAATAAAGAAAAAATTTGGCAGTAAAACTCAATACTATAACTAAGAAAAACTGGAAAAAAGTCATCCATATAACGTCATTTGTAAGCAATTTGTACTTGTACACGAAATTGCCATACTGCGAATCGTTTGGCATTGAGTCTTTCAAAATTTGACAATTGAGAAATACCTACCGATACGACGCAACGGCTTATGGCCTGTTTCACAACTTGCTGATAAAGTGCCTGATATACATATATCTAACAGATAATTCAATATCTGCTGGATAAATCGGTGTGATATCTTTTGAGTTTAACTGCCAGATTGTCTTATCAGATACTTAAACAGAAACAGAAATTTAAACGCTTTCCGTCAGATAAGTTGTGGATAGGCTATCAGACCCTTATCAGCAAGTGGTGAAACAGGCCCTTATTTTTGGAACGTAGTTCCTCATCGCGCGGTACGGAAGGGGGCTAGACGGAAAAAATTAAGGAACCGACACGCGACACATTTTTGAACCGACATACACTTTTGTTGAATGTGAATTTTGCATTGTATTCGGTATTTTCGCCTTATTGCTTCGGCGTCTGCATGGCCTAGTGGATCGGGCAGTCATCTAAAAGTTCAACGCCGATGGTTCGAATCAATTTTTTATTTTATAAATTGGATAAAATTTTATTATACTACTAACGCCATCTGTTAAAAAACCAGAGTAACTCTTTGGTTCTGTAACAGAGCTGCAATAGAAATAAACTAAATATAATTTCGTCATCATCGTAGTTAATCAATTTAATACTAGATGACACCACTAGTTTATTACAATACCTTCACTAAAATTAATCGAAAGGAACTACGTTCAATCCGGGTGTCCCTTGACACCTCTCAAGTTTTTTTTTAAATATAATATTATATCTTTATTATGTGCCTTGTGATAATAACTTAGAAAAGAAAAGGCATTGGAACTCCTGTTACACCCGCGATACAACGAAAGCGCACCAAGAACAAAATCTGATCACCCTCATTCCAAGCAATCACATCACACTATCACATCACATCACACTAAGCACTCTAGTATTATAAAGGCGAAAGTGTGTGTGTCTGTCTGTATGTTTGTTACTCTTTCACGCAAAGACTACTGAACGGTTTTTGTCACACTAATATTATAAAGGCAAAAGATTGTGTGTCTGAACGGATTTGGCTTAAATTTCGAATGGAGATAGGTCATACCCAGGATTAACACATAGGCTACAATTTATCCCAGAAAAGTAAAGAGTTCCCGTGGGAATCAAAAAACCTTAATCCACGCGGACGAAGTCGCGGGCATCGTCAAGTGATATTATAAAATCCACGATCTGAAGTGTAGTCGGTTTTTCAAAAGTGTCATACATAACACGAATGTGGTGTTGTCGATCGATGCTACGAGCTGTGAGCATTTTTTCTTGAATTTGGTCTTTTGGCCTCACATACGCCCGCGCCATGATGAATTTTTCATGACGTCATATAGGAACTAATCCAACCTCGTACGTAAAAGTCTAGTGAATACTCGTAGTTTGTGAATTACTGGCGAACAGATTAGTAGATTTAGGTACAGAAACAAACAAACGGCTTCATTTGCCTATTTTAAACAGAATTAATTTGCTTTTCTGATCACGGCACGTCATTTGTAAGCAGTTTGTTACTGAACTCTAAATTGCTTATTCTGCGAATGGTTTAAAATTACGAAAAACTCATTCGACGTTTGGCAAATAAAAACCAAAGCGCCGAGGCGGTGTTTTTCAAAGGAGTTTAAATTATTTAATGGAATAAATGTTTGATTCCGTGCTTGCATTTTGCGGCAAATATATTGTTGAAAAGCAAAGAGATCTTTAAGCGTTCCAATAATAATTAAAAACTGTAAAAAGTGTTTAGATTTTCCAACATAACTTATTTCAGATTAAATAAGTTGGATAACTTAAGACAAAAATTATGCAGATGTTGGAAACGTACAAACATGAAAAAAGTAGCAGTACTTTTTACTACTTAGTAGGAACTAGAGAAAAACCTACCTACTAAAAAATCAAAGATCCTCTTAGCAATCTCTTTGCAGAATGCAGTCTATCTTTAATAGCTACAAATAAGCTCTAAAGCCCGCTTGCAGAGGCGCCGAGTTAGTTAACCCAGGAATAAATTTGTAATTTTGACAGAAGCTGCATACGCAATCTGTCAAATCTGTCCTTTTAACCCAGAGTTAGCTGCTAACTCTGGGTTAAGACGTTTCTGCAAGCGCGCCTAAGTGATTTAGCATTCCAGTACAATGCCGCGTAATTTCAAAACTCCGAGGCCGGCGGGCTTCGAACCCACATCTCTTGGGAATCGTGGGAAATTTTATGTGTATAAATTTATATAATAACTTGTCATCGAATAAAAAAATCGGAGAAGAAAATCCTTTGTCCTTGATTATTATCTATATGTAATATCACGTAGATCCGTTGTTACGTTACTGCTTGATTGAAGGACAACTCAACTAACAAACAAACGCTTAATCGCATCGACAGTACACCAATTTTTTTAAAGAATAAAACCTTAATAGCCTAGCTGAACATGACTAATATTCTCCTCTCCCCTCCAAACATGTGGAAACCTTGTGTTATCATCATCACTGCTCGAGACAGCTCCGTGTTTTCGTTTTATTTAGCGCAAAACTCAAAGACCATAACAGTTTTGAAGTCAAACCTTGGCACGGATGCCTCGCGTGCTGTCCCAGATTAAACGATAAGCTCAAGCAAATATTTCTGGCATTTTGGACTTTGGCCATAACAAATACTAAAGCAATACCCGCAACTCTGCCCGCGTTGATTTAATTTTCTTTTAATTCCACGAAAACCCCTTGATTACCTCCCAACTTTCTTATCAAGGATAACAAGTGTAAATTAAAAATTTTATTTTTAAATGCAAGCTTTTAGTAGCTACATCATTAGACTCTGGATATCATCTAGGATCAGAGTACTTGTTATGTCGAATCAAACGAGCCCAAACTCGTGGGGTTATGTCGTTTTATTACAGAGTTCCGATAGCCATCTTCCGTCTCCATCATCAGATCAGCTCCATGTCACAATAATATTGCATTGTCATCCGATTTACACATAAATGTAAAATTTCAGCTCGATCAGAAACCGGGAAGTGGGTCTGATTCATCTTGCAAGATTTGACCCAAACAAACAAATAAATAAACAAATAAACTGGTCAAGCTAAATAAAAGCTTGTAAAAAGTAAGTATCATTTATGACCGTCACATCGGCAGGTTGTAAGACATATCTGTGCCCCATTCCTTCGATCATAAACTTGTTCCTTTAAGAATGTTGAGCTTTGACCCCAATCAGTGAAAAATGTGTTTGTTGGTTTGTCCTTCAATCACGCAGTAATGCTACGTAGACTTCATTTTTAATTGCATGTATTAATTTATTAAGTTAAACTTTGAAGACCTAAAGAGTTATAACGGAAACTTTTTATCGCGCGATAACAAAGGGTAAGAAAATCTAACTCCACGCGGATAATATCGCTGGTAAAAGCCAGCAAGTAATAAAGTCGGGATAGTCGCCATATATCTTATAGGGAGCAGTAACGCCAAGGACATCGAGCCCATTTTGAGACACTACTATGTTTGCCACCTACAAATGCGTAATTTCCGGGATTTACTACATAATATCCGGGGCTTTTGCGTATTTACCCACTCCGTCTATCGATGCGTTGGACCAGGCCCTACTATAAATGTCTCTATAAATCCTTACTCGGTATATTAGGTATAAACGCGAGTGTATTTGCTGGTTAGTCCTTCACTCATACCGCAATAGAACTACATATCGACCAGAGTTGTTGCATAGGCATAGTTGCTTGAAGTGTGACATTTAAGAGCATTTAGGGCCTGTATTACCACCTTCTGATAAGTGTCGGATAGCCTAACCGTAAATTTTGTCACTTTCTTACTTTATATCAAGTGACAAAGACAAAATATGCGAATAAGCTATCCGAAACTTATCGGAGGGTGTTGAAAATGGCCGTTAATCTTTCTATCATGGATTAACAAAGGGATCCCGCGGGATTCTTTAAAGCAGACGAAGTCGCGTGCAAAAGCCAGTTTTTATTCAAAGCTTCTCTTATTATAAGTTGATAAGTTTAGTACAAAGCTACTAAAAAAATACAAATAGGATTGAAAAGAAAAACCTAGGAGAATGACAATAGGAAAATAGGTACCTACTTATTCCAGAGAAATGAATAGTGGCTTATGCTGAGATCTATAGAGCGTAATCCGACTTAATTCAGAGTTAAGACACCGTTAAAGAGTGTCAGAAACATGTTCTGATATAAATCTTTCTCGAGTCACCTTTGTCTCAAATTAATAGTATGATCTCAATTTTTAGGGTTCCGTACCCAAAGGGTACCAACGGGACCCTATTACTAAGCCTACGCTGTCCGTCCGTCCGTCTGTCAGCGGGCTGTATCTCGTAAACCGTAATAGATAGACAGATGAAATTTTCACATATTATGTATTTCTATTGCCGCTATAACAACAAATAATAAAAATTAAATTAAATTAAATTAAAATATTTCCATGGGTACATGAAAATATTTTAATTTAAATTTTTTTAACGGAACCCTAAAAGAGCGAGGCCCGACTCGCACTTGGCCGATTTTTTTTATATGAAAACTTTATTCCTCAAGTAATTGAAGCATTGACGTCCTTTACAACCAAATTCACCAACTTTAAAATACGTAATTATCAGCTAGTTTAAATGTTCTTAAAAATGAATCTTTTATGAATGGATTTTTTATAAAAAAATATGCTAATATATTTTATAGCGCATCGGCAAATATGTAATTCTAATATAACATACTTAGTTCTAAAATTACAGTTTGTTTAGATTTTAAAATAGCAAGACATAACTCACCTGAGTATATCCAAAAAATACTTTTGAAAACGAAACACCACATTAAGTGTTTCCCACGAGTTTAAACACGACAAATTTCCACACGCTCATTTCACTTACACAATCGCGTGAAAGGGGGAAAATCCGACACAACTTTCCACCTCGACGGTCGGAACGATACTGAGGTCTGAACTCTGAAGCGAGCAGACTTCAGTAGTCTCAGACATTCCATTTCCAAAGTTTGAATGTCGGATGCAGTCGGGAAAACTAGGGGGGTTGTAAGGCAGTATCGCTCTATGGAGACGTAGAAAATTCTTAATAAACTGCCAAGATGTCACGTAAAATGTTTGACTATTATATTCTCAGTAGCTTCTTTGCAAAAATGCATCTTTTGCAAGATATTAAACTGGTACAAGCAACATTTAACGTTTTAAAAAATTTAAATAATTACTATGACTGATATTTACGCAATTTACGCAACGCAATAACAGCGTATATTAGCGCATCGAATGGGGTTCAAACCCTTCAAGTTTGAGTTGAGCTATTGCAGCTTCAGATTTCTTATAATTATGTACATTGTACATCTATACATATAATAAAACAGAAACGAAACCAATTCTGTACATGAAATAGATTCAAAAAAGGGTTTTTGCTTCTAATTGTGTTCAAGATACAGATATCAAAACAGAAGCAAAATTTTTTTTTGTCTGTTTGTTTGTCCTTCTTTCACGTAAAAACTACCGCACAGATTTCTACAAAATTTTATACCGTGGTAGCTTATTACTCGGGTCAACATCTAGGCTACTTTTTATCCCGGAAAATCAAGGAGTTCCCGCGGGACTTTAAAAACTAAATCCACGCGGACAAAGTCGCGGGCATCAGCTAGTACATTATAAATTCCCAAATCTATCTCGCTCGGAATCAAGCCCAAAGCCTTCCACAAAGACCACAGCACTGACTACTACGTCAGGGAGGTCGGTGGCAAATGATCATCATCATCATCATCATTAGTCCCCATCAACAGGTCACTACTGAGCGTAGCTCTCCTCTCAGAGAAGGGTCATAGGCCATAGACCACCACGCTAGCACAATGCAAATTGGCAGATAAAACACATTTTTGAGAATATTATGGAAAACTTTCCGGCGTGCAGGTTTCCTCGCGATGTTTTCCTTCACCGTTGTAGCATGTGATATTTAATTACAGTCAGAAGTCTGTCCGTATTTCCGATCTGTAGGAGAACCAAAGCTATCCACTTAGCTCATCGAGTCGCGAAACTGAACTGGGAATGTGCAGGGTACATAGTTCGAAAAGCTGATGGTCGTTGGGGTCCCATAGTGCTGTAGTGGCAAGTGGCAATCTTTCACCGGGAAGCGCCAAAGATCCCCTGCTAGGTGGACCGACGTCAACAGACGAGTGACAGGAGCAGCTGGTTACAGGCGACGTAAGACCAAGATCTGTGGAAGTCCATGCAAGAGAACTTGGTTTAATAGCGGACGTCTATCGCTTGATAAAGTAGAAGAATTGTCCTATAAACTTAGCTGAATAGCTATTAGTGTAACGTTCCTGGAACCTATTCAACAAACAAACGGAAGTAAATGTTTTGTACAAACTCTTGCGTTGATTGGGAACGCTCTGTTTATAATGTACTCTGTGCTGTGTTCATTGAACACGGATTTTATGGAGAAAGGCTTAAGAGTAGTGTCTAGTGATGAAACGCGACGCGAGTAGGTATTTTCCAAAATGCTATCTGTTTCACAACGCTTCGCTGCCCGACCCGCATCGTGCGATAGAGAGAGTTGCAAGTCCAGGAGTTATTTGCCTAAATTTTATTCCTGAAATATTGTTTCGGGTCATAACGTTTTTACCCCCCTAAACGTTTACAAAATTAGACAATTTTGGTCTCATTAGATTCAGTACACCTTAATCTAGGCTCGTACGTTTCATTTTTTTAGTATTTCAGTTTAGTTAAATTTAAAAAAATAAAATTAGTCGAGAAAGTTTTTTAGTCAAAAATATGGATATTTAGTCACTAATAACTTTTGACATAAGCAATATTTCTTTAAAATTAAAACGTACGGGCATAGTTTTTCATTGTATCTGAAACATTTCAAAAAATTATGAACATTGGACAACATTTACGGGTAGCAAGACGTTATCGCTTTTTGTATGAAAATTTTCAACTAGACAATCCTCTTAAGGTAAGCGCACATTATGGCAATCGCGACCCGGAGGCTATAATTAATTGAAGGCGTTAAATGCGTTCGCACAGTCATTTGTGGAGCGCTTTGAGTATATAACCAACACGTGGAGCGAGTCATATTAATTATTGTGTTCGTGTTAGTGTGTCACCCAGATCATAATGATAATAACGAATCAATTGACATCTCATACATCAAAATCCATGGACCATACGTAATACATAAATACTATCTCTCTCTGCATCGTATTCCTCATTGCTGAGGGTTGTAACCCCTTTCCATTATTCATATACTGGTAGGAGTTTTCTTGGGATAATAATACCAGATCCTTCCATACCTATGTAATGGAATACACCTACACGAAGATTACTAAAATCAAAACCCTTCTTTTTGGATTTGCCGTAGTCGGGTAAAAATGCAACTTTACTTGCACCAGAGCACGAAATGTAAATATAAAATTGCTAAGATATTAAGAAATGTTTTTATTCGTACTTCCAAAGGACTTTTTCTTTGCAAAAGTTGCATTTTTAAGTAGTGCTCGCCGTGCTACAGCAATCTTGACAAGCGAATTATTTATCTTTGGATCTTTTCACTGAAACACCAACCGAAACTTTGAAAATAAAAGTTATTTAAAACTGTGCTTCAAGTCCCACCACCACCACTTGGCAACTTCGTTGCTGAATTGCGACAATAAGTTTGTCGTTGCTTTAATCTTTATGGCGATACTAAATTGTAGCTCTCAATTTTATAAATGGTGTAAACTAGGTGCAAATTTATCTCTGTTTGTGTCTAGACAGACTGACTGTATTTGGACTGCAAGACGACTGCAAATGTGCAGTTTACAAGCTGACTGCATAAGTATATTGACTGCACTTAAATGTCAATTGTAAGACTGAAATAAAAAAGCCAGCCAAGTGCGAGTCGGACTCGCGCACCGAGGGTTCCGTACTCCAAAAGTAAAAGTAAAACGATAATATTGTATTAATTTGCTTATTTATCGTTAACTTTGTTTGTAGAGGTTTATTGTTAATATAAAAAAAAATATGCTAGTTAGAGCGTTGGTTTTATTTTTCCTGTAAAATATACATAAACCTCTATTGACCATAATTATTTCAGATTTTTAGATTGGTAAACTTCGGAGATAAGGGGGGGGACGGTATTTTTTTCGACATTTTGGCCGATTACTCAAAAACTATTACATCTAGAAATAAATAAAAAACTGTTTTAGAATGCACAAGTAAAGGCCTTTCATATGATACCCCACTCGGTATAGTTATCTTACTTTGAAATTTCAAACCCCCCGATTTCCCCCCTTTTTTTATCAAAGTAAAATAATTTTCGCGTTGCTTTTATTTTTCCTGTAAAATATACATAAACCTCTATTGACCATAATTATTTCAAATTTTTCGTTTGGTAAACTTCGGAGATAAGGGGGGGGGAACGGTATTTTTTTCGACATTTTGGCCGATTACTCAAAAACTATTATATATAGAAATAAATAAAAAATGTTTAAGAATGCAAAAGTAATGGCCTTTCATATGGTACCCCACTCGGTATAGTTATTTTACTTTGAAATTTCAAACCCCCGATTTTCCCCCTTTTTTTATAAAACTAAAAATAATTTTCGATTTTTCTTTATTCCAGTGATGTTCGGCCACTATTATACACAATTATGCCAAATTTCATGTCGATAGCTTTAATAGTTACTGAAATAATCGACTGTGACAGACGGACAGACAGACGGACGGAGAAAGTCTCACCATAAGGGTTCCATTTTTACCATTTTGGTACGGAACCCTAAAAAAGAACTAATTAAAAAGATGCAACTAAATTCAGATAAGTAGATCATAATGTTAATAATATGTGTTTTGAATAATATTTATTTTGGAGACGAGCGAAATTTATAAAATTTACTTCCTAACTATCTCTTCTTCTTCTTCTTTGTCAACCGATATACGTCAACTGCCGGAAAAAGGTCTCTTGCATGGACTTCCACAGGTCTCGGTCTTGCGCCGCCTGAATCCAGCGGCTCCCTGCGGCTCGTTTCACCTAGTGGGGGTCTGTCAACACTGCACTTCCCAGTGCGGGGTCGCCACTCCAGCTCCTTGGGACCCCATCGACCATCAGCTCTTCGAACTATGTGCCCCGCCCATTTCCACTTCAGTTACGACTACTATATTATTCTTAACTTTTCACTTCACTACACTCACATTTACTTACTATATTATTAGATAAGAGTGTTTTGTTGGTTTGTCCTTCAATCATGCAACAATTGGGCAACGGATCGACGTGATTATTTGCATGGGTATATTTGAGGACTCGGAGAGGGACATAGGGTACTTTTTGTGCCGGAAGAAAAAAAAGGATTCTAAAACCTAACTCCACGCGGACATACCTACTTTACGGACAGCTATAGTTGATGATGGTTTTAAATTTAATAAAATATTATGTCTTTGACTGAATATCATGGCAGTCATTGAACACAATCTGTCTAACTTAGAATTAGTTTGTGTAAGTTGATTAAGCACGCCCGCTGGTGGCTCAATGGCACAACTGCGGGGAACCTCGCAGCCATCCTTGAGATCGCTTGGATCCGATCTGAGTCATTTGTCCAGCTTTGCTAGCACACTTTACACGTTCAGATACGATATACAAGCTCAGGTGCGTTCAGCCATGTTTGCTGCCATCTCTGGATGGCTCTGCCAATTAGGTACCAAGTTGATGCAATAAACTCTGTAGATCGCCGCTCCCCCCGATTTATAGCTGATCAATCACAAGCTTAGGCGAAAATGCTCAGTCTACAGCATCGACGCAATGTCGCCTCTTTTTCAGTATTTTATCAGTTATACTTGGAAGAATAGGCTCAGGAAGCTCATAATCCTTTCTACAACAGAACTTTCTATTACGTGAGCGATGGCATCCTTATGTAATGGAAATCTAAACCATAGACAATTATACTAATATTATAAATGCGAAAGTGTGTTTGTTGGTTTGTTGGTTAGTCCTTTAATCACGCCCCAACAGAGCTACGGATCGACGTAATTTTTACATGGGTATAGTTGAGGATCTGGAGAGTGACATAGGCTACTTTTTATCCGGGAAAATCAAAGAGTTCCCGAGGGATATTAAAAACTAAATACACGTGGACAACGTCGCGGGCATCAGCTAGTACACTATAAATACAAGAGCCGCTTAGCCAGGCTTTACACATGAGCCAACTGGGGCTTGCAATGATCACCAAAGTTTGGTACCGATACATGAATGCATAGCTACAGAGACCGTATCCATTGAATGTTTGCTTCGAAAATGATACTTTTATTTTCATAGCAAACTTTCAATGGATAAAAAATATATGTCAGTGGCTAACATTTTTTGATAGCTACTGATTTACAGAATCAGGGTCCTGATACTCCAGTGCATCTGAATAATCGCTTAGTAGCAATCGCAAACTGCGCGAAACCAAAGCCTCCGCGCAAGCCCTCCGTCAACACTGCCATACTGTATCGAAACGGTCTCCCAAATTACTATATTCTAAACTACTCGCAACACTGTACCTTATAGGTACGAGTTCGTAGCCGACTAAAGACAGCAGCAGCAAGCCAAGGTAGCCGCGACACTACTGGTTCCTATATATTTCTATGAAATGGGTATCTTTAAAGCAAGGGTGAATAGGCATCTTCTAGGCAAACGCGTTCCCCCTTAGGCCACATCATCACTTTCCATCAAGTGTGATAGTGGTCAAGCGTGTGCCTATAGTGTATAAAAAAAAAATATTAAGTGGCACTCGGGGACTGCCGCGGTAAAGCTATTGCATAGCATTTTTTATCAACTTATGCAATTATAATATTTATGCAATATTTTAATTTATTATATAATAATAATTTATTTCAATATTTTAAATTTATTTTAAAAAACAAACAAACAAGAATAGCGCACTGTCACTACTTCGTGAGTGAGATTCGAACCTGCGAACACCATACGGTAAAGAAAGCGGCCGCTCGCCCACTGCGCCAAATAGAGCTACTTGAGAATCTCTAAAATGTTGAACGCTTACTGAACGACGGTGTTAGGTTTATTTTCGTTACGGAATTTCTTGATTCGGTCGCCTCGCTCAAACTGTTTGTCCTAGTTCAAAGCCCGCGATAAAAGCTATGCAATAGCTTAAAAATACCTTCCGAAGCTAGCGACTTGTAGTATTATTACTTCTGCTGCTGTCTGCAATCGGCTCCGAACCTTATTCTTCTCTTTGTTCTTCTTGGCCAGTCTAGAAGCATTGTTGCTCTGACAGCACGTCACATCGATTGATACGGCTAGATACAAACTCAATTAAATCAGAGTTTTCACTTCACTTTCGTTAATTAACTATAGAATATCGGTGTCGATAACTGTAAAAGACTTTGTAGCAGAATGGACTGCACGTTACCGCAAAATTTGTTACGAAGCACAGCATTAGTGACTGGTGTCTTCTGAAGGAAACTGGGTATTACTTACCCACCTCCCTACGAGTACCTCTGATGATATTAGTGTTGTTTTAGTTCAGTGATATTTTTCTTCACTATGATCCCATCCGATTTTATCTATACTTAATACTAATATTATAAAGAGGAAAGATGTTTTTGTTTGTTTGTTTGTTTGTTTGTTTGTACCGAATAGGCTCTGTAACTACTAGACCGATTTTAAGCATTTTTTACCAATAGAAAGCTAAGTTATCAGGAAGTAACATAGGCTGCATTTTATTTTCAAAAAATTAGAGATCTTTAAGAAAATTTTAATAATGTAACCCAAAGTAGCAAAATTTTGCCTATAAAATGCATTATTTGGCGTGTGCTGAGAAAACTATTGATGATACAGAAAAATTATTTACTCATTATGCTCTACAAAAAAGTCCCCGAGGTAATATATCTAACTATCATATTTAAATCACAATAGTAGCTTTTGTGTTCTAAAATTTAATTAGATCGCCTTTATTATCGTAGTATTAATTCTTCCTTACTAATACATAATATTATAAAATTGGTTTGTTGGTTTTTCCGCCAATCACGCTGCAACAAAGCTACGGATTGACGTGATTTTTGGATGGGTATAGTTGAAAATCTGGAGGGTGACATAGGCGTCCCGGAAAATCAAAGAGTTCCCACGGGATTTTAAATCCACGCGGACGAAGTCGCGGACATCAGCTAGTTTAATATAAATAAATATATAGTTTAATATAATAATAAACCCGACTTCAAACACCCGCGCCACTGCAAAGTATATATAATTTATTGTTGATATTTTAAAAACCGTTCGACCGATTTCGATAAAATTTCAATGGCACCACTTGGGAAGAAGAATACCCTTTCAAATAAAAAAAAAGAATTTTCCAAATCGCTTCCGGCGTCTTCGCGTAATCGGTGAACATAGGTACATAAAAAAAAGATTCCGACGAGTTCATGACCTCCTCCTTTTTTAAAGTCGGTTAAAAATATACCTACTACATTGATGTGAGTGACTAGCGCTAGACTGCGATCTCACCTGATGGTAAGTGATGATGCAGCATAAGATGGTGCGCACTTGCCTAGAAGATGCCTATTCACTCTTGATTTAAATTAAAGAAACCCAAGCTATAGTTAGTTGAGAAAACTGTAAACCAAATTTTTGCGGTACGCATTAGGATCGAGTAATTTCGACCACGTAGGGGTGCAGATTCATGCGACGTATTTATTTATTTATTCATTTTATTATTATTATTCATTCATATATCCAGCAATTGCCAGCGACTCGCCTGAGATCCTCCGTCCACCTCGTGAAGGGACCCAAAGCTGCGCCTTCCAATGTGGGGTTGCCAATCCAGCACTTTAAGAGCCTAGTTCAGTTATACCATTCAGATATATCAGCGTATATCACTACCTAATATAATACAAAGTTCGCCGCGTCTAACCGTATGTCTGTCTGTCTGTCTGTTCGAGATAAACTCAAAAACTACTAAACGGATTTTCATGCGGTTTTCAACAATACATAGGATGATTCATGAGGAAGGTTTTAGTGTATAAATTGTTAAGGTTTTGTGTAAATTGGTTGAAATATGACGATAATTGTTGACAAAGTCGGAAAAATTCAAGCCACCTGGGAGCTTTCATCGAAAACGCTGCCTAATCCCTTTGAGATATAACAAAACAATGTATGTTGGTGGTATGGTGGGATAAGTCTTTACAGAAAAATCCGCGATGGCATATATCTATATTTTAAGGATAGCTTACTATACCTATTTTAACTTCTAAAAAATGGTCACGTACTATGCGGTAATTGGAAACCTGTTTAGACGAATACAGTACCTATTAATCCTTATCAACTTGAATACGTTAGTTACCATAAGCATTTCATGCACATTATGATAATCGTTTACATCATATTATGATTTAAATGAATATCTTAGGAGTTATCGCAAAATAAAAACGAACGCGCGCCAAAATAAATACGCGGATTTCTACCCGATGGCGATGACGGGACTCGCTCGCGAGTTATACTTCTTTTATAAGCCTACGTACTGTTCTATATGCTGTTCAAGGTAAAGCATAGACGTAAATGCTCTACTACCCGTGTGAAGCCGGGGCGGGTCGCTAGTCTAGTATAAAGTAGTCTTTGTCATATCAGGCGCCGCTGGTTATAATGTGATTGTGAAATGCCGCTTACATGTACCTACCTAGCGACGACGGCAATTTGTCTGAATAGTTCGGGCGCAGCACGCGAATAGTTTCCGTGCCTCCTAATACGAAATTTTCCCTCAATTTTACAGCGATTGTTTCCTTGTATCACTTTAAATGATTGGCCGTTTTACTTGAAAACCGGTGATATTATAACTTGAAAAGTTTTGTAGGTACAATATTTTTCAATCTTCTTCTTCTTCTTCTTTATTAACCGATAGACGTCCACTGCTGGCTATAGGCGTCTTGGATAGACTTCCACGTGACTCGGCTTTGCGCCGCATGTATCCTGCGACTTCCTGTGACTCGTTGGAAACCGCGTCGTCTGTATCTGCATCGTTACCGTCACTTGGTACCATCATGGGCTATTTTGTCATGAATAAAAAAAATTGGTTGTCTGTAAAGTCGGTTTACGGACGATAGATTTACGTGATAACGTCATAAAGAAACATCCGCTAACCACAGCGCGCACGCGATGACTGGCGGGCGGCGGCGGGCGCTCTCCTCTAGTCACAAGCCACCGCTTGGGCCGATCGTGCCTCTCTATCGCTTGTTCCGCGCTCTCGCTTGCACGCTCAGGTACAGGCGTAACGTGACACTTTTTCGTGCGTGCAGCCGGTGTTCATCGATTTATAAGACGTTATCACGTCAAAAAACGTTGGTAACTTGGTACCCGTTTAGCACAATTAGGTACTCAGCATTTGATGAACAATGAGAGTTCTGAGTTATAGTAACAAAATTACTACTGGTCAATATAATATTTATGTTCCGTGCACAGTTAGTCACTGGTTATAGTAAAAGTATACGAAAAGAGTCCAGATAACGATTCGAAGGATAACGAACAAGATGTATAAAAAAATAAAAAATATTATATTACTTTTGACTTTGACAAGGCTCCAAAAAGGTCAATCATTGTTATTTTTAAATTCAACACATTAATTATTTAGAGGGGATTTTTCCGGTACAAATATTAAGAATTTGCTACAAACAAGAGCCCCAAATAGAACAGCGAAGCGACAGATCGAATAACAGTTTTTATTTGATACTTCATTATAAAGAACACTTCGTTTGGAAATAATTGAATTTATGTACAACGAGATGAACGAAAACCAAACGATATCGGAGAAGGAGCTTTTGGACGCAATAAAAAACCTTTTGAAGAAAAGCGGTCATCTGAATAAATTTCAGGCGGAGGTACTTACGTCTAATTCTTTAAATAAATTGTCGTTAAAAAACCGTATAATCAATTTTATTGGGCTTCTCTTAAGAATAATTTAATCTCAAGGTAGGTATCCTTCTTTTTCTTTTGATATTAGAAGATCTTTGATCGTTCTAAGATCCTTTAAACAATTTTGTCAAAGCTTTTAAAAAATAAACTCTACCTGTCGTTAAAAATCCCGTCATAATCAGTGCAGCTCCTTACATTCAATATTATGGCATACAGACGGACAAAAATTTAATGTAACATGTACCTGCACATAATTAATTAATGCACAAACTGCAACCGAAAATTGTTATAAAATGTACGCGTACAGTATTTTGGCATCACAGAATATTTTGTAGATTTTCGCGAGATGAGGGAAATTTTAAATTCGAGCACTCCTTTCCGGCCAGGTAATTGAATTAAAAGTTTAATTTTTAAAAAGTTTAATTTTTAGAACTATAATTTTTTAATCCTCATTTAGGATAGATGAGAAGTGTGAAACTCACCTCTGTATTTTATTTTGTACGCTTAAATTGCAAAGCATGATTAAATCGAATGATTATTAATTTCATTTTCTTGAAAAGCTCACTTTGTTTCTTTTATGAGGGTTTTAGAAATATTTTGTCTCTTTTTTAAATTTTAAATAAAGGTCTAATATTGGTAATAAAAACCTTTGTAATAAAAATTAAATATTTTGTTTCATTTTAGTAAACTTGTTGTTCATTTTAATAAAATATTTTGAGCCATTTTTGTCGCGTTTAATCATAAAAATAATAAATATTACTTATTCACAAAATTCACGATTTTCAGATGCGGGCAAAGGTGACAGAAATTCTACAAGAAAGACAGGTAAGTATCTAAAATACATATTAATAATTTTATCGTTGTTACTAAATACTTTTTTGGGATGTCGATACAAAGTCAAAGTGGACCAAAGCCGCCAAAACAAAAAGAGTATTCAGAAAAACTGGCAAGCAGTGCATGCTTCTGCGCTCAATATATCATTTATAAAGTGATCCCTAGGAGACTGGAGAAGAATCTTATTTGATATTCTTCACTCTTCAGTATTTATAGAACCTTCGCGCATTCTCTGTAGCAATTTTCCATTCAGACACATCCCGTTATGACTATAAGTACGGTCCATGCAACTGAATCGAAATATCGACATTTCCAACTAAAACATTCACCGTGATACGTACTCGTTTATCCCATAATAATTATGTCTTTACACGAGTAAATTTAAAATCTTAACTTGTGAAGCGTAACACCAAAAAAATATAAACTTACTAAATTATGCTTGAAACGTGTGAATGCACTTATCCAACTACTATCTGATGCCTGCGACTTCGTCCGCGTAGATTTAGTTTTTAACATCCCTCGGGAACTTAGCCTATGTCACTCTCCGGGTCATCAACTATACCCATTTAAAAAATCAAGTCAATCCCTAGCTCTGTTGCGTGATTGAAGTACAAACCAACAAACCATCAAACGAACAAACAAACACACTTTCCCATTCAAATTCAAATTCAATATCATTAATTTCATGTAGGCCAACTTACAAGTGAGGAATCTACCACCAGTTCTGAAAGCTGATGCTGCTTAGAAAAGCCGGCAAGAAATTCAGCAGTTGCTCTTTTTCAAAACAAAAATGTTACAAAATGTAGCTTATCTATCTTGAGGACAGCTGAAGCAAAGCCGATTAGAATGAAACAGAAATATTTTCCATTTATATAAACTTTTACAATAGTGCTTTCGTGTCTATGAATATTAGAATAATTGAATCTACCACTGGTTCGTAATGGTACTTACTTCTTCTTATTCTTCTTCTTTATTAACTGATAGACGTCCACTGCTGGACAAAGGTATCTTGCATGGACTTCCAGAGCCTCTGTCTTACAATTAGATACAATATTTTAAGATGGGCAGACAGAAAGTAGCCCGATTCCCGCCGGTGGAACCAGTTCACGAGCATTCATATTTATATGATTGTGACTATTCCCAGGTGTCACAAAGCCCCGGCTTCAAGAGCGCCGGCGCGCCGACGCCAACCAACGAGGTGCTGCTGATCAACGAGCTGGTGAAGGAGTACCTGGAGTGGAACGGTTACCTGTACTCGGCGGCGGTGCTGGCGTCCGAGGCCGGGCTGGGCGCCAGCACGCCGCGCGCGGAGCTGTGCGCGGCGGTCGGCGTGCGGGATGACGACAGGTCGGCCGCGCTGCCGCTGCTGGCCAACATCGTGGCCGCCTACACCGAGCGCATCAAGCGCAAGATCAGCAAGGGCAGGAAGGACAATGCTTAGGCAGCGCCGAGCCGCGCGCGGAAAGTTTGCCGATGAGTCGTCACTGTGGTCATGCGTCGATGATTCTGGTACAGTACCCGGCGATATATTATATTGCACATGGGCCTTTGGAATAAAACGCTATTCTATTCTATTGTAAGGAATGCTAGCCAGAAATTCACGTAGTAATTACTGAAATCTCTTCACAATCGGCGAGCACATCACGTAAAATATATAAAAAAATGCAGGCGAACTGTGAATAGAATAGCGTTTTATTCCAAAGGCCGATGTGCAATATTTATATCGCCGGGTACTGTATAGTAGGCAAGCGTGAGTCGCCCCCCGATTGTTTAAGGTTGATTATGCGGGTCTGCCCGCGAGATTCAAATGTAATTTGGTTTTTCGCAATTTGTTAACTTATACGACAAAGTAGGCTTAAGGCATTCTGATTGCGACGATAGCAATATCATCTTCACAGATTTATATAAAAATCTATACTTGAAAGTGTCCAGTTTAAGAAATTAGTCACAATATCGACTAATTTGTGAGTAACTCACGTCAAACTCGATTTTCGGACTAATTTCTTAAACTGGACACTTTCAAGTAAAGATTTTTATATGTATAAACCTGTGAAGATGATACTGCCATCGTCGCAATTAGAATGCCATAAAGCCTACTTGGTCGTATTAGTATACAAATTGCGAAAAACCAAATTAAATTTGAATTTCGCGGGCAGACCCGTACAATCCACCTCAAAAGTTATTCAACTAAACTTATAAATTAATACTACAATTAATACAATCAAGGATTATTTTGCTTGACGCTAATGCCATCAAGTGCGAGTGCGATCGGTAGAATGACCTTTAGACAATTGGTACCCTAGTCGGCAAGTTATCGGCAAACCTTCTACGCGCGGACAGTATGTGTAGTGTACGTATCCTGTTTGATGCAAACAGACAAACACTACACTAAGAACTAAGGAGAGGTGTGTGGAAAAGTGAGAAAAGAGGAATAATAAAATACTGTTCATTTTTCATTTTTAATATCTTTCCGTTGGCATACCTACTCCGTGATACCTTCATGCCGCGAGCTGAACAGACTGCGTTTGCAAACGAGCCGACAATAGTAATTAATTTTATCTGTTTTGTCGTGAATCGAAGGTCCTCTTGCGCTCGTAATGTACCTAAGTAATTATGTTGATTCGATGTTACAGTCTCCGTATACATCACGTAGAGATTAACTACGATAACATGGCGCGCTCCCCAAAATTCAAAACGTTTGAAAGTATATTTTGTGAAAGTATTTACTAAGCGTCACCAAGACTCACAACGCAGAACGTGTGTGCGTGCTGAAACGTTATCCTTTTAACCCAGAGTTAGCAGCTAACTCTGGGTTAAAAGGATAACTCGACGTTTCAGTAAGCGCGCCTTAGAATGGAGGGGGCGCGTCATGTTATCGTAGTTGATCTCTATACTAAAACCTTGTAACTGTATCTGTACGGTTACGGTTGCAGCTCGCTGGTGACAACGCAGCTTAATGATATCAAAAGAGTTAAGGTGGATTATACGGGTCTGCCCGCGAAATTCAAATTTAATTTGGTTTTTCGCAATTTGTAAACTAGTACGATAAAGTAGGCTTATGACATTCTAATTGCGCCAATGGCAGTATCATTTCCACAGGTTTATATAAAAATCTTTACTTGAAAGTATCCAGTTTAAGAAATTAGTCAGAATATCGACTAATTTGTGAGTAACTCACGTCCAACTCGATATTCTGACTAATTTCTTAAACTGGACTCTTTCAAGTAAAGATTTTTATATAAACCGCCATTATTTTTATATACTGACATTGGCGCAATTAGAATGTCATAAGCCTACTCTATCGTACTAGTTTACAAATTGCGAAAAAACAAATTAAATTTGAATTTCGCGGGCAGACCCGTATAATCCACCTTAAGCTAATTTTTAGTAGGGATAAGTGAACTCAGAGTTCCCACCTATCGCAACCGCTAGAACTTTTTTTTTTCACTTATGCCTTTACCAATAGGCATACCTTGGTAGGAATAGGTGTGCGAAGCGAATAATTCGAAGTCACAAAAACTGTTTGTATACAGTTAGTTGGCTTGACATTACAGCCATAGTGGTCTGAGACATCGCGTACGCACTAAAACTTTGTATTTTTATAGTTACAGCTCGCTGGTGAGAACACAGCTTAAAGATATCAAAAGAGTAAGTAAGTAATAATTCGAAGTCACGAAAAACAATGTCCAATAATAAACTCCAAGATGGAAATAAATCTTCAGAACTCGGAATGGCATAGTCAATTTGTTTTTCTTGTTACAAATCAACAAAAGTTCTTATTTATTCAACTTTGATATTCGAAGTATCGAAAACATGTGCTGAGCAAATCTTTGTTGAGTTTCACAGGATATACAGGAATGATATTTTTGGATTGCGATCAAAATAATTTAGAATTATCTTATGAATTGTAGTTTATAATAGTCAAGAGTCAATTTATTGGTAAAATTTTGTTTTCAGGTCATTTGGTACAGAACATTTTGTTCCAAAAGGTGCATGTGTATAATAATTATATATTATTATGAGTTTATTATACTATCGACCGAGCGAAGCGAAGGTCTCTGAGTTTACTAGAGCAATTTGCACTTGTCCGTCCGTCCGTCTGTCCGTCCGTCCGTCTGTCAGAGCCTTATAACTTCTGAATTACTGAACGTAATTACTTCAATTTTAGATATGATATGTAAACCGATGGCCTCCAGCCGAAAATGGCTTAAAAAGTTATAAAAATCTTTATTTCAGGGGGGCTCTCATAGAAGCGAATGCGAAGAAAAAAAAAATTTTTGCGTTTCTTAGGGTTACAGTACCTCATTTTAAAGATAATTTGGAACAGAGTACAAAAGTATTTTTTTTTTAATTTTTTTTCCTAAAATTGACGAAATGGGGGGCTTTCAAAGTGGAGATTTTATTCGAGGATAGATCTCTAAAACCACTTTATTTTAAAAATTGAAACTTACACAGTCATAATTTGAGTTATATTCTGTACTTGAACAACAAATACTAAGATTAGATAAATATTATAAAGAAACGAAATTATTTAAGTTTTAATGGGCATCAATGTTTTTAACAAAACTTCACTATACTGTTACTAGATGGCGCTGTCTTTAATATTGTAAATACGCATCCCATCCACGAAAGCAGATGACGATTGACGTCATCAGATTCGGCGCGTTTTAATTACAATATAATATAGTTAAAACTACCTTATGGGAATTATTGGATACCGCGAGGTCTCAGTTCGGGGCGAACCACTAGTATTATTATATACTAATAATTACTAACATTATTATAATAAATAATTATTATATTGTTATAAAATTTTACAACCTAAGAATTCATTGTAGCTATAGAAGGACCTCTCGACGAGCCAGGTCTTCAGTTTATTTATTGAATATTATATCTATTATATTGAATTCTGGTAGAGCATTTCAAACAAATCTTATTTTGAAATAATTAATTATTATCAAAGAACACGTAATAGGTAAGACACTCACGCTAAGTATTGGCTAAAATGCATAGTTGCAGAAAGAATAAAATCAATCAATCGACAAGCAAATCTGCCGTCCGATTTCGAAAACACAGTGGTTAATTTGGGACTGTCCACAAGCCGAAATGCCCCCTTTTGAATCCGGTCAATTATGATGATTTAGAATAAAAATAGTTTTGGCCACTGAACAGATATTGGATCTAGACGAACAGATATATATACGATAGAACTTTTGGGAAATTGGACCTTCCAGGAATAGGAACTTCGGGGATTGGACGTTCGCAGAATTGGACATTCCGGGCCCTAAGGGATTTTAGTTCATTTTAACCGACTTCAAAGAAGGAGGAGGTTCTCAATTCGTCGGAATCTTTTTTTTTATGTATGTTCACCGATTACTCGAAGACTTCGAAGAGGTTACTTCCCAGGCGGTCCCATTTAATGTTATCGAAATCGGTCGAGCGGTTTTTAAAAATCAACCATTAATTATATACTTTCTTTATTAGCGGGGCGTATGAAGTTGGTTTTTAGGGTTCCGTACCAAAATGATAAAAATGGAACCCTTATGGTGAGACTTTCTCCGTCCGTCCGTCCGTCCGTCCGTCCGTCTGTCACAGTCGATTATTTCAGTAACTATTAAAGCTATCGACATGAAATTTGGCAAAGTTGTGTATAATAGTGGCCCAACATCATTGGAATAAAGAAAAATCGAAAATTATTTTTAGTTTTATTAAAAAAGGGGGAAAATCGGCGGTTTGAAATTTCAAAGTAAAATAACTATACCGAGTGGGGTATCATATGAAAGGCTTTACTTATGCATTCTAAAACAGTTTTTTATTTATTTCTATATATAATAGTTTTTGATTAATCGGCCAAAATGTCGAAAAAAATACCGTTCCCCCCCCTTATCTCCGAAGTTTACCAATCGAAAAATCTGAAATAATTATGGTCAATAGAGATTTATGTATATTTTACAGGAAAAATAAAATGAACGCGAAAATTATTTTAGTTTGATTGGAAAATCGGGGGTTTGAAATTTCAAAGTAAGATAACTATACCGCGTGGGGTATCATATGAAAGGCCTTTATTTGTGCATTCTAAAACAGTTTTTTATTTATTTCAATATATAATAGTTTTTGAGTGATCGGCCAAAATGTCGAAAAAAATACCTTTCCCCCCCCCTTATCTCCGAAGTTTACCAATTGAAAAATCTGAAATAATTATGGTCAATAGAGGTTTATGTATATTTTACAGGAAAAATAAAACCAACGCTCTAACTAGCATAGTTTTTTTTATACTAACAATAAACCTCTACAAACAAAGTTAACGATAAATAAGCAAATTAATATAATATTATCGTTTTACTTTTACTTTTGGAGTACGGAACCCTCGGTGCGCGAGTCCGACTCGCACTTGGCCGGCTTTTTTAAAAATATTTTTTTATATTAAATTATTAGAGAAAACTTTGACATAAACAAGACGTGTATTAACCGTCTACAAACACGCCTCTAATGAAAATCTTTATTAACGCCCACGCAGCGGGGTGCCGTTGATCTCAAAATGAAATATTCCCGCAGATTTATGAACTACCCGAGAACATTACCCCATGGCCCATAGATCACACTGTAAACTAGCACCAGTGGAACTGTGTAACCCAACACAATATCTTTGTTTAGATTGATAAATTAATTTTCCTTGTACAGTACGCGTACTAGCACTTTTATTAATTACAAAGACAATTCATTAGATCATTCATTATTCATCTAATGCTAAAGAAATACAGGCCCAAGGGCGGATCCAGGGGGAGGGTCATGGGGGTCATGACCCCCCCCCCCCTGGGCTGAGCGTAATCGAATAATGTTTGAGAAAATTTGTAAGTAGATCTAAGCAGCGCCTCCGTGAGCGTATTTTGTAGGTAGTTAATAATATTCAATCGCTCCTTCTTGATCCTTGTCCACTCTTAGGAGGCTCAAAACTTGGCTTAAAGTTTCAATGGCAGAAGACCGTCTAACTGGACTCGCGCTTCTCCACGTTCACAAAAAAACCATTTAAGTGGAGGAAGTGAATAACTCGCTTCGCTCGCGAAAATCTCGGTTGTGAGTTGCTATTGTAGGCACAAATATGGACTTACATAGTGGCGCAGTGCAATCTTAAAAATTTTAGGTAGGTACCAACTCCTCAATCTTGATGCTGCTAGGTAGGTACGGCCCGCCTAAATGGTGGGAATTCAGAAACTTGAATTAGAATTGATATTGTATAGATACCAAGTATGGACCACAAAATAGACTATTGCAGTCGTACAAATTTCGCGCTCGCTTCGCTCGCGAAAATGTCGGTTCTGGATTGCTATTGTTAGTGGCGTAGTGCAGTCGTAAAAAGATATTTTTTGTACCAAGTATTATGGATTACATAGTACAGCCCTAAAAAGCCCTTTTCCACGCGGATGAAGTCGCGGCTATCAGCCAGTCGATAATAAAGCCTCCTCTAATTTAAATTTTAAAAATATATTTAATGTACAGAATTCGTCCAGTTACAGTTTTATTATAAGTATAGAATAGATTATTTTGTCGTAATGTAGGTATAACAATAAAATACTATTTCCTTTTATTTAGATTTTAGCTATCTTGACTTGACCTTGACTATATGACCCCCCCCCTGACATGAAAGCTGGATCCGCCCTTGTACAGGCCTTGTTTTGGTTATGTAGTACCTACATAACTACTACCTATAGTAACTAACTGGCTGACCCCAGCTTCGCACGGGTGGGCCTTTCTATCCTACTAATCCTACTGATATTATAAATGCGAAAGTTTGTGAGGATGTTTGAGAGTAGACACTAAAGAGTACACACAGAGTAAGAGAGTAGTAAAGAGTAACACTCTTTCACGCAAAAACTATACTATACGAGTTTTGATGAAACTTCATAAAACAGCTTAATGCATCAAAATAGCACATAGGCGACATTTTTTATCCCGGAAAATTAAAGAGTTCCCGCGGGAGTCAAAAACTTAGTTCACGCGAACGAAGTCGCGGTGTTATATTATTACGTATAAAAAATGGTCTAAGGAAAAATTTATTTTGTTGTTATATACGTAGGTACGTTAACGGCCACATTTTACTAAGGATTTCCGGACCCTGGGCAGGTGTATCTACTGAAGTGCAAAAAGGATAACCCGATAGAATTGTATCTTCTTTGTTATTGGGTTAGTTATCAAAAATACAACGGCCAAGTCACACTTGCACAGTAAAGGCTTCTGATAGGTATTGTACCTTACAGGTAAAGTAACGCATAATAGATATTTGCTCGAGTTATTGAACCGTATCAAAAACCAGCCTTTTTGTGTGGGACTAAAAATGCCATACAAAATGACATTAGTATAGTTGAGGACTTGAGTAGGAAATACGACTGCTCTACTATTTCCATGACTTGAGGAGTGACAGGCTATTTAATATCGGAATATCAAGAATTCAGAGATTTATAAAACTAAATCCATGCGGACAAACACGCGGGTAAAAGCTCGTAAAATATAAATTTGTCTTATGCCCATTTACACCAACGTTCCCTAACTTTTACGGTCTACCTAATTTAAGTTAGATGACGCTTTCTGTCAATTTCGTTTACACGAACCTTGGGTAATACCTAAAGGTGGAAATGGCATTGGGTAGAGGATCGTATTTAGGGGCTACTTACGTAAAATAAGATACTCCTGCTTAGGGGATAATTTGCTGAAAACGGGCAAGTAAAACCATAAACTTAGTATATTTAAGTACTACCGTAAGTAGTAACAGCTATACTATCGGAAATAGAGGACAGAACTTATCTCGGATAGTTCCAGGTCACTCGCATACGATAATATTGATCTTAATACATCCATACCATAGCCATATCTTGACTTGAGCCATTCATTACATAATTTTAGACTATATCATTGAACTCAAGGCCCTAGCTTCTCAATCCTGATGCTGCAGCTGTGTACTGCCCTAAATCATAGATATTTACGAACTGTCGATTGTGAATTGATTGAATTATAGGTGCCAAATATTTAAAATATAATGGTGTAGTGGAGCCGTAAAAGAGGACTCAAATCTCAATCCTGATGCTGCTGGGTTCTGCTCACCAATGGTAGGTACCAAGTATGAACTACATAGTGGCATAATGAAGTCGTAAAAAAATCGTAGTCATACATATATTAAAAATATAGATAGCGTTAACTAGATAGGTACAGCGTCGCCCTTTGTGTAGATTGCAAACAGGAAAGTGGAAATTCCTCAGCAAACGAAACACTTCGTTTGTGGAACAGATCTTAACCCGGAATCTGTAAAAGCGTCGACAACCGTTTTCTATGCATATTTTACCCTCACTCCGAGCCTTTGGTTTGATTGAATACCTCAAAGTCTTGTGTGAAAACATTTCTAACATTTTCTTGCGCCGAAAACCTATATTTTTTTTGACGTGATAACGTCTTATAAATCGATAAACACCGGCTGCAAGCACAAAAAAGTATCACGTTCCGCCTGAGCCTGTGCGTGCAAGTGAGAGCGCGGAACAAGCGATAGAGAGGCACGATCGGCCCAAGCGTTGGTTTGTGACTAGAGAAAATTGTAATTTTCAAAATAATGGTAATTCAGTGATAATAATTCATTAAAATTCATAAAATTATGCAATTTTTCATCAATGTTTCTTTATAACGTTATCACATAAAACTATCGTCCGTAAACCGAAATAAATAATAATAATAAGATTGTCTGAGTCCATTATGGTTTTGTCTGTCGCTGAACCCTCTCAGCTCTTTGCTGGAGAGTTCAGGGACAGGCTTTCAGTTTCGAAGAGGAGGGACAAAAGTGCCTCACCTTCTCTACATGGATGACCTCAAGCTGCTAGCACCCAATGCCACCCGCCTGAGGGAGTTGCTGAATATCACCACTGAGTTCAGCAACTCCATCAGGATGGAGCTTGGACTAGACAAGTGTGCGGTCTTACATGTGGAGAGGGGACAGGTTACTCATTCGGCCGAGATCAATCTCGAGCCATCCAACATCAGGACCCTCTCCGAAGCTGAGTCATACCGGTATCTGGGTATGTCACAATCCGTGGGGGTGAAGGAGGCGGACGTGAAACAGTCAGTTTGCGAGGTCTTTTTTGGCCGCCTGACAAAAGTTTGTATAAGCTATTTGTCGGGCGCCAATAAGGTCCGAGCATATAACGGCTGGGTCATGCCTGTTCTCATGTACACCTTTGGCGTACTCAGATGGACTCAGACCGAACTAGACGCACTGGATAGAAAAGTCCGCACGACTATGACTCTCTACCGCATGCACCACCCCAAATCGTCTGTTATGAGGTTGTATGTACCCCGAAAATGTGGTGGTCGAGGCGTATTAAGCGTCAAGACCATGCATAATCAGGAGATATCCAGCCTCAGAACCTACTTTGAGACGAAAAGGGAGTGTCCAATGCATAGAGACGCCATAGAATGTGATAAAGGACTCACTCCCCTATCTTTGGCCAAACTCGGGTGGCAGAAACCGGTGGTACTAAGCACCTCTGACCGGGAGACCGTATGGAAGGAGAAGGAGTTGCATGGACGCTTTTTTAAAGCTCTTAATGAGCCTCACGTAGATAAAAAAGCGTCCGTGCAATGGCTGCGCTTTGGTGACCTCTTTGGGGAAACCGAAGGTTTTGTGTGTGCAATACAAGATCAGATGGTTAAGACGCGGAACTACCGAAAGTACATCCTGAAGGATGGCACTCACGACATCTGTCGAGCGTGTCGCCATCCCGGTGAGTCACTCAGGCATGTGCTCTCGGGATGTTCGGCTCTTGCTAACACTGAGTATCTGCACAGACACAACCAAGCGGCCAAAATCCTTCACCAAGAGCTTGCTTTAAAGTACGGTCTCCTGGATGAGAGAGTGCCGTACTATAGGTACACACCGGTGCCGGTACTTGAGCGTGACGGAGTCCGGCTCTATTGGGACCGGTCTATCATCACGGACAGGACGATTCTGGCGAATAAGCCTGACATCGTGCTGATGGACCGGGCACAGTCGAGGGTGTTTTTAGTGGACATCACCATCCCACATGACGAGAACCTCGTGAGAGCGGAGACAGAGAAAAAACGAAAGTATCTAGATCTGGCTCACGAGGTTACTGGCATGTGGCATGTGGAGTCCACTGAAACCATCCCAATCGTCATTTCTGCGAATGGGTTGATCCCAGTCAGCCTCGCTCACCATCTAAGGCGACTGGGGTTCCGTGGCAGTTCGCTCGCGGCCAAGATGCAGAAAGCGGTGTTGCTAGACTCGGCTAGGATAGTCCGTCGGTTTCTCAGCTTGTCGCCCTGACCCCCGGCCGTCTGGTCTCCCCTGCCGGGGCGTAATCCTCCGCCCGCTACAAGTATTTATTTATGTAATCTATATGTAAGTTTATTTATCTGTGTGTATATATTTATGTTTATAATACTTTTTGGCCCTATATCTATTTATTTTGTGTGCGGGTGTGAGAGTCATAATATATAGAGAAATAATAATAATTCCTTTATTTGCAAGATTGCATGTTTACATAATAGGTGTTTCATAATTAACAGATGCCAAGCTACAATCAGCCATACTATGGAATGCAAATGATTTGTACATAATGTCATTAATTAATAGCATGTCAATGAATTAAATTATGATATAAATAGTAATTTCAATAAGATTAATCGAATTACCTTGCAATTTAACATTAAAGCATTCTTATCATAAAAAAGGCATGTCCAACTCAAATCATTTTTACAAATTCAAATAATCGTTTACGGAATAAAAACATTTATCCAGGAGCCACGTATACAAACGGGTTTTAAATGGTATTAGTGACCTAATATCTTTTAATTCAGCTGGTAGTTTATTATAGATTTTGACACACATTGCATCGCAACTTTTTTTGTAGTGGCTGCTCTTTGGGGGGTGTTTTGTAACTAGGCGGTCTAGATTTCTGC
Source organism: Oeneis ivallda (assembly GCA_029955525.1). Classification (NCBI taxonomy): domain Eukaryota; kingdom Metazoa; phylum Arthropoda; class Insecta; order Lepidoptera; family Nymphalidae; genus Oeneis; species Oeneis ivallda. The sequence continues at coordinate 4,853,874 of JARPMR010000012.1, read as the reverse complement.
ACCTTCTCGGATACACTTCGGATACTTTTGTGAATAGGTTTTGGTGACCTTTAACGAACACGCATATCTCAAAGATGTACAGACAAGGAAGTGGTAGAACACGCAAACGTTTAAAATGCGGTTGACAGGAATCTCTATAAGAAGATCCTGTCATTGCACGTATGCATTTTTTTGTGCTATAAAAACTCGATTTAGGTCGACTGAATTTCCCCATAAGATTAGTCCATAGCGCAGAACTGACGAAATGTAACTGTGGTAGGCTGCTAGAACTGTTTGAGGTAACGCTATTTTACGCAACCTATATAAAACGTATACGTAACGGTTTATTTTTTGACATACTATGTTAATATGAACTTTCCAGTTTAAGGTTTGGTCAAGATGTAAGCCTAAGAACTTAATGTGTTGAGACTCTTCAATTTGCGTACCATTGTGGTTTACATTAAGTTTTGGCTGGCATTTTCTGCTACTGATGCAAAATTGAATGTATGAAGTTTTACTAAGATTAATTTGCAGATTATTATACTCTAGCCATGTCACTATTCTACAAATTTCATTATTGATGTCAGTCTCATATTGGGTAATTGTGTCATAGTTATTTGTTGTCATTATTACTGAAATGTCGTCTGCAAATAAGAAACATTCATTTTTTACTATGGTAGGCAGGTCATTAATATATATTAAAAACAAATAAGGTCCCAGAATACTTCCTTGGGGGACACCGCACTGGTTATATTTGCAGTCGGATTTATATGTAACCTGTGTACCAGTATCATCGACTGCATTTATTTCGACACATTGTTTTCTATTATTTAGATATGATTTTAACCAATCCAGAGCTGGGCCTCTTATGCCATTTTTTTCTAATTTGTGCAGCAGTATAGTATGTGATACAAAGTCAAAGGCTTTTGTCATATCGAAAAAAATTACGGATGTAGGTTTCCTTGAATCTATGTTCTCGTATAGTATGCGTAAAAGTTTAAAAGCAGCTAGAGTTGTAGATTTATTCTTTTGAAAGCCGAATTGTTCCATTCTTATAATATCGTGCTTTGAGATGAAATTTACAAGTTGACTATACATAGCTTTTTCAAAGATTTTAGAAATTATAGGGATTAATGTAATAGGGCGATAATTATTTAAGTTTTTCCTATCACCCTTCTTGTGTAATGGCTTGACTATAGATATTTTAAGGTCATCTGGAAACTGTCCATGTTCAAATGAGAGGTTTATTAAGTAAGTTAAAACCGGTAACAATACGTTTTTGCAGGCTTTAATTACTTTTGTGGTTATTTCATCATATCCTGACGATTTTGTATTGCGCAGCGATGAAATTATTTTTGATACTTCATTTTTTACCAGGGGTTTAAGAAACAGGCTATCTCCAGATTTATTTTGATTTATGTTATTTTCTAAATTATTATCTCTTTCAATTTATTTGACGTAATATTTACCAGGAAATTATTATATTCATTAGCGATTACCAAAGGATTTGTAACTTCGGTATTATTTATCATTATTGCGTCCATTGAGTTACTGCTACTAGTTTTTGTTTCGCTTTTTATGATTTTCCAGGAAGCTCGGCACATATTATCACTATTTCGTATATAATTGGTATTGGTTAATTTATGTGATGAAGTTGATATCCTCCTCCCCCTCCAAATAAGCGGAAAGCTTGTGCTAGGAGTGGATATTGGTAACAACGGATAGTGCAACGGGTGGGGTTCGAACCTGCGACCTTTCAGTTTTCAGTCTGCACCTTTAACCGTTGGGGTATTGAGGAATTAATTGAGGGAGAACGCCACGAATCGACTGAATAGGTATGACAACCCATCGCTGGCGCACTACGAGGCACTGGTCTCCTCTTCAATGAGAAGCGTTTAGTTGGCCATAGTCTGCTACGCTGACTTTGTGGTGAAGGAAAACATGAGAAAAACATTGTTAGGAAACCTGCACATCTGAAAGTTCTCTATAATGTTTTCGAACATATAACTTAACTTGTGATGACTATGGACCTTTCTCTGAGAGTAGACCTACGCTAGGTAGTAAGCCGTTGATGGATTGCTGATGATGATGATGACACACCTTTGAGAGCATTATGGAGAACTCTATGCGTGTGCGTGTTTCCTCATGATGTTTTGTGGGACTCACTCAGCTGTCGCTAAAATAGCTAGGTTGAGACTGGTGGTCTCAGGTCTGTCCACTGGAGTGGTTAGGAGCGACGAGGCAAGAGCACGGAATACTTTATTGAATACTTTATTGTCGCTACACATAAACACACATAAAGAAACTAGGATAGCAAGCTTCGGGACTTAAGCCTACAGTTTCGCATGCAAAGGCGGTATGCCACAGAATTGCGGATGCATACATACATTTTTACATACAATTATTGATATATAGAAATAGAAAAGAAATTCGTTCCAGAAGTGGCTGCAACTACGCAGTGAACGCAAACTGCCGCAGCACTCAGAGACATTCATTATTAAATTTATATTATCTGAAACTTACCTATTACTTTACTTCTTAAAATCTTACTTCCTCTTTCGTAGATACTAGAGTCGATGAATTTTATTTAAATTCGATAACAAGATAGACAGACAGAAGGGAGACATGCCCCCCTTTCCTCCCATGTTACACCAATTTTCTACACCCTCGGATAGGATGGTGTAGGTTAATAATAACCTACACCAGTTAGAATTAAAAACCTCTTGTGAAGTCAGTTTCGTGTAAATTAAGAGAAAAATAAATTGTGGAAGACGGTCAAAGAGGAATTGTGTGCGAAACAAATTAGCAGGGCAGTTTAAGGCTGACTTAAATGTAGTCTGAGAGACAGTCGTGAAAAATAACAAAAGAATATTTCACTTGTTTTTTCATTAAATCCATTAACCGTCATCGTACATGTACACTTAATCTTCTTTGCAGACAGGGTGGTATCTCCCCACAGTAAAAACCATCATCACCAAACTTAAAAGTATTTTTTAAAGAACATTGGCCATGCTAAATTTCTTCTTCATCATCATCAGCAACAAACCAACGGCTCACTACTGAGCTGAGGTCTCCTCTCAGAGAAGCGTTATAGTAGTACCATTATAATTTATATTCTGTGGTTATAGGCCATAGTCCACCACGCTGGCCCAATGCAAATTGGCAGACTTCACACGCCTTTAAGAACAGTAAGTATAAAGAACTCTCAGCTGTGCAAGTTTCCTCACGATGTTTTCTATCACCCTTGAAACTAAACTTGATAATTATTCTTCCCCTCTCCTTTCCAAATAAGCGTAGAGCTTGTGATAGGAGTGGATGGAAAAATTTGTGCAAAGGGAGGGGATGAAACTTTTCAGTTTTCTGTCCGCACCCCAAACTATTGAGGCAATATATGGAAATTATACAAAGATAACTTTCATTATGTTGACGAACGTGGGATACTGTTTATCTTTGATATTTTAAAAAAACTAAATACCTACATGCGGACGAAGTCGCGCGCATCACTTATAGTATTAGTTTAACTGTAGTTATAAACAAGAATTACGTAAAAAGGTACATTTCACAGGTTACATTTCTCTTGGTGCAATATAGCTTGATGGTAATCCACTTTAATTAAAGTTGTAAAACGCGACCATCGTTCTCCACTTTGCCTTAAATAAGAAAAATGTGCCAGCAAATACGACACCATTTTCCTCTCAATTTTTTGACAATTATAAATGTGGATTGCATAGGGCTCGATTATTTGGTCGATTACAAAATCAGATGTGAATGCGAATCCTGAGGGAGTGCAGTGCCATCAAAGATACCGAATCACTGAAGACCTGACTAACAATGTTCTTCTTCAGCCGCTTACTAGGCAAGTCTATTTTTAGGGTTCCGTACCAAAATGGTAAAAATGGAACCCTTATGGTGAGGTTTTCTCCGTCCGTCCGTCCGTCCGTCTGTCACAGTCGATTATTTTAGTAACCATTAAAGCTATCGACATGAAATTTGGAACAGTTGTATAAAATAGTTGCCCAACATCATTGAAAAAAAAAATTGAGTTTCATTAAAAAAGGAGGAAAGTCGGGGGTTTGAAATTTCTAAGTAAGTATAGTTTTTTTTTATACTAACAATAAACCTCTACAAACAAAGTTAACGATGAACAAGCAAATTAATATAATAGTATCGTTTTACTTTTGGAGTACGGGTGCCTCGGTGCGCGAGTCCGTCTCGCCCTTGGACGGTTTTTTTTCTATCAAAGTAGACGTACCTACAGAAACTTAAGTACATTTACTTAACCTATTTAACTGGTTTGCTAGTGAACGTAAATCTTTCCATATTATAGTAGTATAGCTATTTGTAACTCTAATACAAAACCTCTTTACCGGTAGAATCAGAAAGGAAGGCAAGAATCGTCTTGTTTAATGCACGAGCGCTCACAGATCTCGCGGGGGCAGCGGGCAAACTTGCTACAACTATTAACTTTTGTTTACGCGAGTTTTATCTTTTTCAAGAGGGCTTACATTCTGCCAACCCGCTATAAATCTACGCGCGAGTTTGGATTGTTCATCCGAATAGTGGATTAGGGTCGGGGCAGATACGATGCTATTAGCAGCGGCGATCAGTGGTTTTGCGACTGCATTGTGTTTGCGTGACTCAAATGCGTTTTATTCTATGGTTTTTAGCCGACTTCAAAAAAGGAGGTTCTCGATTCATCGGAATCTTTTTATTTTTTTTTAAGTGTGTTCACCAATTACTCGAAGACGCCTGAACCGATTTGGAAAATTCTTTTTTGTTTCAAAGGGTATACTTCCCAGGTGGTCCCATTGAAATTTCATCGAAATCGGCCGAGCGGTTTTTAAAATATCAACATTAAATTATATACTTTGTACTGGCGTGGGCGTTTGAAGTCGGTTTTTTAAAAAGAATTTTTTATATTACATTATAGCATTGCCAATCGGTGTTTTTGCTACTACAACGCGTTTTGGCGACTTTCGATTGCTGTATCGAAATTTATTTGCCCATTGAAGCGTTCGCCGCGGCATCGAGATTTCGAAAAGCGACTAAAAAACGCATATTCGCGGATCAGCGATAGTCAAAAACGCAACTTAACCGTCGCAACTGGCGTTTGTACCTATGCATGTCAATCAGGCTTCCGAAAAGCGACTAAGAATCGCTAAAAGTAAAACACAGATCACCGATGCTAAAATCATCGTGTCTGCCCTGGCCTTTATTCACTATAACGAACACATGTTGTTACGATTGCCATCGAAACAAATTGAATCAATTGAATGCCTCAACAGCTCAGCGGTTTTTGACGCGGACCGAAAGACGAAATACTAGCAGTTCAAATTCCTTCTGTCGTCGTACCAACTCCTAGCGCATATGTTACGCTTAGCTGATCATAATTATGTCTAGATATCTAATATTATTTAAAAAAATTGAATTTTAATTTACTTATGGAATCAATATCACTTACTACTTATTTATTTATTAATCTTATGATATTTGTTTAATATTATAAATAGTTGTCTTTAATTTAATGAGAGAGTTTTTAAATTCTAATGCACTATGTGCGTCACATAATATTCCCTTGTAAAGTAACTGATAAAACTATTGACATTATTTTAAAACTTAAACAAAGTTTTATCACGGAAAATCAAAAAATTCCCATGGCATTTTTAAAATCGTTTACGCGGACGAGGTCGCGAGCATCAGCAAAGTAGAGTCTGATATATCGTTACAACATAAGTATTATCGCCTATCGGATTGAATAAATAGCACGGATACCTCCATACCCATTCATTTCAATCAATAGAGCATTGTGTTCGTAGCCGTAAGCCAAGAAATAGCCGTTCCATATTCCGCAGCGAGACAGGCGGAAATTGCATCCCGATTCCCGAACACACTCTTGACGCGCTGTCAGTGGCGTGGGGCGTCTCCGTGACATAGCCTCGTTATTTCTAAACCAATTCAAAACCAAACGCGTATGAATATGTGGTGATGAGTTGGCTTCGTGGAGACGGCCTCGCGGTTATCGCTGGCCTGCGTTACGCATACGAACTCCTTCGTCAGAAGATTTCTTTTTAAATTGATATTTTAAATAAGGAACTTGCTTTTGTGTTTGGAATGGTCTCGTTCGACGTGCGCTGTTTATGTGCGCGTAATTCATTCGGTCTCGACCACAGATTAATGATTATGTATACCAGTAGCCTAAGCACGAATATTTTCACTATCGAATAGTTAACGTAAAGTTAACGCCGACATGACATTTTGTATGAAAACGACTGCACCGCCCGCACAGTGCAACGCCTGTTTTCATACAAAATATCTTGTCGGCGTTAACTTTACGTTAACAATTCGATAGTGAAAATATTCGTGCTTAGGCTACAGTTAGTCTCGACACCTCGTGGTTAAAGTATCTCCTCCGTTTAACAGGAACGCGTTAGCGCCTCGTTAAGTACAGCTGACGAAGGAGTTCGTATGCGTAACGCAGGCCAGCAATAACCGCGAGGCCGTCTCCACGAAGCCAACTCATCACCAAAAATATTAGCTTTATCTTGGTAGGGACGAGTGAAACTGGAAATTTTCTATTCACCTTCCGGTAGTCTAGACTAGCGATGCTAAGCTAGCAAACTATGGGCTTCATAAAAAAGCTCAGGATCACTCAGCGGGCGATGGGGAGAGATATGCTCGGAGTATCTCTGCGAGATCTAATCAGAAATGAGCCTATCCGTAGGACAACCAAAGTCACCGACATCGCTCAGCGAGTCGCGAAACTGAGTTGTAAATGGACGGGGCACATAGTTCGACGAGCTGTTGGTCGTTGGGGTCCCAAGGTGCTGGAGTGGTGGCCCCGCACCGGGAATCGTGATGTTGGCAGACCCCCCACTAGGTGGACCGACGACATTCAGTGCGTGCACCCTCCCACATTTCGGTCCATGTAACCGCGAGGTTAGTGGGGTCATGCAGGTCTGACGACCTCCCTGGCGCAGTGGTGAGCGCTGTGGTCTTATAACCGGGAGGTCTCGGGCTCGATTCCCGGCGGGGGCAATTTGGGAATTTATAATTTCTGATTACGATTTCCGGTGCGGAGTCACCACTCCAGCGCCTTGTTGGGACCCCAACGACCATCACCCGAGATACAATTGTACCCAAATTCCCGCGGGCAATACCGTCGGCAAAGGCTATGTATGTCATTTATTTTAAAAGTTCGGTTTACCCCAAAACAATGTTATTTTTTTGTTTGTAATAAATCTACCGGTACAACGGAAAGTTACGGATAGAGCTGTGATACAGGTGTTGCCGAAATCGCTTTTTGTGATTGCGTTTGAAATAAATCCTTTTAGAGCGTTGTTTATTTGCCGGCAACAGTATGGATGTTACCCATGCATAACCATTTTTAACAGACTTCCAAAAAGGAGGAGGCTCTCAACCCGGTCGGTATCTTTTTTAGGATTCCGTACCCAAAGAGTACCTACGGGACTCTATTACTAAACCTACGCTGTCCGTCCGTCCGTCCGTCTGTCAGCGCGCTGTATCTAGTAAACCGTAATAGATAGACAGATGAAATATTCACATATTATGTATTTCTATTGCCGCTATAACAACAAATAATAAAAATTAAATTAAATTAAATTAAAAAAATTAAATTAAAATATTTCCATGGGTACATGGAAATATTTTAATTTAATTTTTTTTAACGGAACCCTAAAAGAGCGAGGCCGGACTCGCACTTGGCCGATTTTTTTCTATGACGTATGTCCACCGATTTCTCGAGGGTTTCTGGACCGATACGCGTGATTTTTTTAATCGACAGAGGATACTTGCGAAATGGTCCCATACTTTTTTTTACCTTCAACTCCTCAAGCCTGATGCTTTGTAGTGACAATATGAGAGCCATGTTTGTTGAAGTCGAGCGAGCATCGCGAATCGGTTTCACCGTTTCAGTTTAGGCCCGCCCCACTTCCAAATAGGTACTTGTACAAACTAAATTGTTTGTTTTTACTTCGTAGTGGCATTTGAAGTCGGTTTTTGAAAAGAATTTTATGTGACATGCCGTCAATTTACCTAACTATCTAATTAAAAATTAACTTACCATTTAAGTATATAAAAACAAATAAACCTCATTAACCCAACGGTTAAAGGTTAGCACTGAAAACTTCACGGTTGACGGTTCGATCACCACCCGTTGCACTATTCTCGTAACTACTTCCAACCCAAGCTTTTCACTTATTTGAAGGGGGGAGTGCAAATGAGAGACATGGTTGTTTAAGTGGGGGAGCATCGGTTTCAGTATTATTACATAAATAAGTAATTATAATTAACCCATTATTTGTACCGCTGAACCGCTTTGTTTCTTTGAACCTTGAACTTTCATAGTTTCTATTTAAGCCCGCCCGACTTCAAGCACGTCTCTCACGTGTCATCAGAGTGCGAGTGTCGCGCATCGGTTTCATGGTTTCTATTTAGGCCCGCACTACTTCAACAACCGTGCACAAAATTATTTTTATACAAAGTATAAAAATTTAAATTTAATTTAATATAAAATTAAAATTAAATATAATTTTTTTTATACAAAGTATAAGTAAAAATAATTGAATAGTGGCATTCAAAATCCATTCAGCCGCAAGAATGATTCGAGGGTAAAGAATATTTTACCACAGACCCAGATAGGTGTGAAAAATATAAGCAATGTAATATGTCCAATACGTGACAAAAATTTTTGGTAACTTACGAAACTGTTTCTTTGAAACTTATTTTTGATTGATGACAAGATAGCCCTTGACTGCGATCTCACTTGTTGTACAAAAATCCACGTAATGCGCATTACTCGTCTAGTGTCGTCACATTTTCGCCATGCATTTCGATTTTCGCCAGAGGTTTCGTGACGGTACGCTTTTAGCTGCTATCGGCGGATCTTCGGTGTAATGCAGGCAAAATAATGTTCATTGCAGCGCAATAACCGTAACCAGGCGCTGCGCTGCCATAGGGAATAGGAAAAACAATCCTTTGTTATGAACAACGTTGCTATTATAAAGACGATTTTATACTGATAACATTGTTACATTCACAGAATTGTGTACCTTACGTTGCCATCGTCGCTTCGCCTGCGAGTTATTAGGGTCTAACCACAGATTTCCCCAATCTGTGGATCTGACTCTAAAACTATACAGGGTGTAAGGGTTTGTGAATTTAGGGCTCAATTCCATCAAACAAGTTTAAATATATAATGAGGAGATCGCCAACAGAAAATTGCACCCTATGTGGGAATCAGCTGATTGACGATGTGTACCATCTCTTAATGGAATGTACACAGAACGAAGCGCAGCGACCGCGCTTCCTTAAAGACAATTGCAGTGTGGGATTGTGCAATAGTGCTTTAGCAGCCACGCTCTCAAAGGAGGCGCGCTCACTCATTAAAATCGCAGGGTAAATTATAATATTATTTAATAATTATGTATTATTATATGGTTAGTGAACTTACGGGGGTGACATCATCAGCAATGATAAAACCCCTCTCAAAATAAAGAAAAACTGGTTGACCAAGAGATTTAAAATTTGGAGCGAATATTCTTGAAGAGAATAATTTAGGGCCTGTGCACACCACGTTTTTTAAACGCGCCGTTGACGCCCGTTTGTAGCGATACAGTCGCGATACGCACGCGATTCAGACGCAGCCTGTAGACCTTTGCACACCTGTATAAATTCAAACACGCGTTTTAATCGATACAGACGCGCATGTGTTGCGATACAGACGCGATGCAAACGCGCGTGTGTATCGATACAAACGCGCTGGCATATTGCGTTTTTAAGCAGAACCTCATCAACAGTAGCAAGATGGCGTCGGTTGAGACAGCATTGATTGCATGCGCTTTGTTATTAATTTTTTAAAAAGGAAGAAGTAAAATTACTGACGTACACCCATTTACAAGCGAGAGAAGGTTGTGTGGACATTATAGGTACAACCCGGGAGGAATTATAATATATAATTATTATTATATATTATATTATGCGGGGAAAACCCCGGCCGTAGTTAAGGCGCGCGCGCTAGTGACGCGCGTTTGAATCGATACAAACGCTATATTAACGCGCGAGCGTATCGATACAGACGCGCCGGTGTCGAGCGTTTGAATCGATACAAACGCGATGCTAACGCGCTTGTGTTTCGATACAAACGACAACAAATTGCTCTGTGTACGCGCCATCGACGCACGTTTCTAAAACGCGCGTCAACGGCGCGTTTAAAAAACGTGGTGTGCACAGGCCCTTATAGGTGCACCAAAAAAGGATTTTTGGAATGTCAAAAAATCAACAAACCAACAAACACACTCGCATTTATAACCATAGTAAGGATGCAAATCATTAATTTTTTTGAGAGCTTTTTAAAAGCATTATGCTCCTTGATGCATTCCATTTTCAAAACAACTCTGGCGCGTCAAACAAAATCCTAAAACAGAGTCGATCGAACAATCGGAAAAAGCATTCCCATGCATCTGTTGTTTGGAAACACATTTTCGAAATTCTTGTTTTCACAAAGAACTACGTTTTCTGACTGAGTTCAAAAAGAGAAGGCTGTTTATTTAGCTGGATACTGATGGGCCATGATTTTCATAAAACTAGGTAACTACCTATTCATCGATTTCTGTTAAGTATTTGTTATCGGTCAAATCATAGATCGGGTCGAATCAGATCATCGAAACCATCGACGATAGAATGGTCTTACATATTATGGTCAAAAATTGCCGTTCTAAAGCTTTCGAAGTTCTCTTCTCTCTTTTCTAAATCACAATAATTTTGGAGAACAAAGTCAAAAAAGTCAAAGAAGTTAAAGTCAACCAAATCGTACACAAGTAGGTACACAAATATATATATATATATATATATATATATATATATATATATATATATATATATATATATATATATAATTAAGTGTGTACTGTGAACTATCCAATTTTTAAATTTAATTGTATAATTTTCTATTGTTATTGCACACCATTAGATTGGTAATACACTACGGTCAACAATCTATTGTACCTACCATCTCTTGTATACTACTAGTGTATAATGCAATAAATAAATTCTGATTCTGATTCTGATTCTGATTCTGACAAATTTTTTCCATCACTTTTTTAATATCAGCATCATGACGTTGTTAGATGCGGGGTTAGCGCTAGACATAGCCAGTAAAGGACCAATACCAATCGGCAATCAGCCTGAGTATTTTTAGGTGTCCGTTCCCCAAGAGTACCAACGAGACCCTATTGCCTGTGCCATTACTAAGGGCTCTTGTGCACTTCCTCGTATTCATGAGTGTTCGTGAAGGTGTAATTCGAGGTGGCCGTCATACAAAACTAAAATAATAAAATACGAATACGAATCGAATGAGTGCACAAGCACACGATCAAGAATCGAACACGAGGAAGTGCACAAGAGCCCTGAGCCTCCGCTGTCCGTCCGTCCGTCTGTCAGAAGCGATTGCGACCGCTACATAGCAATAATTTTTAGACCATCTTACAACAGGATCGACGACTTTACGTGCTGTCCGAGGGATACGAATGTAAGACTGCCAATTTCTCAACTGTGGGCCGCTTCTATAAGACTTCCTGGATAGTAACTTTATGACATCATCAGGTCTTGGGTTCAAATAATTTATAATAGGTCAGCCATTACTGGAACCCAAGACTTCTTGTTAAGGAATCGAATCAGATCATTTGACTAATGAGGCATTCAAAAGCCAACATTATTTATTTTAAAAGCATTATATTATTATAGGCATTGGATACAGAGTACAGACGCATGTATATGTACCCAGTGCCTCAGTACGTAGTGGCAAGTACATAAATTGAGTTTTTTTCTTTGTTTGTACCTAATTACCTTAAGAACACTAACATAAATTTTAAGAAATTTGTATTACTAACATTATGGGCCAATGGTCTGAATTAAAAAGATTTTATTTATTTTATTTTTATTATTGCGCATTAATGAAATAAAATGACAGCCATGCTCCAAACGCGATTCACAAATCGGTTTTCTTACTCGTCGTCGCTGTAGTTGGAAAATTAAATAACTAACAAAACCAATATCGCGAGTAAAACGCGATTTAGTGTTTTTTGCGTCAGAAATGGAGATAACTTTTTTTTTCATAAACAATTTAACCGTCCATATTTTGATATGTTATAGATTGTTACTGTATCTATTTCTGAATCTACTTGACGTACATTTTGATTCATTTGTTTGTGAGAAAAAAAATAAAAAGCAATTACCTATTTAGTTTTCCCTCACCAAGGTTTTGAATATTTGATGCACTTATTTATTTTTCCATGTCAGTTGTTTAGTTCTTCCTCATCAATATTGCATTGAAGCACGAAAAAGTGACGATATAAGTACCTTTATTTAGTTTTTCCACTTTACTGAGATGTTAAAATGACCGATTATTTATTGGATAGAAGCAGGCGTTACTTTGCGGAAGTTCATGATTAGCAAGAAAAGGTTAGAATTATTTTGCTATAATCCGCCAACAGAAAAAATCTGTATGGTCAAACATGCAATTAAAAGCTAAGCACCACTCACCTACCCAGCCAAGCAAAAAAGTCAAGTTCCCAAGCAAGCAATGCCACCACCACTCACATGCACCACCACACAAGACTTTTACACTACTCTCGACGCACGTTTCGCCCCGACACCGGAGCATCCTCAGGAGATGTCGACTTTACAATGCTGTATTGTCTAGTGAAGCTTGTGTCAAATGCGCGGTATTATATACCTTTTTCCTACCCCCACTACTGTTGCCCCGCCCACTACCCCCCGGACCCCCCACTACCCCCCGGATCCCCCCACTACCCCCCCAGATTCCCCCCTCTCTTTTTTCAAACAAACGAAGCAGTGGTGAACTTGAGACGTTCACTTGTTCATTAAGTAATTTAAACTGCTTATTATTATTGTGTTTTATTATTTCTAATTGTTCCAACATGCTTAGTCGAAGTCCTTTATCGCAGGTATGTAAGATTTTATATGAATGATCGGATGATAATTTGTGTCCACTATCAAGGAGATGTTTAGCAAAATGAGACTTTTGGGGTTGGTTGTTCTTAACCGCAGCCATATGTTCTTTGTAGCGTGTTTCAAATTTGATTTCAATCAAAGTGGATATCTCTGTGAATGCAGACTACGTAGTGGATGGTGGTTTTCTCCTGCATAGAGTTGTGTGGAATAGCGGAGAACAGTTTTCCAATATCATTAACAAGTACGTAAATTACGTGAAATCCAACTACAGGTCTGACAGTATCACCATAGTATTCGATGGATACCCAGAGGATGTGGTCGAGAAGAGTATAAAGTCTGCTGAAAGAGCGCGAAGAGCTCGTGCTATGTCATCTTATTCGGTTATATTCCAGGAACATGCCACAGCCACAATGCCGAAAGATCGTTTCTAGTTGAATGATCACAACAAGAAACGTCTGATATCGATGCTGACAAAAAAATTGATTGATGAGGGCATTCACGTCAAACAAGCCGTGGAAGATGCAGATACTCTGATTGTGAGCACAGCGATGGAGTGGTCTATAGAGGGAGGCAATGTTTTCATTGTGGGAGAGGACACCGATCTGTTGGTCCTGCTCACTTTTCAAGTTGCCGTCTCTGAAGAGCCCATCTCAAACGTGTTCCTCATCAAACCCGGGAAGCAAAACCAGGAAACTGTCATTTACAGTCCGAGTAATTGCCGGCTGCCTGAAGACGTGAGGAAGTATGCCCTATTTCTCCATGCGTTCACGGGGTGCGACACCACATCCTCATTTTTCCGCCAGAGCAAAATTAAATTAATCAAGAAGTTCATGACAAACCAAAACCTCCTTCATCAGGCCTCCATTTTTCTTGGCCCGATTGCAACTCCTGGTCAAGTTGCAGAGGCAGGCATTCACATAATAAAAACCTTGTACACGGGTGGCAGCAGCAAGTCCCTCAATCAAGTGAGGTTTGACCTCTTCCAGAGGTCACTTTCAAAAAATAATTTTAATTTGGCGTCCTTGCCTCCTACAGAAGCTGCTGCTCGCCAGCACTCCTTCAGAGCCTATTTACAGGTGCAGGTATGGATGAATAAAGTACTAGATCCAGAGAGATGGGGATGGAAAATAACCATCAATGGCTTAACTCCCATCACAACTACTGATCCCCCGGCCCCACAAGAACTTCTCAACTCCATATCGTGCACATGTAAAAAAGGGTGCAAAGCAGCTTGCTCCTGTAGGAAGGCAGGGATAAAGTGCACGACCATCTGCATAACTTGCAAAGGGCACGCATGCTTCAATTCCATCACTGAAGACAAAGAAGTTATATTGGATGCCACCCAGTGTGACGAGGAGATTGATGTAATCGAAGGAGAAGAAGAAATGAATCCTTATACTCAAGATTCCGAGGATGAGCTAGATGACGTGATCGGCGAAGATCGACCGTCTTCTCCTAATCGGCGAAAGAAATCGGCAGTATGAGTACCTGGTACATCTTTCATAATATTATGATCTTTCATGCACACAGTGTTATCGTTTACATGTATACATCTTTTTGAATAAAACATTATTCATTTAAATGTCTTCTTATATTTAAAAATTGACTTGAAATTTGAAAGGGGGCCTGTGCCCCCCCCTTCCCCCCCCCTGAATCAATCCCTACATGATATGATTTAATATTATGATCCATTCAAAGGGCAGAATCAATTTTAACCGAATTTGGTAAAACATGGCCCAACTTCAGGAATCGATTGAGGCTAAACGGCTGAGCCGATTTTGACGAACTAAAAACCATTCGACGCAAAATTTAGTGTTCTTAAAACAAGCTTTGAGAGTAATTTTCTGTAGCATGCGTCGTTTAGGAGTTGTAAGTGAAAAACTAAAAAAAGGATCGAAATTTTTGCCAAGTTGATGAAAATGGCCCAACTTTGAAAATCAATTGCGGCTAAACGGTCGAGCCGATTTTGACAAACTTAAAACCAATTGACGCAAAATTTAATGTTCTTAAAAAAAATATTCAGTAACATTTTCTGCAGGATGCGTCGTTTAGGAGCTAAAAGCGAAAAACTAAAAAAAAGTGCAAAAATTTCGCGGTTTTTTGGCTCCTAAAACTTAAGCAGAAATTAGAATCCGTCGCAAACTCACAAGATGCTTATTTGGGACCCCCCAAAGGTATTAAAACACTTTCCAGCTTTGGACGATTTTTCGGGAAGCTCTAATTTGCTTGGGCTAATACAGATTTTTTCTGTTGGCGGATTATAGCAAAATAATTCTAACCTTTGCATAACTTGCAAAGGGCACGCATGCTTCAATTCCATCACTGAAGACAAAGAAGTTATATTGGATGCCACCCAGTGTGACGAGGAGATTGATGTAATCGAAGGAGAAGAAGAAATGAATCCTTATACTCAAGATTCCGAGGATGAGCTAGATGACGTGATCGGCGAAGATCGACCGTCTTCTCCTAATCGGCGAAAGAAATCGGCAGTATGAGTACCTGGTACATCTTTCATAATATTATGATCTTTCATGCACACAGTGTTATCGTTTACATGTATACATCTTTTTGAATAAAACATTATTCATTTAAATGTCTTCTTATATTTAAAAATTGACTTGAAATTTGAAAGGGGGCCTGTGCCCCCCCCTTCCCCCCCCCCCCTGAATCAATCCCTACATGATATGATTTAATATTATGATCCATTCAAAGGGCAGAATCAATTTTAACCGAATTTGGTAAAACATGGCCCAACTTCAGGAATCGATTGAGGCTAAACGGCTGAGCCGATTTTGACGAACTAAAAACCATTCGACGCAAAATTTAGTGTTCTTAAAACAAGCTTTGAGAGTAATTTTCTGTAGCATGCGTCGTTTAGGAGTTGTAAGTGAAAAACTAAAAAAAGGATCGAAATTTTTGCCAAGTTGATGAAAATGGCCCAACTTTGAAAATCAATTGCGGCTAAACGGTCGAGCCGATTTTGACAAACTTAAAACCAATTGACGCAAAATTTAATGTTCTTAAAAAAAATATTCAGTAACATTTTCTGCAGGATGCGTCGTTTAGGAGCTAAAAGCGAAAAACTAAAAAAAAGTGCAAAAATTTCGCGGTTTTTTGGCTCCTAAAACTTAAGCAGAAATTAGAATCCGTCGCAAACTCACAAGATGCTTATTTGGGACCCCCCAAAGGTATTAAAACACTTTCCAGCTTTGGACGATTTTTCGGGAAGCTCTAATTTGCTTGGGCTAATACAGATTTTTTCTGTTGGCGGATTATAGCAAAATAATTCTAACCTTTGCATAACTTGCAAAGGGCACGCATGCTTCAATTCCATCACTGAAGACAAAGAAGTTATATTGGATGCCACCCAGTGTGACGAGGAGATTGATGTAATCGAAGGAGAAGAAGAAATGAATCCTTATACTCAAGATTCCGAGGATGAGCTAGATGACGTGATCGGCGAAGATCGACCGTCTTCTCCTAATCGGCGAAAGAAATCGGCAGTATGAGTACCTGGTACATCTTTCATAATATTATGATCTTTCATGCACACAGTGTTATCGTTTACATGTATACATCTTTTTGAATAAAACATTATTCATTTAAATGTCTTCTTATATTTAAAAATTGACTTGAAATTTGAAAGGGGGCCTGTGCCCCCCCTTCCCCCCCCCCCTGAATCAATCCCTACATGATATGATTTAATATTATGATCCATTCAAAGGGCAGAATCAATTTTAACCGAATTTGGTAAAACATGGCCCAACTTCAGGAATCGATTGAGGCTAAACGGCTGAGCCGATTTTGACGAACTAAAAACCATTCGACGCAAAATTTAGTGTTCTTAAAACAAGCTTTGAGAGTAATTTTCTGTAGCATGCGTCGTTTAGGAGTTGTAAGTGAAAAACTAAAAAAAGGATCGAAATTTTTGCCAAGTTGATGAAAATGGCCCAACTTTGAAAATCAATTGCGGCTAAACGGTCGAGCCGATTTTGACAAACTTAAAACCAATTGACGCAAAATTTAATGTTCTTAAAAAAAATATTCAGTAACATTTTCTGCAGGATGCGTCGTTTAGGAGCTAAAAGCGAAAAACTAAAAAAAAGTGCAAAAATTTCGCGGTTTTTTGGCTCCTAAAACTTAAGCAGAAATTAGAATCCGTCGCAAACTCACAAGATGCTTATTTGGGACCCCCCAAAGGTATTAAAACACTTTCCAGCTTTGGACGATTTTTCGGGAAGCTCTAATTTGCTTGGGCTAATACAGATTTTTTCTGTTGGCGGATTATAGCAAAATAATTCTAACCTTTTCTTGCTGACCAATTATTTACTTATTTCAGTATATCAAAACTATCCTTTTCAAGTTATAATTAACTAAGAATGGTTTAATCGAAGTAGGAGTATGTCAGTGACGCTAGTAATTGTTATAATAACGACTTACGACTCTACTCATAAAATAATAAAGATTTTAATAGTTTGTGGATCACTAGGATTGAAGAATAGCTAATGGTTGATTCCCGCAGAAGTTCTCTAACTTTCTGGGATAAAATATAGTTCATGTGCTATTCTGATGTATAAGCTATGACATCGTGAAGCTTTATCAAAATCCGTCTAAATGTTTTTGCGTGAAATTGTAACAAACATTCATCCATCCACCTTCACAAACTTTTGCATTTATAATATTAGTAGGATGCCAAAAAGAAAAAGGTACATAATTACACGTCCATTTAAATTTAAACTAGGATTCTATTGAAATTATAACAGCTATCATCTTTCTTTTAGTTTTACCTTTGTAAATTTAAATTTTACACTATAGATCAGATCAGTTCAAACGAACTAAGCGTATGTAACGTTCACTAAAATCAAAACTATCAATATAAATATAATTAAGTAACTGAGAAAGGTTTAATTATAAAACTAGTACGATTGAACTGATTTCAATGTAGGTAGGGATGCTAAAAGTTTTCTATGCCTGCAAGAGTTACCTCTTGAGCAATGTTGATGTCACTGGGCGTTGTCCTCCTTAAACAACAGGTTCGTGGAAACTGTCCATACTGTGGGGTCTAAATTCTTTAAGACCCATCGCAGGAAAAGAACCGAAAAGTTCTCTGACCATAGTCTCAGGTTAATGGAGGAGAGACAAGAGACGAGGCTGCAGTCATCGGCAGACGCGGCTGCCTACCGGCACTAAGGTACAGGTAGGTAAGGTAAGGTACTAAGGCACAAACTTGCGACCTCCGTGTCTTTAATACCAATTGTATTAAAGATACCATCGAGCGGGACAAAGGCTCATAAGTGTTCGCGAGAGATCTGTCTATCGGACAGAGCCAGCTGACGCGGCTGAAAACTGATGACGGCCGTCTCGTCTCTTCTCAACCTGAGGTCTTGGGAGAGGTTGAGAAGTTTAGGACAGTTATATACCACGACACAAAAACCTGTTGAAGATTTGGCCAAAGATCCCAGAGCCAAACTGACCCGACACTATACCGAAGATATCCCGGACGTCAGCCTATACGAGATTAGTATGGCTCTCAAGCAGATCAAGAACAGCAAGGCGCCAGGTGATGACGGAATCACTGCGGAACTCCTGAAAGCGGGTGGAAAACCGGTACTTAAGATCTTTCGGCGATTGTTCAATTCCGTCATCCACGAGGGCACAAAGCCGGAAGCATGGCACAGGAGCGTGGTGGTTCTGTTCTTCAAAAAGGGAGATAATACCTTGTTGAAGAATTATAGACCCATCTCGTTGTTGAGTCATGTTTATAAGTTGTTCTCGAGAGTCATTACGAATCGTCTTGCTCGTAGGTTTGACGACTTCCAGCCTCCCGAACAAGCCGGATTCCGAAAAGGCTTTGGTACCATAGATCACATTCATACGCTGCGGCAGGGTATACAAAAGACGGAAGAATATAACCGGTCACTTTGCTTAGCATTTGTGGACTATGAGAAAGCCTTCGATTCGGTGGAAACTTGGGATGTGTTGAGGTCGCTGCAGAGATGCCGGATTGACTACCGGTATATCCAAGTGTTGAAGTGCTTGTATGAAAACGCCACAATGTCAGTACGTATACAGGACCAGACTACGAGGCCAATCCACTTGCAGCGTAGAGTGCGACAGGGAGACGTTATCTCCCCGAAGCTCTTTACCGCTGCGTTGGAGGACGTCTTTAAGCTTCTGGATTGGAACGGGCTTGGCATCAACATAAATGGCGAGTACATCACTCACCTGCAATTTGACGATGACATAGTGGTCATGGCAGACACTTTGAGAGACCTCAATACAATGCTCAACGATCTCAGCAGGGTTTCTCAACAGGTGGCCTGAAAATGAACATGAGCAAGACGAAAATCATGTCCAATGCTCATGCACCGCTCCACCCAGTAATTGTTGAGAACTCTGCACTCGAAATTGCTGACGAGTATATTTACCTGGGACACACAGTCCAGCTAGGTAGGTCTAATTTCGAGAAAGAGATCAACCGCCGAATCCAACTCGGCTGGGCAGCGTTCAGGAAGCTCGTTCTCGTCCAAAACTCCTCAGTGCCTGAAGACTAAAGTCTTCGAACAGTGCGTGTTGCCAGTGATGACTTACGGATCCGAGACATGGTCGCTGACTAAGGGCCTCATAAGTAGGCTCAGGACCGCTCAGCGGGCGATGGAGAGAGCTATGCTCGGAGTGTCCCTGCGGGATCGAATCAGGAATGAGGAGTGAGTCGCGATACTGAAGTGGAAACGGGCGGGGCACATATTTCGAAGAGCTGATGGTCGTTGGGGTCCCAAGGTGCTGGAGTGGTGACCCCGCACCGGGAAGCGCAGTGTTGGCAGACCCCCCACCAGGTGGACCAACGACATCAAGCGAGTCGCAGGGAACCGCTGGATTCAGGCGGCGCAAGACCAAGGCCTGTGGAAGTCCATGCAAGAGACCTTTGTCCAGCAGTAGACGTCTATCGGTTGATAAAGAAGAAGAATAAGAAATATTCAAAACTAAATATCTTCTAATTTATGTTTCGGTTGCTTTAATAAAGTTAAATAAAATCCCTTATTTAATTCTACTTGTCCTGAAATTATCAAAATTCTCAGAACTTTTTTGAATAGTTGAATATATATAAAAGAAAGTGGTGTTAGTTACACTATTTATAACTCAAGAACGGATGAACCGATTTGGCTCAAAATTGGTGGAGAGGTAGCTTAGAACCAGGAGACGGACATAGGATACTTTTTATCCCGTTCGACCGCGTTTCCGTCATGTCACTATAAAACGCGGTATAAGAAAAACGCATCTGACATGGAATAACAAAACGCAAATAACAGTGGAATAACAAAACGTAAATGACAGCTAAACGTAATTTTGTCTTTGGTTAAGTATGGTAAAAAATTTGACAATTATAAAAAGTGTTATAATAAGCATTACTGATATTATAAATGTGAAAGTGTGTTTGTTTGTTGGTTTGTCCTTCAATCACGTCGCAACAGAACAGCGGATTGATGCGATTTTTTGTATGGGTATAGTAATGGATGTAGTAGTGGTTCCTCAGACCGGGAGAGCTACTTTTTATCTCGGATAATGAAAGAGTTCCCGCGGGATTTTTAAAAATAAATCCATGCGGACGAAGTCGCGGGCATCGGCTAGTAGTTGAATAAGTGTACTTATTCAATTTTAAAAGTACCTATATCTTTGCAATCATGGGATGATAAATTAAATAACTGACTTTGTTTAATTTTTCCGAACTTAATTCCCCTGTAATCCAGAATATGTGTCGAGGGAAAACTAAATAACTAACTTTATGCATTTTATTCGCTCTCGAAGTGATGCAAGAGAGTACTTATTTATTTTTTGCTAAGTTATCTAGTTTTTATTCGCTACTTTTTTATCAATTTATCAATATTTATTTTTCCAAGTATGGTGCCATGCAAGATTCATTTTCATATAACTTTTTAATTAATGATGATAATCAATAATTAGAATTACAGAAAGATGCGGCTTTAATTGGACTTTCTGAAAATGCAATAATGTCGATTTCACAAAAAGTGTAGTTATTTAATTTTCCAACTACAGCGACGTCGTATTATTCAAATCAAAGAAGCTCCATT
Organism: Oeneis ivallda; assembly: GCA_029955525.1. Lineage (NCBI taxonomy): Eukaryota > Metazoa > Arthropoda > Insecta > Lepidoptera > Nymphalidae > Oeneis > Oeneis ivallda. Next base: position 4,832,815 of record JARPMR010000012.1, on the reverse strand, counting down.
AATATCATACCTTTCCATATAATGTAAGCCACCTGCAAATTTATTCAAACTGAGAGCTTTCCGTGTTCATCAAATCATACATTCGTACATTTTCATTTGACTGTTTAATCTCAAATGTGAACTCTATCACTGCGTAGGTTAAGTGCATTTTGAATATACCACTGCAATACACTTTTATCATAGTACCGAAAACTTTAATGCAACCTCCAATTCAAAACGCAGGGCGATACATTAATGTTTTAATAATATTTCTCACACAGTCATAATAAAATCAACACTTTTTAGCACAGCGTGTACCTAAGTACCATCCATCCTAGGTACTACCTATTTGCCATTTTCTTTTTTTTCCAAATAGTGACCACGCGTAAAACCTGTACCTACTATTGATCAATCATCATCATCATCATCATCAGCCAGAGTGCATCCACTGTTGGACATAGGCCTCTTTTATATTGATCAATAGTTGGCATCAATTCAATACATACAAGCCGTATTGTACGAGACAAAATTGTCAGGTTTCGGCGATACCTGCTCGTATTTAAGCTAATAATAAAGAATTATACCGGCGGTGCATCCATCACTGAAAGTTACGAACACCTTTGAGCCTAAAGAACCCTAATCATTAAGACTGTTCTAAAAGAAGTCCCGAATTGACATTATAACATACGAGTACAATTAATTACCGTCCACACGCCATTAATTTAATATTCCCTTCCATATCGTGTTAACCATTTGCAAATGTATTCAAACTGAGTGCTTCCCTTATTTATTTAATGTTGCTTTCGTTTTACGATTTCAATGCTACCCTGGTACGTACCTTCCGTACCTTCTATGATATTTTAATGTTCGTTTTAAATACTTTTTTAATTTTTATGTCACGTTTCTTTCCTATTACTTACCTAAGTAATTTTTTAAATTCACTATAGGTAGGTACTTACTAATACCTACTTAAACTGTCAATTTGCATGTAGGTACGTAATTTCCTCAGAATTCTGTGTATTCATAATATCATACCTACACAAGTACGTACAGGACTAACTAGCATCATCAAATCCTCAAAATGAATTTCGTCGGTAAGCCGGAGAAAATTTTCCTATCCGCTACCATTTTCTTTATTTCAGACTGTTTTCAGAGTACCTACTTTACTTATTCTTTATATCTTAGAATCACTTTCCTTGCCACCCACTTGCCATTTTCCCGGCCTTCGTAGATCAATTTTAGAAGGAAACTCATAGAAAGATTCTCTTTTAAGGTAGGTACCTAATTGGGTATTTGACTGTTGTCAAAATATTGATATTCATTATTTACAATCGAAAATGTAACAATTGTAAAAACAGAAAATAAGTCGGTCAAAAAACAAATAAGTTTTAAGCTGTTTTACCATGGTTTTACTACGGCTGTATGATCTGAAACGAAATTTTCTATGAAGAGTGTATGGAGCTTATGTGTTTTGACGTCACACCTCAATAGCGCTCTCTTTGTCTAACAGGTAACTTTAAAGCACTATATTATTTTCGAGACAAGTTGAGATATTTAAAAAAGAAAAACGGCATTGTGTTATAATATTTAAAAACGTTATTTAAAAAAAATATATTATCATTCAAATACCCAATTGAAAAAAAATTAAGTGGCACTCGGGGACTGCCGCGGTAAAGCTATTGCATAGCATTTTTTATCAACTTATGCAATTATAATATTTATGCAATATTTTTTTTGCATAATAAAAATTATGCAAAAAAATAATTAAAAACAAAAAAAACAAGAAAAGCGCACTGTCACTACTTCGCGAGTGAGATTCGAACCTGCGACATCATACACCATACGGTAAAGAAAGCGGCCGCTCGCCCACTGCGCCAAACAGAGCTACTTGTGAACCTCTAAAATGTTGAACGCTTACCGAACAACGGTGTTAGGTTTATTTTCGTTACGGAATTTCTTTCGGTCGCCGCGCTCAAACTGTTTGTCCTAGTTCAAAGCCCGCGATAAAAGCTAAGCAATAGCTTAAAAGTCAGCCTCCTCCATAGGCCTCACGCTTGTCATAAGCATCCCTTTACATTATTAGCATTGCCCAGTTGGTGAATCATTGCTACAGTCTCGATAGTGATGATTGGACGAATGAATTTATGGCGTTCTACTTCAACAACGCATTTTAGCCAATAGCTACAGCGTATCAGCCAACCAGAGTTGAATGCGATCACCACACTGTAGCATTGAATTTTAGACAGCAGTAGGGCTAGTAGGCACCGCTGCAATAGTGTCAGATTCGTGTTTAAAATTGATAACGATTTTTAGAAATGATAAAGAAAATGATCATTTTATTTATTGAAATAATAATTAAATAGACATTTAACTTTGTTGAAAGCGTGAGTACGCCTATTTGCACGTCATCTTGAATTATTAGTATAAATACGACTATTTTGACGATAAAAATTCAATTCAGTCTCTGCCAGAGACTCATTCGACTAGTAGATGCTTTCGCGTCTAGGTAGTAGTATTTGATTGAGGGATTGCGATAGCAATCGCACCCTAGTCGAATAAATATTGCCTACATTTGTGTAAATGTTAATATTTAGATGTTTTTGATAACTACCCTCACGTTCAGATGGTGTTTGTCTGTTGTGTTTGTGGTTAAATTGATTAGATGTGAGGACAGGGGCCGTTATAGGGGAGGTGGAGACGGCATTAGGTAGGGTTTTAGCGTTTTAAGATATGTATTCTCTTATGGCGTGATTAGTTTTGACGAGCATTTTTTTTAAAGAATATCAACCGATTTGAACTTGACTAATATTCTCCTCTCCCCTCCAAATAAGCGGAAAGCTTGTGTCAGGAGTGGGTACGACAATAGTGCAACGGGTGGGATTCGAACCTGCGACCTTTCAGTTTTCAGTCCGTACCTTTAACCGTTGGGCTATTGAGGCTTAATTAAATTTATTAGAAATGAAGGTGTCTCTAGAGAACTCAGAATCTATGATTTCACTACACACAAAGGTAAAGTCGATTAAACTTTTACAAAGACTCAGCTCGGAATGAAGTGAATCTTTTCTCGCTTTGAGTCGTCGCGCCGCGCTGCCTGTGACAGGATCCAATTTTTTTATTCGTTGACGACGAGACTCGACGTGTCCGTGAGTTCAGTGTAGATATTTCAGCTAGCATTTAATATTCTAGATGCATTTGCAGATTACATACCTATAAATTGATATCTAGCCAGGTCTCGCATATCTATACCAAGTAGGTTACCTACTAAGCAAATACGCAGAAACAAAAGCCTCTTAGGTACACATAATTACATCGAGTCTTACAACGAAACAGTAATATAATATTATCGAGGATCTAAACCATATTTGATTTTTTATTGAGAAGTTTGATTCATGAACGTGGGCTTGAGGTCCACGGTTCAGTTCGTCTGGGTCAGAAACTCTATGGAATTCGCCAATCTCCTTTATTCAGCAAAAGAACAAAATAAAAAATCCAAGACACTCACCATTGTTTAGCTTTAGAACAAAACGTCTTATCAGGTTCATAATAGCTGTTGCTTACATGTCTACATGTCTTTTTTAGGGTTCCGTAGTAAACAAGGAACCCTTATAGTTTCGCCATGTCCGTCCGCGGTTTAGCTCAGAGACTATTGGTACTACAAATCTGTAATTTGACAAGGGTATAAATATCAATCACGCCGACAAAGTGCTGAAATAAAATTTTGAAAAATAATTTTTTTTAGGGTACCTTCCCTACATGTAAAGTGGGGATGAATTTTTTTTCTCTCGACTATCCCATAGTGTGGGGTGTCGTTGAATAGGTCTTTCAAAAATATTGTGGGTGTGGGAATACCATTTTTCAATTTAGGGATCCGTTTGTGAAATATGATATTTTAAAGTGCTAAATTTTATTAGAGTCAAGTGTCCCCCCCTCTGCCAGCTAAATGGTTGTATATAGGACACAAGAAAAAATTCACAGCAGTAGTATATAATATAATGAATTTTAAAGGAAAACTATCACGGCTAAGTAGGGTTCATTAGTTAAGGAGTTATATCTGTTTTATCTAAGTTAGGTATTACACGAAGTGTAAGTTGCATATTTTGTAGTATATTATAGTATTTAAACCATGGAACTCAAAATGTATTCAATATTCATAAATAAAATAAAAGCACTGTCCTAGGTCAGCAATAATATTTGAGACTTTCAACTACGGAACCCTACACTGTGCGTGGCCCGACACGCACTTGGCCGGTTTTTTGATATTTATATCAAAATACTGTAAGCAAACAGTTATTATGATACATAGATAAAATCACGAGTGAAAAAGTTAACGACGGCTTATAAGATAGGTATTCTCCAATGCTTCATGAGTGATAAAGTTTTTTACTGAATTTGAAAAAAGAAAGAAACAGGCATAAATACTCTATTCCTAGGTTAAACTTTAGCTCTTGGTATTTAAAAAATACAAAAACTATTTTAAAAAGTAATTTTCATAACATTCCGAGAAGTTTGCTTAGCAGTGATGGAGTACCTTATTTTATGGAGTTTCTGTTTGCATTAAATTTCAGACATTTTTAATATCCAAAAGCACTAGAGAGGTTCTCAAGTGAAAGTTAAAGATTTTAAAAAGTCTCAATAGCCCAACGGTTAAAGGTGCGCACTGAAAACTGAAAGGTCGATAGTTCAATCCCCAAGCGTTGTACTACTGTCGCATCCACTCCCAAAAAATAGAAAAGCAGAATCGATTTTTTTTTATTCGATGACAAGATAGTCCTTGACTGCGATCTCACCTGATGGTAAGTGACGATGCAGTCTAAGATGGTAGCGGGCTAACTTGTAAGGGGTATTGACAGTGAACATTCAACCCATAACCCTAATCGGTTTCTACACGCCATCGTGCCGGAACGCTAAGTCGCTTGGCGGCACGTTTTTGACGGAAGGGTGGTAACTAGCCACGGCCAAAGCCTCCCACCAGACCAGACCAGAGACAATTCGGAAATTCTAAATTCTTAAACTGACCCCGCCGGGAATCGAACCCGAGACCTCCCAGTTATAAGACCACAGCGCTCAGCACTGCGCCAGGGAGGTCGTCAAACCTGCATGACTCCACCAACCACGCGGTTACATGGACCGAAATGTGGGAGGGTGCACGCACTTAGATACGGTTATCGCGATAATACGTCGTAGCTATCGAGGCAATGAGCCGCTATACCTATATTATATCAACATTCAACGTACCTATAGTTCTTGCAATTCACGAGGGCGACTGACTTATGGTTGTGTATGTGTCATATCTGTATAGGTGTGAGCGAGCGCAATGCTCGCGCCTGCCCGCTCCCACTAGGCTTTGACAGGCACGCACACTTATGCAATGTGCATGTACACGAAGTAACCACAAGTAAAGCTCACTCGCCTTCGTGAATTGCAAAAACTGTAGCTTAAATACATAAGCTTATGGAATAAATTGGGTACCTAACTAGGTACCTACCTACTGCACCTATGTGCAAAGCTGCAACTTTGACAAAGGTGGCGAAAAACTAGTTACTCAACTTCATAGTATTTTCTAAAAGATACAGCTCGAATCGAATTATTTATTTTTCACGGACAAAACCGAAGCGAAGGCAAGAACTATTATTATTGCAATACAATCCTTACTAATATTATAAATGCGAAAGTGTGTTTGTTTGTTGGTTTGTCCTTCAATCACGCCGCAACAGGGCTACGGATTGACGTGATTTTTGCATGGGTAGGTATAGTTGAGGACCTGGCGAGTGACATAGGCTACTTTTTCTCCCGGAAAATCAAAGACTTCCCGAGGGATTTTAAAATTAAATCCACGTGGACGAAGTCGCGGGCATCAGCTAGTACTTAATATTATTATCATAGTCTAGTGACTGCCTCTAGGTATTGTTCTTCGTCTCTTTAATATTAAATCGAACCGCAAAAGTATTGGGAAGTATTAAATAAAAGGATATTATTTGATCGGGCGATATATCAAAAGAATGGGACATATCGGAAAAACAAAGTCTGGCCAAATATCCAATGGAAAATCAATCCATCAAACGCGATAAAAAATAGGTATGTTTGGGAAACTTAATATCGGTTTATAGCTTTGAGTAATAAACCAACACAGGAGAAGAATTGACGCGCGTACCCCTCTGTAAGTTGGGTATGAGCAGTGCTCATACTCGTTATATAAAACTGTTTGACTCCAGTCACGCGCCTGTCAACTACGTATGGTTAGCGGGGAATGAGCTCCGCTATAAATGCCGAATATGAGAGTATTTTCTTCTAAAAAAAATATTTAAAACATCCAGTTTACTAAAGGATAACATTTATTTACTTCTGATGTATTATTTTATCCAAATAATGCAATACTTATGCAGAAAACTTAAGAAAACTGTCGATCTGAAAATGTTGCTACTTAAACGTACATGAAATAATTTGGGGAAAATATTGAAAATTAATCTTCCTACTTACTATTCGTTTAGAGACCTTTTTCATGAACTGCATTATAAATTGATCCCATAGAATTAAAATCACGATAGAATAGGAAGGGGTGAACGACTAATTTATAAGCTTTAAGTAAAATATGACTAGATATATAAATACGAACTTTGATCGTCTGTGGGATTATCAAATAATGATAAAAAATTCTTTCTATAAAACCGACTTTAAACGCCACTACAAAGTATAAAACAATTTTAATTTGTACATGTATGTTGAAGTCGGGCGGGCCTAAATATAAATGATGAAACTAATGCGCGACGCTAGCCCAACTTTGCCCGATCGGCGTATGAAGTCGGTTTTTTAAAGATATTTTTTTTACATTATTATTTTAAGCTTTTTTGTGTATATCTCTGATTGCGAGCAATTTGCTCTTAATCATTGAGTTCCTTCCTCCATCACCGAAGATATGAATCATCTTTCACCTTTTAAATAGGCCCAACCTTATTATGCGTTCTTTCAAAAAAAATTGAAATCGGTTCAGATTTGACGTAGTTATGGAGTAACATCTAACATTATATCAACAAAAATTTATATGGGAACCACCTCTGAAGTATGCCCTACTAAACAAAAAAAAATTATCAAATTCCATTCATTATTTGGCGGAATAATTGGATAACAAATATACAAAAAATTCAAATTGAGAACCTCCTCCTTTTTTGAAGTCGGTTAAAATGATTGCATTATTATAACGATCGCAATGGTGTCTGATTGGCTGGTACTCTCCCACTATTGTTTAAAATGCATTGATGCAGCTAGAGCTCCATAAACTCAGCGAATTCATAAAATTAGTTTTTTTACTCAATTATTTCAAAAGTTATAGGTATATATTTCCATATAACCAGTGTGATATGATTTTCTAAATATATAAAATGAAAAGGTGACTGACTCACTGAACTATCAACGCACATCTACTATGACGTAGACATCCGCTAAGAAAGGATTTTTACAAATATAATACAAAAAATAATGAAAACGAGACTAAAAAATTGATAAGATAATTGATAGATAAAATGATAAGTTCTACGTAAGTCTTTCATACTCGAAAATTAGGACTTTAATTTTATGAAGTCGGCCACACCGCAATAAAATTAGGGCTGGACAGCAAGATTTCATATGTCGATATTGGTGGGGGGATTGTATAAATTATTTATACCGAGATATTTTTATCGTCTTACTAATGGTTCATTGACGAAAAAAAATATTTAAATTCTATACATATTTGGTTCATTAAAACTTGGCAATTGAATTAAAGTACCCATACTTCTTATTCATCCCGCTAGGTTTACCGGAAAGCTAAATAGCTTGGCGGTGTTGTATTACAGATGGGGTGGCCACTATAGCCATGGCGGCAGCCTAGCATTACAAACAAATATACACTTCGTTCAAATGAAGTAGATGAAAAAAATAAGCCTTCCAAGTAAAGTATGTAGGTACAAGTTTTAACTTACCAATCATAACTTTAAATACATTTTTTTTTAGGGTTTAGTTTTTACTTTTTATGTTTCCTCCATACTGGACTGAGAGAATATTATTCAACGCTGGAAAACGATCTTGTAAATCGAAAAAGTGAACTTTAAACCAGAGCCAATAACGTTTTAAAAAAAAAATTGGTTGCCTGTAAAGTCGGTATACGGGCGAAAGTTTTACGTGACAACCGAAATAGAAGCGCAAGACATGAACCGGTGTGTATGCCTATCTCTCTCACTCTCTCTCTCTCGCTCTGTCTCTCTCGCTCTTAGGCGGGCTAACTGTGCTCGAGTGGAAGGGACGCGTGCCTTTCACTTTTTATGTCTGTCTCTCTCGCTCTTAGGCGGGCTAACCATGCCTCTCACTCGCTCTCATTGTGAGCGCATAACGTGAGCGGAGCGTAACGCAGTTTCTTGAAGTGTCACCCGGCAAACCAATTTATAAGACGTTGTCACGTCAAAATCATAACAGCTCATAATAAGCTATCAGGAGCAGATTTTTTTCAAAAAGCATATTTTTTAAAGTAACACATCAGATGATACTAATTATATAATTCTAAAGTAGAATTACTTTAGTTTTATACATTAGTTTTATATCAATTTCGACTAATAGTTTTTCAATTTTAAGAAGCAATGTTGCTGTAACTTGGTATTTGAAACATATGAAACCACGAAATAACTCTAAACTCTGAAATGCTAATTATGCTGTATTTATTTTTAAGGAAACATGATGTAGTCCTAACAGTTTGTACTTAATATACTTTTTAGAAATAGATACATCGTAAATTTCGCTTTAAACATAAATAAAACAAATGATGTTTCATTAAAAATGCTGTATGTTTATTTAAACAAGATTACTTAAAAAATCAATGTGTTCAATATTAATACCCACTACGTATTCAAATAAAAATTAAATGTCTCTCAACTTAATAAACAATATTATTAAAAACCTATGACAAAGTACAGCACTCCCTGGTGGCTTATAACCTTAAATCATAACTAAACAGCTGCTCTAAGGTGATATACTGTGGTACCTACAGCATGCTTTCAGCATGAGATTGAGAGTATAGTGACGGAGTAAATACCTTGGTATCTACAAAATCTGTTAATAATCAGATAATCCTAAGTCCTTACAGTAGGTTCGCCTAAGTGCACTGCACTGCTAAAAAGTATTAATAACTTTTTTTGAAGTATCTGTATAATATTGAAAAATAGATGGTGTGGTGTGGTGTGGAATAACAAAAGATATATAATATAAACATGCAGAGAAGGTCAACATAGTATCTTAGAAAAATAATGTCATAGGAAAACGAAAATCCGACAATCCGACGCAGTATCTTTTTCTTCCAAATATATAAAAAAGTCATTTTGTTATTTTTCGAAATAAGCTAGATCGCTTTCCAGCGTCAATATAGTCCAAAGTTTCTAGCTGTATCTTTACGCAAGTACTAAAAGCCTACAAAGAGTCAATCTAATAGCAAAGGCATATTATGACTAAAATAACGGCAAGAGTCTCGTTTCCTAGCGCTTCTATATACCTACCATGTTAAAGATCTCGAACAAAAAAATTTACTCTTGAATAAAGTAACTCTGTTGTAAATAATTATTAGAAAAACTTATCGAAAGTCGATAATCGATAGTCTCAAATCCCTAAAATGTTTACACAAATGATGCGATTGTTTCATGTAATGATAGAGCGTCCCTGTGTGTGAATGTGATAGTGTGCATATACTTTAAGGTAGTGTTTGCTAATTATATTGTGTGCGTGCATAGCGACGTGATGGAAAAATGCAACTGTAGTAAGCAAGTTTTCATGTGTGCTACCTCGCCCCCCACCGTAATTGACAGACTTTTTTGCGAATAAATTAGGGGTCAAGTCCTCTCCATTGCTGGTTTATTACTCAAAGGTTTATAGCGCGGAAGGATTTATCGTATACCTACCTACACTAGCGGCACGCTATGATGGCCGGTTTGACGTTTGTCCGCTCATGAAGTTCCGTATTAATTGATAACGACTTTGAAGGAAATAATTGTATTACTTTATTGACGATAGTGATGTGCAGAGATTCATAAATTTTATCGAATGTAGTTTTAGGTTTAGGACTCAAAATTTATTTATTAAATTGATTTCTAAAATGTATACAAGTGTAGAAAAATCAGTTTGCACCATTTAAGGGGTGAATGTACTTGTGAATATGAACAATTTTCACTATGTGGACAAACCTCTGAAATCGCAAAAAAATATCAGCTGTTTCATACAAAAGGTAAAATTTTTATTTTTATATGATATATACCACAACTCGGCATTTGGTTTTCTAAATTGAAAATTTTTAAAAACCTTTTTTGGTATCTTTTGTATTCATATGTTTCTTGTGTGCATATAAAGTATGTATATTCATTTTCATTCAAATATTCAGTTCGTTCAAATAAATTAAATAAACATATACATTTTTGTTTTATTAAACCTATTTAATCAGGTACAAAAACAAAACTTAATTGTTTTTTGTTCGAGAATAAATTGACATTCCACATCACTATTGTAATGTGTCAAACCGGCCATCATAGCGTGCCGCTAGTATAGTTATCTGTATGATTGTATTCCAATATTTTTATTGATTGGCTTTTGGCAAGGTTACTTAAATATTTCAGTGTCTACAATGCTTGTATTCGTTTCATTTATCCTGCCGGCTAAGCCGGTTTTTAGTTTAACTCATAAAAAGATACAGCTTTTCAAAGCGTATTTCCATAGAATATACGAGTACAAGTGCGACGTTTCCCACTGACATTTTTGCTCGTCTTTGCTTTGCCATTGATAAATCTAGGCGTTTTATCTTAAATCATTAAAATTACTTTTGTAATGTTATTTTAAATTGTAAAAAAGTAAATTTTATGATGAAAATTAAATATGTAGGTACTCACTCCCTTTTAAGTATGCATACGTGATACGGGCAGCTACGGAACCCTTCACTGCGCGTGGCCAGACACGCATTGGACCGTTTATTTTTTTTGTAAAATAGGCTTGCACTTGACGACAATCAATAATGGAAAGCACTGATGAGGTCTAGGTTGGAGTACGCTTGCCTAGAAGATTCCTTATTCATTCCTGACTTGAAGGTATAGTTAGGTACCCAAATTAAAGGTGGCAGGTAACACTGATGCTGGAAAGGTGTTCCGACACCTCAGCGGCGGTTCGTTACAGAGACGATGAAGTAAGCGTTTCGTGCGAGTAGGTTAGATTTGACATCTTTACGTGCCACGTGCGACTTCTAGCGGTTCTATGGTAAAAAGGTGAAAGGGACACAAGGTTGTGAAGTTCCTGAGCGCACTCTCCAAAGTAAACCGATAGAAACCGATAAAAATAGTTTAACCGATAGAAGACCGAAAGCCGATAGACAAGCGACATTGCACACACACACACACACACACACACACACACACACACACACACACACACACACACACACACACACACACACACACACACCCTGCATGCTGCACCTGTGCTTTTTATTTTTTTGTCCAAAACACTTGCGATATTGTACTATTTGCTGATGATACGTCTTTGATTTTTAAAGTCGATAGGACAAAAGACAATTTTGACGATGTAAATATTGCATTATCTCAAGTTTCTGAATGGTTTACGGCAAATAATCTACTTTTAAATGCTAAAAAAACCAAGTGTGTTGAGTTTTTATTGCCCAACACCAGAACTGTCAGTAAAAATTTAAAGATAAGTAATGAACCCTTGAAAACCTTGAAAAGTGAGGACTCCACAGTGTTCTTGGGACTAACCCTGGACTCAAAACTGCAATGGGGCACCCATATAGCAACACTTGCTGGCAAGCTTAGCTCTGCTGCTTACGCTGTTAGGAAGATTCGACAGTTAACTGACATAGAAACTGCAAAAATTGTTTATTTTGCATATTTCCATAGTAGGGTAAGCGATACAGTGATTGGCCGTTTAAGGTGAACATTGACTTTAAACATTTATTCCATCGAATTAAGGCTCAAAACCGAATAACATTTGTTCTCAAACTGTTGAGTATGAATCTGAGAATTCAAATAAAGCACAAATGTGATCTTATTGCATCTCTTTATTAACTTTAACGCAATAAACTTAAAAATGAAGCCAAAAGTACGATCATTGGCCTTTGAGCATAGCGAATGCCATACCAAAAGTATAATGATTACCATGTTAATCATTATACGTTTATATAGATTAGCACTGCTGATCTAGGTATATAATGCGTTATGCCAATCACTAGTGAAATTTATTAGAATCACACTAAAATATGCGATAGTGATGTGCAGGTATAGGATATTTTGTATCTATTAAGCCCTAAGTCGATAAATTAGTAGGTAGGTACAATTAAAAAATAACGTAAAGGTAATGATATAAAATATATTTCGTAACTAAGTAGGTATGATGTTACTAAGAGGTCATCATCATCATTAGCAACCCATCGACGGCTCACTACTGAGCGCAGGTCTCCTCTCAGAGAAGGTTTATAGGCCATAGTCCACCACGCTGGCCCAATGCGAATTGGCAGACTTCACACACCTTCGAGAACATTATGAAGAACTCTCAGATGTGCAGGTTTCCTCACGATGTTTTCACGATATTTAATTGCTTAAACGCACTTGACTCCGAAAAGTCAGAGGTGCGTACCCGGGCTCGAACCTGCGACCATCCAAATAGGAGACCACAGTCCTAACCTATCACTGCTCCTAAGAGGTACTTATCCGCATTATAAACATTCTGGTTTTAATAAGGCAATCTTAACTTATTACAATCGGTAAGTAGGTTCACAATACGTAACATAATATAGCAGCTGAAGGTATCACTTGTCTTAAAAATAAACAAATATAATTCTTTCATAAAATTAAATTTTTAAAAAAACAAAAAAATCTTTTCTTAAAAATAAATTGCCATGCAAAATTAAACATATTTTTTTTTCAAAAGTTATTATTATATTATAGCTTATCGGATCATGTCCGACGTCTTGCGTCAATGAAGTTGCAGTAAAATCGCAAGTAACATATCCGTAATCTAAATATATAAAAGGCAAAGGTGACTGACTGACTGACTGACTGACTGACTGGTCTATCAACGCACAGCTCTAACCACTGGACGGATCGGGCTGAAATTTTGCACACAGATAGTTATTATGACGTAGACGTCTGCTAAGAAAGGATTTTTGAAAATTCCAACCCCAAGAGGGTTAAATGGGGGTTGAAAGTTTGTATAAAAGTCCGTCATTTATCAAATTATTTTTCATGTAATATCCATGAAACTTTAATTTTTGGGCTTTCGATAAAAAAATAAGAAATACGAGTTTTGCAAATTTTGAAAATTCCACCCCCAAAGATTTCAAATAGGTGATGAAAATTTGTATAAAAGTCCAGATTTTTAAGTTAATTTTCAAGTAATATCCATCAAACTTGGTACTTTAGCTTTCATCTAAATATATAAAAGGCAAAGGTGACTGACTGACTGACTGACTGACTGACTGACTGACTGACTGACTGACTGACTGACTGACTGACTGGTCTATCATCTAACTTAACGTGAGCTAACCAACCGCTAAGAAACCATTTTTGAAAATTCAACCTCTAAGGGGGTAAAATAAGGGTTTGAAAAATCGAACTTAACGTGAGCGAAGCCGCGGGCAAAAGCTAGTAATATTATAAATACGGTGTGTTTGTTTGTTGGTTTGTCCTTAAATCACGCTGCAACAAAGCTACGGAACATCGTGATTTTTTTACAAGGTATAGTTGAGGTCCTCGAAAGTGACATAGTCTACTATGCAGATATCTTGGAAAATCAAAAAGCTCCCGCGGGATTTTCAAAACAAAATCCACGCGAATGAAGTCGCTGAAATAAAGTAGGTATTTATTATATAACAAAAAGGATTACTTTTGTATCATAAATTCCCAAATTCCACTTCAAAACTGTTACCGAGATAATCCGATATAGGTAGATATTATTATAAATCTTGGAAATGGTCCATCTGAATATAAAAATTTCAGCGTGACTTGAAGTTACGAAGTACCTAGCTATTATATTATTTTCATCTGTGTTTGACAGACAAACGAACATACATCAATACCTTTCGCATTTTTAATATTGATATGGTAGGAGAACATTACTTGTCAACATGTTTGACAAGTCAAAACTTGACATGACTTGTTTGGTCATTAGGTATTTTAGCCTTAAAAATAATAAACAGACTTGCATTTAGGTAGGTATACTAATTGTTCAGTATCGACTTTGGTCCATCACTACGAATTTTTGATTGTTTTGTACAAGAATTGGCATACTTAAAAGTACAACGATTAGCACGGCCAAAAATGTAAAAATATAATGATTGACCCTGCTAATATCTAGTTACTGCAGTTAAGCAGTTACTACTGTAATTGGCACTCATGCTAATCAACTCATCTTCTATACAAGCGGATGGTACTAACTTTGACCTACACTTTTTTACGTTGGTTTGAGTCTTTTACCATCAATTAAGGCATGTAAACCTAAATTGAATCATAAATAACATATAGGAAGGCTTATCTTCCAATTTGAATGCAAAAAAAGTAGGTAAAAAACAATTTTAAAATGCCTGATTCTTATGATTTTCGTAATAATCTACACCTTCACTGTCCCCGTCACAAAACTATTTTTTTTCAAGGGTTACTTAATTCATTATTTTAAAAACTGCCAGTTTTATTTTGGAGTGATGTCAACGTAGAAAAATACCAATATTTTTTTATACCTTTTGCGCAAATAAAACTGATAATAAACCAATTTTAAAGTCAAAAGGCCAATGATTGAGGGGTGGCCAAGATTACTACGGCTTACCCTATTATGTCATACGGAATCTTATTATGGGGTAAAGCAGCCGATATTGGAAAAATTTTTGTATTGCAGAAGAGGGCAATTCGCGCAATATATAATTTAAAACCGCGGGATTCCCTTCGAGAAAAATTTAAAGAAATAGGCATTCTTACAGTAGCTTCACAATATATTTACAACAATATAGTATTTGTCAGACAAAACATCGTGAATTACAAAAAAAAGGGTGATTTACACGATAGGCAAGTTAGAAATCCAAACAGGCTCGTGATTCCTCGATGTCGCCTCAAGAGGGTCCGAAAGACATTTGTGGGAATGGGCGTAACGTTTTATAATAAAATTCCACAGTCGATCTTAGACTTGCCTTTACACAAGTTTAAGAAATCAGTAAAAACTAATCTCATGAAAAAAGCATATTATGCAATTGAAGACTATTTAGATGATAAAAAAGCGTGGACATAATTCTTTCCAGCGATTCATGAGACAGCAGGTGGTAATTGAACTGTTTAACTATTCTATTGAATGTAAACTTATTTTGAAAAGAGCAACTGCCGAGTTTCTTGCTGGTTCTTCTCGGCAGGAACGGCATTCCGAACCAGTGGTAGACTCATCGACGATTCGAAAGCACTTGTAAAAAAGTTTATTTGAATAAAAAACATTTCTATTCTATTAAATCGTATGGCGGTATACGTAAGCGTTTTTAATGAAATTTTAAATATGTCAAAATTTAGAACCCACAATGGATAGCGGCACTTAGGCCTTCAATTTTAAGTTGCATAATGCGGACTGAAGGTCCGACATCATTGGTCAAAGGGCTCTTAGAAGAGCCTTTATGTTTGGCGTGTGAAGACATTTCGCACGGACTTAAGTTTGTTTGTAAGTTTAAAAAACGCTTATTTCGCCGGCAAGTTCGTCGCTCGATTAGCACCACCCAGGGAACACGTGCAGGGAGGTATAACTATAAGGTAGTACCTGCGGACGTGAACGACGGGGCATCCTGTGCTAATTTAATATTATAATATAAATAGATAAATAAAATCCTGTTAATATTTCCGTTTATAATTAAGTTTTGGAGGTAAGCGTGACGGCTGGAACGCAATTTTTGAATTTTTCAGCCGTCAACGTTCATTGATTTTAAGCACCTATGTATCTAACAAAGAAAGGAAATAAATAATTTCAATTTCAATTGCGTCGGTGCTGTAGACTGAGCATTGCTTATTAAGTGAATGATTACAATACTTATTATTTTAATAATTTCATCATCATCTCATTGTGGCAATTACAGTCAGTGTGGCAATTAGACTGATTACAGTCTCTTGATTACCACAATAATTTTAGTGTGGTGATTGGCTGAATTCATAATATTCTTGTTGCAAAATGCTGCAAAAATGCATTACCTATCTTCACACTGCAACAATCATATTAATCAAACAAATCCAAAATATCTTCGTTTTGATTTCAGAACGATTGTTTTGGTTGTCAATTTCATTGCCAAAAATGACAGTTGACACTTGACATTGACAATGACCAATGACAGAGTGGTGACGGTGGTGACAGAACAAAGGGAACAGCTGTGAACTGACACCAAAACAAAATCCAAATTCAAAACAAATCGCACTAATAGTTGCACAGAATAGTTGGCTATTTGCTGAATATTAACGTGAACGTCTTTCTTTTCCAACAATAATTATTGTTTGTTTAAGATAATTTATGCATATTTTAATTCACTCAGGTCATTTATTTAGTTTGTGCCTTTGAGGTTATTAATTTTGGTTTTAAATTTTCAGTTCTTTTAATACGCTGATTAATTTGTACTGTTTAGGTAATTTTTCAAGACAAATGAGTGCCGCAACGGGTATGATAGCGAATTCTATACGCAATAAACTACAGAATGCGTTACAAGCGAAGCATATGGAAGTGATAAATGAATCGTACATGCACAATGTACCTAAAGGTGCCGAAACACATTTCAAAGTTGTCGTAGTGTCCGATCAGTTCGATGGATTACCTCTCATAAAGGTACCTACTGCGGAGTTGTTTTTTTAAGCTATTGCATAGCTTTTATCGCGGGCTTTGAACTAGGACAAACAGTTTGAGCGCGGCGACCGAATCAAGAAATTCCGTAACGAAAAAAACCTAACACCGTCGTTCAGTAAGCGTTCAACATTTTAGAGGTTCTCAAGTAGCTCTTTTTGGCGCAGTGGGCGAGCGCCCGCTTTCTTTAGCGTATGGTGTATGATGTCGCAGGTTCGAATCTCACTCGCGAAGTAGTAACAGTGCGCTTTTCTTGTTTGTTTGTTTTTTAATTATTTTTTTGCATAATTTTTACTATGCAAAAATAAATATTGCATAAATATTATAACTGCATAAGTTGATAAAAAATGCTATGCAATAGCTTTACCGCGGCAGTCCCCGAGTACCACTTAATTTTTTTTTTAAATAATTCTAGTGCACACAATTTTCAAAATATTGTCTGTATGACTGTGCTAAGCTTTACGATGGAACCAATCTTTCATAGATAGGTTTCAGAGCATTATGTGATAACTAACTTCTCTATGCAAAAACTCCTCAACCTTAATAAAACCTGTTAACATTACTGGAGCTTAGTGTATCTGCTATCTCAAATCAGTTCAAGCAAAATACTTACGAGTATTTATGATGAAAGAATGTCGTACGAATGAAAAAAAGTGATCAGTCTTAGAGGTGGTCATTGCGCAACACAAATAGCTATCAAAATGGCTTTCGGCACAGTAGCGGGTAGCAGGTACCAGTATGCTGCTGCTTTAAATAGTATTTTTATTTGTGCCTGCCTATAAAATCTTTTTTGGCGTATTTCTACATTCTGACATTCAAAAGATCAAATTTATTCAAAAGTTACACTAGCGGCACGCTATGATGGCCGGTTTGACGTTTGTCCGCTCATGAAGTTCCGTATTAATTGATAACGACTTTGAAGGAAATAATTGTATTACTTTATTGACGATAGTGATGTGCAGAGATTCATAAATTTTATCGAATGTAGTTTTAGGTTTAGGACTCATTTATTTATTAAATTGATTTCTAAAATGTATACAAGTGTAGAAAAATCAGTTTGCACCATTTAAGGGGTGAATGTACTTGTGAATATGAACAATTTTCACTATGTGGACAAACCTCTGAAATCGCAAAAAAATATCAGCTGTTTCATACAAAAGGTAAAATTTTTATTTTTATATGATATATACCACAACTCGGCATTTGGTTTTCTAAATTGAAAATTTTTAAAAATGGAATCTAATACGATCGTCACATAGGATCGCTGGCTAGCACAACTACTACCTCCGGCAAACTCGCGTCAATGCTCAATGCAAAACAAAGCAGTTTCGAATTGACGTTGCTTCGAAAAGTATAAACTGTCAGTGCAATGCGATTGTGATATAGTTTTGACCTGGCTTTGGATTTCAAATATTGATACTGCATTACTGTTGACCCTTGCTCGTTAATTTGGACTCTGTTCAAGCCCTTTGTTGTGGATTTCGTCGATATGACCGAACGTACGCAGAGAACTGTTCTAAATAGTCAGACACGTGAGTTCGTAATACGCCTTCGTAACTATTTCGATCGTGAAGCTCAAAATGGAGGGCCAATTTTACCTATAACGTCAGTGGTTGAACGCGTAGCTGATGCGCTTAATATTGGACAACGAACTGTTAGACGGATAACTAAAAAAAAATATGGCGAGACTGGCACAGAAGAAAATAAACTTCACACACCAAAAAAGAGAAAACGAGCAAAACCAGTCGTAGGCATCGATAGCTTTGATGCCGATGCTATCCGAAGACATGTTTACGGCTACTATTTACAGAAGGAGTATCCAACAAGAAAAAAGTTGGTGCATTCACTGAAGGAAGCTGGATTATTCTTCGGTGGGGAAAGTTCTTTAACGAAGATTTTGAAGACCATTGGATTTCGATACAAAAAATGTAACAAACGCAAAATATTGATGGAAAGATTTGATATAGCGATGGCAAGGTATACTTTTTTACGGCAAGTGAAAGAAATCAAAAATTGGCAAAATGTTGTGTTCTTGGATGAAACATGGCTTAATGCTAACCATACTGTAGGCCGTTCTTGGAACGATGACACAGCAGCATCTACTTCCAAAGTTCCTGTAGGAAAAGGATCGCGACTTATAATTTGTCACGCCGGAACCATCAACGGGTTTGTCGAAGGTTCTCTCATGGCTTTTGCGTCAAAAACCACTGGAGACTATCATGAAGACATGAATGGAGAAAAGTTTACTGAATGGTTTACCTCAATGTTGTGTAGCCTCCCTGAACCATCTATTATAATTATGGACAACGCCCCATACCACTCGATGCAAATTGACAAGCCACCTGCCCAATCCCAAAAGAAAGCTGATATCGTCGCATGGCTTCGTAAAAATGGCGTAGATGCAAACATGAATATGTTAAAAGCGGAATTAGTACGTCTTTTAAAAGAAAACAAACCAACCAAGATCCGATACGTCATTGACGAAATAGCATTAGAACATGGGCACAGAGTTATACGGTTACCGCCTTACCATTGTGAGTATAATGCGATTGAGTTGGTGTGGGCTCAAATTAAGGGATATGCTGCAAGACACAATACAGAACCCCCATTTACCACAAAAAAAATGCTAAAATTATTAGAAGAAGCTTGTGAACATGTGACTAAAGGAGACTGGGAAAAGGTTGTGAATAGAACTGTTAAATTAATAAGGGAAGATTATGAAAGAGATGTGAAAATAGATAATATTATAGAAAACGAACATATAATTATTAATGTAGGTGATGATAGCAGTGACGACAGTGAAAATAGTAGTATGGACGAATCTGATTAATTATGGCCTTTTGTGGCACCTTTTTTGGTATCTTTTGTATTCATATGTTTCTTGTGTGCATATAAAGTATGTATATTCATTTTCATTCAAATATTCAGTTCGTTCAAATAAATTAAATAAACATATACATTTTTGTTTTATTAAACCTATTTAATCAGGTACAAAAACAAAACTTAATTGTTTTTTGTTCGAGAATAAATTGACATTCCACATCACTATTGTAATGTGTCAAACCGGCCATCATAGCGTGCCGCTAGTTTAGTAACTACACTAGCGGCACGCTATGATGGCCGGTTTGACACATTACAATAGTGATGTGGAATGTCAATTTATTCTCGAACAAAAAACAATTAAGTTTTGTTTTTGTACCTGATTAAATAGGTTTAATAAAACAAAAATGTATATGTTTATTTAATTTATTTGAACGAACTGAATATTTGAATGAAAATGAATATACATACTTTATATGCACACAAGAAACATATGAATACAAAAGATACCAAAAAAGGTGCCACAAAAGGCCATAATTAATCAGATTCGTCCATACTACTATTTTCACTGTCGTCACTGCTATCATCACCTACATTAATAATTATATGTTCGTTTTCTATAATATTATCTATTTTCACATCTCTTTCATAATCTTCCCTTATTAATTTAACAGTTCTATTCACAACCTTTTCCCAGTCTCCTTTAGTCACATGTTCACAAGCTTCTTCTAATAATTTTAGCATTTTTTTTGTGGTAAATGGGGGTTCTGTATTGTGTCTTGCAGCATATCCCTTAATTTGAGCCCACACCAACTCAATCGCATTATACTCACAATGGTAAGGCGGTAACCGTATAACTCTGTGCCCATGTTCTAATGCTATTTCGTCAATGACGTATCGGATCTTGGTTGGTTTGTTTTCTTTTAAAAGACGTACTAATTCCGCTTTTAACATATTCATGTTTGCATCTACGCCATTTTTACGAAGCCATGCGACGATATCAGCTTTCTTTTGGGATTGGGCAGGTGGCTTGTCAATTTGCATCGAGTGGTATGGGGCGTTGTCCATAATTATAATAGATGGTTCAGGGAGGCTACACAACATTGAGGTAAACCATTCAGTAAACTTTTCTCCATTCATGTCTTCATGATAGTCTCCAGTGGTTTTTGACGCAAAAGCCATGAGAGAACCTTCGACAAACCCGTTGATGGTTCCGGCGTGACAAATTATAAGTCGCGATCCTTTTCCTACAGGAACTTTGGAAGTAGATGCTGCTGTGTCATCGTTCCAAGAACGGCCTACAGTATGGTTAGCATTAAGCCATGTTTCATCCAAGAACACAACATTTTGCCAATTTTTGATTTCTTTCACTTGCCGTAAAAAAGTATACCTTGCCATCGCTATATCAAATCTTTCCATCAATATTTTGCGTTTGTTACATTTTTTGTATCGAAATCCAATGGTCTTCAAAATCTTCGTTAAAGAACTTTCCCCACCGAAGAATAATCCAGCTTCCTTCAGTGAATGCACCAACTTTTTTCTTGTTGGATACTCCTTCTGTAAATAGTAGCCGTAAACATGTCTTCGGATAGCATCGGCATCAAAGCTATCGATGCCTACGACTGGTTTTGCTCGTTTTCTCTTTTTTGGTGTGTGAAGTTTATTTTCTTCTGTGCCAGTCTCGCCATATTTTTTTTTAGTTATCCGTCTAACAGTTCGTTGTCCAATATTAAGCGCATCAGCTACGCGTTCAACCACTGACGTTATAGGTAAAATTGGCCCTCCATTTTGAGCTTCACGATCGAAATAGTTACGAAGGCGTATTACGAACTCACGTGTCTGACTATTTAGAACAGTTCTCTGCGTACGTTCGGTCATATCGACGAAATCCACAACAAAGGGCTTGAACAGAGTCCAAATTAACGAGCAAGGGTCAACAGTAATGCAGTATCAATATTTGAAATCCAAAGCCAGGTCAAAACTATATCACAATCGCATTGCACTGACAGTTTATACTTTTCGAAGCAACGTCAATTCGAAACTGCTTTGTTTTGCATTGAGCATTGACGCGAGTTTGCCGGAGGTAGTAGTTGTGCTAGCCAGCGATCCTATGTGACGATCGTATTAGATTCCATTTTTAAAAATTTTCAATTTAGAAAACCAAATGCCGAGTTGTGGTATATATCATATAAAAATAAAAATTTTACCTTTTGTATGAAACAGCTGATATTTTTTTGCGATTTCAGAGGTTTGTCCACATAGTGAAAATTGTTCATATTCACAAGTACATTCACCCCTTAAATGGTGCAAACTGATTTTTCTACACTTGTATACATTTTAGAAATCAATTTAATAAATAAATTTTGAGTCCTAAACCTAAAACTACATTCGATAAAATTTATGAATCTCTGCACATCACTATCGTCAATAAAGTAATACAATTATTTCCTTCAAAGTCGTTATCAATTAATACGGAACTTCATGAGCGGACAAACGTCAAACCGGCCATCATAGCGTGCCGCTAGTGTAGTTAGAGGTGTTCCAGTGGTTAATATTTTTTATATATTTTAGCTTTTAATTTTTGATATTTAGGATTTTGTTTTAATTTAGATTTTAGTTAGGTATGTAGTATTTGATGTCATATTATGTTATTAATCATTACTTACTTAATAACAATTATTGTTATTCAGTAATATTGGAATATGTCTGCTAAAAGTAATTTATTTATGTATATTCAGAGACATCGGATGGTGAATGATGTACTGAAAGAAGAATTACAAAATGGAGTTCATGCTTTATCCATTGTGGCCAAGACTCCTGAGCAGTGGGAGAGCAGTGACAAGGTGGTGGAGAGCAGCCCTAATTGTAGAGGGGGCTTTGGAAAATAAAGTGTATAAGGTTTCAAGTGTTACAGGGATAGCTTTCTTAAAACTTAGCATTGTAAGGGCCTCTTGCAGAACTCTGCTACAGACAGAGTTAGCGGCTAACTCTGGGTTAAAATGATAGATTTCAAAGATTTCGTATACAGTATCTGTCAAAATAACAAATTTAATCCTGGGTTAGCTAACTCGGCGTTTCTGCAAGTGGGCCTTACAGATTAGCATTTCTTTCGGTGCATATAAGCTCGTTTTTGGTAACGCGTATAGGCGCGTAAAGGCTATTTACCACACGCGCAATTCGTACTAACGTTGTAGTGCTTATAAACTTCGTATAAGAGCGAGCCAAGTTTGTCGGAACCACCGTTTCGAGCGCGTGTACGCGCATTCCGTTTTTGAAGGGCAAAATGTGGCGCGCGTGTAAGCGCGTACCGATACAAGCTTATACGCGCGAAAAAATTACGCTTGTCTGAAATGCACTTACACCTTTAGCAAACTATCACCTTCCTGTATTGTCAATTCAATTCCCAAGCAATGGCTTTTAGTTGTGCCAATCGGGCACAAATTGATTCTCCTGTATTGTCAATGACACAATGACCTACCTACTGGATGACACCGCTGGTGTGTTGCTTACAATTTTTTTTGGTAACTACACTGCCAATTAGTGAGGTTAATATAAAATAAATGTAAAAAAAAAAGGTGTTTTTGGTTCATTAAAACCAATAAAAATTGGTATCAACTACAAAATGCCCAAAATGTTTTTGGCTCAAAAAACACCTGTACAGATTTTATCATAATAAGGCAGTGTAGGTGCTGAGCTGCTATCCTTGTGCAGTTTTGAGATAGTTCTGTAAAGAAGTAATAAAGGTATATTTTGTATTAAAATAAAACATTGTTCTGTTATCTTCATGTTTTATTGTACTTAACATCTCATATGTATATATAACCAGTGGTAGATTCACTTGACGATTCGAAAGCAGTTTGTAAAAGTTTATTTGAATAAAAAAATATTCTATTATTTTCTATAAGCCAAGGCTGTTGTATGTTGTTTATTAATAACATTGGATTTTCAAAATTTCTTCTCAAAATTGACACAATCACAATCACCCGGCTGAACTTATGATGTTCTTGCTGCAAAATTTAACCAATAAAGTCATGTCAGCCAGCCAATCAGAGGAGATTGTGATTGTCAGTCTAGTCAATCTATCAATTTAAGACAATCAAGCAGCTAGTTTTTGCAGTAAAGGGACATGTCTCATTCTTTAGTTACTATTAGGCGCGCTTGCAGAAACGCTTTAACCCAGAGTTATTAGCTAACTCTGAATTAAAAGGACAGATTTCGTATAATGCTTCTGTCAAAATTACAAATTTATTCCTGGGTTAACTAACTCGGCGTCTCCGCAAGCGGGCCTTAGCGGTTATACTCCTCAGACAGCTTTTCTTCATTTGAATGGCCCAATGCAATAAAATCCCTAAGTCCATAATGTCCATAAGTCCATTTTTTCTGTTTTGGAAAAATGGACTTTAGCTAAAGCCCTTGAGTCCATTTTTTGTTTTGGAAAAATGTATTTCGGGCCTACTTGAACTGGGCTATTATGGACTTAGTGTGCCATTCATTTGCATTATGTAAATTATTTTAGATTTAAACTTCATGGTCAATCCAATTGAATATAACATTCTTGGTATAAGTAAATTTACAATAACATTACATTTTACAATTTTTTGATTTCACAGTAACATTGGAGAAAAACATTTGATTCTTAAATATTAGTTTATTAAAAGCTGCATGCATTTTTTCCTATCATAATTTATAATGAGACTAGATACATAGTATCTAATAACAACACTAGCTAATAATATTATACATATCTCCATGATTTTTTTTATTGCTGACAAATTGAATTAGATTATTCCATGTGGTCTAATGTCCATTAGACAATGGTTTGTCAGGAAATTGAGAATGACGCTTGAGAAAGCAATATCCTAAATCGTCCTTGCAAGCATAATTTATGACACTCAAAACCATCAATTCATTTCGTTAGATAAGGTCCTGCCTTAAACATTGGTTCTACACAACAGATAAAAACTGTACAACTGTGCCAGATACATAATAATTATGTAATTGTAATGCCAAAAGCTATACAATTCTACAATCCATTGTTCCTAATAACTTTTGAATTTTTTTGAAACCCACAGCCCACATAGCGTGGAAAGCACCATGAACTTTCGAAATACCAAAGAGTACATTTGCGCTTTGGTGATTATCCATTCTTCCATCCAAATGTACAAAACGTAACAAATCCAGAAATAGCTTGCTCGCATCTGTGAGGTACAAAAGGTTCATCTATCTTCACAAATCCAAAATTCCTCACACAACAGCTTGCCCTCGTTGTTTGTGAGGTAAAAAGATCCTTAATCTACAAACACTAAACACTCCCCACTTCAGTCTGGACATATTTAGTCACCAGTGGACAGTTACAGTTGTATCAAAGGTTGAACATATCCATTAGCAGTTTGCCCTCCACTGTGAGGTACAAGGGTCCATCATCTCACACTAAACACTTCTCACTCGAGTCTGGACATGTTTAGACACAGCCAGAGTTCAGTTTCAAGACCGATGCCTGTGGAAGTCCATGCAAGAGACCTTTGTCCAGCAGTGGACGTCTATCGGTTGACAAAGAAGAAGAGTTACAGTTGTATCAAAGGTTGAACATATCTATCTGGTGGCAGCTTGTATCCACTGTGAGGAACAAGGGTCCATCATCTGACACTAAGCACTCACCACTACAGCCAACAAATGTTTAGACTTTAGACTACGCCGAACGAGGGGGCAGACTGGACGTTCCGGAAATAGGATGTAATTGACATACTGGATGTTCAGGGAATTGGACAATCCGGGCCCTAAAGGCTGTATCAAAGGTTGACCGTGTTCAACCAGTTTGCCCTCGTTGTTTATGAGGTTAGAAAGTCCTTCGTCTGCACAACACCAAGCGCTCCTCACTCCAGTCAACCCATGTTTAGACACCGCTGAACGGTGTTAGTTGTATCAGAGATTGAATGTGTCCAGCCGCAGCTTGCCCTCGTTCTCAGTGAGGTACAGGAGATCTGCCATCGTCTGCTCGCAGATTGCTTCCTCAGCCTTTTCGGACATCTAGAATAGATTTAAAGATATCCTTATGTAAATATTTTTTGTAAGAGAAAGTCCGAGTTCGCGTCACCGACATGCTAATGTTAATAGTATATCTGTAGCTACTATTATGAGTATGACATGTTTTCACTTCTGTCGGTAGCATGACTCAACTTTTAGCATTCTAATTGCGCCAATGGCAGTATCATCTTCACAGGTTTATATTAAAATCTTTGCTTGAAAGTGCCCAGTTTAAGAAATTAGTCAGAGCATCGACTAATTTGTGAGTAACTCACGTCAAACTCGATACTGCCATTGGTGCAATTAGAATGCCATAAGCCTACTTTATCGTATTAGTTTACAAATTGCGAAAAACCAAATTAAATTTAAATTTCGCGGCCAGACCCGTTCAGTTCACTTTTATAGTTCGGCCGTTCAGAGAATGCGTTCCTGACACCTGTCAGTTAGTCACGACAACTGTCACAAAATTATAACATTAATTGATCATAGATATAATAATGTTGTTTTAATGCTCATCAATTGTTAAAACCGTAAACAACCAGCAATAATATTTTTATCGTAACTGCAACGCCATTACAATTTACGTCGTCAGTTCAATCGCGACGTGTCAGGAACGCATTCTCTGAACGGCCGTAGTTTAGTTATGCTATCAATTAAAAAAGATAGTAAGGCGGGGTAGTAGCAGCCCTGGTACACGTCCGCGAACGCCTCGCCCTGGCACGTGCCGTTCTTGAAGAACAGTATCTTACCGGTCGGTAGTTGTAGTCCGTGTTTGGCGGGAACTTGAAGTTGGGCCCGAAGTTGACGCTGACGGTGCTGCTCCGGTGCAGCGAGACGGCGGGGTAGTAGCAGCCCTGGTACACGTCCGCGAACGCCTCGCCCTGGCACGTGCCGTTCTTGAAGAACAGTATCTTACCGGTCGGTAGTTGTAGTCCGTGTTTGGCGGGAACTTGAAGTTGGGCCCGAAGTTGACGCTGACGGTGCTGCTCCGGTGCAGCGAGACGGCGGGGTAGTAGCAGCCCTGGTACACGTCCGCGAACGCCTCGCCCTGGCACGTGCCGTTCTTGAAGAACAGTATCTTACCGGTCGGTAGTTGTAGTCCGTGTTTGGCGGGAACTTGAAGTTGGGCCCGAAGTTGACGCTGACGGTGCTGCTCCGGTGCAGCGAGACGGCGGGGTAGTAGCAGCCCTGGTACACGTCCGCGAACGCCTCGCCCTGGCACGTGCCGTTCTTGAAGAACAGTATCTTACCGGTCGGTAGTTGTAGTCCGTGTTGGGCGGGAACTTGAAGTTGGGCCCGAAGTTGACGCTGACGGTGCTGCTCCGGTGCAGCGAGACGGCGGGGTAGTAGCAGCCCTGGTACACGTCCGCGAACGCCTCGCCCTGGCACGTGCCGTTCTTGAAGAACAGTATCTTACCGGTCGGTAGTTGTAGTCCGTGTTGGGCGGGAACTTGAAGTTGGGCCCGAAGTTGACGCTGACGGTGCTGCTCCGGTGCAGCGAGACGGCGGGGTAGTAGCAGCCCTGGTACACGTCCGCGAACGCCTCGCCCTGGCACGTGCCGTTCTTGAAGAACAGTATCTTACCGGTCGGTAGTTGTAGTCCGTGTTGGGCGGGAACTTGAAGTTGGGCCCGAAGTTGACGCTGACGGTGCTGCTCCGGTGCAGCGAGACGGCGGGGTAGTAGCAGCCCTGGTACACGTCCGCGAACGCCTCGCCCTGGCACGTGCCGTTCTTGAAGAACAGTATCTTACCGGTCGGTAGTTGTAGTCCGTGTTGGGCGGGAACTTGAAGTTGGGCCCGAAGTTGACGCTGACGGTGCTGCTCCGGTGCAGCGAGACGGCGGGGTAGTAGCAGCCCTGGTACACGTCCGCGAACGCCTCGCCCTGGCACGTGCCGTTCTTGAAGAATAGTATCTTGCTGCCGGGCAGTGGCTTGAGGTTGTTCAGAGACTCCTGAATGTTGTCCTTGTCTTCGTAGTACAGGTGGCTCTTGAATTTGACTAGAGGCTGTGGAAGATAAATTTCATTAGATATCATTTTTTTGAATATGTGCAGCAACTAAGGACTGGGTTACGGACTATTTTCAAGCTCCCTCTTCCCTTTGCATTGACCTACTAAGACCATTTTGGCGCTCATTCCCAACAAAAGCGAGAGTGATTGAGAGAGACACATTTCACATTCTTCTTCTTTTTCTTGGTCGCGTTCTTCATTTCTTAAGGTCGTGTCCGTATTTCACTTCTCGTTGATTATTGTCTCGTTGGTCACTAAAGCTAAAGGAGTGGAAGCTCCTTTCGGTCCTCGGCCTTCCTTATTGCGGTCGTAAGTGGAAGGCCAGTGTCTTGATCTGGTCTGACCAGCGGCTAGGTGATCGGCCGCGTGGTATTTTGCCCTCCACCATGCCTATGACTATCAGTTTGTCTAAATTACTGGGAATGCGTCGGACAATGTGGCCAAAATACCCCAGGCTCTTTTGATGGCCAATTGTTTTCGACAGCATTTCACATTAGTGTAATGGATTTTCAGCTCACTTTAGAAAATCAGTTGCTTTTTTACAGACTCTCCAGCAGCGTCAAGTACAATGTATTAATGCAGCCATTAAGTCTTGTATTTAATAGAGGTGAGTGCACTATGGCCAAAATGTTGAAGGTGGCCGAAATTCGGTTTTGTGAACAATTGTTTTTTGTAAAAGCGGGAGATCAATTATGGACGCCATCGAAAAGGCTAAAAACATCGCAAAAGCAGCCAAACACAACACACGAACGAACCAAAAAAAACTGTGTGCATTCATCGCTTTGGATGTCAGAAATGCTTTTGTCATGTGCAAGCAGTACCTGGGTCGACAGCCAGAGATGGGAGGTTTTAGTCCGTAGGGCACTACACAGTGCAGTCGACATGGCATCAAATGACATCCATGTGGATTTCCTCCTCCCCAGAAAGAAAAGGTACCCAACTACCTGGTGGGGACTGAAGCGTCCACTTTCGTTTTTCAGTAGATCTTTATCGCTTTTGTGGTTCTCAAGGTGGATTATACGGGTCTGCCCTCGAAATTCAAATTTAATTTGGTTTTTCGCACTAATTCGGAACTACCTCCTAACCTCGGACTAATTTCTTAAACGACACTTTCAAGTAAAGATTTTTATATAAACCTGTGAAGATGATACTTCCCATCGTCGCAATTAGAATGCCATAAGATTCTTTGTCGTATTAGTTTACAAATTGTGAAAAACCAAATTAAATTAGAATTTCGCGGCCAGACCCCTATAATCCACAAAGATGACGGTGATCATGTTTTGTTCACTCACGCGGTCTTTGTAAGTAGTGGGGACGTATTTGGTGTGCGCGCTGTCGGGCAGCACGATCAGGAAGCCGAGCGTGTCGCCCTCGCCGTAGCCCGCGCTGTAGTGCTTGCCGCGAGACTCGTGGAACCTGCGTACAAACGACCTAAGTGTAAGTTCAAAGCATAGACTTAATATATTTACTAGCGTAAGACTGAGTTTCCACGGCGCGGTTCGCGGCCCGCGCCTGCAGCGGTTGCGGGCCCGCAGCCTGCGTAGAATGCAGATTTGTATGAAAAATAAAGCAGCAATTTCCACGGCGCGGTTTGCGCCCGCGGCGGGCGGGTACAATTTGGTACCGCAACCGCTGCGGGCGCGGGTGCGAACCGCGCCGTGGAAACTCAGTCTAAGGCCCGCTTGCAGATCCTATATATTGCTTATCCTTTTAACGCAGAGTTAGCTGCTGCTTTGACAGATTTCGTATAAAGCTTCTGTCAAAATTACAAATTTATCCTGGGTTAAACCTAACCCGGCGTCTATGCAAGCGGGCTTTAGTAGACCCCTTGTCAGCCGCAAAACGCGTAACCGATTTTGATTTATCAATAAGTGCAACTTCTAGTGACTTCTTATTTTCGCGTGACCGTGACGGTGAAATCTGGTCATAGCGATATCCGATTTGCTTTGCTTTTCTCTTTAGGTATTGCCGTAAGAGATTTTTTCACTCCTCACTTCTTTGTATGTCTTATGGTAGTAAATATATTAAGTCTATGGTTCAAAGCAATTAGTGATATTTAATTTGCTTAAAGAACAGATAACTCCGATGCGTGCCTGGGATCGAACCTTGTGCAATGTGCATGCTTCGGTCTACCTTTGCATGTGTGCCTGTTCAGGTAGACCGGAGTGTGTGGAAATAAACCTGTACAAGATCCAAATCAACATTTTTTTTTTGAGGTTACACCAAACTGCTCCGATAAACCGTATCTTCCCATACATGTCGTAGGGTTTATATGACAGGAAAACTGGACTGTCCCACTGTCCCAAGTTTGCAGGCACAAGCAGCGTGAATGGCTTACATTACTCCATTCGCCTCCGCAGATAAAAAAAACTTCACAGATCCGTTCCGATACACTCTCCGGTCTTGTTCCGGTAGACCGTACCATGTATGGCCGCCATGGATATAGGTTAGGATGTAGAATAGAATATAATAGAATAGAAATAAATATTTTTTATTCAAATAAACTTTTACAAGTGCTTTTGAATAGTCGATGAATCTACCACTGGTTCAGAATGCCTTTCCAGCCGAGAAGAACCAGCAAGAAACTCGGCGGTGGCTCTTTTCAAAACAAATTTTCAATACAGTAAATACTATGCTATATATGCAGTGTTCCCACAATGAGGGAAGTTCCAAAAATGCATACCGACTAACTTCTATCCTAAGATGGGCAGACATAAGGTAGCCCCATTCCCGCCGGTGGCACCGGTTCACGAGCATGACGCATGACCCAGCCATTGCTTCGCTCAATCATATTTGAAGGAACGTCTCTGCGAAGTACCAAGTCTTAATTGTAAGAAGAAAAACAAAGGCACTCACCTAGTCCCTTTCCGGCTGCGCCACGAGTAGCCGAACTTGTCGTAGCCCAGCGGCGCCTGCAGGTTGGCGTAGCGGCGGCCCCAGCCCAGCCGCGTGGCCGCGCCCTCGGGCATCTCCTCCACTGTCGCCTCCCAGTACCACGAGCCGCGCGACACGCCTGCCGAAACAC
The DNA here is from genome assembly GCA_029955525.1 of Oeneis ivallda. Classification (NCBI taxonomy): domain Eukaryota; kingdom Metazoa; phylum Arthropoda; class Insecta; order Lepidoptera; family Nymphalidae; genus Oeneis; species Oeneis ivallda. Next base: position 4,802,104 of record JARPMR010000012.1, on the reverse strand, counting down.
AACATTATGTAAAAGTGCCCTTACATCAAGAGTGAATAGGCATCTTCGAGGAATGCGCGCTCCATCTTGTGCTGCATCTTCACTTAGGTACCATCAAGTGAAATTGCAGTCAAGATCTAGGTCCGTAATATTAAAAATCGGATTGTTTTGTTTTGTCGGACCCTATTTTGTTTTTGATTCACGACAAGATAGCCCTTCACTGCAACCTCACCTGATGGTTAATGACGATGACTAGACGACGACCAGCCAGATGTTAGCGGGCTTATAGCTTAGAAGGGGGTTTGGCAATTTTAATTATACCCATATCATAAAAAATTTGTCCATAATATCTCCCTACAGCTTCACTGGGGGATGCGAGCGCATAAACTCTGCCAGTTCTGCGAGCCCTAGGGTTCGAAGAAATTGTAGGTAACATCTCCGTACGGGCGCCTCCTGTGAGGCTCGGACCTCCGCATAGGCTGACGTTGGGGCATGTACGGTTGTTGAAGTAGAACAGTCTGTACGCCCCTGAATAGTGATCACGTCCGGGTAACGTAAGAAATCGGGGACTAAAAAAAATTAAAGTAAAATATGTTGAGCTTATCACTACATATTATAAAACAAAGTCCCCCGCCGCGTCTGTCTGTCTGTCTTATATGTGTACTTCTTTTATAAGCCTACGTACTGTTCAATATGCTGTTCAATATAACTTAGGGAACATTTCAAGGAGTTTGCAAAGCATAGGCGTAATATGCTCTACTACACGTGCGAAGCCGGGGCGGGCCGCTAGTAATATTATAAGATACAATTTATTGAGTAAGCGCGAGCTATTCTCCTACTAACGCCATCTATTGTCAAAGCCAGAAACTCATTTTGATAGTTTTTGTACGGGCTCGTCTTCCAAAATTTTGACGGGATTTCCGCATTTTCACATCCAGGTTGAAAATGACCTCTTGCCACATCTACTTAGGCTACCTTTTATTCCGGGAATAGATAATTGGACGTGGTTACGCAAAGGTCTCAACCCACAAAAAAAAGCTCACCATGCGTAGCGCGCACCATGCAGTATCCCTTCTCCCCGGTGACCGCGAGTCTGTCCTCCGCGATCTTCAGCTGCGGCGCTCGGTCGTGCAGAGCCAGTAGCACTATCCCGGGACACATGGACCTGTACAGCCAGCCCGGGATCGGTTTGCCGCTCCATTCGTTGTTTTCGTCAAACTCCTGGGGAAAAATTGAACGAGGCGATTGTGGAATGCGCTCGCAATCGAAAGTTTTTGTTGATTTTCTTTTATTGGCTCGTCTTGAGGGCTTGAATGCCGTGACGGTAAACGGCATGCTCGTCTTGAGGGCTTGATGCCGTGACGTAGACGTGACTCGACTAATTTGTGATTAAATCACGTCCAACTCAGTATTTTGATTAATTTCTTAAACTGGTCACTTTCAAGTAAAGATTTTTATGTAAACCTGTGAAGATGATAGTTCCACTGGCGCAATTAGAAGGCCATAAGCCTACTTTGTCGTATTAGTTTACAATTTGCGAAAAACCAAATTAAATTTGAATTTCGGGGGCAGACCCTTGTCTTCAACCTTAAGTCTCTCAAATTCGTTTAGGTCACTAGTGCTATAAAATTACCTGTCTAAACGGCGCATGGGTATCGGGCTCAGCCAGTATGTACCGATAGCCGTCTTTGTTGAACGGATGCTCCGTGGGGTAGCCGTGTGAGGGGACTTTCAACGCCGCCAGGTCCGCCGAGCGGCCCTTCTTGCCCACGGGCGCGCTCGCCTCCACGCCCAACGCTGGACGACGCTTGCCTTGACGCCCTTTCACGTTGCCTCCGAGTTGGACTGCAAATAAAGTATTGCTAAGTACAATATTATATGCATGCATCATGATTTTTTTTTATTCGATGACAAGCTAGTCCTTGACTGCGATCTCACCTGATTGTAAGTGAGGATGCAGTCTAAGATGGTAGCGGGCTAACTTGGAAGGGATATGGCAGTGAACATTTAACCCATACCCTGATTGGTTTCTACACGCCATCGTGCCGGAACGCTAAATCGCTTGGCGGCAAGTCTTTGACGGTAGGGTGGTAACTAGGCACGGCCAAAGCCTCCCACCAGACAAACTTTGCTTGAACGCGCTAATCTCAGGAACTACTGGTCCGATTTGAAAAATTCTTTCAGTGTTAGATAGCCCATTTATCGAGGAAGGCTATATAGTATATATCATCACGCTAAGACCAATAGGAGCGGAGCACCAATTAAGAATGTTCCAAAATCGGTTTTTTTTTCATTTTGAGAGCTTCCGCTGCGTGCGCTGCGTAAACGGTTAAAGTTTCACAAAAATCATGTTTGACAGAATTGTTCTCCTTTAAAAGTTCTAAAAAAAGTCCGCGACAGCATTTGTCTATCTTTTAAGGTTGGCTCACTATAACCTTTTTTATGCTAACCAAATTTGTTCTAAAATAATGCATTATTTGCGAAGGTGTTTTTATAAACATGATATTAATCCTTATCATAGCTCCTTAACGTACGTATTATTTAAAAATATTTTCACCTTCTACGTAAACGAAGTCCGGGTTTAAGTTAGCGTTAGCCCAAAGACGAACGCGGACGAAGTCGCGGGCAGAAGCTAGTAATATATAAAAATTCTTTTTGAAAAACTTAACAGCAAAAATAATTTTAGTTTGTACAAGTATGTACTCGTACCTATGTTGAAGTCGGGCGGGCCTAAATAGAAACGATGAAATCGATACGCAACGTTAGCCCGAACCTACTCCTTTTCTTGAAGTCGGTTAAAAATTGGTAAACATTGCATCTACAGCTGTGCGATTCTCTAAAAAAATATTGTTAGTGTGACGATTGCAATCGCGTCTGATTGGCCGATACCACTCGCTATTATTGGTTCTACTCACCGATGTATATGTAGTACTAGATTTGCGGTTACGAACACTTACCTGAACTGAATTGTGCTGAATTCACAACACTACAGTTAGTGTGGCCGTGGCATTCGCGACATACGGACGCGGGCGCTATTTATGCAATAAAACTTTCTAGGTACCTAATTGTGAATTGAAAACCCAACAATAACTATTAGGTCTTTACCTATGAAACTGCCTTTCTTCAGCACTGGTCATTTCAAATAAAAAAAAAATTGTAATGGCTCTGTATTCTAAATTCAAATTAATTTTGTTTTAAAACCATGACTTTCTATTTACAAACTCAGTCTTTTGATTTTTGATTAGCGTTGTATTTTCATTACATTTGAACATTTTTCGTCATAATGGATACTTTAAAAATTCGTGTAATTATGGAATATGAGTTCCGTCGTGGCACCAACGCGACACAAACGGCCCGTAACATCAAAAACATTTACGGAGAGAACTGTACAAACGATCACACAACCCGTTATTGGTTTTCCCGGTTCCGTTCTGGAAATTTTGACTTGAAAAATGAAGCTCGTGGTCGTCCGGAGACTTTGGTTAACAATAATGAATTAAAGGCGATTGTGGAAGCTGACGAAACTCAATCTACAGCTGAGCTAGCAGCAGCTTTTGATGTAAGCATCAAAACAATATTGATCCATTTGCGACAAATTGGCAAGGTAAAAAAGCTTGATAGATGGGTGCCCCACGACCTTAACGATCGCCAGCGCAACGTACGCGTCGAGACCTGCCTTGCGCTGCTCAACAGGCAAAGAAATGAAGGAATTTTGAAACGAATTGTTACGTGCGACGAAAAATGGATTCTGTTCGACAATCGAAAGCGCTCAGCAAGTTGGTTAGACCCTAGTTCAGCACCAAAGCAATGCCCTAAACCAAAAATGACCCCTAAAAAGGTGATGGTCACTGTTTAGTGGTCTAGTGCGGGTGTGATTCACCACAGCTTTTTACAAAACGGCATGAGCATTAATGCAGATGTGTACTGTGAAGAACTGAGAGAATGATGGAGAAGCTTGCACATCTGCAACCAGCTTTGGTCAATCGGTCGTCCACACTGCTCCTTCACGACAACGCGCGACCCCATACTGCGCAACAGACAGTCTCCAAGCTGCAAGAGCTGGGGTTGGAAGCTCTCCCTCATCCGCCATACTCACCAGACCTTGCACCTACCGACTATTACTTTTTCCAAAATTTAGACAACTTTCTAGTGGGTAAAAAATTCAATTCCCGAGAGGCAGTACAAAATGCCTTTGAAGAGTTTGTTGCCTCCCGTCCAGCTGATTTTTACAAGAAGGGCATCAATAAACTGCCAATGCGTTGGCAAAGATGCGTCGATTGCATGGGTGATTACTTCGAATAACAGAAATAAAAAAGTTTGAAAAAATAAGTACTTTCACTTATTGCATACAAAACGGCAATTTCATAGTTAAAGACCTATTATATTCAAGTAAAAAAAAGTATAGTTATTATAGTGAATAATTAGATAACAACATCGTAATTCGTAACACTAGATACGAAATAAAAATTATTTCTTGATTATTCTAATACTTTTATAAGACGAACGACCGAGCGATATTTTCAAGGATATAATATGCTTTCCGCACCCCGCACATCGTTCACGTCTCTGCGACCTGCAGCCGCGTGATACAATGACGATTTGCAACCTTGTTCACCATGCCGGCCGGCTCCCCTCTCTATCTCAGTCCGTGCAGTCCAAAACTTTAAACTGCGACACAGTTCTTATTCCGAATTGCCGGTCTAAACATAGAGTCGTTGGTTCTACTCCTCTCTCAGAGAAGAGTTTAGAGAGCGTCACTTTTGCGGTCTTCTAGCTTTCGGCATTTTTGCACGAGCCACCGCACGATACGATTAGCGGTAACGATACACAACATACGACATAGCACACGACGTGAAGTTCATACGTTTTTCGACGAGTGACGATAAGGCAACCAATTTTTGCAATTTGAGGTGTCGTGAAACTCGTGAAACATGTGGTGCGTCGTCAGCAAGTTTATACTTCTTTCGTACAGCCGCCATATCGTCACCGCAAAACACTCAATAACGACCTAGTAGCGGCATGGAGACCGTGGACGACATTGCCAAAAAGGCCCAAATTAAACAGTGCATCGTTCATCGTTGCGAAAATTTTTGTGAAAATGAACCGTCTTAATTCGCACTAAGGGTTAATTTTCTACGGTTAATTTTTCGAGATTTTTGCTTTCATTTTCGAAGGTCATCGGTGAGCCATCCGTCTAAATTCGCCCTTAGGGCAAAGAGCCTCAGGGTTCATTTTCGCAAAAAATATTCGCAAAAATGAACGATGAACGATGCACTGTCTAATTTGGGCCAAACTCATCTGTAAAACGTGTGTCGTTCTGTGCGGTGTCGTTCAATAAGTAAACGGTCCATAGAAATATGGCGCTCGGAGTCGTCACCACAATTTATCGTGCCGTGCGATGACTCGTGGAAAAACGCCCTCTGGTAAGGTATTTTACGTAAAGATAGGTAGGTACGTACCGTTAGGACATTTGAATCTCGATGGATAATGAAAGGGGTTGATCATGATGGATTACAACGAATTAATATATTTTTTTCTTGCAAATCCTTTACATTCCAAGATAATATTACCACTCCGTACGTCCGCGTCGTTACAAAAAAAGTGAACATCGAAAATATGCTGATTTCTGACAGTTTTTTTTTTACTTTCAAAACGTGCAAAGAGGTAAAGTATTATTTACGTATAAACTCATACTACGTGAACCTCTATTCAAATATACAAAGCTTAGATCGCTAGTTCTCCGGTTCTGAATCATTTGGAAAATCCTTTTAATTCAACCTGACTACAGGCTACACGTTTATATGAATTCGCCAATTCGCATTGGGCCAGCGTGGTGGACTATGGCCTATGATGGTTTATGATGTTGAAGACAGGTTAGCTTTGAGTATATAAGCAGGTTAGGTACATCTTATACTTCTACTACAATTGCATTGCGCGCTTAGCTTTGCCAGCGTGTGGTTTCTAACAAATTATGTAAACAACAGCTTTTAACTAATTAAATGACCTCATAGATTTTATCATCATCACATTTCGCACAAAAATATAATGGGCCATGTTAAGGCGAAAGTGAACAAGTCTGGCTTTTCTTGACGTTTATAACACGAGATAGCTTGAATCCTGTTAGGTTTGTATGGCTAGCATGCGCGCCACGAGAAAATTTTATCTACCCTTTTCACGAGTAAATGACATGACAAAATGAGCAGACAAAATTTTCTCATAGTCATGTTAGCCCTACTAGAGGGATACAAGCTTTTTTTTCTATGATCGAAGGATACACAGATTTCAGGATTAATTTTATTTTTGTTTCGACAAAATTTCTATACCTACGTACCTATCTACTATCTACCAAGTATTTTAGATCGAGATATTGGTCATTAATTCTTACTTCTTTGAAAGTAGTACCTACCCGTTTACTTAGTCCAATTGCAAGTTGTAAAATAAGAAAGTAAAAAAAAATAAGTGGCACTCGGGGACTGCCGCGGTAAAGCTATTGCACAGCATTTTTTATCAACTTATGCAATTATAATATTACAGAGCTACATGTGAACCGCTAAAATGTTGAACGCCTACTGAACGACGGTGTTAGGTTAATTTTCGTTACGGAATTTCTTGATTCGGTCGCCGCGCTCAAACTGTTTGTCCTAGTTCAAAGCCCGCGATAAAAGCTATGCAATAGCTTAAAAACTCAAGCTTTACAATTTTTAGTTATGTACTCGTAACAAAAACGCAGTCTAGTGCAGGGGCTGGATACGTTTCAAATCAGAATTCCAATCCTATAATTAGATAAGTAGACAGGTTCCTACCTACTTCGATATGAACAAGTCGTAACTGTTTCTTCGATAAACAGGCACTACGTAGTAGGGAAATCCCAGGCCACATTAGGAATTTAACAGTAGTAGTAAATCTGATGATTAAACCAACATGCAATGTCTGTCAGTGCAGCTCGATCAAAATTATTTGAGAAATTTCTTTTAAAGCGAATTGATTTTCATTGAAACGAAAAAACAGAGTAGACGTAATCTATGGACATTCTTAAGTACCTAATACAGTATGTAGCTCTCCAGAATACGGACTATGTATCTAAGTACATAGGTATATTAATGATTGAATCTGTACCATATAATACTAAAACATAATTATATAAAAGGAATACTAAAACATAATTATATAAAAGGACAGCTTATCTCTAAGGAAGAGATTTCTTCCAGAAGCCGTCGGTAAGTAGCTATGTAGTTAAGTGTATTTGCAGTAGTTCGATCCATATTTTGAGGCTATTGTGCTAGATTTTTAGCTACCGCGTCGCCGTTTACATAATCATTTGTTAGCTGACCTCAATACAAAATATAAACGCTCATCATGACTATACGTGCTAAAATTATAATCTATCAGTGCATTCCAATTAACGATAACAAACTATTGTAAAACGTAATACGGTAACCCTTTAAACGCGGTTTACAATTTGCATACATTATAAATTCATGTGGCAATTAAATTGCAAATAGCTCGCGCGCTTCGTACGAAATATATGTTATTTAAGTATATAAAATTATTATAAAAAAGAAAAACTTACACTCCATGATGGCTAGTCGTAAACAGGGCTAAACGTTTACAAATTCTTAGTGTAATGATAAGATAACGTATTGGACCGCGTCCCAAATACAACATATGAACATAATGCGCTGCGAACTAATCGGAAGCGAATAGGTACCCATAGTTTTCCTGTGTGGACGTGATAGAGAACCTATATCCAGTACAATACGTACATATACACTTCGGCACTCGTGGACAGCGTATATACGTGTGTAAGTGGGTTTTTCAACGGTAACGAAAATAAAGTTTTCCAAAACTCACCAGCCATGAAGTTCAAGGTTGTAAATAATATGGAATCGATATAGAAATCGCGGAGCCGCCACGACGCTGTCTATGTGAGTGTTTGAGTCAGAGTAACATACACACGGGCTAGTCGGGGCCGTGTGTGTCTGTGTTTACAAACACCACCGCGTACAGAACAATGTCATTATTGAATACGATCTAGAATTTGTGTCGCAGTACTGCGGAGTGCGGAGCGTTTTTATTAAAACGAGATGTTATCAACAACTAGTTGGACTCTTCCCGACCGAGTGCGGAGCGCTACGTCGCTCGATTCATGCGCACTCATGAGGCTACAATAAGTGAATGGAATATTATAATTAAATATGGCTCACTGTTAACGTTATAAGTAGGTATGTCAACTTAAAAATGCTCACGTACAAAACATATCTTTCATCTATCTTCATCTTACAACTATTGATGCTATTTACTAGTTGACGCCCGAGCATGGATTTAATAGGCAACGATGCATATCATGTACTTTGGAATTGGATTCAGGTATTTAAAAATCCTGTATCGCTGTGTGAATACTATCCTCTGTCCTTCGTCAGGATGTAAGCTCCTTATGAAATTTTGTCAAAATCGGTTCAGTAGATAGACAGAGTTACTTTCGCATTTATAAGTACCTATCTATAAATTCTCTATTTCTTTTTATGGATGTCTTTTTAGACTCTTTTGTAGGAGGTTCTCAATTCGTCGGAATCTTTTTTCTTTTTTAGGGTTCCGTACCCAAAGGGTACCAACGGGACCCTATTACTAAGCCTACGCTGTCCGTCCGTCCGTCCGTCTGTCAGCGGGCTGTATCTCGTAAACCGTAATAGATAGACTGATGAAATTTTCACATAATATTATGTATTTCTATTGCCGCTATAACAACAAATAATATAATTAAATTAAATTAAAAAAATTAAATTAAAATATTTCCATGGGTACATGGAAATATTTTTATTTAATTTTTTTTTAACGGAACCCTAAAAGAGCGAGGCCCGACTCGCACTTGGCCGATTTTTTTTAAATATATTCACCGATTACTCTAAGACGAGGCGTCTTAGAGTAATCGGTGAATAATTAACCGATTTGGAACATTCTATTTTGTTTGAAAGGTTATAACTCCCAGGTGGTCCCATTTAAATTTTATTGAAATCGGTCCAGCGGTTTTTAAAAAATCAAAAATAACTTATATACTTTGTAGTGGCGCAGGTGTTTGAAGTCGGTTTTTAAAAAGATTTTTTATATTATATCACTACATATTATAAAACAAAGTTCCCCGCCGCGTCTGTCTGTCTGTCTGTCTGTTCGCGATAAACTCAAAACTACTGAACGGATTTTAATGCAGTTTTCACCAATAGATAGGGTGATTCATGACGAAGGTTTTAGTGTATAATTTGTTAAGATTTTGTATAAATTGGTTGAAATGTGACGATAATTGTTGACAATGTCGGAAAACTTTAAGCCGCCTGGGAGCTTTTGGGGTAAAGTTATAGGGGTTTGAAAAATCGAACGTAGGCGAACTACGTGCGCGAAGCCGCGGGCAAGAGCTAGTTTTATAATGTATATGCTGTCGGCTCAAGCCCTAAATCTACTATAGTACGTTGGGGCCATAATCGCCAGTAGCGTACGAACTCATCTGACAACCACGTACAAAATGTTTACACAAGTGTTCGTATCGATTTTGAACTCCCTGGCGCAGTGGTGAGCGCTGTGGTATTATAACTGGGAGGTCTCGGGTTCGATTCCCGGCGGGGTTAATTTGGGAATTTTTATAATTTCCGAATTGTCTCTGGTCTGGTCTGGTGGGAGCCTTGGCCGTGCCTAGTTACCACCCTACCGTCAAAAACGTGCCGCCAAGCGATTTAGCGATCCGGCACGATGGTGTGTAGAAACCGATTAGGGGTATGGATTGAATGTTCACTGCCATACCCCTTACAAGTTAGCCCGCTACCATCTTAGACTGCATCGTCACTTACCATCACGTGAGATCGCAGTCAAGGACTATCTTGTCATCGAATTAAAAAAAATCGATGTTAACGTTGTTGATAAAAATTATCGAGTCGGGTATGTAGATTGTAGGTACCTACATACTAAGCGCACACTAAGCGTGAGTTTTTAGGGTTCCCAAAGGATGCCAACGGGACCTTATTACTTCAACCTCCGCCTCCGCTGCCCTTCCGTTCGTCCGTCCGTCTGTTACCGGGCTGTATCTCATGAACCGTAATTGATAGATACTTGTTATTTTCATAGAATGTGTATTTCTATTGGCGCTACATAACAGCAAATAATAAAAAAAAAATTAAATTTTATTTTTTATAAAAGCTAGTGCAATAGTAAATACTTATACAAAATAAAAACCGGCCAAGTGCGTGTCGGGCCACGCGCAGTGTAGGGTTCCGTAGTTGAAATTCTCAAATATTATTGCTGACCTAGGATAGTGCTTTTATTTTATTTATGAATATTGAATACATTTTGAGTTCCATGGTCTAAATCTATATATATAAAAGAAAGTGGTGTTAGTTACACTATTTATAACTCAAGAACGGATGAACCGATTTGGCTGAAAATTGGTGGAGAGGTAGCTTAGAACCAGGAGACGGACATAGGATACTTTTTATCCCGTTAGACCGCGTTTCCGTCATATGACTATAAAACGTGGTATAAGAAAAACGCATCTGACATGGAATAACAAAACGCAAATGACAGTGGAATAACAAAACGTAAATGACAGCTAAACGTAATTTTGTCTTTGGTTAAGTATGGTAAAAAATTTGACAATTATAAAAAGTGTTATAATAAAGCATTACTGATATTATAAATGCGAAAGTGTGGTTGTTTGTTGGTTTGTCCTTCAATCACGTCGCAACAGAACAGCGGATTGGTGCGATTTTTTGCATGGGTGTAATGGATGTAGTAGTGGTTTCTCAGACCGGGAGAGCTTCTTTTTATCTCGGATAATGAAAGACTTCCCGTGGGATTTTTAAAAACTAAATCCATGCGGACGAAGTCGCGGGCATCAGCTAGTACTATAATATACTACAAAATATGCAACTTACATACGTGTAATACCTAACTTAGGAAAAACAGCTATATCTCCTTAACTAATGAACCCAACTTAGCCGTGATAGTTTTCCTTTAAAATTCATTATATATACTACTGCTGTAAATTTTTTCTTGTATCCTATATACAAGCAAGCTGGCAGAGGGGGGGGACACTTGACTCTGATAAAATTTAGCACTTTAAAATATCATATTTCACAAACGGATCCCTGAATTGAAAAATGATGTTCCCACACCCACAATATTTTTGAAAGACCTATTCAACGACACCCCACACTATGGGATAGACAAGAAAAAAAAAAATTCATCCCCCACTTTACATGTAGGGGAGGTACCCTAAAAAAAATTCTTTTTCACAATTTTATTTCACCACTTTTTGTCGGCGTGATTGATATTTATACCCTTGTCAAATTACAGATTTCTAGTACCAATAGTCTCTGAGCTAAACCTCGGACGGACGGACAGACGAACGGACATGGCGAAACTATAAGGGTTCCTTGTTTACTACGGAACCCTAAAAAGGTAAAAACTTATCGAGTTATAATTATGTAACCGTTAAAATACGTGAGTAATATATTATATTCAGCACCTACTGGTATTCAGTTATTCACATTATTAGAGTTCGACCGTTCAGAGAATGCGTTCCTGACACCTATCAGTTAGTCACGACAACTGTCACAAAATTATAACATTAATTGATTATTGATATAATAATGTTGTTTTAATGCTCATCAATTGTTAAAACGGTAAACAACCAGCAATAATATTTTTATCGTAACTGCAACGCCATTACAAAGTTACGTCGTCAGTTCAATCGCGACGTGTCAGGAACGCATTCTCTGAACGGCCGTAGTATATTAACTAGAATCTAGATGATGCCCGCGACTTCGTCCGCGTGGATTTAGATTTTCAATTCCCGCGGGAACTCTATAATTTTCCGGGATAAAAAGTAGCCTATGTGTTAATCCTGGATATGAGCTATCTCCAATTCCTATGAAATATCTACAATTCCTATTTTTAACCGACTTCAAAAAAGGAGGATGTTCTCAATTCGTCGGAATCTTTTTTTTATGTACTTTCACCGATTACTCAAAGACGCCTGAACGGATTTGGGTTTTTTTTGTTTTAAAGGTTATACTTCCCAGGTGGTCTCATTCAAATTTTATCGAAATCGGTCGAGCGGTTTTTAAAATATCCTACTAATATTATAAATGTGAAAGTTAGTGCGGCTGTATGAATGTTTGGATGGATGTTTGTGATTTGGCTAAAAGGAACGGAAATAGCTCATACCCATGATTAACACGTAGGCTACTTTTATCCCGGAAAATTACAGAGTTTCTGCGGGAATTAAAATACCTTAATCCACGTGGAAGAAGTCCTAATAATACGTTACGTAATAATACGTTAATATCAGATTCACAGTTTTAATTTTACTTGTGCTCATTTTAATGAAAGTAATGTCCCGGAAAATAACCGGATAAAAAATTCAAATAATTATAGTAACAATTTTTTTTTGGCGTAGGAATTTTAATTATTTTTGGTATAAAATGTTACAAGTTATAACCAATGATTGGAAAAGGGGAACTATATTTGACCTACACAAATAATATGGTCATTTGGTGACATCTCTAAGACAATATTCTTTTATCCGGATTTTCATGTAGGACATTATTTTAGTATATTTAGTACATAAATGCGTGTTTAGTACATAAATGTCTAAAATGCACAGTATTATGCATTTAAAATTTTAAACCGTTTTTATGAACTCGATACTATTACCATCGTACCGAGTTTTAAAAAATTTCTGCCAATCGACGAATCACTGTTCAAGCATTGTCTAAATTAGAAACCAATTATCCACTCCTTTTATATCACTGCAATACATACTCCAATGCGCGATTTAAAATGAATGACCGCCACCTATTGAGTGTACTTACTAAAAAAGAATGAAGAATAATGATCTGAAGAAAATTAGGAAAAAATCAGTAGTTATGAATTTTTTTATATATTTACTACAAAATTCCTATTTTCAGGATCACGACTAATAAAAGTAAATGAATATAATATTTGAAACAGATAGTTTCAAATTTTTAATCTTATTTGTGTCCAAATTACTAAAAGTAATCACCCGCGAAAGTAACCGGATAAAAAAAAGCCGGCCAAGTGCGAGTCGGACTCGCGCACCGAGGGTTCCATACTCCAAAAGTAAAACTAAAACGATAATATTATATTAATTTGCTTATTTATCGTTAACTTTGTTTGTAGAGGTTTATTGTTAATATAAAAAAAAACTATGCTAGTTAGAGCGTTGGTTTTATTTTTCCTGTAAAATATACATAAACCTCTATTGAACATAATTATTTCAGATTTTTCGATTGGTAAACTTCGGAGATAAGGGGGGGGAACGGTATTTTTTTCGACATTTTGGCCGATTACTCAAAAACTATTATATATAGAAATAAATAAAAAACTGTTTTAGAATGCACAAGTAAAGGCCTTTCATATGATACCCCACTCGGCATAGTTATCTTATTTTGAAATTTAAAACCCCCGATTTTCCCCCTTTTTTAATCAAACTAAAATAATTTTCGCGTTGCTTTTATTTTTCCTGTAAAATATACATTAACCTCTATTGACCATAATTATGTCAGATTTTTCGATTGGTAAACTTCGGAGATAAGGGGGGGGGGAACGGTATTTTTTTCGACATTTTGGCCGATTAATCAAAAACTATTATATCTAGAAATAAATAAAAAGCTGTTTTAGAATGCACAAGTAAAGGCCTTTCATATGATACCCCACTCGGTATAGTTATCTTACTTTGAAATTTCAAACCCCCGATTTTCCCCCTTTTTTAATGAAACTAAAATAATTTTCGCGTTGCTTTTATTTTTCCTGTAAAATATACATAAACCTCTATTGACCATAATTATTTCAGATTTTTCGATTGGTAAACTTCGGAGATAAGGGGGGGGGGGGGGGGGGGCGGTATTTTTTTCGACATTTTGGCCGATTACTCAAAAACTATTATATACAGAAATAAATAAAAAACTGTTTTATAATGCACAAGTAAAGGCCTTTCATATGATACCCCACTCGGTATAGTTATTTTACTTTGAAATTTCAAACCCCCGATTTTCCCCCTTTTTTAATAAAACTAAAAATAATTTTCGATTTTTCTTTATTCCAATGATGTTGGGCCACTATTGTACACAACTATGCCAAATTTCATGTCGATAGCTTTAATAGTTACTGAAATAATCGACTGTGACAGACGGACGGACGGACGGAGAAAGTCTCACCATAAGGGTTCCATTTTTACCATTTTGGTACGGAACCCTAATAATAATCTTAGTCACGTAAAAGTCTTAAAAGTGTAGTTGCTCGTAACATTTAGCCAGTCTTAAGTATGTTATCGCCCGAAAATATATTTTTTTCATCTCCCCATCTCGGAAAGAGTATTTTTGCTCTTCGATATCGGAGTGTAAAAGCCGTTTTTATCCTCTAGAGGATAAAGTAAATTGAATTTAGAACATCGTGTGCACTAAGTTTGTGAATTCAAAACATCATTAAACCTATTTACTTCTACCTCCATGGTGCCGAATTTATCATCAACCTTTTTTAATTTGTTAAAAACTCAGACTTGAAACCTTCTTGGTGTACTTTTTTTTAATTTGCTTTGCGCACGCCATTTTCTTTTCACGTCATATTGTTTGAATGGGGAGATGAAAAATTACGTGTTGCACTCGAGTGCAGATTTTTCACCTCGTGCTCCTTTGATTCCCTCGCTAACGCTCAGGATTCTAATTTTTGAAACACTCGCTGCGCTCGTGATTCAATTTTAGAATCCTTCGCTTGCTCGGTCATCAAAACTGAGCACGCGGTTAAAAAGCAACTTTGCACTCTTGTATAACAAATAACTATTATTGGATTGAAGTGAAGCAGGCGTTACTTTGCGGAAGTTCATGATTAGCAAGAAAAGGTTAGGTATTTTGCTATTTTTTTTAAGATCAACAAGACATCCTATAATATCTATGAAGACATCTTTCTTTCTTTTTTTTAAGTATATAAAATGCACAGTATTATGCATTTAAAATTTTAAACCGTTTATTAACTCGATACTATTACCATCGTACCGAGTTTCAAAAAATTTCATGCGAATTGACGAATCACTGTTCAAGCGTTGTCTAAATTAGAAAACAATTATCCACTCCTTTTATATCACTGCAATACATACTCCAATGCGCGATTTAAAATGAATGACCGCCACCTATTGAGTGGTTATAAAACGATTTGCTATAAATCAATATTGGATGATTATTCACGACTGCTAAACATATTAAGTTCAATGCTTTTAGGTGAACTGTGACTGAATACAGTGCTTTTAGGTGAACTGTGACTGAATACAGTGCTTTTAGGTGAACTGTGACTGAATACAGTGCTTTTAGGTGAACTGTGACTGAATACAGTGCTTTTAGGTGAACTGTGACTGAATACAGTGCTTTTAGGTGAACTGTGACTGAATACAGTGCTTTTAGGTGAACTGTGACTGACGGTGTGAAAGGTCAATAAAGGACGAAATTCTAAATTCGGTTGTTTTATTTTTTGTGTGAATGTTAACCGATTTATGTTCACGGATTGTGAACCGATTTTAATGATTTTTTTTGTAATGGACTAGGCTATTAATCTCGTGGATGGTCGCATTTAAATTTGAAAAAACTTTCCTTTATGTGTGGAAATTAGGGGATAAATCCTGTTATCCTAGTAAATCCTAGTACATCGCTTTTTAAACACGACTTTTTTATTTTTACACGACTGCCCGCTGCCCAAAAAAAGGAGTGTCATGTTTTCAGGATTCATGTTTGTATCTTAGTTCCACCTTCTAAATGCCTGAACAGATTTGGATGTACATCCACCCGATACCCATGCGGGTATCGTTAGAATCCTTACATCATTCCAAGTGACACCAGCTATTTTTCAGTTGATATTCTTTAAAGTAGTCAGATATTATATTCTATTTTAATAATTTGCTTGTTATATATTAAAAACCGGCCAAGTGCGTGTCGGGCCACGCGCAGTGTAGGGTTCCGTAGTTGCAAGTCACAATTATTATTGCTGACCTAGGATAGTGCTTTTATTTTATTTATGAATATTTCAATATATTTTGAGTTCCATGGTTTATCGCGGTTCACTTCTAAAAAACAGATATAACTCCTTAACTTGTGAACCCTATTTAGCCCTTGATAGTTTTCCTATAAAATTCTTTATTTATACTACTGCTTTGAATTTTTTCACGTATCCTATAAACAACCAAAAACCCTAAAAATATTTTTCATAATTTTATTTCACCACTTTGTTGGCGTGTTTATTTAGGCCCACCCGACTTCAACATACGTGTACAAACTGAAATTATATACTTTTCTGTGGCGTTTTAAGTCGGTTTTTTTAAAGAATTTTATATAATATTATTATGGCTTATATTTTTAGGGTTCTGTAGTTATTACCTACTTAATACTAATTTGTGAGTAACTCACGTCCAACTCGATATTCTGACAAATTTCTTAAACTTTCAAGTAAAGATTTTTATATAAACCTGTGAAGATGATACTGCCATCGTCGCAATTAGAATGGCATAAGCCTACTTTGTCGTATTAGTTTGCATATTACAAATTGCGAAAAACCAAATTAAATTTGAATTTCGCGGGCAGACCCGTATAATCATCCTTAACTTACCGACATAGCTCAGCGAGTCGCGAAACTGAAGTGGAAATGGGCGGGCACATAGTTCGAAGAGCTGATGGTCGTTGGGGTCCAAAGGTGCTGGAGTGGCGACTCCGCACCGGAAAGCGCAGTGTTGGCAGACCTCTAGGTGGACCAACGACATCAAACGAGTCGCAGGGAGCCGCTGGATTCAGGATTCCGAAGCCTGTGGAAGTCCATGTAGGAGACCTTTGTCCAGCAGTGGACGTCTGTAGGTCTTAACTTACCAGTATAATTAGTAGTAATTTTTGGAACGTAGTTCCTTATCGCGCGGTGCGGAAGGGGGCTAGACGGAAAAAATTAAGACAAAATTGAACCGACACTTTTTTGAAACCGACACTGTTTTGAATGTGAATTTGGAATTGTGTTCATTATTTTCACAGTACAATATAAGATCTCGGTAGCCTTGTGGTTTCGACAGTCGCTAAACAGTTAAAAGTCGATGGTTCGAATCCCAGCTCGACAGACTGAATTTTCTATTTTCAATTTTATTTTAAATAATTTCTACATGTGGAATTTTTCCCTAATTTTTTATTACTTATTTATAAGTTTTTAATTTATTTTTTCACTTACCAGTAGCCACTCCCATATCGGTGACCTTGAGCTGGCCCTGCTTGATCATGGCTTCGTAGTTGGGCTTGATGCACGTCAGCTCGGCGTTGAACAGCCCAAACATGGGGCCCTGGCTGCTGTCATCCTCGTATGTGAACAACACCTGGATGTCTTTGATGAGCGCGCGCTGGACTGTCGCGTACCATGATTGGGTCACTCTGAAAATTTTCTTTTATTTAATAACGACATTACATTTTTATCCGACTTCAAAAAAGGAGGAGGTTTTCAATTCGTTGGCATCTTTTTTTTTCTTGTATGTTCACCGATTACTCCAAGACACCTCAACCGACTTGGAAAATTATTTTTTTGTTTCAAAGGGTATACTTCCGAAGTTTGATTAAAATCGGTTAAGTACTTTAGGAGTCCATTGCGGACAAACAACGTGACACGTAATTTGTATATATTAAAGATTATACAAAAACACCACGAAAGCCTAGTGGTTAGGACTGTGGTCTTCCATTCGGAGGGTCACAGGGTCGATCCCGGGCACGCACCTGACTTTTCGGAGTTATGTGTGTTTAAGCAATTAAACATCACAGCTTCAATGGTGAAGGAAAACATAGTAAGGAAACCTGCACACCTAAGTGTTCTTCAGAATGTTCTCAAAGGTGTGTAAAGTCTGCTAATTCATAGTGGACTAAGGCCAATAACTCTTCTTAGAGAGGAGACCTGCACTCAGGAGTGAGCCATTGATGGGTTGCTGATGATGATTCTGAATTCTGATTTATAAGCTAAGAATTCAGAATAGTACATATATATTTTATCACTGTATATTAAAGAATTCCCGCTGGTATCAAAAACCCTCAATCCACGCAGACGAAATCGAGTGCATCGGCTATCCTACTAATATTTATTATAGGAGATAGCTCATACCCAGAATTAGCACATAGAATACATTTTATCCCAGAAAATTACAGAGTTCCTGCGGGAATTAAAACCTTAATCCACGCGGACGTAGTCGCGGGCGTACGTAGTCTAGTTAAATAAATTATAATTTCACAGTAATTAGACTTAGACATTGTATAAATCCTGAAGGAATAGAATAGAATAAAATAGAATTATTTTTTATTCAAATAAACTTTTACAAGTGCTTTTGAATCTTCGGTGAGTCTACCACTGGTTCGGAATGCCCTTCCTGCCTAGAAGAAACAGCAAGAAACTTGGCAGTTGCTCTTTTCAAAACAAGTTTATAGGTACTATATGCAGTGTACGCAGTGTTTCCACAATGAGGCGAAGTTCCAAAAAATGCAAATTACAATTCAATACATGTTAAGAAAGCCAGGCAGAATGATTAAATAAAACTGGCCAAGTGCGTGTCGGGCCACGCGCAGTCGGGACACTTGACTCTAATAAAAAGCACTTTAAAATATCATATTTCACAAACGGATCCCTGAATCGAAAAATGGTGTTCCCACACCCACAATATTTTTAAAAGAGCTATTCAACGACACCCCTCACTATGGGATAGACGAGTAAAAAAATTCATCCCCACTTTACTTGTAGGGGAGGTACCTTAAAAAAAAATATTTTTTACAATTTTATTTCACCTCTTTGTTGGTGTGATTAATGTTTATACCCTTGTCAAATTGCAGATTTCTAGTACCAATAGTCTCTGAGCTGAACCGCGGACAGACTGATTGACATGGCGAAACTATAAGGGTTCCTTGTTTACTATGGAACCCTAAAAAGGCTATTATAGAAGTAGCTTACCTTCTAGGCATAGTAGTCATAGCCTCCCAGTACTGGTCAATGTACGGGATGATCTCCCTGTCCTTGCTGAACATGTTCTTGTTGCTGCCGTCCTTAGAACTCTCCTGCTTCAAGTTGGCTATCGCTGTCAGACACATTTGCGGGAACGCTACAACAAGACAGTATCATTAGCTTAAGTATCTCAATCCAAGAGAATAAAATCTGTTTTAGAAAGCCCTTTGATAAATATCATACCCACAACATGAAAATTCGAAATGACGATTTTCCCCCTGTTTTAATTAAACTAAAAATATAGTTTTTTATTCCAATGATGGTGGTCCACTTAATGGTGTGTCCACTTAGTGGTGGTAATTATACAACTATTCCAAACATGTTGATGGCTTGAATAGTTACTAAAATAATCAACTGTGACAGATGGACAGAGAAAGTCGCACCATAAGGGTTCCATTTTTACCATTCTGGTATGGAACCGTAATAACCACTTTGAACTCCATGGTGCGGTGGGGGGTGACAGGGTTTAAAAGGATA
This sequence comes from Oeneis ivallda, assembly GCA_029955525.1. Classification (NCBI taxonomy): domain Eukaryota; kingdom Metazoa; phylum Arthropoda; class Insecta; order Lepidoptera; family Nymphalidae; genus Oeneis; species Oeneis ivallda. The sequence continues at coordinate 4,782,595 of JARPMR010000012.1, read as the reverse complement.
ATTAATATCAATGATAATTATCAATTGATAATAACAAAAAATTGTGCTTGCAAATGTGAACTGTATTTGAACAGGTATTACCACACTAAATGTGAACTAACCATGGGATTACCCTTACACATAATTAGTTCAACATTCAGTTGAGTCTGTTTAGGATGTGAAGTCAAGTGAACTCAATTGTCATTTGGTTTGATCTTGTTTATCAGTGAGAGTTTGAAGAATGCCTCATGAGAAAGATCCAGTATGGTCATACTTTGTTTGCATTAAAACAAAAAATACAGGGCTAAAAAAATAAAATACAACAAATAATAATAATATGTTTTACACATGCACAGACATAAGTCTGTGTAAGCTCACTGGGTAAAGGCAGTGATCATTCATCATACACAGGGTCCACCAGTGTATACTCACCGCACGATGAAAAAAATTCAATGTACATACTAAAATTAGGAAGCAATATTGATTTAATGAAACTATTCTTTCATTCTGGAATTGATCTTTATGTTAAACAATGTTAACTGCATTGTCAACTGATAGAAATACATTGCTGGTCCCTTGTGGGGACTTCCACATGCAGTGATATGCAACAGCAACAGCTTGTATTAGGCAGCTTCCTAAGATTCTTCTATTAGGGGATCTACTTTTCCAGCATTTCCGGTCCCCGCATGGGTAGGTAGGGACAGCTGCCCCCCTAGACATTTGAAATATATAGTACTAGTAGTACTTCATCATTGAAATCCAGATACCGCTGCCAAATTGGTACCCCTGCAAAAATTCACTACGATCCGATGCTTCATGCTTCCTTGCTAACTCAAGGCATAAGTTTTATTTATTCATACTTTTCCCGTCCTCCATAATAATGTCAACTTGCCCCCCGCTCTTGGGTCCCCGGCACCCACCTCCGACTTTTCAGAGTTAAGTGCATTTCAGCAATTACATATCACATGCTTCAAACAGTGAAGGAAAACATCGTGAGGAAACCTGCACACAGTGTTCACCAAAATGTTTTCAAAGGTGTGTGAAGTCTACCAATTCACATTGGGCCAGCGTGGTGGACTATGGCCTATAAGCCTTCTCTGAGAGGAGACTTGCGCTCAGTAGTGAGACGCTAACGGGTTGCTCATGATGATCCTAATCATATAGAGAAACACTGAGCATAACTCTGTCGATCACCTGTTGAGTATTATACTATTAGCAACACTATGTGGTGATGAATTAAATGTTATTATTGAATAGCTAAACTTACGAGCTTGATTCTTCTTAAATGTTTCCAAGCCAGTTGGTGAACAGTTCTTGCATATGAACAGATAGTTGGTCATGAATGGCACCAGTTTGCCCAACTGGTATCCTATGCACGACTCATGGTACCATCTGTTGCACGAAGCACATAACAACTCGACTATATTGAGATTACGATCTTTGCCACTGTTGAAAAAAAAAACAACTGTAAAGGTACTTTTTGGTACAAAGAATGTCGACTTTAATGTTATTATGTAGGCACAGTTTAAAGTGATAAATACCAGTAACAATGGCCCTGTGACTCTCCAGGCTGTTTATTTTTGCTTTTGTCGGCATTTTCCCCCGCTTTTTGAGATTCTTGACTATTGGAGGCAATATCCATTTCGACACCTTTCTTTGCCGATTCCAAATGGGTAGAGGACATTTTGCTTTAAAAGGTCGCTTATGCCTACCAAATAAACATTATGTTCACTTATAATTAGCTTCTCCACGAGCTAATTTTAAACACAATTCACGAATTCCCAAAAACAGTAGTACGATTTACGACACAGATTTACGATCTCAAAGACGCGATGACATTTCAACTTTCAAGCAAAATTGATGCAAAGTAGAATTTCGAATTTGATTGAATCCATGGATTGAATTTGTTGATTTGACATTTGACAATCAACAATGTGACAATGACGACATGACGTTGTAGGACCTGTTCTGTGGTCTGTGGGTCGAATGCCATTACATGTAGTCGTAATTCCTAGTTCCATGTGTCGCACAGTTTTGTACCACATAATGAGCGTAGCGAAAAAATTCTAAGTCTATGATAATAAAGCTGTTGAAAAATGGCGGAAACTTTTAATTTGGCGGACGTGTTTTTTTTGGTTTCCGATTCATAGTGATTGAAAAAGTGGATCAGTGGAGGTTTTAGAGTATAAAAGTAGTTCTATTAGTTACTAAATATATATTTTTATTTTAGTTAGTAAATAGTGTTCATATCTTGATTTGGTAAGTGTCTTTTAATTATTATGGGGGTCGATCCCCCGGATGACCCTGGGCCTGCAGGAGGCCTAGGGCCATACCCTGGTCCCCCTGTAGGATATAACGTTGTTATTGACGATTCATCTATGGACACGGAGGATGGTCTTATTGCTCTCTCTGATAGAAAACGCACTAAACCTCAAAAACGATGCCGCCATTGCAAGTCTAAGAGAAGTCGGAATAAAGAAGGAAAATTGCATTCTCAAATATGTCAGTGTGATGACTCTGATGAAAAATTGACCCCTGTTGTTGTAGAAAATGCTCAAGATGAGAAAATTGTCTCACCTGTTAATACTGGTGCCTCCTCTAAACAACCCATTGGTTCGACAGGTCCCTCACAACAGTCACAACCACAAATAGCTAGAAAATATGTTAGCACTGATTCAGGACCTTTCACTGTCCACATCCAAAGACTAACCACATCACCTAACGATCCTATTACCTTACATCCTATACAGTTCGGCAAAGATTTAAAAAAATTTAACATTAATAACATTGTCAATGGCAGCCTCAAACGTATAGGCAGAAATAGAGTTTCGATGGATTTTAACAATTATCGGGATGCCAATTTGTTTACAGAGAACTCACAAATAGCTAGTCTTTCCTACAAAGTTTTTATTCCCAGTTTCACTGTTACACGAGTAGGTATAGTGAAAGGTGTGCCCCAAGACTGGTCTGAGGAAGAAATTCAGGAAAACATCACTGTTCCTTTTGGATGTGGTCAAATTATTAAGGTGAGGCGAATTAAAAGAAAAAACGTAACTGATGGTACAGCTTTATTTTCCAACACTAACATGGTTGTATTGACGTTTGATGGTCAAATATTACCAAAAAGGGTGTACATGTGTTATACAGCTCTTTCTGTTGAATTATACATTTTTCCTACCATACAGTGCTACAGTTGCTGCAGATTTGGTCACACTAAGATACAATGCAGATCAAAGCCACGTTGCTTTAAATGCGGGGATGACCACCCTTCAGACACTTGTACTGTTATCTCTGAAAACGCTCATTGTCTTCATTGCACTGGTCGCCACTTTGCCACTAGTAAGTTATGTCCAGAATTCGATAGACAGCAAAAAATTAAAATTTCAATGGCCCAGAGATGCATATCATATGCAGAGGCAACTAAAATCCACCCCTCATCTTCAAAACCTTATGCTGATGTAGCAGCTTCCTCTCCTTCCCAACCTGGAAATAAGAATCATCCTACCTCAAACTTTAGTTCATTTGTACCTCCTACACCAAACAGTTCCCATAAAAAAACTGTGTTTGTTCAACGTCGTGTTCCTCCTAAACAAACCGGAGGGTATGACCGCACTATACATGACTCAATTAACAATGAATATAATAATCAGAACTCCCAAATGCCTGATGGTAATGTATTGAAACACAGATCAAATACAATCCCTCAAAAATCTATTGCAGAATTAATTTTAGAACTTATTAAATTACTTTCTAATTCTAGTAATTCATTTTCTAGTGATAACTCTTTACCGTCCAACGCCGCCAACTCATTATTGACAACTTTAAACCAAATTTTTAATTATGGACCACAAAATCCTACAGTGGAACTGCAGGAGTGCCATAAGTAAAAAAACTGATATTATTTACTTACTAAATAAATATAAGCCTATGGCTATGTGTCTCTCTGAGACATGGCTGAAACCAGAGTTTCTTTTCAGGATCTCTGGTTTTGTTACTGTGAGAAATGATAGACTGGATGGGTATGGTGGAGTGGCCATACTCATTACTAAAGCTTTCTCCTATAAGATTTTTTCACTCCCTTCTCTCAGTGATGGCATTAATGCCATTGCTGTGATTGTAAATAAAATTTGTATTATTTCTGTGTATATACCTCATCCCTCTTCTTCCTTATACAATGAGTTTAGTCAATTACTTACTACCTTGCCTTGTCCATTTTTAGTACTTGGGGATTTCAACTGTCAAAATCAATCATGGGGCAGTTCTAACACTAATTATTATGGTGAATTGATGACAGATATTTTAGACTCTCAAAACGTATGTATATTGAACAATGGCACTCCAACTCGACGTACTGGTCCTGGTGAAAGCCTTAGTGCCCCTAACTTGTCTCTTTGCTCTCCGAGTTTGGCATCTTTGATATCCTGGAGTGTACTTGACCATTCCTTTGGCAGTGATCATATACCAGTTGTTCTTACTTTACCTATATCTTGCCCTCCTTCTAACCTACAACACAGTTCTAAATTAAAGCATAAACTGCCAGATGACTGGAGTACATTTAAACATTATGTTGAACAAAAAATATCTAGCCTTCCTATTGTTAATGGTGGTAATGAAACAATATGTGCAGATGAGTTTACTAAAATTTTAATTGATGCTGCGAATGTTTTATTTCCATTAAGATGTAATAGACAGGGTAAAATTCCATTTCCTCCTTGGTGGGATCATGAGTGCACTATAGCCATCAAGCAACGGAAGGAGGCTGAGAAAAAATATTGTTCCATGATGACTGCAGAGAATTTTGAAATTTATACCCAAATAGCCCGTTCCACTCGCAAGCTCCTCAAAAAAAAGAAATTTGAAGGTTGGAGACGATTTTGTGAGTCCTTAAATCCAGATATTTGCCCATCAGTAGTTTGGAAAAATATAAGAAGATTTAAATCAGCTTTCTATTCATCTTCATCAGGTACATTATCTATTGAACTAGCCGACCAATTTATGGACAAGTTGGCTCCTGCATCTGCTCCCGACTTTAATAATACCCAGTGTTGTGTACCTTACTCGGTAGCTTGTAGTTATACAGACCTTAATGCTCCCTTTTCTCTTTTTGAACTAAAAGGTGTGTTGTCTCATGTAAAAGACTCATCTCCAGGCGAAGATGGCATTACATACTCTTTCTTGATAAACTGCAGTGACCCTTCTTTGAAATACTATTTGAGTATTATTAATGCCATTATGTTGTCTGGTAATATTCCTTCTGCTTGGAAAACCCAAGCCATAATTCCTATAGCAAAACCAAACAAACCAGCCTCCGATGTTTCTTCTTTTCGTCCAATAGCCCTATCCTCTGTTCTTGCCAAAATAGCTGAGCATCTTGTTAAAAACAGGTTAGAATTTTTCATTGAAAATAAAAACATTTTGACAGCTAATCAGCTGGGTTTTCGAAAAGGCCGTAGCACCATAGACAATGTTAGTATTTTTGTTACGGATATTCGGTTAGCTTTCTCGAATAATAAGTCAGTTCTTGCGGCCTTTCTTGATATCAAATCTGCGTATGATAATGTGCTGATCTCAGTAATGCATAAAAAATTGCATGACCTTCATGTACCGCAATTATTAATTACATTTATCATTAATATGCTTTCTGAAAGGTGTATTAAATTAGACCTAAACAATGGTACTCAACTATCAAGGCTTGTATGGAGAGGCCTGCCCCAGGGGTCGGTCCTTAGTCCATTATTATACAATTTATATACGTATGATTTAGAGACCTTCTTAAATTCAGATGTAAATGCCTTGCAATATGCTGATGATCTTCTTTTATACATCTCGGACACTTCTTTAGAAAAAGCTAGCAGCCGCTTAACCACTAAGCTGAATGATTGGTTAGATGTCAATGGACTGGAATTGTCTATTAGTAAAAGCACCGTGGTTCTATTTTCTAGACGGAGAATCATACCTGATTTCAGCGTACTTTATAGGGATAATCCTATCCCTGTAAAGTCTGAAGCAAAATTCTTGGGAGTTATTTTAGATTCCAGACTTACTGGAGTACCTCACTGTGACTATATTGTAACTAAATGGGAAAGAAACTTAAATATGATCAGGTGTCTAACCGGTGTTTGGTGGGGTGCCCATCCTTTGACCTTGCGTCTTATTTATAACGCCCTCATTCGTAGCTTACTAGATTATGCCACTTTTATTTTAGAACCCTGTAATGCTGCTGCTCTTAGCAAATTAGATTGTGTGCAGGCTAAAGCTTTAAGGATCATCCTTGGAGCCATGAAATCTAGTCCTATTAATGCTATGCAAATAGAGTGTGTTGAACCACCTCTAAGATTAAGACGTCAATTTCTATCTGATAGGTATTTATTTAAAGCCATGCAATTTTCTCATCATCCTTTACGTGATAAACTTCAACTCCTTTTGAATTTCATAGATACTAATTGTTCATACTGGTCTCGTAAATCCACTCCCTGCCTTATTAAAAGCTATCGCATATTTTGTTCCATACAAGCGCCGATGTATAATACATATTGTTATCCTATTTTTGATAGTAAATTTAAAGCATTAATAATCCCTCCGAATGTTAGGATTAATCCAGATATTCCAAGAAACCAATTGGAAGCTCCTCAATATGTGAACATATTGAAAGAAAATGAATTTGCGGATTTTCATTACATATATAGTGATGCTTCTAAGCATTCACCAGATGGCATAGTCGGAGTGGGTGTTTTCCATTTTCAGTACAATATTGTCCAAAAAACAAAACTACCGCCTGAATCATCTGTATTTACTGGAGAATGTCTTGGTCTGTTTAAATCTGTTGAATATATTCTTCTTGCCAAACTTAAGAAATCTATTATATTTACGGACTCTAAGAGTGCTCTGCAAGCTTTATCTAGGTTTCCATTCAAATATGCTCAGATTAACCATGTTGTTATAAAAATTAGAAATCTCCTAGTTACGTGTAATGAAAGAGGCTATACAGTGGTGTTTTCCTGGGTACCAGGTCACTCTGGCATTTCGGGAAACGAACGTACTGATCAGCTTGCTAACGAGGCTATTTCATGCGGAGACATGGCAGATGCAGACTATTGTAACTCTGCCCATGATTTGTGTACATTACCAAAACATTCTCTTCAAGAATCTTGGAGAGTGGCTTGGGCGACCTCTAGCCAGTCAAAAGGTAGAACATATGCTAGGATCCAAAACTCTATTCCGTCAAAGCCATGGTTCTCACGTTTGAAGTTGAGCAGGAGGGTGACGTGTATCTTGACGCGTATGCGTTTGGGCCACGTTTGTTCACCTGTTCAACTGGCGAAATTTGGAATTGTGGATAGTGATTTGTGTGAATGTGGTGAGGTGGGTGACTTGAACCATATATTTTTAACATGTCCAGTATATAACAGGGATGCATTTTACCAGGGTCTTATTCAGTGTCATATCCCACTTCCCACTTCTGTTGACATCCTCTTGTCCTCTGATGAACCTTGTGTATATAAACTTTTTTCTTCATTTATCCTACTTAATGATATTAAACTGTAAATATGTATAGTTAGTATGTATATTCCATTTTATATTATTTTCTACCCTTTTCTGATCCTTTCCAAAATTCCGCTTCTTTAAATTTTGATTTTACTATTATAAAATAAGTTTCTCCGTTTTAAAAAAAAAAAAAAAACTTGTCTATGGCTCAAACGCTCGACGCGCGGAGCCACAAAAAAGAAGAAGAAGAAGAAGAAGAATAAAGCTGTTGTAAAACCAGCATGAACTTAATATACAAACAGAACTGATCACTCGGCAAATTTGTATTTACGAAAATGAACCTTATAACAAGTATATAAAGTATATTTCCTGTTGCGCATTACACAGAGGCTAATCCGAGCCGAGAGAGATAGTAACAACGGAGGCCGTGTGTCTCGTTCTTTCATTCATGCCAGCCTAAAAAAATGATTTTGATCAAAGATTTTCGCTAAAAAATCAGTTGAGACACTTATGTTTTAATTTTATTGTAACATTTTTAAGTCACCGTATTTAATTGCATTAATTTCGATAGATATATTTCTTAACAAAAAAGAAAATATAAATTTTTATCTAGTCTATTTTTTTCGAGCGGCAACCCGTTAAAACGTGAACGCTAAATCTACAACTATGTTGACCATGAATTTTTAAATTCTTGTATTGTGTGATGGGTCGAATACGTACGATGCAGATGCCGATTACGATGGTCCCTTACTCCTTACTTTTGTATTATTATTATTATTATTACAATTTTCATTATTTTAATGTTTCATTTCAAACCAATAGAACAGAATTTCTGTACAACCCTGACCTAACCTAAGATTTTGGTAAATATACCGATCGTGCGGCAACGGAATAAGGCGCGGGAGGGGAAGTGGGTCTGTATTTATTACTTTGGGTGCCTTTGACCAGCTATTATGATTAATATCTAGAGAAAATGAATAATTTATCACATTATCTACACATTACCAGTCATTAAAATATCTAGCAATGTACTCACTATGACTGGACAAATCGAAACCTAGTACTATTTGTATTATTTATTTCGTAATCAATCCCTAATCCCTAAGAAATTTTCGATTGCTAATGAAAAACTTCAATAATTGTGTTTATAATAAACTTATAATTAGTAGGAAGATTGCAAGATTGAATTTGTCTCACATATATCGAAAATCTTATTGTCACCCTGTTAGAAAGGGACACACGGCCTCTGTACTAGCTATCTCGCTCGGCTCGCTTTTCAGCTGCGAGTACTCTGTCCTGTTTGTGTCCTAAGTCCATGAAAACCAGTAACCACAGATAGTCAATTATATCCATTGACCAATGACCATTCTAATTTCTAATCTGTGGCTATTATCTGACCGTTGTTTAATTTGTTTTGAATTTAATTTTTTCTGCTTTGAGTTTGTTTTATTGTTTCTCGTCTCTCGATAATATCTGCAGTTGATATACTAGAAAACTACTATAAACTATAAATAGTACATCCATTCGTGTAAAATGGATACGGAAACGAGTACAAATGATTTATGCCCAGAAAAAAAGACCGTTCAAGAGAATATACTCCTCAATATTATAAAGGAAGTTTGCTGTGATCCAAATACCAAACTTTCTCAGAAGTTAGTGGGCAAAGTAAATAGGATAATCGCAGATTGTGATTTAACTCATCACGCGAGTTTTCACAAACTAATCACTTCTGATGAGAGTACCACGACTGTTCTAGGTAGGTACCTAAACCTTTCCTAAAAGAAGCAACTGCAATTCCTCGCTCGTTCTTATGAGTTGAAACTGCATTCCGAAGTTTTTCCTTTTTTCATAACAAACTAGCTGTTGCCCGCGACTTCGTCCGCGTGGATTTAGTTCTTAAAATCCCTCGAGAACTCTGATTTTCCGGGCTAAAAAGTAGCCTATGTCACTCTCCAGGTCCTCAACTATACCCATGCAAAAAATCACGTCGATCCGTAGCTCTGTTGCGGCGTGATTGAAGGACAAACCAACAAACAAAAACACTTTCGCATTATTTTATAATATTAAGTATGATTCACTTTCATTTTCAGATTTAAAAGCACTTTGTAAAAGTTTCTTCTTTCAAAATTAAAACTTCTATTAGTATCAAGCATAATTTTCCAGGGTTTATGCACCAGACAGCTGCTGAACTGACCTTTGACGAGCAAGCAGAGCTGAATGCAGCGATAATCAACAAAATTCAAGATAAAATACCCATCTTTACAGCGGAGCTGGAAAAATTAAAACAAGACACAGGTTCTTTATTAATAATTTATTAATCATCACAATCTCAATAATTATTTTCGACAATTTAAAGTAGGACATGCCATAAGCAGATGTACTAAATAAATTGTGCCACTTTCTGCGGGGGGGTGAGGTAAATACATACAGCACACATTTACTAACTCAAAAGCTGTCACACTTATAGAAAATGAGCACACAAGCAAATAATTACACGCATGTTGTACATGTACTTTGGCAGAGGGGAACGCGTGCGCTTGGCAAGTCCTCTCTCTCGTCCAAGATAGTTATGTTAAAGAAGAACCTCCTTCCACTAATTTTGTCTATCAGTGCACATTAATCTTGGAAATAACTGAAGGGTTGTGAAACTACAACTTTTTTAACTCTTCACAAATTATTTCTTTCTGGGTTCCTTAGAAATCTTTCAGATGCCTACTTGTCTTTATTATTACATTTTTTGAACAATTTAATGTATCAATAACTGAATCTATATCTTCTATTTATTTAATTCGAAATAGTACACTATCTACTACAAAAAAAATATTACTGAATCTTTGTGTTGTCCAACAAAGTCTGGAATACATTCATATTTTACATAGGAATTTTGTGTCTATCACAGGCTATTTATATAACACATGCATATATTATGTCCTTCCACAGTCAAATTATACATTTGAATTTTTTATTACTGCTTATATTAATCTGGTATTAATCATACAGAAGCAGTGATAGCCTAGTGGTTAGGACTGTGGTCTCCTATTAGGGGGGTTGCAGGTTCGATCCCGGGTACGCACATCTGACTTTTCCGAGTCAAGTGTGTTTAAGCAACTAATATCACTTGCTACAATGGTGAAGGAAAACATCGTGAGGAAACCTGCACATCTGAGAGTTCTTCATAATGTTCTCGAAGAAGTGTGAAGTCCGCCAATTCGCATTGGGACTATGGCTTATAACCCTTCTCTGAAAGGAGACCTGCGCTCAGTAGTTGATGGGTTGTTAATGATGAATCATACTAAAGAACAAGCTATCTGACAGGCAGTGGAAAGAAATCCCGGGATGGGCAAGTTAAGGAACTGCAAGAGAGTCTGGATGAGAAGTTGAACACACTCCATGAGCATGAGAATGAGAAGGTGGGGCTGATGATGGAGTGGCTTAACCATCGGCTGCAGGATGTGTCCTCGTTCAGCTCAGACACCAATGAACTGCTGACCTTGAAGACCAGGATTCTTGAACTGAAGTCCAAGTAAGAGTTTTCTATCTTAATATATATATTTCTTGTGTGCGTGTGTATGTCACTGAACCCCTCCTAGACGGCTGGACCGATTTTGATGAAATTTTTTGTGTGAGTTCAAGGGGATTCGAGGATGGTTTAGATTCACAATTTGGTCCACTGGAAAATGTTTATTTAACTAATTTTTCATTTATAAGTAGTGGCGGTACGAAGTTCGCTGGGTCAGCTAGTCTATGTATAAATATGTATAGAGTTTGTTATGCAACTAAAGATCTCATTAGAAATGTAAAATGCAGATATTTTTTTCATCAAATCATATTGTGTGTAATATGATGGATATTCAAGTTTCAGATTTTGAACATTGCTATATAAATCCTTGCTATATAAATGGGAAGTGTTTTTATTTATTGGTTTGTCCCACAATCATGCAGCAACAGAGCAAGGATCAATGTGATTTTTTGCATGGGTATACTTAGTGGAGGAGATTGATATCAGGCTACCTTTTATCCCAGAAAACCTAAAATTTGTGCAGGATTTTTAAAAAACTTACCACGCAGATAAGGTCACAGGCAAAAGCTAGTGCTGTTATATTATTTGGGAATAGGCATGTTGACCGATTTTGAAAACTGTTGAGGTTTGGAAGTATCTACTATTTCGAAAAAATATATTTTAGCAAAAAAAAGAAGCTTTGGTTGATAAAGTTGTCATTCCAATTTCAGTTTTAAAAGTCATGCAAAAGCGCTCGGCTTTGATGTTTTGTCATAGTAGTTTGTCAAAGTTTGAAGATAGCTGATGTGATGTATCACTCTGATTGATCCAATATGGCTTGCTGTATTTTATAGTTTTATTTTTTCAAATTAAATAACCTAGCTCAAAATCATATCCTGCTAATATTATAAATGCTAACCTAACCAAATTAAATTTCATTTCAGCATCCTGCATTACCGCATCCTGTATAACATCTTCACGGAGACCAATCAGTCCATCAAGGCCTACAGCGAGATCCACAAGGACATCAAAGACTACGTGCGCGACATCGAGCAGAGGATCAAGCAATACAAAGACATCATTGCTAGCGATTGCAAGTAGCATTGAAGCTCAACGCTTTCGGCGATCGGCCAACCAGCCCTGCGATTGTGTAATGTTATCCCATTGATCGTTATCATATTCGATGACATAAGCAACACAAATAATGACAAAGTAAAATAAACCATAATAGTATTGAATTAGTGCTCAATTTCGTGTATGCATTCTTATACGTTTACGTATGTACGATACGCTCCATAACGCTGTAATCTGTATATTAAAATCGTTTGTACTGAATTGTGACTTGTGTTGGTACTGAATTGAAATTTGTGACTTTAAATCGATACTTTCAAGGATTATTTTGACGCTAATGTCATCGAATACGAATACGATCAATGGAATACATTTTTCACAATTAGTACCCTGATGGGTAATTTAGGGAAATTACTGAGTAACAGTAATTTTAACCGGATTCAAAAAAATCAATTCGACGCGTTTTTTTTTGTCGATGCTACTCCATAACTCCGTCAAATCTGAACCGATTTTTTTGAGTTAAAGAATAGACCCCATAAAGCACCAGTAACGGCCAGACAACCGTGTCCATCTGTCTGTCAAGTATGTGTATGTCAAGGACCAATTTCTTAGAAACTGCTTGAGGTATCAAGTTCGAGAGGCAAGGTCAAATTATACTGAATATAAATATGTATTAAGGAATTTGAAAGCAATGTACATTGTTCATAACTAAAAATTTTTTTTGTTAAGTAAGGTATTAGAATATTATTTAATTTTAATATTGTTTGGAATATACACATTTGAAGAAAATAATAAATAAATATTTCTTCAGAAAAAATATTTTTTATTTAAGTATGTAATACTTAATATCTTTTGCCGGCGACTTCATCCGTGTGGTTTTAGTTTTTAAAATCCCGCGGGAACTCTGATTTTCCGGGATAAAAAGTAGCCTATGCAACTCTCCAGTTCCTCAACTACACCCATGCAAAATATAACTAGCTGATGCCCGCGACTTCGTTTGCGTGGATTTCGTTTTTAAAGTCCCTCGGGAACTCATTTGATTTTTCGGGATAAAAAGTAGCCTATGTCACTCTCCAGGTCCTCAACTATAGGTACCCATGCAAAAAATCACGTCGATCCCGTAGCCCTGTTGCGGCGTGATTGAAGGACAAACCAACAAACACTTGCGTATAATTATAATATTAGTGAGATGTTAGTAGGTACTATGTATAGGTCCAGCTCCAGGTCTCCAAAGACTCAAGTGGTTGGACGATATAAGGGGGTGGGGATATACTGGGCTGACTTATCCAAAATTAAAAGATGCGGCTTTAAATAGAGAAGCTTTTCGCATGATGACCGCCAAACTTCAACACGAGGAAGGCACACGATGATGATGATGATGATGATAGGTAAGGATTTAAAGTAGATAGTTTTTGGACGCGTAGACTAGCTACATCCATACGTATTGCTTATAAGATGGCAGGTATGCCATATTATAAACAATTCGTATATTATCCTTTATGTATATTAATTTTCCTCATAAAAACCTAGGTAGGTACATTCGATTCAATGAGGAAAACTTTTTTTTTGTAAAATGTAGACAAAGGTGCCGTAATTACTTTTAAACATACTAAAAGGTGGTGCGTACAGAACCTACATTAGTTAATGGCCTAGGATTTCTAGGTCATGGCATTTATTCCAACCACCATAAGTACCTAACTACCTTCTACCTACGATATAGGAATCTTTGTACCTTCCAACAAACTTAGTAAATCACGCTACGCCGTTTTACAAACAGCTGCGATAATCCAACTATACGGTAGGTAGGTAATTTAATTCTAAACTTTGTAGTTTGAACGACAGATAAGGACGCGTCCTACCTACCTACTACGCTACTACAGTCATCATAAGATTACAATTTTATTTAACTCAATTTAGTTGTTTCCATCTGGCAGTGCTGTGTGGATGCGTGCAAGTTGTGTTTACCGTCACCCACGCTTGTGTCGCGATGGATACGATCTCGGGAACGTTTCAGTAAGTTATTTATGAATTATTCTTTACTAGCTTTAGCCCGTGAGTTTGTCCACGTGGAGTTAGGGTTTTTTACGTTGTTAAAGAAATAACTTACCTACTACTTTTTGCTAGCATTCCGAGATAAAAAGACGTCTTAGATGTAACTCTAACCCCTCAACTTTATCCATGCAAAAAAACACATCGATCCGTTGCACTGTTGAATGACAAACATTTTATTTTTATTAATATTAGATAGTAAGGATTTATTTATCTTTTGGTCTACCTAACCTATGACCTAACCTACGATCCGATCTTGTAATAATATGACGACATGGGATAGGTAAAGTTTCTTCGTCATCTTGTGCATTTGCATGTTTTTCTGAAAAAGTACCTACGAATATTTCTATCGAATACAAAATATAAACAATCGATATCCGCGCTAACGGTTATACATTTTTTTAATCTAAGTTTTGCATTGAAAAAAAATTAACGCATAAGTACCACTACCAAGCTTTTCCCAGAATGAGTTTTCTATTCCGCATGACGGGAGTTTTAGTGTTACCGGTTCCCCTGTGCTTATTAGTTATTAACATGAATGTATAAAAAAGGCTCAGGGTTATTAAATTATTAATACAAGTTACTACTGGTAGTAAAATTAGTGGTAACATGGGCCTTAGCTATACGGTTTCTTATCAGCGATAAACTACTTTACTAAAAGTAGGTAGGTAGGTTCCTACTGCCAAGGTGCTGGAGTGACGACCTACCTATACCACACGAGTAACTACTTTATTATTACCTACTCTGTGCCTATACCTAGGTAGGTACTCTTCGCCTAACACCGGAAAGCACACTGTTGATACGAGTAGACAGTTGACACCGACGACAGCCGAGTCGTTGGGAGTCGCTGTATACCTACCTACAGGTGGCGCAAGACCTAGGCATGTGGAATTTCATGCATATCTATCGATTGATATGGGGGGAAAATATTTTAGTATTAATCGGCATCTATCTATATAACTACTACTTACCTTAGGAAATAAAAAGCTTTATTTATTATTATACTAGCTGATGCCCGCGACTTCGTCCGGGTGGACTTAGTTTTGAAAATCCCTCGTGAACACTGATTTTCCGGGATAAAAAGTAGCCTATGTCAAAAATCTGACGCCTTTAGAGTAGTTTGACTTTGACAAAATAGGGCTATCCACGATGGCTATATACGATAAAGTACGATTGCCAGCTTAAGATGAGCCGTACATTCAAAGTACCCTGTACATTCCGGGGTTCAAGTTATTTGGACATTATACTGAAGATATATACTGCCTATAATTTCTGAACTACTAAACCGACAACCTTGAAATAATTACAGGACAATCTCTAAAGTACCTGCTTTCTAACAAAAAAAGAATGAATGAAATCGGAATACGCCTTAATGAATTACAACTAAATACTCATTTTGACTTTCATCCCCTCTCCCAAGGGAACCGTGCTGAATTTCGGGATAAAAAGTATCCTATATTATACCTCGTAGTATGAACTTAAATCATGCCAAGTTTCATTTAAATCCGTCCAGTAGTTTCGGCGTGATGCGCGGCCAAGATACAGACAGACAGACAGACAGACAGACAGACAGACAGACAAAAAATTTAAAAAAAATTGTTTTGGCTTCAGTATCGATTATAGAGTGCCCTCAAACAAAAATTTTCAAAATATCTTCAATGTACAGAATTGGACCTGTTACAGTTTTATTATATTATAGATAGTTGTCTTTAATTTAATGAGAGAGTTTTTAAATTCTAATGCACTATGTGCGTCACATAATATTCCCTTGTAAAATAACTGATAAAACTATTGACATTATTTTAAAACTTAAACAAATTGTTATCACGGAAAATCAAAAAGTTCCTGCGGATTGAATAAATAACACGGATACCTCCATACCCATTCATTTCAATCAATATAGCATTGTGTTCGTAGAGCCAAGAAATAGCCGTTCCATATTCCGCAGCCAGACAGGCGGAAATTGCATCCCGATTCCCGAACACACTCTTGACGCGCTGTCAGTGGCGTGGGGCGTCTCCGTGACATAGCCTCGTTATTTCTAAACCAATTCAAAACCAAACGCGTATGAATATGTGGTGATGAGTTGGCTTCGTGGAGACGGCCTCGCGGTTATCGCTGGCCTGCGTTACGCATACGAACTCCTTCGTCAGAAGATTTCTTTTTAAATTGATATTTTAAATAAGGAACTTGCTTTTGTGTTTGGAATGGTCTCGTTCGACGTGCGCTGTTTATGTGCGCGTAATTCATTCGGTCTCGACCACAGATTAATGATTATGTATACCAGTAGCCTAAGCACGAATATTTTCACTATCGAATAGTTAACGTAAAGTTAACGCCGACATGTTAACAATTCGATAGTGAAAATATTCGTGCTTAGGCTACAGTTAGTCTCGACACCTCGTGGTTAAAGTATCTCCTCCGTTTAACAGGAACGCGTTAGCGCCTCGTTAAGTACAGCTGACGAAGGAGTTCGTATGCGTAACGCAGGCCAGCAATAACCGCGAGGCCGTCTCCACGAAGCCAACTCATCACCAAAAATATTAGCTTTAGCTTGGTAGGGACGAGTGAAACTGGAAATTTTCTATTCACCTTCCGGTAGTCTAGACTAGCGATGCTAAGCTAGCAAACTATGGGCTTCATAAAAAAGCTCAGGATCACTCAGCGGGCGATGGGGAGAGATATGCTCGGAGTATCTCTGCGAGATCTAATCAGAAATGAGCCTATCCGTAGGACAACCAAAGTCACCGACATCGCTCAGCGAGTCGCGAAACTGAGTTGTAAATGGACGGGGCACATAGTTCGACGAGCTGTTGGTCGTTGGGGTCCCAAGGTGCTGGAGTGGTGGCCCCGCACCGGGAATCGTGATGTTGGCAGACCCCCCACTAGGTGGACCGACGACATTCAGTGCGTGCACCCTCCCACATTTCGGTCCATGTAACCGCGAGGTTAGTGGGGTCATGCAGGTCTGACGACCTCCCTGGCGCAGTGGTGAGCGCTGTGGTCTTATAACCGGGAGGTCTCGGGCTCGATTCCCGGCGGGGGCAATTTGGGAATTTATAATTTCTGATTACGATTTCCGGTGCGGAGTCACCACTCCAGCGCCTTGTTGGGACCCCAACGACCATCACCCGAGATACAATTGTACCCAAATTCCCGCGGGCAATACCGTCGGCAAAGGCTATGTATGTCATTTATTTTAAAAGTTCGGTTTACCCCAAAACAATGTTATTTTTTTGTTTGTAATAAATCTACCGGTACAACGGAAAGTTACGGATAGAGCTGTGATACAGGTGTTGCCGAAATCGCTTTTTGTGATTGCGTTTGAAATAAATCCTTTTAGAGCGTTGTTTATTTGCCGGCAACAGTATGGATGTTACCCATGCATAACCATTTTTAACAGACTTCCAAAAAGGAGGAGGCTCTCAACCCGGTCGGTATCTTTTTTAGGATTCCGTACCCAAAGAGTACCTACGGGACTCTATTACTAAACCTACGCTGTCCGTCCGTCCGTCCGTCTGTCAGCGCGCTGTATCTAGTAAACCGTAATAGATAGACAGATGAAATATTCACATATTATGTATTTCTATTGCCGCTATAACAACAAATAATAAAAATTAAATTAAATTAAATTAAAAAAATTAAATTAAAATATTTCCATGGGTACATGGGAATCGGGATGCAATTTCCGCCTGTCTGGCTGCGGAATATGGAACGGCTATTTCTTGGCTCTACGAACACAATGCTATATTGATTGAAATGAATGGGTATGGAGGTATCCGTGTTATTTATTCAATCCGATAATACTTATGTTGTAACGATATATCAATAATAAGCAGTGATAAAAAATTAAATTAAAATATTTCCATGGGTACATGGAAATATTTTAATTTAATTTTTTTAACGGAACCCTAAAAGAGCGAGGCCGGACTCGCACTTGGCCGATTTTTTTCTATGACGTATGTCCACCGATTTCTCGAGGGTTTCTGGACCGATACGCGTGATTTTTTTAATCGACAGAGGATACTTGCGAAATGGTCCCATACTTTTTTTTACCTTCAACTCCTCAAGCCTGATGCTTTGTAGTGACAATATGAGAGCCATGTTTGTTGAAGTCGAGCGAGCATCGCGAATCGGTTTCACCGTTTCAGTTTAGGCCCGCCCCACTTCCAAATAGGTACTTGTACAAACTAAATTGTTTGTTTTTACTTCGTAGTGGCATTTGAAGTCGGTTTTTTGAAAAGAATTTTATGTGACATGCCGTCAATTTACCTAACTATCTAATTAAAAATTAACTTACCATTTAAGTATATAAAAACAAATAAACCTCATTAACCCAACGGTTAAAGGTTAGCACTGAAAACTTCACGGTTGACGGTTCGATCACCACCCGTTGCACTATTCTCGTAACTACTTCCAACCCAAGCTTTTCACTTATTTGAAGGGGGGAGTGCAAATGAGAGACATGGTTGTTTAAGTGGGGGAGCATCGGTTTCAGTATTATTACATAAATAAGTAATTATAATTAACCCATTATTTGTACCGCTGAACCGCTTTGTTTCTTTGAACCTTGAACTTTCATAGTTTCTATTTAAGCCCGCCCGACTTCAAGCACGTCTCTCACGTGTCATCAGAGTGCGAGTGTCGCGCATCGGTTTCATGGTTTCTATTTAGGCCCGCACTACTTCAACAACCGTGCACAAAATTATTTTTATACAAAGTATAAAAATTTAAATTAAATTTCATATAAAATTAAAATTAAATATAAATTTTTTTATACAAAGTATAAGTAAAAATAATTGAATAGTGGCATTCAAAATCCATTCAGCCGCAAGAATGATTCGAGGGTAAAGAATATTTTACCACAGACCCAGATAGGTGTGAAAAATATAAGCAATGTAATATGTCTAGTACGTGACAAAAATTTTTGGTAACTTACGAAACTGTTTCTTTGAAACTTATTTTTGATTGATGACAAGATAGCCCTTGACTGCGATCTCACTTGTTGTACAAAAATCCACGTAATGCGCATTACTCGTCTAGTGTCGTCACATTTTCGCCATGCATTTCGATTTTCGCCAGAGGTTTCGTGACGGTACGCTTTTAGCTGCTATCGGCGGATCTTCGGTGTAATGCAGGCAAAATAATGTTCATTGCAGCGCAATAACCGTAACCAGGCGCTGCGCTGCCATAGGGAATAGGAAAAACAATCCTTTGTTATGAACAACGTTGCTATTATAAAGACGATTTTATACTGATAACATTGTTACATTCACAGAATTGTGTACCTTACGTTGCCATCGTCGCTTCGCCTGCGAGTTATTAGGGTCTAACCACAGATTTCCCCAATCTGTGGATCTGACTCTAAAACTATACAGGGTGTAAGGGTTTGTGAATTTAGGGCTCAATTCCATCAAACAAGTTTAAATATATAATGAGGAGATCGCCAACAGAAAATTGCACCCTATGTGGGAATCAGCTGATTGACGATGTGTACCATCTCTTAATGGAATGTACACAGAACGAAGCGCAGCGACCGCGCTTCCTTAAAGACAATTGCAGTGTGGGATTGTGCAATAGTGCTTAAGCAGCCACGCTCTCAAAGGAGGCGCGCTCACTCATTAAAATCGCAGGGTAAATTATAATATTATTTAATAATTATGTATTATTATATGGTTAGTGAACTTACGGGGGTGACATCATCAGCAATGATAAAACCCCTCTCAAAATAAAGAAAAACTGGTTGACCAAGAGATTTAAAATTTGGAGCGAATATTCTTGAAGAGAATAATTTAGGGCCTGTGCACACCACGTTTTTTAAACGCGCCGTTGACGCCCGTTTGTAGCGATACAGTCGCGATACGCACGCGATTCAGACGCAGCCTGTAGACCTTTGCACACCTGTATAAATTCAAACACGCGTTTGAATCGATACAGACGCGCATGTGTTGCGATACAGACGCGATGCAAACGCGCGTGTGTATCGATACAAACGCGCTGGCATATTGCGTTTTTAAGCAGAACCTCATCAACAGTAGCAAGATGGCGTCGGTTGAGACAGCATTGATTGCATGCGCTTTGTTATTAATTTTTTAAAAAGGAAGAAGTAAAATTACTGACGTACACCCATTTACAAGCGAGAGAAGGTTGTGTGGACATTATAGGTACAACCCGGGAGGAATTATAATATATAATTATTATTATATATTATATTATGCGGGGAAAACCCCGGCCGTAGTTAAGGCGCGCGCGCTAGTGACGCGCGTTTGAATCGATACAAACGCTATATTAACGCGCGAGCGTATCGATACAGACGCGCCGGTGTCGCGCGTTTGAATCGATACAAACGCGATGCTAACGCGCTTGTGTTTCGATACAAACGACAACAAATTGCTCTGTGTACGCGCCATCGACGCACGTTTCTAAAACGCGCGTCAACGGCGCGTTTAAAAAACGTGGTGTGCACAGGCCCTTATAGGTGCACCAAAAAAGGATTTTTGGAATGTCAAAAAATCAACAAACCAACAAACACACTCGCATTTATAACCATAGTAAGGATGCAAATCATTAATTTTTTTGAGAGCTTTTTAAAAGCATTATGCTCCTTGATGCATTCCATTTTCAAAACAACTCTGGCGCGTCAAACAAAATCCTAAAACAGAGTCGATCGAACAATCGGAAAAAGCATTCCCATGCATCTGTTGTTTGGAAACACATTTTCGAAATTCTTGTTTTCACAAAGAACTACGTTTTCTGACTGAGTTCAAAAAGAGAAGGCTGTTTATTTAGCTGGATACTGATGGGCCATGATTTTCATAAAACTAGGTAACTACCTATTCATCGATTTCTGTTAAGTATTTGTTATCGGTCAAATCATAGATCGGGTCGAATCAGATCATCGAAACCATCGACGATAGAATGGTCTTACATATTATGGTCAAAAATTGCCGTTCTAAAGCTTTCGAAGTTCTCTTCTCTCTTTTCTAAATCACAATAATTTTGGAGAACAAAGTCAAAAAAGTCAAAGAAGTTAAAGTCAACCAAATCGTAAAAAGCAATTACCTATTTAGTTTTCCCTCACCAAGGTTTTGAATATTTGATGCACTTATTTATTTTTCCATGTCAGTTGTTTAGTTCTTCCTCATCAATATTGCATTGAAGCACGAAAAAGTGACGATATAAGTACCTTTATTTAGTTTTTCCACTTTACTGAGATGTTAAAATGACCGATTATTTATTGGATAGAAGCAGGCGTTACTTTGCGGAAGTTCATGATTAGCAAGAAAAGGTTAGAATTATTTTGCTATAATCCGCCAACAGAAAAAATCTGTATGGTCAAACATGCAATTAAAAGCTAAGCACCACTCACCTACCCAGCCAAGCAAAAAAGTCAAGTTCCCAAGCAAGCAATGCCACCACCACTCACATGCACCACCACACAAGACTTTTACACTACTCTCGACGCACGTTTCGCCCCGACACCGGAGCATCCTCAGGAGATGTCGACTTTACAATGCTGTATTGTCTAGTGAAGCTTGTGTCAAATGCGCGGTATTATATACCTTTTTCCTACCCCCACTACTGTTGCCCCACCCACTACCCCCCGGACCCCCCACTACCCCCCGGATCCCCCCACTACCCCCCCGATTCCCCCCTCTCTTTTTTCAAACAAACGAAGCAGTGGTGAACTTGAGACGTTCACTTGTTCATTAAGTAATTTAAACTACTTATTATTATTGTGTTTTATTATTTCTAATTGTTCCAACATGCTTAGTCGAAGTCCTTTATCGCAGGTATGTAAGATTTTATATGAATGATCGGATGATAATTTGTGTCCACTATCAAGGAGATGTTTAGCAAAATGAGACTTTTGGGGTTGGTTGTTCTTAACCGCAGCCATATGTTCTTTGTAGCGTGTTTCAAATTTACGACCCGTTTGACCAATATAAGTGGCTTTACAGTCTGAACATTCGAGTTTATAAATGCCCGATTTTCGTTTGTTGTTTAATTTATCTTTGCCGTTGCAAATATTTTTAAGTGTATTATTTGTCCTAAATGCAACATGTATATCATGTGCTTTAAGTGTCTTCGCAATACGCTCCGACACTGTTCCAAAATAAGTTAAACTGGATTTGTATTTATTTATTTTATCAGGTGATGATGAATATAAATCCTTTTTGATCCGCATCAATTGTTGCTTTTTTATTATATTATTAACAATATTATTGTTGTATCCATTTGCCTGTGCCATATGGTAAATTACTTTTAATTCTTTTAAATAGTTTTCTTTCGTGAGTGGAATAGTGAGCAACCTATGCACATAACTGTGGAACGCTGCGACTTCGACTGAGCATGTTGGAACAATTAGAAATAATAAAACACAATAATAATAAGCAGTTTAAATTACTTAATGAACAAGTGAACGTCTCAAGTTCACCACTGCTTCGTTTGTTTGAAAAAAGAGAGGGGGAATCCGGGGGGTAGTGGGGGGATCCGGGGGGTAGTGGGGGGGTCCGGGGGTAGTGGGCGGGGCAACAGTAGTGGGGGTAGGAAAAAGGTATATAATACCGCGCATTTGACACAAGCTTCACTAGACAATACAGCATTGTAAAGTTGACATCTCCTGAGGATGCTCCGGTGTCGGGGCGAAACGTGCGTCGAGAGTAGTGTAAAAGTCTTGTGTGGTGGTGGCATTGCTTGCTTGGGAACTTGGCTTTTTTGCTTGGCTGGGTAGGTGAGTGGTGCTTAGCTTTTAATTGCATGTTTGACCATATAGCCCAGGCAAATTGGACCAAAAAAAGGCCGTGCTTCCCGAAAAATTGTCCAAAGCTGGAAAGTGTTTTAATACCTTTGGGGGTCCCAAATAAGCATCTTGTGAGTTTGCGACGGATTCTAACTTCTGCTTAAGTTTTGGGAGCCAAAAAACCGCGAAATTTTTGCACTTTTTTTAGTTTTTCGCTTTTAGCTCCTAAATGACGCATCCTGCAGAAAATGTTATTGAATATTTTTTTAAGAACATTAAATTTTGCGTCAATTGGTTTTAAGTTTGTCAAAATCGGCTCAACCGTTTAGCCGCAATTGATTTTCAAAGTTGGGCCATTTTCATCAA
Organism: Oeneis ivallda; assembly: GCA_029955525.1. Taxonomy (NCBI): domain Eukaryota; kingdom Metazoa; phylum Arthropoda; class Insecta; order Lepidoptera; family Nymphalidae; genus Oeneis; species Oeneis ivallda. The sequence continues at coordinate 4,759,403 of JARPMR010000012.1, read as the reverse complement.
CTTGGCTAAAATTTCGATCCTCTTTTTAGTTTTTCACTTACAACTCCTAAACGAAGCATGCTACAGAAAATTACATTCAAAGCTTTTTTTAAGACCACTAAATTTTGCGTCGAATAGTTTTTAGTTTGTTAAAATCGGCTCAGCCGTTTAGCCGCCATCGATTTTTTAATTTGTGCCATTTATATAAACTCTCATGTCTGATGTATAATTTTTTTCCAATCGTGCAGTTTTTGAAGTGGCGATTATCTAAAGTTATTCCATTGATCGTAATCGTATTCGATGACATTAGCGTCAAAGTAAAATAAACCATAACAGCATTGAATTAGAGCTCAATTTCATGTATGCATTCTCATATGTACGTACGAGTATGTACGATACGCCCCATAACGCTCCATATTAAAATCACAGCTTCAGCTTGAATCGTACTTTGGATTCGAACTGGCCCCGTACCCACTACCACTGTTCGACGATGACGGCATGATGCGGAAGAGTAGAAAATCTGAACTGTACAAGCTGTTCACTCCGATCAAAGTGGATATCTCTGTGAATGCAGACTACGTAGTGGATGGTGGTTTTCTCCTGCATAGAGTTGTGTGGAATAGCGGAGAACAGTTTTCCAATATCATTAACAAGTACGTAAATTACGTGAAATCCAACTACAGGTCTGACAGTATCACCATAGTATTCGATGGATACCCAGAGGATGTGGTCGAGAAGAGTATAAAGTCTGCTGAAAGAGCGCGAAGAGCTCGTGCTATGTCATCTTATTCGGTTATATTCCAGGAACATGCCACAGCCACAATGCCGAAAGATCGTTTCTAGTTGAATGATCACAACAAGAAACGTCTGATATCGATGCTGACAAAAAAATTGATTGATGAGGGCATTCACGTCAAACAAGCCGTGGAAGATGCAGATACTCTGATTGTGAGCACAGCGATGGAGTGGTCTATAGAGGGAGGCAATGTTTTCATTGTGGGAGAGGACACCGATCTGTTGGTCCTGCTCACTTTTCAAGTTGCCGTCTCTGAAGAGCCCATCTCAAACGTGTTCCTCATCAAACCCGGGAAGCAAAACCAGGAAACTGTCATTTACAGTCCGAGTAATTGCCGGCTGCCTGAAGACGTGAGGAAGTATGCCCTATTTCTCCATGCGTTCACGGGGTGCGACACCACATCCTCATTTTTCCGCCAGAGCAAAATTAAATTAATCAAGAAGTTCATGACAAACCAAAACCTCCTTCATCAGGCCTCCATTTTTCTTGGCCCGATTGCAACTCCTGGTCAAGTTGCAGAGGCAGGCATTCACATAATAAAAACCTTGTACACGGGTGGCAGCAGCAAGTCCCTCAATCAAGTGAGGTTTGACCTCTTCCAGAGGTCACTTTCAAAAAATAATTTTAATTTGGCGTCCTTGCCTCCTACAGAAGCTGCTGCTCGCCAGCACTCCTTCAGAGCCTATTTACAGGTGCAGGTATGGATGAATAAAGTACTAGATCCAGAGAGATGGGGATGGAAAATAACCATCAATGGGTTAACTCCCATCACAACTACTGATCCCCCGGCCCCACAAGAACTTCTCAACTCCATATCGTGCACATGTAAAAAAGGGTGCAAAGCAGCTTGCTCCTGTAGGAAGGCAGGGATAAAGTGCACGACCATCTGCATAACTTGCAAAGGGCACGCATGCTTCAATTCCATCACTGAAGACAAAGAAGTTATATTGGATGCCACCCAGTGTGACGAGGAGATTGATGTAATCGAAGGAGAAGAAGAAATGAATCCTTATACTCAAGATTCCGAGGATGAGCTAGATGACGTGATCGGCGAAGATCGACCGTCTTCTCCTAATCGGCGAAAGAAATCGGCAGTATGAGTACCTGGTACATCTTTCATAATATTATGATCTTTCATGCACACAGTGTTATCGTTTACATGTATACATCTTTTTGAATAAAACATTATTCATTTAAATGTCTTCTTATATTTAAAAATTGACTTGAAATTTGAAAGGGGGCCTGTGCCCCCCCCTTCCCCCCCCTGAATCAATCCCTACATGATATGATTTAATATTATGATCCATTCAAAGGGCAGAATCAATTTTAACCGAATTTGGTAAAACATGGCCCAACTTCAGGAATCGATTGAGGCTAAACGGCTGAGCCGATTTTGACGAACTAAAAACCATTCGACGCAAAATTTAGTGTTCTTAAAACAAGCTTTGAGAGTAATTTTCTGTAGCATGCGTCGTTTAGGAGTTGTAAGTGAAAAACTAAAAAAAGGATCGAAATTTTTGCCAAGTTGATGAAAATGGCCCAACTTTGAAAATCAATTGCGGCTAAACGGTCGAGCCGATTTTGACAAACTTAAAACCAATTGACGCAAAATTTAATGTTCTTAAAAAAAATATTCAGTAACATTTTCTGCAGGATGCGTCGTTTAGGAGCTAAAAGCGAAAAACTAAAAAAAAGTGCAAAAATTTCGCGGTTTTTTGGCTCCTAAAACTTAAGCAGAAATTAGAATCCGTCGCAAACTCACAAGATGCTTATTTGGGACCCCCCAAAGGTATTAAAACACTTTCCAGCTTTGGACGATTTTTCGGGAAGCTCTAATTTGCTTGGGCTAATACAGATTTTTTCTGTTGGCGGATTATAGCAAAATAATTCTAACCTTTTCTTGCTGACCAATTATTTACTTATTTCAGTATATCAAAACTATCCTTTTCAAGTTATAATTAACTAAGAATGGTTTAATCGAAGTAGGAGTATGTCAGTGACGCTAGTAATTGTTATAATAACGACTTACGACTCTACTCATAAAATAATAAAGATTTTAATAGTTTGTGGATCACTAGGATTGAAGAATAGCTAATGGTTGATTCCCGCAGAAGTTCTCTAACTTTCTGGGATAAAATATAGTTCATGTGCTATTCTGATGTATAAGCTATGACATCGTGAAGCTTTATCAAAATCCGTCTAAATGTTTTTGCGTGAAATTGTAACAAACATTCATCCATTCACAAACTTTTGCATTTATAATATTAGTAGGATGCCAAAAAGAAAAAGGTACATAATTACGTCCATTTAAATTTAAACTAGGATTCTATTGAAATTATAACAGCTATCATCTTTCTTTTAGTTTTACCTTTGTAAATTTAAATTTTACACTATAGATCAGATCAGTTCAAACGAACTAAGCGTATGTAACGTTCACTAAAATCAAAACTATCAATATAAATATAATTAAGTAACTGAGAAAGGTTTAATTATAAAACTAGTACGATTGAACTGATTTCAATATAGGTAGGGATGCTAAAAGTTTTCTATGCCTGCAAGAGTTACCTCTTGAGCAATGTTGATGTCACTGGGCGTTGTCCTCCTTAAACAACAGGTTCGTGGAAACTGTCCATACTGTGGGGTCTAAATTCTTTAAGACCCATCGCAGGAAAAGAACCGAAAAGTTCTCTGACCATAGTCTCAGGTTAATGGAGGAGAGACAAGAGACGAGGCTGCAGTCATCGGCAGACGCGGCTGCCTACCGGCACTAAGGTACAGGTAGGTAAGGTAAGGTACTAAGGCACAAACTTGCGACCTCCGTGTCTTTAATACCAATTGTATTAAAGATACCATCGAGCGGAACAAAGGCTCATAAGTGTTCGCGAGAGATCTGTCTATCGGACAGAGCCAGCTGACGCGGCTGAAAACTGATGACGGCCGTCTCGTCTCTTCTCAACCTGAGGTCTTGGGAGAGGTTGACAAGTTTAGGACAGTTATATACCACGACACAAAAACCTGTTGAAGATTTGGCCAAAGATCCCAGAGCCAAACTGACCCGACACTATACCGAAGATATCCCGGACGTCAGCCTATACGAGATTAGTATGGCTCTCAAGCAGATCAAGAACAGCAAGGCGCCAGGTGATGACGGAATCACTGCGGAACTCCTGAAAGCGGGTGGAAAACCGGTACTTAAGATCTTTCGGCGATTGTTCAATTCCGTCATCCACGAGGGCACAAAGCCGGAAGCATGGCACAGGAGCGTGGTGGTTCTGTTCTTCAAAAAGGGAGATAATACCTTGTTGAAGAATTATAGACCCATCTCGTTGTTGAGTCATGTTTATAAGTTGTTCTCGAGAGTCATTACGAATCGTCTTGCTCGTAGGTTTGACGACTTCCAGCCTCCCGAACAAGCCGGATTCCGAAAAGGCTTTGGTACCATAGATCACATTCATACGCTGCGGCAGGGTATACAAAAGACGGAAGAATATAACCGGTCACTTTGCTTAGCATTTGTGGACTATGAGAAAGCCTTCGATTCGGTGGAAACTTGGGATGTGTTGAGGTCGCTGCAGAGATGCCGGATTGACTACCGGTATATCCAAGTGTTGAAGTGCTTGTATGAAAACGCCACAATGTCAGTACGTATACAGGACCAGACTACGAGGCCAATCCACTTGCAGCGTAGAGTGCGACAGGGAGACGTTATCTCCCCGAAGCTCTTTACCGCTGCGTTGGAGGACGTCTTTAAGCTTCTGGATTGGAACGGGCTTGGCATCAACATAAATGGCGAGTACATCACTCACCTGCGATTTGACGATGACATAGTGGTCATGGCAGACACTTTGAGAGACCTCAATACAATGCTCAACGATCTCAGCAGGGTTTCTCAACAGGTGGCCTGAAAATGAACATGAGCAAGACGAAAATCATGTCCAATGCTCATGCACCGCTCCACCCAGTAATTGTTGAGAACTCTGCACTCGAAATTGCTGACGAGTATATTTACCTGGGACACACAGTCCAGCTAGGTAGGTCTAATTTCGAGAAAGAGATCAACCGCCGAATCCAACTCGGCTGGGCAGCGTTCAGGAAGCTCGTTCTCGTCCAAAACTCCTCAGTGCCTGAAGACTAAAGTCTTCGAACAGTGCGTGTTGCCAGTGATGACTTACGGATCCGAGACATGGTCGCTGACTAAGGGCCTCATAAGTAGGCTCAGGACCGCTCAGCGGGCGATGGAGAGAGCTATGCTCGGAGTGTCCCTGCGGGATCGAATCAGGAATGAGGAGTGAGTCGCGATACTGAAGTGGAAACGGGCGGGGCACATATTTCGAAGAGCTGATGGTCGTTGGGGTCCCAAGGTGCTGGAGTGGTGACCCCGCACCGGGAAGCGCAGTGTTGGCAGACCCCCCACCAGGTGGACCAACGACATCAAGCGAGTCGCAGGGAACCGCTGGATTCAGGCGGCGCAAGACCAAGGCCTGTGGAAGTCCATGCAAGAGACCTTTGTCCAGCAGTAGACGTCTATCGGTTGATAAAGAAGAAGAATAAGAAATATTCAAAACTAAATATCTTCTAATTTATGTTTCGGTTGCTTTAATAAAGTTAAATAAAATCCCTTATTTAATTCTACTTGTCCTGAAATTATCAAAATTCTCAGAACTTTTTTGAATAGTTGAATATATATAAAAGAAAGTGGTGTTAGTTACACTATTTATAACTCAAGAACGGATGAACCGATTTGGCTCAAAATTGGTGGAGAGGTAGCTTAGAACCAGGAGACGGACATAGGATACTTTTTATCCCGTTCGACCGCGTTTCCGTCATGTCACTATAAAACGCGGTATAAGAAAAACGCATCTGACATGGAATAACAAAACGCAAATAACAGTGGAATAACAAAACGTAAATGACAGCTAAACGTAATTTTGTCTTTGGTTAAGTATGGTAAAAAATTTGACAATTATAAAAAGTGTTATAATAAGCATTACTGATATTATAAATGTGAAAGTGTGTTTGTTTGTTGGTTTGTCCTTCAATCACGTCGCAACAGAACAGCGGATTGATGCGATTTTTTGTATGGGTATAGTAATGGATGTAGTAGTGGTTCCTCAGACCGGGAGAGCTACTTTTTATCTCGGATAATGAAAGAGTTCCCGCGGGATTTTTAAAAATAAATCCATGCGGACGAAGTCGCGGGCATCGGCTAGTAGTTGAATAAGTGTACTTATTCAATTTTAAAAGTACCTATATCTTTGCAATCATGGGATGATAAATTAAATAACTGACTTTGTTTAATTTTTCCGAACTTAATTCCCCTGTAATCCAGAATATGTGTCGAGGGAAAACTAAATAACTAACTTTATGCATTTTATTCGCTCTCGAAGTGATGCAAGAGAGTACTTATTTATTTTTTGCTAAGTTATCTAGTTTTTATTCGCTACTTTTTTATCAATTTATCAATATTTATTTTTCCAAGTATGGTGCCATGCAAGATTCATTTTCATATAACTTTTTAATTAATGATGATAATCAATAATTAGAATTACAGAAAGATGCGGCTTTAATTGGACTTTCTGAAAATGCAATAATGTCGATTTCACAAAAAGTGTAGTTATTTAATTTTCCAACTACAGCGACGTCGTATTATTCAAATCAAAGAAGCTCCATTAATATCATACCTTTCCATATAATGTAAGCCACCTGCAAATTTATTCAAACTGAGAGCTTTCCGTGTTCATCAAATCATACATTCGTACATTTTCATTTGACTGTTTAATCTCAAATGTGAACTCTATCACTGCGTAGGTTAAGTGCATTTTGAATATACCACTGCAATACACTTTTATCATAGTACCGAAAACTTTAATGCAACCTCCAATTCAAAACGCAGGGCGATACATTAATGTTTTAATAATATTTCTCACACAGTCATAATAAAATTAACACTTTTTAGCACAGCGTGTACCTAAGTACCATCCATCCTAGGTACTACCTATTTGCCATTTTCTTTTTTTTCCAAATAGTGACCACGCGTAAAACCTGTACCTACTATTGATCAATCATCATCATCATCATCATCAGCCAGAGTGCATCCACTGTTGGACATAGGCCTCTTTTATATTGATCAATAGTTGGCATCAATTCAATACATACAAGCCGTATTGTACGAGACAAAATTGTCAGGTTTCGGCGATACCTGCTCGTATTTAAGCTAATAATAAAGAATTATACCGGCGGTGCATCCATCACTGAAAGTTACGAACACCTTTGAGCCTAAAGAACCCTAATCATTAAGACTGTTCTAAAAGAAGTCCCGAATTGACATTATAACATACGAGTACAATTAATTACCGTCCACACGCCATTAATTTAATATTCCCTTCCATATCGTGTTAACCATTTGCAAATGTATTCAAACTGAGTGCTTCCCTTATTTATTTAATGTTGCTTTCGTTTTACGATTTCAATGCTACCCTGGTACGTACCTTCCGTACCTTCTATGATATTTTAATGTTCGTTTTAAATACTTTTTTAATTTTTATGTCACGTTTCTTTCCTATTACTTACCTAAGTAATTTTTTAAATTCACTATAGGTAGGTACTTACTAATACCTACTTAAACTGTCAATTTGCATGTAGGTACGTAATTTCCTCAGAATTCTGTGTATTCATAATATCATACCTACACAAGTACGTACAGGACTAACTAGCATCATCAAATCCTCAAAATGAATTTCGTCGGTAAGCCGGAGAAAATTTTCCTATCCGCTACCATTTTCTTTATTTCAGACTGTTTTCAGAGTACCTACTTTACTTATTCTTTATATCTTAGAATCACTTTCCTTGCCACCCACTTGCCATTTTCCCGGCCTTCGTAGATCAATTTTAGAAGGAAACTCATAGAAAGATTCTCTTTTAAGGTAGGTACCTAATTGGGTATTTGACTGTTGTCAAAATATTGATATTCATTATTTACAATCGAAAATGTAACAATTGTAAAAACAGAAAATAAGTCGGTCAAAAAACAAATAAGTTTTAAGCTGTTTTACCATGGTTTTACTACGGCTGTATGATCTGAAACGAAATTTTCTATGAAGAGTGTATGGAGCTTATGTGTTTTGACGTCACACCTCAATAGCGCTCTCTTTGTCTAACAGGTAACTTTAAAGCACTATATTATTTTCGAGACAAGTTGAGATATTTAAAAAAGAAAAACGGCATTGTGTTATAATATTTAAAAACGTTATTTAAAAAAAATATATTATCATTCAAATACCCAATTGAAAAAAAATTAAGTGGCACTCGGGGACTGCCGCGGTAAAGCTATTGCATAGCATTTTTTATCAACTTATGCAATTATAATATTTATGCAATATTTTTTTTGCATAATAAAAATTATGCAAAAAAATAATTAAAAACAAAAAAACAAGAAAAGCGCACTGTCACTACTTCGCGAGTGAGATTCGAACCTGCGACATCATACACCATACGGTAAAGAAAGCGGCCGCTCGCCCACTGCGCCAAACAGAGCTACTTGTGAACCTCTAAAATGTTGAACGCTTACTGAACAACGGTGTTAGGTTTATTTTCGTTACGGAATTTCTTTCGGTCGCCGCGCTCAAACTGTTTGTCCTAGTTCAAAGCCCGCGATAAAAGCTAAGCAATAGCTTAAAAGTCAGCCTCCTCCATAGGCCTCACGCTTGTCATAAGCATCCCTTTACATTATTAGCATTGCCCAGTTGGTGAATCATTGCTACAGTCTCGATAGTGATGATTGGACGAATGAATTTATGGCGTTCTACTTCAACAACGCATTTTAGCCAATAGCTACAGCGTATCAGCCAACCAGAGTTGAATGCGATCACCACACGTAGGGCTAGTAGGTACCGCTGCAATAGTGTCAGATTCGTGTTTAAAATTGATAACGATTTTTAGAAATGATAAAGAAAATGATCATTTTATTTATTGAAATAATAATTAAATAGACATTTAACTTTGTTGAAAGCGTGAGTACGCCTATTTGCACGTCATCTTGAATTATTAGTATAAATACGACTATTTTGACGATAAAAATTCAATTCAGTCTCTGCCAGAGACTCATTCGACTAGTAGATGCTTTCGCGTCTAGGTAGTAGTATTTGATTGAGGGATTGCGATAGCAATCGCACCCTAGTCGAATAAATATTGCCTACATTTGTGTAAATGTTAATATTTAGATGTTTTTGATAACTACCCTCACGTTCAGATGGTGTTTGTCTGTTGTGTTTGTGGTTAAATTGATTAGATGTGAGGACAGGGGCCGTTATAGGGGAGGTGGAGACGGCATTAGGTAGGGTTTTAGCGTTTTAAGATATGTATTCTCTTATGGCGTGATTAGTTTTGACGAGCATTTTTTTTAAAGAATATCAACCGATTTGAACTTGACTAATATTCTCCTCTCCCCTCCAAATAAGCGGAAAGCTTGTGTCAGGAGTGGGTACGACAATAGTGCAACGGGTGGGATTCGAACCTGCGACCTTTCAGTTTTCAGTCCGTACCTTTAACCGTTGGGCTATTGAGGCTTAATTAAATTTATTAGAAATGAAGGTGTCTCTATAGAACTCAGAATCTATGATTTCACTACACACAAAGGTAAAGTCGATTAAACTTTTACAAAGACTCAGCTCGGAATGAAGTGAATCTTTTCTCGCTTTGAGTCGTCGCGCCGCGCTGCCTGTGACAGGATCCAATTTTTTTATTCGTTGACGACGAGACTCGACGTGTCCGTGAGTTCAGTGTAGATATTTCAGCTAGCATTTAATATTCTAGATGCATTTGCAGATTACATACCTATAAATTGATATCTAGCCAGGTCTCGCATATCTATACCAAGTAGGTTAACTACTAAGCAAATACGCAGAAACAAAAGCCTCTTAGGTACACATAATTACATCGAGTCTTACAACGAAACAGTAATATAATATTATCGAGGATCTAAACCATATTTTATTTTTTATTGAGAAGTTTGATTCATGAACGTGGGCTTGAGGTCCACGGTTCAGTTCGTCTGGGTCAGAAACTCTATGGAATTCGCCAATCTCCTTTATTCAGCAAAAGAACAAAATAAAAAATCCAAGACACTCACCATTGTTTAGCTTTAGAACAAAACGTCTTATCAGGTTCATAATAGCTGTTGCTTACATGTCTACATGTCTTTTTTAGGGTTCCGTAGTAAACAAGGAACCCTTATAGTTTCGCCATGTCCGTCCGTCTGTCCGTCCGTCCGTCCGCGGTTTAGCTCAGAGACTATTGGTACTAGAAATCTGAAATTTGACAAGGGTATAAATATCAATCACGCCGACAAAGTGCTGAAATAAAATTTTGAAAAATAATTTTTTTTAGGGTACCTTCCCTACATGTAAAGTGGGGATGAATTTTTTTTCTCTCGACTATCCCATAGTGTGGGGTGTCGTTGAATAGGTCTTTCAAAAATATTGTGGGTGTGGGAATACCATTTTTCAATTTAGGGATCCGTTTGTGAAATATGATATTTTAAAGTGCTAAATTTTATTAGAGTCAAGTGTCCCCCCCTCTGCCAGCTAAATGGTTGTATATAGGACACAAGAAAAAATTCACAGCAGTAGTATATAATATAATGAATTTTAAAGGAAAACTATCACGGCTAAGTAGGGTTCATTAGTCAAGGAGTTATATCTGTTTTATCTAAGTTAGGTATTACACGAAGTGTAAGTTGCATATTTTGTAGTATATTATAGTATTTAAACCATGGAACTCAAAATGTATTCAATATTCATAAATAAAATAAAAGCACTGTCCTAGGTCAGCAATAATATTTGAGACTTTCAACTACGGAACCCTACACTGTGCGTGGCCCGACACGCACTTGGCCGGTTTTTTGATATTTATATCAAAATACTGTAAGCAAACAGTTATTATGATACATAGATAAAATCACGAGTGAAAAAGTTAACGACGGCTAATAAGATAGGTATTCTCCAATGCTTCATGAGTGATAAAGTTTTTTACTGAATTTGAAAAAAGAAAGAAACAGGCATAAATACTCTATTCCTAGGTTAAACTTTAGCTCTTGGTATTTAAAAAATACAAAAACTATTTTAAAAAGTAATTTTCATAACATTCCGAGAAGTTTGCTTAGCAGTGATGGAGTACCTTATTTTATGGAGTTTCTGTTTGCATTAAATTTCAGACATTTTTAATATCCAAAAGCACTAGAGAGGTTCTCAAGTGAAAGTTAAAGATTTTAAAAAGTCTCAATAGCCCAACGGTTAAAGGTGCGCACTGAAAACTGAAAGGTCGATAGTTCAATCCCCAAGCGTTGTACTACTGTCGCATCCACTCCCAAAAAATAGAAAAGCAGAATCGATTTTTTTTTTATTCGATGACAAGATAGTCCTTGACTGCGATCTCACCTGATGGTAAGTGACGATGCAGTCTAAGATGGTAGCGGGCTAACTTGTAAGGGGTATTGACAGTGAACATTCAACCCATAACCCTAATCGGTTTCTACACGCCATCGTGCCGGAACGCTAAGTCGCTTGGCGGCACGTTTTTGACGGAAGGGTGGTAACTAGCCACGGCCAAAGCCTCCCACCAGACCAGACCAGAGACAATTCGGAAATTCTAAATTCTTAAACTGACCCCGCCGGGAATCGAACCCGAGACCTCCCAGTTATAAGACCACAGCGCTCACCACTGAGCCAGGGAGGTCGTCAAACCTGCATGACTCCACCAACCACGCGGTTACATGGACCGAAATGTGGGAGGGTGCACGCACTTAGTTACGGTTATCGCGATAATACGTCGTAGCTATCGAGGCAATGAGCCGCTATACCTATATTATATCAACATTCAACGTACCTATAGTTCTTGCAATTCACGAGGGCGACTGACTTATGGTTGTGTGTGTGTCGTATCTGTATAAGTGTGAGCGAGCGCAATGCTCGCGCCTGCCCGCTCCCACTAGGCTTTGACAGGCACGCACACTTATGCAATGTGCATGTACACGAAGTAACCACAAGTAAAGCTCACTCGCCTTCGTGAATTGCAAAAACTGTAGCTTAAATACATAAGCTTATGGAATAAATTATATATGCAAAGCTGCAACTTTGACAAAGGTGGCGAAAAACTAGTTACTCAACTTCATAGTATTTTCTAAAAGATACAGCTCGAATCGAATTATTTATTTTTCACGGACAAAACCGAAGCGAAGGCAAGAACTATTATTGCAATACAATCCTTACTAATATTATAAATGCGAAAGTGTGTTTGTTTGTTGGTTTGTCCTTCAATCACGCCGCAACAGGGCTACGGATTGATGTGATTTTTGCATGGGTAGGTATAGTTGAGGACCTGGCGAGTGACATAGGCTACTTTTTCTCCCGGAAAATCAAAGACTTCCCGAGGGATTTTAAAATTAAATCCACGTGGACGAAGTCGCGGGCATCAGCTAGTACTTAATATTATTATCATAGTCTAGTGACTGCCTCTAGGTATTGTTCTTCGTCTCTTTAATATTAAATCGAACCGCAAAAGTATTGGGAAGTATTAAATAAAAGGATATTATTTGATCGGGCGATATATCAAAAGAATGGGACATATCGGAAAAACAAAGTCTGGCCAAATATCCAATGGAAAATCAATCCATCAAACGCGATAAAAAATAGGTATGTTTGGGAAACTTAATATCGGTTTATAGCGCGGAAGGATTTATCGTATACCTACCCTACCTAGTTATCTGTATGATTGTATTCCAATATTTTTATTGATTGGCTTTTGGCAAGGTTACTTAAATATTTCAGTGTCTACAATGCTTGTATTCGTTTCATTTATCCAGCCGGCTAAGCCGTTTTTTAAAGATACAGCTTTTCAAAGCGTATTTCCATAGATACGAGTACAAGTGCGACGTTTCCCACTGACATTTTTGCTCGTCTTTGCTTTGCCATTGATAAATCTAGGCGTTTTATCTTAAATCATTAAAATTACTTTTGTAATGTTATTTTAAATTGTAAAAAAGTAAATTTTATGATGAAAATTAAATATGTAGGTACTCACTCCCTTTTAAGTATGCATACGTGATACGGGCAGCTACGGAACCCTTCACTGCGCGTGGCCAGACACGCATTGGACCGTTTATTTTTTTTGTAAAATAGGCTTGCACTTGACGACAATCAATAATGGAAAGCACTGATGAGGTCTAGGTTGGAGTACGCTTGCCTAGAAGATTCCTTATTCATTCCTGACTTGAAGGTATAGTTAGGTACCCAAATTAAAGGTGGCAGGTAACACTGATGCTGGAAAGGTGTTCCGACACCTCAGCGGCGGTTCGTTACAGAGACGATGAAGTAAGCGTTTCGTGCGAGTAGGTTAGATTTGACATCTTTACGTGCCACGTGCGACTTCTAGCGGTTCTATGGTAAAAAGGTGAAAGGGACACAAGGTTGTGAAGTTCCTGAGCGCACTCTCCAAAGTAAACCGATAGAAACCGATAAAAATAGTTTAACCGATAGAAGACCGAAAGCCGATAGACAAGCGACATTGCACACACACACACACACACACACACACACACACACACCCTGCATGCTGCACCTGTGCTTTTTATTTTTTTGTCCAAAACACTTGCGATATTGTACTATTTGCTGATGATACGTCTTTGATTTTTAAAGTCGATAGGACAAAAGACAATTTTGACGATGTAAATATTGCATTATCTCAAGTTTCTGAATGGTTTACGGCAAATAATCTACTTTTAAATGCTAAAAAAACCAAGTGTGTTGAGTTTTTATTGCCCAACACCAGAACTGTCAGTAAAAATTTAAAGATAAGTAATGAACCCTTGAAAACCTTGAAAAGTGAGGACTCCACAGTGTTCTTGGGATTAACCCTGGACTCAAAACTGCAATGGGGCACCCATATAGCAACACTTGCTGGCAAGCTTAGCTCTGCTGCTTACGCTGTTAGGAAGATTCGACAGTTAACTGACATAGAAACTGCAAAAATTGTTTATTTTGCATATTCCATAGTAGGGTAAGCGATACAGTGATTGGCCGTTTAAGGTGAACATTGACTTTAAACATTTATTCCATCGAATTAAGGCTCAAAACCGAATAACATTTGTTCTCAAACTGTTGAGTATGAATCTGAGAATTCAAATAAAGCACAAATGTGATCTTATTGCATCTCTTTATTAACTTTAACGCAATAAACTTAAAAATGAAGCCAAAAGTACGATCATTGGCCTTTGAGCATAGCGAATGCCATACCAAAAGTATAATGATTACCATGTTAATCATTATACGTTTATATAGATTAGCACTGCTGATCTAGGTATATAATGCGTTATGCCAATCACTAGTGAAATTTATTAGAATCACACTAAAATATGCGATAGTGATGTGCAGGTATAGGATATTTTGTATCTATTAAGCCCTAAGTCGATAAATTAGTAGGTAGGTACAATTAAAAAATAACGTAAAGGTAATGATATAAAATTTGAATCTTTGACAGCTTGCGTTCGGTGCATAAGATTTTGTATGCATTTCTGCAGTTTTAAAAATATTAATCACTCATCATCAAGAAAAGGGGAGCTGTTAATTACTAGAAACGTAAGCAGTTTGGAGTCGTTATAGTCTCAAATGCAGTGTGACTGTTAACCTTGAAAGTTTAACAAGAAAAATACCTATCACCGCGTCTCGCCGCGGTCCGAAATTTCTTGGGTCAGTGTAGGTACTAAGACATTCAAAGTATTACCTATTAGTATGGCCTCCAAGCCCACGACCGTCTGTGCAGGATGCCCAAATGTTATTAAGGGTCGAGAATCTCTTCTCTGTTCAAAGTGCAAGCAACCATTTGACCTCCTCTGTGCAAATGTTTCCGATAGAAAATTCAGTTCAATGACAAAGGAGGACAAGAGATGCTGGACATGTCACATATGTCGTAGCCAGCAACCTAAAACTGATAACTCTAATACGCCCATAAGGCCCCAGAATTCTGTTCAAACAGTTATCCCTGACAACGACTTAACCAGCCCCGATATCCAAAATATTACTCTTCGCAAAAGACCTGATCCTTCTTCCGACATGATAGACCTCTCTGATAGTTCTAACGCATGAAGACTTCTGGAAGAGGTTAGACAGCTCACACAAGTGATATCTTCTCTCAAGAATAAGTTAGAGGAGGCTACTGCGTCGCTAAATCGCTGTCACGAGAGGCTCGACGCTATGGGGGCCGCCATATCTTCAAATGAATCCCGCATCTGTGCCCTTGAGAGCCGCAATGGCGAAATAGACCTATTGAAGTGCAAAGTCAGTGAGCTTCAGGCGGAAGTAGATGTCCAGGCACAAAATTGTCTAAAAAATGAAGTTGAGATCTGCGGCGTGCCGGAGTGCTCCGGTGAGAATACAAACCATATAGTCTTGCTGTTAGCAAAAAAAGTCGGAGTAGACCTCTCAGAACTTGACATAGACTGGACTATGCGCGCAGGACCACGTATCCTTACTGCTGTGAACGCAACGGGCAATGCAAGGAAACAACCTCGCCCTGTTGTTGTGCGGCTTCTGCGTCGTGCTAAAAGAGATGAAATCCTAAAAGCTTTTAAAGCTCGAAGAAATGTAACAAGCACAGACTTAAACTCACAAGAACCCGCACAAAAAGTCTACGTAAATGAGAGACTCACGCCGAAAAACAGGGTGTTATTTCGCGAGAGCAGAGCCAGAGCGAAGGAAATGGGTTATACTTTCTGTTGGTGCAAAAACGCCACAATATACGTACGGCAATGTGAAGGAAAATCCGCTTCTGCCATCAGGAGTAACGAAGACCTCAAACGTCTTGTTAGTCAAAAACATGGAATTCCGCCAAATGATGCAACCCTACAATAGATTTTACCGTTTAAATTCTGAAACAAAGTTGAGCCTTTACTTTATGAAAAAGGCAGTTTTAGTTTTAATTTTAATTTTTTATACTAATCACAGAATGAATGAACTCTGGTCTGCTGCGTCAGATAATTGTTATGTCTTATCATCATCACTAATATTAATTTATAAATTTTGTCGAAAATATCGTTATGTCTTATCGTTAACACTAATATTAATTTATAAATTTTGTTTAAAAAAACCATTTTTGAGTGTTGACAGCTATTGTAAAGTGATGTTCCTGCACGATTTTTATCTATTGGTGTCCAGCTACTTTTTACTTTATGCACTAAACATAATATATACTACCATACTCCTTCATACACAGGAAAAGACATTAAACTTTGCTAATACATCACTCACCAAACACTATACACTTATACTATCCTTTTTACTATATTACAACCTGGCCAGACTATGCCCTACTATTGGAAGTTTCAAACATATTAACTATTTCATACTTATTTTTCATAAAAATAAACTGAACTTAGTACTACAGAACTGGCCCTCTTATACCCATATTCATATTATAATATACTCATATTTATATTACACTCATATTTTTTATTATAGTAATATTTGTATTAAAAAACCTAAGCATTTGTTTGTATTACAATGGCTCTTAATTTTTTGTTTTGTAGAAATTTGTAATACATTAATTAAGTATATGGATAATAACTATATGCTACTAATAGGGTACACTTACATGCTAATCTACATATTATACAGAAACAATACCTTAAGACTAATACCTATGTATATTACACTAGTGAATAGTCACTTCATTGGCTTATTTATCTACTACAATGGATGACAAAATAATTGAGAATATTGAGATTCTAGACAGCATAAACTCTCAAAATTCCTTTGTCTGTGAACCTGAAACCTGCAGCTCATATTTACGGATACACAAAAGGAGTTTTAAAATTATGACCCAAAATATACGAAGTATACAACATAACTTTACTGAATTTCTAACACTCCTTGACCGAATGAACATAAAACCTGATGTCATTGTACTTACTGAGTGTTGGTTGTCCAACTGCTATATACTGCCTAGGATTGATGATTATTTTTCAGTGTCGTCCAAAAAATTTTACAACCAAAATGATGGTATCGTCTTATATATTAAGGAAACATTTAGTGCAGACACTTATGAACCCCATTTTCTAGAAGCTAATTGCTTGGTTACTTCCGTAAATAACATAATATTAGTATCTATTTACAGACCTCCTTCTTTTAGAAATACGAATAGTTTCTTAGATTCCCTAAATATTTTACTTAAATCATTGGATAAAAATAAAAATGTCTTTATTATAGGCGATATCAACATTGATATTAAATTAAATAATTCTGACCCTAACTCCCCCAGTTATTTGGACTTAACTGCATTTTACGGTCTTTTGCCAACTCACTTATTACCCACAAGGAACAATAACTGCCTTGACCATATTTTAGGTAAATCTTCTGTGGCTTACATTACACTCGTGATATCAAATAGCCTTACAGACCACGATACTGTTATGATCTCTTTGGACTACAAAACAAACCTCAAGACTAGTGATAGACATATAATTAAAAAACTTAACTACTCTGTTATAAAGACCGACTTACTTAATTGCAACTTTCAACCTATTCTGGAGGTGCATAACTGTAATTTTGCCTCTGATCAACTTATAGATATGGTCTCATTAATCATAGATAAAAATACTACTCAATGTCTAGCATCCAAACGAAATACACCACGTAAACCTTGGGTTACCACAGGCCTACTAAGATGTCTAAGACATAGGGATCGATTACATAAGAATTCTAAGAAAAATCCGGAGAATGAATCATTGAGACTTATCTACAAAAGGTATAGAAATTTTTGTACAAATTTATTAAGAAAATTGAAAAGGCAATATGAGAAAAGGGAGCTCGAAAAGGCAAGCAGGTCCAGTATTAAAAAAACGTGGGAAGTAATTATTTCAATAACTAATCTTAAACCTAAAACTCAAGACTCACGTGACTTACTCACTATTGAAAACTGTCCAACTAAAGCCGTCTCAACCGTTAATGAATATTTTGTCAGTATCGGTAAAACCCTTGTTGACCAAGTTAAATCCCAGCTAAATTTAGAAAATGACACACTCCCTAATCAACTAAGTCCTAAAACTCACTCCTCATCATTTGTCTTGTTGGAAACGGATCTATCCGAAGTTTTGACACTTATCAATTCACTTAAAGCAACTAGTGCTGCGGGAATTGATAAGATACCGGCAGTAGTGCTCAAACAAAATAAAGAGATCTTTGCAGGATTATTGGTTCACATTTGTAACCTAGCTATAAGGCACGGTCAGTTTCCAAATAAATTTAAAAACTCTGTGGTTACACCAGTACACAAGAATGGTGATCGAAATCTAGTCAGTAATTACAGACCCATATCTATTCTACCTACATTTTCTAAAGTATTGGAACGCATTATTAATAATCGACTTATTAACTATCTCGAAAGTAACAATTTGCTCTCTCCTAACCAGTATGGTTTTCGTAAGTCAAGATCTACGGCTGACGCAGTCTCGGAACTTACAAGCGGTATTGTCCAGAACCTAGACTCGGGTATGAAGTGTATAGCTATATTTCTGGATTTGGCCAAAGCCTTTGATACCGTTTCCATTCCACTGCTTTTAATTAAACTAGAACAACTGGGTGTTCGTGGACTACAATTAAGTTTGTTTAAGGACTACTTAACGGGTAGAACCCAATGCGTTAAAATTGACCATTTTACTAGTAGCTCTCTTCCTGTTACGTATGGAGTTCCCCAGGGAAGCATATTAGGCCCCACCCTCTTCTTGGTCTACATAAATCAATTATGTAATATGAAACTTACAAATGGGAAGGTTATAGCTTTTGCTGATGATACTGCTCTCCTTTTCTGGGGCAAAACTTGGGATAGCACATTCCACTACGCTCAAAAAGGATTCGACGCAGTATTATCATGGCTGAATAATAATCTTCTTATATGTAATGCTGAAAAAACTAAATATCTAACCTTCACCATTTTACGTTCCTCCCAACCTCATCGTGGTAATTATTTTATAAGAGCCCACACTAACCATTGCCTTTCCTCTGTTGGCGTCTTCACCCCCTGCAACTGCCCTCTTTTAAATAGAGTTGATAGTATAAAATACCTTGGGGTCATCATTGATAATCAGTTATCATTTGAACCTCATGTAACGACTTTAACCAATAGGATCCGTAAATTAATAGCTATATTCAAAAACATTCGTCACATAGCGGAGAAAAAGTTAATGAAATCAATTTATTACGCTCTATGCCAATCATTATTGACATATTGCATAGATTCTTGGGGTGGTACGACAAAATCACGTTTACTATTTTTAGAAAGAGCGCAGAGAGCGATACTAAAAGTTAGTGCATTTCTTCCCCTCAGATACTCCACAACCGTTTTGTTTAAAGAAGCTGAAGTTCTTACGGTCAGGCAACTATTTATACTAAGCATAATTTTAAAACAACATAAACATGTGGATATGTCTGTACTGGAAGAGCTACAAAAAAATAGAAGAAAATATAAAGTATGCGTAATCCCTAAATTTAATACCCGTTTCTCTCAAAAGTTCTACTGTTTTCTTGGCGGCTACCTATATAATATTATTAATACTAAATTAAATATCTCTAATTTGAATTCATATAAATGTAAAACTATTGTACAAAAGTGGTTACAAGAACTTACATATGATAGTACCGAGAATTTACTGACTATTTTAAAGTAGTACACTTATAGATAAAACAATCTTATAGTCAACACAATCATACCCACACACACACACACACACGTGCGCGCACACACACACACTCACACACTCACACTCACACACACACACACACTCACACACACACAGTATAACTTGCATGCTCTTTTGTTGTCTATGTAGTATGAGAAGTTTGTAAGGGGAAAGCTCTGATGCCTATAACACGAGTTTTAAACTTATCGTAGACATCAGACGCTAAACCTATTAATGAAATTGTACTTACTTTCTGGACAATAAATGATTTATTATTATTATTATTATTATTATTAAAATATATTTCGTAACTAAGTAGGTATGATGTTACTAAGAGGTCATCATCATCATTAGCAACCCATCGACGGCTCACTACTGAGCGCAGGTCTCCTCTCAGAGAAGGTTTATAGGCCATAGTCCACCACGCTGGCCCAATGCGAATTGGCAGACTTCACACACCTTCGAGAACATTATGAAGAACTCTCAGATGTGCAGGTTTCCTCACGATGTTTTCACGATATTTAATTGCTTAAACGCACTTGACTCCGAAAAGTCAGAGGTGCGTACTCGGGCTCGAACCTGCGACCATCCAAATAGGAGACCACAGTCCTAACCTATCACTGCTCCTAAGAGGTACTTATCCGCATTATAAACATTCTGGTTTTAATAAGGCAATCTTAACTTATTACAATCGGTAAGTAGGTTCACAATACGTAACATAATATAGCAGCTGAAGGTATCACTTGTCTTAAAAATAAACAAATAAAATTCTTTCATAAAATTAAATTTTTAAAAAAACAAAAAAATCTTTTCTTAAAAATAAATTGCCATGCAAAATTAAACATATTTTTTTTTCAAAAGTTATTATTATATTATAGCTTATCGGATCATGTCCGACGTCTTGCGTCAATGAAGTTGCAGTAAAATCGCAAGTAACATATCCGTAATCTAAATATATAAAAGGCAAAGGTGACTGACTGACTGACTGACTGACTGACTGGTCTATCAACGCACAGCTCTAACCACTGGACGGATCGGGCTGAAATTTTGCACACAGATAGTTATTATGACGTAGACGTCTGCTAAGAAAGGATTTTTGAAAATTCCAACCCCAAGAGGGTTAAAAGGGGGTTGAAAGTTTGTATAAATGTCCGTCATTTATCAAATTATTTTTCATGTAATATCCATGAAACTTTAATTTTTGGGCTTTCGATAAAAAAATAAGAAATACGAGTTTTGCAAATTTTGAAAATTCCACCCCCAAAGATTTCAAATAGGGGATGAAAATTTGTATAAAAGTCCAGATTTTTAAGTTAATTTTCAAGTAATATCCATCAAACTTGGTACTTTAGCTTTCATCTAAATAAATAAAAGGCAAAGGTGACTGACTGACTGACTGACTGACTGACTGACTGACTGACTGACTGACTGACTGACTGACTGACTGACTGACTGACTGACTGACTGACTGACTGACTGGTCTATCATCTAACTTAACGTGAGCTAACCAACCGCTAAGAAACCATTTTTGAAAATTCAACCTCTAAGGGGGTAAAATAAGGGTTTGAAAAATCGAACTTAACGTGAGCGAAGCCGCGGGCAAAAGCTAGTAATATTATAAATACGGTGTGTTTGTTTGTTGGTTTGTCCTTAAATCACGCTGCAACAAAGCTACGGAACATCGTGATTTTTTTACAAGGTATAGTTGAGGTCCTCGAAAGTGACATAGTCTACTATGCAGATATCTTGGAAAATCAAAAAGCTCCCGCGGGATTTTCAAAACAAAATCCACGCGAATGAAGTCGCTGAAATAAAGTAGGTATTTATTATATAACAAAAAGGATTACTTTTGTATCATAAATTCCCAAATTCCACTTCAAAACTGTTACCGAGATAATCCGATATAGGTAGATATTATTATAAATCTTGGAAATGGTCCATCTGAATATAAAAATTTCAGCGTGACTTGAAGTTACGAAGTACCTAGCTATTATATTTTCATCTGTGTTTGACAGACAAACGAACATACATCAATACCTTTCGCATTTTTAATATTGATATGGTAGGAGAACATTACTTGTCAACATGTTTGACAAGTCAAAACTTGACATGACTTGTTTGGTCATTAGGTATTTTAGCCTTAAAAATAATAAACAGACTTGCATTTAGGTAGGTATACTAATTGTTCAGTATCGACTTTGGTCCATCACTACGAATTTTTGATTGTTTTGTACAAGAATTGGCATAATTAAAAGTACAACGATTAGCACGGCCAAAAATGTAAAAATATAATGATTGACCCTGCTAATATCTAGTTACTGCAGTTAAGCAGTTACTACTGTAATTGGCACTCATGCTAATCAACTCATCTTCTATACAAGCGGATGGTACTAACTTTGACCTACACTTTTTTACGTTGGTTTGAGTCTTTTACCATCAATTAAGGCATGTAAACCTAAATTGAATCATAAATAACATATAGGAAGGCTTATCTTCCAATTTGAATGCAAAAAAAGTAGGTAAAAAACAATTTTAAAATGCCTGATTCTTATGATTTTCGTAATAATCTACACCTTCACTGTCCCCGTCACAAAACTATTTTTTTTCAAGGGTTACTTAATTCATTATTTTAAAAACTGCCAGTTTTATTTTGGAGTGATGTCAACGTAGAAAAATACCAATATTTTTTTATACCTTTTGCGCAAATAAAACTGATAATAAACCAATTTTAAAGTCAAAAGGCCAATGATTGAGGGGTGGCCAAGATTACTACGGCTTACCCTATTATGTCATACGGAATCTTATTATGGGGTAAAGCAGCCGATATTGGAAAAATTTTTGTATTGCAGAAGAGGGCAATTCGCGCAATATATAATTTAAAACCGCGGGATTCCCTTCGAGAAAAATTTAAAGAAATAGGCATTCTTACAGTAGCTTCACAATATATTTACAACAATATAGTATTTGTCAGACAAAACATCGTGAATTACAAAAAAAAGGGTGATTTACACGATAGGCAAGTTAGAAATCCAAACAGGCTCGTGATTCCTCGATGTCGCCTCAAGAGGGTCCGAAAGACATTTGTGGGAATGGGCGTAACGTTTTATAATAAAATTCCACAGTCGATCTTAGACTTGCCTTTACACAAGTTTAAGAAATCAGTAAAAACTAATCTCATGAAAAAAGCATATTATGCAATTGAAGACTATTTAGATGATAAAAAAGCGTGGACATAATTCTTTCCAGCGATTCATGAGACAGCAGGTGGTAATTGAACTGTTTAACTATTCTATTGAATGTAAACTTATTTTGAAAAGAGCAACTGCCGAGTTTCTTGCTGGTTCTTCTCGGCAGGAACGGCATTCCGAACCAGTGGTAGACTCATCGACGATTCGAAAGCACTTGTAAAAAAGTTTATTTGAATAAAAAACATTTCTATTCTATTAAATCGTATGGCGGTATACGTAAGCGTTTTTAATGAAATTTTAAATATGTCAAAATTTAGAACCCACAATGGATAGCGGCACTTAGGCCTTCAATTTTAAGTTGCATAATGCGGACTGAAGGTCCGACATCATTGGTCAAAGGGCTCTTAGAAGAGCCTTTATGTTTGGCGTGTGAAGACATTTCGCACGGACTTAAGTTTGTTTGTAAGTTTAAAAAACGCTTATTTCGCCGGCAAGTTCGTCGCTCGATTAGCACCACCCAGGGAACACGTGCAGGGAGGTATAACTATAAGGTAGTACCTGCGGACGTGAACGACGGGGCATCCTGTGCTAATTTAATATTATAATATAAATAGATAAATAAAATCCTGTTAATATTTCCGTTTATAATTAAGTTTTGGAGGTAAGCGTGACGGCTGGAACGCAATTTTTGAATTTTTCAGCCGTCAACGTTCATTGATTTTAAGCACCTATGTATCTAACAAAGAAAGGAAATAAATAATTTCAATTTCAATTGCGTCGGTGCTGTAGACTGAGCATTGCTTATTAAGTGAATGATTACAATACTTATTATTTTAATAATTTCATCATCATCTCATTGTGGCAATTACAGTCAGTGTGGCAATTAGACTGATTACAGTCTCTTGATTACCACAATAATTTTAGTGTGGTGATTGGCTGAATTCATAATATTCTTGTTGCAAAATGCTGCAAAAATGCATTACCTATCTTCACACTGCAACAATCATATTAATCAAATCCAAAATATCTTCGTTTTGATTTCAGAACGATTGTTTTGGTTGTCAATTTCATTGCCAAAAATGACAGTTGACACTTGACATTGACAATGACCAATGACAGAGTGGTGACGGTGTGACAGAACAAAGGGAACAGCTGTGAACTGACACCAAAACAAAATCCAAATTCAAAACAAATCGCACTAATAGTTGGCTATTTGCTGAATATTAACGTGAACGTCTTTCTTTTCCAACAATAATTATTGTTTGTTTAAGATAATTTATGCATATTTTAATTCACTCAGGTCATTTATTTAGTTTGTGCCTTTGAGGTTATTAATTTTGGTTTTAAATTTTCAGTTCTTTTAATACGCTGATTAATTTGTACTGTTTAGGTAATTTTTCAAGACAAATGAGTGCCGCAACGGGTATGATAGCGAATTCTATACGCAATAAACTACAGAATGCGTTACAAGCGAAGCATATGGAAGTGATAAATGAATCGTACATGCACAATGTACCTAAAGGTGCCGAAACACATTTCAAAGTTGTCGTAGTGTCCGATCAGTTCGATGGATTACCTCTCATAAAGGTACCTACTGTGGAGTTGTTTTTTTAAGCTATTGCATAGCTTTTATCGCGGGCTTTGAACTAGGACAAACAGTTTGAGCGCGGCGACCGAATCAAGAAATTCCGTAACGAAAAAACCTAACACCGTCGTTCAGTAAGCGTTCAACATTTTAGAGGTTCTCAAGTAGCTCTTTTTGGCGCAGTGGGCGAGCGCCCGCTTTCTTTAGCGTATGGTGTATGATGTCGCAGGTTCGAATCTCACTCGCGAAGTAGTAACAGTGCGCTTTTCTTGTTTGTTTGTTTTTTAATTATTTTTTTGCATAATTTTTACTATGCAAAAATAAATATTGCATAAATATTATAACTGCATAAGTTGATAAAAAATGCTATGCAATAGCTTTACCGCGGCAGTCCCCGAGTACCACTTAATTTTTTTTTAAATAATTCTAGTGCACACAATTTTCAAAATATTGTCTGTATGACTGTGCTAAGCTTTACGATGGAACCAATCTTTCATAGATAGGTTTCAGAGCATTATGTGATAACTAACTTCTCTATGCAAAAACTCCTCAACCTTAATAAAACCTGTTAACATTACTGGAGCTTAGTGTATCTGCTATCTCAAATCAGTTCAAGCAAAATACTTATGAGTATTTATGATGAAAGAATGTCGTACGAATGAAAAAAAGTGATCAGAGTCTTAGAGGTGGTCATTGCGCAACACAAATAGCTATCAAAATGGCTTTCGGCACAGTAGCGGGTAGCAGGTACCAGTATGCTGCTGCTTTAAATAGTATTTTTATTTGTGCCTGCCTATAAAATCTTTTTTGGCGTATTTCTACATTCTGACATTCAAAAGATCAAATTTATTCAAAAGTTAGTTACTAAACTAGCGGCACGCTATGATGGCCGGTTTGACACATTACAATAGTGATGTGGAATGTCAATTTATTCTCGAACAAAAAACAATTAAGTTTTGTTTTTGTACCTGATTAAATAGGTTTAATAAAACAAAAATGTATATGTTTATTTAATTTATTTGAACGAACTGAATATTTGAATGAAAATGAATATACATACTTTATATGCACACAAAAAACATATGAATACAAAAGATACCAAAAAAGGTGCCACAAAAGGCCATAATTAATCAGATTCGTCCATACTACTATTTTCACTGTCGTCACTGCTATCATCACCTACATTAATAATTATATGTTCGTTTTCTATAATATTATCTATTTTCACATCTCTTTCATAATCTTCCCTTATTAATTTAACAGTTCTATTCACAACCTTTTCCCAGTCTCCTTTAGTCACATGTTCACAAGCTTCTTCTAATAATTTTAGCATTTTTTTTGTGGTAAATGGGGGTTCTGTATTGTGTCTTGCAGCATATCCCTTAATTTGAGCCCACACCAACTCAATCGCATTATACTCACAATGGTAAGGCGGTAACCGTATAACTCTGTGCCCATGTTCTAATGCTATTTCGTCAATGACGTATCGGATCTTGGTTGGTTTGTTTTCTTTTAAAAGACGTACTAATTCCGCTTTTAACATATTCATGTTTGCATCTACGCCATTTTTACGAAGCCATGCGACGATATCAGCTTTCTTTTGGGATTGGGCAGGTGGCTTGTCAATTTGCATCGAGTGGTATGGGGCGTTGTCCATAATTATAATAGATGGTTCAGGGAGGCTACACAACATTGAGGTAAACCATTCAGTAAACTTTTCTCCATTCATGTCTTCATGATAGTCTCCAGTGGTTTTTGACGCAAAAGCCATGAGAGAACCTTCGACAAACCCGTTGATGGTTCCGGCGTGACAAATTATAAGTCGCGATCCTTTTCCTACAGGAACTTTGGAAGTAGATGCTGCTGTGTCATCGTTCCAAGAACGGCCTACAGTATGGTTAGCATTAAGCCATGTTTCATCCAAGAACACAACATTTTGCCAATTTTTGATTTCTTTCACTTGCCGTAAAAAAGTATACCTTGCCATCGCTATATCAAATCTTTCCATCAATATTTTGCGTTTGTTACATTTTTTGTATCGAAATCCAATGGTCTTCAAAATCTTCGTTAAAGAACTTTCCCCACCGAAGAATAATCCAGCTTCCTTCAGTGAATGCACCAACTTTTTTCTTGTTGGATACTCCTTCTGTAAATAGTAGCCGTAAACATGTCTTCGGATAGCATCGGCATCAAAGCTATCGATGCCTACGACTGGTTTTGCTCGTTTTCTCTTTTTTGGTGTGTGAAGTTTATTTTCTTCTGTGCCAGTCTCGCCATATTTTTTTTTAGTTATCCGTCTAACAGTTCGTTGTCCAATATTAAGCGCATCAGCTACGCGTTCAACCACTGACGTTATAGGTAAAATTGGCCCTCCATTTTGAGCTTCACGATCGAAATAGTTACGAAGGCGTATTACGAACTCACGTGTCTGACTATTTAGAACAGTTCTCTGCGTACGTTCGGTCATATCGACGAAATCCACAACAAAGGGCTTGAACAGAGTCCAAATTAACGAGCAAGGGTCAACAGTAATGCAGTATCAATATTTGAAATCCAAAGCCAGGTCAAAACTATATCACAATCGCATTGCACTGACAGTTTATACTTTTCGAAGCAACGTCAATTCGAAACTGCTTTGTTTTGCATTGAGCATTGACGCGAGTTTGCCGGAGGTAGTAGTTGTGCTAGCCAGCGATCCTATGTGACGATCGTATTAGATTCCATTTTTAAAAATTTTCAATTTAGAAAACCAAATGCCGAGTTGTGGTATATATCATATAAAAATAAAAATTTTACCTTTTGTATGAAACAGCTGATATTTTTTTGCGATTTCAGAGGTTTGTCCACATAGTGAAAATTGTTCATATTCACAAGTACATTCACCCCTTAAATGGTGCAAACTGATTTTTCTACACTTGTATACATTTTAGAAATCAATTTAATAAATAAATTTTGAGTCCTAAACCTAAAACTACATTCGATAAAATTTATGAATCTCTGCACATCACTATCGTCAATAAAGTAATACAATTATTTCCTTCAAAGTCGTTATCAATTAATACGGAACTTCATGAGCGGACAAACGTCAAACCGGCCATCATAGCGTGCCGCTAGTGTAGTTAGAGGTGTTCCAGTGGTTAATATTTTTTATATATTTTAGCTTTTAATTTTTGATATTTAGGATTTTGTTTTAATTTAGATTTTAGTTAGGTATGTAGTATTTGATGTCATATTATGTTATTAATCATTACTTACTTAATAACAATTATTGTTATTCAGTAATATTGGAATATGTCTGCTAAAAGTAATTTATTTATGTATATTCAGAGACATCGGATGGTGAATGATTTACTGAAAGAAGAATTACAAAATGGAGTTCATGCTTTATCCATTGTAGCCAAGACTCCTGAGCAGTGGGAGAGCAGTGACAAGGTGGTGGAGAGCAGCCCTAATTGTAGAGGGGGCTTTGGAAAATAAAGTGTATAAGGTTTCAAGTGTTACAGGGATAGCTTTCTTAAAACTTAGCATTGTAAGGGCCTCTTGCAGAACTCTGCTAACCCAGAGTTAGCCGCTAACTCTGGGTTAAAATGATAGATTTGAAAGATTTCGTATACAGTATCTGTCAAAATAACAAATTTAATCCTGGGTTAGCTAACTCGGCGTTTCTGCAAGTGGGCCTTACAGATTAGCATTTCTTTCGGTGCATATAAGCTCGTTTTTGGTAACGCGTATAGGCGCGTAAAGGCTATTTACCACACGCGCAATTCGTACTAACGTTGTAGTGCTTATAAACTTCGTATAAGAGCGAGCCAAGTTTGTCGGAACCACCGTTTCGAGCGCGTGTACGCGCATTCCGTTTTTGAAGGGCAAAATGTGGCGCGCGTGTAAGCGCGTACCGATACAAGCTTATACGCGCGAAAAAATACGCTTGTCTGAAATGCACTTACACCTTTAGCGCAAACTATCACCTTCCTGTATTGTCAATTCAATTCCCAAGCAATGGCTTTTAGTTGTGCCAATCGGGCACAAATTGATTCTCCTGTATTGTCAATGACACAATGACCTACCTACTGGATGACACCGCTGGTGTGTTGTTTACAATTTTTTTTGGTAACTACACTGCCAATTAGTGAGGTTAATGTAAAATAAATGTAAAAAAAAAAGGTGTTTTTGGTTCATTAAAACCAATAAAAATTGGTATCAACTACAAAATGCCCAGAATGTTTTAGGCTCAAAAAACACCTGTACAGATTCTGATGTAGGTTTTAGTATTTGTCCTATTTAATTTATCATAATAAGGCAGTGTAGCTGCTGAGCTGCTATCCTTGTGCAGTTTTGAGATAGTTCTGTAGAGAAGTAATAAAGGTATATTTTGTATTAAAATAAAACATTGTTCTGTTATCTTCATGTTTTATTGTACTTAACATCTCATATGTATATATAACCAGTGGTAGATTCACTTGACAATTCGAAAGCAGTTTGTAAAAGTTTATTTGAATAAAAAAATATTCTATTATTTTCTATAAGCCAAGGCTTTTGTATGTTGTTTATTAATAACATTGGATTTTCAAAATTTCTTCTCAAAATGGACACAATCACAATCGCCCGGCTGAACTTATGATGTCCTTGCTGCAAAATTTAACCAATAAAGTCATGTCAGCCAGCCAATCAGAGGAGATTGTGATTGTCAGTCTAGTCAATCTATCAATTTAAGACAATCAAGCAGCTAGTTTTTGCAGTAAAGGGACATGTCTCATTCTTTAGTTACTATTAGGCGCGCTTGCAGAAACGCTTTAACCCAGAGTTATTAGCTAACTCTGAATTAAAAGGACAGATTTCGTATAATGCTTCTGTCAAAATTACAAATTTATTCCTGGGTTAACTAACTCGGCGTCTCCGCAAGCGGGCCTTAGCGGTTATTCTCCTCAGACAGCTTTTCTTCATTTGAATGGCCCAATGCAATAAAATCCCTAAGTCCATAATGGCCCAGGTCAAGAGGTCCATAAGTCCATTTTTTCTGTTTTGGAAAAATGGACTTTAGCTAAAGCCCTTGAGTCCATTTTTTGTTTTGGAAAAATGTATTTCGGGCCTACTTGAACTGGGCTATTATGGACTTAGTGTGCCATTCATTTGCATTATGTAAATTATTTTAGATTTAAACTTCATGGTCAATCCAATTGAATATAACATTCTTGGTATAAGTAAATTTACATTACATTTTACAATTTTTTGATTTTACAATAACATTGGAGAAAAACATTTGATTCTTAAATATTAGTTTATTAAAAGCTGCATGCATTTTTTCCTATCATAATTTATAATGAGACTAGATACATAGTATCTAATAACAACACTAGCTATATATATATTATACATATCTCCATGATTTTTTTTATTGCTGACAAATTGAATTAGATTATTCCATGTGGTCTAATGTCCATTAGACAATGGTTTGTCAGGAAATTGAGAATGACGCTTGAGAAAGCAATATCCTAAATCATCCTTGCAAGCATAATTTATGACACTCAAAACCATCAATTCATTTCGTTAGATAAGGTCCTGCCTTAAACATTGGTTCTACACAACAGATAAAAACTGTACAACTGTGCCAGATACATAATAATTATGTAATTGTAATGCCAAAAGCTATACAATTCTACAATCCATTGTCCCTAATAACTTTTGAATTTTTTTGAAACCCACAGCCCACATAGCGTGGAAAGCACCATGAACTTTCGAAATACCAAAGAGTACATTTGCGCTTTGGTGATTATCCATTCTTCCATCCAAATGTACAAAACGTAACAAATCCAGAAATAGCTTGCTCGCATCTGTGAGGTACAAAAGGTTCATCTATCTTCACAAATCCAAAACTCCTCACATAACAGCTTGCCCTCGTTGTTTGTGTGGTAAAAAGATCCTTAATATACAAACACTAAACACTCCCCACTCCAGTCTGGACATATTTAGTCATCAGTGGACAGTTACAGTTGTATCAAAGGTTGAACATATCATAGCATAGCAGTTTGCTCTCCACTGTGAGGTACAAGGGTCCATCATCTCACACTAAACACTTCTCACTCGAGTCTGGACATGTTTAGACACAGCCAGAGTTCAGTTTCAAGACCGATGCCTGTGGAAGTCCATGCAAGAGACCTTTGTCCAGCAGTGGACGTCTATCGGTTGACAAAGAAGAAGAGTTACAGTTGTATCAAAGGTTGAACATATCTATCTGGTGGCAGCTTGTATCCACTGCGAGGAACAAGGGTCCATCATCTGACACTAAGCACTCACCACTACAGCCAACAAATGTTTAGACTTTAGACTACGCCGAACGAGGGGGCAGACTGGACGTTCCGGAAATAGGATGTAATTGACATACTGGATGTTCAGGGAATTGGACAATCCGGGCCCTAAAGGCTGTATCAAAGGTTGACCATGTTCAACCAGTTTGCCCTCGTTGTTTATGAGGTTAGAAAGTCCTTCGTCTGCACAACACCAAGCGCTCCTCACTCCAGTCAACCCATGTTTAGACACCGCTGAACGGTGTTAGTTGTATCAGAGATTGAATGTGTCCAGCCGCAGCTTGCCCTCGTTCTCAGTGAGGTACAGGAGATCTGCCATCGTCTGCTCGCAGATTGCTTCCTCAGCCTTTTCGGACATCTAGAATAGATTTAAAGATATCCTTATGTAAATATTTTTTGTAAGAGAAAGTCCGAGTTCGCGTCACCGACATGCTAATGTTAATAGTATATCTGTAGCTACTATTATGAGTATGACATGTTTTCACTTCTGTCGGTAGCATGACTCAACTTTTAGCATTCTAATTGCGCCAATGGCAGTATCATCTTCACAGGTTTATATTAAAATCTTTGCTTGAAAGTGCCCAGTTTAAGAAATTAGTCAGAGCATCGACTAATTTGTGAGTAACTCACGTCAAACTCGATACTGCCATTGGTGCAATTAGAATGCCATAAGCCTACTTTATCGTATTAGTTTACAAATTGCGAAAAACCAAATTAAATTTAAATTTCGCGGCCAGACCCGTTCAGTTCACTTTTATAGTTCGGCCGTTCAGAGAATGCGTTCCTGACACCTGTCAGTTAGTCACGACAACTGTCACAAAATTATAACATTAATTGATTATTGATATAATAATGTTGTTTTAATGCTCATCAATTGTTAAAACGGTAAACAACCAGCAATAATATTTTTATCGTAACTGCAACGCCATTACAATTTACGTCGTCAGTTCAATCGCGACGTGTCAGGAACGCATTCTCTGAACGGCCGTAGTTTAGTTATGCTATCAATTAAAAAAGATAGTAAGGCGGGGTAGTAGCAGCCCTGGTACACGTCCGCGAACGCCTCGCCCTGGCACGTGCCGTTCTTGAAGAACAGTATCTTACCGGTCGGTAGTTGTAGTCCGTGTTTGGCGGGAACTTGAAGTTGGGCCCGAAGTTGACGCTGACGGTGCTGCTCCGGTGCAGCGAGACGGCGGGGTAGTAGCAGCCCTGGTACACGTCCGCGAACGCCTCGCCCTGGCACGTGCCGTTCTTGAAGAATAGTATCTTGCTGCCGGGCAGTGGCTTGAGGTTGTTCAGAGACTCCTGAATGTTGTCCTTGTCTTCGTAGTACAGGTGGCTCTTGAATTTGACTAGAGGCTGTGGAAGATAAATTTCATTAGATATCATTTTTTTGAATATGTGCAGCAACTAAGGACTGGGTTACGGACTATTTTCAAGCTCCCTCTTCCCTTTGCATTGACCTACTAAGACCATTTTGGCGCTCATTCCCAACAAAAGCGAGAGTGATTGAGAGAGACACATTTCACATTCTTCTTCTTTTTCTTGGTCGCGTTCTTCATTTCTTAAGGTCGTGTCCGTATTTCACTTCTCGTTGATTATTGTCTCGTTGGTCACTAAAGCTAAAGGAGTGGAAGCTCCTTTCGGTCCTCGGCCTTCCTTATTGCGGTCGTAAGTGGAAGGCCAGTGTCTTGATCTGGTCTGACCAGCGGCTAGGTGATCGGCCGCGTGGTATTTTGCCCTCCACCATGCCTATGACTATCAGTTTGTCTAAATTACTGGGAATGCGTCGGACAATGTGGCCAAAATACCCCAGGCTCTTTTGATGGCCAATTGTTTTCGACAGCATTTCACATTAGTGTAATGGATTTTCAGCTCACTTTAGAAAATCAGTTGCTTTTTTACAGACTCTCCAGCAGCGTCAAGTACAATGTATCAATGCAGCCATTAAGTCTTGTATTTAATAGAGGTGAGTGCACTATGGCCAAAATGTTGAAGGTGGCCGAAATTCGGTTTTGTGAACAATTGTTTTTTGTAAAAGCGGGAGATCAATTATGGACGCCATCGAAAAGGCTAAAAACATCGCAAAAGCAGCCAAACACAACACACGAACGAACCAAAAAAAACTGTGTGCATTCATCGCTTTGGATGTCAGAAATGCTTTTGTCATGTGCAAGCAGTACCTGGGTCGACAGCCAGAGATGGGAGGTTTTAGTCCGTAGGGCACTACACAGTGCAGTCGACATGGCATCAAATGACATCCATGTGGATTTCCTCCTCCCCAGAAAGAAAAGGTACCCAACTACCTGGTGGGGACTGAAGCGTCCACTTTCGTTTTTCAGTAGATCTTTATCGCTTTTGTGGTTCTCAAGGTGGATTATACGGGTCTGCCCTCGAAATTCAAATTTAATTTGGTTTTTCGCACTAATTCGGAACTACCTCCTAACCTCGGACTAATTTCTTAAACGACACTTTCAAGTAAAGATTTTTATATAAACCTGTGAAGATGATACTTCCCATCGTCGCAATTAGAATGCCATAAGATTCTTTGTCGTATTAGTTTACAAATTGTGAAAAACCAAATTAAATTAGAATTTCGCGGCCAGACCCCTATAATCCACAAAGATGATGGTGATCATGTTTTGTTCACTCACGCGGTCTTTGTAAGTAGTGGGGACGTATTTGGTGTGCGCGCTGTCGGGCAGCACGATCAGGAAGCCGAGCGTGTCGCCCTCGCCGTAGCCCGCGCTGTAGTGCTTGCCGCGAGACTCGTGGAACCTGCGTACAAACGACCTAAGTGTAAGTTCAAAGCATAGACTTAATATATTTACTAGCGTAAGACTGAGTTTCCACGGCGCGGTTCGCGGCCCGCGCCTGCAGCGGTTGCGGGCCCGCAGCCTGCGTAGAATGCAGATTTGTATGAAAAATAAAGCAGCAATTTCCACGGCGCGGTTTGCGCCCGCGGCGGGCGGGTACAATTTGGTACCGCAACCGCTGCGGGCGCGGGTGCGAACCGCGCCGTGGAAACTCAGTCTAAGGCCCGCTTGCAGATCCTATATATTGCTTATCCTTTTAACGCAGAGTTAGCTGCTGCTTTGACAGATTTCGTATAAAGCTTCTGTCAAAATTACAAATTTATCCTGGGTTAAACCTAACCCGGCGTCTATGCAAGCGGGCTTTAGTAGACCCCTTGTCAGCCGCAAAACGCGTAACCGATTTTGATTTATCAATAAGTGCAACTTCTAGTGACTTCTTATTTTCGCGTGACCGTGACGGTGAAATCTGGTCATAGCGATATCCGATTTGCTTTGCTTTTCTCTTTAGGTATTGCCGTAAGAGATTTTTTCACTCCTCACTTCTTTGTATGTCTTATGGTAGTAAATATATTAAGTCTATGGTTCAAAGCAATTAGTGATATTTAATTTGCTTAAAGAACAGATAACTCCGATGCGTGCCTGGGATCGAACCTTGTGCAATGTGCATGCTTCGGTCTACCTTTGCATGTGTGCCTGTTCAGGTAGACCGGAGTGTGTGGAAATAAACCTGTACAAGATCCAAATCAACATTTTTTTTTTGAGGTTACACCAAACTGCTCCGATAAACCGTATCTTCCCATACATGTCGTAGGGTTTATATGACAGGAAAACTGGACTGTCCCACTGTCCCAAGTTTGCAGGCACAAGCAGCGTGAATGGCTTACATTACTCCATTCGCCTCCGCAGATAAAAAAAACTTCACAGATCCGTTCCGATACACTCTCCGGTCTTGTTCCGGTAGACCGTACCATGTATGGCCGCCATGGATATAGGTTAGGATGTAGAATAGAATATAATAGAATAGAAATAAATATTTTTTATTCAAATAAACTTTTACAAGTGCTTTTGAATAGTCGATGAATCTACCACTGGTTCAGAATGCCTTTCCAGCCGAGAAGAACCAGCAAGAAACTCGGCGGTGGCTCTTTTCAAAACAAATTTTCAATACAGTAAATACTATGCTATATATGCAGTGTTCCCACAATGAGGGAAGTTCCAAAAATGCATACCGACTAACTTCTATCCTAAGATGGGCAGACATAAGGTAGCCCCATTCCCGCCGGTGGCACCGGTTCACGAGCATGACGCATGACCCAGCCATTGCTTCGCTCAACCATATTTGAAGGAACGTCTCTGCGAAGTACCAAGTCTTAATTGTAAGAAGAAAAACAAAGGCACTCACCTAGTCCCTTTCCGGCTGCGCCACGAGTAGCCGAACTTGTCGTAGCCCAGCGGCGCCTGCAGGTTGGCGTAGCGGCGGCCCCAGCCCAGCCGCGTGGCCGCGCCCTCGGGCATCTCCTCCACTGTCGCCTCCCAGTACCACGAGCCGCGCGACACGCCTGCCGAAACACAACATTATGTAAAAGTGCCCTTACATCAAGAGTGAATAGGCATCTTCGAGGAATGCGCGCTCCATCTTGTGCTGCATCTTCACTTAGGTACCATCAAGTGAAATTGCAGTCAAGATCTAGGTCCGTAATATTAAAAATCGGATTGTTTTGTTTTGTCGGACCCTATTTTGTTTTTGATTCACGACAAGATAGCCCTTCACTGCAACCTCACCTGATGGTTAATGACGATGACTAGACGACGACCAGCCAGATGTTAGCGGGCTTATAGCTTAGAAGGGGGTTTGGCAATTTTAATTATACCCATATCATAAAAAATTTGTCCATAATATCTCCCTACAGCTTCACTGGGGGATGCGAGCGCATAAACTCTGCCAGTTCTGCGAGCCCTAGGGTTCGAAGAAATTGTAGGTAACATCTCCGTACGGGCGCCTCCTGTGAGGCTCGGACCTCCGCATAGGCTGACGTTGGGGCATGTACGGTTGTTGAAGTAGAACAGTCTGTACGCCCCTGAATAGTGATCACGTCCGGGTAACGTAAGAAATCGGGGACTAAAAAAAATTAAAGTAAAATATGTTGAGCTTATCACTACATATTATAAAACAAAGTCCCCCGCCGCGTCTGTCTGTCTGTCTTATATGTGTACTTCTTTTATAAGCCTACGTACTGTTCAATATGCTGTTCAATATAACTTAGGGAACATTTCAAGGAGTTTGCAAAGCATAGGCGTAATATGCTCTACTACACGTGCGAAGCCGGGGCGGGCCGCTAGTAATATTATAAGATACAATTTATTGAGTAAGCGCGAGCTATTCTCCTACTAACGCCATCTATTGTCAAAGCCAGAAACTCATTTTGATAGTTTTTGTACGGGCTCGTCTTCCAAAATTTTGACGGGATTTCCGCATTTTCACATCCAGGTTGAAAATGACCTCTTGCCACATCTACTTAGGCTACCTTTTATTCCGGGAATAGATATTTGGACGTGGTTACGCAAAGGTCTCAACCCACAAAAAAAAGCTCACCATGCGTAGCGCGCACCATGCAGTATCCCTTCTCCCCGGTGACCGCGAGTCTGTCCTCCGCGATCTTCAGCTGCGGCGCTCGGTCGTGCAGAGCCAGTAGCACTATCCCGGGACACATGGACCTGTACAGCCAGCCCGGGATCGGTTTGCCGCTCCATTCGTTGTTTTCGTCAAACTCCTGGGGAAAAATTGAACGAGGCGATTGTGGAATGCGCTCGCAATCGAAAGTTTTTGTTGATTTTCTTTTATTGGCTCGTCTTGAGGGCTTGAATGCCGTGACGGTAAACGGCATGCTCGTCTTGAGGGCTTGATGCCGTGACGTAGACGTGACTCGACTAATTTGTGATTAAATCACGTCCAACTCAGTATTTTGATTAATTTCTTAAACTGGTCACTTTCAAGTAAAGATTTTTATGTAAACCTGTGAAGATGATAGTTCCACTGGCGCAATTAGAAGGCCATAAGCCTACTTTGTCGTATTAGTTTACAATTTGCGAAAAACCAAATTAAATTTGAATTTCGGGGGCAGACCCTTGTCTTCAACCTTAAGTCTCTCAAATTCGTTTAGGTCACTAGTGCTATAAAATTACCTGTCTAAACGGCGCATGGGTATCGGGCTCAGCCAGTATGTACCGATAGCCGTCTTTGTTGAACGGATGCTCCGTGGGGTAGCCGTGTGAGGGGACTTTCAACGCCG
This sequence comes from Oeneis ivallda, assembly GCA_029955525.1. Lineage (NCBI taxonomy): Eukaryota > Metazoa > Arthropoda > Insecta > Lepidoptera > Nymphalidae > Oeneis > Oeneis ivallda. The sequence continues at coordinate 4,722,723 of JARPMR010000012.1, read as the reverse complement.
CCAGGTCCGCCGAGCGGCCCTTCTTGCCCACGGGCGCGCTCGCCTCCACGCCCAACGCTGGACGACGCTTGCCTTGACGCCCTTTCACGTTGCCTCCGAGTTGGACTGCAAATAAAGTATTGCTAAGTACAATATATGCATGCATCATGATTTTTTTTTATTCGATGACAAGCTAGTCCTTGACTGCGATCTCACCTGATGGTAAGTGAGGATGCAGTCTAAGATGGTAGCGGGCTAACTTGGAAGGGATATGGCAGTGAACATTTAACCCATACCCTGATTGGTTTCTACACGCCATCGTGCCGGAACGCTAAATCGCTTGGCGGCAAGTCTTTGACGGTAGGGTGGTAACTAGGCACGGCCAAAGCCTCCCACCAGACAAACTTTGCTTGAACGCGCTAATCTCAGGAACTACTGGTCCGATTTGAAAAATTCTTTCAGTGTTAGATAGCCCATTTATCGAGGAAGGCTATATAGTATATATCATCACGCTAAGACCAATAGGAGCGGAGCACCAATTAAGAATGTTTCAAAATCGGTTTTTTTTTCATTTTGAGAGCTTCCGCTGCGTGCGCTGCGTAAACGGTTAAAGTTTCACAAAAATCATGTTTGACAGAATTGTTCTCCTTTAAAAGTTCTAAAAAAAAGTCCGCGACAGCATTTGTCTATCTTTTAAGGTTGGCTCACTATAACCTTTTTTATGCTAACCAAATTTGTTCTAAAATAATGCATTATTTGCGAAGGTGTTTTTATAAACATGATATTAATCCTTATCATAGCTCCTTAACGTACGTATTATTTAAAAATATTTTCACCTTCTACGTAAACGAAGTCCGGGTTTAAGTTAGCGTTAGCCCAAAGACGAACGCGGACGAAGTCGCGGGCAGAAGCTAGTAATATATAAAAATTCTTTTTGAAAAACTTAACAGCAAAAATAATTTTAGTTTGTACAAGTATGTACTCGTACCTATGTTGAAGTCGGGCGGGCCTAAATAGAAACGATGAAATCGATACGCAACGTTAGCCCGAACCTACTCCTTTTCTTGAAGTCGGTTAAAAATTGGTAAACATTGCATCTACAGCTGTGCGATTCTCTAAAAAAATATTGTTAGTGTGACGATTGCAATCGCGTCTGATTGGCCGATACCACTCGCTATTATTGGTTCTACTCACCGATGTATATGTAGTACTAGATTTGCGGTTACGAACACTTACCTGAACTGAATTGTGCTGAATTCACAACACTACAGTTAGTGTGGCCGTGGCATTCGCGACATACGGACGCGGGCGCTATTTATGCAATAAAACTTTCTAGGTACCTAATTGTGAATTGAAAACCCAACAATAACTATTAGGTCTTTACCTATGAAACTGCCTTTCTTCAGCACTGGTCATTTCAAATAAAAAAAAAATTGTAATGGCTCTGTATTCTAAATTCAAATTAATTTTGTTTTAAAACCATGACTTTCTATTTACAAACTCAGTCTTTTGATTTTTGATTAGCGTTGTATTTTCATTACATTTGAACATTTTTCGTCATAATGGATACTTTAAAAATTCGTGTAATTATGGAATATGAGTTCCGTCGTGGCACCAACGCGACACAAACGGCCCGTAACATCAAAAACATTTACGGAGAGAACTGTACAAACGATCACACAACCCGTTATTGGTTTTCCCGGTTCCGTTCTGGAAATTTTGACTTGAAAAATGAAGCTCGTGGTCGTCCGGAGACTTTGGTTAACAATAATGAATTAAAGGCGATTGTGGAAGCTGACGAAACTCAATCTACAGCTGAGCTAGCAGCAGCTTTTGATGTAAGCATCAAAACAATATTGATCCATTTGCGACAAATTGGCAAGGTAAAAAAGCTTGATAGATGGGTGCCCCACGACCTTAACGATCGCCAGCGCAACGTACGCGTCGAGACCTGCCTTGCGCTGCTCAACAGGCAAAGAAATGAAGGAATTTTGAAACGAATTGTTACGTGCGACGAAAAATGGATTCTGTTCGACAATCGAAAGCGCTCAGCAAGTTGGTTAGACCCTAGTTCAGCACCAAAGCAATGCCCTAAACCAAAAATGACCCCTAAAAAGGTGATGGTCACTGTTTAGTGGTCTAGTGCGGGTGTGATTCACCACAGCTTTTTACAAAACGGCATGAGCATTAATGCAGATGTGTACTGTGAAGAACTGAGAGAATTATGGAGAAGCTTGCACATCTGCAACCAGCTTTGGTCAATCGGTCGTCCACACTGCTCCTTCACGACAACGCGCGACCCCATACTGCGCAACAGACAGTCTCCAAGCTGCAAGAGCTGGGGTTGGAAGCTCTCCCTCATCCGCCATACTCACCAGACCTTGCACCTACCGACTATTACTTTTTCCAAAATTTAGACAACTTTCTAGTGGGTAAAAAATTCAATTCCCGAGAGGCAGTACAAAATGCCTTTGAAGAGTTTGTTGCCTCCCGTCCAGCTGATTTTTACAAGAAGGGCATCAATAAACTGCCAATGCGTTGGCAAAGATGCGTCGATTGCATGGGTGATTACTTCGAATAACAGAAATAAAAAAGTTTGAAAAAATAAGTACTTTCACTTATTGCATACAAAACGGCAATTTCATAGTTAAAGACCTATTATATTCAAGTAAAAAAAAGTATAGTTATTATAGTGAATAATTAGATAACAACATCGTAATTCGTAACACTAGATACGAAATAAAAATTATTTCTTGATTATTCTAATACTTTTTTAAGACGAACGACCGAGCGATATTTTCAAGGATATAATATGCTTTCCGCACCCCGCACATCGTTCACGTCTCTGCGACCTGCAGCCGCGTGATACAATGACGATTTGCAACCTTGTTCACCATGCCGGCCGGCTCCCCTCTCTATCTCAGTCCGTGCAGTCCAAAACTTTAAACTGCGACACAGTTCTTATTCCGAATTGCCGGTCTAAGCATAGAGTCGTTGGTTCTACTCCTCTCTCAGAGAAGAGTTTAGAGAGCGTCACTTTTGCGGTCTTCTAGCTTTCGGCATTTTTGCACGAGCCACCGCACGATACGATTAGCGGTAACGATACACAACATACGACATAGCACACGACGTGAAGTTCATACGTTTTTCGACGAGTGACGATAAGGCAACCAATTTTTGCAATTTGAGGTGTCGTGAAACTCGTGAAACATGTGGTGCGTCGTCAGCAAGTTTATACTTCTTTCGTACAGCCGCCATATCGTCACCGCAAAACACTCAATAACGACCTAGTAGCGGCATGGAGACCGTGGACGACATTGCCAAAAAGGCCCAAATTAAACAGTGCATCGTTCATCGTTGCGAAAATTTTTGTGAAAATGAACCGTCTTAATTCGCACTAAGGGTTAATTTTCTACGGTTAATTTTTCGAGATTTTTGCTTTCATTTTCGAAGGTCATCGGTGAGCCATCCGTCTAAATTCGCCCTTAGGGCAAAGAGCCTCAGGGTTCATTTTCGCAAAAAATATTCGCAAAAATGAACGATGAACGATGCACTGTCTAATTTGGGCCAAACTCATCTGTAAAACGTGTGTCGTTCTGTGCGGTGTCGTTCAATAAGTAAACGGTCCATAGAAATATGGCGCTCGGAGTCGTCACCACAATTTATCGTGCCGTGCGATGACTCGTGGAAAAACGCCCTCTGGTAAGGTATTTTACGTAAAGATAGGTAGGTACGTACCGTTAGGACATTTGAATCTCGATGGATAATGAAAGGGGTTGATCATGATGGATTACAACGAATTAATATATTTTTTTCTTGCAAATCCTTTACATTCCAAGATAATCAGGCCCCTGACACTCGCCTACAATTGGTTGTACCGTTAAATATTCAAGATGGCGGATTACCCCCAAGAAGATTACCCATAGACAAAAGATCATAGCATTGACAAACATAGAATTGCTTAGGACGGACTCTTTTCCTGTGTGTGTTTGCGACGTTTGACATAATAACTCTTTGCGTTTGACCGTTGACGTTATACGTTGGAAGACTATTCAGCAAAATTTTTTCAATTTTGTGATCGTTTGTTATCAAAATGCCTTGCAAAATCTGTTTAATTCCGACTTGCCGAGCTACTTCGAGTGAAGGCAAGCGATTATTCCGGGTACCGCGGAGTGAAAAATATCGTGAGATGTGGAAGATCAATTTAATGCCCCAGGCTCCTCAACAGTCAACTATCACAATATATAAAACCAAGTCATTTTCGTAGCCTATATGTCTGTGAGAAGCATTTCGAAAATAAATATTTAAGTGGACAAAGGAAACGCTGTCCGAGTTTATTTACTTCTGCAGAGATTTCGACTGGAGTTCCCACTCAATCATTATTGGAACAGTTTCATGGTATGTACCTACAGTTCCTTTATATCAAATAGTTTGATTTTTCATTACTGTTGTAGTACTGTCTAATTAATTTCTTCTTTAAACAGATGCCCATGTCATCCTAAAAGATTATTATCTAAAAACATTATTCTATACAAAAAAACTAAAAAATAAAGTTTTATTTAGTTAGATAACATTAATTAAAATTGCTATAATTCGGGCCATCTTCACGAGATCGAAAACGTTCCGTGATCTCGAATGACGTCTCAGTTCACACCACCTATGGGCTGTGGAATTGTCATTGTTTGAAATGTGAACTGTGACGTCATTAGAGCAAATGGAACGTTTTTGCGGCAATTTACTTTTTCTCGATTTTTATGAAAAACACTGAAAAATATGCCGAATTATACGTTTTGTTAGCTTTAGCATTTGTATTGAGGTCGCTACAGAGATGCCGGATCGACTACCGGTATATCCAAGTGTTGAAGTGCTTGTACGAAAAACGCCACTATGTCAGTACTAGGGCTTGCAAATATTCGAAAATTTTGGTATTCGAATATTCGGCTTTTTTTCGGGTATTATTCGAATAATTCGAATAATATTCGAATAATTTAAAAAAAAGCTGTTACAATAGTCATGTTTTTAATTGCCAATCTCTCACTAAGAATCTACTAATTTCTATGAATCAAAACAAAATCTTAGTTAAAAATTAAAGAACTGTTTGGAATTTGACTATTTTGGCACTAGGTACAACAAACTATAAAAAATTTGTGCATAACAAGACAACTACAACATAACAGTCTTATAAACCGAGATCTGAGTATTGTAATAATAACTAATAATACTTATATAATAACTAGTAGGGCGCGTGGGTGCGCGGCCCGCAAGCGGACCGCGGTTTTTCTATCGTCAAGTGGACTTTCAGGTCCTGATCATTTTCTATCAAATAACCACTCTTCCATCTTTTATACTCTCCGAGATAGATGCCTATGAAATTGGTATCCGCCATCTTGAATCCGCCATTTTGAAATTTTTTTCAGCTCACTGCCAATTGGATGAGGTTTCGAGTATTTTTTGTTTGAGCACCTCCCACCTATCTTCAATACCCTGGCCGTGCCCCTCACCCACCTTCCAAGCCCTCGATCATCATATCTCACCATTTCTCAGAATGAGATTTCTTTTATAAAAACAAATTTTCAAAAGGAACCGTATCAAAGTCTTGTATAGTTCCCAACTTCTAGTCTCTTCAATATTCGCCATATATTTTGTATGAAGAAAAAAAAATCCGCCATATTGGATTTTTTTTCTATTCATCAAATAGACCTTTGGGTCCTGATCATCATTTGTCAAGAAACCACTCTTCCATCTTTTATACTCCCCGAGATAGACACCGACGAAATTTGTATGGCGGCCATCTTTTTTCCGCCATTTTGAATTTATTTTCAGCTCACTGCGAATTGGATGAGGTTTCGAGTGACATTTGTTCGAGCACACCCCACCTATCTTCAATACCCTGGCCGTGCTCTTCACCCGTCTCCAAAATCCTCAATCATCAGCTCTCTCCATAATTTTCCTCCGAATGAATTTTTGTCTTCTATACGAAACCATTAGTGAAAAAAAAATTTTTCATACAAAATTTTACAGGAGAGGTGATCAATCAGTCAGTGAATCAGTGAATCAGCACGAGCAGCTATATATATATTAATAAAATCAAATAATCAATTACAAATACAAATACAAATACAAAAACATGCTTAAAATCTTTTATGTAACTAGAAATAAAGTACTAAATTATAAACATTTTTTTTGGTTCTTCGTAACGTTAACATAATGCACATTACAATTGTAAGTTTACATATTACTTACTTACAAAACTTAAAAAATTAAAAAAAAAGATTTTCAACTGTGATAGAATACAAATAAAAATATTTAATCAGTATTAGAAATTATGAGATCAGAATCTGATCAATGCTACATTGCACAAAAATAAAATACGTTTTAATCTTATCATCTAACTTTGGCTTATTCTTACACTAACATATAAAACTTAATAATAATAATAGCTTTTTTATTAAAGGCAAAAACCCAGTACAAGTACATACAATAATACCTATGTCATAAAAATAAAATATAAAATAATCCTAAAAACTTAACACTTAACTTAAGTACCTTCAAGGCAAGAGTGAATAGGTATCTTCTAGGCAAACGCGTTCCAACCTAGACCTCATCCCTCCTTTCTACTAAGCATGATTGCCGTCAAATGCAAGCCTACCTTACAATAAAAAGAAAATAAATTCTTCAACGTTTTCCTTGGAAGTGGGACCTAAGGAAACTTAGCGCGTCTAGGGAATCATCTTTTAAAGAACATCTTAAATGGTTGCAAATGTATTTTGCTGATGAAAACACCCTTTCACACTCTACACTTGTAGGTGGTATACACATGAGGAAGTCATACGCTTGGCTCAAATGGACTTGTCTAGGACCTCCTCTGTCAAATAGAGCCATCTGCATTCGCACTGACGTTTCTAACTCTTCTCTATCTGATAAATTTGTTGTAGACGTCGAAGGAGTTCCGGAATTAGTGTCATTTATCATTTTTTGTAACTGTTCTTTAAAGCTCATTTCAGATGTTTCCTGGAGTGACTCGTTTTGTTGCTGATGCTGGCGTTGCCGCTGCTGAAGTTGAACTAATGTCATATCATCTTCGTCAATATCAGAACCCTGTCTTTTAAAAAAGTATCTCTCGTTAATCTCAATTATTACTTTCGTAATAATGTTATTGTCTGGTGATGGAAAGATAGATGAAGGTGGCTCTGCGTAATATTTAATGGGATTGTGGAGATATTTTAATGTGCAGATTAAATTGGGTAGGCGTCTCTGAGCAATTCTATTCTTCAGAGCTTCGAGTAGCCAGTCACTGATAAAACTGTTCGTCTTTTCAAGTTTTGTCACCATAAATTGAAGGGCCGTTTCCGCAGTTAGTAGATTTGCATTTTCTTGGCACAGCGCCTCTACTGTTGCCTTTACAATATTCAAAGAAGTGGACAATTCCTGCAGTAAGGCCAGCTCACCTGAACTAAACGTGGTATCGTTCTTTAAATCAATAAGAGTCTTCAAAATAGGGTCTTTTAATGCCAAAAATCTTGTGATCATATCGGCTAAACTGCTCCACCTGGTTTTACAGTCTAGGATCAAACCTATTTTATTCTGTTCTTCTTGAAGATATTTATCGAGAATCTCTTTCCTGGTGGGTGACTTCTTAAAAAATTTTACTATTTTTCGCACTTTCTCTATTACATTTTTTAAATTCACATCTCGGTACAAATGTAGGCCTCGGTTTCTGTTCAGATGTTGCTCAACTACAAATCCTCCTTCTTCGCTATCACTGTCAGAGTCAGTATCCTCATTTGTTTCCTCTTTGTTTTCTGCAGATTCTTCCCCTTCTTCTTGCTCATATTGATTCTTTTTGTATATAGCATCCAGCACTGCACATTGGATACCATGTGCGAAACATAATTGATGGTACGAAGGTACTTGTCGACCCATAGCACACATCACGCTTGCTCCGTCAGTCACTATGCATGCTATGTCCTCTTCCAAAAATAGATCATAGGATGCTAACTTGGTCTTCAAAATATTAGCACAACGCTCCGCCGTTGCCCTGCCAGTTATTCTCGCTAGTCCCAGATTCCTATATCCCTTGCCTTGGAAATTTGAACAATGAACGTTAATGTTCATGTAACGTCGGTTACCAGCTGAAGTCCATTCGTCTAGGGAAGCGGAAAATTTTTGTCCTTGGGCCTTTAATTTCTTTAATTCTTTCTTCACATCACCCTTTAATTGTGCACTCTTTTCAACTACGAGCTTCTTAATTGTATTCGGTGACTTCGGCAAGTCGTCGTAGCCACTTTGTTTAAAGAGATTTCGAATGGATTCAGAAGTACAGAAAATGCTGAATGGAAGACCGTCACAAGCAGTCATTTTTGATACCAAATTCTCCATATCATCCTGTGATTTTTTAAAGTATACGTCAATTAGTTTTATTTTCTTTTTTGGCTCATTTGTGTCAACTTTTTCTAGCAGGTTTGAATTTCTGGCCGCTGTCGACGTGGCCGAACGTTCATCGACATTAAGCTCAGTAGGGTGTAGTTTTAAGTGGTTATGTAGGCATGTAGTTGTGTTTCGGCATTTAATAACCTTTTTACACTTTTTACATTGTGCGTGAATCCCGTCTGAAGTCCTCAAAAAAAAGTTCCATACTGACGACTTGTCTCGCATACCTTTGATGTACTCTTTGAATTCAACTTTCTGTTGATCCATGTTTGAATTTGATTGTTTAATTCAATACCTGCAACATCGAAAAAATACCTTATAGGTCTGTGTGATATACAGACGGACAGAAGGTGTGTGTGACGTGATATTCATAGTGACTATAAATAAATACAATAAAATTGCAAGCGAGGCTGAAAAAATAAAAATGTATCACTAATAGTAGACAAAATAATAATAATAATATTAACATACGCATATTGAAGCGAGAAAGGTATTCTGCTCAAGAAATAAAAATGTTTACATGACATAAACTGCTCACGTACATAGGTGCGTTGACTTCACTGTCACACAAAAATAAAAATTTACTTACATCAAAAGTTGTTGGGCGCGTCGGTTTATGCGTTGTCGTCGTTGGTTTGACGGGACACGGAGTTAGCGGGGCAGAGTTTGTACGGGTCTGAGTTTGTTCCGCGACCGCAAGGCCCGCTATTTTGCACTGGTAGGCGTCCCGTCCCTTGCACCCCGGTTGTGCACCTCTACCGCGACAGGTAGAATAGTGGTATTTTAGAAGAGAGCCTTTCGGAATTAGAGAATACTTTCCAATAGCAGTGCTCTGGGTTGAATGTCTGGCGATGGTCCTTACCCTCATTATTTATACTAAAAACCCGTGGGAGTACTCTAATATTGTCGCGATCGCCAATGAATAAACCCTTTATTGTAATGTCACTAACGCCTTATTACGTTAATCGTCAAACAAAACTGCTAAGGAAGCATAAATTTAAAGTTATTACAAATAACTCTCACTAGCAGTTGAAACAAAATACGTTAGACCCTTTATATTAATTGCCACTAAGCGCCAGAAAAATCCAAGCCAATCCAATCTCACGTAAGTATTCCAAGTTACGATAACAGAATGAGTCTTTTTATCCCAGTCGCCGCACTTGAGGCACCTATAAATTTCAATGCACTTAAATGAATTTAAATACCTTAAATGAACTTATGAACAATAGTCCTTTGTTCCGAATTTAAAGTTTCTATAAAATTCTTTTAAAGTTCCGTCATTGAGGCAACTGGCTGGTTTTCCTCTTTTTATTTTTTGAGATACAGTCAACACCCAGTTATCTTGTCCTTTGAGTAATTGAGGTGGCTCGAACTCATAATACAGAAAGCTCATCAATCCTAGGTGTGAACATTCTTAATTTTTTTTGTCTAGGAACTGTGGAGCAAGATTCAATTCATCAATGCAATGGGTCGAACACAATCTATGTTTTTCTTTTATTCTAGGTGGACTCCTCGTATTATTAAATTGAGTATTTTATAGTCCCTCTTGCGTATTAATTTTCCTTCGACTGTTTCAAACACAAATTCTTCTTCAATTCCTCTCGCTCCGATATTCTTAGCGATTCGTGAATCAAGGAGAGATACCGTTGATCATTCATCCAAAAGTGCTAGTATCTTCTGGGATATCTTTTGGTCCAAACACTTCTACCGGAACTATCTTCAGGTAAGCTCTGGTTGTTCTCATTACGTGGACCGGTAGGGCCATATTCGCTGTCATTGCCTGTTCAGCATTTTCCCTCCTGATTCTCGAGTTTCCAATCGCTTCCGAGCTTTGACGAACCCTGTCGGGTCGGGGGGAACACTGGCGTGGCGCGCCCTAAAATCTAAATGTCGCGAGCGAAATTTAAAAGTAGTATTTTGTGCACATCAATATTCCGAATTTGGCTTTCAGAAAATTGGTCGAATATTCGAATATAGCAGATTTAATATTCGAATATTCGGCCAATTATATTATTCGAATTATTCGAATATTCGAATGCAAGGCCTAGTCAGTACGTATACAGGACCAGACTACGAGGCCAATCCACTTGCAGCGTGGAGTGCGACAGGGAGACGAAATCTCCCCGAAGCTCTTTACCACTGCGTTGGAGGATGTCTTTAAGCTTCTGGATTGGAACGGACTTGGCATGAACATAAACGGCGAGTACATCACTCACCTGCGATTTGCCGATGACATAGTAGTCATGGCAGAGACTCTGAGAGACCTCAATACAATGCTCAACGATCTCAGCAGGGTTTCTCAACAGGTCGGCCTGAAAATGAACATGAGCAAGATGAAAATCATGTCCAATGCTCATGCTCCGCTCCACCCAGTAATCCTTGAGAACTCTGCACTCGAAATTGTGGACGAGTATATATACCTGGGACACACAGTCCAGCTAGGTAGGTCCAATTTCGAGAAAGAGATCAACCCCTGAAACCAACTCTGCTGGGCAGGCGTTCGGGAAGCTCCGAGATGTCTTCTCGTCCAAAATTCCTCAGTGCCTGAAGACTAAAGTCTTCGAACAGTGCATGTTGCCAGTGATGACTTATGGATCCGAGACATGGTCGCTAACTGTGGGCCTCATAAGAAGGCTCAGGGTCACTCAGCGAGCGATGGAGAGTTATGCTTGGAGTATCCCTGCGAGATCAAATCAGAAATGAGGAGATCCTCAGGAGAACCAAAGTCACTGACATAGGTCAGCGAGTCGCGAAACTGAAGTGGAAATGGGCGGGGCATATAGTTCGAAGAGCTGATGGTCGTTGGGGTCCAAAGGTGTTGGAGTGGTGACCCCCGCAACGTTAAGCACAGTGTTGGCAGACCCCCCACTAGGTGGACCGACGACATCAAACGAGTCGCAGGGAGCCGCTGGATTCAGGCGGTGCAAGACCGAAGCCTGTAGAGGTCCATGCAGGAGACCTATGTCCAGCAGTGAACATCTAAAGGTTGATAATGATGATGATGATGATCATAGCTTTAGCATAGCGTTATTAATAATTTAAGATGATTTTCTAAAAGTAGTCAAATACCCTATTATAAAGTAAAAACGATCACTGGTTCAGAATGCTGTTCCAACTGAGAAGAACATACAACTCCTACAAGAAACTGCTTGAAGAATAATATGGTTAAAAATAGTCTCAAAAGATTAAACTTCTTTTGCAGATAATATGTTTCTTCCTGATCATACTTATGTTCGTGGAACTATATTGAAAGACCACACATATGCTAAAACTTGGTGCTTTGATAATATTCAATCTGAATGTGAAGATCCTTCAAATTATTCTACATGTCAAGGTTATTTTTTTTATGTCTGAATCATGCATTTTTTGCTATTTAACAATTCTGTTATCAATTTTACCTTTGATACTTACCTGATTTTTTTCTCTTCAGTATCTGCAAGGACCCACTAATAGGACAGCATTAAAACATTTACAAACTGATACAAAGCGGCAACAAATTCTCAATGATGAAGCTATTGGTATAATCTTTTTTACTTCTAAATTATGGTTAAATTTAGTTTTAGTCATATTGTAGTAGGTAATGTTAAATTCAATAATTGTGTTCTCAATTTTACAGATGGTACCATCACTTTATCTGATGAAACATTACATGTTTTGTATGATCCTCCTCATTTGCTCAAGGGAATTAGAAACAACTTTCTAACAAAGGACATTTTAAATGAAGGCAAAGTGGCTACATGGAAAGATATTGTTGAAATATATAATCTAGACAGTGAAATTGGAGAGGTGCGAATGCTTCCCAAATTGACAGAAGACTGTATCAATGAGCAGAAAATGAAAGTTTCAAACTGTTGCAGAGTGCTCAGCGAGAGTGTTTATAAAGCTTTAATTTGGCAGTGGAAATGTGGTAAATATTAATTTGATACATTAAATATTACTAAACACGGTGAAAAATTAGTGGTTATACAGCCATCGCGAGTTGAATCACCTTAAGCATTACTATCAAGTCCACTTGTTTTTTTGTTTTTGAAATAGGTATATTTTTGTGTTTGAAAAAAAATCAAAATGATAAATATTCAAATACATCATAGTAGTACAAGTAAAGTACACTGACTGGCGCCATATTCCCGAATGGGAAGAGTCAAGAGGTTAAAAAAATATATAGAAAAACTACGCGAGCTCTCACAAAGCTCAGCTTTTTGCTGGTAATATAGATTAATATAATTAATTAGTCATGAATCACTCCTACAACAATATAATAAATTGCACTTAAGCTTCGAGGATTCCAAATGCACCCTGGTTACATTATACATATTATAATATGTATATAACATTTGCCATCACCTTTTTTTTTCAGATAAAAGGAGATTTGGGGAAGAAGCGGATGATTCAAAGAAAAATACGGCTAAAATTAATCCTGGAAATATTATTGTACATTGTCATTTGGGAAAATTCACACCTGTAATTAAATAGTTTAACATGTTTGTTTAATATAAAATAAATCTTTTTAATTGCTAATTTTGTGTTTTCTTGTAATTTATTTTTATTCAAATGAAAAAATAGTACAATAAATAACGTGCAAGTAGGTAGGTATCGTATTGATTACATTCTCTTTGGTAGGTACTGAAACTATTTAGATTTAAAAAAAAAAAGGTCGCTACTCGCTATACAGTGATAAGCTGTCAGTGTCAGTACGCTTGGGGGCTAGGAGTTCTATACGGGTACACGCTTTTCTTCTTGCGTGTCCTATCTGTATCTGGTATACATAATCATTAATCTGTGAAGATAATATTACCACTCCGTACGTCCGCGTCGTTACAAAAAAGTGAACATCGAAAATATGCTGATTTCTGACAGTTTTTTTTTTACTTTCAAAGCGTGCAAAGAGGTAAAGTATTATTTACGTATAAACTCATACTACGTGAACCTCTATTCAAATATACAAAGCTTAGATCGCTAGTTCTCCGGTTCTGAATCATTTGGAAAATCCTTTTAATTCAACCTGACTACAGGCTACACGTTTATATGAATTCGCCAATTCGCATTGGGCCAGCGTGGTGGACTATGGCCTATGATGGTTTATGATGTTGAAGACAGGTTAGCTTTGAGTATATAAGCAGGTTAGGTACATCTTATACTTCTACTATAATTGCATTGCGCGTTTAGCTTTGCCAGCGTGTGGTTTCTAACAAATTATGTAAACAACAGCTTTTAACTAATTAAATGACCTCATAGATTTTATCATCATCACATTTCGCACAAAAATATAATGGGCCATGTTAAGGGGAAAGTGAACAAGTCTGGCTTTTCTTGACGTTTATAACACGAGATAGCTTGAATCCTGTTAGGTTTGTATGGCTAGCATGCGCGCCACGAGAAAATTTTATCTACCCTTTTCACGAGTAAATGACATGACAAAATGAGCAGACAAAATTTTCTCATAGTCATGTTAGCCCTACTAGAGGGATACAAGCTTTTTTTTCTATGATCGAAGGATACACAGATTTCAGGATTAATTTTATTTTTGTTTCGACAAAATTTCTATACCTACGTACCTATCTACTATCTACCAAGTATTTTAGATCGAGATATTGGTCATTAATTCTTACTTCTTTGAAAGTAGTACCTACCCGTTTACTTAGTCCAATTGCAAGTTGTAAAATAAGAAAGTAAAAAAAAATAAGTGGCACTCGGGGACTGCCGCGGTAAAGCTATTGCACAGCATTTTTTATCAACTTATGCAATTATAATATTACAGAGCTACATGTGAACCGCTAAAATGTTGAACGCCTACTGAACGACGGTGTTAGGTTAATTTTCGTTACGGAATTTCTTGATTCGGTCGCCGCGCTCAAACTGTTTGTCCTAGTTCAAAGCCCGCGATAAAAGCTATGCAATAGCTTAAAAACTCAAGCTTTACAATTTTTAGTTATGTACTCGTAACAAAAACGCAGTCTAGTGCAGGGGCTGGATACGTTTCAAATCAGAATTCCAATCCTATAATTAGATAAGTAGACAGGTTCCTACCTACTTCGATATGAACAAGTCGTAACTGTTTCTTCGATAAACAGGCACTACGTAGTAGGGAAATCCCAGGCCACATTAGGAATTTAACAGTAGTAGTAAATCTGATGATTAAACCAACATGCAATGTCTGTCAGTGCAGCTCGATCAAAATTATTTGAGAAATTTCTTTTAAAGCGAATTGATTTTCATTGAAACGAAAAAACAGAGTAGACGTAATCTATGGACATTCTTAAGTACCTAATACAGTATGTAGCTCTCCAGAATACGGACTATGTATCTAAGTACATAGGTATATTAATGATTGAATCTGTACCATATAATACTAAAACATAATTATATAAAAGGAATACTAAAACATAATTATATAAAAGGACAGCTTATCTCTAAGGAAGAGATTTCTTCCAGAAGCCGTCGGTAAGTAGCTATGTAGTTAAGTGTATTTGCAGTAGTTCGATCCATATTTTGAGGCTATTGTGCTAGATTTTTAGCTACCGCGTCGCCGTTTACATAATCATTTGTTAGCTGACCTCAATACAAAATATAAACGCTCATCATGACTATACGTGCTAAAATTATAATCTATCAGTGCATTCCAATTAACGATAACAAACTATTGTAAAACGTAATACGGTAACCCTTTAAACGCGGTTTACAATTTGCATACATTATAAATTCATGTGGCAATTAAATTGCAAATAGCTCGCGCGCTTCGTACGAAATATATGTTATTTAAGTATATAAAATTATTATAAAAAAGAAAAACTTACACTCCATGATGGCTAGTCGTAAACAGGGCTAAACGTTTACAAATTCTTAGTGTAATGATAAGATAACGTATTGGACCGCGTCCCAAATACAACATATGAACATAATGCGCTGCGAACTAATCGGAATTCGGAAGCGAATAGGTACCCATAGTTTTCCTGTGTGGACGTGATAGAGAACCTATATCCAGTACAATACGTACATATACACTTCGGCACTCGTGGACAGCGTATATACGTGTGTAAGTGGGTTTTTCAACGGTAACGAAAATAAAGTTTTCCAAAACTCACCAGCCATGAAGTTCAAGGTTGTAAATAATATGGAATCGATATAGAAATCGCGGAGCCGCCACGACGCTGTCTATGTGAGTGTTTGAGTCAGAGTAACATACACACGGGCTAGTCGGGGCCGTGTGTGTCTGTGTTTACAAACACCACCGCGTACAGAACAATGTCATTATTGAATACGATCTAGAATTTGTGTCGCAGTACTGCGGAGTGCGGAGCGTTTTTATTAAAACGAGATGTTATCAACAACTAGTTGGACTCTTCCCGACCGAGTGCGGAGCGCTACGTCGCTCGATTCATGCGCACTCATGAGGCTACAATAAGTGAATGGAATATTATAATTAAATATGGCTCACTGTTAACGTTATAAGTAGGTATGTCAACTTAAAATTGCTCACGTACAAAACATATCTTTCATCTATCTTCATCTTACAACTATTGATGCTATTTACTAGTTGACGCCCGAGCATGGATTTAATAGGCAACGATGCATATCATGTACTTTGGAATTGGATTCAGGTATTTAAAAATCCTGTATCGCTGTGTGAATACTATCCTCTGTCCTTCGTCAGGATGTAAGCTCCTTATGAAATTTTGTCAAAATCGGTTCAGTAGATAGACAGAGTTACTTTCGCATTTATAAGTACCTATCTATAAATTCTCTATTTCTTTTTATGGATGTCTTTTTAGACTCTTTTGTAGGAGGTTCTCAATTCGTCGGAATCTTTTTTCTTTTTTAGGGTTCCGTACCCAAAGGGTACCAACGGGACCCTATTACTAAGCCTACGCTGTCCGTCCGTCCGTCCGTCTGTCAGCGGGCTGTATCTCGTAAACCGTAATAGATAGACTGATGAAATTTTCACATAATATTATGTATTTCTATTGCCGCTATAACAACAAATAATATAATTAAATTAAATTAAAAAAATTAAATTAAAATATTTCCATGGGTACATGGAAATATTTTTATTTAATTTTTTTTTAACGGAACCCTAAAAGAGCGAGGCCCGACTCGCACTTGGCCGATTTTTTTTAAATATATTCACCGATTACTCTAAGACGAGGCGTCTTAGAGTAATCGGTGAATAATTAACCGATTTGGAACATTCTATTTTGTTTGAAAGGTTATAACTCCCAGGTGGTCCCATTTAAATTTTATTGAAATCGGTCCAGCGGTTTTTAAAAAATCAAAAATAACTTATATACTTTGTAGTGGCGCAGGTGTTTGAAGTCGGTTTTTAAAAAGATTTTTTATATTATATCACTACATATTATAAAACAAAGTTCCCCGCCGCGTCTGTCTGTCTGTCTGTCTGTTCGCGATAAACTCAAAACTACTGAACGGATTTTAATGCAGTTTTCACCAATAGATAGGGTGATTCATGAGGAAGGTTTTAGTGTATAATTTGTTAAGATTTTGTATAAATTGGTTGAAATGTGACGATAATTGTTGACAATGTCGGAAAACTTTAAGCCGCCTGGGAGCTTTTGGGGTAAAGTTATAGGGGTTTGAAAAATCGAACGTAGGCGAACTACGTGCGCGAAGCCGCGGGCAAGAGCTAGTTTTATAATGTATATGCTGTCGGCTCAAGCCCTAAATCTACTATAGTACGTTGGGGCCATCATCGCCAGTAGCTTACGAACTCATCTGACAACCACGTACAAAATGTTTACACAAGTGTTCGTATCGATTTTGAACTCCCTGGCGCAGTGGTGAGCGCTGTGGTATTATAACTGGGAGGTCTCGGGTTCGATTCCCGGCGGGGTTAATTTGGGAATTTTTATAATTTCCGAATTGTCTCTGGTCTGGTCTGGTGGGAGCCTTGGCCGTGCCTAGTTACCACCCTACCGTCAAAAACGTGCCGCCAAGCGATTTAGCGATCCGGCACGATGGTGTGTAGAAACCGATTAGGGGTATGGATTGAATGTTCACTGCCATACCCCTTACAAGTTAGCCCGCTACCATCTTAGACTGCATCGTCACTTACCATCACGTGAGATCGCAGTCAAGGACTATCTTGTCATCGAATTAAAAAAAATCGATGTTAACGTTGTTGATAAAAATTATCGAGTCGGGTATGTAGATTGTAGGTACCTACATACTAAGCGCACACTAAGCGTGAGTTTTTAGGGTTCCCAAAGGATGCCAACGGGACCTTATTACTTCAACCTCCGCCTCCGCTGCCCTTCCGTTCGTCCGTCCGTCTGTTACCGGGCTGTATCTCATGAACCGTAATTGATAGATACTTGTTATTTTCATAGAATGTGTATTTCTATTGGCGCTACATAACAGCAAATAATAAAAAAAAAATTAAATTTTATTTTTTATAAAAGCTAGTGCAATAGTAAATACTTATACAAAATAAAAACCGGCCAAGTGCGTGTCGGGCCACGCGCAGTGTAGGGTTCCGTAGTTGAAATTCTCAAATATTATTGCTGACCTAGGATAGTGCTTTTATTTTATTTATGAATATTGAATACATTTTGAGTTCCATGGTCTAAATCTATATATATAAAAGAAAGTGGTGTTAGTTACACTATTTATAACTCAAGAACGGATGAACCGATTTGGCTGAAAATTGGTGGAGAGGTAGCTTAGAACCAGGAGACGGACATAGGATACTTTTTATCCCGTTAGACCGCGTTTCCGTCATATGACTATAAAACGTGGTATAAGAAAAACGCATCTGACATGGAATAACAAAACGCAAATGACAGTGGAATAACAAAACGTAAATGACAGCTAAACGTAATTTTGTCTTTGGTTAAGTATGGTAAAAAATTTGACAATTATAAAAAGTGTTATAATAAAGCATTACTGATATTATAAATGCGAAAGTGTGGTTGTTTGTTGGTTTGTCCTTCAATCACGTCGCAACAGAACAGCGGATTGGTGCGATTTTTTGCATGGGTGTAATGGATGTAGTAGTGGTTTCTCAGACCGGGAGAGCTTCTTTTTATCTCGGATAATGAAAGACTTCCCGTGGGATTTTTAAAAACTAAATCCATGCGGACGAAGTCGCGGGCATCAGCTAGTACTATAATATACTACAAAATATGCAACTTACATACGTGTAATACCTAACTTAGGAAAAACAGCTATATCTCCTTAACTAATGAACCCAACTTAGCCGTGATAGTTTTCCTTTAAAATTCATTATATATACTACTGCTGTAAATTTTTTCTTGTATCCTATATACAACCAAGCTGGCAGAGGGGGGGGACACTTGACTCTGATAAAATTTAGCACTTTAAAATATCATATTTCACAAACGGATCCCTGAATTGAAAAATGATGTTCCCACACCCACAATATTTTTGAAAGACCTATTCAACGACACCCCACACTATGGGATAGACAAGAAAAAAAAATTCATCCCCACTTTACATGTAGGGGAGGTACCCTAAAAAAATTCTTTTTCACAATTTTATTTCACCACTTTTTGTCGGCGTGATTGATATTTATACCCTTGTCAAATTACAGATTTCTAGTACCAATAGTCTCTGAGCTAAACCTCGGACGGACGGACAGACGAACGGACATGGCGAAACTATAAGGGTTCCTTGTTTACTACGGAACCCTAAAAAGGTAAAAACTTATCGAGTTATAATTATGTAACCGTTAAAATACGTGAGTAATATATTATATTCAGCACCTACTGGTATTCAGTTATTCACATTATTAGAGTTCGACCGTTCAGAGAATGCGTTCCTGACACCTATCAGTTAGTCACGACAACTGTCACAAAATTATAACATTAATTGATTATTGATATAATAATGTTGTTTTAATGCTCATCAATTGTTAAAACGGTAAACAACCAGCAATAATATTTTTATCGTAACTGCAACGCCATTACAAAGTTACGTCGTCAGTTCAATCGCGACGTGTCAGGAACGCATTCTCTGAACGGCCGTAGTATATTAACTAGAATCTAGATGATGCCCGCGACTTCGTCCGCGTGGATTTAGATTTTCAATTCCCGCGGGAACTCTATAATTTTCCGGGATAAAAAGTAGCCTATGTGTTAATCCTGGATATGAGCTATCTCCAATTCCTATGAAATATCTACAATTCCTATTTTAACCGACTTCAAAAAAGGAGGATGTTCTCAATTCGTCGGAATCTTTTTTTTATGTACTTTCACCGATTACTCAAAGACGCCTGAACGGATTTGGGTTTTTTTTGTTTTAAAGGTTATACTTCCCAGGTGGTCTCATTCAAATTTTATCGAAATCGGTCGAGCGGTTTTTAAAATATCCTACTAATATTATAAATGTGAAAGTTAGTGCGGCTGTATGAATGTTTGGATGGATGTTTGTGATTTGGCTAAAAGGAACGGAAATAGCTCATACCCATGATTAACACGTAGGCTACTTTTATCCCGGAAAATTACAGAGTTTCTGCGGGAATTAAAATACCTTAATCCACGTGGAAGAAGTCCTAATAATACGTTACGTAATAATACGTTAATATCAGATTCACAGTTTTAATTTTACTTGTGCTCATTTTAATAAAAGTAATGTCCCGGAAAATAACCGGATAAAAAATTCAAATAATTATAGTAACAATTTTTTTTTTGGCGTAGGAATTTTAATTATTTTTGGTATAAAATGTTACAAGTTATAACCAATGATTGGAAAAGGGGAGCTATATTTGACCTACACAAATAATATGGTCATTTGGTGACCATCTCTAAGACAATATTCTTTTATCCGGATTTTCATGTAGGACATTATTTTAGTATATTTAGTACATAAATGCGTGTTTAGTACATAAATGTCTAAAATGCACAGTATTATGCATTTAAAATTTTAAACCGTTTTTATGAACTCGATACTATTACCATCGTACCGAGTTTTAAAAAATTTCTGCCAATCGACGAATCACTGTTCAAGCATTGTCTAAATTAGAAACCAATTATCCACTCCTTTTATATCACTGCAATACATACTCCAATGCGCGATTTAAAATGAATGACCGCCACCTATTGAGTGTACTTACTAAAAAAGAATGAAGAATAATGATCTGAAGAAAATTAGGAAAAAATCAGTAGTTGTGAATTTTTTTATATATTTACTACAAAATTCCTATTTTCAGGATCACGACTAATAAAAGTAAATGAATATAATATTTGAAACAGATAGTTTCAAATTTTTAATCTTATTTGTGTCCAAATTACTAAAAGTAATCACCCGCGAAAGTAACCGGATAAAAAAAAAGCCGGCCAAGTGCGAGTCGGACTCGCGCACCGAGGGTTCCATACTCCAAAAGTAAAACTAAAACGATAATATTATATTAATTTGCTTATTTATCGTTAACTTTGTTTGTAGAGGTTTATTGTTAATATAAAAAAAAACTATGCTAGTTAGAGCGTTGGTTTTATTTTTCCTGTAAAATATACATAAACCTCTATTGACCATAATTATGTCAGATTTTTCGATTGGTAAACTTCGGAGATAAGGGGGGGGGGGGGGGGGGAACGGTATTTTTTTCGACATTTTGGCCGATTAATCAAAAACTATTATATCTAGAAATAAATAAAAAGCTGTTTTAGAATGCACAAGTAAAGGCCTTTCATATGATACCCCACTCGGTATAGTTATCTTACTTTGAAATTTCAAACCCCCGATTTTCCCCCTTTTTTAATGAAACTAAAATAATTTTCGCGTTGCTTTTATTTTTCCTGTAAAATATACATAAACCTCTATTGACCATAATTATTTCAGATTTTTCGATTGGTAAACTTCGGAGATAAGGGGGGGGGGGCGGTATTTTTTTCGACATTTTGGCCGATTACTCAAAAACTATTATATACAGAAATAAATAAAAAACTGTTTTATAATGCACAAGTAAAGGCCTTTCATATGATACCCCACTCGGTATAGTTATTTTACTTTGAAATTTCAAACCCCCGATTTTCCCCCTTTTTTAATAAAACTAAAAATAATTTTCGATTTTTCTTTATTCCAATGATGTTGGGCCACTATTGTACACAACTATGCCAAATTTCATGTCGATAGCTTTAATAGTTACTGAAATAATCGACTGTGACAGACGGACGGACGGACGGAGAAAGTCTCACCATAAGGGTTCCATTTTTACCATTTTGGTACGGAACCCTAATAATAATCTTAGTCACGTAAAAGTCTTAAAAGTGTAGTTGCTCGTAACATTTAGCCAGTCTTAAGTATGTTATCGCCCGAAAATATATTTTTTATTGGATTGAAGTGAAGCAGGCGTTACTTTGCGGAAGTTCATGATTAGCAAGAAAAGGTTAGGTATTTTGCTATTTTTTTTAAGATCAACAAGACATCCTATAATATCTATGAAGACATCTTTCTTTCTTTTTTTTAAGTATATAAAATGCACAGTATTATGCATTTAAAATTTTAAACCGTTTATTAACTCGATACTATTACCATCGTACCGAGTTTCAAAAAATTTCATGCGAATTGACGAATCACTGTTCAAGCGTTGTCTAAATTAGAAAACAATTATCCACTCTTTTTATATCACTGCAATACATACTCCAATGCGCGATTTAAAATGAATGACCGCCACCTATTGAGTGGTTATAAAACGATTTGCTATAAATCAATATGGGATGATTATTCACGACTGCTAAACATAATATTAAGTTCAATGCTTTTAGGTGAACTGTGACTGAATACAGTGCTTTTAGGTGAACTGTGACTGAATATAGTGCTTTTAGGTGAACTGTGACTGAATACAGTGCTTTTAGGTGAACTGTGACTGACGGTGTGAAAGGTCAATAAAGGACGAAATTCTAAATTCGGTTGTTTTATTTTTTGTGTGAATGTTAACCGATTTATGTTCACGGATTGTGAACCGATTTTAATGATTTTTTTTGTAATGGACTAGGCTATTAATCTCGTGGATGGTCGCATTTAAATTTGAAAAAACTTTCCTTTACGTGTGGAAATTAGGGGATAAATCCTGTTATCCTAGTAAATCCTAGTACATCGCTTTTTAAACACGACTTTTTTATTTTTACACGACTGCCCGCTGCCCAAAAAAAGGAGTGTCATGTTTTCAGGATTCATGTTTGTATCTTAGTTCCACCTTCTAAATGCCTGAACAGATTTGGATGTACATCCACCCGATACCCATGCGGGTATCGTTATAAATCCTTACATCAGTCCAAGTGACACCAGCTATTTTTCAGTTGATATTCTTTAAAGTAGTCAGATATTATATTCTATTTTAATAATTTGCTTGTTATATATTAAAAACCGGCCAAGTGCGTGTCGGGCCACGCGCAGTGTAGGGTTCCGTAGTTGCAAGTCACAATTATTATTGCTGACCTAGGATAGTGCTTTTATTTTATTTATGAATATTTCAATATATTTTGAGTTACATGGTTTTTCGCGGTTCACTTCTAAAAAACAGATATAACTCCTTAACTTGTGAACCCTATTTAGCCCTTGATAGTTTTCCTATAAAATTCTTTATTTATACTACTGCTTTGAATTTTTTCACGTATCCTATAAACAACCAAAAACCCTAAAAATATTTTTCATAATTTTATTTCACCACTTTGTTGGCGTGTTTATTTAGGCCCACCCGACTTCAACATACGTGTACAAACTGAAATTATATACTTTTCTGTGGCGTTTTAAGTCGGTTTTTTTAAAGAATTTTATATAATATTATTATGGCTTATATTTTTAGGGTTCTGTAGTTATTACTTAATACTAATTTGTGAGTAACTCACATCCAACTCGATATTCTGACAAATTTCTTAAACTTTCAAGTAAAGATTTTTATATAAACCTGTGAAGATGATACTGCCATCGTCGCAATTAGAATGGCATAAGCCTACTTTGTCGTATTAGTTTGCATATTACAAATTGCGAAAAACCAAATTAAATTTGAATTTCGCGGGCAGACCCGTATAATCATCCTTAACTTACCGACATAGCTCAGCGAGTCGCGAAACTGAAGTGGAAATGGGCGGGCACATAGTTCGAAGAGCTGATGGTCGTTGGGGTCCAAAGGTGCTGGAGTGGCGACTCCGCACCGGAAAGCGCAGTGTTGGCAGACCTCTAGGTGGACCAACGACATCAAACGAGTCGCAGGGAGCCGCTGGATTCAAGATTCCGAAGCCTGTGGAAGTCCATGTAGGAGACCTTTGTCCAGCAGTGGACGTCTGTAGGTCTAAACTTACCAGTATAATTAGTAGTAATTTTTGGAACGTAGTTCCTTATCGCGCGGTGCGGAAGGGGGCTAGACGGAAAAAATTAAGACAAAATTGAACCGACACTTTTTTGAAACCGACACTGTTTTGAATGTGAATTTGGAATTGTGTTCATTATTTTCACAGTACAATATAAGATCTCGGTAGCCTTGTGGTTTCGACAGTCGCTAAACAGTTAAAAGTCGATGGTTCGAATCCCAGCTCGACAGACTGAATTTTCTATTTTCAATTTTATTTTAAATAATTTCTACATGTGGAATTTTTCCCTAATTTTTTATTACTTATTTATAAGTTTTTAATTTATTCACTTACCAGTAGCCACTCCCATATCGGTGACCTTGAGCTGGCCCTGCTTGATCATGGCTTCGTAGTTGGGCTTGATGCACGTCAGCTCGGCGTTGAACAGCCCAAACATGGGGCCCTGGCTGCTGTCATCCTCGTATGTGAACAACACCTGGATGTCTTTGATGAGCGCGCGCTGGACTGTCGCGTACCATGATTGGGTCACTCTGAAAATTTTCTTTTATTTAATAACGACATTACATTTTTATCCGACTTCAAAAAAGGAGGAGGTTTTCAATTCCTTGGCATCTTTTTTTTTCTTGTATGTTCACCGATTACTCCAAGACACCTCAACCGACTTGGAAAATTATTTTTTTGTTTCAAAGGGTATACTTCCGAAGTTTGATTAAAATCGGTTAAGTACTTTAGGAGTCCATTGCGGACAAACAACGTGACACGTAATTTGTATATGTCGGAGATTAAAATTAAAATGGTCATTATTTAAAGCGCCATCTGTTATGAAATAGTTGTACTAGTTTATTCAGTCATTCAATTGACTCGAATTGTTTGTACTAGTTTATTAAGTCACTCAATTGACTTGAATTGTTGGTAAGTTTATTAAGTCACTCAATTGACTCGAATTGTTTGTACTAGTTTATTAATTTACTCAATTGACTCGAAAGCGACATCTATATTGAATTCGGGTATTGTTTGTACAAGTTTATTAAGTCACTCAAGTGACTCGAAAGCGCCCTCTATAAGCGAACTCAGGTATTGGATGTACTAGTTTATTCAATCACTCAATTGACTCCATTGACATTCAAACCTGGATGGAGTTGGCGTGGCGGGGGTTGACGATTCGTCTATAAGTAGGGCTGGTGCCCGCCAGACGGTCATTATTATTATCATTATTAGACAGTCATAGTCACGAGACAGTTGGTCTCGGTTGTTCATGAGAGCTTGGTGGAGCATGGTCTCCCAGTCACACCGTCGCGCCAAACCCATCGTTCGCTATATGGTGGTGTTAATCATTTACCTAGCTATTTACAAAGTGTTTAAAAGTAATTGTGTTTTGAACTACTGTGTGTTAATTCTACAAACTTTTAAATATTGTGTGCAGTGCAATAAATCATGTAATCAGCTTCTCGCGTTTATTTGCCCGAGTACCCACAACTATGCAATCAGATCAAGAAGAACAACATGCCCACGATAATGAGGAGCCACCCCCTTAGCGGTCTCCGTTATCAGAAGTGGGATCGCCTCGGGCTACCGAGAAGACTGATGATTAATTGAGTGTTGTAATGGACTTACAAAATCAAAATATGAAGCAGTTAATCGAGGTGATTAAACTACCCTCCGTGCCGAAAATATCGCTGCCTGATTTCAATCCTGAACACCAAGATACGGATCCACGGGCATGGTGCTCCACTGTTATAGACCTGTGTTTGTCTGAGAAGCCTCTCCAGGGTTGTGCGCTTATGAATGCTTTGAGTAAAGCGATGAAAGGAACTGCATCTACGTGGCTTCCGCAAGTTTCCGTTTACCGGCGTATGGTATTACTTGGAACCAGTTTAAGGACATTTTCCTAGCGAGATGCGACAGTAATGAAACTACAGCTGCAGCCTTAATTTAATTAATTTGAGTAATAGTTGTCCGAAAGAAAATAAGTGTCTAGCTGCGTATGGAAATCGTTTGACGTCAACGATTATGACTGTGTGGCAAAATCTTAACACTAAGGAATTCTGGTGTATGGCTACCACCTTATCACTATAAAGTACTACTGGATTGTACGGTGAGTTCATTGTATCGTTCCAATGTTTAGTGATACTATTTTGTAGTCTCTTTATTATTTCGTTGTCTTAGCCCATGCGTACGGCGGTACGCTTAGTTGTGTGTATTAATGTAGTACCTACGAGTTGTTGAAGAGTTAGACAGAGCTTTTTAACATTCGATTCCCATCTCTGAATATTTAAGAATTTTAGGTTACTTTAAATTCCCTTTTTACGATATTCAGTTTAGACATTAAAATTACAATTACAAGTTGTTAGTTAGGTTCAATGAAACTTGAACGTACCCGTTCACCCACTGATTAATGCAAAAGTTTGCAGGTACCTACTTAAACAATGATTATTATTTAAATGTGGGTACTTCGTTTTCAGTTAAGTACTTTGGGAAGTTTGAATGTACCTTAAAAATGATTTTTTTATTTACATGTGAATACTTCGTGCAATTGGATACCAGCGCGGTGCTTCTGCGCATGACACTTATCGGCAGTGGCGCCGGCAGAGTCGGCGGCAGTGCGTGCGGCGCATGCGGCCGGCAGCAGCAGTCCTGGGGCGTCTGAGCGGCGACGCATGGATACATGCGAGATTCGCCCGGTCACCGGTCGATTAAATCAATCAGGTCGGTCGTTTTCATTTTGTTATGATTCTGGTGCCGAATGCTCTCTCGTCAAAGAAAGTGTTGCAAATAGGTTATCGTGTGTGCGTTATAATAAAGTCTTAAATATTACCGTGGAAATTAAAGTGTTGATGGTAAATTGCAAATTTTAAGTAATGATTACGATTGATGGACGTAGTTTAGAAATTTTGTTTCACGTGATATCAGATGAGTTTTTACATTTCGATATTATGATAGGTCGTGATATTTTAAAGCTTGGTTTTTCAATTACGATGACTGCGGATACTTTTCTATTTCAAAGTGTAAGATTGTTGAATGTAGTATTTCTAATTCGGATATTGATTTTACGCGAATATTGATACGGATATACCAGCTGAGGATAGACCGCGACTATTGTCATTGCTTAATGAATATTCAGATGCTTTTATTAACGGATTACCGCGTTCAAGAGTTACAACCGGAGAACTAAAGATTCGTTTAGTAGATCCTAGTAAAACGGTTCAACGTCGTCCTTACCGTCTTTCGCCTGATGAGCGGCAGTTAGTTCGTGATAAAATTTAATTAAATGTTGGATGCGGGTATTATCCAACCTAGTTGTTCACCTTTTTCGAGTCCCATAATATTAGTTAAAAACGAGACGGTACAGATCTGTTGTGTGGATTATCGAGAACTAAAACAGCAACACGCTTTCTGATCACTTTCCTTTACCTATTATCTCGGATCAAATTGTAAGTTTATGTGGGGCTAAATATTGCCAGTGGTTTTAACAAAATTTAAAGTCCATCTAGATAGCGTTGAGCTTACTGCGGTAGAGACAAGCGAGCGTTCGTGGCAAGATGCACTTGGTGAAGTACAACTTGCTATCAATTGTATCAGTCGTGTGACAAAGTCGAGTCCTTTAGAACTTCTAATAGGGCGTGTAGCGAGACCGTTGTCATTATTGAGTCCTGATGATAACGAAGTTGAAATAGATCTTTCTGACGTAAGAGAGCAGGTGGTCCAGAATATAACTAAAAAAAAATTCAATTATGATATAGTTAGGTTTGATGCAACTAAAGCTAAAATTGTAAGATTTAATGTTGATGATTATGTTTTGTTATCCTAAGTTTAAGGGACCTTTTAAGGTCATTGAAGTTCTTGACGGTGACGAGAATAATAGTCAATAAATTTCTTTCTTTTTTTGGTTTCACTTTTCACACTGATTGAATGCCCGAAGGATTGGGCGTTGTATGTTTGTGACAGTACCAGTTGCACCGGAGCATGTAATAGGTGTTTCTCTATCCTTGGAAGGAGAGCACTTACGCGGCTGAGATGGATAGCTTCTGCGTACGAGTCACACTGCCGATGGACTGGCAAAACTTATAGCCGATGGACTGGCTACTGCCGATGGACTGGCAAAACTTATAGCCGATGGACTGGCTACTGCCGATGGACTGGCAAAACTTATAGCCGATGGACTGGCTACTGCCGATGGACTGGCAAAACTTATAGCCGATGGACTGGCTACTGCCGACGGACTGGCAATTTGTGTTCAAAGTGATCCCTTTTATGATTGGTGTTGCTTGGGTCTCAGTGGAGACTACTTTTGGCAACTTGGTGTTGCTTGGGTCTCGTGGAGACTACGGTGGGGGCCTTTGTGGCCGGGGTCTCTGATGAGACTACTGTGTTGGCCTAGGGTGGCCGGGGTCTCTGATGAGACTACAGTTTTTGGTTAAATCACACATTGTGGTGTTAACCTGGGTGACCAATGGTCGCTACTTATGCGCTGCTGCATGTGGCAGTGGGGCCAAGATGTACGATTAAGCAATTTTTGATTCCTTTAATGGATGGTGTAGTACTATGGCGTACTGATATGCAACTGTTACTTGGATCGATTTTGATTAATTATGATTAATGGGAACTTTTCATTTGGTCAAATGATTTTGATTACAATTAATTGTGTACAGATGTTTTACATTGAACATTGCTTCATTTTGAGTAGCATGTCAGGTAGGCCGAACCTTGTAACTAAGGTGCCTCAAATGTTTCTTTTTCTTGTCAATAGATACACCACCACACGGGGACGTGTGATTGTCAGTTCTGGCCGTGTCGGAGATTAAAATTAAAATGGTCATTATTTAAAGCGCCATCTGTTATGAAATAGTTGTACTAGTTTATTCAGTCATTCAATTGACTCGAATTGTTTGTACTAGTTTATTAAGTCACTCAATTGACTTGAATTGTTGGCAAGTTTATTAAGTCACTCAATTGACTCGAATTGTTTGTACTAGTTTATTAATTTACTCAATTGACTCGAAAGCGACATCTATATTGAATTCGGGTATTGTTTGTACAAGTTTATTAAGTCACTCAAGTGACTCGAAAGCGCCCTCTATAAGCGAACTCAGGTATTGGATGTACTAGTTTATTCAATCACTCAATTGACTCCATTGACATTCAAACCTGGATGGAGTTGGCGTGGCGGGGGTTGACGATTCGTCTATAAGTAGGGCTGGTGCCCGCCAGACGGTCATTATTATTATCATTATTAGACAGTCATAGTCACGAGACAGTTGGTCTCGGTTGTTCATGAGAGCTTGGTGGAGCATGGTCTCCCAGTCACACCGTCGCGCCAAACCCATCGTTCGCTATATGGTGGTGTTAATCATTTACCTAGCTATTTACAAAGTGTTTAAAAGTAATTGTGTTTTGAACTACTGTGTGTTAATTCTACAAACTTTTAAATATTGTGTGCAGTGCAATAAATCATGTAATCAGCTTCTCGCGTTTATTTGCCCGAGTACCCACAACTATGCAATCAGATCAAGAAGAACAACATGCCCACGATAATGAGGAGCCACCCCCTTAGCGGTCTCCGTTATATATATTAAAGATTATACAAAAACACCACGAAAGCCTAGTGGTTAGGACTGTGGTCTTCCATTCGGAGGGTCACAGGGTCGATCCCGGGCACGCACCTGACTTTTCGGAGTTATGTGTGTTTAAGCAATTAAACATCACAGCTTCAATGGTGAAGGAAAACATAGTAAGGAAACCTGCACACCTAAGTGTTCTTCAGAATGTTCTCAAAGGTGTGTAAAGTCTGCTAATTCATAGTGGACTAAGGCCAATAACTCTTCTTAGAGAGGAGACCTGCACTCAGGAGTGAGCCATTGATGGGTTGCTGATGATGATTCTGAATTCTGATTTATAAGCTAAGAATTCAGAATAGTACATATATATTTTATCACTGTATATTAAAGAATTCCCGCTGGTATCAAAAACCCTCAATCCACGCAGACGAAATCGAGTGCATCGGCTATCCTACTAATATTTATTATAGGAGATAGCTCATACCCAGAATTAGCACATAGAATACATTTTATCCCAGAAAATTACAGAGTTCCTGCGGGAATTAAAACCTTAATCCACGCGGACGTAGTCGCGGGCGTACGTAGTCTAGTTAAATAAATTATAATTTCACAGTAATTAGACTTAGACATTGTATAAATCCTGAAGGAATAGAATAGAATAAAATAGAATTATTTTTTATTCAAATAAACTTTTACAAGTGCTTTTGAATCTTCGGTGAGTCTACCACTGGTTCGGAATGCCCTTCCTGCCTAGAAGAAACAGCAAGAAACTTGGCAGTTGCTCTTTTCAAAACAAGTTTATAGGTACTATATGCAGTGTACGCAGTGTTTCCACAATGAGGCGAAGTTCCAAAAAATGCAAATTACAATTCAATACATGTTAAGAAAGCCAGGCAGAATGATTAAATAAAACTGGCCAAGTGCGTGTCGGGCCACGCGCAGTCGGGACACTTGACTCTAATAAAAAGCACTTTAAAATATCATATTTCACAAACGGATCCCTGAATCGAAAAATGGTGTTCCCACACCCACAATATTTTTAAAAGAGCTATTCAACGACACCCCTCACTATGGGATAGACGAGTAAAAAAATTCATCCCCACTTTACTTGTAGGGGAGGTACCTTAAAAAAAAATATTTTTTACAATTTTATTTCACCTCTTTGTTGGTGTGATTAATGTTTATACCCTTGTCAAATTGCAGATTTCTAGTACCAATAGTCTCTGAGCTGAACCGCGGACAGACTGATTGACATGGCGAAACTATAAGGGTTCCTTATTTACTATGGAACCCTAAAAAGGCTATTATAGAAGTAGCTTACCTTCTAGGCATAGTAGTCATAGCCTCCCAGTACTGGTCAATGTACGGGATGATCTCCCTGTCCTTGCTGAACATGTTCTTGTTGCTGCCGTCCTTAGAACTCTCCTGCTTCAAGTTGGCTATCGCTGTCAGACACATTTGCGGGAACGCTACAACAAGACAGTATCATTAGCTTAAGTATCTCAATCCAAGAGAATCAAATCTGTTTTAGAAAGCCCTTTGATAAATATCATACCCACAACATGAAAATTCGAAATGACGATTTTCCCCCTGTTTTAATTAAACTAAAAATATAGTTTTTTATTCCAATGATGGTGGTCCACTTAATGGTGTGTCCACTTAGTGGTGGTAATTATACAACTATTCCAAACATGTTGATAGCTTGAATAGTTACTAAAATAATCAACTGTGACAGATGGACAGAGAAAGTCGCACCATAAGGGTTCCATTTTTACCATTCTGGTATGGAACCGTAATAACCACTTTGAACTCCATGGTGCGGTGGGGGGCGACAGGGTTTAAAAGGATAATTAATATCAATGATAATTATCAATTGATAATAACAAAAAATTGTGCTTGCAAATGTGAACTGTATTTGAACAGGTATTACCACACTAAATGTGAACTAACCATGGGATTACCCTTACACATAATTAGTTCAACATTCAGTTGAGTCTGTTTAGGATGTGAAGTCAAGTGAACTCAATTGTCATTTGGTTTGATCTTGTTTATCAGTGAGAGTTTGAAGAATGCCTCATGAGAAAGATCCAGTATGGTCATACTTTGTTTGCATTAAAACAAAAAATACAGGGCTAAAAAAATAAAATACAACAAATAATAATAATATGTTTTACACATGCACAGACATAAGTCTGTGTAAGCTCACTGGGTAAAGGCAGTGATCATTCATCATACACAGGGTCCACCAGTGTATACTCACCGCACGATGAAAAAAATTCAATGTACATACTAAAATTAGGAAGCAATATTGATTTAATGAAACTATTCTTTCATTCTGGAATTGATCTTTATGTTAAACAATGTTAACTGCATTGTCAACTGATAGAAATACATTGCTGGTCCCTTGTGGGGACTTCCACATGCAGTGATATGCAACAGCAACAGCTTGTATTAGGCAGCTTCCTAAGATTCTTCTATTAGGGGATCTACTTTTCCAGCATTTCCGGTCCCCGCATGGGCGTCCCCAAGGGGGGTAGGTAGGGACAGCTGCCCCCCCTAGACATTTGAAATATATAGTACTAGTAGATACTTCATCATTGAAATCCAGATACCGCTGCCAAATTGGTACTCCTGCAAAAATTCACTACGATCCGTTGCTTCATGCTTCGTTGCTAACTCAAGGCATAAAGTTTATTTATTCATACTTTTCCCGTCCTCCATAATAATGTCAACTTGCCCCCCCCCCCCCCTTGGCCATCGACTGGCGACGCTCTTGGGTCCCCCGCACCCACCTCTGACTTTTCAGAGTTAAGTGCGTTTCAGCAATTACATATCACATGCTTCACATGCTTCAAACAGTGAAGGAAAACATCGTGAGGAAACCTGCACACAGTGTTCACCAAAATGTTTTCAAAGGTGTGTGAAGTCTACCAATTCACATTGGGCCAGCGTGGTGGACTATGGCCTATAAGCCTTCTCTGAGAGGAGACTTGCGCTCAGTAGTGAGACGCTAACGGGTTGCTCATGATGATCCTAATCATATAGAGAAACACTGAGCATAACTCTGTCCATCACCTGTTGAGTATTATACTATTAGCAACACTATGTGGTGATGAATTAAATGTTATTATTGAATAGCTAAACTTACGAGCTTGATTCTTCTTAAATGTTTCCAAGCCAGTTGGTGAACAGTTCTTGCATATGAACAGATAGTTGGTCATGAATGGCACCAGTTTGCCCAACTGGTATCCTATGCACGACTCATGGTACCATCTGTTGCACGAAGCACATAACAACTCGACTATATTGAGATTACGATCTTTGCCACTGTTGAAAAAAAAAACAACTGTAAAGGTACTTTTTGGTACAAAGAATGTCGACTTTAATTTTATTATGTAGGCACAGTTTAAAGTGATAAATACCAGTAACAATGGCCCTGTGACTCTCCAGGCTGTTTATTTTTGCTTTTGTCGGCATTTTCCCCCGCTTTTTGAGATTCTTGACTATTGGAGGCAATATCCATTTCGACACCTTTCTTTGCCGATTCCAAATGGGTAGAGGACATTTTGCTTTAAAAGGTCGCTTATGCCTACCAAATAAACATTATGTTCACTTATAATTAGCTTCTCCACGAGCTAATTTTAAACACAATTCACAAATTCCCAAAAACAGTAGTATGATTTACGACACATACGATCTCAAAGGCTAGGAGTAATAGTGTTCTGCCTGGCGATCGCGTAACTTTTATCGCTGTCCTTAAAGGACTATTTCAATGTCAAAACATAGTTTTGGCCAATAGGAGAAGCCCAAAATCATATTTTGACATTGATGCAGTCCTTTAAGGACTGACTAAAAGTTACGCGATAGACCCCCTGTGTCTCAAAGACGCGATGACATTTCAAGCAAAATTGATGCAAAGTAGAATTTCGAATTTGAATTTGTTGATTTGACATTTGACAATCAACAATGTGACAATGACGACATGACGTTGTAGGACCTGGGTCGAATCAAAGTATTCTGTGGTCTGTGCATGAAGGTAGCAAATACATGGAGGTGCCCTACCTACAAAAATGGGGTGCATACCTACAGAAAAAATCTCATAAAATGGCCGCCCATTAGGGAGTGTGCTTCGAAACTATCGACATCGATAAGGAGTGAAGCGATAATCAAGCATTTATGTATACGTAGTATTTATAGGTAATAATAATTACGTAACGTACGTTTGTACTCTATCAGGTACATATTATTCGCGTGGATTTAGGTTTTTAAAGATCTTGGAATATCCAAACAGTTTCGCTGCCGTTTTGTGAAATTGAACGAGATCACCAGATATAAAAAAGTACTCATTTATAAATTATAATATGTATCAATCATTTGTTTATTAAAAACCACTATTTCTTTTCATTAAAAGAGCAACTTGCTGGCTCATAGTAGTAGAATTTCTTTCTATACGCGGTGGTAGAGTCGAAACATGACGTGCTTAGCATAAGACAGCTATCTGCATGCCCTACATATAAATAAACAAATATAGAATATTAGTTGACCCGGCGAACTTCGTATTTTTTACTTAGTAGCTTTTATTAATTAGTAATCTCTTCTAAGCCCTCTTGTTGTAATTGAATTGCACAGGGATTATTATTAAATCCACCTCTTGCTCTTACCGCAGAAAAGAAATGTATCACACGATCTTTTCGTATTTTATGTAGAGGCATGTGTTTCAATATATTTATATTTTCCACGCCTATAGCACCCATCCATTTTTTCTTTAAGTTTTCACTAGCCGGAAATCTGAAGATAAGAAGTATAATATTAGTAAAATCTATACTGATATTATAAATGCGAAATGTGTCTGTATTCCTGTCTGCTACGTTTAAACGGCCGATATTTTTAATTGTTTTCGATGAGTACCTACCTATAGAGATAGAATCCTGCAAAGTTGAGGAGTTTCCATGGGAAAAAAAATCTTAAACGACAGCAGAAAACACGGACATTATCATCTATTATATAGAGGTATTATATTCTAGCATTTATTATTTATACCATGGATATGGACCCTGGCGTATGCCGGGACAAACACTAGGAAGAAGAAGAAGAAGATATTCTAGCATTTATTATCGACCGAGCGAAGCGAAGGTCTTTGAGTTAACTAGGGCGATTTGCACTTGTCCGTCCGTCCGTCCGTCCGTCCGTCCGTCTGTCAGAGCCTTATAACTTTTGAATTACTGAACGTAATTACTTCAAATTTAGATATAATATGTAAACCGATGGCCTCCAGCCGAAAATGGCTTAAAAAGTTATAAAAATCTTTATTTCAGGGGGGCTCTCATAGAAGCGAATGCGAAGTAAAAAAAAAAAAATCGCGTTACATAAAATTGTTACGTATCATTTTAAAGATAATTTTGAACTGAGTACAAAAATATTTTTTTTTTAATTTTTCCCTTAAAATTGACGAAATGGGGGGCTTTCAAAGTGGCGATTTTATACGCTCGCTTGAAGACGCTCTCTAGAAAAATCCGCTATGGATTTTCAAACTGATTTTATGTTTTTAGGTCACTTATATCCTGTACTTGAACAACAAATACTAAAATTATATGAATATTATAAAGAAACGAGATTATTTAATTTTTAATGGGCGTCAGTAATTCATATAGCATCAACATAGCTTCACAATAATGCTAATAGATGGCGCAGTCAGTAACTATTCCCATGGAACTACGAGTTAAATTCAATGTTTGATAAATAATTCAATGTTTTCACTAACGTTCCCTAACCTTTACGGGCTACCTATAAGTTAGGTGATTGATGTTTTCTGTCAACTTATTTATCACGATCCTGTACGGGACACCTAAAAGGATATTGGGACGGATGTTAGGACTTAGGATTGTATTTAGGAGCTACCTACGTTAAGAGACTCCTACTTAGGGGATGATTTAGGTATGTTTGGTGAAAACGGGCATAATAATAATGTCAGTTTTGGTTATCATGTATCGATTGAATGAATAATCATGGGATACCGTTACCGCGAGGTCTCAGTTCGGGGCGAACCACTAGTTTATATTAAGTATTAAAATAACCAGACAAATGATATAAATTTCAACTATAAACACCAAACTTCTTGTATCATCTGATAATATGGTGATGAGCAGTAATGCATTAGAATTTATTCAAGTCGTTTAACGTCACCTATATACTACGGCCGTTCAGAGAATGCGTTCCTGACACATCGCGATTGAACTGACGACGTAACTTTGTAATGGCGTTGCAGTTACGATAAAAATATTATTGCTGGTTGTTTACCGTTTTAACAATTGATGAGCATTAAAACAACATTATTATATCAATAATTAATTAATGTTATAATTTTGTGACAGTTGTCGTGACTAACTGACAGGTGTCAGGAACGCATTCTCTGAACGGCCGAACTTTAATAATATCGACAAGTCGATACTCCATTGACACAAATCCAACAACACGCAACTACTTGACAGGCTGACAGCTGAAGTACAACCAATAAGAGTGAGTACATAATGTGTTGTACATAACACTCATAAAATGGCGGATGGCACCCGGCTTGACTAGTAATTACTTTATATACTTCATCTCCATCTATTTCCTACCTACCATGGGTCTGTGGGTCGAATGCCCACAGACCACAGAATACTTTGATTCGACCTTCGATTACATGTAGTCGTAATTCCTAGTTCCATGTGTCGCACAGTTTTGTACCACTAAAGTTGTAAAACCAGTAACCACAGATAGTCAATTATATCCATTGACCAATGACCATTCTAATTTCTAATCTGTGGCTATTATCTGACCGTTGTTTAATTTGTTTTGAATTTAATTTTTTCTGCTTTGAGTTTTGTTTTATTGTTTCTCGTCTCTCGATAATATCTGCAGTTGATATACTAGAAAACTACTATAAACTATAAATAGTACATCCATTCGTGTAAAATGGATACGGAAACGAGTACAAATGATTTATGCCCAGAAAAAAAGACCGTTCAAGAGAATATACTCCTCAATATTATAAAGGAAGTTTGCTGTGATCCAAATACCAAACTTTCCCAGAAGTTAGTGGGCAAAGTAAATAGGATAATCGCAGATTGTGATTTAACTCATCACGCGAGTTTTCACAAACTAATCACTTCTGATGAGAGTACCACGACTGTTCTAGGTAGGTACCTAAACCTTTCCTAAAAGAAGCAACTGCAATTCCTCGCTCGTTCTTATGAGTTGAAACTGTATTCCGAAGTTTTCCCTTTTTTCATAACAAACTAGCTGTTAAACCCGCGACTTCGTCCGCGTGGATTTAGTTCTTAAAATCCCTCGAGAACTCTGATTTTCCGGGCTAAAAAGTAGCCTATGTCACTCTCCAGGTCCTCAACTATACCCATGCAAAAAATCACGTCGATGCGTAGCTCTGTTGCGGCGTGATTGAAGGACAAACCAACAAACAAAAACACTTTCGCATTATTTTATCGACCGAGCGAAGCGAAGGTCTTTGAGTTAACTAGGGCGATTTGCACTTGTCCGTCCGTCCGTCCGTCCGTCCGTCCGTCTGTCAGAGCCTTATAACTTTTGAATTACTGAACGTAATTACTTCAAATTTAGATATAATATGTAAACCGATGGCCTCCAGCCGAAAATGGCTTAAAAAGTTATAAAAATCTTTATTTCAGGGGGGCTCTCATAGAAGCGAATGCGAAGTAAAAAAAAAAATATCGCGTTACATAAAATTGTTACGTATCATTTTAAAGATAATTTTGAACTGAGTACAAAAATATTTTTTTTTTAATTTTTCCCTTAAAATTGACGAAATGGGGGGCTTTCAAAGTGGCGATTTTATACGCTCGCTTGAAGACGCTCTCTAGAAAAATCCGCTATGGATTTTCAAACTGATTTTATGTTTTTAGGTCACTTATATCCTGTACTTGAACAACAAATACTAAAATTATATGAATATTATAAAGAAACGAGATTATTTAATTTTTAATGGGCGTCAGTAATTCATATAGCATCAACATAGCTTCACAATAATGCTAATAGATGGCGCAGTCAGTAACTATTCCCATGGAACTACGAGTTAAATTCAATGTTTGATAAATAATTCAATGTTTTCACTAACGTTCCCTAACCTTTACGGGCTACCTATAAGTTAGGTGATTGATGTTTTCTGTCAACTTATTTATCACGATCCTGTACGGGACACCTAAAAGGATATTGGGACGGATGTTAGGACTTAGGATTGTATTTAGGAGCTACCTACGTTAAGAGACTCCTACTTAGGGGATGATTTAGGTATGTTTGGTGAAAACGGGCATAATAATAATGTCAGTTTTGGTTATCATGTATCGATTGAATGAATAATCATGGGATACCGTTACCGCGAGGTCTCAGTTCGGGGCGAACCACTAGTAATATTAAGTATGATTCACTTTCATTTTCATATTTAAAAGCACTTTGTAAAAGTTTCTTCTTTCAAAATTAAAACTTCTATTAGTATCAAGCATAATTTTCCAGGGTTTATGCACCAGACAGCCGCTGAACTGACCTTTGACGAGCAAGCAGAGCTGAATGCAGCGATAATCAACAAAATTCAAGATAAAATACCCATCTTTACAGCGGAGCTGGAAAAATTAAAACAAGACACAGGTTCTTTATTAATAATTTATTAATCATCACGATCACAATAATTATTTTCGACAATTTAAAGTAGGACATGCCATAAGCAGATGTACTAAATAAATTGTGCCACTTTCCGCGGGGGGTGAGGTAAATACGTACAGCACACATTTACTAACTCACTACGTCTCCGTGAGCGCACACTAACTCAAAAGCTGTCACACTTATAGAAAATGAGCACACAAGCAAATAATTACACACATGTTGTACATGTACTTTGGCATAGGGGAACACGTGCGCTTGGCAAGTCCTTCTCTCTCTCGTCCAAGATAGTTATGTTAAAGAAGAACCTCCTTCCACTAATTTTGTCTATCAGTGCACATTAATCTTGGAAATAACTGAAGGGTTGTGAAACTACAACTTTTTTAAATCTTCACAAATTATTTCTTTCTGGGTTCCTTAGAAATCTTTCAGATGCCTACTTGTCTTTATTATTACATTTTTTGAACAATTTAATGTATCAATAACTGAATCTATATCTTCTATTTATTTAATTCGAAATAGTACACTATCTACTACAAAAAAAATATTACTGAATCTTTGTGTTGTCCAACAAAGTCTGGAATACATTCATATTTTACATAGGAATTTTGTCTATCACAGGCTATTTATATAACACATGCATATATTATGTCCTTCCACAGTCAAATTATACATTTGAATTTTTTATTACTGCTTATATTAATCTGGTATTAATCATACAGAAGCAGTGATAGCCTAGTGGTTAGGACTGTGGTCTCCTATTAGGGGGGTTGCAGGTTCGATCCCGGGTACGCACATCTGACTTTTCCGAGTCAAGTGTGTTTAAGCAACTAATATCACTTGCTACAATGGTGAAGGAAAACATCGTGAGGAAACCTGCACATCTGAGAGTTCTTCATAATGTTCTCAAAGATGTGTGAAGTCCGCCAATTCGCATTGGGACTATGGCCTATAACCCTTCTCTGAAAGGAGACCTGCGCTCAGTAGTTGATGGGTTGTTAATGATAAATCATACTAAAGAACAAGCTATCTGACAGGCAGTGGAAAGAAATCGCGGGATGAGCAAGTTAAGGAACTGCAGGAGAGTCTGGATGAGAAGTTGAACACACTCCATGAGCATGAGAATGAGAAGGTGGGGCTGATGATGGAGTGGCTCAACCATCGGCTGCAGGATGTGTCCTCATTCAGCTCAGACACCAATGAACTGCTGACCTTGAAGACCAGGATTCTTGAACTGAAGTCCAAGTAAGAATTTTCTATCTATACTTATAATAAAACTGTAACTGGAAGATTTCTGTACATTTAATATATATTGGATAGAAGCAGGAGTTACTTTGCGGAAGTCCATGATTAGCAAGAAAAGGGTAGAATTATTTTGCTATAATCCGCCAACAGAAAAAATCTGTATAATTTTACACTACTCTCGACGCACGTTTCGCCCCGACACCGGAGCATCCTCAGGAGATGTTGACTCTACAACGATGCATTGTCTAGTGACGCTCGTGTCAATTGCGCGGTATTATATACCGTATTTCTACCCCCACTACTGTTGCCCCGCCCACTACCCCCCCCTTTCAAACAAACGAAGCAGTGGTGAACTTGAGACGTTCACTTGTTCATTAAGTAATTTAAACTGAGTATTATTGTTATGTTTTATTATTTCTAATTGTTCCAACATGCTCAGTCGAAGCCCTTTATCACAGGTGTGTAAGATTTTGTATGAATGATCGGATGATAATTTGTGTCCACTATCAAGGAGATGTTTAGCAAAGTGAGACTTTTGGGGTTGGTTGTTCCTAACCGCAGCCATATGTTCTTTGTAGCGTGTTTCAAATTTACGACCCGTTTGACCAATATAAGTGGCTTTACAGTCTGAACATTCGAGTTTATAAATGCCCGATTTTTGTTTGTTGTTTATTTTATCTTTACCGTTGCAAATATTTTTAAGTGTATTATTTGTCCTAAATGCAACATGTATATCATGTGCTTTAAGTCTCTTCGCGATACGCTCAGACACTGTTCCAAAATAAGTTAAACTGGATTTGTATTTATTTATTTTATCAGGTGATGATGAATATAAATCCTGTTTTATCCGCATCAATTGTTGCTTTTTTATTATATTATTAACAATATTATTGTTGTAACCATTTGCCTGTGCCATGTGGTAAATTACTTTTAATTCTTTTAAGTAGTTTTCTTTTGTGAGTGGAATAGACAGCAACCTATGCACGTAACTGTGGAACGCTGCGAGTTTATGCTGCCACGGATGACAGGATGAAGCGGGTATGGTTGTGTCTGTGTATGTGGGTTTCCGGAAAATACCAAACTGATGTTTATTATTAGCACGAGTTATAGTAAGATCGAGGAAGCTTATAGAGTTATCTTGTTCTAATTCTGATTTGAATTTAATTTTCGGGTGTATATTGTTTAGATTTTTGACAAATGTGTCAAGTTGTCTGTCTGTCCCAGTCCAACATATAATTATATCATCTACATATCTATAGTAATACAGAATTTTGTTATTTTTGACAATATGTTTATTTTCAAAATCATCCATGAAGATATCAGCCATTAGGGGACTTAGTGGTGAGCCCATAGCTAATCCCTCTTTTTGTTGATAAAATTGGTCATTGAATTTGAAGTAGTTCTGTTTCATGCATATTTTGGTTAATTCTATTAATTCTGTTATTTCGTTGACATTTGTATGATTATTTTCCAACAATTTGGTTATGATGTTTAGGGTTTCGTTAACTGGGACATTGGTGAACAGACTGTCCACATCTAATGATATTAATTTACAATGGTCCGGTAATGTTAAATCTTTAATTTTATTGACTAGTTGGATACTATTTTTTAATGAATAAGACTGATTGAAGGATGTTTTTGATTTAATAACTTTGTTTAGCTCTTTTGCTAATAGATATGCAGGTGCGCCAATATATGAGACCACGGGACGGATTGGAATATTATTTTTGTGGATTTTTGGTAAGCCGTATAATGTAGGAGCATTAGTGTTCATTTGAATGACGTTGTGTTTTGATGTATTTTTTGGAAAAATGTGTTTTGATTTATTAACGGCTAGCCTAACTTCTGCTGTGTATTTATTAGTTGGGTCAGAGGATAACTTAGAGAATTCTTCTCCGGAGATAACCTCATTGACCTTATTTTGGTAGTCGATCCTCTTTAGGATAACAATCGCATTACCCTTATCGGCTTTTGAAATAATAAGATCATTATCTTTTAACGTTTTTTGTAAAGATTTATATATTTTGTTGTTTTTGTTTACGTGGTTATTACTGTTGTTGTTATTGTTTGTGTTGTTGCTATTGTTATTATTATTACTTTTTGAATTGGAATTTAGAAGTGCAGCATTTGTTTTGATTTCATGAGCGATAATATTTTTGATAATATTATCTTTTTTGTTAAGGACCACAGCTAATTCAGATTCCATTGCCAGTGTTTCTAATGATTTTTGTGTATTATTATTAGGTATATTGTATTTTAAACCTTTGTCTAAAAGGCGTATTTCATTTTTAGGTATTATGATATCAGTTAGATTTTTAACTCGGGGATGAAATTGGTGACCCGGTACGTCTGTCATATTGTCTGTCGTATTGTTGTTCAATAACGTAGATTGGGAGGATTTATTAACAAGTGATTTTAATTTATTTTGTTGGGAAAGGAATTTACTGTGGACTTCAATTGATGCTAAATCTCTCGCTTTTTGGTCTAGAAGATCGAATTCAATATTATGTAATTTGAAGGAAAGTTCAGAATAGAGTATTTTTAGATGTAGTTTTAAATTGTCCCTAACAGTGAACCAATGACGTGATTCTTCATTTAACCATACTTGTTGAGCTTTTTTTATTGCAATATTAGAAGCTCGACTATGCGTGTTGGTCTTTAGATTAATGTAGTTTGGAATGACGTTTAAATGTTTGCATTGTTGGTTAAACCAAATGTTTTGAACCGCGACACGATGTAATTTAGTTAATTTGATGTAAAGTCTAGCCTGTACGGTCAAGCTCACCGATTTTAAATATTGGATAGAAGCAGGAGTTACTTTGCGGAAGTCCATGATTAGCAAGAAAAGGGTAGAATTATTTTGCTATAATCCGCCAACAGAAAAAATCTGTATAATTTTACACTACTCTCGACGCACGTTTCGCCCCGACACCGGAGCATCCTCAGGAGATGTTGACTCTACAACGATGCATTGTCTAGTGACGCTCGTGTCAATTGCGCGGTATTATATACCGTATTTCTACCCCCACTACTGTTGCCCCGCCCACTACCCCCCCCTTTCAAACAAACGAAGCAGTGGTGAACTTGAGACGTTCACTTGTTCATTAAGTAATTTAAACTGAGTATTATTGTTATGTTTTATTATTTCTAATTGTTCCAACATGCTCAGTCGAAGCCCTTTATCACAGGTGTGTAAATTAAACAACAAACAAAAATCGGGCATTTATAAACTCGAATGTTCAGACTGTAAAGCCACTTATATTGGTCAAACGGGTCGTAAATTTGAAACACGCTACAAAGAACATATGGCTGCGGTTAGGAACAACCAACCCCAAAAGTCTCACTTTGCTAAACATCTCCTTGATAGTGGACACAAATTATCATCCGATCATTCATACAAAATCTTACACACCTGTGATAAAGGGCTTCGACTGAGCATGTTGGAACAATTAGAAATAATAAAACATAACAATAATACTCAGTTTAAATTACTTAATGAACAAGTGAACGTCTCAAGTTCACCACTGCTTCGTTTGTTTGAAAGGGGGGGGTAGTGGGCGGGGCAACAGTAGTGGGGGTAGAAATACGGTATATAATACCGCGCAATTGACACGAGCGTCACTAGACAATGCATCGTTGTAGAGTCAACATCTCCTGAGGATGCTCCGGTGTCGGGGCGAAACGTGCGTCGAGAGTAGTGTAAAATTATACAGATTTTTTCTGTTGGCGGATTATAGCAAAATAATTCTACCCTTTTCTTGCCATTTAATATATTTTGAAAATTTTTATTGGGGGATGCTTGACTATCGATACTGAGCTCAAAACAGATTTTTATTTAATTTTTGTCTGTCTGTCTGTCTGTCTGTCTGTCTGTCTGTCTGTCTGTCTGTCCGCGCTTCACGCGAAAACTACTGAACGGATTTAAATTAAATTTAGTACAGCGGTAGCTGATACTCCGGGTCAACATATAGGATAGTTTTTATCCCGATAAAACATAAGGTTACTCCAGGATAGGGGATGAAACTTTTTGTTGATTTTACTCCATAACTCAGTCAAATCTGAACGGATTTTA
This sequence comes from Oeneis ivallda, assembly GCA_029955525.1. Taxonomy (NCBI): domain Eukaryota; kingdom Metazoa; phylum Arthropoda; class Insecta; order Lepidoptera; family Nymphalidae; genus Oeneis; species Oeneis ivallda. The sequence goes on along the minus strand of JARPMR010000012.1, from coordinate 4,679,494 downwards.
ATAATTCTTTCTTTATTTGAAAGTGTGTACGACAACAAATACAATGATCAATTTTGGTGAAGATCTGCTAGATATTATCGGAGATAGAGGACAAAACTTCTCTCGGATAGTTCCAGGTCACTCGCATACGATATATACGTATATAGATCTTATTACATTCATACCATAACCATATCTTGACCTGAGCTATTCATTACATACTAATTTTAGACTATATCACTGACCTCCAGGCCCTAGCTCCTCAATCCTGATGGTGCAGTGTACTGCCCACCTAAATCATGGATATTTACGAACTGTCGATTGTGAATTGATATTGTAGGTGCCAAATATTTAAAATATAATAGTGTAGTGGAGCCGTAAAAGAGGACTCAATTCTGATGCTGCTGGGTACTGCTCACCAATGATAGGTAACAATTAGTATGAACTACTTAGGGTAGTGACATAACGCAGCCGTAAAAAATTTCGCGTCTCCATTTTCCGTTTACTAAAATTTCCCACAGTAGCTTTGTATTCTTAGATGGCATCAATCTATTCAGCTAATTTAATTATCGCTCGGTTCGGTTTAGGAATCATCCACCTACCTTCTCCTCCCCATGCTACAACTACTAATGGTACCAACTTCTCAATCCCGATGCTGCTGATGATAATACCCACCTAAATAGTAGGTGTTTACAAAATGTCGATAATGAATTCATATTGTAGGTACCAACCAAGTGAAGACTACAAAGTGGCATAGTGCAATCGTAAAAAATGTCTCACTCGCTTCGTTTGCGAGAATGTCGATTGTAGATTTCTTTTTAACCGACTTCGAAAAAGGAGTAGATTCTCAATTCGTCGGAATCTATTTTTGCAATTTTTTTTATGTATGTTCACCGATTACTTGAAGGCGCCTGAACTGATTTGGAAATTCTTACTTTTTTGTTTGAAAGGGTACTTCCCAGGTGGTTTTTAAATTTTACCGAAATCGGTTGAGCGGTTTTAAAAAATTAAGAAAAAAAAATATATACTTTGTTTTGTAAAAAAATTATATTAAATTATATACTCATTTGTATATGGACTACACAGAGGCGTAGTGCGATCAAAAAAACCTTCGCGCTCGCTTCGCTCGCGAAAATATCAGTTTTCAGTTGCTACTGCGGGTGCCAAGTATGAACTACAAAGAAGCGTAGTGCAATCGAAAATTTTCGCGCTCGCTTCGCTCGCTAAAATGTGTCTTCTTGATTGGTATTGTAAGAACCAAGTATAACGAACCAATAAAGCAACGAAAACTGCAATATCTGGGACATATAATGCGTGGCGATAAGTACAAGTTGCTCCAACTAATAATACAGGGGAAGATACAAGGTAGGAGACCCCCTGGAAGAAGACGGACCTCTTGGCTCAAGAATCTCCGGACATGGTTCGGACTGAGTACTCGATCCTTATTCCGCGCAGTTGTGTGTAAGGTCCGAATAGCCAATATGATAGCCAACCTCCGGTAGGAGATGGCACCTCAAGAAGAAGAAGAAGAAGAACCAAGACGTATGAAGGAAACAGTTATGTAGTGCAGCCCTAAAGAATTTTGCGAAATGTCTGTTTTGGATTGCCAAGTATGGACTACATAGTGATGCAATGAAATTGTAAAAATTTTCGCGCTAGCTTCATTGGCGAAAATTTCTTAATTGTTGTTGTGAGTGTAATGTAACCAAGTATGCTCGCTTCGCTCGCGAAAATATCAGTTTTCAGTTGCTACTGTAGGTGCCAAGTATGAACTACAAATATGCGTAGTGCAATCGAAATTTTTTGCGCTCGCTTCGCTCGCGTAAATGTCGATTGTAGATTGCTTTTGTCTATACCAATTAGTATGGACTACACAGAGGCGTAGTGTGATCAAAATATTTTCGCGCTCGCTTCACTCGCGAAAATTTTGGTTTTCGCTAATGTAGGTGCCAAATTTAAACTAAAAAGGAGCGTAGTGCAATCTAAAATTTTTGCGCTCGCTTTGCTCGCGAAATTGTGTCTTTTCTTGATTGGTATTGTAAGAACAAAGTATGAAGGACACAGTTAAGTAGTGCAGCCCTAAAAAAATTGCGAATATGTCCGTTTTGGATTACCAAGTATGGACTACGTAGTGATGCAATGTAATTGTAAAAAATTTCGCGCTCGCTTCGCTCGCGAAAATGTCTTTTCTTCATTGTTGTTGTAAGTGTAAACCAAGTATGGAGTACATAGTAAAGTAGTGCAGTCCTAAAAAATTTCACGCTCGCTTCGCTCGCGAAAATGTCTTTTCTTCATTATCGTTGTGAGTGTAAACCAAGTATGGAGTACATAGTTAAGTAGTGCGTTCCTAAAAAATTTCGCGCTCACTTCGCTCGCGAAAATATCACTTTTCAGTTGCTATTGTAGGTGCCAAGTATGAACTACAAAGAAGCGTAGTGCAATCGAAAATTTTTGCGCTCGCTTCGCTCGCGAAAATGTCGGTGTAGATTGCTTTTGTCTATACCAATAAGTATGGACTACACAGAGGCGTAGTGCGATCAAAATATTTTCGTGCTCCCTTCACTCGCGAAAATTTCGGTTTTCGCTTCCTAATGTAGGTGCCAAGTAGAAACTAAAAAGGAGCGTAGTGCAATCTAAAATTTTTGCGCTCGCTTTGCTCGCGAAATTGTGTCTTTTCTTGATTGGTATTGTAAGAACCAAGTATGAAGGACACAGTTATGTAGTGCAGCCCTAAAAAATTTGCGAAAATGTCCGTTTTCGATTGCCAAGTATGGACTACATAGTGATGCAATGTAATTGTAAAAAATTAGGCGCTCGCTTCGCTCGCGAATATGTCTTTTCTTCATTGTTGTTGTAAGTGTAAGCCAAGTATGGAGTACATAGTTAAGTAGTGCAGTCCTAAAAAATTTCGCGCTCGCTTCGCTCGCGAAAATATCAATTTTTAGCTGCTACTGTAGGTGCCAAATATGAACTACTAATAAGCGTAGGGCAATCGGAAATTTTTGCGCTCGCTTCGCTCGCGAAAATGTCGGTTGTAGATTGCTTTTGTCTATACCAATTAGTATGGACTACACAGAGGCGTAGTGCGATCAAAATATTTTTGCGCTCGCTTCGCTCGCGAAAATTTCGGTTTTAGCTTGCTAATGTAGGTGCCAAGTAGAAACTAAAAAGGAGCGTAGTGCAATCTAAAATTTTTGCGCTCGCTTTGCTCGCGAAATTGTGTCTTTTCTTGATTGGTATTGTAAGAACAAGTATGAAGGACACAGTTAAGTAGTGCATTCCTAAAAATTTGCGAAAATGTCTGTTTTCGATTGCCAATTATGGACTACATAATGATGCAACGTAATTGTAAAAAAAATCGCGCTCGCTTCGCTCGCGGAAATGTCTTTTCTTCATTGTTGTTGTGAGTGTAAACCAAGTATGGAGTACATAGTTAAGTAGTGCATTCCTAAAAAATTTCGCGCTCGCTTCGATCGCGACAGCGTCGGTTTTGTGTTGCTTATGTAGGTGCCAAGTATGGACTGCGTAGTGGCGTAGTGTAATCGTAAAAAATGTCGCACTCGCTTTACTAGCGATAATGTCGATTATAGATTGCTTTTGTCTATACCAATTAGTATGGATTACACAGAAGCGTACTTAATGCGATCAAAAAATCTTTGCTCTCGCTTCGCTCGCGAAAATATCAGTTTTCAGTTGCTACTGTAGGTGCCAAGTATGAACTACAAATAAGCGTAGTGCAATCGAAAATTTTTGCGCTCGCTTCGCTCGCGAAATGTGTCTTTCTTGATTGATACTGTAAGAACCAAGTATGAATGACACAGTTATGTAGTGCAGCCCTAAAAATTTTGCGAAATGTCCGTTTTGGACTACATAGTGATGCAATGAAATCTTAAAAATTTTCGCGCTCGCTTCGTTGGCGAAAATGTCTTTTCTTAATTGTTGTTGTGAGTGTAAACCAAGTATGGAGTACATAGTTAAGTAGTGCAGTTCTGAAAATTTCGCGCTTGCTTCGCTCGCGATAACGTCGCTTTTGTGTTGCTTATGTAGGTGCCAAGTATGAACTATATGGTGGCGTAGTGCAATCCTTAAAATGTCGCACTGGCTTTACTAGCGATAATGTCGATTATAGATTGCTTTTGTAGATACCAATTAGTATGGGCTACACAGAGGCGTAGTGCGATCAAAATATTTTCGCACTCGCTTCGCTCACGAAAATTTCGGTTTTCAGTTGCTACTGTAGATGCCAAGTATAAACTAAAAAGAAGCGTAGTGCAATCGAAAATTCTCGCCTGCATCACTGGACTGTAGTCCAGTGATGCAGGCGAGAATGAAGACCAGTTGCCAATCAATCATTGAAGACCAGTTACCAACTCCTCAATCCTGATGCTGCTGGTCTTGCCTAAATTGTGGGTATTTACAAAATTTCCATTTTGAATTGATATTGTAGGTTTGCAGGTACCAAGTAGGTACAGAATATTATATAGTGGCGTAGTACAATCGTAAAAACCTCACGATTAACATAAAACAATTCTTTTTTTTACTTTTTCCACGCGGACGAAGTCGCGGGCATCAGCTAGTCTATGTATAAATATGTATAGAGTTTGTTATGCAACTAAAGATCTCATTAGAAATGTAAAATGCAGATATTTTTTTCATCAAATCATATTGTGTGTAATATGATGGATATTCAAGTTTCAGATTTTGAACATTGAATCCTTAATATCCTTGCTAATAATATAAATGGGAAGTGTTTTTATTTATTGGTTTGTCCCACAATCATGCAGCAACAGAGCAAGGATCAATGTGATTTTTTGCATGGGTATACTTAGTGGAGGAGATTGATATCAGGCTACCTTTTATCCTAGAAAACCTAAAATATGTGCAGGATTTTTAAAAAACTTACCACGCAGATAAAGTCACAGGCAAAAGCTAGTGCTGTTATATTATTTGGGAATAGGCATGTTGACCGATTTTGAAAACTGTTGAGGTTTGGAAGTATCTACTATTTCGAAAAAATATATTTTAGCAAAAAAAAGAAGCTTTGGTTGATAAAGTTGTCATTCCAATTTCAGTTTTAAAAGTCATGCAAAAGCGCTCGGCTTTTGTTTTCTCATAGTAGTTTGTCAAAGTTTGAAGATATCTGATGTGATGTATCACTCTGATTGATCCAATATGGATTGCTGTATTTTATAGTTTTATTTTTTCAAATTAAATAACCTAGCTCAAAATCATATCCTGCTAATATTATAAATGCTAACCTAACCAAATTAAATTTCATTTCAGCATCCTGCATTACCGCATCCTGTATAACATCTTCACGGAGACCAATCAGTCAATCAAGGCCTACAGCGAGATCCACAAGGACATCAAAGACTACGTGCGCGACATCGAGCAGAGGATCAAGCAATACAAAGACATCATTGCTAGCGATTGCAAGTAGCATTGAAGCTCAACGCTTTCGGCGATCAGCCAACCAGCCCTGCGATTGTGTAATGTTATCCCATTGATCGTTATCGTATTCGATGACATAAGCAACACAAATAATGACAAAGTAAAATAAACCATAATAGTATTGAATTAGTGCTCAATTTCGTGTATGCATTCTTATACGTTTACGTATGTACGATACGCTCCATAACGCTGTAATCTGTATATTAAAATCGTTTGTACTGAATTGTGACTTGTGTTGGTACTGAATTGAAATTTGTGACTTTAAATCGATACTTTCAAGGATTATTTTGACGCTAATGTCATCGAATACGAATACGATCAATGGAATACATTTTTCACAATTAGTACCCTGATGGGTAATTTAGGGAAATTACTGAGTAACAGTAATTTTAACCGGATTCAAAAAAATCAATTTGACGCGTTTTTTTTTGTCGATGCTACTCCATAATATCTTGTAACGGCCAGACAACCGTGTCCATCTGTCTGTCAAGTATGTGTATGTCAAGGACCAATTTCTTAGAAACTGCTTGAGGTATCAAGTTCGAGAGGCAAGGTCAAATTATACTGAATATAAATATGTATTAAGGAATTTGAAAGCAATGTACATTGTTCATAACTAAAAATTTTTTTTGTTAAGTAAGGTATTAGAATATTATTTAATTTTAATATTGTTTGGAATATACACATTTGAAGAAAATAATAAATAAATATTTCTTCAGAAAAAATATTTTTTATTTAAGTATGTAATACTTAATATCTTTTGCCCGCGACTTCATCCGTGTGGTTTTAGTTTTTAAAATCCCGCGGGAACTCTGATTTTCCGGGATAAAAAGTAGCCTATGCAACTCTCCAGTTCCTCAACTACACCCATGCAAAATATAACTAGCTGATGCCCGCGACTTCGTTTGCGTGGATTTCGTTTTTAAAGTCCCTCGGGAACTCATTTGATTTTTCGGGATAAAAAGTAGCCTATGTCACTCTCCAGGTCCTCAACTATAGGTACCCATGCAAAAAATCACGTCGATCCCGTAGCCCTGTTGCGGCGTGATTGAAGGACATACCAACAAACACTTGCGTATAATTATAATATTAGTGAGATGTTAGTAGGTACTATGTATAGGTCCAGCTCCAGGTCTCCAAAGACTCAAGTGGTTGGACGATATAAGGGGGTGGGGATATACTGGGCTGACTTATCCAAAATTAAAAGATGCGGCTTTAAATAGAGAAGCTTTTCGCATGATGACCGCCAAACTTCAACACGAGGAAGGCACACGATGATGATGATGATGATGATAGGTAAGGATTTAAAGTAGATAGTTTTTGGACGCGTAGACTAGCTACATCCATACGTATTGCTTATAAGATGGCAGGTATGCCATATTATAAACAATTCGTATATTATCCTTTATGTATATTAATTTTCCTCATAAAAACCTAGGTAGGTACATTCGATTCAATGAGGAAAACTTTTTTTTTGTAAAATGTAGACAAAGGTGCCGTAATTACTTTTAAACATACTAAAAGGTGGTGCGTACAGAACCTACATTAGTTAATGGCCTAGGATTTCTAGGTCATGGCATTTATTCCAACCACCATAAGTACCTAACTACCTTCTACCTACGATATAGGAATCTTTGTACCTTCCAACAAACTTAGTAAATCACGCTACGCCGTTTTACAAACAGCTGCGATAATCCAACTATACGGTAGGTAGGTAATTTAATTCTAAACTTTGTAGTTTGAACGACAGATAAGGACGCGTCCTACCTACCTACTACGCTACTACAGTCATCATAAGATTACAATTTTATTTAACTCAATTTAGTTGTTTCCATCTGGCAGTGCTGTGTGGATGCGTGCGAGTTGTGTTTACCGTCACCCACGCTTGTGTCGCGATGGATACGATCTCGGGAACGTTTCAGTAAGTTATTTATGAATTATTCTTTACTAGCTTTAGCCCGTGAGTTTGTCCACGTGGAGTTAGGGTTTTTTACGTTGTTAAAGAAATAACTTACCTACTACTTTTTGCTAGCATTCCGAGATAAAAAGACGTCTTAGATGTAACTCTAACCCCTCAACTTTATCCATGCAAAAAAACACATCGATCCGTTGCACTGTTGAATGACAAACATTTTATTTTTATTAATATTAGATAGTAAGGATTTATTTATCTTTTGGTCTACCTAACCTATGACCTAACCTACGATCCGATCTTGTAATAATATGACGACATGGGATAGGTAAAGTTTCTTCGTCATCTTGTGCATTTGCATGTTTTTCTGAAAAAGTACCTACGAATATTTCTATCGAATACAAAATATAAACAATCGATATCCGCGCTAACGGTTATACATTTTTTTAATCTAAGTTTTGCATTGAAAAAAAATTAACGCATAAGTACCACTACCAAGCTTTTCCCAGAATGAGTTTTCTATTCCGCATGACGGGAGTTTTAGTGTTACCGGTTCCCCTGTGCTTATTAGTTATTAACATGAATGTATAAAAAAGGTTCAGGGTTATTAAATTATTAATACAAGTTACTACTGGTAGTAAAATTAGTGGTAACATGGGCCTTAGCTATACGGTTTCTTATCAGCGATAAACTACTTTACTAAAAGTAGGTAGGTAGGTTCCTACTGCCAAGGTGCTGGAGTGACGACCTACCTATACCACACGAGTAACTACTTTATTATTACCTACTCTGTGCCTATACCTAGGTAGGTACTCTTCGCCTAACACCGGAAAGCACACTGTTGATACGAGTAGACAGTTGACACCGACGACAGCCGAGTCGTTGGGAGTCGCTGTATACCTACCTACAGGTGGCGCAAGACCTAGGCATGTGGAATTTCATGCATATCTATCGATTGATATGGGGGGAAAATATTTTAGTATTAATCGGCATCTATCTATATAACTACTACTTACCTTAGGAAATAAAAAGCTTTATTTATTATTATATAAGTATACCTAGTTTACTCTCTTCAAATAAACATTTTATCGGATTTATTTATATGAAGCAGTAAAACATGAGCCAGAAATAGTAATAAATAATAATGATAAAAGCTGGTGAAAATATTCTTGATAAGGTTATCAGTAAAAATGACTGATTATTACCTATGTGATAAGTTACGAGTAGGTGACGCAACGGTTATACTTAAGTAAATATACCTATCTACTGACAAGCCTTTGAGAAAGCAATATTTAAGAGTAGGTAGGTATATTAGTAGGTAGGTAGGTAGCACTTGCTATAGCGGGGAAGGAAAACAACGCCGCAAGTTACGTGCGGCGCGAGACCAAGACCTATTTAAGCTAAGCTCATTCAAGAGACCTTTGTCCAGTAGTGGATGTCTATCGGTTGATAAAGAGCATGAAAAAAACATCGTGAGGAAACCTGCATGCCTAAGAATTTTGCATACTGTTCTAAGTCTAAGTCTGAAAATTCGCACGAGGCCAGCGTGGTGGATTATGGCCATAGATTAAGGATTGGTAGTCATCGCTTTGCACCTACTTGATACCGTCGGCGTACCTACTAGAAAATTACGGCAATTCATAGTAGGTACGCCTGAACTGGCGTACCCACATAGTCTTGTAGCAACCAATGTTTGACGTTTTCAAACAAACTACAAATATATTCAGGATTGGTAGTCGCTTCGCACACTACCTAAACTACCAATCCTAATCTATGATTATGGCCTAAACCCCGATGGTTTATTGCTATGAATGAAATACATAGATACCAGGCTTGGCTACTCATGGTGGGCATATGGATGGTATTTTTTTTTATTCAATGACACAATCCAATTCTTCCCCAGAAGCTTCGCCGGAACGGCGGGACGGAGTGGGAACGACTGCCGATTTTTTCCTCCACTTTATTGTAGTCGGTACAACTAAATCGTATACCTAATAGCACAGCTATCCCTACATTTTTAATTAAGCATTTTCTCCCAGTCTACTTTTGGAATTGCGACATTACGTTTAGGTATGTGTGCAAAAAGAGAAGTTTCATCATCTTCATCAGCAACTTATCATCGGCTCACTACTGAGCGAAGATCCCCTCTCAGAGAAGGGTTGTAGGTCATAGTCTACCACGCTAGGCCAATGCCAGATTTCGCTTATCTTTGAAAACATTATGGAGAACTCTCAGACGTGCGGGTTTCCTCACGATTTTTTCGTTCACCGCTGAAGCATGTGATGTTTAATTGCTTAAACGCAAATATTAGGTATAGTAACTTCGAAAACTCCCGAGATGAGTGCCCGAGATCTAACCTGTGGCCCTCCCAATAGGAGACTGCTCTAGAAGAAGCTAAAGAAGAGAAGTGTGTAAGAAGAGACTTTCTATTTATATTTTCAGTAACATCTCAGAAGCCCTAGGCATACAATGGGCACCCCTGCGCCTGCCGCTGGCTCGCCGCCTCCAGACCCTAGCGGCGACCGCCTGGATATGCCTCGTGCTGTTCGCAGAAGTGGCAGCCATCTTGATTTTCATACGGCTCATATATTCGAGGTTCTGGTGGCTTGCGCTTTTGTATGGCATTTGGATGCTGAACGACCTCGATATTTGCCATAGAGGTGGCAGAAAGTAAGTTTTTTGTAAGTAACTTAAAACTTAGTAGTAAGTACTTACCTATTAAAAGTTTCTTAGCACAGAATACATGTCTGAGTTATAGCTCCAACAAGTTTTATTGCAGACTGGCTTTTACCCGCGGCTTCTCTCCGTCTTCTGCCATCTAAGGAGATTCTTTTCAAATCTTGACTATTCCACTTTCGGCAGAACCATTTTTTTTTTTTTGGTAATATTGAAACTCAGCGAAAATAATGATCCTGTCCAAAGCATGACTATAAATAATGCAAAAAAATTCGGGTTAAATACGAGTAGGTAGGTACATAGTTGCATTCCTAAAAACCCATTTTTTCAAATAGTGTAAAAACACAAAAAGTGGAATAGTGAAGTTTTGAAAAGAATCTTCTCATCTATTAAAATTAGCTAATCCGAAGTGATTTCTATTCAATACTAATTTAGATTTTTTCGATTTTTTAACTGTTCTTTTGGGTTTTCCCTAATTATTGACCACTCCATTACCTACTAATGCAAACAAACAAAAAAGGAATCAATATACGTGTACAAACTAAATTATTTTATACTTTGTAGTGGCGTATGAAGTCGGTTTTTTAAAAATATTTTTTTACATTATTATTCTTCATTCCAATTTTTTTCTTTTCTTTGCCCAGGTAATAGTTAATTATTATCTACTTACCTTCTATGTTTATGCTCTTTATTCACACACACGTTTTCTCATTACAGAATAGAATGGGTCCGAAACTGGTCCTGGTGGAACTACTACCGCGACTACTTCCCAATCAAGCTCGTCAAAACGCAAGACCTAGATCCCTCGAGAAACTACCTCTTTGCCTGCTTCCCGCACGGCGTAGTCTGCTCCGGAGCTTTCGGGGCATTTGCCACCAACGCGTTGGACTTCTACAAAATGTTCCCAGGAATGACTTGCCATATGATAACTTTGGGTGGACATTTTAGAGTACCTTTCTTCAGGGATTTGGTTCTTGCTTTGGGCAGTTGTGCGTCTTCCCAGGAGAGTTTGATGTATCTGCTGGATAAGAAGAGGCACCAAGGGAAATGTGTTGCGCTAATCGTTGGCGGTGCGGCGGAGGCGTTGGACTCGCATCCGGGAGAATATAAAGTTATACTGAGTAGGAGGAAAGGGTTCATTCGAGTTGCAATAAAGTCTGGGTAAGTTTAAGGTCTGCCTACTTGCTTATTCTTCTTTTTCTTTATCAACCGAAAGATTTCCGCGCTGCTGCACAAAGGTCTCTGGCATGGACTTGCCACAGGTCTCGGTCTTGCGCTGCTTGTATCCAGCGGCTCCTCACGACGCGTCTGTTATCGTAGGTCTACGTAGTGAGGATTTGCCGTCAATGCGTTTTCAACCGGTTCTTTAAACTTGTTCTTCTTCTTTCTTTATGATTTAAATAAATTAAAATAAAAAGAAAAAATAATAATAAAAATAAAAATAATTTTATAATATAAATAAATTAAGTATAATAAAAATAAAAAATCCCAGAATTAAATGGCCGCCGCGACACGATCGTCGCGAACTGGCAAACATCCGCGCCACGAGAAAATTTTGTCCACCCATTTTCTCGTATCTCCAAGAAATCCACGACTAAATGGGTAGACAAAGATTTCTCATGGCGCGTGTTAGCCTTACTGGCTTTTGCTAGCTGGTGCCTGTGACTTCGTCCGCGTGGATTTAGTTTTTAAAATCCCGCGGGAACTTTGATTTTCCGGAATAAAAAATAGCCTATGTCACTCTCCAGGTCCTCAATTATAACCATGCAAAAAATTACGTCGAGCCAGTAGCTCTGGTTGCGACGCGATTGAAGGACAAACCAACAAACACACTTTTGCATTTATAATGTCCATCCTTACTTCACGAAGCAGTGATAGACTAGTGGTTAGGACTGTGATCTCCTATTCGGGGGGTCGCAGGTTCGATTCCGGGTACACCTCTGACTTTTCGGAGTCTAGTGCGTTTAAGCAATTAAATATCACTTGCTTCAACGGTGAAGGAAAACATCGTGACGAAACCTGCACACCTGAGAGTTCTTCATAGTGTGTGAAGTCCGCCAATTCGCATTGGGCCATCGTGGTGGACTATGGCCTATAACCCTTCTCTGAGAGGAGACCTCGCTCAGTAGTGAGCCGTTGATGGGTTGCTAATGATGATTATGACACGTGTTTTCAGTGCACCATTGGTCCCGGTGTTCTCGTTCGGTGAACCGGACGTGTTCCGCCCCCCCAACAACCCGCGCGACAGCCTGCTGCGTACCTTCCAGGAGCTGGTCCGCCAGTACACCGGCATATCGCCCATGTTCCCCATCGGACGAGGCGTCTTCCAGTACTCCATCGGCGTGGTGCCTCTTAGATCGCCCATCACAACTGTCGGTGAGTCAAGTCATATGCTCAATATTTCACACAGTTTTACAAGCCTCGTCGGTCTAGTCTTCTTCTTCTTTATCAACCTATAGACGTCCACTGCTGGACAAAGTTCTCCTGCATGGACTTCCACTGGCTTCGGTCTTTCGCCGCTTCAATCCAGCGGCTCCCTGCAACTCGTTTGATGTCGTCGGTCCACCTGCTGGGGGGTCTGCCAACACTGCGTTTCCCGGTGCGGGGTTGCCACTCCAACACCTTGGGACCCCAACGACCATCAGCTCTTCGAACTATGTGCCCTAAATAGTCTAGTCTAGTGGCTACCATTTACCAAGTTCGATTCTGGATGTCGAGGTCAAAAAAATATTGGGTGTTACATTCTGTTACAAAATTATTGGGTGTATTCTGTTAAAAAAATATTGGGTGTACTCTGTTAAAAAGTTATTGGGTTTATTTTGTAAAAAAAATTATTGGGTTTATTTTGTTAAAAAATTATTGGGTGTACTTATTCTGTTAAATAGTTATTGGGTGTATTCTGTTAAAAAATTATTGGGTGTATTATATTATTGTGTTAAAATTTTGTTAGCACTAGCCCAGAGAGAAATACCTACTTATGTGCTTCTTTGGGTTTAATGGTGATCCATTACCGCGCCTTGATCTCTCTACGATCGTGTCCGATTTACCTTCCGTTGGATTACGATAATAAATAGTATAATGTACGTACCTACTGTGCACTACATTATCTCACACACACGTGTCCTGCATGTTTCCTTTCAGACGAGGCATAAATATTATAGTTCTTGCAATTCACGAGGGCGACTGACTTATGGTTGTGTGTGTGTCGTAGATATCTGTATAAGTGTGAGCGAGCGCAATGCTCGCGCCTGCCCGCTCCCACCTAGGCTTTGACAGGCACGCACACTTATGCAACGTGCATGTACACGAAGTAACCACGAGTAAAGCTCACTCGCCTTCGTGAATTGAAAAAACTGTACCGCCTTCTGCATTGCACCTTTTATTTATCTACGAAAGATGATCATTTCTATTCTATTTTATGAATAGAATAGAATACACTAGTGGTTCGCCCCGAACTGAGACCTCGCGGTATCCCATAATTCCCATAAGGTACCTAGTTTTAACTATATTATATTGTAATTTAAAACTTTCAGACATTTGGGGGGCAGATCAGTCGCAATAATATTACTTTGTCATCTGATTTATTTATATACTTACATTCAAAATTTTAGTGGTTACGACTGTGGTCTCCTGTTCGGGGGGTCGCAGGTTCGATCCCGGGTACGCACCTCTGACTTTTCGGACTCAAGTGCGTTTAAGCAATTAAATATCACTTGGTTCAACGGTGAAGGAAAACATCGTGAGGAAACCTGCAAAGAGAGTTCTTTATAATGTTCTCGTAGGCGTGTGAAGTCCGCCAATTCGCATTGGGCCAGCGTGGTGGACTATGGCCTATAACCCTTCTCTGAGAGGAGACCTGCGCTCAGTAGTGAGCCGTTGATGGGTTGCTAATGATGATATTGTAATTAAAACGCGCCGAATCTGATGACGTCAATCGTCATCTGCTTTCGTGGATGGGATGCGTATTTACAATATTAAAGACAGCGCCATCTATTAACAGTATAGTGAAGTTTTGTTAAAAACATTGATGCCCATTAAAACTTAAATAATTTCGTTTCTTTATAATATTTATCTAATTTTAGTATTTGTTGTTCAAGTACAGGATACAAGTGAAGTAATAAAATAAGTAGACCTTGAAAATATAAAGCCAATTTTCTCAGAGAGCGTCTTCAAGCGAGCGTATTAAATCGCCACTTTGAAAGCCCCCCATTTCGTCAATTTTAGGAAAAAAAATAAAAAAAAAAACGTTTGTACTCTGTTACAAATTGTCTTTAAAATATTACACAGAAAATCTATGAATAGCAAAAAAAATTTTTACTTCGCATTCGCTTCTATGAGAGCCCCCCTGAAATAAAGATTTTTATAACTTTTTAAACCATTTTCGGCTGGAGGCCATCGGTTTACATATTATATCTAAATTTGAAGTAATTACGTTCAGTAATTCAAAAGTTATAAGGCTCTGACAGACGGACGGACGGACGGACGGACGGACGGACAAGTGCAAATCGCTCTAGTAAACTCAGAGACCTCGCTTCGCTTGGTCAAAAAGTTTTTTATTCAAATAAACTTTTTTACAAGTGCTTTTGAAAAGTCGATGAGTCTACCACTGGTTCGGAATGCCCTTCCTGCCGAGAAGAACCAGCAAGAAACTCGGCAGTTGCTCTTTTCAAAACAAACAATATAATAGATATAGGTACTATGCTATGTATGCAGTGTTTCCACAATGAGGGGAAGTTCCACAAAAGCATACCTAATTATAATTCAACACATGTTAAGACGGGCAGACAGAAAGTAGCCGTATTCCCGCCGGTGGCACCCGTTAACGAGCATGACGCATGACCCAGCCATTGCTTCGCTCAACCATATTTGAGGGAACGTAACAACCCGCATCACACGACACCACCACAGAAATGTTTAAAGAGAGCGTGTAGGTGTATGTCATAGCCATAGCGCTCGATGCTGCCTAGAAGTTCGTCTAATATACGGCATTTCTCTATTTCAGTCGGTGAGCCCATGGAGATAGAAAAGAACTTGGACCCATCTGACGCTGAGGTGGACATGGTTCATGCGCAATTCACTCGCAGACTTATTGCTCTGTTCGAAGCCGAGAAAGGCAAGTATTTGAAGGACCACGAAAAAGTTCAACTTGTCATCACATAGTCACAGAAAGATCAACAAAATTACAAAGAAATCACTCTGCAAGACTTTTAAATAAATAGGAACTCTAGCTATGACGCAATAAAGTTCAATTCAGCTAGCACAGCGCCGTGTAAGGCGCTCTCTATAAGTCACTGTAACTCCTCTTTCTGATACGGTAGTGGGTTGTCTTCCAAATACTCCAAATAGTCCATTCCACGAGCCGAATTCCTAAGGAACCAAATATTCGTACCTCATTGTGCGTGCGGCTAGAGATAAGCGAAGACGGTCCGCTATAAAGGAAAGCTTTACATGCTGCATCTACTATGCATTATTATTTTTTATAAAAACTTTAACTTTTTCATAGAACATCATTTAACATCATTAGGGTTCCATACCAAAATTGTAAAAATGGAACCCTTATGGTGAGACTTTCTCCGTCTGTCCGTCCGTCCGTCTGTCCGTCCGTCTGTCACAGTCGATTATTTCAGTAACTATTAAAGCTATCGACATGAAATTTGGCATAGTTGTGTATAATAGTAGCCCAATATCATTGGAATAAAGAAAAATCGAAAATTATTTTTAGTTTTATAAAAAAAAGGGGGAAAATCGGGGGTTTGAAATTTCAAAGTAAAATAACTATACCGAGTGGGGTATCATATGAAAGGCCTTTACTTTTGCATTCTAAAACAGTTTTTTATTTATTTCTATATATAATAGTTTTTGAGTAATCGGCCAAAATGTCGAAAAAAATACCGTTCCCCCCCCCTTATCTCCGAAGTTTACCAAACGAAAAATTTGAAATAGTTATGGTCAATAGAGGTTTATGTATATTTTACAGGAAAAATAAAAGCAACGCGAAAATTATTTTAGTTTGATTAAAAAAGGGGGGAAATCGGGGGTTTGAAATTTCAAAGTAAGATAACTATACCGAGTGGGGTATCATATGAAACGCCTTTACTTGTGCATTCTAAAACAGTTTTTTATTTATTTCTATATATAATAGTTTTTGAGTAATCGGCCAAAATGTCGAAAAAAATACCGTTCCCCCCCCCCCCCCCCCTTATCTCCGAAGTTTACCAATCTAAAAATCTGAAATAATTATGGTCAATAGAGGTTTATGTATATTTTACAGGAAAAATAAAACCAACGCTCTAACTAGCATATTTTTTTAATATTAACAATAAACCTCTACAAACAAAGTTAACGATAAATAAGCAAATTAATACAATATTATCGTTTTACTTTTACTTTTGGAGTACGGAACCCTCGGTGCGCGAGTCCGACTCGCACTTGGCCGGCTTTTTTTATTTTATACAAATTACAGTTTTTTCTGTTTACGAAAAAGGACGTCTTTTAGTTTCTCTCAGTTCCAAGTTCACAATATCAGATATTTTAAATATTGCTTCATTAACACGCACGTCCAACCACTGCAAGAGCTATGAACGTACTGAGAAGAAAGAATCCAGCATGTAAGCCGTTCCTAAATGTATGATTTGGCTAATGAAGGTCACGCGCATTAAACAATGAACGCAGATTTCCTTTGGGAGCTCGTTTCGTGGAATGGACTATAGAGTAGGTAGGTAATCAATCTGAATTATTTAATTACCAATTATGTTCCTATTACTAATTGTAGGTACACTTTTTTACATACTTAAAAGTTTATAGGCACACGCATAAAGTACAGGTAACAAAGTGCTCTATAGCTCTACTACTAAGCCAAGTGCCAACGCTCAACATTTTGATATCAAGCTTAGATTCATTAAAACCATGTTATGTAATAATGGTATTATTACCATTGCGTTGTTTTTTTTTTCTATCAATACTCATTAAATTGCATTGTAAAAGTAGGTAACTTAAGCACAGAAATCTTAGTATAGATATTACTTTGCGAGAGTTGAAAAGTCTAACGATTAGTGATCGAAGCCGTTTCAAGTTTCGTGATTTACAAAGACTGTACGTGTTTACTGTAATTATTAGATTTAATTTTAATTTAAATATCTAAGGTAGGTATAACAGTAACATGGCGTCAGTTAAAAAGTACCTAAATTGGTACCTTTAACCTGTACATATTATAGAATGTCTATGCATCATTGATCGATCTGATGTTACCAAGTGAGGCGTGACTATGGACGTCTATGTCGCCGCGCTATTGGTTCTTCAGTCAACGTTTTGCTTCAAGCACCGCCGCCGTTTGAAAATATTCTATTCACAGACACGTCTTAACGTCACCTGAGCTCTTTTTACCTGACGGCATGTAACCCTGGGTTAATAGTTTCAGTTGTTTATTATTATTTTTATCTATTAATACCAAGGTTTGTTTTTGTTGTAGTGAACGCTGTTTTAAGCGCGAACGATAGTTTTGATTTTTTCTATACTTACTAAGTATAATACAATAAAGTTACTCAATTGTAATGCGTTTTATGTGTTACCGCTTCACAAAATATATGTCTATGTAATTCTATCAATGATTGACAATCATTCCATTCCATTCATTCATCTCAACCCAATCGCCTGCCCACAATTGGCATGATGACCGGTTTTGAAAAACTGTTGGATGATGTTCGGAAGTACCTATCTTGTATTTCTTGTTAACGCTCGACGTTGTCATGGCGTCGTTCATGACGTCACCTCTATGTTTGTTCTTAGAAGTTTGCCAAAGTTTGAACACAGATGTGACGTATCGCTCTAATTGGTGTTTATTTTATGAAAATAAATATCAATATCGCTTAAAATAAAAATAAAAAAATACTTTTTAAAATCCATGAATCCTATTGGGCTAGCCTGGGATCGATCCTGACACCCCCCCCCCCCCTCCTCCGGGCCTCCGACGTCTTAACCACTAAACTATCACAGATCAACACGCATGAATCGTGGATATAATAATTTAAATAAGATTTTAAGAGCGGATTTACGAATAAAAGTCATAAAATATATTTTACTATTTTTATTTATTTTAAATTATTTACATTTTATGTACAATTTTTAACAACCTAACATACGCAAGCCCAAACGCGCGCTTTTCTCTTTGAGCATAACATATAATATTTTCATTTATTATTTTTATATTTCGTTACAATCGGAAATAGCAGCGCAATTGCTGCCTATAATAAAAGAAGGTACTTATATTATATGAAATATAAAATTAGGCGATTGATTACACATAGAGACGTTACTATGTTTCATTGACTTATTTCTGTAATATTTATATTTACAAAATCTGTCATTAATATTTTATAAAACGGATTGAAATAATCATATTTATGGTTATTTAAGTATTCTTAGATATAAATATTTGAGTGTAATATAATAAATATTATAGTGTAAAGTTTGAGCGGGAATGACAAAAAGTAATAGGTGGTTAATCATAATGAATTCAAATTATATTAGAGGGCATGTTATATGCATTTTAATGCATGCGACACTTATTTAAAACATTAAAAACTTAAATAGCAAAAATAAATAGATAACAGCATTAAAAGATGAGTATAACTTAGCTTATAGCTCGGATAAAATATATCCTATATGATATTAATAACAACTCAATAAAGATCAACGTTAAACTTAATCGAGGATCAAAGCCAGATTCAAGTAGAACATTTTGAAAATAATAATATAATTACTTTTACATGACGGAAATCAAATAGGTTACGATAAAACGAGGGTAAAACTACCTATTAATCATGATTAACAAACCTAAGATGTGCAACCAAAATGTTGAAACAATGTCTTTCAACAAATAATAATTACATCATTACAAAACCGCATGCACGAACGGATAAATATTACCTACATAAGAACTGTATTTCACACCAATAAAAATATTGGCGAGTAGAAAAGTATCTAATAAGTAGGTATACAGTCTTGACATACTTGAAAATGCCGTTTAATCCCCAGCAGTTATTGAAAGAAAATATAGACCTATAATAGAAAATATAAACAACATTCTAATTTTAATGTCAAAATTGAAATTGATAATAACAAAAAAGTTATTCGTTTCATAGACGTACCTAACTTAATTATTGGAAGGCAAAATCAACTGAAATATGGACAACTAAAAGAAAATAATTATCTCAACAACAATCGAATTTAAATTTAAAAGATTTTAATTTAAAAGATTATCGATCGACAGACGTACCCTAAATGAATAATTGTCTTCTGTTCTAAATCCTATTAACGTAAATTAGGTTAAGATTGATCCCTTTTATATTTTTATTAACTATTTATCGGCATTTATCGAAACCTTATCATCATCGACACTAATAACTTTCAAAATTATGTTAAGCTAATGAATACGCTGAGACACGTCATCTTGTTCTTGAAGCTGATTGCTTTTCAGCCTCCTTGTATAGAATACTGTTACATCTTAAGTTGGAACGTTTGTAGAAAACCTAAGAACACTGAAAGGTAATAAATTCGTGTAAATATAGCCAAAGGCTGTCGTCACAGTCGACTATCAAAGGTGGATTTAATTTGTTAAAATGGTTTTCACGCCTGTTTTGGATGCTGTGGTTGCGCAGAGTTTGCTGGTTTAAAACACTGTAGTAAAAAGGCGGTGTACATGACGAAAGCTATTGATAAAGCTATCAATCCATACATGAATATATTTAACTCCGGCTGCCTGAACCTGTTCTTTCGTAGCCATTCTAGCACTTCATCCTCTGCCATGATATCACCTAAGAATACAATGCGCTCGTTTAAAGTAAATCTGTACTTCACTCATTAAACAGATTACATAATTGTATTCATTCAATTTACTTACCTCTATATATACTCGGAAACCGTTTCCTAAAGTAGACTATAGCTGGTAGTTTTGTGACACCCCATTTGCGAGCATAGCGAGGATCATGCATTTTTACAAATGTTATGTCCAAATTATCGGTTTCGCTGTCTATGTTCTCTAATTTGTCCATCACTATACGACTCTCGGCTGAATTTTCGTCTGGAAAAAGACAGATTGTAAATATTAACTTACTTCTTATTATTTTTGACTTATCAATCCATTAATCATCCTTATTGCAATGGAACTTACAGAAATAAACAGCAAGAAATTCGTTCTCATCCAATAACTTATCCAACATTTTTCGATTTACTTCCTCAATTTCATTTTTAATTTCAAAAACATCTTGAGAAGTTAACCATTGCAGAACTCTGTCCACTTGATGTAAATCTCCGTCATACAACATAGCGTTTCTTTTTCTGAAGTAAACTAAAGATGGTATGTTTATAATATTATGTGCTGCAGCAGCTTCTGGACTTGATATTTTGACAAAGTCAATGCCAAACTGATCGACTTCCCCATCTATCTGTTCCAAGGACTCGAGGATGTCTTGACATTCAGGACAGTCTTCTTCATCATCTACAATATTAAAATTACTAGTTAATCAACAAGAAACAGGGAAATGGTTAATAGTCTCTGAAGAAGATCTTACAGAAAAATACTGCCAATAAATGAGACTCATACAAAAGTCGTTCAAGCATCCTTTCATTTACAGACTCAATCTCGTCTGCTAATTCACGATTTTCATCATCAATAAGCCATTCAAGAATAGATTCTTCATTCTGCAAATCTCCTTCGAATAAGAGTGGATTTCCATTCCTAGAAAATTTTAATGTTTAAGTACTTGGAATACATTTCAATAAATTGATTTGCAATTGAACTCCTGAACATCAATCACATTTCTTTACCTGAAGTAAACCATAGCCGGGAAAGTTTTGATTGAATATCTTTTTGCAAGTTGAGGATCTTGAATTTTAACCATATGAATACCATAGACGTCACATTCGTCGTCAATTTTTTCTAGCTCTTCCAATATATGATCGCAAATATGACAATTTAACTTATCTAAAACATGACAAATACGTATGCTTAAGAAACTAAAAATAATTTATTAAATACAAAACTATCAACACGACTTACAAAAGTATACTGCCAGATATTGAGTTTCTTCAACCATTTTTTCAAGCATAACTCTCGTGATTAGTTCAATACGATCTTCAGTTTTTTGCGTGATTAACCATTGCAGCACTTCTTCTTCTTCTGCTAAAGAACCTTCATAAACGCTAGGTATATTGTTTTCGAAATAAACTAGAACTGGGAAATCCGTAACACCATAAGATTCTGATATTGAGTAATCTTGAGTCTTAACAAATTTTATGCCATGTCTATCACAATCATCGTCAATATTTTCCAGTTCTTCTAAAATTCCTACACATTGTTCACAATCGAGCGAATCTGAAAAATATACTAGTCAAAATACTGTAAAGTACCTTAATTTCCTTCTAAATGGGGATGTGGAAGTTATACATTCACAGTTCACGCGAAATCACCAATGTATTTATATCAATGCTGCTACTAAGGGTTTTAATATACTTATATAGGTGTGTGTTTTACTGCAATCCATTCCTTCATGAAACTATAAAGAAACTATCGACAAGTAAGGGACCAAAATGCTGCAATAAATGTTCTTGTGTCAATCATAGTGAACTACAACTTTAATGTGTAAGTCAGTACGAGTGCTGAAATATCTACCGATATCGGATAAAAACTTTATTATCAGCCATGCTACATGCAACAAAAAAATAGATATTATCAACTCAGATCGGTACATTCAGAGAGGACAAAAATGGTACTGTCTAAGGGATACGAGTACCGTCTGACTCTTGCCCTTCTTCTTCTTCATGCTCTCTTAAAACCTTTTTCGTCTTTTTTGGCGTAGTTTTTGCATTGCACAATTCGCATAGTGTTCTATTCCCTAATAAAAATAAGAGTTATTATTAAGTTATTTTTCTTAAGATTTAGTAGCTAGTACCGGTTTTTATTTTATTCATTCTTTGGTTTCATTTTGTTATATTCTATTAAGGTTAAAAATTAATAAGTTTAGTCCTATTATATTTGAAAACTTAGCTATATTCATAGTGAGTTTTAAGATCTTAGCTATATTCATATTAGTAATTATTACTAATAATAGTTTACAGACTTACAGAAATACACTGCAACAGACGTAGACTCTTCAATTAAATCTAATAGTTCTTGACCTTCAAGTGCTTCTATTACATCTCCTGCTGGGTTCTTTTGAACGAGCAGCCAACTGAGCAACTGTTGTCCATCGTAAAGATCACCTGTTATTAACAGTTTAGTAAATTGTTATGTTATGGGGACACAACACCATCTCAATATATTTTTTAATTTTGCCTACATATTAAATCAAATTATACTTTAACAAAAAGTGCAGCCTTACTGTTTAGTTTAAACAGTGATTATATTGCTTGGTGTTATAGTTATTAAACATAGGAAAAATATAAGCGATCGTGACCTGCATATATGACAGGATCTTTGGTGCCCAATTTAAAGAACAGCACTGCTGGTAATGCAAATACTCCAAACTCCTTAGCCATCTGCCGATCATCAATCTTCACGAAGTTTATACCGGCTGCATCCGCGTCATCATCTATGTGTTCAATTTCAGCCAGTACTTTTGGACATTGTTTGCAGTCATTACTGTCTAAAACAGGTGACATATGAAAAACAGATAGAATTTCCAGGGAAATATTGAGGTAGACAAACATTTTTTACGCTAAATATTAAGCTGTAGCTGATTTATGAATTCAAGTAAAGCAACTGAAACTCACAAAAGAATACTGCCACATAATCTGAAGTCTGTCTTATTTTTTGAAACATTTTTTTGTTGACCTTTTCAATGTGATCAGTAAGTTCCATGTTTTCTGGATTCGTTAGCCAATCCAAAATTTCCTCTTCATCGTCTATGTCGCCATCGTAATTAATATATTTTGTTTTTCTGAAGTAGGTTATACCAGGTGGATTTCGAAAACCATACTTTTTTGCCATTAAGCGATCACTACATTTTACTACTTTGATACCATATTCTGCAGCTTCGTCGTCAATTAATTCCACATGTCTAAGAATTCTCGGACTAAGGGGATCCTCTTCTTTATCTATAAATAAAAAAAAATCAATGTTGAAGATTGAATGTGACACTAGATTTATGAGATTTCCAAATGTAACAATAAGATTTATAGTTAAAATCCTACTTACAAAATACAACGGCTAAAAATTCCTTTGTCTCAATATATTTGAATAATTCGTCTCTATCTATTTCCTCTATACTTTCGTCTTCTTTTTGTCTTACCATCCAATCTAGTACTTCGGTTTCATCCAACAAGTTTCCTAAAATATTTTAATTGAAGTGTTTATTGATATACTGAAAAGTCCTAAAAATAAAATTATTAAAGAAACCACATCCATTTTGTGTATTTCAATAACTCACCAGTAAACATCCAATTTTTGGCATGCGCGGAAAACTACGCCATAACCATGCTGACATCATTCGAGTGTGAATTCAATAATGATACATATTATAATAAAAATGTGTTTATTAACAAAAATTATATTTAAGTCGACTCGACAAATTCAACATTAACAAATAAATAAATAAAACATTCATGCAAATTTTCGGCCAAACAATACAACCTATCAACATAGATTTGCAGCGCCAGATATCGGACTGAATTGATATAACTTTCTTACTCCAACTGATATAGAACTAAATTTGGGTCCATTTAAATTCAACATTACAATGGGAAATCCGGCATTGCGTTTGCATTATTATTTATGTTTAGTCCAGTAACAGCAAAATATATTCCTCAAATAAACTCGTACAAAATAATGAGATTCCATGAAGACTAGAAAACTACATGAATATGAAATCCTTACAACGATAAGTCTTTCAGATGGCGCGACAATTAAGTAGTAATTAAAATGCCCGTGTTGTTGTTTTCACTTGCGTTAATCCTAAATATTGGAATTAAGTTACAATCAATAAATAATATAACGATTTATACATCTGCTTACAACATCACTAGACATCCCAATATTTAGTCTCCAAAAGTTCTCAAGATATCTAAAGCATAACAGCTCGATAAAAATAGATATGATAAAATAGTGGTGCGGACTGCATTGGCATTCTCCAAGTATTTTAATTTTTTTAATTATTAAAAAGCTACCGGTGTTTTAATATTAATACAGTCCATTTGCATACATAAATACAACCCTGGTAAGTGCTGGCAGGGATCAAGGGACACGAGGTTACTGAAAGCTGGCAATGTTAATGAAATTACAGAACGATGTAGCCACATTAATCCAGAGTACTATTGAGTTGGAGGAGAAACCGCTTAGTGGGGTTCCAGTATAACTGTCGTGTCCGCTTGATACCGCGCGCGCGCGCTTTCAACAACCAAATTGTATGACATTGTTGTCACTAATCTAACATTTATTCTTTACCACCACCAAATATTTTCAGAGCCGAATAAACCTTTTTTCCCTTTGCTCGGCTTGTCTGGTTTGGCGAGTGCCTTGTTTTTGCCCTTGGTTGGTTTTTCCGGGGCGCTGGGTTTCGCCTTGTCGAGTTTCTTGGCTGGAACCTTGGTGGGCGTCGCCTTTGCTACTTTTGTCGGGCTCTGAACTTTAGTGGGACAGCACTGGTATGGTTCGTATGTCATTTTTGGGACGGCCGGTTTCGCCCCCAATCCAATGTAGAAACAGCGATCGCCTGCAGTCAGTAAAAATTTGTTGTTTATACCCGTAAAATTATTGTACAAATAAAGTTAACTTCGTTAATATTGTGCATATTCATATTTTTTTGGCGTTTTGTGAACGCGCTATTAATCTAATGTTATGTTAGTATTAATAAGAACGTTTAAAATTGGTAAGCGCTCGCGAATGACTGCAGGCAATAGCTGGTGTGGACCCATGCGGGCGTGTATTCGACCATGCAGATGTGTGACTGGGGTACATCCGTGCCTCCGTGCAAAGTCACACCTCGGGGTTCAACGTTACTAATTTACCTGTGAACATGTCTTTTATTCTACTAAATATGCTATCGCCGTCATCGTCTCCATCATCATCATCATCGTCGTCATTTTTGACATCATGACGAGCTTTGCTTACTTTATAGTTAAGTATTTTATGATACGCCTTTACATGTTTTTTATCTTTACTTTCTTCGTCATCGTCGTCATCATCATCGTCGTCATCATCGTCATCGTCATCATCGTCGTCATCGTCATCATCGTCGTCATCGTCATCATCTTCGTCATCGTCATCATCTTCGTCATCGTCGTCAGTGTCGTCATCGTCATCATCTTCGTCAGCGTCGTCTTCATCGTCATCTTCATCGTCGTCACTGTCATCGTCGTTTTTATCACTTTTTACTTTATTTTGACTTCCAGGAAATCTTATGTTAAGTTTACTATCTCGACTATCCTTTTTTGATGGACTTCTAAAGAGTGATAACTTTTGTTTGATGAAACTTGAGACTATGTTTTCATCTTCGTCGTCGTCATCGTCGGTGTCATTATCATCATCATCATCGTCATCGTCATCATCGTCATCGTCATCATCGTCATCGTCATCATCGTCATCGTCATTGTCGCTATCATCGTCATCATTTTCATCATCGTCATCGTTATCGTCATCATCGTCTTGAACGCTACTTCGTTTCGTCTTGCCTTCCTGGCGTTTTTTATCCTCTAAAGTTCCTGGGAACGCCTTTAAACTTCCGACTCTCTTCCTTTCAGCCATTAGTAAATTTTTCTTAAACGTCTCTACATTGAGATGACGTCGCAGGAACCCCGGTTTTTTATCACCATCTGCATTGGCCTTTGATTTAGTATTAGCTTTATTTTTTTTTCGGTGGCTATCTTCACCTGCAGGCATTAGTAACTGTCATGCAAAATGACATAGCTCAAACATCCAGCGTTTAAGGCGTAGGTACATTAAAACATTTTTATTGAAAAATATGTCAAGAATGATGTCATGCACGTAATATTTTGTAACTCATTATTCTTATATCAACAAATCCTTAGACCTTAAACAGATATTACAATACAAAGTTTAGAAATGGATGTGGATTCTTACTTTTTTGATCTACAAGCCACTGCAGAACCTTTTTTTCGTTCTTTAAGTCACCTATAAATAGGACACATGTATTAGAACTGCCTAACTAAAATAGAATAATTATTTTCTACTACCTAACTACTACTTTCTTATTTCTATATTCTACTTAGTACGTATTCATACCTCTAAGGCTCTTTATTAGTCAAAGTTCGGGGTTGGTAAAAAAGACAACATTTAACCCAAACCCTACCTTATCAGTTTAATATTAAGCTTTACTAACAAAAATTACATTATGGGTTAACAGTAACTGAACTTTTACTGCCTGTTGTGGAATTGGATCTTAAAGGTCAAACAATTGAAAAAACTGTACACCCGTGCATAAGATACGTTTTTCCCGGCTCGTCTAAAGTTCTATTTCTGCCTATCGCATAAGCTATCGGTAAGAACGCTCTCGGTGATGTGCAAAGCATGGTACAATTACATATAACTGTACCATGTTTTGCACACCACTTACGCATTTCTGCGTGAAGCGATTACTTTTTAAATCCACTTATATTAAAATTATAATTTAGTCTAAAAACATTTAAAAGTTAGACTCACCATCATACATTATCGGAACGCCGGTTTCATAGTAAACTAAGGCTGGGAAACTGAAAATGCCAATATCAGACGCCAGTTTCGCGTCCTTGGATTTGACAAACTGAATTCCGTGTTTATCTGTGTCATCATCAATTGTCTCCAACTCCTCGAGAATTTCCTCACAGGTTTCACAGTTATCACTATCTGTAATATATTTTGTCGTTTTAATATTGTTAGGTGCTATTTATTTTTATTACTAAAAGTTACAATTGTCAGCAACCTATCAACGGCTCACTACTGAGCACAGATCTCCTCGCAGAGAAAGGTTATAGGCCATAGTCTACCACGCTGGCCCAATGCGAATTGGCAGGCTTCACAAACCTTCGAGAACATTATGGAGAACTCTCAGGCGTGCAGGTTTCCTCACGATGTTTTCCTTCACCGTTGAAGTATGTGATATTTAATTGCTCAAACACACATAACTCCTAAAAGTCAGAGGTGCGTGCCCGGGATCGAACCTGCAACCCCTGAATAGGGGACTACAGTCCTAACTACTAGGCTATCACTGCTTTTTGAAAGCTACAATACTTACAGAAAAATACGGCCAAATGCTCGACGTCATCGATAAGATCGTTCAATGTTTTTCTATCAACATTCTCAATTACATCAGGTTGAGAGTCGTGAAGTTCCAAAACCCACTTAAGGATAGCTTCTTCATGCATCAAATCGCCATCATAGATCGTCCTAAATTTGTGGCGATAAAAAGCTAAAGCAGGGAGACTTGGAAGATCGTACTCTTTATCGACACCTTCGTCTGATGTTTTTACAAAATCGATATTTTTCTCTTCGCACTCATCGTCAATATTTTCTAATTCACTTAATATTTTCTGTGATTTTTTATCATTTTCTTTATCTGAAATTAAATACTAAGTCATATATACCGATATAATCACTCCGTTTTTCTTAAAATCATTTTTAAGGGAGCCAGTGTATCAGTCTTTGAAGGAGAAATACTCACAGAAGAATACAACAACATGATCATTTTCCTCCAAGATTTTTTCTAGCATTCTGGAATTTACTTCTTCAATTTTACCAGGAATTTCGAGAGTATCTTCGTCTGTTAGCCATGCTAGAACCTCATCTTCATCTCCGATGTCACCTTGAATAATAATTTTTTTTTTAATTTGAAACTGTTAACAAATCTAAATAAACAAAGAATTAACTAAAGATTGTGAACCTTTATAAATTAGAGGTTCTTTATTCCTGAAGAATACCAGAATCGGGAAAGTTTTTATTCCATATTTTTTGGCTACTGTTAGGTCTTCAGTTGTTACAAAGATAATGCCCGTCTCATCAAGTTCATCATCAATATTTTCCAGTTCTTCTAAGATATTGTCACATTCTTCACCTTCTTCACATTTGCCACCTGTATCATTTAAAAAGTTTGTGATAAATCTTTTATATTCCTAGTACACAATAAAACTTTATAATATTAACCTTAATACTTTAATTTATTATACGAATTAATAACCAAAATTACTCATTTTCCACATAAGTACATACCAGGTACTTTCCAGTTATACCATATATTTCTAGTTCCAGTATACATTCTCTTCAATGCCTCACACCAAGTTAGCCACAAAAAGTAATAATTAAAACGTAACACGTTACTGATACTTACTGAAATACACTACAACATATTCATGCTCTTCGATGAGATCAACCAGAATTTCATCAGTAACTTCTTCAATTGTGGCACTATTTTTCTGTTCGATCAACCACTCTAGAACTTCATCTTCGTTCATTAGATCACCTTCGTAAATAGCGGGAATATTTTCTTCAAAGTAAATCAATGTGGGTAGGTGGTCTATGCCATACTCTTTAGCTTCAGCTTCGTTATCTATTCTTACAATTACTATACCCTCCTTTTCCAATTCATCGTCAATATTTTCTAATTCATTTAAAATTCTAATATCCTGCTTGTCTTCCTTATCATCTGGCAAACAAGCAATGTATAAATATAAGATTTTCACAAGCAGTTAGGCACTTTTTTGATGTAGAAATATATACTTACAAAATATAACAGCTAAATATTGAGCAGTAGAAATAAGTTTGTCCATCATCTCATCTGTTACTTCTGGTATTTCACTGTGCCGCTTTTGGTGAATTAACCAGCCCAACAGTTCATCTTCTTTCATTAAATCACCTTCGTAAACGTGAGGAATTCCCTTCTCAAAGAACACCATTGTTGGAATCGTGTCAATGCCATATTCTTTAGCTTCTTTATCGTCATCGATCTTAACAAAAGCAATGTCATTTTGATCACATTCGTCATCTATATTTTCTAACTCAGCTAAAATCTTTTGACTTTTCTTCTGATCCTTATCATCTGGAATTAACGCAAAGAACTATATCTCACTTTTGTGTCAGTTCTTTAAATTACAAAGTTAGTTAAATATAATATGAAGATAATCGATATGTAAAATATAAAAACATGGCAATGTGTCAAGTAGTTGTCCAATATAAAGGCATTATATGTACGTTATAAATGCGAAAAACACTTACAGAATAGGACGGCGACATAAGGCATTTTCTCGATGATCATATCCAGCATTTCATCAGTAATATCTTCAATTTCATCACTCTCGGTCTGATGCTTAAGCCAACTCAAAACCTTTTCCTCTTCTTCCAAGTTGCCTTCATAATATGTTGGTATACCCTTTTCAAAGTATAATAATGTTGGAAGTTTTTCAATACCATACTCTTTGGCTTCTTCGTCATTGTCAATTTTCACAAACGCAATACCAAGCTGGTCACACTCATCATCGATATTTTCTAGCTCATTTAACACTTTTTGAGATTTGCGATCGTTGTTATCGTCTGGAAGTATAATTTATTAAAGCTTAGCAAATATTTAATTAAAAAATAAAGTGTTACTTAAAAAATATACAATTCTTACAAAACAATACCGCTACGGTCTTTCCATCCTTGATAAGACGATCGAGCATCTCATCGGTGACATCTTCGATTTCATCCTTTTCCAGTTGATCAACGAGCCACTCTAAAATTTCTTCTTCGTTCTCGAGGTCACCTGTTTACCAATAAAAATCATTACGTACGTACAATTACGTACTTACTGATAATAACTAGATAATAATAAATATTGAATCAATTCTGTCAAAAGTGAGCTTACCGTCGTAAACATTGGGGATCTGCTTTTCGAAGTAGACAATTGAAGGAACATCATCGATACCAAATTCTTTAGCAGCTCTCTTATCGTCGATTTTGACAAATTGGATTCCGTGTCGATCACAGTCGTCGTCTATTTTCTCTAGTTCTCCGAGAACGGTCATCGATTCTTCATCACCGTGGTCATCTGTAAAGATTGTTGAATTTATTCTCATTAATGATTTTGTAGAATCTTAGATTTATCGTCAAATGTTCGTCAACTAGAAATCCAAAAGGATGTTTAAAGAGTTTTCGTAACACACTATGAAACTGAAGATTGGATCGGAGTCCAATCCTGAATCTATGCAACACACTTTGATGGTTTGTATTTGTTAGTATTCAGTAGTTATAATTAATTTTAGGATCAAAGCATGTTCAAATACTAAGAAATATTTTAAATTTTTACCGAGAAGTTTTTATTTATTTTAAAGAAAGCTAAAACAATGAATTATTAAAGTCATGACGAAATCCACTAAATAATCAAAGAAGAAGTATATTAGAAGGATACTCACAAAATAGCACAACAAGATTGTCCACATTGCCTATGAGGGTGTTAAGGGTTTTGGCAGTTACGTCCTCGATCACGTCTTCTTCGTCCCCAGTCGACTTGTTTGCAATGAGCCATTCCAGAACGTCTTCCTCCCTACTAAGTTCACCTGAAATGTATATTTTATCAATATGTTACTAACGATCATCTACTGAAAAAAAGTTGAGTGTCGTGGAACACAGTTTCTTCTAATAATAAATTAATAATAAGAATAAATAAAATAAAAAATAATAATCCGAAGTCAGGATTCGAACCCCCGAACCGATAGTTTCACTCCTTCCTCTAACCGCTACGTAATCAAAGTTATGATGCAGTGTGTGTAATAAACGGAGCAACAAGTGTCGTGACGGAAAAATCTTATACCTACATTTTTTCTGCTAGCCTCCATCCGACAAACCGTCCGAAAAGGAACTTCGTTACAAAATTTTGAGACAAACAATTATCTAGGATAGTAAATATAACATCAAATATAATTCTAATTTAAATGATATCTTTAAAACGATCAACCATCTCTCCCTTTCGTACAAATATCATAATTTTAAAAGGTTTTCACGTAATACAAAACAATGTTTAATTTCGCAATACAAACGTCAGCGAAAATGACTCACACACCTTCATAGATAATAGGTATTTGATGCCTGTAGTACACCAATCTTGGCAGATCTCCAAGACTGTACTCTTCGGCTAATTCCTCGTCGTGGATCTTGACGAAACCTATCCCGAGTTGATCAGCTTCGTCGTCGATGTTTTCCAGCTCCTGTAAGGCTTTCGCGCATTTCTTGCACTCGGGCTTATCTGAAACATTCATTGAGTTTTAAAAGCATGCTTCATTGAAGAGTCGTTCCTAATGAATTCATGCCTCGTACAGGATTCGAAGCAGTGCAGTTAAGCGCTTGCTCGGGTAGTTGTGTGTTAAAAGAAATTAATTGTAGTAACATGTATTAAGTGTGCAAGTTTAGCAAGCGTTTTGTGTCGTGCATCGGCGGTGTGTGTGTGTGTGTGTGTACACACTATCGCGGTCGGTCACAATATACCTTTAATTATTGTGTCAGTGAACCGTAGTATTCTAATAATGAATGCAAGTCTAAGTAGGTATTTCTAATCAGGGTCATCCCTAAAAAAAGCTTAGTCCATCTAGGGTTCACTAAAAAAACAGACGTCACTATAGGTCCTATTGAGTGAGAGTTCTAGGTTAGTTCAAACATCTTGTTCGTTTTCTTAAGACAATCAGTGAGTGTATTTTTAAAAACTTAAAATAGCATAATTTTCATTATATAGGTCAAGGTCATCGTACTGAGCTTTAAATGTTTAAATTTCGGTAGACAAATCTCACTAAAGTCGATTTTTAATCGTTTGTAGACGTTACACAGTAGAATATAACTGATGTCTCGATCGTGAATCGTGACACGTCGGTCCGTCAATCCGAGCTTGCTGGCAAGACAAAAATAGTATTGCTGAAATAGATCGCAACACGTTCCGATAATGCAAACGCGTTTTTGATTCTAGCCTTCCATCACACTAGACTGATGAACCTGTTTAATTATATTCTACTGTACAACTCCACTTTAATGAAATATTTATACCTACAAAACCAATGGATTATAGTCTAGAATACTCTAGAGGATTGAATGTTAAAATCATTTAATACGGCTTGACTCGAGATCAAATGTAATTATTATAGTAGTATTGTTTATCAAGTGATTCATGGTATTGTGATATGTTGTATCTGAGCCAAATATCTAATTGGCCGAAACATTTACGAATGCCCATTTAAACCAGACGAGACGCCAATTCTTAATCTGGATTCCAATAACTCTCCGAAATCGCCCACCGCAGCCGCATTGAAAGCGGAAAGCACGTCGAAATTCATATTACACTATTCTAAGAAGCTAGAAGTGACAGCCACAACGACATAAATATAAAACATACCACCTGTTGGAAATCTTACTTACTGTTGATCGGGCCGCAATTTTTGTGGTCGGGACCTAAGCGAAAAACACTGTCAAACACACAGCACAATGTACTCCTTTACAATCAGTTCATTACTAAATACTAGTCAGATACAAAGCGACAGAGAAATACGTATCTACTCGAATAGATCTACTGCGTTGGTAGAATTTAAAATATGTATACTTTTGTTAGTCAATAGAGAAGATTGCTCAAATTTTACCACATTAGATTATTAAGTTGTTTAACAAACCACGCTGGATAATACACGGATACGTACAGAAGAGAACGGCCACGTATTCGGTGTCCTCGATGATTTTGCCGAGGATCTTCTGATTCACTTCTTCTATCCGGTCAGGAAGGTCCATTGCTTCTAAGCTCGTCAGGAAATCCAATACGCTCTCCTCGTCCATGAGATCTCCTATAACAAACAAATCCACACATTTAATTACCATTTACCACGAGACCACAATTCACCTATTTTTGAATTGTGCTTTATGAGTCACAAAATTTTTATAACTGCACAAAGCTCTTTTAAAACTGCTTCCTGTTGCTTAATTAAAACCAATTTCTCATCAACCAAACTCAAAACCAACTGATCTCTCGATCACTGCAGCAACAAATGAAATTAGTTCAGTTGTTTATTTACAAGTATGAAAGTATGATGCTATGCTGGCCAAATGTTTTCCTATCTACGTTGGTATACAAAACGTCCATTTATAGTTACTTCAAACGACACCAATATTAAGCTCATTTAATTATATTATTTGAAAGTGATGAGTGTCTTTCTTCAATTCTATTCATTATATTATTTTATAACTTACTAGCCCGCGACTGCGTCCGCGTGGATATAGTTTTTAAAATCCCTCGGGAACTCTTTGATTTTCCGGGATAAAAAGTAGCCTATGTCACTCTCCAGGTCCTCAACTATACCCATGCAAAAAATCACGTCGATCCGTAGCTCTGTTGCTGCGTGATTTAAGAGTAAACCAACAAACCAACAAACAAAAACACTTCGCACTTCGCATTTATAAAATTAGAATGATTATAGATATTATAGGAATAAGCAGATTTTTTTACTATTTTAGCCTTTGTTGTTAACTTTTTGAAATTTTGTTGAAGCTGTTTTAGAAATTTTTCTTTCATTATCTGTCTAATAGATATCACATTGGCAATTCTCAGTCTTCTTAGAACTATAGCATTATTGTAAAACTAGTAGGGCGCGTGGGTGCGCGGCCCGCAAGCGGACCGCGGTTTTTCTACTCGGCAAGTAGACTTTTAGGTCTTGATCATTTTCTATCAAAAAACCACTCTTCCATCTTTTATCCTCTCCGAGATAGACACCGTTGAAGTTTGTATGGCCGCCATCTTGAATCTGTCATTTTGGAATTATGTTTCAGCTCTCTGCCAATTGGATGAGGTTTTGAGTATATTTTGTTTGAGCACCTCCCACCTATCTTCAATAACCTGGCCGTGCTCCTCACCCACCTTCCAAACCCTCGATCATCATATCTCATCATTTGTCAGAATGAGAATTCTTCTATAAAAACAAATTTTGAAAAGGAACCGTATCAAAGTCTTGCGTAGTTCTCAGCTTCTAGCCTCTTCAATATTCGCCATATATTTTGAATGGAAAAAAAAATTCCGCTATCTTGATTTTTTTTTTCTATTCATCAAATAGACCTTTGGGTCCTGATCATCTTTTGCCAAGAAACCACTCTTCCATCTTTTATACTCCCCGAGATAGACACCAACGAAATTTGTATGGCGGCCATCTTTTTTCCGCCATTTTGAATTTTTTTTCAGCTCACTGCGAATTGGATGAGGTTTCGAGTGACATTTGTTCGAGTACCCCCCACCTATCTTTGATACCCTGGCCGTGCTCCTCACCCGTCTCCGAAATCCTCAATCATCAGCTCTCTCCATATTTTTCCTCCGAATGAATTTTTGTCTTCTACACGAAACCATCAGTGAAAAAAAAATTTTTCATACAAAATTTTACAGGAGAGGTGATCAATGAGTCAGTGAATCAGTGAATCAGTCAATCAGCCCCAGCAGCTATATATTATTGTAAAATTAACAAATATTGTTATGCCACGTAGCTATTGTCCTAACTATAATATTAGCTGCAAATAGACAGCCAAATTAAATTTTGACTGAGCACCAGAGCCACAGACCTTATAATACTGACGTACCAGAGCAATGATCTCCAGTAAATGACATTTCCTAAGTTAAAAAAAACGAAATCAATGCTTGCATACAATGGATTTCATCTAGGCCTTCTGATAAATAAAATGAACAAGTGATATTTAACAGAACGCATTAGATTGAGCGTCTCATCAGCTTCTGGTATTTAAAATGTAAGTTCGTTAATTAATTCTGATCAGCTGCCAAAAAGATCAACCTCGCAGACATTTCTATTTGTTTCTCTCATAGCTACACCGTCAATGTCAGTCGTTATGGTTTGTTTACGTATATATTTATGTTCGCGTTACTATCTAATCGCACTTTATCTAGGTATATTGCACATTGTAGATGCATGAGTTATGACTTATGACACAAGAGGTAACATTTATTATTTACTAGCTGATGCCCGCGACTTCGTCCACGTGGATTTAGTTTTTAAAATCCCTCGGAAACTCTTTTATTTTCCGGGATAAAAGTAGCCTATGTCACTCCAGGTCCTCAACTATACCCATGCAAAAATTCACCTCAATCCGTAGCCCTGTTGCGGCGTGATTGAAGGACAAACCAACAAACCAACACACTCGCATTTATAATATTAGTAAGGACTAGCTTAAAGTCCCCGCGATTTCGTCCGCGTGGAATTTGGATTTTGGAAAGCCCGCGGGGACCTCTTTTTAGGGTTCCATACCAAAATGGTAAAAATGGAACCCTTATGGTGAGACTTTCTCCGTCCGTCTGTCCGTCCGTCTGTCACAGTCGATTATTTCAGTAACTATTAAAGCTATCGACATGAAATTTGGCATAGTTGTGTATAATAGTGGCCCAACATCATTGGAATAAAGAAAAATCGAAAATTATTTTTAGTTTTATTAAAAAAAGGGGGAAAATCGGGGGTTTGAAATTTCAAAGTAAAATAACTATATCGAGTTGGGTATCATATGAAAGGCCTTTACTTGTGCATTCTAAAACAGTTTTTTATTTATTTCTATGTATAATAGTTTTTGATTAATCGGCCAAAATGTCGAAAAAAATACCGTCCCCCCCCCCCCCCCCCCTTATGTCCGAAGTTTACCAATCGAAAAATCTGAAATAATTATGGTCAATAGAGGTTTATGTATATTTTACAGGAAAAATAAAAACAACGCGAAAATTATTTTAGTTTGATTAAAAGAGGGGGAAAATCAGGGGTTTGAAATTTCAAAGTAAGATAACTATACCGAGTGGGGTATCATATGAAAGGGCTTTCCTTGTGCATTCTAAAACAGTTTTTTATTTATTTCTAGATATAATAGTTTCTGATTAATCGACCAAAATGTCGAAGAAAATACCGTTCCCCCCCCTTATCTCCGAAGTTTACCAATCGAAAAATCTGAAATAATTATGGTCAATAGAGGTTTCTGCATATTTTACAGGAAAAATAAGATCAACGCGAAAATTATTTTAGTTTAATTAAAAAAGGGGGAAAATCAGGGGTTTGAAATTTCAAAGTAAGATAATTATACCGAATGGGGTATCATATGAAAGGTCTTTACTTGTGCATTCTAAAACAGTTTTTTATTTATTTTTTATTTATTTTTATTTATTTTTATTTATTTTTTATTTATATTTTCTATATATAATAGTTTTTGAATAATCGGCCAAAATGTCGAAAAAATACCGTCCCCCCCCCCCCCCTTTATCTCCGAAGTTTACCAATCGAAAAATCTGAAATAATTATGTTCAATAGTTTATGTATATTTTACAGGAAAAATAAAACCAACGCTCTAACTAGCATAGTTTTTTTTATATTAACCATAAACCTCTACAAACAAAGTTAACGATAAATAAGCAAATTAATATAATATTATCGTTTTACTTTTACTTTTGGAGTATGGAACCCTCGGTGCGCGAGTCCGACTCGCACTTGGCCGGCTTTTTTTTCCAAAATGTAGCCTAATATGTCACTTTTAAGGTGTCACCCATGCAAATAAAAAAAAAATTACGTCGATCCGTTACTCCGTTGCTGCATGATTGAAGAACAAACCAGCAAATTCACAGTCCCGTCGTGACCATGGTCCATGCAACTGGATCGAAATATCGACTTACTCCAATAGAATAGAATAGAATTATATTTTTTATTCAAATAAACTTTTTACATGTGCTTTTGTATCGTCAGACTCTACCACAACAAACGAAGAACTTTCGTTTCCACTCTACCCAACAATTATCATGGTACGTAAGTACTCGTTTAATACTAATTATAATTCACAATTTCGCATATTAGTAAGGATGGCGACTATCGAATGTTAGAACTCTGAAAGGGATTTTGAATGCCAGTTTTCACCAAACCAACCATACCTAAATCATCCCTTTAGTAGGAACGTATCTTTACGTAGGTAGCCCCTAAATACAATCCTTTTCCCAATGTTATGTCCACCGTAAAGTTCGGTACGGTAAGTTCTGTGTTCCGTAAAGGTTCGTGAAAACGAAATTGACAGGTACATTTAAAAAAATTACCTTCGTAAATGATCGGTTCGTTCTCACGGAAGTACGTGAGGGCGGGGAACTTCGTGATGCCATACTGCTTGGCGAGCCGCTTGTCGTTGATCTTCACGAAGTCGACTCCGAAAGTGTCCGTGTCGTCGTCGATCTTCTCCAGCTCCTCCAGCACTTTGTCGCACGTCACACAACTCCTTGCGTCTGAAAACACAAACCGGCCCAATTTAGACTGAGTTTCCACGGCGCGGTTCGCACCCGCGCCCGCAGCGGTTGCGGTACCGGAACGGTACGGTACGGAATTGTAACTCATTTTCCATACAAATCTGCATTCTTAGGAGGCCGCGGGCCCGCAACCGCAACGTAAGTTCCTTATCGCGCGGTACGGAAGGGGGCTAGACGGAAAAAATTAAGGAACCGACACTCGACACAATTTTGAAACCGACACTTTTTTGTTGAATGTGAATTTTGCATTGTGTTCGGTATTTTCGCGATATTGATCTTCTAAAACCCGGTATCTTTGGGTACGCTGATGACAGCACTGTTACGGACAGATACATGACCAGCTCTCGAGCCAGTGCTACTGAGATCCTTGAGCATAGAGAGGCCATGGTGAATCGCATTAACTTAACTCTGAAGGAGGTGTCCGATTGGGGCGACGCCAATTTAGTTAAGTTTAATGCCACTAAAACTCAAGCGTGTTTATTCACCGCCAAAAGGAGTCCCTTTACCTTGACTTCTACTTTCCAATGTGTATCCATACCGATTAGTGACCATATTGAACTCCTGGGCATTGACATCTCGCCCTATCTCAATATCGGGAAATGCATCGAGTCAAAGGCCAAAACAGCAGCCAAAAAACTTGGTATCCTAAACAAGGTGAAGCGGTGCTTCACGCCTGAGCAGCGCCTGATTCTCTATCAGGCTCAGGTACGCTCAGCCATGGAGTACTGCAGCCACCTCTGGGACGGCTCTGCCAAGTACCAACTCGATGCATTAGACTCAGTAGATCGCCGTGCCCGCCGAATTATAAGTGATCAGTCACTAACGCAGGCAAAAATGCTCAGTGTACAGCACCGTCGCAATGTTGCCTGTCTATCGGTCTTCTATCGGATATACTTTGGAGAGTGCTCTCAAGAACTTCACAACCTTGTGCCCCCTTCACCGTTTTACCACAGAACTTCGAGAAAACGTGAGCTTTGACACCCTTACGTGGTTGAAATCCAACCTACTCGCACAAAACGCTTCAGTTCAACGTTTCTGAATCGAACCGCTAAGGTGTGGAACACACTTCCAACATCTGTGTTTCCGGCCACGTATAACCTCAGTACCTTCAAGGCAAGAGTGAATAGGCATTTTCTAGGCAAGCGCGCTCCAACCTAGACCTCATTAGTGCTATCCAGTATTGATTGTCGTCAAGCGTAAGCCTATCTCCAAAAAAAAAAAAACAACATTAGGTCTCCGTAGCCTAGTGGCTCCGGCAGTCGCATAACAGTTCAAAGTCGATGGTTCGAATCCCAGCTCGACATACTGAATTTTCTATTTTCTATTTTATTTTCAATAATTTCTACATGTGGAATTTGAAAGGTTCCACATGTAGAATACATGTTACGGACAGTTATATACCACGACACAAAAACCTGTTGAAGATTTGGCGAAAGATCCCAGAGCCAAACTGACCCGACACTATACCGAAGATATCCCGGACGTCAGCCTATACGAGATTAGAATGGCTCTCAAACAGCTCAAGGACAACAAGGCGCCAGGTGATGACGGAATCACTGCGGAACTCCTGAAAGCGGGTGGAAAACCGGTACTTAAGATCTTTCAGCGATTGTTCAATCCACGAGGGCACAACACAACGCCGGAAGCATGGCACAGGAGCGTGGTGGTTCTGTTCTTCAAAAAGGGTGATAATACCTTGTTGAAGAATTATAGACCCATCTTGTTGTTGAGTCATGTTTATAAGTTGTTCTCGAGAGTCATTACGAATCGTCTCGTTCGTAGGTTCGACGACTTCCAGCCTCCCGAACAAGCCGGATTCCGAAAAGGCTTTGGTACCATAGATCACATTCATACGCTGCGGCAGGTTATACAAAAGACGGAAGAGTATAACCGGCCACTTTGCTTAGCGTTTGGGACTATGAGAAAGCCTTCGATTCGGTGGAAACTTGGGCTGTGTTGAGGTCGCTTCAGAGATGCCGGATTGACTACCGGTATATCCAAGTGTTGAAGTGCTTGTATGAAAACGCCACAAAGTCAGTACGTATACAGGACCAGACTACGAGGCCAATCCACTTGCAGCGTGGAGTGCGACAGGGAGACGTTATCTCCCCGAAGCTCTTTACCGCTGCGTTGGAGGACGTCTTTAAGCTTCTGGATTGGAACGGGCTTGGCATCAACATAAACGGCGAGTACATCACTCACCTGCGATTTGCCGATGACATAGTAGTCATGGCAGAGACTCTGAGAGACTTCAATACAATGCTCAACGATCTCAGCAGGGTTTCTCAACAGGTGGGCCTGAAAATGAACATGAGCAAGACGAAAATTATGTCCAATGCTCATGTAACCACCACTCCACCCAGTAATTGTTGAGAACTCTGCACTCGAAATTGTCGACGAGTATATTTACCTGGGACACACAATCCAGCTAGGTAGGTCCAATTTCGAGAAAGAGATCAACCGCCGAATCCAACTCGGCTGGGCAGCGTTCGGGAAGCTCCGAGATGTCTTCTCGTCCAAAATTCCTCAGTGCCTGAAGACTAAAGTCTTCGAACAGTGCGTGTTGCCAGTGATGACTTACGGATCCGAGACATGGTCGCTAACTAAGGGCCTCATAAGTAGGCTCAGGACCGCTCAGCGGGCGATGGAGAGAGCTATGCTCGCAGTGTCCCTGCGGGATCGAATCAGAAATGAGGAGATCCGAAGGAGAACCAGAGTCACCGACATAGCTAAGCGAGTCGCGATACTGAAGTGGAAATGGGCGGGGCACATAGTTCGAAGAGCTGATGGTCGTTGGGGTCCCAAGGTGCTGCAGTGGCGACCCCGCACCGGGAAGCGCAGTGATGGCAGACCCCCCACCAGGTGGACCGACGACATCAAACGAGTCGCAGGGAGCCGCTGGATTCAGGCGGCGCAAGACCGAGGCCTGTGGAAGTCCATGCAAGAGACCTTTGTCCAGCAGTGGACGTCTATCGGTTGATAAAGAAGAAGAAGAAGAAGACATGTAGAAATTGTTTAAAATAAAATTGAAAATGGAAAATTCGGTCTGTCGAGCTGGGATTCGAACCATCGACTTTGAACTGTTATGCGCCTGCCGGAGCCACTAGGCTACGGAGACTCAATGTTGTATCGCGAAAATACCGAACACAATGTAATCGAAAGGAACTACGTTCCATCCGGGTGTCCCTTGACACCTCTCAAGTTTTTTTATTTATTTAAAATAATGTTTTTAAGTATTATAATCTGGCATTTTTCTTTTTTAGTGTTGAGGGAAGATCTTGGTGTTACGAGTAAAACCCACGATTATATTGGAATGGAATGAATGAATCAGAATGAATATTTATTGATCGCGCTTGTGGTTCTTCGCACACTTCCCCCATGGGAAGTGGGGAAATCCGTTCAGGGCGGGTATGCCCCCTGCGGATGGGATCTTCCGCGCGCCGTAAATACGGCGCGGTCCTTGGAGTGGTCCCTTGCGGGATCAGTTTGAGTCTACCTCTGCTTCAGTCGTCCTCAGGGTCGGCGTCCCTGCTCGGGAGGAGATCCCGAGGGAACGCTTTCCGGTCTGGAGGGCGGGCGTGCCACGGGGCGATCTGCCGAAGGTGGTCATGCGACGAACTGTCAGCCCGTTCGAAGAGCTTCTTCGTAAGGTTGGTGATAAACTCGTCGATTTCCTCGATACGTAAATCCCTCCTGATAGTGGAGTTTCTCACGTATCGAGGGGCGTCCACTATCCTCCGTAATGCGATGGACTGTTGGGCTCGTAGGGTCTTCCTCGACGGCTCACTCGCTAACGCATACCACGCGGGGGCCGCGTACGTGAGTCGGGTGCGTATATATGTCTTGTACACGCCGAGCTTGGTGCGTAGGGGGAGC
This sequence comes from Oeneis ivallda, assembly GCA_029955525.1. Lineage (NCBI taxonomy): Eukaryota > Metazoa > Arthropoda > Insecta > Lepidoptera > Nymphalidae > Oeneis > Oeneis ivallda. The sequence goes on along the minus strand of JARPMR010000012.1, from coordinate 4,638,361 downwards.
CGAGAGCTGAGTATTGGGCGGAGAGCGTGTGTGGAGGCCCTGGTGAGGGCGGCGATCCTCTTGATGTGTGGGCGCATTGAGAGTTTACTGTCCAGAGTCAGCCCCAGATACTTGACTGTTGGACTCCAAGGTATCTTCTCGCCCAGCAAAGTGAGTTCTGGGGGCGGTTCTTTGACGCGGCCGCCAAAGAGGATCGCCTGCGTCTTTTTGGGATTGGCACTCATCCTCCATTTCTGGAGCCAGGGCGGGAGGAGATCCAGTGCCTTTTGGATTTTCTCCGCGGCGTGGGCCCGGGTCAACGATGACGCGACGTAGGCAGCGTCGTCTGCGTACAGGGCCAGGGTAACGTTCTCTGAGCAGGGGATGTCGTCAGTGTGTAGGGCGTACAGCACAGGCGATAGGCAGCTGCCTTGTGGTACGCCCGCCAGTATGGGTTTCTCGGAGGAGAGTTCAGTGTCCACCCTCACTCTGAGTCTACGATCCTCCAAGAACGAGCGGATTATCCTCTGTATTTGGAGAGGCGTTGACGTGTTGGCGAGCTTGTAGAGCAAACCGCTATGCCACACACGGTCAAACGCCTTCTCCATGTCCAAGAAGACGGCCACAGTCTTCTCCTTCTTGTTGTACGCCGCCGTGATGCTGTGCAGGACTCGAGCAAGCTGCTGAGTCGTGCTGTGTCCAGCTCGGAAGCCAAACTGGTCCGGCCGGGGAGTTATGTGTGGGACCAGCTTCTCCAGCAGTAGGCCTTCGAATACTTTCGAAATGGTCGGAAGTAGGGTTATAGGGCGGTAGCTCTCGGGCCGAAGTACATTTTTGCCGGGCTTGGGAAGCATGATTACCACGCCGGACTTCCACGCGTTGGGGAAGTGGCCTGTTCTTAGGACTCCGTTGAACAGGCCTGTAACCGCGACGATAGCGGGTCGTGGTAGATGGCGGAGAGCGGCATTGGTGATGCCATCGCCTCCGGGGGCTTTCCTTAGTTTCAATTTCCGGATGGCGCGTTTAACCATGCCCGGCGAGAAAAATATGGGTAGTCCTTCCTCCGGTCGGGCTGTAGAGAAATGGTCCTCTACCTGCCTCTCGACCATTTCTGTATGGGTAGAGTCAAGGGACGGGAACGGCTGGAACTGCTGCTCCAAGTGATCGGCGAGGATGCCCGCTCTATCCTCAGCACGATACCTCAGGTTGCCGTCCGGGTGCAGTAGTGGCCTTATGGGTTCCGGAGTTCCAGTAAAGCGTCTGCACAGCCTGTGCAGAGACGTCGAGTCGTCTGCCGCGGAATCGATCGTTTCGTCCCAGTCCTCTGCGGCTTTATCACTGAGGGCTCTTTTGATTTTGCCGCTCAGCCTGTTGAGTTGTGATTTGAGGACTGGGCACCTGGTGGATTGCCATTGCCTTCGTAGGTTTCGCTTCTGGTCTATAAGCTCTCTATATTTGTGTGGTAGGGGAGGCTTGCGGCTGGAGGGTAGATCAGTCGTGGCTTTATTCAGGGCTGATCTGATGTCTGTCGAGAGTTCCTCGGCAAACGACTCCACTTGGGCTGGTGTTGAGGCGGCTCTAGAGATCTTGGCGGTGTGCAGATTCTTTTCGAAGACGTCCCAGTTTATGGCACGTCTGGTAGTGGTCCTGGGGATGTTTGCAGCTGCATTGTTAAATATCGCCAGGACGGGAACGTGATCTGATCCCATGGCATCGAAGAGAACCTCTAGCGCTGGTGAAGTGCGGAGGCCCTTGGAAACGACAATGTCAATGACGTCCGGAGATTGGTTGTCGCTGAAGGGGTAATGGGTTGGCGTGTCCGGACCCGTGACAGTGTATCCCCGAGTTTCGGCGATGTGCAGGAGAGCTTTTCCGGTGGCACATGTCCGGCTGGAGTACCACGCGGGACTCTTGGCATTCCAGTCTCCTGCCAATGCCGTGGGGATATTGGAGTCCAGGAGTTGGTATACCTCCGAGGGTACCAATCTTTCCGAGGGCGGTCGATATATGCTGTAGAGGCGGTGCGGAGTGTCGCCGATCAGCAGCTCTATACCGAGGGCTTGTATGGAATTCGTTGTCTTCGGCGGTAGAACTTGGTGAGTGATTCGGCGACGAACCAGCACCGCAAGTCCTCTCTTCCGATTTTGCTCAGCGTCGGGATCGTCCAGGCGATAAACGTAGTACCCCGGGAAGTTCATTTTTTGCTTGGAGTTCAAAAATGTCTCACTGATGAGTGCCACGTCCACGTCTTGCTCAGTAAGGAGCGCGCGCAGGAGTGAATTCTTGGTGCGGAGACCGCAGGCGTTCCAATAGATGGTTCTCAGGGGACTAGCGTAGGTTAAGGAGTTCGCTCATCCCTCTGAGAACCACCACTGCAGGGTCGTTACCCGCACGTAGGGCCTGTAGGACGTCGGACAGGACCTGAATGGCGGATTCAATAACGGCCATTCGTGCGTCCGACGTCATTTGTGTAGCTGGACCTGGACCAGGTTGCTGCTGTTTCTGCTGCGGCTTGTCCTCCTTGCGCCCCTGAGGGGCCGCCGGGGGCGGAGCTGCTGTAGATGTAGTGGAGGTTCCCTTGGGATTCGGTTTCTTCGACCTGGGTTTCCTCTTTCTCCTTTGCCCGTCTGTTTTTGTTTGCGGGTCGTTCGCGGGAGTCCTAATATTGGACCCACCCGGCTGGATTGGAGCGGCGTCCTCTGTCCGGGTTTGCGACCGGGTCCTGGGTTCGCCGCCGCCTGTGGTAGCTGCCACTGTGCCCGCGCGTTTGTTTCGCGCTTCGCGGCGGAACACAGGGCATGATACATTATTGGCGGGATGTGGGCCACCGCAGTTAGCGCAGGTGGCGGGTTCCTCGCGTGGGCGTGGGCATTCGTGTGCGCTGTGTTCCTCTCCACAGCGCACGCAGGCTTGCTTCCTGTGGCAGTTGTGGCTCGAATGCCTAAACAACTGGCACCTGTGGCACTGGGCTGGACCTTTTTTCCCCTTCCAAGCCTCGGTGCGTACTCCCGGCATGCATAGTAGCTCGGAGACCTTATATATTGCCGGTATGAGGTTAGGGGTGCGCTTCAATACCGCAAAGTAGATGCAGCCAGGGCGTCCCTTGCGCGCTTTAATAGGGCGCACGAGTTCCGGCTCGAAACCCTGGTCGCGGAGGTCGTCTGCGATCTCGTCGGGGTCCGTGTCGACGGGCACTCCACGGATGGCCACCTTGAGACTCCTCTCCTGGGGCAGCGAGTACGAGAACCAGGAGATCCGTTCGGTTTTCTCCAGCTCCGTGAGATACCTCTGGATGAGGCGGTACTCCTGGTCATCTTTGGGAGAAAATTTTATGCCCTTGCCGAAAGGGCGGGCGTTGGGCGATCTGCCTAGCTTGCCTTTGAGGGTCTTCAGATGATGCGCCCAATTCGGCAGAGACTCCACAATGAGCGGTGGGTATCTGGGTTGAGCGGGTTTTGCGGCTGGTGCGGGAGCTCCCGAGGGATCTGGCTGAGAGGCCTGGCTGGATTGGCTTGCCGGGTCACCTCTACTTGGCTGGCTTGGTGTTTGGCGCGGAGTTCTAGCGGCGTCGGCGAACGACGTTGACGGTCGCGCGGTGTCCGCGGTGCTTGGCCGCGAGGCTTGCTCAGCAGCCGGAGGGCGTGAGCTGTCCAGGTCTTCTGCGTCCATCGCCACCACGCGTGTTGCGGCGCGGGCGCGTAGGCGAGGGTCTCGTGGCGGGAGCGGAGCTGAGTCCTTGGTGCGTGCGAGCTTGTTACTCTCCGCGACTTCTAGCTCTGTGCGCTGGCGCTTTAAAGTGGTCGGCGCGGTCGTGGGTATTGGAGTAAGCGCTGCATATTGTCGCGCTTGTTCCATCTCCTCATCTGTGGGCGTCTTGGCTCCCTCTTCCTCCAGACGGCGCTGGCGTTCGTTCAGGCTCGAAACTACAATCCTCTGCAGATCCGCCGACAACGCTCCTACCTTAATAAGGCGAGAAGTGATGATAATGTCGCACTCCAAGTCCGACTTCGGGGATCTGGCCGGCCTAGCAGTTTGAGGCACGTCAAGCGCCTGCCCTGGTGTGGCGGGGATGGTGTCGGACTGAACCGGTGGCAATCCGAGGGATTCTGCATGCGTCCGAGCCGGCGCTTGTTGTGGCAGGGTCGAGGCGCGATGCATTGGGTCATCTTTGGTCGTCCCGGGTGTTTGCGGGGCGGGGGTGCGGGGTGGTGGGGCCTCGCTGGAAGCGGGGCCGGTGCGCTGGGGGTGCGGTACCGCAGCGGGCGGCGGGCGGGAGGTGCGTGTGGTCGCATCTCGCCTCTCGCTCTCGCGCGGTGTGCCGTGCTCCTCTAGTCGGCGCGAGCGATCTCGGCTAGCATCGAATGATGATGACCGAGATCTATGGCGCGCGATTAGTTGCGCGGCTCTGGAGGCAGGCGGGCCTCGTTGGCCGTCAGGACCCGGGTCCTGGGACATGTCGGGTGCGGTGACATGTGCCGACGTGCGACCGTCAGCCTACGGGAAGGCCGGGCGCTCGTACAGGGGGAAGGTGGTCCCCACCGTACCGCGATCGCGGAACGCGACCGTGCGATACGGGCCGATGTCTGGTATCGTTTTCAAACCAAACGCATCAGACAATCGTAGGGTATATCGGTCCGTGCACAGTTTAGCGCGGGTTATCGGGCGTCCAACTCGGCACACGTGACGACTCCATTTATTGATCAAACTTAGCCTAGTTATATTTACAAAATTACAAATCTTAAATCTAGACATTTGACGAGCGTAGTAAGTCAAACTACCAATGACGGTGCTGAGCGGTATGGCATGTCTTCGCTCCTGCTCACGCTCTCTGTCTGACGACGCGCCAGCGACGCGTGACGTCAGTGAGTGAGAGGTGATGTGATGGTGTTATAAAACTGATTCGCCGGTTGTCCAGGCGCTCAGTGTCTCGTGCGCGTCGCGATGTGCAGACGTGTGGAGGAGATTGCGGCGGCAGGCGTAGACTGGATATTTCGTAAGTATCAGTAAGTATTGTACGACAGCTACAGGACTCTTCCTCTAGCGAAAGCGTACAGGTGGCTTAGTTATGCGCCCGCTTCTAGTCTTCTTCAATATGGGTTGTAGCACACCTTGTGCTGGCGCCTGGCTTTCCTCTGTAGTTAGCTCGAGTGAATGAGTAACTTCCTGACTGTCCAATGTATCATTCAAGGTATAGGCAGGTTTGAGACGATCGATTGATACAACTGAAGTCCTATTCTCGGGTAACTTTATTTTGAAATCTTGCTGTCTCTCTCTAACACCTTGAATGGGCCTTCGTATGACGGTTGTAGTGATTTCTTCATTCCTTCGTTTCGAACAAAGACTTGCTCGCAGGTTTTTAAATCCTTATGAACGAAAATTGGCTTCTTGTTGCTGTGCAATAAGGGTTGATTTTGAATGACGGAGTTGATTGTTTCCCTCAATCTGCTCACGTAGTCGTAGTCCAAGTCTTGTTCGGTTGATTGCGAAGTAGTGAAGAAGTCGCACGGTAGGCGTAGGTTCATTCCGTAAGTTAGTTCTGCAGCGCTGACGTTTAAATCGGAACGTAGTGCAGCACGTAGACCCATCAGAACTGTCGGTAACTCGTCGATCCACGTTGATTGTCCGGATAGACGAGTTTTTAATGCGGTCTTCAGAGAGCGGTACCAACGTTCGATTTTTCCATTCGATTGCGGATGATAGGCTGTGGTGCGGTTCTGTTCGATTCCCATGATGCTGAGTAGCCTGGCGAAAAGGCGGCTCTGGAAGTTCCTGCCCAAATCGGAGACCAGGACCTTGGGATTTCCGAATCGAACGGTCCAGTTTTCGTAAAATATCTTCGCAATTGATTCGGCGGACGTGTCGTTTGTTGGGATTGCTTCGGGCCATCTCGTCGCGCGGTCGATCATGGTCACGAGATATCGCTGTCCTTCTCTTGAAGTAGGCAGCGGACCGACGATGTCTATGTGCACGTATTGAAATCGTTCAGCTGGTGGAAATGAAGCTAAACCACTCGTCGTATGGCGCTGAACCTTGCATCGCTGACATCTTACGCAGGTTTTTGCCCAAGCTCTGACGTCAACGTTCATTGATGGCCAAAAAAACTTTTGTGCGACGAGTTTGCTAGTAGCTCGAATCCCAGGGTGACTGATATTGTGTACTGCTTCGAAAGCGGTTCGACGAAATTCCTCCGGCAGGTAAGGTCGGATGAATGCTGTTGATGTTTCGCAGTAGAGTGCAGAGCTTGAATTTGGCATAGTCATCTTCCTTATAGCGATGTTATTATTTTGCCTTGTGAGGATTTCGATAGTAGCTCTGTCTCTCTCCTGGGCTTCTGCTATTTGCTCGTAGTCGAGAGTCGTCGGGCAAACTATACTCTCGATCGGTATTCGACTCAACGCGTCAGCGACCACGTTGTCCTTTCCGCTGATGTGACGGATGTCTGTGGTGAATTCACTTATGAACATCAGCTGTCTCGCTCGTCGCGGAGTTTCCGATGGTGATGGTGATTTTTGTAGCACGAAGGTGAGAGGTTTATGGTCAGTGAAGATTATTAGGTGTCGTCCCTCAAAAATCTTCCTGAAGTTCTTGATTGCCATATAGATTGCAAGTAGCTCGCGGTCGAATGTGCTGTAGTTACGCTGCGCGTCGGAAAACTTCTTTGAAAAATATGCGAGTGGTTGCCATGCTCCGTTGATGTGTTGCTGAAATACTGCCCCGGCAGAGGTATCTGATGCATCAGTAAAGATTGCGAGCGGAGCGTCATGCGATGGATGTGCGAGTAAAGCTGCATTCTTGATCGCATTCTTGCAGGCTTCAATTGCATTGGTTGCTTCCTCGGTCCAATCGATGATTGTGTGGTCCTTCTTTTTGGTGTTGTGCAGATATGAATGAAGTGGTGCTTGAAGATCCGCAGCCTTCGGAATGTGTTCCCGGTAAAAATTGATCATCCCGAGAAAACGCCTGAGCTCTTCGATCGTCTTAGGTTTCGAATAACTGCTGATTGCTGCGACTTTTTCGGCAGGCGGTTTTATCCCATCCTTGTTTACGGTGAAACCAAGAAATTTAACTTCATCTTGACCAAAGTTGCATTTCGATGGGTTTATTGTGATACCGTTGTCTTCTAATCTTCGTAATACAATTCGTAGGTGTTCTTCGTGAGCTGTTTTGTCTGGACTTGCGACTAATAGGTCATCTATGAATGCGTAGACGAAATCGAGACCTTGGAGAACTTCGTGAATAAATCGCTGGAATGTCTGGCCGGCGTTTCTAAGTCCTGGGGTCATCCTGGGGAATTCATAAAGTCCCATAGGGGTTATCAGCGCGGTCTTCTCTATGTCTTCTTCACGAACTTGGATTTGTTGATATGCTCTGTTAAGATCGATGGTAGAAAATACTGTCTTCTTCGCTAATTGATATGTGAAATCCTTAATGCGTGGAATTGGGTAGCGGTCGGGAACAGTGATGTTGTTAAGTCTTCTATAGTCCCCGCAGACGCGTAGATCACCGTTTTTCTTCGGAACAATGTGTAGTGGTGATGACCAAGGACTTTTGCTTGGACGGCATAATCCTTGCTCCATCATATTTTGAAATTCTTTGCGGACTTAGCGATGAGGTGCGATTGGTTGAGGACGGCAGTGAAGAGGTGGTCCGGTTGTTTCGATGAAATGTTCAACATTGTTTATCGTCTTGAGATTCATTGAAGTTAATCTTGTTACTCCGGGAAAATCGGCCAAAATGTTGTGGTATGACTGTTGAACGTCAATACTTCGTATTGTAGGCATGTTCGTTGCACGGACTATCGATCTTGATGATAAGTTGGTCTTCCCGTCAATAAGTCTTCGGTTCGTGATGTCGACAATTAACTGGTGATGCTCAAGGAAGTCTGCTCCGATGATTGGTTTTGAGACTTTTGCAACGATGAACTTCCATCTGAAGGGCCGGCGAAGGTTAAAATCGAGCTCCATCGTCTTCTCTCCGTAGACTGGAATAGGCGTATTGTTCGCGGCGTAGAGATGGAGATTCATCGGCGACAGTGTTTGGCCTTTTCTGGGCGGTAACACCGATATGTTCGCCCCAGTGTCGATGAGAAATGTTGTTGATGTCTTCCTGTCAGTGACAAACAAGCGGTAAGACTTGTTGGATACGTCGGACCCCGCCTCGTCCAACGTATTCTTTAGTTTTCCGGTTTTTCGTTTCTGTAAGAACACGGCGAAGTGCATTTTCGTGCGTTTTGACCGAATTTGCGGTGGTAGTAACAATATGGTGTTGCACTTGGCGATCTCCTGTAGTTGCCATAGCGACGGTTTGCAGAGCGTCCTCTTCGTTGAAATGGCCTGTTGTTGAGCTGTGACTTGAGTGAGGCAACTTCGAGTGACAGCTTGGTGATTTCACTGACGAGGAATTGCATATCTGTGCTTGCTTTGGTGCTTGTGCTTGGAGTGGCGGCTTCAACAGCTGATATTTGCGTAGGGCTAGACTCGATCATTTTATCTGCCAGGAGAGCTAGCTCGTCGAGTGCAGTCTTCGTGCTGAAAGTTTCACTGACTGCCAGTACTGATCGGACGTGTGCCGGGAGATGGTTTGTCCACATTAATCGTAGCGTAGTGTCTGGTACTTTGTCTCCGGCGAGAAAACGCATTCGACGTAGCAGTTGCGTTGGTTTTTGATCCCCGAGCTCAATCTCCGAAAGTAATTTTTGCAGCTGCCGACTATCGGATTCTTCATAGACAGAGATTAGGCGCTTCTTTACGGCTTTGTATAAATCTGTTGGCGGTGGGTTGCAGAGAATGTCCGAGATCTGTTCTATGTCTTGCTTTTCAAGTTGGGCGATAACCATCTGGGCTAATTGTTCTTGGCTTTTCTTCATTTCGCTGGTAGCGGCCTCGAAGCTAATAAACCACAATCTGGGTTTGTCCCTCCAGAATGGTGGAACACGTAGTGAAAGAGCGATGGCTGCAATTTCTTCTTGGCCCGGGAGACGGACAGAGGCTTCTGATTTTGTATCTTCCATTTTTCTTTGTTTTTTGCTACGGCGTGCTTTGTCCGGGGTCACCACTGTTGAGGGAAGATCTTGGTGTTACGAGTAAAACCCATACAACAATGTCGTACAATACTTACTGATACTTACGAAATATCCAGTCTACGCCTGCCGCCGCAATCTCCTCCACACGTCTGCACATCGCGACGCGCACGAGACACTGAGCGCCTGGACTGTTGTTGTTGTTGTTTCGGATTGATCTTGTTGCTGGCCTGACGGCCGTTACAACGTCACCGGGCTGGGTGGCGAGCGCGAAGCTCCGCCTGTAATTGAGTCCTACTAAGGACTCGAAAGAATCGGTCAGACGTCTAACCTAAGGGCGTCTCCTACGAGACTCGGACCTCGGCTTAGGTTGACGTCGGGGATGGAGGAGTTGGCCGGATTGAGTCCGATGACCCCCTCGGTCGCGGTACGAAGCCACGACCGGGAGATGTGAGGAAGCGGGGACCTCGCCTTCGCCGGCGAAGACGCTGTAGTGTGGTGTGTGTGTGTGTGTGTGCTCCTAACATATAGGGCTCGTTGTCGGTCGTGATTACGTCGTCAGGGTCGACAAGGACGTGCCTAGGGCGCCTTTTATCGGGCGGATCGTTGCGGTCGGGGGTATAATCGCACGCTTGAATTACCAAGGGGCTAGGATGACTACTAGCTCTCTCAAAATAGCTTTTGGAGAGCTGTTTAAAATGTTGAACTATAGTGGGGAGTTCGAGATCTCTATGGAGATCTACATTACGTACGAACCACGGAGAGCCGGTGGCCATACGCATGAACTTATTCTGCAACGTTTGGAGTCTGTATAATGACTTGTATGGGCGATGTGCAAACACAACGCTTGCATACGACATAATGGGGCGGATACACGTTTTATAGAGAGTAATCTTATGTCGTAACGACATTTTACTCTTATTACATAACATAGGGTATAAGCGACCTAACACATACGCCGCCCTATTCCGAACTCGGCGTATGTGTGCAGCGAACTTCATCGTGACATCGAAGGTTACACCCAAGTATTTGACTTCCTTCCTCCAAGGGATCGGACTGTCATATAACCTAATTTCTCTAGGAATAACTTTCCTAGGTTTTTTGGAGAAGATCATGGCGGCACTCTTATCGGGGTTAACATCGATCCTCCAGCGGCGGAACCAGTCGCCTAGGCTACTGACCGCTCTCTGGAGTCTCATTCTAACACGAATCCCTATCGAGTCCGATGTGTACAGCGCGGTGTCGTCCGCGAACTGCGCTATATGCACACCGGGGGTTGTGGGAATATCGCTCGTGAAGAGCGCGTACAGGAGTGGTGAGAGCACCGAGCCTTGCGGAACTCCTGCTCTGATCGGTCTCGGGGAGGAGAGGGTACCTTCTAAGCGGTACCGAAAGGTGCGATTTCTGAGGAAGTCTCGCAGCAAGAGTACGAGCTTCCCTGGCACGCCCATACGGAAGAGCTTGTAAATCAAGCCTGCGTGCCATACCTTATCAAATGCTTTCGCCACATCAAAGAACAGTGCCCCTGTTGGGACACCTCTCCTCGTGCGGTTGAAAGCTGAAAGGATGTGCTCAGTCAGGCGATGGGCCTGATTAACACATGAATGTCTGGCTCGAAAGCCGAATTGTTCGTCGTTGAGGAGCTTTTTCTCTTCCACGACTTTTATGAGTCTATTAAGTATTAATCTCTCATACACCTTACCCAGGGTGTTGAGTAGACTTATCGGGCGATAACTAGACGGAAGGTTCCGGGGTTTTCCCGGTTTATGAATCCCTATTACTGTCGCTTCTTTCCACCTATCTGGAAAGGAGCAACCCGCCATGAGCAGATTGAAAACAATAACTAAAAGTTGTATTATTTTGTCGGGCAGTAATTTAAGGGTTTTATTACAAATCCTATCTGGGCCTAGCGCCTGGACAACCGGCGAATCAGTTTTATAACACCATCACCTCTCACTCACTGACGTCACGCGTCGCTGGCGCGTCGTCAGACAGAGAGCGTGAGCAGGAGCGAAGACATGCCATACCGCTCAGCACCGTCATTGGTAGTTTGACTTACTACGCTCGTCAAATGTCTAGATTTAAGATTTGTAATTTTGTAAATATAACTAGGCTAAGTTTGATCAATAAATATTCATTCTGATTCATTCATTCCATCCCAATATAATCCTGGGTTTTACTCGTAACACCAAGATCTTCCCTCAACATTTAGGGTTCCGTAGTAAGCAAGGAACCCTTATAGCTTCGCCATGTCCGTCCGTCTGTCCGTCCGCGGTTTAGCTCAGAGACGATTGGTACTACAAATCTGTAATTTGACAATGCATCGTCGCAATTAGAATGCCATAGCCTACTTGGTCGTGTTAGTTTACAAATTGCGAAAAACCAAATTAAATTTTAATTTCGCGGGCAGACCTGTATAATCAACCTTAAGGAGTTTATATTTGTTTTTTTTTCTAGGTTAGGTATTACACGTAGTGTAAGTTGCATATTTTGTAGTATATAATAATATAGCAATAATAATTGTGACTTGCAACTACGGAACCCTACACTGCGCGTGGCCCGACACGTACTTGGCCGTTTTTTTTTAAATATCTTAACTAGTCACGGAAATATAGGCTTTAACGTTTCCTGTTAGTCAGCGAGAAAGCGCTACTGAAGTGATGTCACAATTCAGCAGCTCCATACATATGCTCCATAGAAAATTTTGTTTTAAAAAGAGACGTACAGTCACAGTAAAACAGCTTATAACTTATTTGTTTTTTGACCGATTTATTTTCTGTTTTTACAAATGTTATTCTTACATGTTGCATTTTCGATTTTATGCAATGAATATCGACATTTTGACAACAGTCAAATGCCCAATTAAGGCTGATACAACTGCTGGTTGATGGATGGTTGCAGAAAATCTGCACAATAGCCCAATTTCACATCCCGTCCGTCCGTCGTTTCGCATCTCGCACATTCTAATATTTTTATGAATGTAAAAATCTCAGATACTTTTGACAAAATATGGTCATTTTATTACCTACTTAGGACCTAGTTTTTGATGGAGAATAAGACCGATAAAATTTAATGGTAGTTTTCGCCATTTTTCTTATATCTAAAATACTTCTTCTTTATCAACCGATAGACGTCCACTGCTGGACTAAGGTCTCTTGCATGGACGCATGACCCAGCCATTGCTTCGCTCAACGATATTAATGGGTGACAATAATCACTTTACCCACTTCTAACTACGAGTGGGTTAAAATACCGTCATAATGGAAAACTCTCAGGATTTAATCACGATGTTTTCCACCTACCGCAAGGACTTTTATGTAAGTCATATTTCATTGTTTAAAAGGCACATTTGAAAAATCCATGGAAACTGAATCTCATCTTATGCGATGTTTGCGTATGGAGCGTATCGTACATACGTAAACGTATAAGAATGCATACACGAAATTGAGCTCTTATTCAATGTTATTATGGTTTATATTACTGTCAAAGTAATATAAACCGATGCTTATGTCATCGAATAGGTTTACGATCAATGGAATAACTTTAGACAATCTCACCTCAGAGTGGCCGGCACTCTATATTTTTCTAAAATGCGTTGTTGCAGCAAGAACGACCATTTTTCACAATAATTGAGACGGTAGCAATGATTTTTAAGTATATTTAGCCAGGCTAAATTTCACAAATGTTCCCCCCTCCCTCCCCTGTTCTCCTCCAAATTAAAGTAATTTAAGCTCGAGAGTGCAATAAGTACCACAGTGAATCTCGTACACTTCGATAAGGAGAAAAGGAGGCCGAAGTATAAACCAATAGACTTCCACCATCGATGGCTTCCACAGATTTTACCTTACAAGTCAAAAATTACCCATGCAATGCTAGAACTGTTAGGTAGGTACCATTTCCATGTCATTAGCAACCCATCAATGGCTCACTACTGAGCGCAGGTCTCCTCTCAGAGAAGGGTTATAGGCCATAGTCCACCACGCTGGCCCAATGCGAATTGGTGGACTTCACACCTTCGAGAACATTATGGAGAACTCTCAGATGTGCAGGTTTCCTCACGATGTTTTCCTTCACCGTTGAAGCAAGTGATAACTGATAACTGATAGTTAATTGCTTAAACGCACTTGACTCCGAAAAGTCAGATGTGCGTACCCGGGATCGAACCTGCGACCCCCCCGAATAGGAGACCACAGTCCTAACCACTAGGCTATCACTGCTTCGCTAACGAAATTAAAATAGACAAAAATAATAATTTTTACATTTAGGTACCTATACATGTACACCTAGCTACATTTGAGTAGGCAGTCGAGCACATACCTAATAATCCGGGAATTGTTATAGGATTGTGCAAAGATTGGCCCAGTTAACTCCGATTCAAATATTTTCAGACCGATTCATAAGAGAGAAGTGGAAACTACGTCATAACAACGTCAACTGCGGAATTCGCCATCATACATCGTAACAACCGGCCGCATATTTGACTGTAACAGAATACCAACAAGAATTTAAAAAAAAGATATTACTTAGTTCTATTGATTAACCTACGTACAAAGAAATTGTTATAGAATCGCCAAAGAAATAATTGAAAAACATGTTAAGTAGGTTTTTCAAATATTACATATTTACCTACCTAAGCCTTCGTGTTCTTGGATAAACCAAGAACAAGAACCTTCCACCTACCACCTACCTTCTTGTTCTTGGATAAACCAAGAACAAGAAGGCTTACACGCGACGATAACCATGGTGAAAAGCAATGATTGAGATCAAGGGTACATAAAATGCCCAAAATTTTAAGTCGAATGCAATCATGGCAAGAATGATCTTGTCAAGGTATTCATGCTAAATGTACTTAGCTACGTAAGAGGAAACCTTAGAGAAGTCAACTTTCTTCGGAAAGCAAGGAACTAAATAATGAACTGAATGCTTGAAAAATGAACAAACAAAATGCAGAGAAAATGGTAGGTATATTTAATTCATTTAAACTCTTTTAGTTTATGTCTAGACGAACAGATGGATCTGCTCAAGGAACACTTAAAAGTCTGATGCTTTCCAGAACGAATCCAGAATTGAAGACTTACGAGTAAATTAGTTTTAAAATTTATAATTTTGAGGGAGTCGAAATAAAGAAACAAATGAATAAATCAACTTTTCAGGCATGAGCTAAATACATATTATCTATAGGTACACAAAAAACCACACCTAATCCAGTTTATTGAATAAGTAAAAGCAACCATGGATTTATTGGTCTAACTGAAAAAAAGGAAGTTGAAAGTTTGTTCATACTTAACTGAAAAGTACTTACCTACCTAATCGAATAGAGTAGGTAGTTATAGACCCTGAGTCAAAAAAACTTTAACATAGGTCTGAAGCCGTGCGAACCCAAATATCTCATTAGTACCTATAGATACTTTAAGAAGATGTTAATAGTAATTGACGTTTTCTCAAAAGCATTAACTTTTTTATTGCAAGGTAAGCTTACGCTTGACGATCATCACGCTTGAAGGAAAGTAACTTTGAAAGTAAGGATAAGTTGGAGCGCCTAGAAGATGCTTAATATTCACTTTTGCCTTGAAGTTAGTTAAACTTACTCAAGTTATAAGTACTCGTACGTAAAGGGAACACGGACGATGCAGGAAGAAAGGACCGTTTCAGAACTTCTGGGTAAAACTTTTTTGTTGTAAGCTCAGAAGTTCAGACTAAGTTCAATTACAAATTTACATTAACTCGAAAGTTACACTAAAGAGAGATGAGTATTAATTAATTCAATGTCAATACGATGGAATTAGGAAGTAGGTAAGTAGGTACATTATTTATGCACTTCCTGTTCAATAGGTAGTTAAAGTTAAAATAGTGTAGTTAAATGTTAGTGCAGTCATTCCCAAGAGCGCAACGTAGAATGCACTTATTTACAGATCGATAAATAAATCAATCGTTTATCTGCTTATTGTGTGTACCTAAATGACGTTGATTGATAATGATAATCCTATCCTACTAATTATATGTATCCTATCCTACTAATTATGGGTAATTGAATTTAAAAATGTGAAAGTTTGTGAGGATGGATGGATGTATGATTGGATGGATGGATGTTTGTCACTTTTTCTCGTCACTTTATAAACCGGAAAATTACAAAGTTCCCGCTTGAATTAAAAACATTAATCCACGCGGACGAAGTCGCAGGCATCAGCTAGTAATAAAATAAATTCGAAAACAAACAAAATGTGTGTTAGTTACCCATGTTACCCAATAAACTGTGTTTTCTCTGATGAAACTTTTTAGTGAACAGCTAACTCCTAAACTTAAGATAACAAAATTCTTTGGGGTAACTAGGTGCTCGAATGGTGACTTCGCACCGGAAAACCCCCTACATGGTGGAACGACTACTTTTAAGACGAGTCTATAGACGACGAAAGATCGTGTTGTATGGAAGTCCCTACAAGAGACCTATGGCTAGCCGTTGACCACGACGACCGTCGTCGGCGACGATGATGTTCTGCTTTTATTTCGAATCAAGTATTGAGAGTAGTGAGAAGCAGTGATAGCCTAGTGGTTAGGACTGTGGTCTCCTATTCAGGGGTCGCAGGTTCGATCCCGGGTACGCACCTCTGACTTTTCGGAGTCAAGTGCGTTTAAGCAATTAAATATCGCTTGCTTCAACGGTGAAGGAAAACATCGTGAGGAAACCTGCACACCTGCGAGTTCTTCATAATGTTCTTGAAGGTGTGTGAAGTACGCCAACTCGCATTGGGCCAGCGTGGTGGACTATGGCCTATAACCCTTCTCTGAGAGGAGACCTGCGCTCAGTCAGAACTGTGAAATACGATTGGCACAATGGAAATGATTATAGACTGTAGGTACACTGTACAGTGTACAAGAGCATCATTAAAACTGTTGTCAAAATATTCATTAATGATAATCGAAAATGTAACATGTAGGAATAGGTAACATTTTTTGTAAAAACAAAAAATGAACAGAAGATGATGAAATGAATGAGAGAATATCCTATTAATGGACAACAAATAGGAAGGTGCCAAAGCAAAGGCAACGGCTTAACACTTTAATCGAGTATAGAAGGTTCTTACGGTAGTAAGGAATATTATGTTTATGAGAAGGTTACACAAAATTCAGAGGTAGAAAGAGTGCCCACAGTCTTTAATGGATAAAATTGCATGATGCTAAAAGCCATCCAGCTGAAAAGTTTTTTTTTTAATTTACTAAACAATCTGTGTAGACTGTTAGGACTGTGGTCTCCTAATCGGGGGGTCAAAAGTTCAATCCCGCGTTCGCACCTCTGAATTTTCGGAGTCATGTGCGTTTAAGCAATTAAATATCACTTGCTTCGACACACGGATTAAAAACTATTTATGTAATATAATTTGTAATCAGCAATAAAAGCTATGATTATGCTTGGACGGATAAGCAAAACATCGTGAGGAAACCTGCACATCTGAGAGTTCTCTATAATGTTCTCGAAGGTGTGTGAAGTCTGCCAATTTGCATTGGGCCAGCGCGAGCGTGGTGGGCTATGGCCTGTAACCCTTCTCTGAGAGGAGACCTGCGCTCGGTAGTGAGCCGTTAATGGGTTGCTAATGATGAAACAGTCTGTAAGCAGGTTGAAATGCTTGAGATTTATTCAGTGTACGATAAAAACTATGATAAAAATAATGAAGATAAAGATAAAAGTCTTGAGGACATAAAGACTTATTATGAACAGGGAGGCATAGATAAAGTAGAAGTATAATAATATAATATGATGTATATCTATCATCAACACGCTATATGAACTCGTAAAAAGAAACGCGTTAATACGTTCAGAACAAGGATAGAACTAACACAATAGAAAGTTTCACGAGTTGACTGTAAGCACATTATAAACCATTACAGATGAAAAACCTCGAATGCATACTGTTTTATAATTCATAAAATAGAAATAAAAGAAATGAGTAGCCATTAACTTTGGACATTGATGTAAATATCGTACCAAGGTTTAAGAACTATGTAGTATGCGGAAGTTAACTACTGTATTTTTTAAACATTTCTAGGTATTCTAGTGCGATTTTCTGCGCGGTGTGGACGTTTCAATTTCCAATTTTCTTTGAAACCTTATTTTCAGTTAAAGTTGATCGGATTCTTTTATAATTTATTGCTGTAACTTCTATTAATCTGGGAAATAGATTGATAACGTGCGATGATTTTGGAAGAACTCCAAACGAAACATTTGTACGAACACATTTCCGTAATTATGTATTTTCTTAAGCACATTATCTGCTAAGCAACTGACACTATTTTTAAACATTAATGAAAGTAATGATTTTGACGACCGTCACAATACTAATCACATCCAATGTTTCAATTGAAGTACAGGCTATAGCACAGGATAAAATGTACAAGGCCATTTTCAATTCGATTGTACATAATTAAAAAGTTAATGATAATAATTACATAAAAGAGCGCCAAAATTTTAAAGTCAGGATACAGGAACACCTATTGAATGCTTAAAAGAAGATAGTAGGTATAAGAAAACTAGTTTCCTGACCCATAAAATAAATCTAGTGCCATTAAATTTAACATCAAATACTTTATCTCACAAACGATCGTTAAATTGAACAAAGGAGCTTTAAAATTTTAACATCGATTAGTAAAAGCAACTAATTAGATAGGCACGTAAGTCTGCAACCAGTAGGTAATAATTTTATGTTTAAATATCAAAATAAGCTTTTATGAGAGCTCGTGCATTGCGTCATTTGGAATCTATTTTAAAAATGCTTGAATGTATTTGATTTGATTAAGGAGGGATAATTTTAAACAGACAGTTGTACGCTTGTTCTCGTAAAGAAAATGATAACTGCAGTTATGAGTATGACCGATGTTTGTTTATGTTTGTGTTGATGTCGGTAACCTCGAACACGATGTACGAATGCAAGACATCAAAGTGTATTTCCTGGCGTAGTCTTTAAGACCGCCTGCCCCTCTCTTTGGGACTGCGGCCGCAACTCAACGAGCTCCGCCAAATGACAATCTAGCGGCCGAGTTTCGACATTGACGTATTGCACTTTTGGCGTCTAGACCTATCACAGCATCATCGAAATGATCGTAGGTACGAGTAGGTATATGAGTCAACTGCGATCAAAACTTTAAAATAAATTATCTAATAGCCGATCGGAGGGTCATCAGAGGTTGGCATTCGTCGCCTGCCAACACTCGCCGATCGCATTTTTTCGGTGTTCTTGAAACGAAGAGTACAGGGGTCACAGGGGCCGAAAGAGAGCTAAAATAATCGGGAATGCCAATATCACGCAATGGGATCTAATAACATGCGCCACACATTGGTATAGTTTTAGAATTTCAGGCGAGCGGAGCGTAGGCGCCCGGCGACCTTGGGGACGGGACCGCGAGGAGCGAGTGTCGGCGCCATTTTAGGCGGCGCCGACGGCCGCCGCGGTCGGCTCGGGTTTTATTGTCTCCGCGGTTGCATAACCTGGGGCGAGCTGCTCCACCCCGCGCTGGCGGGCGGCCAGCGGCGCGCGGGCACTTACACCAGAACACGGCCACGTAGTCCTTCTCGTCCAGCACCCGCTCCAGCTGCTTGGCGGTGACCTCCTCGATCTGCGGCTCGGCGCGCGAGGGCGGCGCGGGCGCGGGCGCCTTGCGCGCGGCGGCGGCGACGACGAGCAGGGCCGCGAGGACCGGCACCCACCGAGCCATGGCGAGGGCGCGCGCGTACTGACGCCGCTCGCCTCCCGCCCGCCCGCCCTGCGCCGCCGCGCGCCGCCCTCGCCGCCCTGCGCGCGCGCATGCGCCGACCGCAAACGCTTTGTTTACAAGTTACAACCACATAAACTATCATTTTTATCTTTATATAATATCGACTTTGGGGTAGGTTGCGTTTTCCATTGACCTACGAGGTTTTCTCTTTTTAACATCGACGTCGTCTCTAACCAATGCACGTCCAAAGCTGGAATAGTTCTCTTGCTTGCGAGACCGGTCGGTCCGCAATTTAATTAGGTACCTACTTACCTAGATAAGAAAACAAAATCTTAAGGTGGAAGACAAGGGTCGGCCCGCGAAATTCAAATTTAATTTGGTTTTTCGCAATTTGTAAACTAATACGACAAAGTAGGCTTATGGCATTCTAATTGCGCCAGTGGAATTATCATCTTCACAGGTTTAAATAAAAATCTTTACTTGAAAGTGACCAGTTTAAGAAATTAATCAAAATACTGAGTTGGACGTGAGTTACCTACTCACAAATTAGTCGATATTTTGATTAATTTCTTAAACGGGACACTTTCAAGTAAAGATTTTTATATAAACCTGTGAAGATGATACTGCCATTGTCGCAATTAGAATGCCATAAGCCTACTTTGTCGTATTAGTTTACAAATTGCGAAAAACCAAATTAAATTTGAATTTCGCGGACAGAACCGTGTCTTCCACCTTAACCGACCAATACTAAGCTAAATCACAGAATATAATAGTTGGCTAAATTCATGATGATGATTATAGGTGTACCTATATGTGATGATGAATGATGATGGTGACATAGGGGATTAAAAAAATCGGAGAAGCGTGAGTTGGGCCTCGCTCTTTTAGGGTTCCGTACATATGATCAATTTTTTTTTTATAACTAGATACATATACTTATTTAGATATTTTAGTTCTTAGCAAGTACTAATTTAGCATATGGGAAAAAAATGCTCGTTTGATTTGTTCACAACTTACAAAACGCATTATAAATCGGTGTTTTCAGTATTTGCTGTTTAAATACACTATATAGTACATAAAATACCTAAATTTCAAATTCCTAACTAGTTTAGTATTTGAGATAGACCCCCCTAACAAAATTGGTCTAAAACCGACAACTTTGACGGCCCTCCATTTCTTCATTTTTGTACCTAAAAAAATAAAAAATATATATTTGAACTCCACGTAATGAGTTCTAGACAATGACACCCCACATGCCAGGGTAAAAAAAATAAAATTTTATTTCGACTCCTTTTCCATGTATGCGAGGGCCCCTTTATTTTTTAACTAGCTGATGCCCGCGAATTCGTCTGCGTGGATTTAGTTTTTAAAATCCCTCGGGAACTCTTTGATTTTCCGGGATAAAAAGTAGCCTATATCACTCTCCAGGTCCTCAACTATACCCATGCAAAAAATCACGTCGATCCATAGCCCTGTTGTGGCGTGATTGAAGGATAAACCAACAAACAAATACACTTTCGCATTTATAATATTAGTAAGGATTTAATTTAATTTTTATTACTTGTTGTTATAGCGGCAATAGAAATACATAATATTTGAAAATTTTCAACTGTATATCTATTAGGTACGGTTTACGAGATACAGCCCGACAGACGGACGGGCGGACAGCGGAGGCTTAGTAATAGGGTCCCGTTGGCACCCTTTGGGTACGGAACCCTAAAAACAAAGTTTAGAAGGTCTACGTAAAACGTGATAAAACCTACCTACTTCTATTTGATTTTTGACAGGTCAATTCAGAAATGAGGAGATCCATAGGTTAGGTACCTACCGACATAGCTTATCGAGTCGAGAAGCTCAAAGGACAAAAGCCGGGCACATAGCTGAAAGAACTGATATAAGTACGTTGCGGTTCCAAGAAGTTCCAGTGACGACCGCGCACCGAGGAAGGATGATCTTAGGAAAGTCACTATCAGTTTCAAGTTCTTCGCACGAGGCCTGTGGTAGTTTTGAATCTCTGCAAGAGACCTAGGCTGTGAATACACGTCAGATTTTTTCATCAGATAGTCCGATCCAATAGTCTGATCCGGCTACCTATCGGAAGTCATTGGAGCCATTATGTTGTTTGAACATTTAACACGTCATGTCCGATCAGATGATCGGATCATACGTCTGGTTCAGAAACTGGCGAGAGTCGTTTACGATTTTACGGTCGGCCCTCTCGCACTCGAGATGATAACTTACGAACGACTGAGTTTAGAAAAAAGCCTGACGTTGACGAAAGAATCGCATGTGTATCGAGTAAATACATGATCAGCTGTAGTTCTAGAAGTTTACGGTCTGTGCGTAAATCTGTCATTTAGTATGGACGGAAAAGTGTGACAGAAACGAATTGGCCAAATCCGACTCCACGTAGTCTTGTCTGCCCTACCCGTAGAGAGTTTTTATGAAGTGCGAAGCCATAAGCTTGCGAAGGAGGTCCTGAATGAAGTTAGCCTACGAGGCTGAGTGGAGCAAAGCGAAATGAAGGTCGAGTAGGTGAACCTGAATGAAGGGGCGATGGAACGTGTCTTCTGGCGTAGCCCATTTGATTTGTAGCTTCACTCTGCTCCGGTCCTGCCACAGTTTTATAATCTTAGTTTTAAAATCTTAGGTTAGGTTAGGGTTGTAGATAAATACGCAGGTGCCCAGTCGCAGGCCGGGTACTTAGGTTCTATTGGTTTGAAATGAAAATTTAAATTGGAGGGGGTTCTAAGCCCCCTACTCCTTTTCCCCTCCCTCCCGCTCTTTTTTTACTTCCCCCACCTTCACTAAGCGAGGTTTTGCTCGAATTTCGAAAACAGTTATTTCAAGATTAATTTCAAGATTAATTTGAATAGTCAAAATTTGTGAGTAGCTCACGTCTAACTCGATATTTTGATTATAATTTCTTAAACTGGTCACTTTCAAGTAAAGATTTTTATATAAACCTGTGAAGATGATAATTCCACTGGCGCAATTAGAATGCCATAAGCCTACTTTGTCGTATTAGTGTACAAATTGCGAAAAACCCATTGATCTCTAGGAGATCATAGGAAAAACCAAATTAAATTTGAATTTCGCGGGCAGACCCGTATAGTCATCCTTAAAGGCGCTAGTAGTCGTATGTACATACCCTAAAAATAGGAAGACTAAGTCGTAATTCCTAGTTCCATGGTACATACGTTATTTATAGTAATTATTTTATGTAAAATCTGACTTCTTTCGTGGCGCGGACTTATATTATGTGGATATGCAAGATAAGGCCTATGTATTGCCGCAATTTACTAATACACCGCGCCGACGGTATCTAATAGGTGCGAAGCGACTACTAATCTTAAATCTATTGTTGCTAAAATTTTAACAATTTTTTTTGTGCAGCTGCGAAACCCGCATTTTGTATGACTTTAATGTTTGACTAAAATGTAAAGTACTGATAATCACGTCAATCACCTTAAAATCAGCATAAATATAAAATGACTTTTTATGCTTAATTAGTAATTACATTATTTTCTTTACCCGCTCTTATGATTATTAAACATTGTAGTTATTAAAATTAATTTCCGAACGAAATACGCTGTCAATGTCACGTGTCAGAAAAATGACAGTTGTCAACAACGCCCAACGTCAACACATGTTAGTGTTGTGCCATTTCAATATTAATCAAGTATCGATAAATAAATTATAATTTTATGAAACTGTTCCACTATTTATGAAATTCTTCTTAGGTTAGGGGGAGCATACAGTATTTGAGGTGAAGATTTAAATGTAATTACAGTATTTGAGGTCAAGATTTAAGTGTAATTTTTTGTTATTATCTAACAAATAACAATAAATAAAAAAATGAAAAATAAATTCTGTAGTCTGTTTAATTTTAATATTTTTTGCTCAAGGTGGTTTATACGGGTCTGCTTCTCTCGAAATTCAAATTTAAGTTGGTTTTTCGCAATTATTTTGTAAACTTTTACGACAAAGTAGGCTTTTGGCATTCTAATTGCGACGATGGCAGTATCATCTTCACAGATTTATATAAAAATCTTTACCTTGAAGTACCCAGTTAAATAAATTACTACCGAGATACCGAGTATCGAGTTTGACGAGAGTTACTCACAAATTAGTCGATATTTTGACTAATTTCTTAAACTGGACACTTTCAAGTAAATTTTTTTATATAAACCTGTGAAAATGCTACTTTGTCGTATTAGTTTACAAATAGCGAAAAACCAAAATAAATTTGAATTTCGTGGGCAGACCCGTATAATCAACCTTAATATTCAATTTTGCTGTACTTTATTTACCCTGTCCAACCGTTTATTTTCTTTTTGACAGCTCAGTCTCACTCACTCTCACTTTGTGAATGACAATAAATTAACTATTGTTATGACAACTAAACAAATATTAAACATCAATAAAAATTCACGTCGTGGTTGTTTTTGCATGTTTTCTGTTCGTGTCCATAGATGACGCTGTGAACAAATAATTTAATTCCGAAAAAAGGTACCTATTGATGCCTGATTTCACTACCGTTCCCTAACATTTACGGGCTACCTATGTTAAGTTAGGTGACGCTTTCTGTCAAGTTTGTTATTACGAACCTTTAATGTTGAAAATGACATTGGGATTTTAGGATTGTATTTAGGGGCTACCTACGTAAAGAGACTTCTACTTAAGGGATGATTTAGGTATGGTTGGTGAAAACTGGCATAATAATAATGTCAATTTTGATCGTCATGTATCGATTGAATGAATAATTATGGCATACCGTTCGCGTTACCGCGAGGTCTCAGTTCGGGGTTTTAACAAAATTTGTTAGACACGACCAATCTATAATCCGATCATTGTAATAAACTTATATCGATATTATAACAGCCATCACTTAGAATAATGATAGCCAATCAGAACCGCTACCTACGAAGTAAAATGTCACATGCACATGGCAGAGGGAGGGAGAACCGCTGTGTTGTGATTTGTGAACAGGGGGGGTCAACTTTGTATGGGCAGATGTAAATACCTACTAGGGCAAAATCTCAGTGTACAAAATCACTTTTTTTAACCTAGTGTTCATCGTCTATGGCGCGTCATCGTCATTCAACTCTGTGATTCAATCTTGTTGTTCCTGGTCTGTGGATTCAATTTTCACAAAGTTTCAACAATGGCGTCTTTGTTAACAAATTGATTTCTTGCAATTCTATGAACTTTATCGAGTCGAGTAGTTAACTTCACTGAGTAATAATCAAGTTTATGTATTTTAAAGTGCAGTGCTACTCTTGTTTCACGGAGACAGGACTTGTGTATTTTGTTTTTAAAATGGCTTAGAGTTCAAGAACAAGAGGAAATGTTTTACATGTTCGCCGGCTAAAAACAACATTGTTTCGATTTCCTAAACCTGCTTTTAGGAATCTTGGACTAAATGGTACGTATTAGCTATGTTCTAAAAGTGCTACTTTACCTAGGTACATAAGTTAAAACTATAATAGCTAATGCCCGCGTCTTCGTCCGCGTGGATGTAGTTTTTAAAATCCCTCGGGAACTTAGATTTTCCGGGATGAAATGTAGCCTATGTCACTCTCAGGTCCTCAAATATACCAATGCTAAAAATAACGTCGATCCGTAACTCTGTTGGAGCTTGATTAAAGGACAAACTAACATACACACACATTTATAATATTATTATGATTATGATTAATTATCCTTTTACAGGCACAAGCCTACCTTTTGATATTTAGAGTACTTGTGTCTAGGATTTTTCAAAATTCAAAATTCTTTTTTCAAAAATTATTGGTATATAAAGGGTATACATATAATAGTATTGTGTTTGTATTTATGTCAACCATGTCCCACACTTGCAGATCCCATTAAGAACAACTATTTACTATTAGTACACCCTATAGTAAGTGTATACAAATTACCAAAAGGCTATTAGAAATACTAACTATCTTTTATTAGGGCGAGCGGAGCGAGACCTAATACTATCCCACAACCTGAGCATTTTGTGGTACACTTTACTGAAAAACTATCATGCCTATAGATTTGTGATTTAACACAGTAATTTAACTTTATATCCAGATGTGTTATCTGTCAAAAACAACATAATTTAAAAATCATTAACAGTTAGAAAAACTATGCGAGCCCTCACAAAGCTCAGCTTTTTGCTAGTATTATGCTATATAATAATTGTAATAGGTACTAAAAAGTATAAAATTGTTTCTTTTCAGATGTGAACTATGCTCAGTACATTTTTTTCCTGAAACAGACTACTCTTCATCATCCCTGCAGGTGAAATTGTACAGTGAAGATAGAATTTTGTAAAAGCGTTCGACAAAGAAAACTACACTAGCGGCACGCTATGATGGCCGGTTTGACGTTTGTCCGCTCATGAAGTTCCGTATTAATTGATAACGACTAGGGATCCGCAAAAGGTATCGATACTTGAGTAGTATCGATACTTGCGCTGCGATACCTAGTATTTTCGTACTCGATACTTTTGTTCCGATACTTTACTAGGTATCGATACTTTCTGATGTACTCGATACTTTTTACCTTCATTATTTGATCCTGAATTTATATTACGGGAATCCCCGAATCTCCTAATCAGCGGCTATGTGTGGCCACTGGCCAGTTGAGTACTTTAATTGGATCTTGGTATTTTGAAATGGGATGATTTCTTGAATGATATCTTATGGTTGAAGACACAATTCTGCCCGCGAAATTCAAATTTAATTTGGTTTTTCGCAATTTGTAAACTAATACGACAAAGTAGGCTTATGGCATTCTAATTGCGACAATGGCAGTATCATCTTCACAGGTTTATATAAAAATCTTTACTTGAAAGTGACCAGTTTAAGAAATTAATCAAAATATCGACTAACTAATTTGTGAGTAACTCACGTCCAACTCAATATTTTGATTAATTTCTTAAACTGGTCACTTTCCAGTAAAATTTTTTATGTAAGCCTGTGAAGATGATAATTCTACTGGCGCAATTAGAAGGCCATAAGCCTACTTTGTCGTATTAGTTTACAAATTGCGAAAAACCAAATTAAATTTGAATTTCGCGGGCATACTCGTGTCTTCCACCTTATTATTTTTTTTAGAAAACGTTGCATATTATTTACTGTTTGAACGTACCTTTATTATGTATGACAATACTACGCGTTCATTTCAAGTTGAGCCCTGCACCATAGAGTAAAGAAATCTTCACCTCCTCGCGCTTCCCCGCACCGCACCTCAAGTCAGACCCACAGTAAAGACACAGTATAACAAGATGCAGTATAATAGTTTATCTATTGTTTTATTTATTAAGTACTAGCTGACCTGTCTTAACTATGAATATTGAATTCGAATTGGTATAAATAATAAAAAATATATAAAAAAAAGTGTTTATTATTCTAATGCTTTACGATATACAACATTCTTAGTTTTTTTTAACCAAACTTACCAAAATTCCTAATATCCAAAGTTCAATTTAATAAATTGAACTTTTAATACATAAACTTAGAATAAGAATTATTATTAAACTAGCTGACCCGGCGAACTTCGTACCGCCAAGTTATCTACATAAATAAACAAATAAAACAAATAAACTATCCTAATAAAAAAAACTATCCTATCCTTCAAGTTGGACCAAATTACAGATAGTTTCGAAGTTTGATCTAAATCGGTTAAGTAGTTTAGGAGTCCATCGCGGACAAACAACGTGACACGTAATTTATATATATTAAGATATTATTTTTGCATGCCTATCCGGCAGATTATAAGGACTTTTATTATAATGTAACAGCACCATTGTACTACATAATCTGTGCAAATAAATAATTTGAATTTGAATTTTATTGTGTTTCGCGTTTTAGTGCTTCGCGAGCGGTTTACTAAGTGGGTCTGACTTGAGGTGTGGTGCGGGAGCTACGGCAAATTTGTAACGCGTAGTACCACTAGATCAAAGGTGTCAAACTACTGAATATCCTATACTGTGTCCGTACTGTCGGCATGGAACTAGGAATTACGACTACGTCGATTACTTTACTCTATGGTGCAGGGCTCAACTTGAAACGAACGCGTAGTAACTTGTACGTGCTAATTATTAGGTAGGAATTTGTATAAACTTTAGGCAATATTTTAGTTACAAATTAAATTAATATTCTGGTAACATTAATTTAAATATGACCAAAAAGAGTAAAGGGGAATGCCCACTGTCCATACAACTTTGGGCCCATCGCGGACATGCAAAGATTTATTAATGCATTATTTATTTAGGCTTTTTAGTGTATCTTTAATAATAAAATCTGGTTCAGGTGGTCGCCAGACTAATAATATGAGAAATATAGCGTATTTTTGTAACCATTTTGGGGTTATGTTTTTGATAAAGAGCTTAATTGTCTGTATTTTTACACTATCCCCGACTTGTTCCTGTTTCAAAATATCACTGTTTAATACTTTAAAACAATAAAACCTACGATTAAAACAACAAATACGCATTTCGCAAGATGACAGACAATAGACATATCAGACCATTCCTAGTTCCATGTATCAGCCAGAGACACCATCTTCAAAAACATGAGTGAAAGGAAATGTCATGTCATCTGATGTCAAAAAATGAATGTTGCCATTTACCATTTCACTCGTGAGTGAAAATATTTACAATCGATTCTTGAATAATACTCGAACACAATCGTTACTGCAGAGTCACTTAAACATATGAGAGCCGTCGGTATTGTTAAGACGTAATCCTGCTGTGTATCGCCTATTCATATAATATTTTGGTGTTTTATGTCTCCAAATGTATATATATAATACATACACATAATGTGCATGAAATGCTTATGGTAACTAACGTATTTAAGTTATTAAGGATTAATACTGTTCCGTCTGAATAGATTTCCAATAACCGCATGGTATGTGACCATTTTTTTTTAACTTAAAATGGGTATAGTAAGCTATCCTTAAAAGATAGATATATGCCATCGCGGACTTTTCTGTAAAGACTTATCCCACCATACCACCACCATAAATTGTTTTGATAAATCTAAAAGAGATTAGGCAGCGTTTTTGATGAAAGCTCCCACGCGGCTTGAATTTTTCCGACATTGTCAACAATTATCGTCATATTTCAACTAATTTACACAAAACCTTGATACAATAAAAACCTTCCTCATAAATCACCCTATCTATTGATAAAAACCACATGAAAATCCGTTCGGTAGTTTTTGAGTTTATCGCGAACAGACAGACAGACAGACGCGGCGGGGGACTTTGTTTTATAATATGTAGTGATAAGAATTATGAATACACTTCAAGAAATGAACTAAAGGGTTTTATACAATATAGTATACTTTTCAAATATAAATATACACACACCCATTAAACGCTACACAAATCTGATAATAATCGAAAAAATCGACAGTATCGATTAGTATCATGGTTGATGCTGGCAACATTTTAAAGAAAATGGCTTGTAACTTGGATCACAGACTATAGATTCCGCTTACTCGAGTCATTATAAATACTTTTAATTTATGAAAATTACTGATAATAGTGGCGGGCGTCATAATATTATGATAATTCGTATTTATCGACCGAGCGAAGCGAAGGTCTTTGAGTTAACTAGGGCGATTTGCACTTGTCCGTCCGTCCGTCCGTCCGTCTGTCAGAGCCTTATAACTTTTGAATTACTGAACGTAATTACTTCAAATTTAGATATAATATGTAAACCGATGGCCTCCAGCCGAAAATGGCTTAAAAAGTTATAAAAATCTTTATTTCAGGGGGGCTCTCATAGAAGCGAATGCGAAGTAAAAAAAAAAAATCGCGTTACATAAAATTGTTACGTATCATTTTAAAGATAATTTTGAACTGAGTACAAAAATATTTTTTTTTTAATTTTTCCCTTAAAATTGACGAAATGGGGGGCTTTCAAAGTGGCGATTTTATACGCTCGCTTGAAGACGCTCTCTAGAAAAATCCGCTATGGATTTTCAAACTGATTTTATGTTTTTAGGTCACTTATATCCTGTACTTGAACAACAAATACTAAAATTATATGAATATTATAAAGAAACGAGATTATTTAATTTTTAATGGGTGTCAGTAATTCATATAGCATCAACATAGCTTCACAATAATGCTAATAGATGGCGCAGTCAGTAACTATTCCCATGGAACTACGAGTTAAATTCAATGTTTGATAAATAATTCAATGTTTTCACTAACGTTCCCTAACCTTTACGGGCTACCTATAAGTTAGGTGATTGATGTTTTCTGTCAACTTATTTATCACGATCCTGTACGGGACACCTAAAAGGATATTGGGACGGATGTTAGGACTTAGGATTGTATTTAGGAGCTACCTACGTTAAGAGACTCCTACTTAGGGGATGATTTAGGTATGTTTGGTGAAAACGGGCATAATAATAATGTCAGTTTTGGTTATCATGTATCGATTGAATGAATAATCATGGGATACCGTTACCGCGAGGTCTCAGTTCGGGGCGAACCACTAGTTTATTTTAAAATGGTTCTGTAATTTGGATAAATTCTATCGTGCTGTCCGCGGAGGGCCCAAAAGTTGGCATTCCCCTTTAATATATGACTGACTATAGCTTTGAGTAATAAACCAACACAGGAGAAGAATTGACGCGCGTACCCCTCTGTAAGTTGGGTATGAGCAGTGCTCATACTCGTTATATAAAACTGTTTGACTCCAGTCACGCACCTGTCAACTACGTATGGTTAGCGGGGAATGAGCTCCGCTATAAATGCCGAATATGAGAGTATTTTCTTCTAAAAAAAATATTTAAAACATCCAGTTTACTAAAGGATAACATTTATTTACTTCTGATGTATTATTTTATCCAAATAATGCAATACTTATGCAGAAAACTTAAGAAAACTGTCGATCTGAAAATGTTGCTACTTAAACGTACATGAAATAATTTGGGGAAAATATTGAAAATTAATCTTCCTACTTACTATTCGTTTAGAGACCTTTTTCATGAACTGCATTATAAATTGATCCCATAGAATTAAAATCACGATAGAATAGGAAGGGGTGAACGACTAATTTATAAGCTTTAAGTAAAATATGACTAGATATATAAATACGAACTTTGATCGTCTGTGGGATTATCAAATAATGATAAAAAATTCTTTCTATAAAACCGACTTTAAACGCCACTACAAAGTATAAAACAATTTTAATTTGTACATGTATGTTGAAGTCGGGCGGGCCTAAATATAAATGATGAAACTAATGCGCGACGCTAGCCCAACTTTGCCCGATCGGCGTATGAAGTCGGTTTTTTAAAGATATTTTTTTTACATTATAATTTTAAGCTTTTTTGTGTATATCTCTGATTGCGAGCAATTTGCTCTTAATCATTGAGTTCCTTCCTCCATCACCGAAGATATGAATCATCTCTTCACCTTTTAAATAGGCCCAACCTTATTATGCGTTCTTTCAAAAAAAATTGAAATCGGTTCAGATTTGACGTAGTTATGGAGTAACATCTAACATTATATCAACAAAAATTTATATGGGAACCACCTCTGAAGTATGCCCTACTAAACAAGAAAAAAAATTATCAAATTCCATTCATTATTTGGCGGAATAATTGGATAACAAATATACAAAAAATTCAAATTGAGAACCTCCTCCTTTTTTGAAGTCGGTTAAAATGATTGCATTATTATAACGATCGCAATGG
Source organism: Oeneis ivallda (assembly GCA_029955525.1). Classification (NCBI taxonomy): domain Eukaryota; kingdom Metazoa; phylum Arthropoda; class Insecta; order Lepidoptera; family Nymphalidae; genus Oeneis; species Oeneis ivallda. The sequence continues at coordinate 4,607,944 of JARPMR010000012.1, read as the reverse complement.
TGTCTGATTGGCTGGTACTCTCCCACTATTGTTTAAAATGCATTGATGCAGCTAGAGCTCCATAAACTCAGCGAATTCATAAAATTAGTTTTTTTACTCAATTATTTCAAAAGTTATAGGTATATATTTCCATATAACCAGTGTGATATGATTTTCTAAATATATAAAATGAAAAGGTGACTGACTCACTGAACTATCAACGCACATCTACTATGACGTAGGCATCCGCTAAGAAAGGATTTTTACAAATATAATACAAAAAATAATGAAAACGAGACTAAAAAATTGTTTAATAATAATGATAAGTTCTACGTAAGTCATACTCGAAAATTTGGACTTTAATTTTATGAAGTCGGCCACACCGCAATAAAATTAGGGCTGGACAGCAAGATTTCATATGTCGATATTGGTGGGGGGATTGTATAAATTATTTATACCGAGATATTTTTATCGTCTTACTAATGGTTCATTGACGAAAAAAAAAATTTAAATTCTATACATATTTGGTTCATTAAAACTTGGCAATTGAATTAAAGTACCCATACTTCTTATTCATCCCGCTAGGTTTACCGGAAAGCTAAATAGCTTGGCGGTGTTTTATTACAGATGGGGTGGCCACTATAGCCATGGCGGCAGCCTAGCATTACAAACAAATATACACTTCGTTCAGATGAAGTAGATGAAAAAAATAAGCCTTCCAAGTAAAGTATGTAGGTACAAGTTTTAACTTACCTATCATAACTTTAAATACATTTTTTTTAGGGTTTAGTTTTTACTTTTTATGTTTCCTCCATACTGGACTGAGAGAATATTATTCAACGCTGGAAAACGATCTTGTAAATCGAAAAAGTGAACTTTAAACCAGAGCCAATAACGTTTTAAAAAAAAAATTGGTTGCCTGTAAAGTCGGTATACGGGCGAAAGTTTTACGTGACAACCGAAATAGAAGCGCAAGACATGAACCGGTGTGTATGCCTATCTCTCTCACTCTCTCTCTCTCGCTCTGTCTCTCTCGCTCTTAGGCGGGCTAACTGTGCTCGAGTGGAAGGGACGCGTGCCTTTCACTTTTTATGTCTGTCTCTCTCGCTCTTAGGCGGGCTAACCATGCCTCTCACTCGCTCTCATTGTGAGCGCATAACGTGAGCGGAGCGTAACGCAGTTTCTTGAAGTGTCACCCGGCAAACCAATTTATAAGACGTTGTCACGTCAAAATCATAACAGCTCATAATAAGCTATCAGGAGCAGATTTTTTTCAAAAAGCATATTTTTTAAAGTAACACATCAGATGATACTAATTATATAATTCTAAAGTAGAATTACTTTAGTTTTATACATTAGTTTTATATCAATTTCGACTAATAGTTTTTCAATTTTAAGAAGCAATGTTGCTGTAACTTGGTATTTGAAACATATGAAACCACGAAATAACTCTAAACTCTGGAATGCTAATTATGCTGTATTTATTTTTAAGGAAACATGATGTAGTCCTAACAGTTTGTACTTAATATACTTTTTAGAAATAGATACATCGTAAATTTCGCTTTAAACATAAATAAAACAAATGATGTTTCATTAAAAATGCTGTATGTTTATTTAAACAAGATTACTTAAAAAATCAATGTGTTCAATATTAATACCCACTACGTATTCAAATAAAAATTAAATGTCTCTCAACTTAATAAACAATATTATTAAAAACCTATGACAAAGTACAGCACTCCCTGGTGGCTTATAACCTTAAATCATAACTAAACAGCTGCTCTAAGGTGATATACTGTGGTACCTACAGCATGCTTTCAGCATGAGATTGAGAGTATAGTGACGGAGTAAATACCTTGGTATCTACAAAATCTGTTAATAATCAGATAATCCTAAGTCCTTACAGTAGGTTCGCCTAAGTGCACTGCACTGCTAAAAAGTATTGATAACTTTTTTTGAAGTATCTGTATAATATTGAAAAATAGATGGTGTGGTGTGGTGTGGAATAACAAAAGATATATAATATAAACATGCAGAGAAGGTCAACATAGTATCTTAGAAAAATAATGTCATAGGAAAACGAAAATCCGACAATCCGACGCAGTATCTTTTTCTTCCAAATATATAAAAAAGTCATTTTGTTATTTTTCGAAATAAGCTAGATCGCTTTCCAGCGTCAATATAGTCCAAAGTTTCTAGCTGTATCTTTACGCAAGTACTAAAAGCCTACAAAGAGTCAATCTAATAGCAAAGGCATATTATGACTAAAATAACGGCATGAGTCTCGTTTCCTAGCGCTTCTATATACCTACCATGTTAAAGATCTCGAACAAAAAAAATTACTCTTGAATAAAGAAACTCTGTTGTAAATAATTATTAGAAAAATTTATCGAAAGTCGATAATCGATAGTGTCAAATCCCTAAAATGTTTACACAAATGAAGCGATTGTTTCATGTAATGATAGAGCGTCCCTGTGTGTGAATGTGATAGTGTGCATATACTTTAAGGTAGTGTTTGCTAATTATATTGTGTGCGTGCATAGCGACGTGATGGAAAAATGCAACTGTAGTAAGCAAGTTTTCATGTGTGCTACCTCGCCCCCCACCGTAATTGACAGACTTTTTTGCGAATAAATTAGGGGTCAAGTCCTCTCCATTGCTGGTTTATTACTCAAAGGACTATAGGGACCAAGTTAGCTCGGGAGAGAAATTAAATTTATTATAATAATTTGTTTATTGATTTCAACTGTGTTGATGCTAGTGTGAAAATCTAGAAACCGAAATGCGATGTCTGGCTAAGTTTCAGAAAGGTTGACAAACTACTGCAGCCTGTAAAATCTGTTTTAAAGTGCTTAAAACGAGTGGGAACACGTCAATGGAGCGAGATGAAAACGGTGTACCCTAAATTATATACCATGGCCACCAAATACCTAATAATACCCGGAACATCAGTGCCTTCTGAAAGACTTTTCTCAAAGGCTGGGACTTTGATAAAGTCTGCAAGAAACCGTCTCACCGGTTCAAGCGTCAATAAATTATTATTTATGTCTGATTGTAACGAAAAAGACTGGGGGTTCACAAATTAAAGGGGTAGTAGTATTAAATATTTGTAATAATTGTTAAGTATTTTATTAGTATTCCTACAGAATGTAGATGTTTTTTTTTTACTTTTGAATAAAGATTTTAATTAAGAATGTACTTTTTTGAGATTTTAACACGTTTCCCGAGGCAAAGAAAAAGTACTCGATACTGAGTAGTATCGATACTTTTGATCCGATACTTTCATCGGTATCGATACTTTTGATACGATACTTGGCATCGAGTAGGTATCGATACTTTTAAAAATTTGCGGAACCCTAATAACGACTTTGAAGGAAATAATTGTATTACTTTATTGACGATAGTGATGTGCAGAGATTCATAAATTTTATCGAATGTAGTTTTAGGTTTAGGACTCAAAATTTATTTATTAAATTGATTTCTAAAATGTATACAAGTGTAGAAAAATCAGTTTGCACCATTTAAGGGGTGAATGTACTTGTGAATATGAACAATTTTCACTATGTGGACAAACCTCTGAAATCGCAAAAAAATATCAGCTGTTTCATACAAAAGGTAAAATTTTTATTTTTATATGATATATACCACAACTCGGCATTTGGTTTTCTAAATTGAAAATTTTTAAAAACCTTTTTTGGTATCTTTTGTATTCATATGTTTCTTGTGTGCATATAAAGTATGTATATTCATTTTCATTCAAATATTCAGTTCGTTCAAATAAATTAAATAAACATATACATTTTTGTTTTATTAAACCTATTTAATCAGGTACAAAAACAAAACTTAATTGTTTTTTGTTCGAGAATAAATTGACATTCCACATCACTATTGTAATGTGTCAAACCGGCCATAATAGCGTGCCGCTAGTATAGTAATATATTTACATAAAAATAAATGTTCATTTATATTCGCTAGAACAAAAAAACCGTTTTTTTCTTTTAAACCTGAACTGAAACCTTATTGATATGGTATTTTGACTCTAAAGAGAACTTGTATTTTAAAAATACCAAGTTCTCTTTAGAGTCAAAATACCTTATCTAGAAATTTAATTTGGGTAAGTACCTTATTTCCACATTTGAATTTCCCGCCTTCAAAGACTTGTCACTGGGTTGAATATAGATGGCGCTAGTAAGAACGGTCCTCCTTTTTTTAATATGAAGTTATCATTTCTTCTCCGCTAGGAGTAATAGTGTTCTGTGTTTGTGAATGTGAGTGGTCGCGGACGGTTTCCGAACGTTTCGTCAATGACCAACGTTGAATGAGACCTCAGACCATTGAGTTTTGTTCAAATCTAATTTTCGAAATTCGATTGTACCGCGACAAAATATTTCGCCGCGCGGTCTACGTTGGCAAGTACAAAACTTTTATCTTGTGAAAGTGAGGTGTTGTGAAATAATAAAATGGATATTTTGCATTAGTTGCAGCTTTGTTTGTGTATTGCGGTGATTATATCTTGTAGAAATACATCGTAAAAGAGGTAAGTTCATTTCATTACAAGTATTAGAAACTTTATAAGTTCGCCTAAAATCTAAATGCCTAAGCATCTTGTTAAAAAGTTATCATTTCTTATCATCAACTATTATCTGCTGAAAAATGTCTAATTAGGCGTTTTAGAGAGAGATTAGTTGCAATTCCGTGAAATTCGCAATAGGTTTTAGCTAATCTAATAAATGTAGCCTAACTAGGAAAAAGGTTTTGTTTTTTTTTCTAAGTTTTGTGATATTGTTTCGTCATACACGCTAACACGGATAATAATTAATTAATCGCGGTATTAATGAAAATAAAGTTATTTTGCTTGCTATTATAATTATTAGGAATTATTATTCTTATTAGTTAGGCTTCTCGCATAAATTATTAAAATTCATAAATGAATCCAATAGGCACTTAATCAAGGTTTTTTTTACAGTAAAGTTGTTAACTACACAATCCTTACTAATATTATAAATGCGAAAGTGTGTTTGTTTGTTGGTTTGTTGGTTTATCCTTCAATCACGCCGCAACAGGGCTATGGATCGACGTGATTTTTTGCATGGGTATAATTGAGGACCTGGAGAGTGACATAGGCTACTTTTTATCCCGGAAAATCAGAGAGTTCCCGAGGGATTTTAAAAACTAAATCCACGCAGACGAAGTCGCGGGCATCAGCTAGTATGTTAAATATTATAGTAATATTATAGTAATGATAATAATATATGATGAGCTATTCTGTAAGTGCTACTGTACAAAATTACTAGACTTATTCTTACTCATCACTAAAAGGAGCAGCGCTCTGTACTAGTCCATTCAAAAGATTGTACTAGTTCGGACTTCTTAAGTAAGCTTATCTAAGTTATCTAGTTGACAGGTTGTAAGTTGGCTTGTGCTTCAAAGTTGCTCACAAAAAATGAATGATTATTAAATATAATTAAGTACAAGTAAAGAGTACAATTATCACAATTGTTGAGAGTAGAGATTGTATCTGTACAAATTTTATCAGTTCAGGTTAATAGCAAGGCTTTGTTTGGAACAATCCTCTACGCTGCCATTGTTTCATTTGGCCATAAAACACAATAAAATATCGCAACACTGCCACTTGACAAGGTTAAATTGGGCAAACTCAATTGTTTCAAAGAGTTAACCTATTTTCCATAAAACTAATAAGCAAATCTAGTAGAGTACCTACCTAACCTGTAAGATCCGATCTGCCATAGAATTATATATACCGCATAAAAAGGCATCAGCTGCATGTGGAGTGTAACCCTTTCATGGTAGCCTTTGGTAGCCTTTAAAGGCTACCATGAAAAGTTTCTGTGTGTACGTGTCGGCGAGCCTAAATAAACAACGCTCTTAGCACACATAGTTTGTTTCATAGTTACACGTTAAGCTGGTCCTTTTGTATGGAACTATCGGTCTAGGGGTCATTGGTATAAGGGCAGATCCCTTATACCAATAACGCCTTTATAAATTGACCTGGATAAGTTTTTGAAGCAGCGATAGCCTAGTGGTTCAGATAATGAAGTGGCTCTATGTATCAGTCGTAAGAAGCTCCCTAACATATGCGTCACTAATATGGTGGCCACGAACACTCCTTACGACAACCCAACAGGAACTACAAAAATTTCAAAGACAAGGGTGCCTAGCTATCACAGGCTGTATGAGCACCACACCATCAAACGCATTAGAGGTAATACTGGGAATCCCACCTCTACACCTATACATAAGGGAAGAAGCAACCCTTGCAGCCCTCAGAATAAAAACCTACGGGCTGTGGAAGGAAACTATCACACCACACACCCGGATACTATCACATGAACAAATGAAGTGTCCACAACTAGGGTGGGTTTGTGACAAAACACAAAAGATACATGTAATAGAAAAAACTTTCAAGATCAACATGGAAGACACAACAACACGGTCATCTAACATAGATACCATCGAAGTGTACACTGATGGATCCAAAACAAGCTCGGGCACCGGGGCTGGTGCCTACTGTCCCGAGCTAAATATCAACATTGCCTACGCCCTCGGTAAGAACAACTCAGTTTTTCAAGCAGAGTGCGTCGGCATCACAGCAGCAGCCATTGCTATGGCCCAGAGGCAGGTAACGAATTTTAATATAAACATTAATACAGACAGCCAAGCAGTTTTGAGAGCCCTAGCCAAAAATACGACCTGCTCAAAACTCATACTTGACTGCCAAAATGCACTACGAAAGATTACAAAGTCAAACATTGTCACACTACGCTGGGTAAAAGGTCACAGTGGCAATATTGGAAACGACGCAGCCGACGAACTAGCACAGCGAGCCGCAGCAATGAAGGTGATGGGACCGGAGCCTATGGTTTCCATACCCTTCTGTGAATACAAAACGTGGTTGCATAACCAAACAGTAAGTACACATGCCGAACTTTGGGCAAATACTACAGACTGCAGACAAACGAAAGAGGCGTTTCCACGCCCCAATCAACGCCTCACAGCGAAACTACTACAACTAAACCGAACCAAGCTAAGGGTAGTTGTAGGTACGATCACAGGACACTGTTCGCTTAACAAACACCTTTTTATTTTAGGTATTACCGACAGTCCTCTATGCAGAGCATGCATGGAAGACGACGAGACACCGGAACACGTACTGCTTAAATGCAGGGGTGTATCCAACCAACGAGAAAAGTACATTGGCTCTCCAGCAACACTTCCGGAAGTCCTCGCCGACCTGGGTGGCCTGCTAGGTTTCTGGAGGGAGCTCGGCTGGATGGAGTGATCCGGCGGAGGGCCGCACCAGTGGAACCACGCAAAACGGGCGGACACGCCTACTTGCGGAGAAAATTCCCAGGAGTAAAGAAGAAGAAGAAGAAGAGCCTAGTGGTTAGGACTGTGGTCTCCTATTCGAGGGGTCGCAGGTTCGATCCCGGGTACGCACCTCAGACTTTTCGGCGTCATGTGCAATTTAGCAATTAAATATAACATGCTTCAACGGTGAAGAAAAACATCGTGAGGAAACCTGCACATCTGAGAGTTCTTCATAATGTTCTCGAAAATGTGTGAAGTCTGCCAATTTGCATTGGGCCAGCGTGGTGGACTATGGCCTATAACCCTTCTCTGAGAGGAGACCTGCGCTCAGTAGTGAGCTGTTGATGGGTTGCTAATGATGGTGATGATGATGAAGTTTTGCCTAATAGTGAAAACCAGCACCATTGACTGGGTTTCTTCCTGCTTTGCTAGCCCTTTATTTTGGTGTAACGACCATACATCCTTTCCATTCATTTTTACATTCCTTTTTATGTTGTGCAAATCATCCAAGTATATAATAATTCTGATAACGATTGATCAGACATAAGAGTTCTAGAATATTCTGTGGTACTATCATAAGCACTTAAAACAGTATTATATTCTCCACAAGCAATAAATTGTAATTGGCCTTTGTTTGTTGCAATCGATTTCGAGATTTGATTATTATCTCTAAGTGATATTAATAAAAGCGGTAACCAAATCAACTACGGTGGAATGCTCCTGCAATATATCCTACCGCCAAAATTGGGGAAGTATTGCTACAAAATTTAATATACTCCAGAGTATCTATATCTAGCATCAACCCAGGAGTCACGACAAAAAAGAAGATAATATTCTTAAAACCCTGGCGAGAAACAAGATCTCTTAACTGATAGTTTAAGAGTTCGAAAAATTACGAGTACAACCATAGATTTAGGATCGGTAGTCGCTTCGCACTAATCCTAAATGTATAGGTAAAACGAAAATTTTCTCTTACTCATCGCATTCTTTGTAACCATCGCATCAACAATTGATAGCATAAAAAAATAATCAATTTGTCGATAATGAACGCGATAACTATATAAGCGGTCACATTTATGTTGATAATCGCTAAAATCGCACAATATGTGTCATGTTGCTGATATCGAGAGTCACCTTATCAGAAGCTCAGTGGCTACGTGTCCGTAACGCTGTTAACACAAAGTGGGAAACATGGCTGAATACCGAGCTGGAAAAGCCGGCATAAACGCTGAAGCACAAGCGCGGATCCACAGCAAATACAACAATGAAATCGCTCAAGAAACTCTCGAATGGATCCAAAAGATCACCGGCTCGCCAACCAATACCTCTGGTGACGCTGATAATCTCTACGAAGTACTCAAGGATGGCACACTGCTCTGCAACTTAGTCAACAAGTTCCAAGAGGGTTCCGTTAAGAAAATCAACCAGTCGGCAATGGCTTTCAAGTGCATGGAAAATATAAACGCGTTCCTGGAAGCAGTTAAGAAATTAGGCGTGCCTCCGCAGGAGACATTCCAAACTATCGACCTTTGGGAGAAGCAAAATCTGTACTCTGTGGTTGTATGCTTGCAATCCTTGGGCAGAAAGGCGGGAAATTTTGGCCTACCATCGATAGGACCTAAAGAATCTGAGAGGAACGTCCGAGAGTTCAGCGAAGAGCAACTGAAAGCCGGTCAGAACGTGATTTCTCTGCAGTACGGCTCAAACAAGGGCCAACAGAGCGGCATCTCCTTCGGCAATAGACGCCAGATGTGAATTACCGTTGTAGTATTATGTATCTTTATTATGTAATTGAAAAATAATAAATGTTTTTTGTAATTTGTTAAATAACCTTTTTATCGGCGAGTTTTTCCTATAGTACATATCCGTGACTCTGTAGAAAGGAATGTGTAGCTGCAGTTGATTAGATAACAGAAATGAATTTCTAGTGCAACTGGATTACAATTAATTTTATCATTGAAGACTAAATGACAAAAAAGCGTGGATATAATTCGTTCCAGCGATTCATGAGACAGTAGATCCTCTTTTTCCTCATTGTGGAAAAACTGCATACATAGCATAATATCTGTTAATTATATTGTAAACGTGTTTTGAAAAGAGCAACTGCAGAGTTTCTTGCTGGTTCTTCTCGGCAGGAACGGCCTTCCGAACCAGTGGTAAACTCATCGACGATTCTAAAGCACTTGTAAAAAAGTTAAAACATTTCTATTCTATTCATTTTGTTAGCTTAGGCTGCAGATTCGCGTAGCATGTTTACTATTATATTATTAACATTTTCAAATTCTAATAATATAAGCGCGGTTTGGCGCCTATTTCTAACTTCAGTCACAACTTCGTTAAATGATTATCTTGTCATTTTAATACTTCCATGCATTATCACATAGATATCTCGCTAGTACATTCTCCCACATTTGGAAAGAATGGCGTGATAATACAATCATTACGTCATCAGCACTCGTATTGATCTAACCTCGCCGCGAATCCGTTACTTGGTGACTAATTAATGTTCGCTTATTTTTGTTTGGTCGAATGAAAATTCGCCAAAGGACTATGACCTACTTGGTAATTGGTAATCGAATCTATATAAATAAAAATAAATGTTGGTAAGCGCATAACTCAAGAATGGATGGACCAATTTGGTTAATTTATTTTTTTGTATGTTCCTTAAGGTCCACGGAAGGTTTTAAATAAATAATTAAAAAAAAAACAAAAAAAAAAATTATAATAGATAAGTTGGCGGTACGAAGTTCGCCGTGCAGCTAGTTTACTATAAATATTTCATATCAGTGGATAGTATAAAGTTTAAGTTTTTACCTCACTGAGTACTGACCGTTCCCAAAATAACATCAGGGTGCGTAACAATTTTTTTTCTATATTTTTGAACTCATCTCTGTAAACGATCATCTCTTTCTTTCGAAAAAGCCAACATAGAATATACTCGCTGTCAATTCAGGTGCGACTGATTGGGACTACTTGTACATCGTCATATTATGTTCTGCCTACCCGCATTTATTACCTACTTGGCACATACCTGCCCACTTGGTGTACTTAATCCGTGACATAATTTGAATGATATCATCGACGGATTAAGCTATAATAAGTAACCTCTTACGTCGTCTTGTTGCTAAAGGATAAACACACTTTGGCGGCTTCTTTTGCTATTTTCATGGAAAGAGATGCTTATAAAATTATAGGTACAAAATAAAGGCACGTGTAACTAGGTTAACGTTAATTGGGTTAGTTAGTATGTTAAAAAATAAATAAGACTAAGATCTACATTGCACTCTTACTCTGCTAAGACTCAAACAGACAGAATTAAAACGATACAGATTTATGTCAATACATACAATATGTATTAAGGTGTCTTGTTTTGAATCTACCTAAAATCTGAGCCTATGTGTAAAACATACCAATGGGCAATGCCAAATACTTAATAAAAAATATTTTTTTTTAGTTATGAGTATAATACATAATTTAATATTTTGATTGAGTAACCAACACAAGATGATATGCCAAACAAAGCAAGAAAAGCAGAAGTCCTGTAAACTCGCCGGAAAAGCTAGTTAATTAATGTTCATAAAATATATTAATCTATCTTTATGGAAACAGTTAACTTATTCATTATGAATGGTGTCCCAAGGGCATAATATTATACTGTTTTGATAAATTCAGACACAAAATAAATTGATTGAATGACATATTATTTAGAGGCAGCAGACACCCTAATACCGGAAGGTGCGGTCACGCGCCAGCTAACCTAAGCGTACAAACCTACAGCGGAAGCACGGATGTCCGACCCCTAGCTATGAGTAGCACGTTTTGAATGACTATTAAAAAAACGGCCAAGTGCGAGTCGGACCCGCACACGAAAGGTTCCGGAGTCCGGACCAACCTACAAGATTTAAGTTTCTCGCATGGAGACCCTCATTAATTTTTATGTTTACTTTATTTTTTTGTTGTTATAGCGGCAATAGAAATATACATTATACACATTCTGTGAAAAGGTGATTGGCGAATTCCATAGAGTTTCTGACCCTGACGAACTGAACCGTGGGCCTCAAGCCCCGTTCACGAATCAAACTTCTCATGCTTGTTCTAGTAAACCAGTCTAACAAAAAAGTTCATCAAAGTCTAATCAAATAAAGTTGGGAGAAAAAAGATATTCACTTGTATTGCCATGTAACGCTTATTTATAATGTGTACTTGTGAATAATTATATTTTTGATCCCCATCTTCTAAAAATATCGGGTTTACACAAAAAAAAAATACTCTAAAAAATATTAATTAAAATTAAATTATTTCTGAATCTAAACGGTTTTTAAAAATGCTGGGTCAAAATTCGCCAACCTCCTTTCAAGTATCTACCTAGGTATTACGGTTCATGAGATACAGCCTGATGACAGACGGACGCGGACGGACAGTAGAGGCAGTAATAATGTCCCGTTGGCACCCTTTGGGTACGGAACCCTAAACACTACACCTCTCGTTCTGACACTATTCATTAAAGGGGATGAGGGATATAATTTAAGTAGGTATGACATTCGTTTATGGAGGGATCTTTTGCCTAGTGGTAAAGAACTAAAGACTTCTGTCTCCTTTTCGGTATCCGAACTTCAATCTCAGGTAAAACAACACCTATTGACATGCCCTTTTATCTTTTCATTTGACAAGGCCATATGATTATTTTCATATCCCACTTCTATCCCATTTCAAGCTAAGTACATATTATTGTAGATATAACATTTTTGTTTTGAAAAGAGAAACTGCCCAGTTTCTTGCTGGCTCATCTCATCAGAATCTGTTTTCCGAAAGTTTAGAACTTTATGCATTTTTCGAAAGATACATTTTTAATGAATTAGTGCTGATTTCACCAACGTCGAGTGACCTTTATCCGAGGCATAAATTAGGCGTTTTTGACAGTTATTGTATTGAAAACTCTGTGAAAATATAAAATTTACGCTCGGATAAGGTTTATTTTACGTTGGTGAAATCGGCCCTTAGTATAATAAATTATGTCTTAATATTATTCAGCTCTTAGTAACTATACCTATTAGCCATATCCACATTTTTTCACTTATTCAATGGTGAAAAGATAATTTATTTTCTCACCTCCGGGCGGAAAGCGTCAATTTTCCTCCCGCTGCGGTAAACGAAAATGTCGCTTTCGGCCTCCGTCGAGGAGAAAAATAGTATACACACCACGGGCAGTAAATAAGAAAGCCTCAGATCACATGTTTATTGACCTCGGCTTCGCCTCGGACAACAATTACATGTGATCTGAGACATTTCTTATTTTACTGCCCTAGATGTGTAATGTACTATTATCGTAATATTATAGTAATTATATTTATAGTAATGGTTATGCAGCCTAAGTCTGAAATGCGTACCACACGTACTTAAAGAAGTGTGAAAGTTTACTTATGCAAGTTTGCACTGTCTAGCATGAGTTGAAGAAAATGATTCGGCACCTTTGCTCTTAAATATCGTTAATGCTGTAGAAAGTAGGTCGCAACTACTGATTTTTGCTATTAACTGTTAAGTTTCACGTCGATAACATACACCTATAAACTTAGCTTATGTTTGCTTTCCTCTTGAAGTCCGTTAACCATTAAAAATCCACAATTTTTTTCTTGACACAATTAAAAATAAACACAGGTCTGAGTTCTAAAGACTGCGCTTCTCCTTACTACAATTATTCTTTGCTTTATATCGTAGTGATAGTGAATTATTGTAGAATGATTTTACTTTAATTAAGCCACAAATAACTTAGTCTCGTCGACAAAAATATAATAAAAAAGTTCTATGAAATACATAATTTATTACGAGTTGAATGTAGAATAAGGAGCAAAAAAATCATTGATGGGATCGCATCCTAACCCAGCAGGTATTATAAACCGGACACTCGATGTCTTACTGGTTTACAGGAATAATTTACCGTCATGTATTACCTATTTATTTTAATCCAGCATGGATTTAATTACAACTTTATAAATAAAGTATCTTAAAGGGCAGATATACATGCATTCCTTTGACCGTATTTGTATATAGATTTCTAGGTAGGTACTATCTAACTGCTCTACTCATTCTTGTTTTTATTATAACTTTTTTGTACCTGTAATTTGTAACTTGTTAATGTTTGGAAGATGAGAGATATAACTAAAGCTAAACCGTAGGAGGTATCCTAGTTAATTGTAAAATCATTTCTATGAAGACATGTGAATGTCATTTTCTTCTTACTATCTCCACTAAATTAACTAATTTATGTAAACCAATGGCCAAGGCCAGTTAAGTATATTGAAGCATAAAAATTCGATTGTTGTAACTTGTATTGGGTTAAAACGCGTTGTATACCTATAACTTCATACGTGCGAAGACGTCAATTCGCAAAGAAGAAAAAGAAAATAACCGTTTGCTCACACAAAAGAATACAATTAAAAATATTCAAAAAATAAACAATTTAAGAATTTTGACATTTGCACCCATATATTTCGCATAAGCAGTGATAGCCTAGTCGTAAGGACTGTGGTCTCCTGTTCGGTGGGTCGCAGGTTTGATCGCACCTCTGACTTTTCGGAGTCATGTGCGTAATATCACTTGCTTCAACGGTGAAGGAAAACACCGTGAGGTAACCTGCACACCTGAGAGTTCTCTATAATGTTCTCGAAGGTGTGTGAAGTCCGCCAATTTGCATTGGGCCAACGTGGTGGACTATGGCATATACCCCTTTTCTTAGAGGAGACTAGTGAGCCGTTGATGGGTTGCTAATGATGATGTCGCATAAGCAAAAAGGTACCGGCTCAGCATTATTGCTGCAGGTTTATGGATAACCTGAGCGCTGGTATTCTGCCGGCACCCTTTAGAAGGACAAAGAAATGTATTCACATCAAATCAATGGCGCTTACGAGTAGTAATGAAGCGAACTCGCGTGTAACGGATATAAATATAAGCAATACCTAGTTACCTGCCTATCCTCAATATTATAAATGCGAAAGTGTGTTTGTTTGTTGGTTTGTCCTTCAATCACGCCGCGACAGGGCTACGAATCGACGTGATTTTTTGCATGGGTATAGTTGAGGACCAGGAGAGTGACATAGGCTACTTTTTATCCCGGAAAATCAGAGTTCCCGAGGGATTTTAAAAACTAAATCCACGCAGACGAAGTCGCGGGCATTAGCTGGTCAAATTATAATTCGTGGGCGTAAATTCCCACGTTACATGAATGATATCGACCGCACCTGCACGGCTTCTCTAGACGCTGCGCGGTCTAACCGATTCTTCGTCGCCTATCACATCACCTTACGCGTAATTTCAGCCATTATATAAAATGCTATAATAAAATTGTTGCTCTAGTAAAAAAATAAATTAGAAAAATATCGTAAATCCGCTAGAACCGGTTACCCTGTAAGCATAGTGTGTGAAGGTAAACAAATAAATTAAAAAAAAAAACTTTGGAAGTCGTCGTTTGCTAGCCTAAGTTGAATGGGCTCGATTTTTTTTTATTTTTTTTTTGTTTTAATAAATAATATTACCCAAGTTGAAGTTCCTCCTATCCCCTCCAAATAAGCGTAAAGCTTGTGTTAGGAGTGGGTACGACAATAGTGCAACGACTGGGATTCGAACCTGCGGCCTTTCAGATTTCAGTCCGCACCTTTAACCGTTGGGCTATTGAGGCTTTATACTACTCGAGTGAGATTGGTTGCATATGACCTGTAGAATACTATCTTTCAAGCAATACATCACACTGTAGATTGTTACTATTATAGCTTAATATGACTGTTCATGTTCTGCTTTATACACGCAAAATCGATTGTCATCCAAGAGAAACTAAATTGTACAGTGTAGTTGTGTACATCAAAAGACCAAAGCTTGTGGAGGTATTAGCTATTGAGGACAAGTGGTCTCCAATCTTTATTACTTATACATAGAGAACTAGCGTTTGCTCGGTGCGCGAGCTGCTAAAGCAGCTCGCGGGAAGTGTTTTACTAAAAGTAAGGCGCGTGGGTGCGCGGCCCGCTAAAGCGGACCGCGATTGTTCGGCTTTATTTATTTCGCTCGGTGCGCGAGCTGCTAAAGCAGCTCGCGGGAAGTGTTATTTCTGCAAGTAGGGCGCGTGGGTGCGCGGCCCGCTAAAGCGGACCGCGATTTTTTTACTCATCAAGTAGACCTTCGGATTCTGGTCATCTTTTGCCAAAAAATTTGTTCGAGCACACCCCACCTATCTGCAATAACGTGGCCGTGCTCCTCATTCACAAAAGAAAAAGAAAAAAAAAAAGAAAAGAAAAAAAGAAGAAAGAAAAAAAGAAAATGAAAAATGAAAAAAAGAAAAATAATAAAAAAAAGGAAAAAAGAAAGAAAAAAGGAAAAAGACAAAAAAAGCAAATACATGAAAAATGAAAAAAAAGAAAAAAAAAGAAAAAATAAAAAAAAAATGAAAAAAAAAGGAAAAAAGAAAAGAAAAAAAAAGAAAAAGAAAAATGAAAAAAAAGGAAAAAGAAAAAAAGAATCAAAAAGAAGAAAATAAAAGAAAAATCAATATTCGCCATATATTTCGCATGGAAAAAAAATCCGCCATCTTGTTTTTTTTCCTGATCATCAAGTAGACCTTTGGGTCTTGATCATCTGTTGCCAAGAAACCACTCTTCCATCTTTTATACTCTCCGAGATAGACACCAGAGAAAGTTTCTATGGCCGCCATCTTGAATCCGCCATTTTGGAGGTTCTCAATTCGGCCAGTATATTTTTCTTTTTTAATTCTCCGAGATCTAAGACACCTATGAACCTATCAAAATCAATGTCTTGCATAGTTCCCAACTTCTAGTCCCTTCAATATTCCCCATACATTTTGTATGGGAAAAAAAAATCCGCCATCTTGAATTTTTTTCCTACTCACCAGGTAGACCTCCGGGTTTTGATCATCTTTTGTCGAGAAACCGCTCCTCCATCTTTTATAGTTTCCGAGAGAGAGACGGACAAAATTTGCCGCCATTTTTTTTCCGCCATTTTGGAATTTTTTTTCAACTCACTGGCAATTGCTCGAGGTTTCGAATGACATTTGGTCGAGCACCCTCCACCTATCTTCTATACCCTGGCCGTGCCCCTCGCCCGTCTCCGAACTCCTCACTCATCAGCTCTCTCCACCTTTCTCCGAGTCACATTCTTTGAGCTCTATACGACACCATGGGTGAAAAAAATTTTTTTCATACAAAATTTTACAGGAGAGGGGTCGGAAATTTGAGACGTCACAGCTCGGCCGCCATCTTGTTTTTTTAATTTTTTTCACTTTTTCTGTTAATCGTTTACTAATTTCTACAATAATCCAAAATTTCAAAGAAATCGGTTGGAAAACAAAAGAGTTGCAAGAATCACGTCGGCCGCCATCTTGTTTTTCCGAAATGTCATAATTTTCCCCAACTCGAATCCCCCACCCGGACATATCTCCCCTACATCATTATATCGATTTCTGTCTCCTTCTAGGAGAACAACCCTGTCAATGAGTGAGTGAGTGTGTCAGTGAGTGAGTGGTAATCGAGCTATATATATTATAACTAGCGTTTGCTCGGTGCGCGAGCTGCTAAAGCAGCTCGCGGGAAGTGTTGTTACTACAAGTAGGGCGCGTGGGTGCGCGGCCCGCTAAAGCGGACCGCGATTGTTCGGCTATATTTATTTCGCTCGGTGCGCGAGCTGCTAAAGCAGCTCGCGGGAAGTGTTATTACTACAAGTAGGGCGCGTGGGTGCGCGGCCCGCTAAAGCGGACCGCGATTGTTCGGCTTCATGTATTTCGCTCGGTGCGCGAGCTGCTAAAGCAGCTCGCGGGAAGTGTTATTGCTACAAGTAGGGCGCGTGGGTGCGCGGCCCGCTAAAGCGGACCGCGATTGTTCGGCTTTATTTAATTCGCTCGGTGCGCGAGCTGCTAAAGCAGCTCGCGGGAAGGGTTATTACTACAAGTAAGGCGCGTGGGTGCGCGGCCCGCTACAGCGGACCGCGATTTTTTTTACTCATCAAGTAGACCTTCGGATTCTGGTCATCTTTTGCCAAAAAATTTGTTCGAGCCCACCCCACCTATCTGCAATAACCTGGCCGTGCTCCTCATTCACAAAAGAAAAAGAAAAAAAAGAAAAAAAAAATGAAAAAAAAAAGAAAAAAAAAAACAAATGTAAAATGAAAAAAAGAAAAAGAAAAAAAGCCCTATGAACCTATCAAAATCAATGTCTTGCATAGTTCCCAACTTCTAGTCCCTTCAATATTCCCCATACATTTAGTATGGAAAAAAAAAATCCGCCATCTTGAATTTTTTTCCTACTCACCAGGTAGACCTCCGGGTTTTGATCATCTTTTGTCGAGAAACCGCTCCTCCATCTCTTATAGTCTCCGAGAGAGAGACGGACAAAATTTGCCGCCATTTTTTTTCCGCCATTTTGGAATTTTTTTTTAACTCACTGGCAACTGCTCGAGGTTTCGAATGACATTTGGTCGAGCACCCTCCACCTATCTTCTATACCCTGGCCGTGCCCCTCGCCCGTCTCCGAACTCCTCACTCATCAGCTCTCTCCACCTTTCTCCGAGTCACATTCTTTGAGCTCTATACGACACCATGGGTGAAAAAAATTTTTTTCATACAAAATTTTACAGGAGAGGGGTCGGAAATTTGAGACGTCACAGCTCGGCCGCCATCTTGTTTTTTTAATTTTTTTCACTTTTTCTGTTAATCGTTTACTAATTTCTACAATAATCCAAAATTTCAAAGAAATCGGTTGGAAAACAAAAGAGTTGCAAGATTCACGTCGGCCGCCATCTTGTTTTTCCGAAATGTCATAATTTTCCCCAACTCGAATCCCCCCCCCAAACACATCTCCCGAACATCATTATATCGATTTCCGTCTCCTTCTAGGAGAACAACCCTGTCAATGAGTGAGTGAGTGTGTCAGTGAGTGAGTGGTAATCGAGCTATATATATTATAATGTCACTGTGAACGATCACTTATGAAACAGTCATCAAGTAGTGAGTTATTACTATCGTATATAAGACGTATTAACTGGCATTATATTATTATTTATTATCGGAAGCGCTTATATTGCGTACCTAAAACCTATAAACTCTCGATCTTTCTAAATAAAACCTGTTGCACTTCGAAAAATCTCTTTACCTATTTAATGCCGATTTCACAAACTTCGAGTGACGTTTAACCGAAGAATAAATTGGGTGTTCTCACAGTTTTTGTATAGAAAATCTGCCAAAATATCTTTATGTTTTATTATTATTATTCACTTTTTCTCAGAATCGGTTTGAGGTACCTAAGTAGGCTCTAAGGGGGCTCTAATAAACATCAAAAAGGAGTCGAAATAAAATTTTATTTTTTACCCTGGCATGTGGGGTGTCATTGTCTAGAGCTCATTAAGTGGAGTTTAAATGTATTTTTTATCATTTTTAGGTCAAAAATGAAGAAATGGGGGGGGGGGGGGGGCATCAAAGTTGAGACCAAAACAAACGATCGTTTAATGCCCATGTATGCTAATTTAGTACTATTTAAGAACTAAAAAATCTAAATATGTATCTATTTAAAAAAAATCGGCCAAGTGCGAGTCGGGCCTCGCTCTTTTAGGGTTCCGTTAAAAAAAAATTAATTAAAATATTTTCATGTACCCATGGAAATATTTTAATTTAATTTTTTTAATTTAATTTAATTTTTATTATTTGTTGTTATAGCGGCAATAGAAATACATAATATGTGAAAATTTCATCTGTCTATCTATTACGGTTTACGAGATACAGCCCGCTGACAGACGGACGGACGGACAGCGTAGGCTTAGTAATAGGGTCCCGTTGGTACCCTTTGGGTACGGAACCCTAAAAAGTGATTTGTTCATATATGTACGGAACCCTAAAAGAGAGGCCCGTCTCGCACTTGGCTGATTTTATTTAGGAAACTTTACTCCAAGCGGATGAAGTCGCGGGCAACAGCTAGTATTTCTATACATATAAGTACGCGGCTTTGCCCAGATAAAATTTAATTGGAGCTTCTTCTGGTCTGTATTGCGTCAAGTATGCAAGCCGCGTGCACCGTTAGCCAATCGTCCGGAGATTATCTCTTGCTAACGGAATGACATCCGCTCGCTGCGCAACACGCTGGACCGCGGACGTAGTAACGCCATTCCCATAATCATATCGCAATCACCTACGACCAACGATCACTTTATATGGCAATCACAACCTCGTCGCTGTGGCATTATATTGTTATATTAAGCTATTGCATAGCTTTTACCGCGGGCTTTGAACTAGGACAAACAGATTGAGCGCGGCGACCGAATCAAGAAATTCCGTAACGAAAAAAAGCCTAACACCGTCGTTCAGTAATCGTTCAACATTGTAGAGGTTCTCAAGTAGCTCTATTTGGCGCAGTGGGCGTGCGGCCGCTTTCTTTACCGTATGGTGTATGATGTCGCAGGTTCGAATCTCACTCGCGAAGTAGTGACAGTTCGCTTTTCTTGTTTGTTTGTTTTTCAATTTTTCTTTACATAATTTTTATTATGCAAAAAAAATATTGCATAGATAAATATTATAATTGCATAAGTTGATAAAAATGCTATGCAATAGCTTTACCGCGGCAGTCCCCGAGTGCCACTTAATTTTTCTATAGTATAGTTTACTTGTCATTAAATCCATAATGATTTTAGATATACGATGACAGTTTAAAAATACAAATGCTGTTCAACCGTGTAACTGGTTATTAAGTTAGTAAATGATGTTCGGGGGTTTTTTATTCGATGACATGATAATCCTTGACTGCGATTTCACCTGATGGTAAGTGACGATGCAGTATAAGATGGTAGCGGGCTAACTTAGAAAGGGCTGTGTTCATTCTACTCATATCCCTCTGTTTCTACACGCCATCGTGCCGAAACGCTAAATCGCTTCGCGGCACGTCTTTGATGGTAGAGTGGTAACTAGCCACGGCCAAAGCCTCCCAATAGACTAGACCAGAGACAATTATTCAGAAATTATAAAATCCCAAATTGCACCCGCCATTAATCGAACCCGAGACCTCCGAGAGGTCGGAAGAGGTCCCTCCGAGAGAGGGAGAGGAGAGAAAAATTCTCAAAAAATAAATACTCATGGTGCAAGTATTAATTACACCATAAGTATATTGGTCAGCGAGGTTTTACTATTGGCAGATTATGAAGCTTGCCAATTTTAGAAGTTACATGTGACTGTACCAAATTATTGTAACGGTTGTTAAGCCGAAAACATTTTAGAGCTTCATCAGCAACTTATCAATGGCTCATAGTCCACCACGCTAGCCCAATCCGATTTGGCGGAGTTCACACACCTTCGAGAACATAATGAAGAACTCTCAGGTGTGCAGGTTTCCTCACTATGTTTTCCTTCGCCGTTAAAGCATGTGCTATTGGTGTGTTTTGAACGACTTCATTTAATATACCTTTGTATAGATACCTACCTACGTTCCCAGAAACACACATAACTCCGAAAAGTCAGAAGTGCGAGCCCGGGATCGAACCTGCGAACCCCCCGAATAGAAGACCGCAGTCGTAAGCGTAACCAATAGACTTTCACTGCTGCTTTTTTAGAGCTTACCGAAACCTTTATTTCCCTATATTCTGTGGATAGATGTAAATGCATTATCCGAGAGGAAATACCGTTAGAAAGCTATTAATTGTTTTCAGCACTCGAGACAAGGTAGGTGGACTAGGTTATGAAGTGCTGACTATGCATATGTTAAGAAAGTTGATTTCATAATTTTCGGGTGATCGACTCTCTTGTCTGATCCGTTGTTTAATAAGTAATTTCATATCTGTAAATGTAAAGGTCCAGTTAGAGTAATTAGGGAGCTGAGTTTTGAATGGCGTTAAAATTACATCGATTCGTAATTTCTTTTGAAGTGGACTGTACGAGTATAATAGCCGGTTTCACTTGGGTTATGCTATCAGAATTCTCCTTGGTGTAAGAAAGAAAGAAAATAAATCTACTTGAAAATAAACTTTATGAGTAGGTGAATTAGGAGTTAGGAGTTATCTATTGATTTTTTTTTCGTTATTTGATATAATTGGATATTTGACTGATATTTTTTATTTATTTAAAATAACGTTTATAATTATTATTATAACACAATGCCATTTCTCTTTTTTAAATATCTTTACTAGTCTCGGAATTATAAGCTGTTTTACTGTGACTGTATCTGTCTCTTTCTAAAACGAAATTCTCTATGGAGCGTGTTTGAGCTACTGAATTGTGACATCCTGACATCATACTTCAGTAGCGCTCTCTCTGTCTAACAGGAAACTTTAAAGCTCTATAACTTATTTGTTTTTGGACCGATTTATTTTTTGGTTTTACAAATGTTATTCTTACATGTTACATATTTTCGATTATAATACAATGAATATATCAACATTTTGACTACTGCAATCAAATTCCCAATCTTTACCTCTTTCTATAGTTTATAAAAAAACTTGAGAGGTGTCAAGGGACACCCGGATGGAACTTAGTTCCTTTCGATTAATTAATTTGGCATTGTGTTCGGTATTTTCGCGGTACAATAATGGGTCTCCGTAGCCTTGTGGCTTCTGCAGTCGCCTAACAGCCAAAGGTCGATGGTTCGAATCCCAGCTCGACAGACCGAATTTTCCATTTTACGGAGACCCAATATTGTACCCCGAAAACACTGAACACAATGCATTCAAAAAAGTGTCTGTTTCAAAAAAGTGTCGATCCGTCTAGCCCCCTTCCGAGTTCCGCACCGCGCGATAAGGAACTACGTTCCAAAATTCTGATTTTTTATGCTGCAATCTTGATTTCGGGATTTAAAAAATTTAATTTAAGTACTTAAAATATTTTATCAGCTTCATCAAAAAAAGTTAAGATACTTAAATATTTTATCAGCTTCATTATAAATGTCTGAACGAAACTGTATGTTGGAGTTACATCGATGGTTGGAGTAGGTCGAATGAAACTCGATTTCAGCACAAGATAAGTGCAACGTTATACGGATTCTGAGACGTAATTTACTGGACGTATCAAGATGTTTGAGAGCGTCATGAGAATCCGAGCACGACTGCTAAGTCAGTTAACGGTTAACGATTATTAAATTTGGAGAGGCATCATCTTTGCATTTTTAACTTAATGAGATGGCATAATGGATACGTTGTAACAGCAGATTAACGTAGTATTTCAACACCTAGTCATTCAACTAAATGACTATAAGTGTTGAAATGTAACACCTAGTCATTTAGTTAACTATCTCGTTGGTCTAGTGGTTAGCATTTTCTACTGCGTATGACAAGGCCCTGGGTTTGATTTCTAGTATGTCATGTTTCTGTGCTGGTGTCGTGTGATGCGGGTTGTTACGTTCCCTCAAATAAGGTTGAGCGAAGCAACGTCTGGATCATGCGCTATGCTCGTGAACGGGTTCCACCGGCGGAAATGGGGCTGCTTTCTGTCTGCCCATCTTCACATATATTGAGTTGTAGTATGCTTTTTTGGAACTTCCCCTCATTGTGAAACACACTGAATACATACACTGAATACATAGCATTATTATAATATATATAGCTCGATTACCACTCACTGACTCACTCACTCACTGATTGACACGATTGTTCTCCTAGAAAGAGACAGAAAACGATACAATGATGTAGGGGAGATATGTCCGGGTGGGGGATTCGAGTGGGGAAAAATTATGACATTTCGGAAAAACAAGATGGCGGCCGACGTGAATCTTGCAACTCTTTTGTTTTTCAACCGATTTCTTTGAAATTTTGGATTATTGTAGAAATTAGTAAAAGATTAACAGAAAAAGTGAAAAAAATTAAAAAACAAGATGGCGGCCGAGCTGTGACGTCTCAAATTTCAGACCCCTCTCCTGTAAAATTTTGTATGAAAAAAATTTTTTTCACCCATGGTGTCGTATAGAGCTCAAAGAATGTGACTTGGAGAAAGGTGGCGAGAGCTGATGAGTGAGGAGTTCGGAGACGGGCGAGGGGCACGGCCAGGGTATAGAAGATAGGTGGAGGGTGCTCGACCAAATGTCATTCGAAACCTCGAGCAGTTGCCAGTGAGTTGAAAAAAAATTCCAAAATGGCGGAAAAAAAATGGCGGCAAATTTTGTCCGTCTCTCTCTCGGAGACTATAAAAGATGGAGGAGCGGTTTCTCGACAAAAGATGATCAAAACCCGGAGGTCTACCTGGTGAGTAGGAAAAAAATTCAAGATGGCGGATTTTTTTTTTCTCCATACAAAATGTATGGGGAATATTGAAGGGACTAGAAGTTGGGAACTATGCAAGACATTGATTTTGATAGGTTCATAGGGCTTTTTTTCTTTTTCTTTTTTTTCATTTTACATTTGCTTTTTTTCTTTTTTTCTTTTTTTGTTCTTTTTCTTTTGTGAATGAGGAGCACGGCCAGGTTATTGCAGATAGGTGGGGTGTGCTCGAACAAATTTTTTGGCAAAAGATGACCAGAATCCGAAGGGCTACTTGATGAGTAAAAAAATCGCGGTCCGCTTTAGCGGGCCGCGCACCCACGCGCCCTACTTGTAGTAACAACACTTCCCGCGAGCTGCCTTAGCAGCTCGCGCACCGAGCGAAATAAATAAAGCCGAACAATCGCGGTCCGCTTTAGCGGGCCGCGCACCCACGCGCCCTACTTGGAGCAATAACACTTCCCGCGAGCTGCTTTAGCAGCTCGCGCACCGAGCAAACGCTAGTAATATATATAGCTCGATTACCACTGACTCACTGACTCATTGACATAATTGTTCTCCTAGAAAGAGACAAAAAACGATACAATGATGTAGGGGACATATGTTCGGGTGGGGGATTCGAGTGGGGAAAAATTATGACATTTCGGAAAAACAAGATGGCGGCCGACGTGAATCTTGCAACTCTTTTGTTTTCCAACCGATTTCTTTGAAATTTTGGATTATTGTAGAAATTAGTAAACGATTAACAGAAAAAGTGAAAAAAATTAAAAAAACAAGATGGCGGCCGAGCTGTGACGTCTCAAATTTCCACTCCTCTCCTGTAAAATTTTGTATGAAAAAAATTTTTTTCACCCATGGTGTCATATAGAGCTCAAAGAATGTGACTCAGAGAAAGGTGGAGAGAGCTGATGAGTGAGGAGTTCGGAGACGGGCGTGGGGCACGGCCAGGGTATAGAAGATAGGTGGAGGGTGCTCGACCAAATGTCATTCGAAACCTCGAGCAGTTGCCAGTGAGTTGAAAAAAAATCCAAAATGGCGGAAAAAAAATGGCGGCAAATTTTGTCCGTCTCTCTCTCGGAGACTATAAAAGATTGAGGAGCGGTTTCTCGACAAAAGATGATCACAACCCGGAGGTCTACCTGGTGAGTAGGAAAAAAATTCAAGATGGCGGATTTTTTTTTCCCCCCATACAAAATGTATGGGGAATATTGAAGGGACTAGAAGTTGGGAACTATGCAAGACATTGATTTTGATAGGTTCATAGGGCTTTTTTCTTTTTCTTTTTTTTTCATTTTACATTTGCTTTTTTTTCATTTTTTTTCTTTTTTTTTCTTTTTCTTTTGTGAATGAGGAGCACGGCCAGGCTATTGCAGATAGGTGGGGTGTGCTCGAACAAATTTTTTGGCAAAAGATGACCAGAATCCGAAGGGCTACTTGATGAGTAAAAAAATCGCGGTCCGCTTTAGCGGGCCGCGCACCCACGCGCCCTACTTGTAGTAACAACACTTCCCGCGAGCTGCCTTAGCAGCTCGCGCACCGAGCGAAATAAATAAAGCCGAACAATCGCGGTCCGCTTTAGCGGGCCGCGCACCCACGCGCCCTACTTGGAGCAATAACACTTCCCGCGAGCTGCTTTAGCAGCTCGCGCACCGAGCAAACGCTAGTAATATATATAGCTCGATTACCACTGACTCACTGACTCATTGACATAATTGTTCTCCTAGAAAGAGACAAAAAACGATACAATGATGTAGGGGACATATGTTCGGGTGGGGGATTCGAGTGGGGAAAAATTATGACATTTCGGAAAAACAAGATGGCGGCCGACGTGAATCTTGCAACTCTTTTGTTTTCCAACCGATTTCTTTGAAATTTTGGATTATTGTAGAAATTAGTAAACGATTAACAGAAAAAGTGAAAAAAATTAAAAAAACAAGATGGCGGCCGAGCTGTGACGTCTCAAATTTCCACTCCTCTCCTGTAAAATTTTGTATGAAAAAAATTTTTTTCACCCATGGTGTCATATAGAGCTCAAAGAATGTGACTCAGAGAAAGGTGGAGAGAGCTGATGAGTGAGGAGTTCGGAGACGGGCGTGGGGCACGGCCAGGGTATAGAAGATAGGTGGAGGGTGCTCGACCAAATGTCATTCGAAACCTCGAGCAGTTGCCAGTGAGTTGAAAAAAAATCCAAAATGGCGGAAAAAAAATGGCGGCAAATTTTGTCCGTCTCTCTCTCGGAGACTATAAAAGATGGAGGAGCGGTTTCTCGACAAAAGATGATCACAACCCGGAGGTCTACCTGGTGAGTAGGAAAAAAATTCAAGATGGCGGATTTTTTTTCCCCCCCATACAAAATGTATGGGGAATATTGAAGGGACTAGAAGTTGGGAACTATGCAAGACATTGATTTTGATAGGTTCATAGGGCTTTTTTTCTTTTTCTTTTTTTTCATTTTACATTTGTTTTTTTTTTCTTTTTTTTTCTTTTTCTTTTGTGAATGAGGAGCACGGCCAGGTTATTGCAGATAGGTGGGGTGTGCTCGAACAAATTTTTTGGCAAAAGATGACCAGAATCCGAAGGGCTACTTGATGAGTAAAAAAATCGCGGTCCGCTTTAGCGGGCCGCGCACCCACGCGCCCTACTTGTAGTAATAACACTTCCCGCGAGCTGCTTTAGCAGCTCGCGCACCGAGCAAAATACTAGTTATAATATATATAGCTCGATTACCACTGACTGATTCACTCACTCACTCATTGACAGGGTTGTTCTCCTAGAAGGAGACGGAAATCGATATAATGATGTTCGGGAGATGTGTTTGGGGGGGGGATTCGAGTTGGGGAAAATTATGACATTTCGGAAAAACAAGATGGCGGCCGACGTGAATCTTGCAACTCTTTTGTTTTCCAACCGATTTCTTGGAAATTTTGGATTATTGTAGAAATTAGTAAACGATTAACAGAAAAAGTGAAAAAAATTAAAAAAACAAGATGGCGGCCGAGCTGTGACGTCTCAAATTTCCGACCCCTCTCCTGTAAAATTTTGTATGAAAAAATTTTTTTTCACCCATGGTGTCGTATAGAGCTCAAAGAATGTGACTCGGAAAAAGGTGGAGAGAGCTGATGAGTGAGGAGTTCGGAGACGGGCGAGGGGCACGGTCAGGGTATAGAAGATAGGTGGAGGGTGCTCGACCAAATGTCATTCGAAACCTCGAGCAGTTGCCAGTGAGTTGAAAAAAAATTCCAAAATGGCGGAAAAAAAATGGCGGCAAATTTTGTCCGTCTCTCTCTCGGAGACTATAAAAGATGGAGGAGCGGTTTCTCGACAAAAGATGATCAAAACCCGGAGGTCTACCTGGTGAGTAGGAAAAAAATTCAAGATGGCGGATTTTTTTTCCCCATACAAAATGTATGGGGAATATTGAAGGGACTAGAAGTTGGGAACTATGCAAGACATTGATTTTGATAGGTTCATAGGGCTTTTTTCTTTTTCTTTTTTTTCATTTTACATTTGCTTTTTTTCTTTTTTTTTCTTTTTTTTTTTTCTTTTTTTTTCATTTTCTTTTGTGAATGAGGAGCACGGCCAGGTTATTGCAGATAGGTGGGGTGTGCTCGAACAAATTTTTTGGCAAAAGATGACCAGAATCCGAAGGTCTACTTGATGAGTAAAAAAATCGCGGTCCGCTTTAGCGGGCCGCGCACCCACGCGCCTTACTTTTAGTAATTACACTTCCCGCGAGCTGCTTTAGCAGCTCGCGCACCGAGCGAAATAAATAAAGCCGAACAATCGCGGTCCGCTTTAGCGGGCCGCGCACCCACGCGCCCTACTTGTAGCAATAACACTTCCCGCGAGCTGCTTTAGCAGCTCGCGCACCGAGCGAAATAAATAAAGCCGAACAATCGCGGTCCGCTTTAGCGGGCCGCGCACCCACGCGCCTTACTTTTAGTAAAACACTTCCCGCGAGCTGCTTTAGCAGCTCGCGCACCGAGCAAATGCTAGTTAATATATATATAGCTGCTGGGGCTGATTGACTGATTCACTGACTGACTCATTGATCACCTCTCCTGTAAAATTTTGTATGAAAAATTTTTTTTTCACCGATGGTTTCGTATAGAGGAAAAAAATTCATTCGGAGGAAAAATATGGAGAGAGCTGATGATTGAGGATTTCGGAGACGGGTGAAGAGCACGGCCAGGGTATCGAAGATAGGTGGGGGGTGCTCGAACAAATGTCACTCGAAACCTCATCCAATTCGCAGTGAGCTGAAAAAAAATTCAAAATGGCGGAAAAAAGATGGCCGCCATACAAATTTCGTCGGTGTCTATCTCGGGGAGTATAAAAGATGGAAGAGTGGTTTCTTGGCAAAAGATGATCAGGACCCAAAGGTCTATTTGATGAATAGAAAAAAAATCCAAGATGGCGGAATTTTTTTTTCTTCATACAAAATATATGGCGAATATTGAAGAGACTAGAAGCCGGGAATCATGCAAGACTTTGATACGGTTCCTTTTCAAGATTTGTTTTTATTGAAGAATTTTCATTATGACAAATGATGACATATGATGATCGAGGGTTTGGAAGGTGGGTGAGGAGCACGGCCATGGTAATGAAGATAGGTGGGGGTGCTCGAACAAAAGTCACTCGAAACCTCATGCAATTGGCAGTGAGCTGAAAAAAAATCCAAAATGGCGGATTCAAGATGGCGGCCATACAAACTTCAACGGTGTCTATCTCCGAGAGTATAAAAGATGAAAGAGTAGTTTTTTAATAGAAAATGATCAAGACCTAAAAGTCTACTTGCCGAGAAGAAAAACCGCGGTCCGCTTGCGGGCCGCGCACCCACGCGCCCTACTAGTAGTATATATTATTATTGTAAACTTGTTATTGAAAAAGAGCAACTGCCGAGTTTCTTGCTAGTTATTCTCGGAAGTCAAGGCATTCCGATCCAGTGGTAGATTCATTTGACTATTCGACAGCACTTGTAAAAGTGTCCATCATCATCACCCTCTCCTTGTCCCACGCTATGTGGGGTCGGCACAACATGACTGTCTTGTAAGCCATGTTGTAAGAGGTTCGGCTTGACATTTTACGACCGGCCGCCTGCCTGACGTCAACCCTCTTTGGGAATGCTTTTGTTGGTGGAAAGGATAGAACCGCCACCTTTCGGTTCATTAGGGTAGTGCTGGAATCCCCTTTTTAGGGTTCCCTTACCCAAAGGGTAACAACAGGACCCTATTACTAAGCCTACGCTGTCCGTCTGTCCGTCTGTCTGTCAGCGGGCTGTATCTCGTAAACCGTAATAGATAGACAGATGAAATTTTCACATATTATGTATTTCTATTGCCGCTATAACAATAAATAATAAAAATTAAATTAAATTTAAAAAATTAAATTCATGGAAAAATATTTCCATGGGTACATGGAAATATTTTAATTTAATATTTTTTAACGGAACCCTAAAAGAGCGAGGCCCGACTCGCACTTGGCCGATTTTTAGGGTTCCGTACCAAAATGGTAAAAATGGAACCCTTATGGTGAGACTTTCTCCGTCCGTCCGTCTGTCACAGTCGATTATTTCAGTAACTATTAAAGCTATCGACATGAAATTTGGCATAGTTGTGTATAATAGTGGCCCAACATCATTGGAATAAAGAAAAATCGAATATTATTTTTAGTTTTATTAAAAACTAGCTGACACGGCGAACTTCGTACCGCCAACTTATCTATTATAATTTTTTTTTTGTTTTTTTTTTGTATTAAAACCTTCCGTGGACCTTAAGGAACATACAAAAAATAAATTAACCGAATTGGTCCATCCATTCTTGAGTTATGCGCTTACCAACATTCATATTTATTTATATAGATATATACAGTACCCGGCGATATATATTGCACAACGGCCTTTGGAATAAAACGCTATTCTATTCTATTTACAGTTCGACTGCATTTTTTTTATATATGTTACGTGATGTGCTCGCCGATTGTGAAGAGATTTCAGTAATTACTACGTGAATTTCTGGCTAGCTTTCCTTGCAATAAAATAGAAATAGCGTTTTTTCCAAAGGCCGATGTGCTATATATATCACCGGGTACTGTACATAGGTACTTAGAGGTATTACTAATCACTGATTGAGGAAAAAAATCATTGATTCTCATTTTAATGAGGGTTTAAGAAATTCTTTACCAATCAATTTTACCGGCTACACCGGCTGAGAAAAGAACTGATGATTTTTAAATGGCGGGAGAAAATTTTATCAAACAGCTAATGACCGCCCGATTTCGAAGGAGGGAAAAAATTACTTTTTCGTACCACTTGCTCAAAAAAGTGACATTCTGTGCCACAAAAAGCGAACATAACAATAGTCATTTTTAATCTGTTAAAAACAGGGAAAGAAAATTGTACTGAATTTTATTCATCCTCTAGGGGGAGAATGTGATTTAAATTTGGAATACTGACCGTTTATACTGAACTACATCTGTGTTTACACCATTGAGTTTGTATATAAATAATAATACATCTTTTTGAAAAAGGAATACGCATTTATTATGCAGTTATGATTATTAAATAAAATTACGAAAACCGACGAGTCCGTATGAGCTTGATGCCTTTGCTTTTCCGACAAAAAATATTAGTCTAGGAATTTGCCGCGTTTTTGTTTTCTTCAAATACATAAACGTTAACGAAAAATCGAATATTATTTTTAGTTTTATTAAAAACTAGCTGACACGGCGAACTTCGTACCGCCAACTTATCTATTATAATTTTTTTTTTGTTTTTTTTCTTTTAAAACCTTCCGTGGACCTTAAGGAACATACAAAAAATAAATTAACCGAATTGGTCCATCCATTCTTGAGTTATGCGCTTACCAACATTCATTTTTATTTATATAGATAAGAAGGGGGAAAATCGGGGGTTTGAAATTTCAAAGTAAGATAACTATACCGAGTGGGGTATCATTTATGAAAGGCCTTCACTTGTGCATTCTAAAACAGTTTTTTATTTATTTCTGTGTATAATAGTTTTTGAGTAATCGGCCAAAATGTCGAAAAAAATACCGTTCCCCCCCCCCCCCCCTTATCTCCGAAGTTTACCAATCGAAAAATCTGAAATAATTATGGTCAATAGAGGTTTATGTATATTTTACAGGAAAAATAAAACCAACTCTCTAACTAGCATAGGTTTTTTTATATTAACAATAAACCTCTACAAACAAAGTTAACGATAAATAAGCAAATTAATATAATATTATCGTTTCACTTTTACTTTTGGAGTACGGAACCCTCGTTGCGCGAGTCCGACTCGCACTTGGCCGGTTTTTTTTAAATCTCCAGACTCGAGCGCCAGGCCTCAAACTCTGTACTGTATGCGGGCATTATGTATGTGGCGTCCACGCATTGGAGAGCTTCCAGTTCTCAGAGTAAGTATTACCTACTAATATTTACTCTGAGTTCCAGTTCTTTTTTATACGTGGATAGTAAGGTGGTATCCCCTGAAGACAGAATAACTTCAGTATCCTCTTCATCATCAGGTTCTGGGTTCAAAATTACTGTGCTCACTTGACATAAAAAGGTGCTGAAAGTTTTCTTCATAACACTAGCAGCTGATTCCGAACTGTGCAACTTCAGCGTTTTTCCAATGACAGAAAACCTGACTAGCCTCACTCTTTACAGCAGCGACACCTATTCCATCAAGATCCTTCTTCACCATTGTATACACTTCTGCTGACTTTTTTAGCAGAATGGGCAACTGGCTCCATCAATGGGTTCGCACTTCTCCGCCATCGTAGCATGTTTTTATTATGCATCTAGATAAATACTACATACACAGAGATACTGTTTAAATGCTTTGTTAATTACAAGAAATTTAGAATAGAATATAAAGAAACATTTACATATGTTTCACTTGTGTAAGTTTATTTGTATAAAAAATATTTCTATTCTATTCTAGGTCCTGGGTATTGGGTAACTCTGTCGTGAAATTCTCAGTAGCTAAATGCCCGGAGTTAGTTGACGGTGTGTCGCTTCCATGCCTTGGAGAGCACGTGAAGTCGTCGGTCCTGCGCCTGAGCTCTGCGGTCATGGAATAGAGAAAGCATCTATGAATTTTGAATGTGAACTGAATTTTAATAGTTTCCAAGGCTTTTGTTCTTCACCCGACTACTTCCGAAGCAGTAGGAGACAAAACTCCTTCAAACTCACCTCTACTGCCCTTGAATTTCTCTTAACATAATAAAAATTTATCGGCTACAGTTAGTTTAAGTATATCCAATTAAAAAGGTAAATTATTTAGTGTCATTCTTGCCGAAGGTTCTTCCGTCGAGATAAAAAGATTCGATTGTCGTAGGCAGCCCACATCATAAAAGAATTCTGTTACTAAATTCTTAGTTTTCCAGCAAGGTTGAAATACCATATTCCGTCGCATCTGTTACATGCCAGTTGCAGAATTTAAACAAAATATTATCTTAAAACATTTTCACGTAAAAGTCCATCTAATATTGCTCAAGTTGAGCAACAGCTACATATGTCTGCAAGTGATATTATGATTACCCAAGCATAACTCTCGCCACATTTTACGTAAAATTGTATGAAATACCACAATTACCAAAATATGTTGACACATTATCAACATTCGTGATCTTTAGAGAGTTTAAAAATACTTACGATAATTTAAGTTTCTAGCACATGCATTTTCGGTAGAATTGTGTTAAAGGAAGTCTGAAAAATTTCTTCCTGTTTCCCAACCGATAGGCGTCTACTGCTGGACATAGGTTTCTTGCGTAGAGTTTTACATGCTTCGATCTTGCACTGTCTGATGTCGTCGGTCCACCTTGTGGTTGCAGACCTCTGCAACCATTCGCTTTCCGGTAGAACACTCCAGTACGTTGGGACCCCAACGACCAATCAGTTTTTCGAACTAAGGCCATGCTTCAGTCTGAGGAACCTTTTCTGTACTTTGCTAGTTCCATAGTTCCATCTAGAATAATATCAACCTCTGCTTGTTGTATCCACCTCAACATAAGAACTTAATAATCACCTACATACACAGTAGCCGTTGATCAGCAGAGCACACGATTGCAGTTAAGAGTAGCTCATCTACGTATTGACCTTCACAAACAATTACCAAGTGTAACGCACGTTAATATTTAAATTAACCTTCATAAGGCTCATTAATTTTCTAACTAAAGATGTGACGTAGCTAGATCATAATCTGTTTTGTTCTTGCACGCTTATGATTATCTTCATGAACTAAGTTCAAATTGCAGTTCGACTTTAATGCTTCTTTGTGAAATACTGCATAGGAGATACTCGTGGGTTTCAATGACTCATTTCAGTTGTTTAGTGCCATATTTTGACGCGATCAGTTTGATATCCCTCTATTATTCTGGCTGGACACTATTACACACATATTTGTAAGAGTAGTTATTATAGATTCAGCCTCGGATGATGCAATTTGGAGCTTTACTTTCATCGTTTCTGCTGAAAGATTTCCATTGCTGGAAATAGGTGTAAAGAAGACCCTTGAAGGGATTGTCACTGAAGGCGATCTTGTGCCGCTGCTGATATAGCGGGCTAGTGGCTGCCATGAGTTCCAGACGCTTGTGTTGGTCTATCAACCTAGTATAGTATCTTCCAACGCTGCATTCGAGCACCTTGAGACCCTAACGTCCATCGGTCTTTCGAGCTATATTTTCCGCCTTCACTTCACTCTTCAGCTTCGCGACTCGATGAGCTATGTCGCTAACACTTTTTCTCCTAGGATCCCTTCATTTGTGATTGAACACGCAAATATTACTCCGAGCATCTAGTTCTCTATATCGCCCGCTTAGTTCTTATGAGGTCCATAAATTGCTATTTATGGGCTTGTGACGTCTTTTAATAACTGGAAAATTTATTTGGTCAAACACCATTTTTTAAGGTTCCGTACCAAAATAGAACCCTTATGGTGAGACTTTCTCCGTCCGTCCGTCCGTCCGTCGGTCACAGTCATGGAATTGGTCACAGTCGATTATTTTAGTTTCTATTTAAGCTATCGACATGAAATTTGGAATAGTTGTTTGATTTATTTTTATACATAATTGACCGAGCGAAGCGAGATCTCTGAGTTAACTAGAGCGATTTGCACTTGTCCGTCCGTCCGTCCGTCCGTCCGTCCGTCCGTCCGTCCGTCCGTCCGTCCGTCCGTCCGTCTGTCAGAGCCTTATAACTTTTGAATTACTGAACGTAATTACTTCAAATTTAGATATAATATGTAAACCGATGGCCTCCAGCCGAAAATGGCTTAAAAAGTTATAAAAATCTTTATTTCAGGGGGGCTCTCATAGAAGCGAATGCGAAGTAAAAAAAAAAAATATCGCGTTACATAAAATTGTTACGTATCATTTTAAAGATAATTTTGAACTGAGTACAAAAATATTTTTTTTTTTAATTTTTCCCTTAAAATTGACGAAATGGGGGGCTTTCAAAGTGGCGATTTTATACGCTCGCTTGAAGACGCTCTCTAGGAAAATCCGCTATGGATTTTCAAACTGATTTTATTTTTTTAGGTCACTTATATCCTGTACTTGAACAACAAATACTAAAATTATATGAATATTATAAAGAAACGAGATTATTTAATTTTTAATGGGCATCAGTAATTCATATAGCATCAACATAGCTGCACAATAATGCTATTAGATGGCGCAGTCAGTAACTATTCCCATGGAACTACGAGTTACGACTACGACCTATCCCAAAAACAGTTTTGCGTCGACCATTATTATTTAGTTACTTATTATAATACAATAATTGTATTGTAATTTTTTTTGTACCATATTATTCAATTAAAATTATTTTTTAGTTAAATTTTAGTTAAATATTGTATATTTTCTATTCGCGTCGATAGATGACGATTTGTACAGATGCCCGTAACCCGGTTTCACTCGTTAGTACCTACATAATAATTCAATGTTTTCACTAACGTTCCCTAACCTTTACGGGCTACCTATAAGTTAGGTGATTGATGTTTTCTGTCAACTTATTTATCACGATCCTGTACGGGACACCTAAAAGGATATTGGGACGGATGTTAGGACTTAGGATTGTATTTAGGAGCTACCTACGTTAAGAGACTCCTACTTAGGGGATGATTTAGGTATGTTTGGTGAAAACGGGCATAATAATAATGTCAGTTTTGGTTATCATGTATCGATTGAATGAATAATCATGGGATACCGTTACCGCGAGGTCTCAGTTCGGGGCGAACCACTAGTAGTTTTTGATTAATCTAGCAATATGTCGAAAACTTATCTCCGAATTTTACCAATCGAAAAATTAGAAATAATTATGGCCAATAGAGGTTTATGTATATTTTCCAGGAAAAATAAAACCAACCCTCTAACTAGTACAGTTTTTTTTATATTAACAATAAACCTCTACAAACAAAGTTAACAATTAATTAAAAAAAAAATTATATTTTCGTTTTACTTTTACTTTTGGAGCACGGAACCCTCGGTGCGCGAGTCCGACTCGCACTTGGCCGGCTTTTTTTGTTGTTGTGTTTCACTCATTACATGAAACTCCAGGCAATAAAAACGCATAGTGACATTGACACCTGCAACTGCGTATTTTCCATTTCTCATCACGTCACATCCGCATATAGGGGACTGAATCAATTGATATGGCCCTGTGCGCCCCTGTGATGATTTATTCGTTAACCTGCAATACACCGATATAGATTGAACTAATTGATCGCATCAACTGGACTGTGGACATGATCCTCAATTGGTGTCATATCATAAGACAAGTTTGGTACTCTATCAGATATTGATATATACGTATGTCACAAACATCGATAATTTACTCTTTATAACCGAGCTATTCAAAAGTCTATTACTCACAAAGTAATCATGCTTTAAGAGAATACTTATTTATTCTCTTAAAACGCTTAAACCCTAACTATAGCCGTCTCCTCCACCCCTATAACGGTCCCTTTTCTCACATCTAACCTATTTAACCACAAACACGACAGACAAACACCATCTGAACGTGAGGGTAGTTATCGAAAACATTTAAATATTAATTAATCAATTACATTATTCTTAGGCGCACAGGCAATATTTATTCGATTAGGGCGCGATTGCTATCGCAATCCCTCAATCAAATACAAAGACCTAGACACGAAAGCATCTACTAGTCGGATGAGTCCCTGACAGAGACTGAATTCGTATCGTCAAATTAGCCATATTATTTACTAGCTGATGCCCGCGACTTCGTCCGCGTGGATTTAGTTTTTAAAATCCCTCGTGAACACTTTGATTTTCCGGGATAAAAAGTAGCCTATGTCCTCAACTATAGTACCCATGCAAAAAATCACGTCGATCCGTGGCTCTGTTGTGGCGTGATTGAAGGACAAACCAACAAACAAACACACTTTCGCATTTATAATATTAGTATGATTAGAATATTAAATTGCATAGGAAAACACTGTAGCATTAAGTCCATACGATGTATTACATCCATACCTACTATATGTAGTATGTAGGTATAATGATCGTTTGGCAAAATCTGACGCCTTTGGAGTAGTTTGACTTTGACAAAATAGGGCTATCCACGATGGCTATATACGATAAAGTACGATTGCCAGCTTAAGATGAGCCGTTCATTCAAAGTATCTTGTAGATTCCGGGGTTCAAGTTATTTGGAACATTTACTGAAGATCGTGATGTCTATAATTTCTGAACTACGAAATTGACGACCTTGAAATAATTACAGGATAATCTCTAAAAAACCTGCTTTCTAACAAAAAAAGAATGGATGAAATCGGAATACGCCTTAATGAATTACAGCGAAATACACATTTTGATTTTCATCCCCTCTCCCAAGGGAACGGTGCTGAATTTCGGGATAAAAAGTATCCTATATTATACCTCGTAGTATTAACTTAAATCGTGCCAAGTTTCATTTAAATCCGTCCAGTAGTTTCGGCGTGATGCGCGGCCAAGATACAGACAGACAGACAGACAGACAGACAGACAGACAGACAAAAAATTAAAAAAAAATTGTTTTGGCTTCAGTATCGATTATAGAGTGCCCTCAAACAAAAATTTTCAAAATATCTTCAATGTACAGAATTGGACCTGTTACAGTTTTATTATATTATAGATAGATAGATAGATAAGATACTAATATTTCAAGATGGCGCGCAAGATGACGTGCCCAAGCTGTTAACGAAGTCAAATGTCGATTTAATTAAACTAATTTCAATAAATAAAATAATGAAATTTTTATCATTTCTAAAAATCGTTATCAATTTTAAACATGAATCTGACAGTGTAGTATCTGTAATTATTGTGCTATTTATTGATCTTGACTTTCTTTTATACTTGGTGCTAATCGTCGATAATATTTTAACGTTTCAATTAAAGTCTATCTATAAATAATTACCTGCTTTTAGAATTCAATTAATTACATGATTTTGTATAAAACAACAAAAAATCTTTCCATCTTCTCTGACAATTGATAATGTACCGGAAATTATCACGGTTCACTACAGTCTTGTTTTAATGTATTTGGAAGAAGTACTTTACGGACCCAATTATGTAAATAGCAAAAACGATTTCATCTTCTATCAGTAGGTACAATATTTAGTAGCATTTATTTTGAACTATGTTTGCCATAGCACCATATGAGTATATCACTTCATTCTTTTTAACCTCCTTATTAAATATCTAAACAATTTTTACCATCCATAATGTGAAGTAAATGTAACAAACACGGAATAGATAAATACCTATTATTTATCTAACCAGTGGTAACAACAACTAGTCACAATATAAAATTGTAAGCCTAGTTCCATAAAATTGTCGTGTTTTTTCAAAACAAGAGTTTAAAGGTTTCTGAATTTTCAACATCTTAGTATATTTTGATTTTATAATAAAGTCTTACTTATGTGAGTTTTCTTTTAAACTAATGTAACAGCTTAGAGAATATAGAGCTCACTACCATTTAGGTCCAGTTATTAAAACATTGATGTAGCAAATGAGCGGTAAGCCTTTTTAGGTAGCGCCATTTGTTTTCTTTTTAGGTAGCGCCATTTGTTTTCTGATAGCCTAGTGGTTAGGACTGTGGTCTCCTATTCGGGGGGTCACAGGTTCGATCCCGGGTACGCACCTCTGACTTTTCGGAGTCAAGTGCGCTTAAGCAATTAAATATCACTTGATTCAACGGTGAAGGAAAACATCGTGAGCAAACCTGCACACCTGAGAGTTCTTCATAATGTTCTCGAAGGTGTGTGAAGTCCGCCAATTCGCATTGGGCCAGCGTGGTGGACTATGGCCTATAACCCTTCTCTGAGAGGACGAGACCTGCGCTCAGTAATGAGCCGTTCATGGGTTGCTAATGATGATGATGATGATTTGTTTTCACTATCCTCCGCCTGTCGCATCCTTTCTCTGGCACTTTCCGGGTGTCATTGCTCCATCTAGCCGGGGGGCGAACTACACTAGGTCGGTCAGACTCGATGTTCGATCGAGGGCCTTACGACTCCAACGGCCATGGGTCATCCCACAAACGTGACCCGCCCACGTGCGCGGCCACTTCAACGCTTAGCCTTGAGTGCTATGTGGTTTACTTAAATTAAATGCTTTGGCGAACTACTTCGGTTCGGGCTTTATCCCTAGGTATAGTTCTTGCAATTCACGAGGGCGACTGACTTATGGTTGTGTCAGTGTGTGTCGTATCTGTATAAGTGTGAGCGAGCGCAATGCTCGCGCCTGCCCGGTCCCACCTAGGCTTTGACAGGCACGCACACTTATGCAATGTGCATGTACACGAAGTATAACCACGAGTAAAGCTCACTCGCCTTAGTGAATTGCAAAAACTGTAATATATTTTAGCCATGCTGGCATTTAACTAATATTGTCCCCTCCTCTCGATATAAGCGTAAAGTTTGTGTTAAGAGTACTATTACATTTTTAATCCCTCTCTCTCGCACATTCAAATATTTTCAATGATTGTCAGAATCTCTTGACAAAATGCGGTCAATTATGATCTTCGACAATTAAATTACGTAAGTGTGGGTACGACAATAGTGCAATGGGTGGGAATTGAAACGTTGACCTATCAGTTTTTAGTTTTTTACTATTGGGCTAAATTTATCGACCGAGCGAAGCGAAGGTCTTTGAGTCTACTTGAGTGAATTTGCACTTGTCCGTCCGTCCGTCCGTCCGTCCGTCCGTCTGTCAGAGCCTTATAATTTTCTAAATTACTGAACGTAATTACTTCAATTTTAGATATAACTAGTAGGGCGCGTGGGTGCGCGGCCCGCAAGCGGACCGCGGTTTTTCTATCGTCAAGTGGACTTTCAGGTCTTGATCATTTTCTATCAAAAAACCACTCTTCTATCTTTTATACTCTCCGAGATAGACACCGTTGAAGTTTGTATGGCCGCCATCTTGAATCCGCCATTTAGGATTTTTTTCAGCTCACTGCCAATTGGATGAGGTTTCGAGTGACTTTTGTTCGAGCACCCCCACCTATCGTCATTACCATGGCCGTGCTCCTCACCCACCTTCCAAACCCTCGATCATCATATCTCATCATTTGTCAGAATGAGAATTCTTTTATAAAAACAAATTTTGAAAAGAAACCGTATCAAAGTCTTGCATAGTTCTCAGCTTCAAGTCTATTCAATATTCGCCATATATTTTGTATGGAGAAAAAAAAATTCCGCCATGTTGGATTTTTTTCTATTCATCAAATAGATCTTTGGGTCCTGATCATCTTTTGCCAAGAAACCACTCTTCCATCTTTTATACTCGCCGAGATAGATACTGACGAAATTTGTATGGCGGCCATCTTTTTTCCGCAATTTTGAATTTTTTTTCAGCTCATTGCGAATTGGATGAGGTTTCGAGTGACATTTGTTCGAGCACCCTCCACCTATCTTCGATACCCTGACCGTGCTCTTCACCCGTCTCCGAAATCCTCAATCATCAGCTCTCTCCATAATTTTCCTCCGAATGAATTTTTGTCTTCTATACGAAACC
Organism: Oeneis ivallda; assembly: GCA_029955525.1. Lineage (NCBI taxonomy): Eukaryota > Metazoa > Arthropoda > Insecta > Lepidoptera > Nymphalidae > Oeneis > Oeneis ivallda. The sequence goes on along the minus strand of JARPMR010000012.1, from coordinate 4,568,396 downwards.
ATAAGTGAAAAAAAAAATTTTCATACAAAATTTTACAGGAGAGGTGATCAATCAGTCAGTGAATCAGTGAATCAGCACGAACAGCTATATATATATTAACTAGCGTTTGCTCGGTGCGCGAGCTGCTAAAGCAGCTCGCGGGAAGTGTTATTACTAAAAGTAAGGCGCGTGGGTGCGCGGCCCGCTAAAGCGGACCGCGATTTTTTTACTCATCAAGTAGACCTTCGGATTCTGGTCATCTTTTGCCAAAAAATGTGTTCGAGCACACCCCACCTATCTGCAATAACCTGGCCGTGCTCCTCATTCACAAAAGAAAAAGAAAAAAAAAGAAAAAAGAAAAGAAAAAAAGAAGAAAAAAAGAAAATGAAAAATGAAAAAAAAAGAAAAAGAAATATAATAAAAAAAAGGAAAAAAGAAAGAAAAAAAGAAAAAAAAGAAAAAAGCAAATAAATGAAAAAAAGAAAAAAAAGAAAAAAGAAAAAAAAGAAAATGAAAAGAAAATGAAAAAAAAATAAAAAAAAACAAAAAAAGGAAAAAAGAAAAGAAAAAAGAAAAAAAAAGAAAATGATAAATTAAAGAAAAGAAAAAGAAAAAAGGAAAAACGAAAAAGAAAAGAAAAAAGTAAAAGCAAAAGAAAACGAAAAAAAGAAAAGAGAAAAAAAAAGAAAAAAAGAAAAAAAAACAAAAAGAAGAAAAAAAACAGAAAAATCAATATTCGCCATATATTTCGCATGGAAAAAAAATCCGCCATCTTGTTTTTTTTCCTGATCATCAAGTAGACCTTTGGGTCTTAATCATCACTGTTGCCAAGAAACTACTCTTCCATCATTTATACTCTCCGAGATAGACACCAGAGAAAGTATCTATGGCCGCCATCTTGAATCCGCCATTTTGGAGTTTTTTCAACTCCCTGCTAATTGGATGAGGTTTCGAGTAATTTTTGTTGGAGCACACCCCACCTAGTTGGTCGCGTGGATAGTTGGCAAAAAAACCACTCTTTCACCTTTTTTAACCCATTTCCAAAAAGGAGGAGGTTCACAATTCGGCCAGTATATTTTTCTTTTTTAATTCTCCGTGATCTAAGACACCTATGAACCTATCAAACTCATTGTCTTGCATAGTTCCGAACTTCTAGTCCCTTCAATATTCCCCATACATTTTGTATGGAAAAAAAATCCGCCATCTTGAATTTTTTTCCTACTCACCAGGTAGACCTCCGGGTTTTGATCATCTTTTGTCGAGAAACCGCTCCTCCATCTTTTATAGTCTCCGAGAGAGAGACGGACAAAATTTGCCGCCATTTTTTTTCCGCCATTTTGGAATTTTTTTTCAAGTCACTGGCAACTGCTCAAGGTTTCGAATGACATTTGGTCGAGCACCCTCCACCTATCTTCTATACCCTGGCCGTGACCCTCGCCCGTCTCCGAACTCCTCACTCATCAGCTCTCTCCACCTTTCTCCGAGACACATTCTTTGAGCTCTATACGACACTATGGGTGAAAAAAATTTTATTCATACAAAATTTTACAGGAGAGGGGTCGGAAATTTGAGACGTCACAGCTCGGCCGCCATCTTGTTTTTTTTAATTTTTTTCACTTTTTCTGTTAATCGTTTACTAATTTCTACAATTATCCAAAATTTCAAAGAAATCGGTTGGAAAACAAAAGAGTTGCAAGATTCACGTCGGCCGCCATCTTGTTTTTCCGAATTGTCATAATTTTTCCCCACTCGAATCCCCCACCCGGACATATCTCCCCTACATCATTGTATCGTTTTCCGTCTCTTTCTAGGAGAACAATCGTGTCAATCAGTCAGTCAGTGAGTGAGTGGTAAAGCAGCTCGCGGGAAGTGTTATTACTAAAAGTAGGGCGCGTGCATGCGCGGCCCGCTAAAGCGGACCGCGATTTTTTTACTCATCAAGTAGACCTTCGGATTCTGGTCATCTTTTGCCAAAAAATTTGTTCGAGCACACCCCACCTATCTGCAATAACCTGGCCGTGCTCCTCATTCACAAAAGAAAAAAAGAAAAAAGAAAAAGAGCAAATAAATGAAAAATGAAAAAAAAGAAGAAAAAAAGAAAAAAGAAAAGAAAGAAAATTAAAAATGTAAAAAAATAAAAAATAAAAAAAAGGAAAAAAGAAAAGAAAAAAGGAAAAAAAAGAAAATGAAAAATGAAAAAAAAGGAAAAGAAAAAGAAAAAAGGAAAAACGAAAAAGAAAAGAAAAAAGTAAAAGCAAAAGAAAAAGGAAACAAGAAAAGAGAAAAAAAAGAAAAATGAAGAAAAAGAAAAAAAAGAAAAATGAAGAAAAAGAAAAAAAAAGAAAAATGAAGAAAAAGAAAAAAGAAACAAAAAGAAGAAAAAAAAAAAAGAAAAATCAATATTCGCCATATATTTCGCATGGAAAAAAAATCCGCCATCTTGTTTTTTTTCCTGATCATCAAGTAGACCTTTGGGTTTTGATCATCACTGTTGCCAAGAAACTACTCTTCCATCTTTTATACTCTCCGAGATAGACACCAGAGAAAGTATCTATGGCCGCCATCTTGAATCCGCCATTTTGGAGTTTTTTTTTCAAAATTGGATGTGGTTTCGAGTAATTTTTGTTGGAGCACACCCCACCTAGTTGGTCGCGTGGATAGTTGGCAAAAAACCACTCTTTCACCTTTTTTAACCCATTTCCAAAAAGGAGGAGGTTCTCAATTCGGCCAGTATATTTTTCTTTTTTAATTCTCCGAGATCTAAGACACCTATGAACCTATCAAAATCAATGTCTTGCATAGTTCCGAACTTCTAGTCCCTTCAATATTCCCCATACATTTTGTATGGAAAAAAAATCCGCCATCTTGAATTTTTTTCCTACTCACCAGGTAGACCTCCGGGTTTTGATCATCTTTTGTCGAGAAACCGCTCCTCCATCTTTTATAGTCTCCGAGAGAGAGACGGACAAAATTTGCCGCCATTTTTTTTCCGCCATTTTGGAATTTTTTTTCAACTCACTGGCAATTGCTCGAGGTTTGGAATTACATTTGGTCGAGCACCCTCCACCTATCTTCTATACCCTGGCCGTGCCCCTCGCCCGTCTCCAAACTCCTCACTCATCAGCTCTCTCCACCTTTCTCCGAGTCACATTCTTTGAGCTCTATACGACACCATGGGTGAAAAAAATTTTTTTCATACAAAATTTTACAGGAGAGGGGTCGGAAATTTGAGACGTCACAGCTCGGCCGCCATCTTGTTTTTTTAATTTTTTTCACTTTTTCTGTTAATCGTTTACTAATTTCTACAATAATCCAAAATTTCAAAGAAATCGGTTGGAAAACAAAAAAGTTGCAAGAATCACGAAAAAAAAAGAAAAAAAGAAAAGAAAAAAAGAAGAAAGAAAATGAAAAATAAAAAAAAAGAAAAAAAAAAGGAAAAAAGAAAGAAAAAAAGAAAAAAAAAGAAAAGAAAAAAAAAACGCCCAAGTGCGAGTCGGGCCTCGGTCTTTAAGGGTTCCGTTAAAAAAAATTAAAAAAGAAAAAAAAAGATAAAAAAAGAAAATGAAAAAAATAAAAAAAAAGGAAAAAAGAAAAGCGAAAAGAAAAAAAAATGAAAAAAGAAAAAAAGGAAAAAAAAAGAAAAAACGAAAAACGAAAAAGAAAAGAAAAAAGTAAAAGCAAAAGAAAAGAAAAAAGAAAAGAGAAAAAAAAGGAAAAAAAAATGAAGAAAAAGAAAAAAAAGGAGAAGAAAGAAAAAAGAAAGAAAAAAGAGAAAAAAAGAAAAGAAAAAAGAAGAATCAATATTCGCCATATATTTTGTATAGAAAAAAAATTCCGCCATCTTGATTTTTTTTCCTGTTCATCAAGTAGAACTTTGGGTCTTGATCATCTTTTGCCCAGAAACTACTCTTCTATCTTGTATACTCTCCGAGATAGACACCAGAGAACGTTTCTATGGCCGCCATCTTAAATCCGCCATTTTGGAGTTTTTTTTTCAACTCCCTGCTAATTGGATGTGGTTTCTAGTAATTTTTGTTGGAGCAAAATCAATGTCTTGCATAGTTCCCAACTTCTAGTCCCTTCAATATTCCCCATACATTTTGTATGGGGGGAAAAAAAAATCCGCCATCTTGAATTTTTTTCCTACTCACCAGGTAGACCTCCGGGTTGTGATCATCTTTTGTCGAGAAACCGCTCCTCTATCTTTTATAGTCTCCGAGAGAGAGACGGACAAAATTTGCCGCCATTTTTTTTCCGCCATTTTGGAATTTTTTTTCAACTCACTGGCAACTGCTCGAGGTTTCGAATGACATTTGGTCGAGCACCCTCCACCTATCTTCTATACCCTGGCCGTGCCCCTCGCCCGTCTCCGAACTCCTCACTCATCAGCTCTCTCCACCTTTCTCCGAGTCACATTCTTTGAGCTCTATACGACACCATGGGTGAAAAAAATTTTTTTCATACAAAATTTTACAGGAGAGGGGTGGAAATTTGAGACGTCACAGCTCGGCCGCCATCTTGTTTTTTTAATTTTTTTCACTTTTTCTGTTAATCGTTTACTAATTTCTACAATAATCCAAAATTTCAAAGAAATCGGTTGGAAAACAAAAGAGTTGCAAGATTCACGTCGGCCGCCATCTTGTTTTTCCGAATTGTCATAATTTTTCCCCACTCGAATCCCCCACCCGGACATATCTCCCCTACATCATTGTATCGTTTTCCGTCTCTTTCTAGGAGAACAATCGTGTCAATCAGTCAGTCAGTGAGTGAGTGGTAAAGCAGCTCGCGGGAAGTGTTATTACTAAAAGTAGGGCGCGTGCATGCGCGGCCCGCTAAAGCGGACCGCGATTTTTTTTGCTCATCAAGTAGACCTTCGGATTCTGGTCATCTTTTGCCAAAAAATTTGTTCGAGCACACCCCACCTATCTGCAATAACCTGGCCGTGCTCCTCATTCACAAAAGAAAAAAAGAAAAAAGAAAAAGAGCAAATAAATGAAAAATGAAAAAAAAGAAGAAAAAAAGAAAAAAGAAAAGAAAGAAAATTAAAAATGTAAAAAAATAAAAAATAAAAAAAAGGAAAAAAGAAAAGAAAAAAGGAAATAAAAGAAAATGAAAAATGAAAAAAAAGGAAAAGAAAAAGAAAAAAGGAAAAACGAAAAAGAAAAGAAAAAAGTAAAAGCAAAAGAAAAAGGAAACAAGAAAAGAGAAAAAAAAGAAAAATGAAGAAAAAGAAAAAAAAGAAAAATGAAGAAAAAGAAAAATGAAGAAAAAGAAAAAAGAAACAAAAAGAAGAAAAAAAAAAGAAAAATCAATATTCGCCATATATTTCGCATGGAAAAAAAATCCGCCATCTTGTTTTTTTTCCTGATCATCAAGTAGACCTTTGGGTTTTGATCATCACTGTTGCCAAGAAACTACTCTTCCATCTTTTATACTCTCCGAGATAGACACCAGAGAAAGTATCTATGGCCGCCATCTTGAATCCGCCATTTTGGAGTTTTTTTTTCAAAATTGGATGTGGTTTCGAGTAATTTTTGTTGGAGCACACCCCACCTAGTTGGTCGCGTGGATAGTTGGCAAAAAACCACTCTTTCACCTTTTTTAACCCATTTCCAAAAAGGAGGAGGTTCTCAATTCGGCCAGTATATTTTTCTTTTTTAATTCTCCGAGATCTAAGACACCTATGAACCTATCAAAATCAATGTCTTGCATAGTTCCGAACTTCTAGTCCCTTCAATATTCCCCATACATTTTGTATGGAAAAAAAATCCGCCATCTTGAATTTTTTTCCTACTCACCAGGTAGACCTCCGGGTTTTGATCATCTTTTGTCGAGAAACCGCTCCTCCATCTTTTATAGTCTCCGAGAGAGAGACGGACAAAATTTGCCGCCATTTTTTTTCCGCCATTTTGGAATTTTTTTTCAACTCACTGGCAATTGCTCGAGGTTTGGAATTACATTTGGTCGAGCACCCTCCACCTATCTTCTATACCCTGGCCGTGCCCCTCGCCCGTCTCCAAACTCCTCACTCATCAGCTCTCTCCACCTTTCTCCGAGTCACATTCTTTGAGCTCTATACGACACCATGGGTGAAAAAAATTTTTTTCATACAAAATTTTACAGGAGAGGGGTCGGAAATTTGAGACGTCACAGCTCGGCCGCCATCTTGTTTTTTTAATTTTTTTCACTTTTTCTGTTAATCGTTTACTAATTTCTACAATAATCCAAAATTTCAAAGAAATCGGTTGGAAAACAAAAAAGTTGCAAGAATCACGAAAAAAAAAGAAAAAAAGAAAAGAAAAAAAGAAGAAAGAAAATGAAAAATAAAAAAAAAGAAAAAAAAAGGAAAAAAGAAAGAAAAAAAGAAAAAAAAAGAAAAGAAAAAAAAAAACGCCCAAGTGCGAGTCGGGCCTCGGTCTTTAAGGGTTCCGTTAAAAAAAATTAAAAAAGAAAAAAAAAGATAAAAAATGAAAATGAAAAAAATAAAAAAAAAGGAAAAAAGAAAAGCGAAAAGAAAAAAAAATGAAAAAAGAAAAAAAGGAAAAAAAAAAGAAAAAACGAAAAACGAAAAAGAAAAGAAAAAAGTAAAAGCAAAAGAAAAGAAAAAAAGAAAAGAGAAAAAAAAGGAAAAAAAAATGAAGAAAAAGAAAAAAAAGGAGAAGAAAGAAAAAAGAAAGAAAAAAGAGAAAAAAAGAAAAGAAAAAAGAAGAATCAATATTCGCCATATATTTTGTATAGAAAAAAAATTCCGCCATCTTGATTTTTTTTCCTGTTCATCAAGTAGAACTTTGGGTCTTGATCATCTTTTGCCCAGAAACTACTCTTCTATCTTGTATACTCTCCGAGATAGACACCAGAGAACGTTTCTATGGCCGCCATCTTAAATCCGCCATTTTGGAGTTTTTTTTTCAACTCCCTGCTAATTGGATGTGGTTTCTAGTAATTTTTGTTGGAGCAAAATCAATGTCTTGCATAGTTCCCAACTTCTAGTCCCTTCAATATTCCCCATACATTTTGTATGGGGGGAAAAAAAAATCCGCCATCTTGAATTTTTTTCCTACTCACCAGGTAGACCTCCGGGTTGTGATCATCTTTTGTCGAGAAACCGCTCCTCCATCTTTTATAGTCTCCGAGAGAGAGACGGACAAAATTTGCCGCCATTTTTTTTCCGCCATTTTGGAATTTTTTTTCAACTCACTGGCAACTGCTCGAGGTTTCGAATGACATTTGGTCGAGCACCCTCCACCTATCTTCTATACCCTGGCCGTGCCCCTCGCCCGTCTCCGAACTCCTCACTCATCAGCTCTCTCCACCTTTCTCCGAGTCACATTCTTTGAGCTCTATACGACACCATGGGTGAAAAAAATTTTTTTCATACAAAATTTTACAGGAGAGGGGTGGAAATTTGAGACGTCACAGCTCGGCCGCCATCTTGTTTTTTTAATTTTTTTCATTTTTTCTGTTAATCGTTTACTAATTTCTACAATAATCCAAAATTTCAAAGAAATCGGTTGGAAAACAAAAGAGTTGCAAGATTCACGTCGGCCGCCATCTTGTTTTTCCGAAATGTCATAATTTTTCCCCACTCGAATCCCCCACCCGGACATATCTCCCCTACATCATTCTATCGTTTTTTGTCTCTTTCTAGGAGAACAATTATGTCAATCAGTGAGTGTGTCAGTCAGTCAGTGGTAATCGAGCTATATATATTATAACTAGTATTTCGCTCGGTGCGCGAGCTGCTAAAGCAGCTCGCGGGAAGTGTTATTACTACAAGTAGGGCGCGTGGGTGCGCGGCCCGCTAAAGCGGACCGCGATTTTTTTACTCATCAAGTAGACCTTCGGATTCTGGTCATCTTTTGCCAAAAAATTTGTTCGAGCACACCCCACCTATCTGCAATAACCTGGCCGTGCTCCTCATTCACAAAAGAAAAAGAAAAAAAAAGAAAAAGAGAAAAAAAAGAAAAGAAAAAAAGAAGAAAGAATAAAAGAAAATTAAAAAAAAGAAAAAGAATAAAAAAAAGGAAAAAAGAAAAAAAAAGAAAAAAAGCAAATGTAAAATGAAAAAAAAAAAAGAACAAAAGCCCTATGAACCTATCAAAATCAATGTCTTGCATAGTTCCCAACTTCTAGTCCCTTCAATATTCCCCATACATTTTGTATGGGGGGAAAAAAAAATCCGCCATCTTGAATTTTTTTCCTACTCACCAGGTAGACCTCCGGGTTGTGATCATCTTTTGTCGAGAAACCGCTCCTCCATCTTTTATAGTCTCCGAGAGAGAGACGGACAAAATTTGCCGCCATTTTTTTTCCGCCATTTTGTATTTTTTTTCAACTCACTGGCAACTGCTCGAGGTTTCGAATGACATTTGGTCGAGCACCCTCCACCTATCTTCTATACCCTGGCCGTGCCCCTCGCCCGTCTCCGAACTCCTCACTCATCAGCTCTCTCCACCTTTCTCCGAGTCACATTCTTTGAGCTCTATACGACACCATGGGTGAAAAAATTTTTTTTCATACAAAATTTTACAGGAGAGGGGTGGAAATTTGGGACGTCACAGCTCGGCCGCCATCTTGTTTTTTTAATGTTTTTCACTTTTTCTGTTAATCGTTTACTAATTTCTACAATAATCCAAAATTTCAAAGAAATCGGTTGGAAAACAAAAGAGTTGCAAGATTCACGTCGGCCGCCATCTTGTTTTTCCGAAATGTCATAATTTTTCCCCACTCGAATCCCCCACCCGGACATATCTCCCATACATCATTGTATCGTTTTTTGTCTCTTTCTAGGAGAACAATTGTGTCAATGAGTGAGTGAGTGAGTGAGTGAGTGGTAATCGAGCTATATACATTATAATAACTAGCGTTTGCTCGGTGCGCGAGCTGCTAAAGCAGCTCGCGGGAAGTGTTGTTACTACAAGTAGGGCGCGTGGGTGCGCGGCCCGCTAAAGCGGACCGCGATTGTTCGGCTATATTTATTTCGCTCGGTGCGCGAGCTGCTAAAGCAGCTCGCGGGAAGTGTTATTACTACAAGTAGGGCGCGTGGGTGCGCGGCCCGCTAAAGCGGACCGCGATTGTTCGGCTTCATGTATTTCGCTCGGTGCGCGAGCTGCTAAAGCAGCTCGCGGGAAGTGTTATTGCTACAAGTAGGGCGCGTGGGTGCGCGGCCCGCTAAAGCGGACCGCGATTGTTCGGCTTTATTTAATTCGCTCGGTGCGCGAGCTGCTAAAGCAGCTCGCGGGAAGGGTTATTACTACAAGTAAGGCGCGTGGGTGCGCGGCCCGCTAAAGCGGACCGCGATTTTTTTTACTCATCAAGTAGACCTTCGGATTCTGGTCATCTTTTGCCAAAAAATTTGTTCGAGCCCACCCCACCTATCTGCAATAACCTGGCCGTGCTCCTCATTCACAAAAGAAAAAGAAAAAAAAGAAAAAAAAAATGAAAAAAAAAAGAAAAAAAAACAAATGTAAAATGAAAAAAAGAAAAAGAAAAAAAGCCCTATGAACCTATCAAAATCAATGTCTTGCATAGTTCCCAACTTCTAGTCCCTTCAATATTCCCCATACATTTAGTATGGAAAAAAAAAATCCGCCATCTTGAATTTTTTTCCTACTCACCAGGTAGACCTCCGGGTTTTGATAATCTTTTGTCGAGAAACCGCTCCTCCATCTCTTATAGTCTCCGAGAGAGAGACGGACAAAATTTGCCGCCATTTTTTTTCCGCCATTTTGGAATTTTTTTTAACTCACTGGCAACTGCTCGAGGTTTCGAATGACATTTGGTCGAGCGCCCTCCACCTATCTTCTATACCCTGGCCGTGCCCCTCGCCCGTCTCCGAACTCCTCACTCATCAGCTCTCTCCACCTTTCTCCGAGTCACATTCTTTGAGCTCTATACGACACCGTGGGTGAAAAAAATTTTTTTCATACAAAATTTTACAGGAGAGGGGTCGGAAATTTGAGACGTCACAGCTCGGCCGCCATCTTGTTTTTTTAATTTTTTTCACTTTTTCTGTTAATCGTTTACTAATTTCTACAATAATCCAAAATTTCAAAGAAATCGGTTGGAAAACAAAAGAGTTGCAAGATTCACGTCGGCCGCCATCTTGTTTTTCCGAAATGTCATAATTTTCCCCAACTCGAATCCCCCCCCCAAACACATCTCCCGAACATCATTATATCGATTTCCGTCTCCTTCTAGGAGAACAACCCTGTCAATGAGTGAGTGAGTGTGTCAGTCAGTGGTAATCGAGCTATATATATTATAACTAGCGTTTGCTCGGTGCGCGAGCTGCTAAAGCAGCTCGCGGGAAGTGTTATTGCTCCAAGTAGGGCGCGTGGGTGCGCGGCCCGCTAAAGCGGACCGCGATTGTTCGCCTTTATTTATTTCGCTCGGTGCGCGAGCTGCTAAAGCAGCTCGCGGGAAGTGTTATTACTACAAGTAGGGCGCGTGGGTGCGCGGCCCGCTAAAGCGGACCGCGATTGTTCGGCTTTATTTATTTCGCTCGGTGCGCGAGCTGCTAAAGCAGCTCGCGGGAAGTGTTATTACTACAAGTAGGGCGCGTGGGTGCGCGGCCCGCTAAAGCGGACCGCGATTTTTTTACTCATCAAGTAGACCTTCGGATTCTGGTCATCTTTTGCCAAAAAATTTGTTCGAGCACACCCCACCTATCTGCAATAACCTGGCCGTGCTCCTCATTCACAAAAGAAAAAGAAAAAAAAAAAAAAAGAAAAAAAGCAAATGTAAAATGAAAAAAAAGAAAAAGAAAAAAAGCCCTATGAACCTATCAAAATCAATGTCTTGCATAGTTCCCAACTTCTAGTCCCTTCAATATTCCCCATACATTTTGTATGGGGGGAAAAAAAAATCCGCCATCTTGAATTTTTTTCCTACTCACCAGGTAGACCTCCGGGTTGTAATCATCTTTTGTCGAGAAACCGCTCCTCCATCTTTTATAGTCTCCGAGAGAGAGACGGACTAAATTTGCCGCCATTTTTTTTCCGCCATTTTGGATCATTATATCGATTTCCGTCTCCTTCTAGGAGAACAACCCTGTCAATGAGTGAGTGAGTGTGTCAGTCAGTGGTAATCGAGCTATATATATTATAACTAGCGTTTGCTCGGTGCGCGAGCTGCTAAAGCAGCTCGCGGGAAGTGTTATTGCTCCAAGTAGGGCGCGTGGGTGCGCGGCCCGCTAAAGCGGACCGCGATTGTTCGCCTTTATTTATTTCGCTCGGTGCGCGAGCTGCTAAAGCAGCTCGCGGGAAGTGTTATTACTACAAGTAGGGCGCGTGGGTGCGCGGCCCGCTAAAGCGGACCGCGATTGTTCGGCTTTATTTATTTCGCTCGGTGCGCGAGCTGCTAAAGCAGCTCGCGGGAAGTGTTATTACTACAAGTAGGGCGCGTGGGTGCGCGGCCCGCTAAAGCGGACCGCGATTTTTTTACTCATCAAGTAGACCTTCGGATTCTGGTCATCTTTTGCCAAAAAATTTGTTCGAGCACACCCCACCTATCTGCAATAACCTGGCCGTGCTCCTCATTCACAAAAGAAAAAGAAAAAAAAAAAAAAAGAAAAAAAGCAAATGTAAAATGAAAAAAAAGAAAAAGAAAAAAAGCCCTATGAACCTATCAAAATCAATGTCTTGCATAGTTCCCAACTTCTAGTCCCTTCAATATTCCCCATACATTTTGTATGGGGGGAAAAAAAAATCCGCCATCTTGAATTTTTTTCCTACTCACCAGGTAGACCTCCGGGTTGTAATCATCTTTTGTCGAGAAACCGCTCCTCCATCTTTTATAGTCTCCGAGAGAGAGACGGACTAAATTTGCCGCCATTTTTTTTCCGCCATTTTGGATTTTTTTTTCAACTCACTGGCAACTGCTCCAGGTTTCGAATGACATTTGGTCGAGCACCCTCCACCTATCTTCTATACCCTGGCCGTGCCCCTCACCCGTCTCCGAACTCCTCACTCATCAGCTCTCTCCACCTTTCTCCGAGTCACATTCTTTGAGCTCTATACGACAGCATGGGTGAAAAAAATTTTTTTCATACAAAATTTTACAGGAGAGGGGTGGAAATTTGAGACGTCACAGCTCGGCCGCCATCTTGTTTTTTTAATTTTTTTCACTTTTTCTGTTAATCGTTTACTAATTTCTACAATAATCCAAAATTTCAAAGAAATCGGTTGGAAAACAAAAGAGTTGCAAGATTCACGTCGGCCGCCATCTTGTTTTTCCGAAATGTCATAATTTTTCCCCACTCGAATCCTCCACCCGAACATATCTCCCGTACATCATTTTATCGTTTTTTGTCTCTTTCTAGGAGAACAATTATGTCAATCAGTCAGTGAATCAGTCAGTCAGTGGTAATCGAGCTATATATATTATAACTAGCATTTGCTCGGTGCGCGAGCTGCTAAAGCAGCTCGCGGGAAGTGTTGTTACTACAAGTAGGGCGCGTGGGTGCGCGGCCCGCTAAAGCGGACCGCGATTGTTCGGCTTTATTTATTTCGCTCGGTGCGCGAGCTGCTAAAGCAGCTCGCGGGAAGTGTTATTACTACAAGTAGGGCGCGTGGGTGCGCGGCCCGCTAAAGCGGACCGCGATTTTTTTACTCATCAAGTAGACCTTCGGATTCTGGTCATCTTTTGCCAAAAAATTTGTTCGAGCACACCCCACCTATCTGCAATAACCTGGCCGTGCTCCTCATTCACAAAAGAAAAAGAAAAAAAAAAGAAAAAAAAAGAAAAAAGAGAAAAAAAGCAAATGTAAAATGAAAAAAAAGAAAAAGAAAAAAAGCCCTATGAACCTATCAAAATCTATATCTTGCATAGTTCCCAACTTCTAGTCCCTTCAATATTCCCCATATACATTTTGTATGAAAAAAAAAAATCCGCCATCTTGAATTTTTTTCCTACTCACCAGGTAGACCTCCGGGTTTTGATCATCCTTTGTCGAGAAACCGCTCCTCCATCTTTTATAGTCTCCGAGAGAGAGACGGACAAAATTTGCCGCCATTTTTTTTCCGCCATTTTGGATTTTTTTTTCAACTCACTGGCAACTGCTCGAGGTTTCGAATGACATTTGGTCGAGCACCCTCCACCTATCTTCTATACCCTGGCCGTGCCCCTCGCCCGTCTCCGAACTCCTCACTCATCAGCTCTCTCCACCTTTCTCCGAGTCACATTCTTTGAGCTCTATACGACACCATGGGTGAAAAAAATTTTTTTCATACAAAATTTTACAGGAGAGTGGTCGGAAATTTGAGACGTCACAGCTCGGCCGCCATCTTGTTTTTTTAATTTTTTTCACTTTTTCTGTTAATCGTTTACTAATTTCTACAATAATCCAAAATTTCAAAGAAATCGGTCGGAAAACAAAAGAGTTGCAAGATTCACGTCGGCCGCCATCTTGTTTTTCCGAAATGTCATAATTTTCCCCAACTCGAATCCCCCCCCCAAACACATCTCCCGAACATCATTATATCGATTTCCGTCTCCTTCTAGGAGAACAACCCTGTCAATGAGTCAGTGAATCAGTCAGTCAGTGGTAATCGAGCTATATATATTATAATAACTAGCGTTTGCTCGGTGCGCGAGCTGCTAAAGCAGCTCGCGGGAAGTGTTTTACTAAAAGTAAGGCGCGTGGGTGCGCGGCCCGCTAAAGCGGACCGCGATTGTTCGGCTTTATTTATTTCGCTCGGTGCGCGAGCTGCTAAAGCAGCTCGCGGGAAGTGTTATTGCTACAAGTAGGGCGCGTGGGTGCGCGGCCCGCTAAAGCGGACCGCGATTGTTCGGCTTTATTTATTTCGCTCGGTGCGCGAGCTGCTAAAGCAGCTCGCGGGAAGTGTTATTACTACAAGTAGGGCGCGTGGGTGCGCGGCCCGCTAAAGCGGACCGCGATTTTTTTACTCATCAAGTAGACCTTCGGATTCTGGTCATCTTTTGCCAAAAAATTTTTTCGAGCACACCCCACCTATCTGCAATAACCTGGCCGTGCTCCTCATTCACAAATGAAAAAGTAAAAAAAAGAAAAAAAAAAAGAAAAAATGCAAATGTAAAATGAAAAAAAAGAAAAAGAAAAAAGCCCTATGAACCTATCAAACTCATTGTCTTGCATAGTTCCCAACTTCTAGTCCCTTCAATATTCCCCATACATTTTATATGGGGGAAAAAAAAAATCTGCCATCTTGAATTTTTTTCTACTCACCAGGTAGACCTCCGGGTTTTGATCATCTTTTGTCGAGAAACCGCTCCTCCATCTTTTATAGTCTCCGAGAGAGAGACGGACAAAATTTGCCGCCATTTTTTTTCCGCCATTTTGGATTTTTTTTTCAACTCACTGGCAACTGCTCGAGGTTTCGAATGACATTTGGTCGAGCACCCTCCACCTATCTTCTATACCCTGGCCGTGCCCCTCGCCAGTCTCCAAACTCCTCACTCATCAGCTCTCTCCAGCTCTCTCCGAGTCACATTCTTTGAGCTCTATACGACACCATGGGTGAAAAAAATTTTTTTCATACAAAATTTTACAGGAGTGGGGTCGGAAATTTGAGACGTCACAGCTCGGCCGCCATCTTGTTTTTTTAATTTTTTTCACTTTTTCTGTTAATCGTTTACTAATTTCTACGATAATCCAAAATTTCAAAGAAATCGGTTGGAAAACAAAAGAGTTGCAAGATTCACGTCGGCCGCCATCTTGTTTTTCCGAAATGTCATAATTTTTCCCCACTCGAATCCCCAACCCGGACATATCTCCCGTACATCATTGTATCGTTTTCCGTCTCTTTCTAGGAGAACAATCGTGTCAATCAGTCAGTGAGTCAGTGAGTGGTAATCGAGCTATATATATTATAATAACTAGCATTTGCTCGGTGCGCGAGCTGCTAAAGCAGCTCGCGGGAAGTGTTGTTACTACAAGTAGGGCGCGTGGGTGCGCGGCCCGCTAAAGCGGACCGCGATTGTTCGGCTTTATTTATTTCGCTCGGTGCGCGAGCTGCTAAAGCAGCTCGCGGGAAGTGTTATTACTACAAGTAGGGCGCGTGGGTGCGCGGCCCGCTAAAGCGGACCGCGATTTTTTTACTCATCAAGTAGACCTTCGGATTCTGGTCATCTTTTGCCAAAAAATTTGTTCGAGCACACCCCACCTATCTGCAATAACCTGGCCGTGCTCCTCATTCACAAAAGAAAAAGAAAAAAAAAAGAAAAAAAAAGAAAAAAGAGAAAAAAAGCAAATGTAAAATGAAAAAAAAGAAAAAGAAAAAAAGCCCTATGAACCTATCAAAATCTATATCTTGCATAGTTCCCAACTTCTAGTCCCTTCAATATTCCCCATATACATTTTGTATGAAAAAAAAAAATCCGCCATCTTGAATTTTTTTCCTACTCACCAGGTAGACCTCCGGGTTTTGATCATCCTTTGTCGAGAAACCGCTCCTCCATCTTTTATAGTCTCCGAGAGAGAGACGGACAAAATTTGCCGCCATTTTTTTTCCGCCATTTTGGATTTTTTTTTCAACTCACTGGCAACTGCTCGAGGTTTCGAATGACATTTGGTCGAGCACCCTCCACCTATCTTCTATACCCTGGCCGTGCCCCTCGCCCGTCTCCGAACTCCTCACTCATCAGCTCTCTCCACCTTTCTCCGAGTCACATTCTTTGAGCTCTATACGACACCATGGGTGAAAAAAATTTTTTTCATACAAAATTTTACAGGAGAGTGGTCGGAAATTTGAGACGTCACAGCTCGGCCGCCATCTTGTTTTTTTAATTTTTTTCACTTTTTCTGTTAATCGTTTACTAATTTCTACAATAATCCAAAATTTCAAAGAAATCGGTCGGAAAACAAAAGAGTTGCAAGATTCACGTCGGCCGCCATCTTGTTTTTCCGAAATGTCATAATTTTCCCCAACTCGAATCCCCCCCCCAAACACATCTCCCGAACATCATTATATCGATTTCCGTCTCCTTCTAGGAGAACAACCCTGTCAATGAGTCAGTGAATCAGTCAGTCAGTGGTAATCGAGCTATATATATTATAATAACTAGCGTTTGCTCGGTGCGCGAGCTGCTAAAGCAGCTCGCGGGAAGTGTTTTACTAAAAGTAAGGCGCGTGGGTGCGCGGCCCGCTAAAGCGGACCGCGATTGTTCGGCTTTATTTATTTCGCTCGGTGCGCGAGCTGCTAAAGCAGCTCGCGGGAAGTGTTATTGCTACAAGTAGGGCGCGTGGGTGCGCGGCCCGCTAAAGCGGACCGCGATTGTTCGGCTTTATTTATTTCGCTCGGTGCGCGAGCTGCTAAAGCAGCTCGCGGGAAGTGTTATTACTACAAGTAGGGCGCGTGGGTGCGCGGCCCGCTAAAGCGGACCGCGATTTTTTTACTCATCAAGTAGACCTTCGGATTCTGGTCATCTTTTGCCAAAAAATTTTTTCGAGCACACCCCACCTATCTGCAATAACCTGGCCGTGCTCCTCATTCACAAATGAAAAAGTAAAAAAAAGAAAAAAAAAAAGAAAAAATGCAAATGTAAAATGAAAAAAAAGAAAAAGAAAAAAGCCCTATGAACCTATCAAACTCATTGTCTTGCATAGTTCCCAACTTCTAGTCCCTTCAATATTCCCCATACATTTTATATGGGGGAAAAAAAAAATCTGCCATCTTGAATTTTTTTCTACTCACCAGGTAGACCTCCGGGTTTTGATCATCTTTTGTCGAGAAACCGCTCCTCCATCTTTTATAGTCTCCGAGAGAGAGACGGACAAAATTTGCCGCCATTTTTTTTCCGCCATTTTGGATTTTTTTTTCAACTCACTGGCAACTGCTCGAGGTTTCGAATGACATTTGGTCGAGCACCCTCCACCTATCTTCTATACCCTGGCCGTGCCCCTCGCCAGTCTCCAAACTCCTCACTCATCAGCTCTCTCCAGCTCTCTCCGAGTCACATTCTTTGAGCTCTATACGACACCATGGGTGAAAAAAATTTTTTTCATACAAAATTTTACAGGAGTGGGGTCGGAAATTTGAGACGTCACAGCTCGGCCGCCATCTTGTTTTTTTAATTTTTTTCACTTTTTCTGTTAATCGTTTACTAATTTCTACGATAATCCAAAATTTCAAAGAAATCGGTTGGAAAACAAAAGAGTTGCAAGATTCACGTCGGCCGCCATCTTGTTTTTCCGAAATGTCATAATTTTTCCCCACTCGAATCCCCAACCCGGACATATCTCCCGTACATCATTGTATCGTTTTCCGTCTCTTTCTAGGAGAACAATCGTGTCAATCAGTCAGTGAGTCAGTGAGTGGTAATCGAGCTATATATATTATAACTAGCGTTTGCTCGGTGCGCGAGCTGCTAAAGCAGCTCGCGGGAAGTGTTGTTACTAAAAGTAAGGCGCGTGGGTGCGCGGCCGCGGCCCGCTAAAGCGGACCGCGATTGTTCGGCTTTATTTATTTCGCTCGGTGCGCGAACTGCTAAAGCAGATCGCGGGAAGTGTTATTGCTACAAGTAGGGCGCGTGGGTGCGCGGCCCGCTAAAGCGGACCGCGATTGTTCGGCTTTATTCATTTCGCTCGGTGCGCGAGCTGCTAAAGCAGCTCGCGGGATGTGTTATTACTACAAGTAGGGCGCGTGGGTGCGCGGCCCGCTAAAGCGGACCGCGATTTTTTTACTCATCAAGTAGCCCTTCGGATTCTGGTCATCTTTTGCCAAAAAATTTGTTCGAGCACACCCCACCTATCTGCAATAACCTGGCCGTGCTCCTCATTCACAAAAGAAAAAGAAAAAAAAAAAGAAAAAAAAAATGAAAAAAAAGAAAAAAAAACAAATGTAAAATGAAAAAAAAGAAAAAGAAAAAAAGCCCTATGAACCTATCAAAATCAATGTCTTGCATAGTTCCCAACTTCTAGTCCCTTCAATATTCCCCATACATTTAGTATGGAAAAAAAAACCGCCATCTTGAATTTTTTTCCTACTCACCAGGTAGACCTCCTGGTTTTGATCATCTTTTGTCGAGAAACCGCTCCTCCATCTTTTATAGTCTCCGTAGTCTATTATAAAGCGTTTGCTCGGTGCGCGAGCTGCTAAAGCAGCTCGCGGGAAGTGTTTTACTAAAAGTAAGGCGCGTGGGTGCGCGGCCCGCTAAAGCGGACCGCGATTGCTCGGCTTTATTTATTTCGCTCGGTGCGCGAGCTGCTAAAGCAGCTCACGGGAAGTGTTGTTGCCACAAGTAGGGCGCGTGGGTGCGCGGCCCGCTAAAGCGGACCGCGATTTATTTACTCATCAAGTAGACCTTCGGATTCTGGTCATCTTTTGCCAAAAAATTTGTTCGAGCACACCCCACCTATCTGCAATAACCTGGCCGTGCTCCTCATTCACAAAAGAAAAAAAAAAAAAAAGAAAAAAAAAAGAAAAAAAAGAAAAAAAGCAAATGTAAAATGAAAAAAAAGAAAAAGAAAAAAAGCCCTATGAACCTATCAAAATCAATGTCTTGCATAGTTCCCAACTTCTAGTCCGTTCTATATTCCCCATACATTTTGTATGGGGGGAAAAAAAAATCCGCCATCTTGAATTTTTTTCCTACTCACCAGGTAGACCTCCGGGTTGTGATCATCTTTTGTCGAGAAACCGCTCCTCCATCTTTTATAGTCTCCGAGAGAGAGACGGACAAAATTTGCCGCCATTTTTTTTCCGCCATTTTGGAATTTTTTTTCAACTCACTGGCAACTGCTCGAGGTTTCGAATGACATTTGGTCGAGCACCCTCCACCTATCTTCTATACCCTGGCCGTGCCCCTCGCCCGTCTCCGAACTCCTCACTCATCAGCTCTCTCCATCTTTCTCCGAGTCACATTCTTTGAGCTCTATACGACGCCATGGGTGAAAAAAATTTTTTTCATACAAAATTTTACAGGAGAGGGGTGGAAATTTGAGACGTCACAGCTCGGCCGCCATCTTGTTTTTTTTAATTTTTTTCACTTTTTCTGTTAATCGTTTACTAATTTCTACAATAATCCAAAATTTCAAAGAAATCGGTTGGAAAACAAAAGAGTTGCAAGATTCACGTCGGCCGCCATCTTGTTTTTCCGAATTGTCATAATTTTCCCCAACTCGAATCCCCCCCCAAGCACATCTCCCGAACATCATTATATCGATTTCCGTCTCCTTCTAGGAGAACAACCCTGTCAATCAGTGAGTGAGTGAGTGAATCAGTCAGTGGTAATAGAGCTATATATATTATAAAGCGTTTGCTCGGTGCGCGAGCTGCTAAAGCAGCTCGCGGGAAGTGTTTTACTAAAAGTAAGGCGCGTGGGTGCGCGGCCCGCTAAAGCGGACCGCGATTGCTCGGCTTTATTTATTTCGCTCGGTGCGCGAGCTGCTAAAGCAGCTCACGGGAAGTGTTGTTGCCACAAGTAGGGCGCGTGGGTGCGCGGCCCGCTAAAGCGGACCGCGATTTATTTACTCATCAAGTAGACCTTCGGATTCTGGTCATCTTTTGCCAAAAAATTTGTTCGAGCACACCCCACCTATCTGCAATAACCTGGCCGTGCTCCTCATTCACAAAAGAAAAAAAAAAAAAAAGAAAAAAAAAAGAAAAAAAAGAAAAAAAGCAAATGTAAAATGAAAAAAAAGAAAAAGAAAAAAAGCCCTATGAACCTATCAAAATCAATGTCTTGCATAGTTCCCAACTTCTAGTCCGTTCTATATTCCCCATACATTTTGTATGGGGGGAAAAAAAATCCGCCATCTTGAATTTTTTTCCTACTCACCAGGTAGACCTCCGGGTTGTGATCATCTTTTGTCGAGAAACCGCTCCTCCATCTTTTATAGTCTCCGAGAGAGAGACGGACAAAATTTGCCGCCATTTTTTTTCCGCCATTTTGGAATTTTTTTCAACTCACTGGCAACTGCTCGAGGTTTCGAATGACATTTGGTCGAGCACCCTCCACCTATCTTCTATACCCTGGCCGTGCCCCTCGCCCGTCTCCGAACTCCTCACTCATCAGCTCTCTCCATCTTTCTCCGAGTCACATTCTTTGAGCTCTATACGACACCATGGGTGAAAAAAATTTTTTTCATACAAAATTTTACAGGAGAGGGGTGGAAATTTGAGACGTCACAGCTCGGCCGCCATCTTGTTTTTTTAATTTTTTTCACTTTTTCTGTTAATCGTTTACTAATTTCTACAATAATCCAAAATTTCAAAGAAATCGGTTGGAAAACAAAAGAGTTGCAAGATTCACGTCGGCCGCCATCTTGTTTTTCCGAAATGTCATAATTTTCCCCAACTCGAATCCCCCCCCCTAACACATCTCCCGAACATCATTATATCGATTTCCGTCTCCTTCTAGGAGAACAACCCTGTCAATGAGTGAGTGAGTGAGTGAGTGAGTGTGTCAGTGGTAATCGAGCTATATATATTATAACTAGCATTTGCTCGGTGCGCGAGCTGCTGAAGCAGCTCGCGGGAAGTGTTTTACTAAAAGTAAGGCGCGTGGGTGCGCGGCCCGCTAAAGCGGACCGCGATTGTTCGGCTTTATTTATTTCGCTCGGTGCGCGAGCTGCTAAAGCAGCTCGCGGGAAGTGTTATTACTACAAGTAGGGCGCGTGGGTGCACGGCCCGCTAAAGCGGACCGCGATTTTTTTACTCATCAAGTAGAACTTCGGATTCTGGTCATCTTTTGCCAAAAAATTTGTTCGAGCACACCCCACCTATCTGCAATAACCTGGCCGTGCTCCTCATTCACAAAAGAAAAAGAAAAAAAAAGAAAAAAAAAAGAAAAAAAGCAAATGTAAAATGAAAAAAAAGAAAAAGAAAAAAAGCCCTATGAACCTATCAAAATCAATGTCTTGCATTTGCATTCCCAACTTCTAGTCCCTTCAATATTCCCCATACATTTTGTACGGAAAAAAAAAATCCGCCATCTTGAATTTTTTTCCTACTCACTAGGTAGACCTCCGGGTTTTGATCATCTTTTGTCGAGAAACCGCTCCTCCATCTTTTATAGTCTCCGAGAGAGAGACGGACAAAATTTGCCGCCATTTTTTTTCCGCCATTTTGGAATTTTTTTCAACTCACTAGCAAATGCTCGAGGTTTCGAATGACATTTGGTCGAGCACCCTCCACCTATCTACTATACCCTGGCCGTGCCCCTCGCCCGTCTCCGAACTCCTCACTCATCAGCTCTCGCCACCTTTCTCCGAGTCACATTCTTTGAGCTCTATACGACACCATGGGTGAAAAAAATTTTTTTCATACAAAATTTTACAGGAGAGGGGTCTGAAATTTGAGACGTCACAGCTCGGCCGCCATCTTGTTTTTTAAATTTTTTTCACTTTTTCTGTTAATCGTTTACTAATTTCTACAATAATCCAAAATTTCAAAGAAATCGGTTGGAAAACAAAAGAGTTGCAAGATTCACGTCGGCCGCCATCTTGTTTTTCCGAAATGTCATAATTTTCCCCAACTCGAATCCCCCCCCCAAACACATCTCCCGAACATCATTATATCGATTTCCGTCTCCTTCTAGGAGAACAACCCTGTCAATCAGTGAGTCAGTGAGTGAATCAGTCAGTGGTAATCGAGCTATATATATTATAATAACTAGTATTTCGCTCGGTGCGCGAGCTGCTAAAGCAGCTCGCGGGAAGTGTTTTACTAAAAGTAAGGCGCGTGGGTGCGCGGCCCGCTAAAGCGGACCGCGATTGTTCGGCTTTATTTATTTCGCTCGGTGCGCGAGCTGCTAAAGCAGCTCTCGGGAAGTGTTATTACTACAAGTAGGGCGCGTGGGTGCGCGGCCCGCTAAAGCGGACCGCGATTGTTCGGCTTTATTTATTTCGCTCGGTGCGCGAGCTGCTAAAGCAGCTCGCGGGAAGTGTTATTGCTACAAGTAGGGCGCGTGGGTGCGCGGCCCGCTAAAGCGGACCGCGATTTTTTTTCTCATCAAGTAGACCTTCGGATTCTGGACATCTTTTGCCAAAAAATTTGTTCGAGCACACCCCACCTATCTGCAATAACCTGGCCGTGCTCCTCATTCACAAAAGAAAAAGAAAAAAAAAAAAGAAAAAAAGCAAATGTAAAATGAAAAAAAAGAAAAAGAAAAAAAGCCCTATGAACCTATCAAAATCAATGTCTTGCATAGTTCCCAACTTCTAGTCCCTTCAATATTCCCCATACATTTAGTATGGAAAAAAAAAATCCGCCATCTTGAAATTTTTTCCTACTCACCAGGTAGACCTCCGGGTTTTGATCATATTTTGTCGAGAAACCGCTCCTCCATCTTTTATAGTCTCCGAGAGAGAGACGGACAAAATTTGCCGCCATTTTTTTTCCGCCATTTTGGAATTTTTTTTCAACTTACTGGCAACTGCTCGAGGTTTCGAATGACATTTGGTCGAGCACCCTCCACCTATCTACTATACCCTGGCCGTGCCCCTCGCCCGTCTCCGAACTCCTCACTCATCAGCTCTCGCCACCTTTCTCCGAGTCATATTCTTTGAGCTCTATACGACACCATGGGTGAAAAAAATTTTTTTCATACAAAATTTTACAGGAGAGGGGTCGGAAATTTGAGACGTCACAGCTCGCCGCCATCTTGTTTTTTTAATTTTTTTCACTTTTTCTGTTTATCGTTTACTAATTTCTACAATAATCCAAAATTTCAAAGAAATCGGTTGGAAAACAAAAGAGTTGCAAGATTCACGTCGGCCGCCATCTTGTTTTTCCGAAATGTCATAATTTTCCCCAACTCGAATCCCCCACCTGGACATATCTCCCCTACATCATTATATCGATTTCCGTCTCCTTCTAGGAGAACAACCCTGTCAATGAGTGAGTGAGTGAGTGAGTGAGTGTGTCAGTCAGTGGTAATCGAGCTATATATATTACTAGCGTTTGCTCGGTGCGCGAGCTGCTAAAGCAGCTCGCGGGAAGTGTTATTGCTACAAGTAGGGCGCGTGGGTGCGCGGCCCGCTAAAGCGGACCGCGATTGTTTGGCTTTATTTATTTCGCTCGGTGCGCGAGCTGCTAAAGCAGCTCGCGGGAAGTGTTATTACTACAAGTAGGGCGCGTGGGTGCGCGGCCCGCTAAAGCGGACCGCGATTTTTTTACTCATCAAGTAGACCTTCGGGTTCTGGTCATCTTTTGCCAAAAAATTTGTTCGAGCACACCCCACCTATCTGCAATAACCTGGCCGTGCTCCTCATTCACAAAAGAAAAAAAAGAAAAAAAAATGAAAAAAAAGAAAAAAAACAAATGTAAAATGAAAAAAAGAAAAAGAAAAAAATCCCTATGAACCTATCAAAATCAATGTCTTGCATAGTTCCCAACTTCTAGTCCCTTCAATATTTCCCATACATTTTGTATGGGGGAAAAAAAAAATCCGCCATCTTGAATTTTTTTCCTACTCACCAGGTAGACCTCCGGGTTGTGATCATCTTTTGTCGAGAAACCGCTCCTCCATCTTTTATAGTCTCCGAGAGAGAGACGGACAAAATTTGCCGCCATTTTTTTTCCGCCATTTTGGAATTTTTTTTCAACTCACTGGCAACTGCTCGAGGTTTCGAATGACATTTGGTCGAGCACCCTCCACCTATCTACTATACCCTGGCCGTGCCCCTCGCCCGTCTCCGAACTCCTCACTCATCAGCTCTCGCCACCTTTCTCCGAGTCACATTCTTTGATCTCTATACGACACCATGGGTGAAAAAAATTTTTTTCATACAAAATTTTACAGGAGAGGGGTGGAAATTTGAGACGTCACAGCTCGGCCGCCATCTTGTTTTTTTAATTTTTTTCACTTTTTCTGTTAATCGTTTACTAATTTCTACAATAATCCAAAATTTCAAAGAAATCGGTTGGAAAACAAAAGAGTTGCAAGATTCACGTCGGCCGCCATCTTGTTTTTCCGAAATGTCATAATTTTTCCCCACTCGAATCCCCCACCCGAACATATCTCCCGTACATCATTGTATCGTTTTCCGTCTCTTTCTAGGAGAACAATCGTGTCAATGAGTGAGTCAGTCAGTGAATCAGTGGTAATCGAGCTATATATATTATAACTAGCGTTTGCTCGGTGCGCGAGCTGCTAAAGCAGCTCGCGGGAAGTGTTATTGCTACAAGTAGGGCGCGTGGGTGCGCGGCCCGCTAAAGCGGACCGCGATTGTTCGGCTTTATTTATTTAGCTCGGTGCGCGAGCTGCTAAAGCAGCTCGCGGGAAGTGTTATTACTACAAGTAGGGCGCGTGGGTGCGCGGCCCGCTAAAGCGGACCGCGATTTTTTTACTCATCAAGTAGACCTTCGGATTCTGGTCATCTTTTGCCAAAAAATTTGTTCGAGCACACCCCACCTATCTGCAATAACCTGGCCGTGCTCCTCATTCACAAATGAAAAAGAAAAAAAAAGAAAAAAAAAAGAAAAAAAGCAAATGTAAAATGAAAAAAAAGAAAAAGAAAAAAAGCCCTATGAACCTATCAAAATCAATGTCTTGCATAGTTCCCAACTTCTAGTCCCTTCAATATTCCCCATACATTTTGTATGGAAAAAAAAAATCCGCCATCTTGAATTTTTTTCCTACTCATCAGGTAGACCTCCGGGTTGTGATCATCTTTTGTCGAGAAACCGCTCCTCCATCTTTTATAGTCTCCGAGAGAGAGACGGACAAAATTTGCCGCCATTTTTTTTCCGCCATTTTGAAATTTTTTTTCAACTCACTGGCAACTGCTCGAGGTTTCGAATGACATTTGGTCGAGCACCCTCCACCTATCTTCTACACCCTGGCCGTGCCCCTCGCCCGTCTCCGAACTCCTCACTCATCAGCTCTCTCCACCTTTCTCCGAGTCACATTCTTTGAGCTCTATACGACACCATGGGTGAAAAAAATTTTTTTCATACAAAATTTTACAGGAGAGGAGTCGGAAATTTGAGACGTCACAGCTCGGCCGCCATCTTGATTTTTTAATTTTTTTCACTTTTTCTGTTAATCGTTTACTAATTTCTACAATAGTCCAAAATTTCAAAGAAATCGGTCGGAAAACAAAAGAGTTGCAAGATTCACGTCGGCCGCCATCTTGTTTTTCCGAAATGTCATAATTTTCCCCAACTCGAATCCCCCCCCCAAGCACATCTCCCAAACATCATTATATCGATTTCCGTCTCCTTCTAGGAGAACAACCCTGTCAATCAGTGAGTGAGTGAATCAGTGAGTGGTAATCGAGCTATATATATTATAATAACTAGTATTTCGCTCGGTGCGCGAGCTGCTAAAGCAGCTCGCGGGAAGTGTTTTACTAAAAGTAAGGCGCGTGGGTGCGCGGCCCGCTAAAGCGGACCGCGATTGTTCGGCTTTATTTACTTCGCTCGGTGCGCGAGCTGCTAAAGCAGCTCGCGGGAAGTGTTATTACTACAAGTAGGGCGCGTGGGTGCGCGGCCCGCTAAAGCGGACCGCGATTTTTTTACTCATCAAGTAGCCCTTCGGATTCTGGTCATCTTTTGCCAAAAAATTTGTTCGAGCACACCCCACCTATCTGTAATAACCTGGCCGTGCTCCTCATTCACAAAAGAAAAAGAAAAAAAAACAAAAAAAAATGAAAAAAACAAAAAAAAAAACAAATGTAAAATGAAAAAAAAAGAAAAAGAAAAAAAAGCCCTATGAACGTATCAAAATCAATGTCTTGCATAGTTCCCAACTTCTAGTCCCTTCAATATTCCCCATACATTTAGTATGGAAAAAAAAATTCCGCCATCTTGAATTTTTTTCCTACTCACCAGGTAGACCTCAGGGTTTTGATCATCTTTTGTCGAGAAACCGCTCCTCCATCTCTTATAGTCTCCGAGAGAGAGACGGACAAAATTTGCCGCCATTTTTTTTCCGCCATTTTGGAATTTTTTTTCAACTCACTGGCAACTGCTCGAGGTTTCGAATGACATTTGGTCGAGCACCCTCCACCTATCTACTATACCCTGGCCGTGCCCCTCGCCCGTCTCCGAACTCCTCACTCATCAGCTCTCTCCACCTTTCTCCGAGTCACATTCTTTGAGCTCTGTACGACACCATGGGTGAAAAAAATTTTTTTCATACAAAATTTTACAGGAGAGGGGTCGGAAATTTGAGACGTCACAGATCGGCCGCCATCTTGTTTTTTTAACTTTTTTCATTTTTTCTGTTAATCGTTTACTAATTTCTACAATAATCCAAAATTTCAAAGAAATCGGTTGGAAAACAAAAGAGTTGCAAGATTCACGTCGGCCGCCATCTTGTTTTTCCGAAATGTCATAATTTTCCCCAACTCGAATCCCCCCCCCCAAACACATCTCCCGAACATCATTATATCGATTTCCGTCTCCTTCTAGGAGAACAACCCTGTCAATCAGTCAGTGAGTGAGTGAATCAGTCAGTGGTAATCGAGCTATATATATTTTATAACTAGCGTTTGCTCGGTGCGCGAGCTGCTAAAGCAGCTCGCGGGAAGTGTTTTACTAAAAGTAAGGCGCGTGGGTGCGCGGCCCGCTAAAGCGGACCGCGATTGTTCGGCTTTATTTATTTCGCTCGGTGCGCGAGCTGCTAAAGCAGCTCGCGGGAAGTGTTATTGCTACAAGTAGGGCGCGTGGGTGCGCGGCCCGCTAAAGCGGACCGCGATTTTTTTACTCATCAAGTAGACCTTCGGATTCTGGTCATCTTTTGCCAAAAAATTTGTTCGAGCACATCCACCTATCTGCAATAACCTGGCCGTGCTCCTCATTCACAAAAGAAAAAGAAAAAAAAGAAAAAAAAAAAGAAAAAAGAAAAAAAGCAAATGTAAAATGAAAAAAGAAAAAGAAAAAGAAAAAAGCCCTATGAACCTATCAAAATCAATGTCTTGCATAGTTCCCAGCTTCTAGTCCCTTCAATATTCCCCATACATTTAGTATGGAAAAAAAAAAATCCGCCATCTTGAATTTTTTTCCTACTCACCAGGTAGACCTCCGAGTTTTGATCATCTTTTGTCGAGAAACCGCTCCTCCATCTTTTATAGTCTCCGAGAGAGAGACGGACAAAATTTGCCGCCATTTTTTTTCCGCCATTTTGGAATTTTTTTTCAACTCACTGGCAACTGCTCGAGGTTTCGAATGACATTTGGTCGAGCACCCTCCACCTATCTACTATACCCTGGCTGTGCCCCTCGCCCGTCTCCGAACTCCTCACTCATCAGCTCTCGCCACCTTTCTCCGAGTCACATTCTTTGAGCTCTATACGACACCATGGGTGAAAAAAATTTTTTTCATACAAATTTTTACAGGAGAGGGGTCTGAAATTTGAGACGTCACAGCTCGGCCGCCATCTTGTTTTTTTAATGTTTTTCACTTTTTCTGTTGATCGTTACTTATTTCTACAATAATCCAAATTTCAAAGAAATCGGTTGGAAAACAAAAGAGTTGCAAGATTCACGTCGGCCGCCATCTTGTTTTTCCGAAATGTCATAATTTTTCCCCACTCGAATCCCCCACCCGAACATATCTCCCGTACATCATTGTATCGTTTTCCGTCTCTTTCTAGGAGAACAATCGTGTCAATCAGTGAGTGTGTCAGTCAGTCAGTGGTAATCGAGCTATATATATTATAACTAGCGTTTGCTCGGTGCGCGAGCTGCTAAAGCAGCTCGCGGGAAGTGTTATTGCTACAAGTAGGGCGCGTGGGTGCGCGGCCCGCTAAAGCGGACCGCGATTGTTCGGCTTTATTTATTTCGCTCGGTGCGCGAGCTGCTAAAGCAGCTTGCGGGAAGTGTTATTACTACAAGTAGGGCGCGTGGGTGCGCGGCCCGCTAAAGCGGACCGCGACTTTTTTACTCATCAAGTAGACCTTCGGATTCTGGTCATCTTTTGCCAAAAAATTTGTTCGAGCACACCCCACCTATCTGCAATAACCTGGCCGTGCTCCTCATTCACAAATGAAAAGAAAAAAAAAGAAAAAAAGCAAATGTAAAATGAAAAAAAAGAAAAAGAAAAAAGCCCTATGAACCTATCAAAACCAATGTCTTGCATAGCTCCCAACTTCTAGTCCCTTCAATATTCCCCATACATTTTGTATGGGGGGAAAAAAAATCCGCCATCTTGAATTTTTTTCCTACTCACCAGGTAGACCTCCGGGTTGTGATCATCTTTTGTCGAGAAACCGCTCCTCCATCTTTTATAGTCTCCGAGAGAGAGACGGACAAAATTTGCCGCCATTTTTTTTCCACCATTTTGGAATTTTTTTTCAACTCACTGGCAACTGCTCGAGGTTTCGAATGACATTTGGTCGAGCACCCTCCACCTATCTTCTATACCCTGGCCGTGCCCCTCGCCCGTCTCCGAACTCCTCACTCATCAGCTCTCTCCACCTTTCTCCGAGTCACATTCTTTGAGCTCTATACGACACCATCGGTGAAAAAAATTTATTTCATACAAAATTTTACAGGAGAGGGGTGGAAATTTGAGACGTCACAGCTCGGCCGCCATCTTGTTTTTTTAATTTTTTTCACTTTTTCTGTTAATCGTTTACTAATTTCTACAATAATCCAAAATTTCAAAGAAATCGGTTGGAAAACAAAAGAGTTGCAAGATTCACGTCGGCCGCCATCTTGTTTTTCCGAAATGTCATAATTTTTCCCCACTCGAATCCCCCACCCGAACATATCTCCCGAACATCATTATATCGATTTCCGTCTCCTTCTAGGAGAACAATTATGTCAATCAGTGAGTCAGTCAGTCAGTGGTAATTGAGCTATATATATTATAATAACTAGCGTTTGCTCGGTGCGCGAGCTGCTAAAGCAGCTCGCGGGAAGTGTTATTGCTACAAAGTAGGGCGCGTGGGTGCGCGGCCCGCTAAAGCGGTCCGCGATTGTTCGGCTTTATTTATTTCGCTCGGTGCGCGAGCTGCTAAAGCAGCTCGCGGGAAGTGTTATTGCTACAAGTAGGGCGCGTGGGTGCGCGGCCCGCTAAAGCGGACCGCGATTGTTCGGCTTTATTTATTTCGCTCGGTGCGCGAGCTGCTAAAGCAGCTCGCGGGATGTGTTATTACTACAAGTAGGGCGCGTGGGTGCGCGGCCCGCTAAAGCGGACCGCGATTTTTTTACTCATCCAGTAGCCCTTCGGATTCTGGTCATCTTTTGCCAAAAAATTTGTTCGAGCACACCCCACCTATCTGCAATAACCTGGCCGTGCTCCTCATTCACAAAAGAAAAAGAAAAAAAAATGAAAAAAAAGAAAAAAAAAAAAAATGAAAAATGAAAAAAAAGAAAAAGAAAAAAAGCCCTATGAACCTATCAAGATCAATGTCTTGCATAGTTCCCAACTTCTAGTCCCTTCAATATTCCCCATACATTTTGTATGGGGGAAAAAAAAATCCGCCATCTTGAATTTTTTTCCTACTCACCAGGTAGACCTCCGGGTTGTGATCATCTTTTGTCGAGAAACCGCTCCTCCATCTTTTATAGTCTCCGAGAGAGAGACGGACAAAATTTGCCGCCATTTTTTTTCCGCCATTTTGGAATTTTTTTTCAACTCACTGGCAACTGCTCGAGGTTTTGAATGACATTTGGTCGAGCACCCTCCACCTATCTTCTATACCCTGGCCGTGCCCCTCGCCCGTCTCCGAACTCCTCACTCATCAGCTCTCTCCACCTTTCTCCGAGTCACATTCTTTGAGCTCTACACGACTACATGGTTGGAAAAAAATTTTTTCATACAAAATTTTACAGGAGAGGGGTCTGAAATTTGAGACGTCACAGCTCGGCCGCCATCTTGTTTTTTTAATTTTTTTCACTTTTTCTGTTAATCGTTTACTAATTTCTACAATAATCCAAAATTTCAAAGAAATCGGTTGGAAAACAAAAGAGTTGCAAGATTCACGTCGGCCGCCATCTTGTTTTTCCGAAATGTCATAATTTTCCCCAACTCGAATCCCCCCCCCAAACACATCTCCCGAACATCATTATATCGATTTCCGTCTCCTTCTAGGAGAACAACCCTGTCAATGAGTCAGTGAATCAGTCAGTCAGTGGTAATCGAGCTATATATATTATAACTAGCGTTTGCTCGGTGCGCGAGCTGCTAAAGCAGCTCGCGGGAAGTGTTTTACTAAAAGTAAGGCGCGTGGGTGCGCGGCCCGCTAAAGCGGACCGCGATTGTTCGGCTTTATTTATTTCGCTCGGTGCGCGAGCTGCTAAAGCAGCTCGCGGGAAGTGTTATTTCTGCAAGTAGGGCGCGTGGGTGCGCGGCCCGCTAAAGCGGACCGCGATTTTTTTACTCATCAAGTAGACCTTCGGATTCTGGTCATCTTTTGCCAAAAAATTTGTTCGAGCACACCCCACCTATCTGCAATAACGTGGCCGTGCTCCTCATTCACAAAAGAAAAAGAAAAAAAAAAAGAAAAGAAAAAAAGAAGAAAGAAAAAAAGAAAATGAAAAATGAAAAAAAGAAAAATAATAAAAAAAAGGAAAAAAGAAAGAAAAAAGGAAAAAGACAAAAAAAGCAAATACATGAAAAATGAAAAAAAAGAAAAAAAAAGAAAAAATAAAAAAAAAATGAAAAATGAAAAAAAAAGGAAAAAAGAAAAGAAAAAAAAAGAAAAAGAAAAATGAAAAAAAAGGAAAAAGAAAAAAAGAATCAAAAAGAAGAAAATAAAAGAAAAATCAATATTCGCCATATATTTCGCATGGAAAAAAAATCCGCCATCTTGTTTTTTTTCCTGATCATCAAGTAGACCTTTGGGTCTTGATCATCTGTTGCCAAGAAACCACTCTTCCATCTTTTATACTCTCCGAGATAGACACCAGAGAAAGTTTCTATGGCCGCCATCTTGAATCCGCCATTTTGGAGGTTCTCAATTCGGCCAGTATATTTTTCTTTTTTAATTCTCCGAGATCTAAGACACCTATGAACCTATCAAAATCAATGTCTTGCATAGTTCCCAACTTCTAGTCCCTTCAATATTCCCCATACATTTTGTATGGGAAAAAAAAATCCGCCATCTTGAATTTTTTTCCTACTCACCAGGTAGACCTCCGGGTTTTGATCATCTTTTGTCGAGAAACCGCTCCTCCATCTTTTATAGTTTCCGAGAGAGAGACGGACAAAATTTGCCGCCATTTTTTTTCCGCCATTTTGGAATTTTTTTTCAACTCACTGGCAATTGCTCGAGGTTTCGAATGACATTTGGTCGAGCACCCTCCACCTATCTTCTATACCCTGGCCGTGCCCCTCGCCCGTCTCCGAACTCCTCACTCATCAGCTCTCTCCACCTTTCTCCGAGTCACATTCTTTGAGCTCTATACGACACCATGGGTGAAAAAAATTTTTTTCATACAAAATTTTACAGGAGAGGGGTCGGAAATTTGAGACGTCACAGCTCGGCCGCCATCTTGTTTTTTTAATTTTTTTCACTTTTTCTGTTAATCGTTTACTAATTTCTACAATAATCCAAAATTTCAAAGAAATCGGTTGGAAAACAAAAGAGTTGCAAGAATCACGTCGGCCGCCATCTTGTTTTTCCGAAATGTCATAATTTTCCCCAACTCGAATCCCCCACCCGGACATATCTCCCCTACATCATTATATCGATTTCTGTCTCCTTCTAGGAGAACAACCCTGTCAATGAGTGAGTGAGTGTGTCAGTGAGTGAGTGGTAATCGAGCTATATATATTATAACTAGTATTTCGCTCGGTGCGCGAGCTGCTAAAGCAGCTCGCGGGAAGTGTTATTGCTACAAGTAGGGCGCGTGGGTGCGCGGCCCGCTAAAGCGGACCGCGATTGTTCGGCTTTATTTATTTCGCTCGGTGCGCGAGCTGCTAAAGCAGCTCGCGGGAAGTGTTATTGCTACAAGTAGGGCGCGTGGGTGCGCGGCCCGCTAAAGCGGACCGCGATTTTTTTGCTCATCAAGTAGACCTTCGGATTCTGGTCATCTTTTGCCAAAAAATTTGTTCGAGCACACCCCACCTATCTGCAATAACCTGGCCGTGCTCCTCATTCACAAAAGAAAAAGAAAAAAAAAGAAAAAAAAAAGAAAAAAAAGAAAAAAAGCAAATGTAAAATGAAAAAAAAGAAAAAGAAAAAAAGCCCTATGAACCTATCAAAATCAATGTCTTGCATAGTTCCCAACTTCTAGTCCCTTCAATATTCCCCATACATTTTGTATGGGGGGAAAAAAAAATCCGCCATCTTGAATTTTTTTCCTACTCACCAGGTAGACCTCCGGGTTGTGATCATCTTTTGTCGAGAAACCGCTACTCCATCTTTTATAGTCTCCGAGAGAGAGACGGACAAAATTTGCCGCCATTTTTTTTCCGCCATTTTGGAATTTTTTTTCAACTCACTGGCAACTGCTCGAGGTTTCGAATGACATTTGGTCGAGCACCCTCCACCTATCTTCTATACCCTGGCCGTGCCCCTCGCCCGTCTCCGAACTCCTCAGTCATCAGCTCTCTCCACCTTTCTCCGAGTCACATTCTTTGAGCTCTATACGACACCATGGGTGAAAAAAATTTTTTTCATACAAAATTTTACAGGAGAGGGGTCGGAAATTTGAGACGTCACAGCTCGGCCGCCATCTTGTTTTTTAAATTTTTTTCACGTTTTCTGTTAATCGTTTACTAATTTCTACGACAATCCAAAATTTCAAAGAAATCGGTTGGAAAACAAAAGAGTTGCAAGATTCACGTCGGCCGCCATCTTGTTTTTCCGAAATGTCATAATTTTCCCCAACTCGAATCCCCCCCCCAAACACATCTCCCGAACATCATTATATCGATTTCCGTCTCCTTCTAGGAGAACAACCCTGTCAATGAGTGAGTGAGTGTGTCAGTGAGTGAGTGGTAATCGAGCTATATATATTATAATAACTAGTATTTCGCTCGGTGCGCGAGCTGCTAAAGCAGCTCGCGGGAAGTGTTATTGCTACAAGTAGGGCGCGTGGGTGCGCGGCCCGCTAAAGCGGACCGCGATTTTTTTACTCATCAAGTAGACCTTCGGATTCTGGTCATCTTTTGCCAAAAAATTTGTTCGAGCACACCCCACCTATCTGCAATAACCTGGCCGTGCTCCTCATTCACAAAAGAAAAAGAAAAAAAAAGAAAAAAAAAGAAACTGAAAAATGAAAAAAAGAAAAAGAATAAAAAAAAGGAAAAAAGAAAATGAAAAATAAAAAAAAAATAAAAAAAAGAAAAAGAAAAACAAACAATAAGAAAAAAAAGAAAAAAAGAGAAGAAAGAAAAAAGAAAGAAAAAAGAGAAAAAAAGCAAAGAAAAAAGAAGAATCAATATTCGCCATATATTTTGTATAGAAAAAAATTCCGCCATCTTGATTTTTTTTCCTGTTCATCAAGTAGAACTTTGGGTCTTGATCATCTTTTGCCCAGAAACTACTCTTCTATCTTGTATACTCTCCGAGATAGACACCAGAGAAAGTTTCTATGGCCGCCATCTTGAATCCGCCATTTTGGAGTTTTTTTTTCAACTCCCTGCTAATTGGATGTGGTTTCGAGTAATTTTTGTTGGAGCACACCCCACCTAGTTGGTCGCGTGGATAGTTGGCAAAAAACCACTCTTTCACCTTTTTTAACCCATTTCCAAAAAGGAGGAGGTTCTCCATTCGGCCAGTATATTTTTCTTTTTTAATTCTCCGAGATCTAAGACACCTATGAACCTATCAAAATGAATGTATTGCATAGTTCCCAACTTCTAGTCCCTTCAATATTCCCCATACATTTTGTATGGGGGGAAAAAAAAATCCGCCATCTTGAATTTTTTTCCTACTTACCAGGTAGACCTCCGCGTTTTGATCATCTTTTGTCGAGAAACCGCTCCTCCATCTTTTATAGTCTCCGAGAGAGAGACGGACAAAATTTGCCGCCATTTTTTTTCCGCCATTTTGGAATTTTTTTTCGACTCACTGGCAACTGCTCGAGGTTTCGAATGACATTTGGTCGAGCACCCTCCACCTATCTTCTATACCCTGGCCGTGCCCCTCGCCCGTCTCCGAACTCCTCGCTCATCAGCTCTCTCCACCTTTCTCCGAGTCACATTCTTTGAGCTCTATACGACACCATGGGTGAAAAAAATTTTTTTCATACAAAATTTTACAGGAGAGGGGTGGAAATTTGAGACGTCACAGCTCGGCCGCCATCTTGTTTTTTTAATTTTTTTCACTTTTTCTGTTAATCGTTTACTAATTTCTACAATAATCCAAAATTTCAAAGAAATCGGTTGGAAAACAAAAGAGTTGCTAAAATCACGTCGGCCGCCATCTTGTTTTTCCGAAATGTCATAATTTTTCCCCACTCGAATCCCCCACCCGGACATATCTCCCCTACATCATTGTATCGTTTTCCGTCTCTTTCTAGGAGAACAATTATGTCAATGAGTGAGTGAGTGAGTGAGTGAGTGGTAATCGAGCTATATATATTATAACTAGTATTTCGCTCGGTGCGCGAGCTGCTAAAGCAGCTCGCGGGAAGTGTTATTACTACAAGTAGGGCACGTGGGTGCGCGGCCCGCTAAAGCGGACCGCGATTGTTCGGCTTTATTTATTTCGCTCGGTGCGCGAGCTGCTAAAGCAAAAAGAAAAAAAAAGAAAAAAGAAACAAAAAGAAGAAAAAAAAAGAAAAATCAATATTCGCCATATATTTCGCATGGAAAAAAATCCGCCATCTTGTTTTTTTTCCTGATCATCAAGTAGACCTTTGGGTCTTGATCATCTGTTGCCAAGAAACTACTCTTCCATCTTTTATACTCTCCGAGATAGACACCAGAGAAAGTTTCTATGGCCGCCATCTTGAATCCGCCATTTTGGAGTTTTTTTTTTCAACTCCCTGCTAATTGGATGTGGTTTCGAGTAATTTTTGTTGGAGCACACCCCACCTAGTTGGTCGCGTGGATAGTTGGCAAAAAAACCACTCTTTCACCTTTTTTAACCCATTTCCAAAAAGGAGGAGGTTCTCAATTCGGCCAGTATATTTTTCTTTTTTAATTCTCCGAGATCTAAGACACCTATGAACCTATCAAAATCAATGTCTTGCATAGTTCCCAACTTCTAGTCCCTTCAATATTCCCCATACATTTTGTATGGGAAAAAAAATATCCGCCATCTTGAATTTTTTTCCTACTCACCAGGTAGACCTCCGGGTTTTAATCATCTTTTGTCGAGAAACCGCTCCTCCATCTTTTATAGTCTCCGAGAGAGAGACGGACAAAATTTGCCGCCATTTTTTTTCCGCCATTTTGGAATTTTTTTTCAACTCACTGGCAACTGCTCGAGGTTTCGAATGACATTTGGTCGAGCACCCTCCACCTATCTTCTATACCCTGGCCGTGCCCCTCGCCCGTTTCCAAACTCCTCACTCATCAGCTCTCTCCACCTTTCTCCGAGTCACATTCTTTGAGCTCTATACGACACCATGGGTGAAAAAAAATTTTTTCGTACAAAATTTTACAGGAGAGGGGTCGGAAATTTGAGACGTCACAGCTCGGCCGCCATCTTGTTTTTTTAATTTTTTTCACTTTTTCTGTTAATCGTTTACTAATTTCTACAATAATCCAAAATTTCAAACAAATCGGTTGGAAAACAAAAGAGTTGCAAGATTCACGTCGGCCGCCACCTTGTTTTTCCGAAATGTCATAATTTTCCCCAACTCGAATCCCCCCCCCAAACACATCTCCCGAACATCATTATATCGATTTCCGTCTCCTTCTAGGAGAACAACCCTGTCAATGAGTGAGTGAGTGAGTGAGTGAGTGAGTGTGTCAGTCAGTGGTAATCGAGCTATATATATTACTAGTATTTCGCTCGGTGCGCGAGCTGCTAAAGCAGCTCGCGGGAAGTGTTTTACTAAAAGTAAGGCGCGTGGGTGCGCGGCCCGCTAAAGCGGACCGCGATTGTTCGGCTTTATTTATTTCGCTCGGTGCGCGAGCTGCTAAAGCAGCTCGCGGGAAGTGTTATTACTACAAGTAGGGCGCGTGGGTGCGCGGCCCGCTAAAGCGGACCGCGATTGTTCGGCTTTATTTATTTCGCTCGGTGCGCGAGCTGCTGAAGCAGCTCGCGGGAAGTGTTATAACTACAAGTAGGGCGCGTGGGTGCGCGGCCCGCTAAAGCGGACCGCGATTTTTTTACTCATCAAGTAGCCCTTCGGATTCTGGTCATCTTTTGCCAAAAAATTTGTTCGAGCACATCCCACCTATCTGCAATAACCTGGCCGTGCTCCTCATTCACAAAAGAAAAAGAAAAAAAAAATGAAAAAAAACAAAAAAAAAAAACAAATGTAAAATGAAAAAAAAGAAAAAGAAAAAAAGCCCTATGAACCTATCAAAATCAATGTCTTGCATAGTTCCCAACTTCTAGTCCCTTCAATATTCCCCATACATTTAGTATGGAAAAAAAAAATCCGCCATCTTGAATTTTTTTCCTACTCACCAGGTAGACCTCCGGGTTTTGATCATCTTTTGTCGAGAAACCGCTCCTCCATCTTTTATAGTCTCCGAGAGAGAGACGGACAAAATTTGCCGCCATTTTTTTTCCGCCATTTTGGAATTTTTTTTCAACTCACTGGCAACTGCTCGAGGTTTCGAATGACATTTGGTCGAGCACCCTCCACCTATCTACTATACCCTGGCCGTGCCCCTCGCCCGTCTCCGAACTCCTCACTCATCAGCTCTCGCCACCTTTCTCCGAGTCACATTCTTTGAGCTCTATACGACACCATGGGTGAAAAAAATTTTTTTCATACAAAATTTTACAGGAGAGGGGTCGGAAATTTGAGACGTCACAGCTCGGCCGCCATCTTGTTTTTTTTATTTTTTTCACTTTTTCTGTTGATCGTTTAATAATTTCTACAATAATCCAAAATTTCAAAGAAATCGGTTGGAAAACAAAAGAGTTGCAAGAATCACGTCGGTACACTTCCCGCGAGCTGCTAAAGCAGCTCGCGGGAAGTGTACTCTTTTTTTGTAGCTCGCGGGAAGTGTACTAAAAGTAGGGCGCGTGGGTGCGCGGCCCGCTAAAGCGGACCGCGATTTTTTTACTCATCAAGTAGACCTTCGGATTCTGGTCATCTTTTGCCAAAAAATTTGTTCGAGCACACCCCACCTATCTGCAATAACCTGGCCGTGCTCCTCATTCACAAAAGAAAAAGAAAAAAAAAGAAAAAAAAAGAAACTGAAAAATGAAAAAAAGAAAAAGAATAAAAAAAAGGAAAAAAGAAAATGAAAAATAAAAAAAAAATAAAAAAAAGAAAAAGAAAAACAAACAATAAGAAAAAAAGAAAAAAAGAGAAGAAAGAAAAAAGAAAGAAAAAAGAGAAAAAAAGCAAAGAAAAAAGAA
Organism: Oeneis ivallda; assembly: GCA_029955525.1. NCBI lineage: Eukaryota > Metazoa > Arthropoda > Insecta > Lepidoptera > Nymphalidae > Oeneis > Oeneis ivallda. The sequence continues at coordinate 4,531,100 of JARPMR010000012.1, read as the reverse complement.
GAATCAATATTCGCCATATATTTTGTATAGAAAAAAATTCCGCCATCTTGATTTTTTTTCCTGTTCATCAAGTAGAACTTTGGGTCTTGATCATCTTTTGCCCAGAAACTACTCTTCTATCTTGTATACTCTCCGAGATAGACACCAGAGAAAGTTTCTATGGCCGCCATCTTGAATCCGCCATTTTGGAGTTTTTTTTTCAACTCCCTGCTAATTGGATGTGGTTTCGAGTAATTTTTGTTGGAGCACACCCCACCTAGTTGGTCGCGTGGATAGTTGGCAAAAAACCACTCTTTCACCTTTTTTAACCCATTTCCAAAAAGGAGGAGGTTCTCCATTCGGCCAGTATATTTTTCTTTTTTAATTCTCCGAGATCTAAGACACCTATGAACCTATCAAAATGAATGTATTGCATAGTTCCCAACTTCTAGTCCCTTCAATATTCCCCATACATTTTGTATGGGGGGAAAAAAAAATCCGCCATCTTGAATTTTTTTCCTACTTACCAGGTAGACCTCCGCGTTTTGATCATCTTTTGTCGAGAAACCGCTCCTCCATCTTTTATAGTCTCCGAGAGAGAGACGGACAAAATTTGCCGCCATTTTTTTTCCGCCATTTTGGAATTTTTTTTCGACTCACTGGCAACTGCTCGAGGTTTCGAATGACATTTGGTCGAGCACCCTCCACCTATCTTCTATACCCTGGCCGTGCCCCTCGCCCGTCTCCGAACTCCTCGCTCATCAGCTCTCTCCACCTTTCTCCGAGTCACATTCTTTGAGCTCTATACGACACCATGGGTGAAAAAAATTTTTTTCATACAAAATTTTACAGGAGAGGGGTGGAAATTTGAGACGTCACAGCTCGGCCGCCATCTTGTTTTTTTAATTTTTTTCACTTTTTCTGTTAATCGTTTACTAATTTCTACAATAATCCAAAATTTCAAAGAAATCGGTTGGAAAACAAAAGAGTTGCTAAAATCACGTCGGCCGCCATCTTGTTTTTCCGAAATGTCATAATTTTTCCCCACTCGAATCCCCCACCCGGACATATCTCCCCTACATCATTGTATCGTTTTCCGTCTCTTTCTAGGAGAACAATTATGTCAATGAGTGAGTGAGTGAGTGAGTGAGTGGTAATCGAGCTATATATATTATAACTAGTATTTCGCTCGGTGCGCGAGCTGCTAAAGCAGCTCGCGGGAAGTGTTATTACTACAAGTAGGGCACGTGGGTGCGCGGCCCGCTAAAGCGGACCGCGATTGTTCGGCTTTATTTATTTCGCTCGGTGCGCGAGCTGCTAAAGCAAAAAGAAAAAAAAAGAAAAAAGAAACAAAAAGAAGAAAAAAAAAGAAAAATCAATATTCGCCATATATTTCGCATGGAAAAAAATCCGCCATCTTGTTTTTTTTCCTGATCATCAAGTAGACCTTTGGGTCTTGATCATCTGTTGCCAAGAAACTACTCTTCCATCTTTTATACTCTCCGAGATAGACACCAGAGAAAGTTTCTATGGCCGCCATCTTGAATCCGCCATTTTGGAGTTTTTTTTTTCAACTCCCTGCTAATTGGATGTGGTTTCGAGTAATTTTTGTTGGAGCACACCCCACCTAGTTGGTCGCGTGGATAGTTGGCAAAAAAACCACTCTTTCACCTTTTTTAACCCATTTCCAAAAAGGAGGAGGTTCTCAATTCGGCCAGTATATTTTTCTTTTTTAATTCTCCGAGATCTAAGACACCTATGAACCTATCAAAATCAATGTCTTGCATAGTTCCCAACTTCTAGTCCCTTCAATATTCCCCATACATTTTGTATGGGAAAAAAAATATCCGCCATCTTGAATTTTTTTCCTACTCACCAGGTAGACCTCCGGGTTTTAATCATCTTTTGTCGAGAAACCGCTCCTCCATCTTTTATAGTCTCCGAGAGAGAGACGGACAAAATTTGCCGCCATTTTTTTTCCGCCATTTTGGAATTTTTTTTCAACTCACTGGCAACTGCTCGAGGTTTCGAATGACATTTGGTCGAGCACCCTCCACCTATCTTCTATACCCTGGCCGTGCCCCTCGCCCGTTTCCAAACTCCTCACTCATCAGCTCTCTCCACCTTTCTCCGAGTCACATTCTTTGAGCTCTATACGACACCATGGGTGAAAAAAAATTTTTTCGTACAAAATTTTACAGGAGAGGGGTCGGAAATTTGAGACGTCACAGCTCGGCCGCCATCTTGTTTTTTTAATTTTTTTCACTTTTTCTGTTAATCGTTTACTAATTTCTACAATAATCCAAAATTTCAAAGAAATCGGTTGGAAAACAAAAGAGTTGCAAGATTCACGTCGGCCGCCACCTTGTTTTTCCGAAATGTCATAATTTTCCCCAACTCGAATCCCCCCCCCAAACACATCTCCCGAACATCATTATATCGATTTCCGTCTCCTTCTAGGAGAACAACCCTGTCAATGAGTGAGTGAGTGAGTGAGTGAGTGAGTGTGTCAGTCAGTGGTAATCGAGCTATATATATTACTAGTATTTCGCTCGGTGCGCGAGCTGCTAAAGCAGCTCGCGGGAAGTGTTTTACTAAAAGTAAGGCGCGTGGGTGCGCGGCCCGCTAAAGCGGACCGCGATTGTTCGGCTTTATTTATTTCGCTCGGTGCGCGAGCTGCTAAAGCAGCTCGCGGGAAGTGTTATTACTACAAGTAGGGCGCGTGGGTGCGCGGCCCGCTAAAGCGGACCGCGATTGTTCGGCTTTATTTATTTCGCTCGGTGCGCGAGCTGCTGAAGCAGCTCGCGGGAAGTGTTATAACTACAAGTAGGGCGCGTGGGTGCGCGGCCCGCTAAAGCGGACCGCGATTTTTTTACTCATCAAGTAGCCCTTCGGATTCTGGTCATCTTTTGCCAAAAAATTTGTTCGAGCACATCCCACCTATCTGCAATAACCTGGCCGTGCTCCTCATTCACAAAAGAAAAAGAAAAAAAAAATGAAAAAAAACAAAAAAAAAAAACAAATGTAAAATGAAAAAAAAGAAAAAGAAAAAAAGCCCTATGAACCTATCAAAATCAATGTCTTGCATAGTTCCCAACTTCTAGTCCCTTCAATATTCCCCATACATTTAGTATGGAAAAAAAAAATCCGCCATCTTGAATTTTTTTCCTACTCACCAGGTAGACCTCCGGGTTTTGATCATCTTTTGTCGAGAAACCGCTCCTCCATCTTTTATAGTCTCCGAGAGAGAGACGGACAAAATTTGCCGCCATTTTTTTTCCGCCATTTTGGAATTTTTTTTCAACTCACTGGCAACTGCTCGAGGTTTCGAATGACATTTGGTCGAGCACCCTCCACCTATCTACTATACCCTGGCCGTGCCCCTCGCCCGTCTCCGAACTCCTCACTCATCAGCTCTCGCCACCTTTCTCCGAGTCACATTCTTTGAGCTCTATACGACACCATGGGTGAAAAAAATTTTTTTCATACAAAATTTTACAGGAGAGGGGTCGGAAATTTGAGACGTCACAGCTCGGCCGCCATCTTGTTTTTTTTATTTTTTTCACTTTTTCTGTTGATCGTTTAATAATTTCTACAATAATCCAAAATTTCAAAGAAATCGGTTGGAAAACAAAAGAGTTGCAAGAATCACGTCGGTACACTTCCCGCGAGCTGCTAAAGCAGCTCGCGGGAAGTGTACTCTTTTTTTGTAGCTCGCGGGAAGTGTACTAAAAGTAGGGCGCGTGGGTGCGCGGCCCGCTAAAGCGGACCGCGATTTTTTTACTCATCAAGTAGACCTTCGGATTCTGGTCATCTTTTGCCAAAAAATTTGTTCGAGCACACCCCACCTATCTGCAATAACCTGGCCGTGCTCCTCATTCACAAAAGAAAAAGAAAAAAAAAGAAAAAAAGAAGAAAAAAAGAAAATAAAAATGAAAAAAAAGAAAAAAAGAAAAAAGAAAAAGAAAAAAAGCAAATAAATGAAAAATGAAAAAAAATAAAAAAAGGAAAAACGAAAAGAAAAAAGAAAAAAAAAGAAAATGAAAAATGAAAAAAAAGGAAAAGAAAAAAGGAAAAAAGAAAAGAAAAAGTAAAAGCAAAAGAAAAAGAAAAAAAGAAAAGAGAAAAAAAAGAAAAAAAAAAAGAAAAGAAAAAGAAACAAAAAGAAGAAAAAAAAAGAAAAATCAATATTCGCCATATATTTCGCATGGAAAAAAATCCGCCATCTTGTTTTTTTTCCTGATCATCAAGTAGACCTTTGGGTCTTGATCATCTGTTGCCAAGAAACTACTCTTCCATCTTTTATACTCTCCGAGATAGACACCAGAGAAAGTTTCTATGGCCGCCATCTTGAATCCGCCATTTTGGAGTTTTTTTTCAACTCCCTGCTAATTGGATGTGGTTTCGAGTAATTTTTGTTGGAGCACACCCCACCTAGTTGGTCGCGTGGATAGTTGGCAAAAAACCACTCTTTCACCTTTTTTAACCCATTTCCAAAAAGGAGGAGGTTCTCAATTCGGCCAGTATATTTTTCTTTTTTAATTCTCCGAGATCTAAGACACCTATGAACCTATCAAAATCAATGTCTTGCATTGTTTCCAACTTCTAGTCCCTTCAATATTCCCCATATACATTTGTATGAAAAAAAAAATCCGCCATCTTGAATTTTTTTCCTACTCACCAGGTAGACCTCTGGGTTGTGATCATCTTTTGTCGAGAAACCGCTCCTCCATCTTTTATAGTCTCCGAGAGAGAGACGGACAAAATTTGCCGCCATTTTTTTTCCGCCATTTTGGAATTTTTTTTCAACTCACTGGCAACTGCTCGAGGTTTCGAATGACATTTGGTCGAGCACCCTCCACCTATCTTCTATACCCTGGCCGTGCCCCTCGCCCGTCTCCGAACTCCTCACTCATCAGCTCTCTCCACCTTTCTCCGAGTCAAATTCTTTGAGCTCTATACGACACCATGGGTGAAAAAAATTTTTTTCATACAAAATTTTACAGGAGAGGGGTGGAAATTTGAGACGTCACAGCTCGGCCGCCATCTTGTTTTTTTTATTTTTTTCACTTTTTCTGTTGATCGTTTAATAATTTCTACAATAATCCAAAATTTCAAAGAAATCGGTTGGAAAACAAAAGAGTTGCAAGAATCACGTCGGTACACTTCCCGCGAGCTGCTAAAGCAGCTCGCGGGAAGTGTACTCTTTTTTTGTAGCTCGCGGGAAGTGTACTAAAAGTAGGGCGCGTGGGTGCGCGGCCCGCTAAAGCGGACCGCGATTTTTTTACTCATCAAGTAGACCTTCGGATTCTGGTCATCTTTTGCCAAAAAATTTGTTCGAGCACACCCCACCTATCTGCAATAACCTGGCCGTGCTCCTCATTCACAAAAGAAAAAGAAAAAAAAAGAAAAAAAGAAGAAAAAAAGAAAATAAAAATGAAAAAAAAGAAAAAAAGAAAAAAGAAAAAGAAAAAAAGCAAATAAATGAAAAATGAAAAAAAATAAAAAAAGGAAAAACGAAAAGAAAAAAGAAAAAAAAAGAAAATGAAAAATGAAAAAAAAGGAAAAGAAAAAAGGAAAAAAGAAAAGAAAAAGTAAAAGCAAAAGAAAAAGAAAAAAAGAAAAGAGAAAAAAAAGAAAAAAAAAAAGAAAAGAAAAAGAAACAAAAAGAAGAAAAAAAAAGAAAAATCAATATTCGCCATATATTTCGCATGGAAAAAAATCCGCCATCTTGTTTTTTTTCCTGATCATCAAGTAGACCTTTGGGTCTTGATCATCTGTTGCCAAGAAACTACTCTTCCATCTTTTATACTCTCCGAGATAGACACCAGAGAAAGTTTCTATGGCCGCCATCTTGAATCCGCCATTTTGGAGTTTTTTTTCAACTCCCTGCTAATTGGATGTGGTTTCGAGTAATTTTTGTTGGAGCACACCCCACCTAGTTGGTCGCGTGGATAGTTGGCAAAAAACCACTCTTTCACCTTTTTTAACCCATTTCCAAAAAGGAGGAGGTTCTCAATTCGGCCAGTATATTTTTCTTTTTTAATTCTCCGAGATCTAAGACACCTATGAACCTATCAAAATCAATGTCTTGCATTGTTTCCAACTTCTAGTCCCTTCAATATTCCCCATATACATTTGTATGAAAAAAAAAATCCGCCATCTTGAATTTTTTTCCTACTCACCAGGTAGACCTCTGGGTTGTGATCATCTTTTGTCGAGAAACCGCTCCTCCATCTTTTATAGTCTCCGAGAGAGAGACGGACAAAATTTGCCGCCATTTTTTTTCCGCCATTTTGGAATTTTTTTTCAACTCACTGGCAACTGCTCGAGGTTTCGAATGACATTTGGTCGAGCACCCTCCACCTATCTTCTATACCCTGGCCGTGCCCCTCGCCCGTCTCCGAACTCCTCACTCATCAGCTCTCTCCACCTTTCTCCGAGTCAAATTCTTTGAGCTCTATACGACACCATGGGTGAAAAAAATTTTTTTCATACAAAATTTTACAGGAGAGGGGTGGAAATTTGAGACGTCACAGCTCGGCCGCCATCTTGTTTTTTTAATTTTTTTCACTTTTTCTGTTAATCGTTTACTAATTTCTACAATAATCCAAAATTTCAAAGAAATCGGTTGGAAAACAAAAGAGTTGCAAGAATCACGTCGGCCGCCATCTTGTTTTTCCGAAATGTCATAATTTTTCCCCACTCGAATCCCCCATCCGAACATATGTCCCCTACATCATTGTATCGATTTCCGTCTCCTTCTAGGAGAACAATTATGTCAATGAGTCAGTGGTAATCGAGCTATATATATATTACTAGCGTTTGCTCGGTGCGCGAGCTGCTAAAGCAGCTCGCGGGAAGTGTTGTTACTAAAAGTAAGGCGCGTGGGTGCGCGGCCCGCTAAAGCGGACCGCGATTTTTTTACTCATCAAGTAGACCTTCGGATTCTGGTCATCTTTTGCCAAAAAATTTGTTCGAGCACACCCCACCTATCTGCAATAACCTGGCCGTGCTCCTCATTCACAAAAGAAAAAGAAAAAAAAAGAAAAAAGAAAAGAAGAAAGAAAAAAGAAAATGAAAAAAAAGAAAAATAATAAAAAAAAGACAAAAAGAAAGAAAAAAAGAAAAAAAAGAAAAAAGGAAAAAAGCAAATAAATGAAAAATGAAAAAAAAATGAAAAAAAAAGAAAAAAAAGGAAGTGAAAAATGAAAACAAATAAAAATAAATAAAAAAAAAGGAAAAAAGAAAAGAAAAAAGAAAAAAAAAAGAAAATTAAAAAAAGAAAAAGAAAAAAGGAAAAATAAAAAGAAAAGAAAAAAGTAAAAGCAAAAGAAAAAGAAAAAAGAAAAAAGGAAAAATAAAAAGAAAAGAAAAATGTAAAAGCAAAAGAAAAAGAAAAAAGAAAAGAGAAAAAAAAGAAAAAAAAGAAAAATGAAGAAAAAGAAAAAAGAAACAAAAAGAAGAAAAAAGAAAGAAAAAAATATTTGCCATATATTTCGCATGGAAAAAAAATCCGCCATCTTGAATTTTTGTCTGTTCATCAGGTAGACCTTTGGGTCTTTATCATCTTTCGCCAAGAAACCACTCTACCATCTTTTATACTCTCCGAGATAGACACCAAAGAAAGTTTCTATGGCCGCCATCTTGAATCCGCCATTTTGGAGTTTTTTTTTCAACTCTCTGCTAATTGGATGTGGTTTCGAGTAATTTTTGTTGGAGCACACCCCACCTAGTTGGTCGCGTGGATAGTTGGCACAAAAACCACTCTTTCACCTTTTTTAACCCATTTCCAAAAAGGAGGAGGTGTTCAATTCGGCCAGTGTATTTTTCTTTTTTAATTCTCCGAGATCTAAGACACCTATGAACCTATCAAAATCAATGTCTTGCATAGTTCCCAACTTCTAGTCTCTTCAATATTCCCCATACATTTTGTATGGAAAAAAAAATCCGCCATCTTGAATTTTTTTCCGACTTAGCAGGTAGACCTCCGGGTTTTGATCATCTTTTGTCGAGAAACCGCTCCTCCATCTTTTATAGTCTCCGAGAGAGAGACGGACAAAATTTGCCGCCATTTTTTTTCCGCCATTTTGGAATTTTTTTTCAACTCACTGGCAACTGCTCGAGGTTTCGAATGACATTTGGTCGAGCACCCTCCACCTATCTTCTATACCCTGGCCGTGCCCCTCGCCCGTCTCCGAACTCCTCACTCATCAGCTCTCTCCACCTTTCTCCGAGTCACATTCTTTGAGCTCTATACGACACCATGGGTGAAAAAAATTTTTTTCATACAAAATTTTACAGGAGTGGGGTCGGAAATTTGAGACGTCACAGCTCGGCCGCCATCTTGTTTTTTTAATTTTTTTCACTTTTTCTGTTAATCGTTTACTAATTTCTACAATAATCCAAAATTTCAAAGAAATCGGTTGGAAAACAAAAGAGTTGCAAGATTCACGTCGGCCGCCATCTTGTTTTTCCGAAATGTCGTAATTTTTCCCCACTCGAATCCCCCACCCGGACACATCTCCCCTACATCATTGTATCGTTTTCCGTCTCTTTCTAGGAGAACAATCGTGTCAATCAGTCAGTGAGTGAGTGAGTGAGTGGTAATCGAGCTATATATATATATTACTAGTATTTCGCTCGGTGCGCGAGCTGCTAAAGCAGCTCGCGGAAAGTGTTTTACTAAAAGTAAGGCGCGTGGGTGCGCGGCCCGCTAAAGCGGACCGCGATTGTTCGGCTTTATTTATTTCGCTCGGTGCGCGAGCTGCTAAAGCAGCTCGCGGGAAGTGTTATTACTACAAGTAGGGCGCGTGGTTGCGCGGCCCGCTAAAGCGGACCGCGATTTTTTTACTCATCAAGTAGACCTTCGGATTCTGGTCATCTTTTGCCAAAAAATTTGTTCGAGCACACCCCACCTATCTGCAATAATCTGGCCGTGCTCCTCATTCACAAAAGAAAAAGAAAAAAAAGCAAAAAAGCAAATGTAAAATGAAAAAAAAGAAAAAGAAAAAAAGCCCTATGAACCTATCAAAATCAATGTCTTGCATAGTTCCCAACTTCTAGTCCCTTCAATATTCCCCATACATTTTGTATGGGGAAAAATAAAATCCGCCATCTTGAATTTTTTTCCTACTCACCAGGTACACCCCCGGGTTTTGATCATCTTTTGTCGAGAAACCGCTCCTCCATCTCTTATAGTCTCCGAGAGAGAGACGGACAAAATTGCCGCCATTTTTTTTCCGCCATTTTGGAATTTTTTTTTCGACTCACTGGCAACTGCTCGCGGTTTCGAATGACATTTGGTCGAGCACCCTCCACCTATCTTCTATACCCTGGCCGTGCCCCTCGCCCGTCTCCGAACTCCTCACTCATCAGCTCTCTCCACCTTTCTCCGAGTTACATTCTTTGAGCTCTATACGACACCATGGGTGAAAAAAATTTTTTTCATACAAAATTTTACAGGAGAGGGGTGGAAATTTGAGACGTCACAGCTCGGCCGCCATCTTGTTTTTTTAATTTTTTTCACTTTTTCTGTTAATCGTTTACTAATTTCTAAAATAATCCAAAATTTCAAAGAAATCGGTTGGAAAACAAAAGAGTTGCAAGAATCACTTCGGCCGCCATCTTGTTTTTCTGAAATGTCATAATTTTTCCCCACTCGAATCCCCCACCCGGACATATCTCCCCTACATCATTGTATCGTTTTTTGTCTCTTTCTAGGAGAACAATTATGTCAATGAGTCAGTGAATCAGTCAGTCAGTGGTAATCGAGCTATATATATTATAATATGTAAACCGATGGCCTCCAGCCGAAAATGGCTTAAAAGTTATAAAAATCTTTATTTCAGGGGGGCTCTCATAGAAGCGAATGCGAAGTAAAATATATTTTTTTGCGTTTCATAGGGTTGCAGTACCTCATTTTAAAGATAATTTGGAACAGAGTACAAAAGTATTTTTTTTTTTAATTTTTTTCCTAAAATTGACGAAATGGGGGGCTTTCAAATTGGAGATTATATTTGACCTCACAACGGATTAACCATAGAAAGCCGGGGCTTGAAAGTTTTATAATTTTAGCGTAATATCATGTACTTGAACAACAAATACTAAAATTAGATAAATGTTTATTACATGGAAACTAAATTATTTAACTTTTAATGAGCAGCAGTATTTTTAACAGAACTTCACAATGATGTCAATAGATGGCGTTCTCATTTCATATAGCAAATGCAGCTATATGTAAATTATTATTATTTTGTATGACAAGTAATAATACACGCATCAAAAGTGTCTAGGGATCAAGCATTTTTATGCGGATTTCTTGAGATTGAGATGTGGCTTTGTAATAAATTTATGATTTTATAAATTTATATGGATCCTTTTTGGTGCATTTCATAATTTGAATCAGGAACTGTCAATCAAATTCGAGTAAAAGATGAAAATCAGCTGTCAATATTTTCCCTATAAAAACATACAACGCATTGAAGACATTATTAGTGCTACTGTTTCCCTACTACTGATTAAAACCAACGTTATTATGGAGCGGCGACGTCATTTAAGCAGGGAAGAAATGCTCAGAGCCGTGGGAATGATAGAAGCTGGTTCCCGGCAACGTACTGTGGCTTTAGCTCTGAATACAAGTCAGAGTGTTATCAGTCGACTTTGGACACGTTACCGAAGCACTGGTACCGTGGCTGAGCGCCATGGAGGACGGTATCGCTGCACCACACGGAGACAAGACCGATACATTCAAATCTTAACTCGAAGAGCTCCAACAATAACCGCCATGATGTTAGCCGTGAGGCTTCATCACTCTTCAGGGAACTTAATTAGCGACCAAACAGTCAGAAACCGCTTGCATGAAGTGAACCTTCATTCCCGAAGACCGCTACGGGTACCACCTATAGCAATGCACAATCGTAGGATTCGATATCAATGGGCTCTTGAACACAGAAATTGGGCAGAAGAACAATGGCGTTTCGTGTGCTTTTCTGATGAGTCTCGTTTTGGTATGAGACCGGATACAAGACGTATACGACACTGGAGAACCCCTGGACGCCAACAGCGATTAAAATCCTGCCAGGAAGTCCATCCTTATAGTGGTGGAACCATCATGGTATGGGCGGGTATTTGGATCGGCGGAAGAACTGAGTTGATTTGGATCAGAGGCAACCTCAACGCTCAAATTTATGCTGAGACGATTGTATCAGACGTCATCGTTCCTCTACAAGTGCAAATCGGTCCCTTATTTCAGTTAATGCATGATAATGCACGACCGCACACCGCAAGAGTTGTAAGACAGACTCTCGCCGCAGCTAACATCAATGTCCTGCCCTGGCCTGCTCAGTCGCCAGACTTGAACCCGATTGAGCATGCATGGGATATGCTACAGAGAAGAGCTCTGCCGAATATGGAGGGTATCCAGTGGCAAGAAGACCTTTTTTTGTTGTTGCAACGAACATGGGCGGCCATTCCACAGCGTGATTTGGATGAACTCATTTTGAGTATGCCAAACCGATGTTCTTGTGTTGTTAGTGTTCGCGGTAGAAACACGGATTATTAATTGTTTAAGTTACCCAATAAAATTTTAAAGAAAACTGTTATTTCAGTCTTTTTTTCGAACTTTAATGTTAGTGGTTCAAATGTCAAAAATCCCTTTATTAGGAAAATGGCAAATTTCTTTATTAATGCAAAGGTGACTTGGTTTATCGTTACTGTGACAAACGAAAATACTTTATTTGATGAATCCTTAAAGAAAATTTTAATTAATATCAATCAGGAGAAAAGTTATTGCAAAAATATATGTTGATCCCTAGACACTTTTGATGTGTGTACATATAATAACATATTATTCAATTAAAATTATTGTTTAGTCATATATCAAACATCAATAAAACTTCACGTTGCAGTTTGTTTTTACATGATGACGCTGTGTACAAATAATTTAACTTGAATGTTCCAAAAAACTATACCTAAGTTTGATTGAGGCATTGAGGTTTTCACTATAACAGTTCCCTAACCTTTACGGGCTACCTATGTTAAGTTAGTTGACACTTTCTGTCAAATTTTTTATTACGAACCTCTACGGGACAACTAAAGGTGAAAATGACATTGGGATGTTAGGATTGTATTTAGGGGCTACTTACGTAAAGAGACTTCTACAAAGGGGATGATTTAGGTATGGTTGGTGAAAACGGGCATAATAATAATGTCAATTTTGATCGTCATGTATCTATTGAATGAATAAGTAATTATGGGAAACCGTTACCGCGAGGTCTCTGTTCGGGGCGAACCACTAGTTATTAAAGAACTATATATTTAGCCCAATTAGTTTTATAGTTCCGAATGATGCGCGTAAACTCCAAATCCTGGTCGTGCATCAATCGAGGAAGGCGCGAGTTCTCTTTTATCTGGTGCAAGGCTGCAAGCTTGTTGCAAGGGGAGTATTTAAATAAAACCTAACCCAGTTCACGGTTGTTACAATAAATTGCACGAATTTAACGGACGCTTGCATTTTTATTGACTAGGTACTGTTCGAAAGCCCTCCATAATATTTCTTATTGGACACATATCGATGCACGAGATGATGCCCGCGACTTCGTCCGCGTGGATTAAAGTTCTTGTTTCCCGCGGGAACTCTCTATTTTCCGGGATAAAAAGTCTATGTGTTAATCCTAGGTATGAGCTCTATCTGCATTCCAAATTTTAGCTAAATTGCAACAAACATCCATCCATACATTCTCACTAACTCTCACATTTTATTTATCATATAAGTAGGATTATCCTTTAGAGCATTGTTGGTTAAGTGCATCTCCAAAAGCCTGTCAGATCGATAACAAGAAAAGTTAAAAGCTTCCCACCACATAAATACATGAAAAACTGTATCAAGCCAATCCCATTATTTTAGAACAAGAATTCTTAATTAACACTTGTCTTTCCATATTTGTTCTATAAAGATAGCATCGGAAGTATATTAATTAGTGACTGACCAAGCGAGAAATTAATTGACATACATTAATGATCATTCAGTAGCACCGTTTTTTCGATTGCGATTAAATTCGAAACGGTAAAAAGTTGATCACTGGGTAAGGTATGCTTTATAATGTTGACACTAGAGGAAGAATTCGTACGATCAACATAATATTCCGATTGGTTTTCTTTATATTTAGCAAATGCAAATGTCGTCAACCAACAAACGTCAGACGTCCACTGCTGGACCTACTGCAGGTCTCTTGTTGGGACTTCCACGGGCCGCGGACTTGTACTGCTTATATCTATCAGCGAACACTGTGCCTTCCGGTGCGAGTTTTGAATTTTGAGTTACCAAGAGCCAGTCCTCGTGAGAACCATAGTTAGCGACCATTTTATGTGGGATTTTTAAATATAATTGTATGTTCGTTGTCACTAGTACCATTAGCAGTTCCATGATGGAACTATTGATGTTTTTTTTAACCACTAGTTCCATTTTAAAAGGAATCTGAAAATAATGGAACTAATGTTGAATTTTTTATCACTAGTTCCACATTATTATTTTTTATGTTCTAACCCAACCTAACCTAAACTAACTTTAGATTTTCCATTGATTTCCATGTCTGGTGGTTAAAGGGAGCTTAGAACCCCCTCCAATTTAATTTTTCATTTCAATCCAATAGAACCTAAGCCGGAGTTCTAAGCTCTCTCTAACCACCAGACTAAGGAAAATCTAAAGTTAGGTCAGATTGGGTTAGAAGATAAATACTTTTGGTGCCTGTGTAAGGGCACGTATGCTTAAATATAATGCTTAAAAAATAATACACCTCAATTTCTTGTAGTTATCTACTGAACAGCTGTTAAGAGTGGGAAACTGATTAAGTCGTCAGACGTCTCGTTACAAGAGTTTCTTTAAATATAAATTGAATAGCACAGACTTGCATCATCGGACTTGTTGCATCGGACTTGCATTGAAAGTACCTAATAGATTTTTTGTTGACACAGATAAATCAAAAGCGTGTTAAAAGATAAAGACTGTCTAGACATCAAAATCTATGTCAAGTTTGCTTAGCTACTGTTTAGGCAAATGAATTTCGTATTTATACAGCATGATAACCCTTCTTTGAGAAGAGACCTGCGCTCAGTGGTGAGCCGTCGATGGGTTACTGATGATGATGATGCTGATGATGACAGCATGATTTGAGTTTTTTAAAAATTCCATCAGTTCTTGGTAGCTTTTCCAGTATAATAAGTATCCTTTGTTCTTTCTCAGGAAGTAGGCCATCTCCTTGCCAAATTGTCTCGTCGGCTCAGCGCAGAGTTCAGATTCGTGTTTACAGTTTATTGCTACATTTTTACGGAGATTGCTAAAGATTTTGTTGCCATCTATTGGCTCGCCTCCTTAGACCATTCAATGGGTTTAATAGTCTAAGATCGCCTCGTAAGCCGCGACGGCAAACGGCATGACGCTCTTCGCTCGCCGCCGCGATGTTTCAAATCTGCAGGGCTTTCCGCTATGGTCAAACTTTTATAGAAGATTCTTTGAATTAATTAGATAGGAATCCTATTTCTCTCGTTCTTTCGAACCCACGAAGTTTTTGAGATTGGCAAGAAAATCGCATCTTGGTCCTTCATTTGTAAAAGTGAAATATAAGATCTCCTTTCATGTTACAAATTCCAGCTTCATCTTCTTCTTTTCGAGCCTCATGTAATCCATCGTTGGATTGGCCTCATCATGTGCACGCCATTCTTTTCGATGTTTAGTCAGTCAGTCTCAACCAAGTTTTGCCCACATGCTCGACGATGTCGTCGGACCAGCGCGATGGTTGGATGGTCCAGCTTCATATATCCAGGCGTACCCGGCTTAATTATGGGATCACACAGTTGATTCAGTCAGACTAAGAAAGTAACATCATAATATTTCTTGGTCTTAATGCCGATTTCACCAACATCGAGTGACGTTTATCCAAGGAATAAATTGGGTGTTCTGACAGTTTTTTTATTGAAAATACATGTCAAAATATCACGCTCGGATAAGACTATTTTATACGTTGGTGAAATTGACCGTTAATATTATTAACAAATAACAACTAACTATCGAACAAATGAACGTATTTGTAAAACCTGACCCTGAGTACCGCAACACTTACTCATCATCAATGCCAAGGCTGGTCCACATTCGCTTCAATTAAAGGGAACCGGTTTCTGAATTAAGTCGGTCACCAGCACTGGTTTGGCAGCGAGCAGAATCGCTAATGCAATATAAGGCGTTTATTATCATTCAAGTGGCTTGGTTTACTTCATTATTCTTGTGATTCAACAAAAATAGTATCAAGATTAGTGATTTTGGCTTGTAGAATTATTTGAAGGTTTAACAGTTACAAAATTAATTTTTTAAAAAACCTATAACCGAGATTAACAGTATTTGACGGCGGCGGCACTTCTGCTACGAGTATAATATAGTACTTATATTCAAAAAAACTGTTAGATACTTTTTTAAAAGTGCATAAGAGTACGTTTAACAATTAATTTCTATAGCCTATAAAATATCGTGATTAAATTAGCGGCTAAAATTTTTTACTTTGTAGCATTTATGTTATAAGCATGTCCAGAACGTTATTTATTATATTTATTATATTATATTATTATTATTAACGTATTATATTATTCAGACCGCCTTTTGTTTTCGTTCGTTTTATTTAATCATATTCATACCTATTGTTTATACGTAATCGAGCAAATAAAAAATATGTATTTTTCTAAAGTATTTTCTTTCTATTTTCTATGCAAGAAACTATTAAATTTTTAACCCTCTACGCTGCGTTATAATAAAACTGTTCAACTAAAACTATTGCCTTAATCTCATTAAAATGAATGCGTCGGTTAATTTAACTGGCTCCAAGGAAGCAGGTGTTCTCTCAACCACTACATTTATGCCTTCAACTAGTTATGCGTAATCTTTGCGTTCATCGACACGGCCGCTGGCTTTATCTCAATCAGTAAACATGATTTTGCCTTTCCGTTTTTCTACCGCATACTCGTTGTGTTTAACTGCGATATTATGATTACCACTCTTGGTTTCGTTTCTGTTATCTTCTTTCAAGTCTATGTAAAACTTCTTTGAAGTAAGGATAAATGAATGTTATCTCTTCTTCTTCTCTTCTTCTCTAAAGCAGTGATAGCGTAGTGGTTACGACTGCGGTCTCCTATTCGGGGGGTCGCAGGTTCGATCCAGGTGACTTTTCGAAGTTTAAGTGCGTTTAAAGAAATTAAATATCACATGCTTCAACTGTGAAGGAAAACATCGTGAGGAAACCTGCACACCTGAAAGTTCTCCATAAAGTTCTCGAAGGTGCGTGAAGTCCGCCAATTCGCATTGGGCCAGCGTGGTGGGCTATGGCCTATAACCCTTCTCTGAGAGGAGACCTCGCTCAGTAGTGAGCCGATGATGGGTTGATAATGATGATGATGATGATGATCTCTTCTTACATTTATGAAAATTTCTCTCTGTTCTCATTTTCAATGTTTGGGTAGTGAATAGTTCTGA
Source organism: Oeneis ivallda (assembly GCA_029955525.1). Classification (NCBI taxonomy): domain Eukaryota; kingdom Metazoa; phylum Arthropoda; class Insecta; order Lepidoptera; family Nymphalidae; genus Oeneis; species Oeneis ivallda. The sequence continues at coordinate 4,514,605 of JARPMR010000012.1, read as the reverse complement.
TTAGATAGCTAACAATTTAAAAGTAAAGTTTAAGGTCATGTATCTACTATCTAGTAGCTAACTAGCTCCAGTAGCTAACAACAGTTCTCGGCACACGCGAGCCACTTTCGGGCTCATCATCACTTTCCATCAGTAGAGATAGTGGTCAAGCGTGTGTAGAATAAAGAATTATTAGCAATGTATTTTCTTTTGTATTTTGTGATCTTTAGCATTTCGTACTCCAATAATTGGGTATTTTACTGTAGTCAAAATGTTGATATTCATTATTTATAATTGGAATGCTACGTGTAACAATAAAATAATTGTAAAAACATAAAATAAATCGGTCCAAAAACAAATAAGTTATAGAGTTTCCTGTTAGACAGAGAGCGCTAGTGAAGTGTGATGTCACAATTCAGTAGCTCCATACACGCTCCATAGAAAATTTCGTTTTAGAAAGAGACAGATACAGTCAAAGTAAAACAGCTTATAATTCCGAGACTAGTAAAGATATTTAAAAAAGAGAAAATGGCATTGAGTTATAATATTTAAAAACGTTATTTTAAATAAAATTACGGTAGTAAATATCATTCGTCTATGTAAAAAAATAAAAAAATATCAGTCAAATATCCAATTGTTTATTCAGGCTTCAGTAATTTCAGTATGACCATTCCTTCTTAATTTGTCAAAAACAAGTGATAGCCTTGGATCAGTCAGTGCAATATTTTCCTTGTTGAAATATTATACATTTCGCCAATTAGAACTCAGTTTTCCTAACTTTGAATAGTGCAAACTCAATTAAGTCGCCTTCAACATTAACTCTAGGCCGCGTCACTGTGGTCTTGTTTTCCTGTACGCTCAAACAAAAAGTGAGCAATACATAGAAATTCTCGTCTAAGAATTTTCATTGTGTGAGTTGAAGCGATAAGATAAAGGTATGAATAAACGTCATTTGTTCTACGTTACAAATGTTGGATATTTATAACTTTTTGTCTTAATACGTATTTTAAATTGATGTATGATAATAGCTTTTAACAATTTCGTTACGGTTTTGACGCGGTTTGTATAATTTAACACGTAACGTTTATTAGTCATCACTAGGTTTATTGAATGCAACATCAATGCTACTTTTGTTATGTGCTAGCTCAAGGTCCATTGTAATTTTTAAAATTTGTTTTACTAAACGACTTTCTTACAGCAAAATTTAAGAATTTCATCCAGTCCATTTTGTAAAGCAGTGTGCATTCGAAAAAAATTGGTAGATATCATAGAAAAATACACTTTTACATGTGGTTACTCAGAGTAGTTGTAACCCTAACTATGACACCATAGACACTATAGCAAAAGTGCCACTATGGCACATTACAAGGGATAAATAGACCAGAACTTTGTCTCAATGTCATTTTAATTTGCTGTAAACTCAAGTGGTAATAAATAATAATTCGATGTCGTTTAAATTCAGTTAGCGCTGCGTAAATCTCATTCCGACCCCAGAGGTCGGCTGATGCCAATTGAGAACCTCTGAGTCATGAAAAGCGCCAATGTCTGGAAATGCTTATTGTGGAAATAAAGAAGGGAGAAGAAATGCTTTAAAAACAAAACACTGAGTACGGCTAAAATGGATTGTATGTACAATTTACCTAGACATTTTGTAGAAATATGTAACCTGAATATAATTTTTTTTGATCGACATTAATAACAAACCTAACCTTAGGCTTCGATCGACAAGCAAGTAGGTAGGTATACCTACCTATATCCTTGTAAAAACAAATTAATTTATTTTTATTTTTTTTTTTTTTTATTTATTTATTTATTTATTTATTTATTTTTTATTTGCACAGATTGAGTAGTACAATGGTCCTTACAATCTGCCGGATAGGCATGCAAAAATAAACATAAAAAACATAACATAACCAAAATTAAACACGAGTAATATATGAGTAAAAATAAACATTATATCTCCAAAAACATTAGGGGTCGATTTCACCAACTTAAAGTACGTCATAACCCAGCGTAAAGATAGTACATTCATACATTCAAGAATCTGCTGTCCCTAAACTAGGTAAAAAAAAACCTGTATCTTAGGCGACAGCAGCAAAGATGACATTTTATTGACAAAGATGTGTGCGTGCGTGTGCGTGTGCGTGTGCGTGTGTGCGTGTGCGTGTGTGCGTGTGCGTGTGTGTGTGTGTGTGTGTGTATGCGCGTGTGTGTGTGTGTGCGTGCGCGCGCGCGTACTCAGTAGGTATGTCTAGTATGTCCGAAATAATATTCCGTTAACCCAAAACTTCCAGCAACTTTTCAGTATCAACATACGTTTGCTTGAGCAACCATTGTTTAACACGCCTTTTACAATCGTTTCTATTTAAAGGGTAAATGTTAATAGCTTTATTAATTTTATTGTACAGTCTAGCGCTAATGATATAATACTGTCTCGCAGCAAGTTTACTTTTATGTCTTTCTGTTTGAAATATTTGATCTATTCTTCTCTTTAACAAATTTTTATCATAACTAACGGAATTATGTTTGCGTGTTATAATGTGGAGCAAGTACAGTTGGCGGACTGTTAGAACCTTGCAGTCTTTATATAGATCTATTGTAGGAAATCTGAAAGGTCTTTTAGTCATTACTTTCAAAATCGATCTTTGCGCTCTTTCTATCTGTAGCATCGCAGTTTTATTACTACCTCCCCAGACCGACACGCAATATATGAGCAACGACTGAACCACTGCACAATATACCATAAAGATAGTATCTTTATTTGCTGATGATCTAAGATTTTTAAAAATATATATTAATTTTCTTATTTTTGATGTTAAATTAGATATATGCAATTTCCAAGACAAAGTATTATCTATAAGAAGTCCAAGATATTTTATGTTGCTGGCATATTCTACAGCAGGGCAGTCACAATTTGATTTATTTTCAAAAGAATTACAGATATGGGCTTTCAATATGCATTTATTAGCAGAGGGTTGAGAGGCAGCAGAGGGTGAAAAGGTAAGGAATTTGGTTTTAGTAATATTTAGGCTGAGTAAATTGGCAGCCAACCAATCTGATATCTTTTTTAGAGCAATTTCAGCATTTTTAAAGGTACTTTCCCAAGTGTTCCCTGTAATGAGTAAGACGGTATCATCTGCGTAAGCTATAATTTTGCAATTTGGAATAGCCAGTTCACAGAGATTGTTTATGTATATAAGGAATAACGTGGGGCCCAGTATACTACCCTGGGGGACACCATAGGTAAGAGGCATATCATCGCTTAGGTAATCGTTAACTTTAATTTGTTGAGTGCGGTTTGACAAATAATCTTTGAAAATATCCAGCGCTATACCCCTGATACCCATTTTATCCAATTTTTCCAGAAGTATGGGGATAGAAACAGTATCAAATGCTTTGGATAAATCTAAGAAAACCCCAACACATTTTAGTTTCTGATCTAACGATCTAGTAATTGTCTCAGTTAAATCGAGAGCCGCGTCTTCCGTGGATTTCCTTTTCCTAAAACCGTACTGATTTGGGGATAAGAGTTTTTGTGTTTCTAAATAGCTAACTAATCTTTTATTTAAGACCTTCTCAAATATTTTTGAAAGCGCAGTCAACATTGAAATGGGTCTATAATTATTGACACTGCTTCTATCGCCGCTTTTGAAAACTGGTATCACCAAAGCCTTCTTAAAACATTTTGGGAAAATACCCTTGGATAAAGAGAGATTACAAATTCTCGAGATAATTGGAGCTAAGGTAGTACAACTTGTTTTTAAAACCTTAGTTGGAATACCATCCCATCCAACTGCGCTATTAGTTTTTAGGCTCATTATGATGGTTTCTATTTCCTTTTGATCTACCGGTAATAACCCGAATGAGTTAACAGGGGAGATAGAAACATCCATGTTACTACCATGAGAAAAGTTCGGTTTTGAGAGAATCTGTGTCGCCAGTCTGTTACCCACTTCCACAAAATAATTGTTTACAAGATTAAGAGAAGTTAGAGTATCGGGTTGAAGCTGTAGGAGTTCTATTGGGGGAGATGGTGTAGAAGAAATGTTTGCAACTTTTTTTATTACTTGCCAAGTACCTTTTATATTGTTTTTAGTTTTTCCAAATTCAACTTTTTCATAGTTACGCTTTAATCGTTTTAAAAGATTGTTACAAAAATTTTTGTATCGGTAATACGTTATTTTTAAAATATTATTATCTGGTGAGTTCTTGTACTTCTTGTGCAGTCGGTCCCTATGTTTAATACACTTTAAAAGCCCAGGAGTGATCCAGGGTTTTAATACTGTTTTTTTCCGTGTTGAGCGAACTAATTTTGTGTTTGACTTAATAATATCACTCAGAGTATCCACTAACTGATTGGCAGCATGATTCGGATCTTGCGACTCAGATATTTTGCTAAAATCCTGTTCATCTATGCTCTTTTTAACACTTGTATAATCAATTATCAGACGATTTTTTGAAACATTTTGCCTAGGAATTTTCATGTCAAGGTTCACAATAACTGGCGAGTGATCCGTAACCGATGCATTCAATACTAGTGTAGTATTTTTAAATTGAGTTTTTAGTAGTACATGGTCTATACAGGTTTTGTTATGAGTTGGGAAAAGATGGGTTGGCAGCAGACCATGACTACTGACAAGATTTAAATACTCATGGGAACGATTGTCACTACTTGATTGAGAAATATTTATATTTATGTCTCCCACAACAACAAGAGACTTGTAATGTGCCAAATTTGCTAACACTGTAGTAAAACTGTTTAAAAACTTATCAGTTTGTTTAAAGGAAGGAGACCTGTAAATAGCAATGAGACATAGTTTATCATTTAAGCTACACATAATCGAGCTCGCATCAAGCAGATTTGGATACGATATAGTACAATTAAGTTCATTCTTTACATACAGTATGACACCGTCGCTTCGATTTATCAGATCTTTTGTGCAATGAGGTGTATAACCAGTTAAAGAGGGTATTTGTTTTACATTTTTAAGCCAACACTCGGTTAAAACAATTATATCTAATTGTAAGTTTATTCGTTTTAGTAGGACCTGTAACCCGTTGTAATTTGAGTTTATACTACGAATATTCATTTGAAAGACTTTTAACGAGTTTTTATTGCTTGGGATATAATTACTACATAATTCGGCTTCACACTCATACGACGTCATGTTACCTACATTTTGGAGATCAGAAATAATATCTCTACAGTCAAAATCCAGAGAACCTATAATGCGTTGCAGCAAAATCAAAAAACATAGATAAATAAACTAACTAGGTGGTTGAATAACAATTTTTTTAAGAGAGTCATTATTTTTAATCCAAATAGCGGGCGAAGAGTCATCTTTCCTCATCATAACACGACCGTGACGCACCCAGAGGTATTTGTATCCGTGCTCCTTCTTGAAGCTGCGAGACATAGCATGCAGGGCGCGGTTGGCTGGTGAGAGATGCTCAGACACATAAATAGGAGATTTGTCGGCCGCAGCTATGCCGAGATGCATATAAAAATAAATCGTAACGTTTTGCATCAGAAAATATTGAATGAGCCCATTCCATTTCTTTGTTGAAAATTAAATCCTTTGTTTCAATTTAACTCTCTTAAATCAACTCTTAAATTATCTCTCTTGAGTCTCGATGCCATAATGTTTGTGATTATACCACTCGTTGTTTGCTCTTGAACAGCTGTCTCTACTGTATAAATGGAGTCACACAGTTCAAGTTCTACAACATGATTCATCCACCACTTATTATTTTAATGTATTGATTATTTTGTTTAATTACGGTTCACAGATTTTTCTTTGGACTATTTATTACTTATTAGATTACCTATAGACTTAATAGATGTACAATCGTGAAAGTTCTAGGTAAATCTAGACCAATTGTTTATATAAGAGCGGGAAAATGTCGATCGGAGTATGAAAATATTACTTACAAGAACAATTATGTTAATGCTATGCTATGCGTAAAAATTAATTAGTTTCTTAATCGGTTTATTTTTCGGATGCCATAAGATGTCTTAACTAAGCGGCAATTTCAACCACGCCGAGTAACGTTTAACCGAGGACAAAAATGGACGTCCTGTCAGTTTTTGTGTTGAAAATCTTCCAAAACATCAAATTGGTTCGGAATATCGTAGCAACAAAAAAGTTCGTAAACGTTACGAAATTGGCATTAAACCGGCTGAATCTGTAGCTTTCAGTTTCCTGTGCATTCCTATCTCCATTAATTTTGAGTTATTTTTTATAATTCATGTAAATGCTTAGTATTAAACTAATTACGGGCGCGGTCATTGGGTTCATTCGATGAAAAAGGGCATAGTTTGAGGTCATCAGGTCAGGTCTAATGGCGTGCCGTGACTGAAAATACTAACCTCATCGTAAAATGAACTTTCGCGGCTTTCCTTAAAGCTTATAATTCCTAGTTAGAGATAAAATCCATGTCTTGTAAGACTGCTATGAAAATCCATTGTTGTCTAACACGCTCTAGAAATATCAAAGGTCAGGACATGATTGATGTCAGTGTTAGTTTGTTTAAAAGACAATGCTTTAGATTAGGTTCTTTGACCTTAAGTTCGAAGAATAGAATAGAATAGAATAGAATAGAAATGTTTTTTATTCAAATAAACTTTTTTACAAGTGCTTTCGAATCGTCGATGAGTCTACCACTCTACTTCTATAATCTCCGGTGTATTACCTTTATCGACTATTATCAATTTTTTTCAACGTTTTCTGTTAATTTATAGCAGTTAATATACGGCGTAACTTGATGATAGACTCTATTGTAGGAAATTGAAAGTCTTCCCAATTAATTATGCATTTGAATATAATATGCAATTCTCATGAGGCCGACACAAATGAAAGTTATTCCACGGTGGCCGGTTATGACTTTCCGTGGACTTTCCTCAATGGGCTATTACCCAATGTTGTTTTATAGATTACCATTACTGTTTAGGCTCTGTACGCTTTCGCAACTGTTTGCTGTTTTCGATCTGTTTCGTGCGATTCATGTTCATTTATTTCCGCTAGTGCCACTTTGTTTATTCCTGAGTTATTCTTTTCTTTTCTCATAATGATAATCTCGAGAGCCTTTGTATTTGTGCTTATTGTTCTGTGATTCACAGCGGACTAGTCAGTAGCCGGGTAAGTAGATTAGTCTATAATTCTACATAATACTAAGAAGTATTTAGTTAGTAAAATCCTAAAATCCATTATAATTTAAACTCATAGTCACGCAGTTAATGATGAAACTAATAAAACAGTACACCCAATCTGGCAAATTAGTAAATTAAGACTTGAGATCATATTGTAAAGTTTCGTTATTTGTATTACTGCATTGTTTTAATTTTATGTCCTCTATTTGTTTCCCAACTCAGATACTTTTTTAGCTGACATGGCTTTTTTGTGCCTTGCTCTTTTGGACAAGAATGAGCGGGTCTGTTTTGAAATGTCATTCATTGTATCCAGTTTTTATATTAATTCATAATATATAAATAATACTTTAATAAATAATTAAACATCTTATTGTTATTATGACCTATATCATATGACATATTATCACATTATTCATAGCTGTTCATTCTCATAGTTAAATATCATGCAAAATTAACATTAAATGTAAGTAGGTACCTACATAATAATTTGTTAACAGGAGCGATGGGCGATTAATCGAAAAACAATCGAATTATTCAATTATTCTTGTCATTCGGTAAAATCGAACAACAATTGGACTATCGAAATATCGACCTACCGATTTTTTCGATTATTCAACTATCGAACTATCGGAAAACTCGACTTTCGTTCGTTAGTTTTCGATTTTCGATTGTTTTTGATTTTCCATAGTTATTCGATTCATTCGATTGTTTTTTTGCAACTATCGCCCATTGCTAGTTAACAGTTCTTTACGTTTCTTCGGTCTGTTTTTTAATTTAAGCATCTTTTATACTTAATAAAGTATATTTTTATTGAAAACATATTCGCTTTTTTTTTTCGTAGCGTGTCCGTCAGCAATTTGGTTTTGTTTATTGACCTGAATCGCCGCCACTCCACATCAGATAGCATGTGTTAGATTATATCCTATTATGCAACGGTGTTGTAAGATTTCATTTTCATTTGATCCGCACAATTAATACAAGCTTGTTTTTAACCGTTATTATCTAGTTATTACAGCGTTGTTCCATAAAAGCGTTACGCCCGCGGTAGACAATAATGACTCAGTGGGCAATTTGTCTCTTTCCGCTTTTTGCACTTTCACTTTTGACATCTTCAAAACGATCAGCCATACCTCAGTGGCTATGAAATTCGTTTTTCTTCCCTTGATTTATTGCTTTTCTTAGTTCCAAACCAGCAATATATTTTGTTGTGCATTACGGAGAGTATCTCACAAAATAGCTGTTAAATTTCTATTTTTATCCGAAGATGGGTAATGTTTTTCGAGTGCATGCATGTATGCCTTATTTCTTTGGCATGCTCAGTCTAGAATGCAAAATAATTATACTTACCTCTCGCTGATTTCAGGGGCCCTGAAATCAGTCGGAGTACACCAAAAATATATAAACATTCTGAAACACATCTACGAGAATAGCCAAAGCAGTGTAAGACTGGAAACTAGAGGAAAACCGATAAATATAGAAAGAGGTGTCCGACAAGGCGACCCATTGTCCCCGAAATTGTTTATTACAGTTCTTGAGAACACATTCCGGAAGATAGATTGGTCACAAAAAGGAATTAAAATGTGCGGACGTTATTTAACCCACTTAAGGTTCGCCGACGATATCGTGATACTAGCTGAAAACCCCAAAGAATTAGAACACATGATGGTTTTACTTGACCAAGAGAGTACGAAAGTAGGCCTAGAAATGAACGCATCAAAAACTAAAGTAATGACCAACAGTGACAAAGAACCCATCGAAGTAAGAGGAAGAGTACTTGAATATGTCGAAAACTACATATATTTGGGGAAACAAATATCCTTCAGCAAAACAAATAATGAAGAAGAAGTCGCAAGAAGAATTGCCTGGAGTAGGTTCTGGTCATTAAAAGAAATCTTAAAAGGCAACTACAATTTGACCTTGAAGAAAGTAGTAATGGACACCTGTGTACTACCAAGTTTACTGTACAGCTGTCAAACCTGGACTTTTACAGAAAAAGTGAAACATAAGATACTGACCACTCAAAGAGCTATGGAAAGAAGCATCTTGAAAATAAGAAAAATACAAAAAATAAGAAGCGACATCATAAGACAGAAAACGAAAATAACTGATGCACTTACACATGCATTGAGATTGAAGTGGAACTGGGCTGGTCATATCTCACGGTATACAGATAGAAGATGGACCATAGAAACCACACGTTGGAAAAGACCAATACTAGGCAAAATAAAAGTGGGAAGACCAATAAAACGATGGGCTGATGACATAAGAGAGATAGCGGGAAATCGATGGATGAGTCGGGCCAAAGACAGACAGGCATGGAAAGAGTTGGAGGAGGCCTTTACCCAAACTGGGGTCGATATCCTAAAACAAACGAAAAACTAACACAAATACTAACTAACTAGAGTAAGAAATACTACTAATACAACTAATAAATCTAAAGTGTAATTAGAACCGTAAGTAATGGAATGGAATAAATGGCTTAATAATAATAATAATAACCTCTCGCTGAAATCGACTATCTCGATTTTTTGTGACTCAGATCTTTTTGGTATCATTTTTCTTCGCCAACATCTTCAATATTTTGCATCTGTTTAAGAAAGCACGAAAATTGACTACTTTACAATTTGAAGCCGAAAACAGTACTCATTCATCACTCATCATTAGGTATGCAAGGCAAAATAAAAGGCAAACGAAGGCATGGCCGAAGACGAACATCCTGGCTTAAGAACCTTCGCCAGTGCTTAAATATGAGCTCAAAATCATTGTTTAGGGCAGGCGGCCTGAACAAGATCCAATTAGTCTTAATAGAGATGTAAGTAGTCCTCCGATAAGAGATGGCTCTAGAGGAAGAAGAAGAAACAGTTCTCGATTGATTTAAGTTTTTAGCAGCTAAAACACCCTACACACAAACTGATAAATAGGTGTGTATAGCTACATATAGTAAAACATAAGAGGAACCCTCGTCGAACACAGCTGCCGTTCCGGTGGGTGCATCCGGAAACAAAATGCTAAATAAGCACTGCGGTGAACAGCCAAACTACACATTTGTTGATAAACACATTATAAAAACGCTGCGCTCCGTGTATTTTCTTCCAAAGTATACATTATCACTTGAAACTTTTTATAAACAAACTATGTTTAATCTTAACCAAAGTCAATTACAGAAGCAATTAACAGAATCAGTTAAAAAAAGAATTTGTTTCTGTAACACTACACTTGGGAAGATTTTTCGAATCTAAGAATCAGTAATTTGTATTTAAAACAAGCTGATGCCCACGATTTCGTCCGCGTGGAATAAGTTTTTAAAACTCTTTGATTTTCCGGGATAAAAAGTAGCCTATGTTACGCTCCTGGTCAATGATACCCATGCAAAAAATCACGTCGATCCGTAGCTCTGTTGCGGCGTGATTGAAGGACAAACCAACAAACACACTTTCGCATTTATAATATTAGTATGATCGTCAGTTAGGAGCTTGATCTATAGATCGTACTCAGGCTCTGCTCGAGACTCAAGAGTTAAAATGAGACACAAATATGCCCTAACATAAATCTATCTCGTTTTAACTCCTTTAAGTTAGTTTAGTATAATTCTTGAGTCTGTGCTGAGTGATAGTGCCATTTATAAATCTTACTCCTAAGAATCACCGATGAAGACTCAACACTTAGCAAAACTTCAGCCTCGGATTATCGGCGTTTTACAGGATATATTGTATTAGTGAGTGTGCGCAGAAGTTAGATCTTTTTCCCCCTTCATCTTACTACAGTTCGTTTTTAGGGTTCCGTACCCAAAAGGTGCCAACGGGACCCTATTACTAAGCCTCCGCTGTCTGTCCGTCCGTCCGTCCGTCTGTCAGCGGGCTGTATCTCGTAAACCGTAATAGATAGACAGTTGAAATTTTCACATATTGTGTATTTTTTCATTCCACTCCCGTAAATATCACATGAAGCGGCGTTGTAAGTAGTTCAAGTTTAGAACACCTTTTCAAGATGTGTTTCCTCATTGATGAAATCTGAGTATCATTGAAACAAGAGGCATCTTCTAGAGTCTAGACAAAGACGTTCCATCTTAGGCAACATCGTCACTTTCCATCAGATGCTATTATGATCAAAAGGATCAAGCGTGTGAAAAAGTCCAGGCCTTTCATTATTTATTAATAGTAATAAGCTCTTTAGAAATATTCTCTGTTACAGTTCCATGATGATGATAGTGATGTTTATTTTTTCGCCGGAACTGTGTTATTTTCCGGTTCCGGCCAAATCGGTTCATTCGTTGTGGCGTTAAAGAGTAACAAACATCCATCATGCATCCATCCATCCATCCATCCTCACAAACTTTCGCATTTATAATAACAGGAGCAGGATTATAAAAACTGACGCGTCTTGGTCTGAGAATAAGTCGACGTATAACGGGCAGACGGGTATTCTTTTTGTATCGTTAATCGTCATGTTATATTTAAATCGCTAAGCACATGTTACACACATCATTACATGTTCTGCTGCTCTTTATGCAGGCCTGCACTTCGCTCTTATTTAGCTTGTACCATTAACTTTTATAAGGTCGTACCAACGTGCAATCTGTGTTTGGATTTCTAATGAGATGTTATTTCAAATTGGATCTGTTGGACATATGGTGTTGTATGTTAATTAGTATTCAAGATATGAAATATTTTATACTGCAACAGATGATTTATGTTTTATTTCAAGAAGTGCATCACTTATAAGTTATAACGTTCATAAATTGTATGTCGGAGTTTAAACAGTATTTATTTTGTAGTTTTATTTTTGACCGACTTCAAAAAAGTCTAAATTTGAGAACCTACTCCAGGTTCTCAATTCGTCAGAATCTTTTTTTTTATGTTCCGATCACTCGAAGACGCCTGAACCGATAAGGATTTTTTTCTGTTTGAAAGGTTATACTTCCCAGGTGGTCCCATATAAATTTCATTGAAATCAGTCGAGCGGTTTTTAAATTATCAACAATAAATTATATATTTTGTATAGTGTGTGTGTGTAATGTAGTAAAGCGGGAGTTTGAAGTCGGTTGTTTTAAAAGAATTTTTTTTATATTAAATTATTTATTATAGATTAAGTAAGTAAAGTAAATCATATTTTCGATTGTTCCAGTGAAAAATGACGATGGACAAACAGCTGGTGTGGGTGCGGGACCCCAACGAGGGGTTCGTCCTCGCCCGCCTCCAGGAGCTGATGGGGGAAGAGGCGGACGTGTTCCCGGTGGACAACAGGCATCCGCGACGCGTCTGCAACTTCGACGACATCTTCCCGGCGGGGGATCCCGCGAAGGACGTCGATGATAACTGTAAGTCATATAGACATACGGCTGGTGTGGGTGCTTGACCCCAACGAGGGGTTCGTCCTCGCCCGCCTCCAGGAGCTGATGGGGGAAGAGGCGGACGTGTTCCCGGTGGACAACAGGCATCCGCGACGCGTCTGCAACTTCGACGACATCTTCCCGGCGGGGGATCCCGCGAAGGACGTCGATGATAACTGTAAGTCATATAGACATACAGCTGGTGTGGGTGCGGGACCCCAACGAGGGGTTCGTCCTCGCCCGTCTCCAGGAGCTGATGGGGGAAGAGGCGGACGTGTTCCCCGTGGACAACAGGCATCCGCGACGCGTCTGCAACTTCGACGACATCTTCCCGGCGGGGGATCCCGCGAAGGACGTCGATGATAACTGTAAGTCATATAGACATACAGCTGGTGTGGGTGCGGGACCCCAACGAGGGATTCGTCCTCGCCCGTCTCCAGGAGCTGATGGGGGAAGAGGCGGACGTGTTCCCCGTGGACAACAGGCATCCGCGACGCGTCTGCAACTTCGACGACATCTTCCCGGCGGGGGATCCCGCGAAGGACGTCGATGATAACTGTAAGTCATATAGACATACAGCTGGTGTGGGTGCGGGACCCCAACGAGGGGTTCGTCCTCGCCCGTCTCCAGGAGCTGATGGGGGAAGAGGCGGACGTGTTCCCCGTGGACAACAGGCATCCGCGACGCGTCTGCAACTTCGACGACATCTTCCCGGCGGGGGATCCCGCGAAGGACGTCGATGATAACTGTAAGTCATATAGACATACAGCTGGTGTGGGTGCGGGACCCCAACGAGGGGTTCGTCCTCGCCCGTCTCCAGGAGCTGATGGGGGAAGAGGCGGACGTGTTCCCCGTGGACAACAGGCATCCGCGACGCGTCTGCAACTTCGACGACATCTTCCCGGCGGGGGATCCCGCGAAGGACGTCGATGATAACTGTAAGTCATATAGACATACAGCTGGTGTGGGTGCGGGACCCCAACGAGGGGTTCGCCCTCGCCCGTCTCCAGGAGCTGATGGGGGAAGAGGCGGACGTGTTCCCCGTGGACAACAGGCATCCGCGACGCGTCTGCAACTTCGACGACATCTTCCCGGCGGGGGATCCCGCGAAGGACGGCGATGATAACTGTAAGTCATATAGACATACAGCTGGTGTGGGTGCGGGACCCCAACGAGGGGTTCGTCCTCGCCCGTCTCCAGGAGCTGATGGGGGAAGAGGCGGACGTGTTCCCCGTGGACAACAGGCATCCGCGACGCGTCTGCAACTTCGACGACATCTTCCCGGCGGGGGATCCCGCGAAGGACGTTGATGATAACTGTAAGTCATATAAAATCCACTAGATGATGACGACTTCGTCCGTGTGTATTTAGTTTTGAATAATCCCGTGGGAACTTTGATTTTCCGGGATAAAAATTAGCCTATGTCATACTCCAGGTATGCTACGTAGTGTCTTGCTTTTGGTTACTACATAGTTGCTAACTTACTACAATTCACTGAATGTGGATTTCCCGGCATTTATAGTTAGCAAAATTCCCTCCCGGCTTGTTTGTCCGAGAAAACCAACCCGTTCTTCATGCGCACGCAGCCCGCAGCGTCCATGACCACAGTCTCGTATTACAGCTGGTCGAATGAGCATAAGCTGCATCCATCGTTGCTACAGTTTTATTGTGGTGTTGACTCGACTAGTGGCATTCTTGCTGCAACAATGCAAAATGCATTGCTGCGAGAGATCCAATAGCGAAAGAGCCTCGGCCAATCAGAGGTGATTGCAATCGTCACACTCTAGCAATCATTTTAGACAATATGCCACAGTAGTCGCAGACAGTTGTAGATTTTTTTCATCACCAGTAGAAAGCTAAGTTATCAGGAAGTAACATAGGCACTAATTTATTTAAAAAAAAATTAGAGATCCTTGAGAAAATTGCAATAATGTAAGCCAAAATAGCAAAATTTTGCCTTTATAATGCATTATTTGGCTTATGCTGAGAAAACTATTGATGATACATAAAAATTATGTACTACATGATTAATCATTATTCCTTATAAAAAAAAGTGTGTGTATCAGCTCCGACGCACGACTGGAGTTTACTTTATAGTGTATACTTCAGTAGTATTTGTGCTAGTTAATATCAAATACGGCCATCTATTGTAAATAGCTCGAACTATTATGTTAGCAGTGCTGTTATGCAGGGTTTTAGGGCGTACAACAGAGTTGCTATTCGAAATAGTTTACACATAAGCCGAAAGATGGCGCTGACCTACGTGTTTGTAGTAACGCTGTCATAAAAACGTAACAAGGTCATTCATAAGTAGATTTTACACCTCGAATTTTTCTCATACCGGGCGCCTAAAATCGATTCTTAAGGAGTAAACTCCAAAAGTCCCCAAGGGATATATCTAATCTCTTCTATTTAAGTCACAGTAGTAGCTTTTGTATTCTAAAATTTAATTAGATCGCCTTTATTATCGCAGTATTAATTCTTCCTTACTAATACACATTATAATTGCGAAAGTGTGTTTGTTTGTTGGTTTGTCCGTCAGTCACGCTGCAACAAAGTTACGGATTGACGTGATTTTTTGGATAGGTATATAGTTAAGAACCTGGAGGGTGACATAGGCATCCCGAAAAATCAAAGAGTTCCCGCGGGATTAATCCACGCGGACGAAGTCGCGGGCATCAGCTAGTATGTAATATTATGTATGTCATACATGTATACATTGTTTGCATGCATGTAGTTGTGTGCTTGAAATTGTCCTGCAAAACAATTTTCTTATGTACCTAAAGGATGAAATAATTTCATGTTACGTAAATAAGTATTATTTTAGGTACTTACAATTGTTATATGGGCGAATTATAAAATAAAAATTGTACGAGGTTATTTCCTCCTTACAATAATATGTTTATTTATTGCAAAAATATTAAAGAAAAGAAACCATTAAAAATAAAGAGGAAACATAAATATTTATTATTATGACTTAGCAGTTAGTATACGCAAACCTAACTTTTATATAATTTTTGCGGGAAAAATTCAACTGTATGATAAAATCTCATAAAGATCTATCTTATCAAATATCTAATCTGTTATACTGCATAGATCCTTGCAAGAGATATGTCCAACATTGGGCATCATCAGTTGCAAATTGAGATGACTTTGATCTCCAATTAGCTGCAAAGAGAAGTGGAGACCAAAACAACTTTGCCAGAAAACTGTTTCATCATCATCATCGCAACCCATCACAGGCCCACTAATTTGCACGTTTTCTCGTTAGTTTTCTCTAAAAGAGTTTTCCTAAACTCTTTTTAGTATGTTGGCAGATTTCACACATATTTAAGAACATTATGGAGGCATGCAGACATGCAGGTTATGTTACGATGTTTTCCTTCGCCGTTAAGGTGGAAGACAAGGGTCTGCCCGCGAAATTCAAATTTAATTTGGTTTTTCGCAATTTGTAAACTAATACGACAAAGTAGGCTTATGGCCTTCTAATTGCGCCAATGAAATTATCATCTTCACAGGTTTACATAAAAATCTTTACTTGAAAGTGGCCAGTTTAAGAAATTAATCAAAATACTGAGTTGGACGTGAGTTACTCACAAATTAGTCGATATTTTGATTAATTTCTTAAACTGGACACTTTCAAGTAAAGATTTTTATATAAACCTGTGAAGATGATACTGCCATTGTCGCAATTAGAATGCCATAAGCCTACTTTGTCGTATTAGTTTACAAATTGCGAAAAACCAAATTAAATTTGAATTTCGCGGGCAGAACCGTGTCTTCCACTTTAAAACAAGTAATATTTTCAATTGTTTGAAATCGCAATACCTCCGAGAAATAAGAGGTGCATGCCTGGGATCTGATCCCCGGACCCTCCTATAAGGAGGCAGAAGTCTACCACCGAGCTATCTCAACTAAAGACCTTTAATATTTTTGCAGGTGAGCTAATGTTCCTAAATGAAGCGACTCTTCTCAACAACATATTAACACGTTACAAGAAAAGCAAGATTTACGTAAGTATACCTACCTATATTTAATACCTAGTTACGTAGTACTGATATCGCGTGACTCAGCCTTGGCGTCGCAAATATCGTCAGAAACTATGTTTTAAGCTATTGTTAATACCTACGTACCTATAGATTTCTTGAGTGTTCTTTCAGTATCTTTATTGGGTATAGAAAAATAACTAAACCTAAGACCTAGATTTTCGTCAGTCCTTGATACATGCGCACCCAATAACGCATGTAACACTGGGCTGACGAAAATCTAGGTCTCGGATAAGGTTGAATAGTAGACTACCAACATAAATGATTTTATCTACTTGTAGCTAAAAAGAAGTCTTCAATTAAAAATTAATCAAACTTTCAAAACAGTTCAGCATAAAAGGCAATAAATATAGAACTGGTTATGATGTGCCAATTTTTGTAAAAAAACACAAACAAAATTATGCAAAAAATACCATAGAAATTTTTCTATCAAAACTTTCAAAATCTATGAAAAACGTACTCGTCATTATCAAAGTAATTTTTCTATCAAAAGATACATAATACAAAAGGGCAAAAAAACAGCAACCACGACAACTTGGTCTTGATGTTACGAGCATTATATCTCACCTTGACCGAAGCGCACGCGAACGTTATCGATTATGACGAACGTAGATATTACGAGTAAGGACCGTTACCTACGTGGTGAATGTAGATTTAATAACAGCCTCGCTGTGCTGTTTCTCACTGGTCCTATGAATATATGCTGAGGAATGTGACATCTGTTCTGTATTAGCTTCTTATGAGTCGATAGCTGACGCGCTCTGGCTTCGCATGATACGATTCTCTATAATCCTTTCTTGATGCAGGGTTACTTTACAAAGCCTGCATGCAAAATCTTAAATTTCAAAACGACTTATTTCATGCTGACCTTATAATAATAATAATTCAAGGCCACCGTTTGTATAGAATAGTCAAGGCATTCATTCTTCTTCTTCTTCTTTATCAACCGATAGACGTCCACTGCTGGACAAAGGTCTCTTGCATGGACTTCCACAGGCCTCGGTCTTGCGCCGCCTGAATCCAGCGGCTCCCTGCGACTCGTTTGATGTCGTCGGTCCACCTGGTGGGGGGTCTGCCAACACTGCGCTTCCCGGTGCGGGGTCGCCACTCCAGCACCTTGGGACCCCAACGACCATCAGCTCTTCGAACTATGTGCCCCGCCCATTTCCACTTCAGTATCGCGACTCGCTTAGCTATGTCGGTGACTCTGGTTCTCCTACGGATCTCCGCATTTCTGATTCGATCCAGCAGGGACACTCCGACCATAGCTCTCTCCATCGCCCGCTGAGCGGTCCTGAGCCTACTTATGAGGCCCTTAGTTAGCGACCATGTCTCGGATCCGTAAGTCATCACTGGCAACACGCACTGTTCGAAGACTTGAGTCTTCAGGCACTGAGGAATTTTGGACGAGAAGACATCTCGGAGCTTCCCGAACGCTGCCCAGCCGAGTTGGATTCGGCGGTTGATCTCTTTCTCGAAATTGGACCTACCTAGCTGGACTGTGCATTCATTACTTAAGTTAAAAGACCCAGTGGCTTGATATTTTACTCTTTTTACCTACCTTCTTCTTCTTCTGTATCAACCTACAGACGTCCACTGCTGGACAAAGGTCTCCTGAATGGACTTCCACAGGCTTCGGTCTTGCGCCGCTTGAATCCAGCGGCTCCCTGCGACTCGTTTGATGTCGTCGGTCCACCTAGTGGGGGGTCTGCCAACACTGAGTTTCCCGGTGCGGGGTCGCCACTCCAGCACCTTGGGACCCCAACGACCATCAGCTCTTCGAACTATGTGCCCCGCCCATTTCCACTTCAGTTTCGCTACACGCGGACCTATGTCGGTGACTTTTACCTACCTAGTAGTCTGAAAATATATGTATATTAAGTATTTGTCATTGGTCATTCCAGACATACGTGGCAAATATTTTGCTAGCGGTGAACCCGTATGAAGACATTCCGGACATGTACTCGTCAAACACAATCAAGAAATACCAGGGCAGGTCCTTAGGTGAACTGCCGCCACACGTGTTCGCTATTGGTATGTTCTGTTTGTCATATCTATAATGTTTTAGCTCATAGCTCATAACTTTTTTGAGTAATTGAATAAGATTAGTTGCAGAAAAAGAAAATGACTACTTGTGTAGATCAAAACATAAATACAAAAAAAAACTCTAGTAAAAGTTTAATAATTCTAAGCGAAAATTATTTATTATTATTTAAGTCTAGTGCACACACAGAAAAATGAAAATACAAAAGAGAACATAGGTATAAAAGGATGCAAAGGCGATCTTATTGCTAAAGCAATCTCTTACAGAAAACCTTTGTTTGCGAAACGATTTGGGTGACCAAAACAAAATCAGCTAACTAGCAATAGCTTTTTAGCTAAAGCATAAGCACAATCAGTAGCACAATCTTTAAATATCTTTGTTTATTTAATAATTCTATGTAGAGCATTTTGGAGGGTTGGATATGAAAATATTAGTATTATTGTCACGAGCTACATGTTCAAGATCATAAAATATTTTCAGCTGACAAATCATTTCGCGACATGAAGGCGTTAAAACAATCACAGTCTATCATTGTGTCTGGTGAATCTGGAGCGGGCAAGACAGAGTCTACAAAATACATCCTCAAGTACCTCTGCGATCTGTGGGCGAAGGGTGCTGGACCAGTAGAGCAGAAGATTTTAGACGGTAAGTAATAAATTAGTCTTTGACCAATAGGCCAGTTTTACTTTATAAAGGCGAGAAGTATTAGAGTTTTGGAGACGAATCTTACATGCAGAAAACACTGTTGTTGATAAAAATATGAATATGGGACAGTATGATGAAATTGCTGATGCCAGGAATAGAATAAATTTATCTCTATCTACAAACAGTGAACATAAATAAATCATGTTAAGTTATGAAAATTTACAGCTGATGTTCCTTAAAATTAAACGATCAATAAAAAACTTTAACCATTTCCTAAAACCTAAGGACGAAACCTTATTGATTGTGTTCACTCTTACATATAATCTTTAAACATTTCTGTGGTGGCGTCGTGTGATGCGGGTTGCTACGTTCCCTCAAATATGGTTGAGCGAAGCAATGGCTGGATCATGCGTCATGCTCGTGAACGGGTTCCACCAGCGAGAATGGGGCTACTTTCTGTCTGCCCGTGTTAACATGTGTTAAATTATAATTAGGTATGCTTTTGTGGAACTCATTGTGGAAACACTGCATACATAGCTTAGTATCTATTTAATTGTATACTTGTTTTGAAAAGAGCAACCGCCGAGTTTTTTATTCTATTCTATTCTATATTTTAAAGCATTTTTAATAAACCTGCTAAAATCTTGTTATATTAATTAAGTCTTTGTTTTACTTTTCAGCAAATCCAATCCTTGAAGCCTTTGGCAACGCAAAGACAACCCGCAACAACAACAGTTCACGTTTCGGCAAATTCATGGAGGTTCACTTCTCCAACAAATACCAAGTCGTTGGAGGGCACATCTCCCACTACCTGTTGGAAAAGTCGAGAATATGCACGCAGAGTGCTGAAGAGAGAAACTACCATGTGTTCTATCTGCTGTGCGCGGGGGCCCCACAGGAACTACGTTCGGCATTGAAGATAACCAAGCCTGATGATTATTTGGTAAGTTTTTATTGTTAACATTTAATTAGTCATTCGTATATAGCAGGATTCCGGTTCCGGTGGCCATACTGTAAACAGGTGCGTCACGAAGCTCCGTAATTAAATATTTAAACCAGTGGTAAATAGTGATCGAACAGTTGTGCCGAGTCACAAAAGTATCACAGAAACACAAATAATTCAATATCCGCAAGTGAAAACAGTGCAAAGTTACAAGTTTGGGCAAGAAAATATCAAATTTCATTTGACAACATATCCTAAAAAGTGAGAATCACGATCATATCATAGACAAGAGACCATCTGTCATCAAACTGTCAAACGTCACCGTCACTTGTGGAGTTGCCAATAACAAATTCCAAAAGCTACCAAAAGTAGTGTTGCCACAACAAGAAATAAAATTACCTCAAAAATGGATGCAAACATAGAACTATTACTAATGAAAATGGAGGAAAAGATGAATTAACAAACTTTAGAAATAACAACAGCAGTGACGAAAAGCGTTATGGAAGGGATAGATATAAAATTGAAATCCCTAACAGAAGAGAACGAAGTCCTGAAAATTAAAGTAGCAACTATGGAACAAAAAATTATCTTGCTTGAAAAAGATAAGAGGAAGAACAATCTAGTATTCTACGGAATAGACGAATCAGGCAAAACAGAAAACGAGTTAGTAGATTACTTAAAAGAAATTATAATTCAAACTGGAACACCTATGGACAGCCAAGAGATAGGTAATATATATAGAATAGGCCAAAAGACTAAGAACAAAAACCGCCCGGTCGTTGCTACAGTCACAACTATTTGGAAAAAACATACAATACTTAAGAATAAGTCGAAACTCCCACCAGGAATTTATGTAAATGAGGACTTTCCTAAGGAGGTACTAGAAATAAGGAGGCAACTGAAGGAACAAGTAATGGAAGAGAAACAGAAAGGAAATATTGCCTACATTAACTATGATAAACTGGTAGTGAAGAAACCTTCAGACAAAAACAGAGAAAAAAGGAAGCGAGGTGAGTCAGCCTCCCCAAACACACCAATGCAGAAAAAAGTGACCCTAGAAAGTGAACCAGTATTATCACAAGCGGGAAGCTCAGCAAAGGAAATGATAAAACCTAGCATACTCAAATACGTTATGAAGGGAAGAACAGCTTCACCTGCAGAAACTCCAAAAAACTAATGATGGGCATAGGCACCCGGAACCAAAATATGTCAAAATGCACAAACATGTCAAAACAAACAAACAAAAATCGCATCCCAATCCGGCCGGTCACCGTGGGAGAAGCAGACCAAAACCCTCCAAATACAAATAGAAACGACAGCATATTATTATACAACTTAAAGACACAAACACAGCAGAATACAATCCGAAGTGGACCTGTAGTGTCACCAGCCCGACAAACCAAAAGATGCGAAGTATTCAATGTAGCAACCCTAAATGTGAGAACCCTCAGGACACACGAAAGTTTGATGGAGCTGGAAAAAGCACTAGAAGACATAAGATTAGACATATTAGGTATAAGCGAAATGAGGAGACTAGGCGAAAAAATTGAGGAGCATAAAGATTACATCCTATTTCAAAAGGGAGAAACGCCAGGCCAAAGAGGAGTGGGCTTCATAATCAAGAAATCTCTAAAACAATATATACAAGAACTAAATGGTATCTCCGAAAGGCTGGCATTGCTGATCATCAAATTCCCAGGATACAAGAAGCAATGGGCAATAATGCAAGCATACGCACCTACAGAAAAAGCGGAAAAATCAGCATTAGATGCCTTTTACGAGGAAATTTCACTAGCAGTAAAAACCAACTCTGACAAACACATAATCTTAATGGGAGATTTCAACGCTCAGGTGGGTGGAAGGCAAAACAGCGAAGAACATGTTCTTGGAAAGTATGGACAAGGAAAGAGAAGTCAAAACGGAGAGAAGCTAATCAACTTTTTAATGGAACACAACTTAACTGTGATTAACTCAATTTTTAAGAAAAAGATAAAAAATAAGTGGACTTGGATCTCTCCGGATGGATCATACAAAAACGAGATTGACTACGTAATAAGCAGCTACCCAAAGGCATTTACAGATACCACAGTTATATCTAAGCTCAATTTTAAACCAAATCATCGAATGGTAAGAAGCTCTCTCAAAAAACACCCAAATAAAACTTCCCGGACGCATATTAAAAATCCTGTGACAGAACAGCTCAAAGCTGACTACAGCAGCTTTAACACAAATTACCTAGAAGATGTGGAGAACGTTATAAAGAGTGGTGCAAATAACGTGAGAGAAAAATATAGTCTCCTTGAGAAACAGCTACAGAAATATGTGACCACAAACAGAAACCAAAACCACAACAAATATCAACTTAGTGACAAAACTCTAGAACTAATCAATGAGAGAAAAGAACTAATATCCAACCAAATAGGGAAAGAAAACATAAAATTTATAACAGAAATAAGCAAGAAAATAAGAGTGAACATAAGGAAAGACCGAAAGATGAAAAGATTACAAACCTTAGAATTCCACATATCAAGAACAGGAGGCGTTAAAAAAGCATTAAGTGAATTAAAAGAGACAGGGAAAGAATGGATACCAAGACTGAAAAAGAGATCGAAGACCACCTCGAAGCGAAAAACTATTAAGGATGCAGCAACAGATTTCTACCAACAGTTATACGCAGAACAAGAACCATTCAAAATTAGTAAATGTTGCAATACAGATGACGAAGAAACCATTCCTAGCATCTTACAGAAAGAAGTGGAGCAGGCCAATACAAGCCAAAAGATGGGCAAAGCACCAGGGCCAGATAAAATAACTAACGAATTAATAAGAGGAACAATGGAAGAGTTAGTACCAGTTCTGACCAAAATATTCAACGAGATCTTGACAAGTGGCTATATTCCAGAACAATGGACCAAATCCCATATAATATTATTATACAAAAAAGGCGATAAGGAAGACATTGATAATTATAGGCCCATAAGCCTAATGTCAAATGTATACAAGGTTTTTGCAAAACTTATACTAAATAGAATCACCCCAATGCTAGACGAACAGCAACCGATTGAACAGGCGGGATTCAGAAAAGGTTTTTCAACTTTAGATCATATCCACACAGTCAAGCAGGTGCTGGAAAAATACAATGAATACAACAAAACCTTATATATAGCCTTTATAGATTATGCCAAGGCCTTCGATAGCATAAAACACGAGTACATATGGGAGACATTAAAACAACAAGGAGTACCGGCTGTATACATTAACATCATAACAAAAATCTACTCAAACAGTAAAGCCAGAATCCAATTAGAGTCTCTAGGTAGAGAATTCAACATAGAGAAAGGAGTAAGACAGGGGGACCCGCTCTCACCCAAACTATTTTCCGCAGTTCTTGAGAATATTTTCAGAAAATTAGACTGGGAAAATTTCGGTCTAAATATAAACGGGAAAAAATTGAACCACCTCAGGTTTGCGGACGACTTAGTCCTTTTCGAGGAAAATCCCAAAAATTTAGAAGTCATGATTCAAGGTCTAAACAATGAAAGTCTGAAAGTCGGATTAAAAATGAACGCCGAAAAAACTAAACTTATGACAAATGACCAAAAAACGAACATAAAAATTGGATATAAACATCTCGAATATGTCGAACAATACACATACCTGGGACAGATTATTTCTATCACGGAACAAAATATAAAAGAGATAAATCTGAGAATAGCTATAGGGTGGAAAAAGTACTGGGCCCTAAAAGAAATAATGAAGTCTAAAGACCTTGGAATGGCGATAAAAACAAAAACTTTTAACACATGCATACTGCCGTGTCTGACTTATGGCTGCGAGACCTGGTCATTGACCAAATCGCTCAGGGAAAAACTAGCAATATGTCAAAGGGCAATGGAGCGAAGTATGACAGGCGCACGAAGACAGGATCGGATTAGAAACACCATTCTAAGATCGAAAACGAAACTGACGGATATACTCAAAAGAATAGACAAACAAAAATGGCGATGGGCAGGGCACATGATGCGTGACAAAAATGAGAAATGGAGCAAGGCTACAACAGAGTGGTACCCAAGAGATGGAAAACGAAATAGAGGAAGGCAAAAAGTAAAATGGGAAGACGATCTGAAACTGACGGCAGGTGCAAAATGGAGAAGGGTTGCAAATAACAGAAGCCAGTGGAAGTTTTTGGAGGAGGTCTATGCCAACAGGCACACTGAAATTAGACATATTGTAAAATAAACTAAAATTTATTTATGTATAGTGCTAGATTATGTTGAATTGTTTACCGATTTCAGAATAAAGGGCTTTATTATTATATAGCAGGAATACTAGTGGACCTAATTGACTCCCTTACATGAAGGTAGTTTTTTCAAGCAACGTCTGTTTTTGAGTTTAGAGTTTATATGTTTTCTTTCTTCTCTTCTCCATCTTTTCGTTACCCTGACATAATAATAATAATAATAATAAACAATCGCAAACTGCTCATGCGATTTCGCTGCAGCCCACTACAATCGCAAACTGCTCATGCGATTTCGCTGCAGCCCACTCAGGCTGGTGAGGGACAGGATAGCGGGGCTGCACATGTAAGTACCCAGTGTAGTGAACAATTGAGGAGTGCTTTGGAGAGTGCTATTCGGGAATATAGATCTTCACCACCCGAGTTTAGACCGCGATTACCTCGGTTGCCCATGAAAAATAAGAACAAAGCGCTAATGGGTGCCCTGGATTCACTGCTGCCGAGTTATTTTGACAGCAGCGAAGACCTTTCCGACACACATTCGATTCTGTACTGCGCGGCTGTTGCGGCATGTCGTGTTGCTAATGTAAAGTTTATTAATAATGATACAGCAACACGACCGAAGCCTGCCGCACCAGCCTGGCAGTGCAGGATCGAACGTCGTATTGATGGGGCTAGGGCACTCATTGGCAAACTACTCTGCTTCAGGGAGGGCAACACTCGCCCTAGAGTCATGCGCTTTGTGAGGCGCGCTTTCTTGGGGACTGATATCAGCCCTCAAGATTATATGGCGCGCGTCACTGAGCGCATTGACTTCCTGAAACAGAAGGTCTCGGCATGGGCTAGCCGTATTCGCAGATACAAGTGCCGGGTCGAGAGATATACCCTGAATCGCACTTTCTAAAGCGATCAGAGGCGGGTATACCGAAGTTGGGAACACCCTGACCAAGGTGTCACCGATGCGCGCCTACCGGATGATGAAGCCATGACCTCATTCTGGCGCAACATCTGGTCGGCGCCTGTCGCTCACACTGAGGGTGGTTGGACGTGGGATGTAGAAAGAGCGTGCGATCAAATTCCAGAAATGGACCTAGTTACTATCACCCCTGAAGACGTGGCCACTGCAGCCCGTCCCCTGCCCAATTGGAAATCCCCTGGGCCGGACGGGCTGCACAACTTTTGGATAAAGTGGCTACGCAGCTCGCACGCTCGTTTGGCATCCCAATTCCAATCATCTCTAGAGTCAGAGTCGCTACCCCAGTTTCTGACAACAGGTATTACCCTCCTGCTCCATAAGTCAGGTAGTACCACGGAGCCCAAAAATTATAGGCCGATTACGTGCCTACCAACATTGTATAAACTTCTTACATCCATTCTGAGAACGAAAATTAACGATCACATCGATACAAAATCCATCATGTCTATTTCTCAGAACGGATGTAGGAATGGCTCCCGTGGTACTAAGGAGCTTCTCCTCATTGATATGGCCATTTGTCAACAGGTTCGGCGCTCCCGAAGGGATCTGTCGACATGTTGGATAGACTATAAGAAGGCCTACGACTCTGTGCCCCATACATGGCTCATGAAGGTGCTGGAACTGTACAAAGTAAACACAGTACTACGCGCCTTCCTACAGACGTGTATGGGGCAGTGGAGGACAGTCCTTCACTATCCAGGGTGTCGCCGGACCCTGGGGAGCGCGGAACCTATAAGGATTGAGCGAGGCATATTCCAGGGCGATAGCCTCAGTCCTTTGTGGTTTTGCCTGGCTCTGAATCCTCTGAGTACTCTCTTGGAGAATTCAGGGCTAGGTTACCGGTTGAGGAGAGATGGTCAGGTTATATCACACCTCCTTTACATGGATGACCTAAAACTCATTGCCCCCAACAAATCACATCTACTAGAGTTACTAAAGGTAACTAAAGCCTTTAGTGATTCCATTAGGATGGAATTTGGTGTGGACAAATGTGCGGTCATGCATGTAAAGCGAGGGAGGATTGTGGAATCTGAGGGGGTTGAGCTTTCGGATTCCATATACCTCAGATCGCTCTCCCCAACTGAAACCTACAAATACCTGGGCATGGCGGAGGCGTTAGGTATCAGAGAGGCCGACATGAGGCAGTCGGTGAGGGAGCGTTTCCTTGGCCGCCTGAAGAAAGTGCTGAAAAGCCTTTTGTCGGGCGGCAATAAGGTGCGCGCCTTCAACGGTTGGGTCATGCCGGTCTTGATGTATTCCTTCGGCATACTCAGGTGGACTCAGACTGAGCTTGACGCCCTGGACAGACAAGTTCGTGCACTGCTGACCACATATCGGATGCATCACCCGCGCTCCTCGGTGATGAGGCTGTACATCCCGCGGAAGTGTGGGGGAAGAGGCCTTTTGAATGCCAAAACCCTCCACAACCGCGAGGTGTGCAGTCTCAGGGAGTACTTTCTCCACGCCGAGACGGAGATGCACCGCGATGTGGTCGCAGTGGACAGGGGTCTGACGCCGCTCTCCTTGGCTAAAGAGAACTGGCGCATACCTGTGGTGCTCAGTACCAATGACCGCAGGGTTGTATGGCAAGGTAAGGAGCTTCACGGACGCTTTTATCGGGCCCTCCATGGGCCTGATGTTGATTTTGAAGCGTCCGTGGCCTGGCTGCGCTTTGGTGACCTCTTTGGGGAAACCGAAGGGTTTGTGTGTGCAATTATGGACGAGGTCATGATGACGAACAATTACAGAAAATACATAGTGAAGGATGGAACGGTAGACATATGTCGGGCATGTCGCCGTCCTGGAGAAACTATCCGTCACATTGTCTCTGGTTGTTCTCATCTGGCTAACGGCGAATACTTACACAGACATAACCAAGTGGCCAGGATTATCCACCAGCAACTTGCCTTGAAATACAATCTTGTGGAATCGGAGGTACCGTACTACAAGTATGTGCCCGACCCAGTTCTTGAAAATGGTCATATCACACTGTACTGGGATCGATCTATCATTACAGACAGGACTATTGTAGCCAATAAGCCTGACATAGTGGTGATAGATCGATCAGAGCGCCGTGCAATGATTGTTGATGTTGCTGTCCCGCATGACGAGAACCTCGTGAAAGCCGAGAAAGAGAAACTCACCAAGTATCTCGACTTGGCGCACGAGGTTGTCGCCATGTGGAATGTAGACTCAGCAATCATTGTACCGATAGTCGTCACCGCTAATGGTCTTATAGCCAAGAGCCTCGACCAACATCTTTCGAGGCTCTCGTTGGGTAGCTGGGTCAAGGGCCAGATCCAGAAAGCTGTACTCCTGGACACGGCTCGCATCGTCAGGAGGTTCCTCTCTCTGGGGCCCTGACCGCCGGTTGCTTGGACCCTGTTCCCGAGGCCGGTGGACCGCTATTCTTTATATTTTTAAATGTTTTTTTTTTATAATCAAATATTTAAAAATGTAAATTATATGATATAAATGAAATAAATGAAATAATAATAAGCTGTTCATCGTTTCATGGGTGTCAAGACCCAAGAACGTGGACGCACTACTCTAAGGCGCAGCACGGAGCCAGCCTGGAAAAGGAGAATAGAACACCGTATCACCCTGGCCAGAGCTCTCATTGGCAGACTGCAGAGTTTCAGGTCGGGCAACACTAGGCCAAGGATTGTGCGCTCCGTTAGAATAGCCTTTAATGGGCTCGGGGTGCGGCTAGATCAGCCCGATATAGCCCAAAAACTAACGGAGCGCATCGACGACTTGAAGCAGAAAATCGCTGCATGGGGGAACCGCATTCGACGATACTCGGAAAGAGTCGAGCGCTTTCAGCAAAATCGCCTCTTCTCGAGTGATCAGAAAAGGTTCTATAAAAAACTGGAGTGCCCAGCAGTCTGTTCTACCTCTCAGCGGCCGAGCCCGGCTGACCTCGTCGCCTTTTGGCGAAATGTATGGTCAAGAGAGGTGGAGCATGAGGAGGGCCCTTGTATTGCGGCGGTTGAGGAAGCATGTGCCTCAATAGAGCCGATGAACCCCGTCGCCATCTCTTCGGAGGATGTAGCTGGTGCGGTGCGCCGGGCCCCGAACTGGAAAAGTCCGGGACCCGATGGGCTGCATCACTACTGGTTGAAGGGTTTTTCGCTCTGCCATGCTACTTTGGCTCGACAATTCCAAGATGCTCTCGAGCAAAGGGCACTCCCGAGCCTTTTCACCACCGGGATCACTTATTTAGCTCCTAAGTCAACCGATACCGCTGACCCAGCTAAGTACCGCCCCATCACATGTCTTACTACCATCTATAAGACATTGACATCCGTTCTGAGCCTTAAGATTTCCCGTCACGTAGACGAGAACAACATCATGTCTGGGGCTCAGAACGGATGTCGAGGCGATGGTCGTGGTACTAAGGAGCTCCTTCTCATCGACTCCGTCGCGGGCCAACTGGTCAAACGCAATCGCCGGAATTTCTCTGCCGCCTGGATTGACTATAAGAAGGCATTCGACTCGGTGCCCCATTCATGGCTCTTGAGGGTCCTTGAGCTGTACAAAGTCGATAGTACAGTTCGAGACTTCCTCGGAGAGTGTATGGGGCAATGGAGTACGATCCTTTGTCTCCATGGCGAGCGGTTGGCGGCTGCGGGTGACCGGATGAAGATACGGCGGGGTATCTTCCAGGGCGATTGTCTGAGTCCATTATGGTTTTGTCTGTCGCTGAACCCTCTCAGCTCTTTGCTGGAGAGATCGGGGACAGGCTTTCAGTTTCGGAGAGGAGGGACAAAAGTACCTCACCTTCTCTACATGGATGACCTCAAGCTGCTAGCACCCAATGCCACCCGCCTGAGGGAGTTGCTGAATATCACCACTGAGTTCAGTAACTCCATCAGGATGGAGCTTGGACTAGACAAGTGTGCGGTCTTACATGTGGAGAGGGGACAGGTTACTAATTCGGCCGAGATCAATCTCGAGCCATCTAACATCAGGACCCTCTCTGAAGCTGAGTCATACCGGTATCTGGGTATGTCACAATCCGTGGGGGTAAAGGAGGCGGACGTGAAACAGTCAGTTTGCGAGGTATTTTTTGGCCGCCTGACAAAAGTTTGTAAAAGCTATTTGTCGGGCGCCGATAAGGTCCGAGCATATAACGGCTGGGTCATGCCCGTTCTCATGTACACCTTTGGCGTACTCAGATGGACTCAGACCGAACTAGACGCACTGGATAGAAAAGTCCGCACGACTATGACTCTCTACCGCATGCACCACCCCAAATCGTCTGTTATGAGGTTGTATATACCCCGAAAATGTGGAGGTCGAGGCGTATTAAGCGTCAAGACCATGCATAATCGGGAGATATCCAGCCTCAGAACCTACTTTGAGACGAAGAGGGAGTGTCCAATGCATAGAGACGTTATAGAATGTGACAAAGGACTCACTCCCCTATCTTTGGCCAAACTCGAGTGGCAGAAACCGGTGGTACTAAGCACCTCTGACCGGGAGACCGTATGGAAGGAGAGGGAGTTGCATGGACGCTTTTTTAAAGCTCTTAATGAGCCGCACGTAGATAAAAAAGCGTCCGTGCAATGGCTGCGCTTCGGTGACCTCTTTGGGGAAACCGAAGGTTTTGTGTGTGCAATACAAGATCAGGTGGTTAAGACGCGGAACTACCGAAAGTACATCCTGAAGGATGGCACTCACGACATCTGTCGAGCGTGTCGCCATCCCGGTGAGTCACTCAGGCATGTGCTCTCGGGATGTTCGGCTCTTGCTAACACTGAGTATCTGCACAGACACAACCAAGCGGCCAAAATCCTTCACCAAGAGCTTGCTCTGAAGTACGGTCTCCTGGATGAGAGAGTGCCGTACTATAGGTACACACCGGTGCCGGTGCTTGAGCGTGACGGAGTCCGGCTCTATTGGGACCGGTCCGTCATCACGGACAGGACGATTCTGGCGAATAAGCCTGACATCGTGCTGATGGACCGGGCACAGTCGAGGGTGTTTTTAGTGGACATCACCATCCCACATGACGAGAACCTCGTGAGAGCGGAGACAGAGAAAAAACGAAAGTATCTAGATCTGGCTCACGAGGTTACTGGCATGTGGCATGTGGAGTCCACTGAAACCATCCCAATCGTTATTTCTGCGAATGGGTTGATCCCAGTCAGCCTCGCTCACCATCTGAGGCGACTGGGGTTCCGTGGCGGTTCGCTCGCGGCCAAGATGCAGAAAGCGGTGTTGCTAGACTCGGCTAGGATAGTCCGTCGGTTTCTCAGCCTGTCGCCCTGACCCCCGGCCGTCTGGTCTCCCCTGCCGGGGCGTAATCCTCCGCCCGCTACAAGTATTTATTTATGTAATCTATATGTAAGTTTATTTACCTGTGTGTATATATTTATGTTTATAATACTTTTTGGCCCTATATCTATTTATTTTGTGTGCGGGTGTGAGAGTCATAATATATAGAGAAATAATAATAATAATTCATTTATTTCAGGCAACAAAATTACCCATAACACTGTAACATAAAACAAAATGAATAAGTAAACATATAATGGTTGGTGTACAATTCATATTAATAAATGTTATTTAATACGTGTCTGTCGCTCCATATAACGCCGGTATACCAGGCCTGCAGGCCAAAACGCGGTATCTAAAAACTTATTAAACAACTTGACCGTTATTCGAAGCCTAATAATATTATGAGATATGCCATCGCTTCCGTTTCCTTTTTCTGTCCCTTTTCTTTGCTGTATACCTGTCTCTTTCTATTTCCGTCCCCACCACCAGCAGTGAGCGCCATGATTGTGGGCGCACAATTTCTCGTCATTGACGTCGTCGTTGCCGTTCCGTCAACACGTGCACTCAGCTGCATAGTTAATTTTCTGGATATCAGTTTTCTTTTGAGAATTTAAAATATAAATGAAATTTAACACTACATATTTACTACTTGCATAATTTTTATTTTTATTTCGAACTACTTATGGTCATTTTTAACGGTGTTACCGTTCGTTAAGAGTTTGAATCTTTTAATGTGTTCACTATTTTAGTTCTATTTTTAGCTGATTATAACGGATATATTTAAAATGAGTGATTTTCCTGAAAGTGTTCCGGGACCGAGTAAAGCTACTGGAACTGATGAGTGTCATAAAAATAAACGTAAAAGAACAAGGGAGAACAGTGTGAGTTCTGACTCGTCTTCTTCCGGTTCCGGTAGCTCGACTTCTTGTAGCTCAGATTCGGATCAGCCTCGTAAACGTTCTAAGCGTTTTTCGAAATCAAAGCGGTCTCGTCGTAGTAAAGATAAAAAGTTTAATAAATTATTTGCTAAAATCTCTCAGATTAAAAACCAGCTTGCAGAAAACAATACACCTAGTGGAACTAACCTACCCCAGGAGATCGAGGGAGACTGGGTTGATGATAATGTCAGTGGTCACCTGTATGATAGTGATCATATTGAAGACGAGTCGGAACAACAATTTTCATTAGCTATCGGGACTAAAGTCAAAGATCCAGATGTTTTAAAAACACCCGCGTTGTTTTTGGACATTTTGAAAAATATTCAACGTTTGGGCGATTCGGACTGGCGAAATGTGAGATATTCAGACGTGCAGAAAAGTTATCTTCATACTCCCGGATTTGCGGATTTAGAAGCGAATGACGAAGTTAAACGGTTTGATAGCTCTCGAAACATCATAAATACCGAAAAAGCGTTCGCTTCTATATGCTTTGCTCTGGTTAAACAGCGCGATCAACTGGAAAAAGAATTACGAAGTTTTTTGTTATGGGCTAAGGATTCTCCTACCCTTACTTTTAGTGATGTAAATGAGAAGATCCAGGATATATTTGTTACGGGTGATTTTTCAAAAATATCAAATGATGCCCTGCAGTTGGTTTGCGGCCATAGGGCGGAAGTTATTCAGCAACGACGCGAGACTATTCTTGCATCCGTGAAGGATCCGCTTCACAAAAGCACGTTGCGCAAAATTCCGCCAACGTGTCAAAACTTATTTGAAGCCGAAAAGTTTACGGCTGCCCTTGAAAAGGCAGGTGGAGTACGAAAGGTGTTCTGGCCTCGACAAAAAGATCGCGCACCTGCACCGCAGTCCGATCAAGGTAATTCTGTGCCAGATCGTAGGAATCCACTACCGACTACAAAGACGATGAACAAAGGTCAGCCTTACAATAATAAGTTCAACAACTCTGGAGCGCATTACAACAACTCCAAGTCCTTTCGTGGTAGAGGAGGTAAAGCAGCCACAAGTCGCACAGATAAGGAGACCTACGACCATACACGCAGAAGCTCTCCCTCATCCCACCGGGATAGGAGAGGCAGAACTCGAAGATACTGACTCACCGAGTCACTTCGTAGCCGGTCAGCTGGTATACTACTATCGGAGGTGGAAGGTAATCGGAGCTCCAGGTTATATCCTTAAGGTTATTTCCGGATACCGTATACCATTTTTGGAAAAACCTCCACTACACGTACCCATTCTCGCCCAGAGTCAGCTGGAAACTCCAGTTTCAAACGAAATGACGCTTGCAATAGAAAAGATGTCAACGGAAGGCGTGTTGACAACAGTTCCAATATCTCCAAGTTTCGTTTCATCAATGTTTCTGGTCCCGAAGACAGACGGAACCATGAGACCTATTTTCAACCTCAAGGCGCTCAATTATTATGTCCATTCACCTCCGTTCAGGTTGATAAACAATCACAAAATTCCCGATTTCTTACAACCACAGGATTATCTAACAAAAATCGATTTGTCTCAAGCATATTTCCATGTGCCGATATCCCACTCACACAGACGCTTTTTACGCCTGTTATACAAAGGAGACCTGCTCCAAATGAACTGTCTGCCCTTCGGGACAAGTTCAGCGCCCAAAGCTTTCGCGTCAGTAAGCAACTGGATAGCACAGTTACTTCGAAAACAGGGTATGAGGATCTTAGTTTACCTCGACGACTTTGGCCAATCAAAATGCTGACAACTTGGAAATTCAGACACAAACCGCACTGAATCTATTGAAGTTTCTAGGGTGGAAGGTGAACTACGAGAAATCAACCCTTGCCCCATGTCAAACCGTAGAATATCTCGGCATATTATGGGACCCCTGGTTGAATCGCAAGTCGCTACCAGCGAAGAAATGCGCGAAATTAAGAATGTTAGTCACAAAAATTTTAATAACAAAAGCAGCAGCCGTAAAACAACTACAGAGCTTAATCGGCTTTCTGAATTTTGCGAGTTTCGTTATACCACGGGGCAGACTGAATTATCGTCATCTCCAAAGATTGTGTTTAAACAATTTGAAACAGGATCCTTATCAAGCCCTGTCGCTGCCCGAGTCTGTAATAGACGAACTGAAATGGTGGCAGACTCACCACACAGATTGGTCAATGATACATGCACCATACCCGACACACTATATTGTAACGGACGCATCAAATCAAGCTTGGGGAGCACGTATAAACAATACGGTCTTATCCGGAGTATGGTCAAGTATAGAGAGGAAGTTGCACTGCAACCACAAAGAGCTTCTTGCTATCCTCAGAGCCTTAGAAGAACAAAGTCCGAACCTACAATATGCAACGATACACCTTCAGTGCGACAACAAGACTGCCGTATCATATCTTCGGAACGAGGGTGGTACCAAATCTCAAGCTCTTTTGGACCTGACGTACAAGATCATGAGTTTAGTCGACCTTCTCCATGTCAATTTAACTGTGCATCATATTCCGGGCAATTACAATGTGGAAGCAGATCGACTGTCGAGGCTTCGAGTTGCCCCAGAATGGCACCTACTACCGCAAGCCACGATTCCAATATTTTCCAAGTGGGGAGTTCCTGTCATAGATCTGTTTGCTTCAAAAATAGCGCGCGTAGTCTCCAGATATTGTTCACTGGATTGCCAAGATACTCAAGCAGACTTTCACGACGCTTTGTCTCGTGTATGGAATTATCCCTTGGCGTGGGTATTTCCTCCCCCCTTTTTGATGCCGAAAATTCTGCAACATCTGAACCAATGTCGTGGAACGTATTTGATAGTGGCACCAAGATGGGAACAAGTGTTTTGGCGACCGGATCTAAAGAACCGAGCGGCAGCACCGCCCTGGACAATCCACAATCTTCCACGGGTATTGATAGACATATCAACCGGTCTAGCTCCCCACAAGATATCGGAAATGACACTCGAAGTGTGGAAATGTGGGGGAGGAATGTAGTACTAAATAACTGGACAGATCAACAAAGGAACCTACTTATGTCCAGTTGGCGACCTTCCACCGTTAGATCTTATAAGCCTGCTTGGTCGCGTTGGCTTTCATGGGCGTGTTTGAATAATATCCCTGAAAATAAACCTAGTGGTTCTGATTTGGCGAGGTTTTTAGCAGACTTACATATGAAAGAAGGCTTGTCTTATAATACTATTACAAATCTGTAGTGTCTACTCTAAGTAATTTAGAAGCTACGGAGCCACTTAGTAACCATCCTCTCGTCAAGCGAATTTTAAAAGCTATTGCTGCAGCAAGACCTAAAATTTTGAAACCACCAATATGGGACGTTGATTTAGTCATAAATTGCTTAGCTCGAGCGATTCCAGATACTAGTAATTTGTATGAAATATCTAAATATACAGCATCAATTCTTCTGTTATGCTCTGGTCGGAGAGTACATGATTTGACACTTTTGCGTACAAACTCATGTAATTGTATTGTAGCCGATGATTGTATAGTCTTAGTACCTGCCTTCGGTTCAAAAACTGACTCAATTGATTACCGCCAGTCAGGATGGAAATTGAAAAATAATCCATGTAATAAAAGTCTAAGCCCAGTACATTGGATCAAGCGATTGATTGAAGTGGGCCAACAAAGACGCCAAGATGCAAAGTGCGAAAATTTGTTTGTTTCTACATGTGGTCAGCCAAAACCGGCTTCAAAATGTGTAATTGCTAGCTGGGTTAAAAATATGTTGAAAGAATCTGGAGTCGAAGCATCGGCTGGTAGTTTTAGAGCCGCGGTTGCCTCGAAAAGTTGGGTAGAAAATGCGCCTCTTGACGAAATTCTCACAAGAGGCAATTGGAGGTCTGAAAAAACCTTTAGACGTTTCTATTGCCGCCAAGTTTTAGGTTCCAACAAGAACACTAGCAAAGTCACACAACTATTTAGTGCAGTTGATTAACTTTTTATTTGTGTTTTGCTATTCATGATAATTTTTCATTCATTCATTTTTCATGATAATGATAATTTTGAGGATTATTGTACTTCATACTTGTTTGTTAATAAATTTCATACTCGATTGCATCTTTGTTTTAAATATAAATTTTACAAACACAATCTGATGTTTATCGTGTCGATGTGTCCCTAACAGTTTCTTAGTCACATTGACGCCGTTCACCACCACCAGGCGATAACAAACACGTCTCATAATATTATTAGGCTTCGAATAACGGTCAAGTTGTTTAATGAAGACGTTTTACCTGAAAATAAAACGTGTATTAAACATACTTACCTTATTCGAAGCCTAATAAATTTTAATTCTGCCTGGTGTTATTCGACTTAATGACGAGAAATTGTGCGCCCACAATCATGGCGCTCACTGCTGGTGGTGGGGACGGAAATAGAAAGAGACAGGTATACAGCAAAGAAAAGGGACAGAAAAAGGAAACGGAAGCGATGGCATATCTCATAATATTATTAGGCTTCGAATAAGGTTAGTATGTTTAATACACGTTTTATTTTCAGGTAAAACGTCTTCATTAATTTTACTCGCGTGTATCTTAACCTTAAACGAGTTAAAGCCAGTTTCTCTGTTTTGAGTAAGGCGCTCAACACTTATACACTCCTCACCCATGTCATTTATGTGTTCCTTAATATCAGTTTCGCAGACCGTTTTTAAGGCGCGGGAGACATATATGGAGCATACTGGATCGGCGACCTGTATTTTACATTGAGCCACCGATGTTCCCCTCATGTTTATATTTTTAGTTTTTCGTTTTTTATATTCAACAATTTTGAACGGTTCATCATTTGTAGGTAGGTTGTTAGATTTGTTCGGCTCGTCGTGCATAAACGAGCAGTTCGCAGTTACGCCAATATCACCCGAACTTGTGGTCTGCACACGGGCGCTTTTCGTTTGGCGCGAGCATTCGTTGTCATTCACTATGTCTCGGTAGGTAGGTTTATGCGAACTCCGTGTAACTGCATCATGTAAAAGTATAGGTTGCGGTGCATTCACATACGGTTGCGGGGTAAGAGGTGCTAAAGATTTCTTCTTTTCCGGAGTCGCCATTTGCGTATTGCCCATTTGCTCTTTATGCGTGTTTAGAGATGACTGTAAATCCGCAAGCTCATGGCTAAACTTCGTCTTAATATCCGTCAATTCTGTTCTCATCATGGACATGTCTTTGAGTAAACGAGTAACGTCCACATAGTCAAAGGTTACCGATGGCAGGCGACTCAAGTCCCGCGCGACAAAGGTTGGTTGAGCATCAGGATCGACTTCTTTTAGAAGTTTTATAATATCTTTTATGTTCTTCTTCCGTTTGTCGTCACCTTTCCTTTGTATATTCCTTACACCATCGCCGCATGCACTGTATACAGCACTTTTAGCTTCCTCAACTTCGGCATCCGTGAAATGAGTGGAACAGATTTGCACAATGCTTAATTCGTCTAAAACGTCAATCTTATTTTGAACAAATGTCAAAAACTCGTTTATAATAATACCCGTCATATTGTTTTACTTAAGTAAACCACACATCAAATTTCTTATCGCATATTGCGCGGGACACGTCCACTCGCACCGGCATCGCACAAATAATACCCCTATCATCAAAATTATCTTTACAAAACGAGAACTTTAATTTTCTACAAGTAGTTTATGGAAACTTTACTCATGAACAAAAATATCTCCTAACTCTAGTAGAGTAATGTCATGTCTAATCTTTTTACAGTATTTGAAAAATGGTTGCACCCAATACTTCACATCAGCACAATCTGAGAAGAAAATCAACGCGAATCAGAAGAGCAAGCAGCAACAAGCTAAGGGTGGTCTGCGAGACCCCATATTGGACGATGTTGAAGACTTCCAGAGGTTGCATCAGGTAAATGTGTGCTAAATGAAGTACTTGAGGCAGTTCTAACGTATTAATATGATCGTATCGAAATAATAGTGGAAAAATTCTTTGATTGTCAACTTCATTCGACGCCATATTTGTATGTTAATTTAAATCAAACCATGTTTTTTCTATGACCATTATTATATAAAACAATTTTTGTAGTCCCAGTATTTTGGCAATTTCATCAGAATGCGGTATGCGTTAGGAATTATAAAGCAAAGAGAATATAACCACTACGTTATTATAAACGTTATTATATCGCACTCATAAGCTAGGTACTATTTTGCTGCCGATGAAAATGATATTGGTATTGACAATATACCATACTTTTCTTACACTAAAATCACGATACTAAAATGTTATACTGGATCGGAGTGGTTAAATTCTCTTGGCTGGATAACTTCTACGATGTTTTGAGTCATCAAGCGAAGCGATTAATTATACTCGGTGCAGTCATCTTGATAACCTCTTACAGGCCTTATCCCGAGTGGGTCTATCGGAAGCGGAGAAGAAATCCGTGTACTCCGTAGT
Source organism: Oeneis ivallda (assembly GCA_029955525.1). NCBI lineage: Eukaryota > Metazoa > Arthropoda > Insecta > Lepidoptera > Nymphalidae > Oeneis > Oeneis ivallda. The sequence continues at coordinate 4,476,629 of JARPMR010000012.1, read as the reverse complement.
GGCGGCCGTGCTCCACCTGGGCAACGTGGACTTTGAGGAGGAAGGGGGTGCTCGGGGGGGCTGCAGAGTGAGTCCGGCGACGGAGTCCGCGCTCGCGACTGCCGCCTCGCTGCTGGGGGTCGACCCTGGGGAGCTGCGGATGGCGCTGGTGTCGCGACTCATGCAGAGCTCTAGGGGGGGCATGAAGGGGACTGCAATCATGTGAGTTTGTCGTTCATTTTGGTCCCTTAATTGTTTTGTAAGGTGACTAGAAAGAAAGAAAGAAAAAGCATTTATTTTAAAAGTTGTGCCACACATCACTATACCCTAAGGTGGTTTACCCCGGCGTATTCATCTCCCGAGCATTTATCTAAAGCCCCATGCAACAGAAGAGCTGGGTTAACATAATATGTCATGTGTAGCACTACCATGTAACCCGCCGATCAGGACACCACAGTCTTAACCACTAGGCTGTCACTGCTACTCCCAATAGCCCATATAGTAGCGAAATCAAATGGCTACATTTGTCCGCAGGGTACCACTGAAGACATATGAGGCGTCGAGCGCTCGAGACGCGTTGGCCAAGGCTGTGTACAGTCGGCTCTTCGACTACATCGTGCGGCGCATCAACGACAGCATCCCCTCCAGCGCGTCCGCCTACTACATCGGCGTGCTGGACATCGCTGGCTTTGGTGAGCGGGTTTATCCGACGCAGAGTATCCAAGACACGTGTAAAGACGTACGAGGCGTCCAGCGCTCTGGACGCGTTGTCAAAGATGGTGTACAGCCGGTTCTTCGACTACATCGTGCGGCGCATCAACGACAGCATCCCCTCCAGCGCGTCCGCCTACTACATCGGCGTGCTGGACATCGCTGGCTTTGGTGAGCGGGTTTATCCGACGCAGAGTATCCAAGACACGTGTAAAGACGTACGAGGCGTCCAGCGCTCTGGACGCGTTGTCAAAGATGGTGTACAGCCGGTTCTTCGACTACATCGTGCGGCGCATCAACGACAGCATCCCCTCCAGCGCGTCCGCCTACTACATCGGCGTGCTGGACATCGCTGGCTTTGGTGAGCGGGTTTATCCGACGCAGAGTATCCAAGACACGTGTAAAGACGTACGAGGCGTCCAGCGCTCTGGACGCGTTGTCAAAGATGGTGTACAGCCGGTTCTTCGACTACATCGTGCGGCGCATCAACGACAGCATCCCCTCCAGCGCGTCCGCCTACTACATCGGCGTGCTGGACATCGCTGGCTTTGGTGAGCGGGTTTATCCGACGCAGAGTATCCAAGACACGTGTAAAGACGTACGAGGCGTCCAGCGCTCTGGACGCGTTGTCAAAGATGGTGTACAGCCGGTTCTTCGACTACATCGTGCGGCGCATCAACGACAGCATCCCCTCCAGCGCGTCCGCCTACTACATCGGCGTGCTGGACATCGCTGGCTTTGGTGAGCGGGTTTATCCGACGCAGAGTATCCAAGACACGTGTAAAGACGTACGAGGCGTCCAGCGCTCTGGACGCGTTGTCAAAGATGGTGTACAGCCGGTTCTTCGACTACATCGTGCGGCGCATCAACGACAGCATCCCCTCCAGCGCGTCCGCCTACTACATCGGCGTGCTGGACATCGCTGGCTTTGGTGAGCGGGTTTATCCGACGCAGAGTATCCAAGACACGTGTAAAGACGTACGAGGCGTCCAGCGCTCTGGACGCGTTGTCAAAGATGGTGTACAGCCGGTTCTTCGACTACATCGTGCGGCGCATCAACGACAGCATCCCCTCCAGCGCGTCCGCCTACTACATCGGCGTGCTGGACATCGCTGGCTTTGGTGAGCGGGTTTATCCGACGCAGAGTATCCAAGACACGTGTAAAGACGTACGAGGCGTCCAGCGCTCTGGACGCGTTGTCAAAGATGGTGTACAGCCGGTTCTTCGACTACATCGTGCGGCGCATCAACGACAGCATCCCCTCCAGCGCGTCCGCCTACTACATCGGCGTGCTGGACATCGCTGGCTTTGGTGAGCGGGTTTATCCGACGCAGAGTATCCAAGACACGTGTAAAGACGTACGAGGCGTCCAGCGCTCTGGACGCGTTGTCAAAGATGGTGTACAGCCGGTTCTTCGACTACATCGTGCGGCGCATCAACGACAGCATCCCCTCCAGCGCGTCCGCCTACTACATCGGCGTGCTGGACATCGCTGGCTTTGGTGAGCGGGTTTATCCGACGTATAGTATCCAAAACACGTGTAAAGACGTACGAGGCGTCGAGCGCTCGGGACGCGTTGGCTAAGACGGTGTACGGCTAACTCTTCGACTACATCGTGTGACACATCTACGACAGCATCCCTTCCCATACAGCATCCTCCAGCGCATCTGCACTATAGTCTGTTTTTTAACAAACGAGTACCGAAAATTTTGACTGTGTTGCTGTTGGTCCACGTAATCAACATAGAGACCCAGGCTCCACCACTAAAATGACCCATCTCTCTGTCAATATTGGAAATGTGCGAGAGACATACTCAGTATCCCACCCCTAACAATGACCCATCTCACTCTGTCAATATCGGAAATGTGCGAGGGACATACTCAGTGCTCATTTGTTAAAAAAATAGACTATAGTGTGCAAGATGCTGAAGTCATCAGCGTGCTGGAGATTGCTATCGGCGTGCTGGCTTTGGTGAATTGTCTTCTTTTGTTAAAACCGCTGTCTTAACCCATTGTATTATGTATTTGGGTGAAAGATTGGCTTCCTATAGCACGGGGGCAGTATCATGGTTTACTTTGCATGTTTTTTGTTTAAACAAAGATAAATTAACGCCGTTCATTTGTTCTCTACGCAGAGTATTTCCAAATGAACAGCTTCGAGCAGTTCTGCATCAACTACTGCAACGAGAAGCTGCAGCAGTTCTTCAACGAGCGCATCCTCAAGAACGAACAGGAGCTGTACCGCAGGGAGGGGCTGAATGTGCCCGAGATCAGATTCGTCGACAACCAGGACTGTATCGGTGAGAGTTGGGGATCTATAGTCTATTTTTTCTTAGCTATCTTAAAAGGAAAACAAAACGCATTTCGGCAAACGTGTAAGGGAGAAGGCAGACTGGCTACTTTTAGCGGCAGCGATCGCGGCGTTCTTATGGCCTTTGGCGATTTTATGGCCTTTTGCGTGAATCGCGATTCGCGCGCGCGAAAATCGCGGCTCAAACGCGTTTACGTTTTTATGGCTTTCGATCGCATAATCGTGAAATCGCGCAAAACGCGATGCACGCAAAAGGCCACAAAATCGCTATAGGCCATAAAAACTCGCGATCGCTGCCGCTAAAAGTAGCCAGTTTGCCTTCTCCCTAAAAAGCTTGTGCTTACGACGTTCTTAAGTTCGGTTTATCACTTGCGGTAAGAACATCCTACGCGTTTCGCTACCACGTCCCCCACACGTTACGTATTCGATTCGTAATCGTATTCGTAAGTATACGATTCGAAATGGCCGTCATACAAAACTAATACGGATCCGTCAAAATACGAATCGAATGAGTGCACAAGTGCACATACATTTTGTACGTAGACCAATTCGAATCGTATTACAAATCGAATACGAGGAAGTGCACAAGAGCCCTTACGTAACACGTTAACGTATTCTGAGAGGAGATCCGTGCCTAGTAGTGGGGCAAGGATTGAGATAATGATTATGTTACAGATTTGATCGAGAGCAAGAACCACGGTATCTTCCACATTCTGGACGAGGAGTCGAAGCTGCCCAAGCCGGACTACGGCCACTTCACCAACGCGATACACAAGGAGCTTAGCGGAAATATGGCGAGGTATGACGTATGGATGTCATGTAGGCATGTTGATCCAAGGCACGAATCTCTGACTTTTCCGAGTCATGTGCGTTTAAGGCAATTAAATATCACTTGCTTCAACGGTGTAGGAAAACATTGTGAGAAAACCCGCTTACTTTAGAGTTCTCCATAATGTTCTCAAAAGCGTATGGAAGTTTGCCGGTCCACCCTTGGTTAGCGTGGTGGACTATTCCACAGCATTCCGATCCAGTGGTAAATTCACTTTCACTTACACTTTCACAATTCAGTGGAAGATTCGACAGCTTTTCTTAAATTTTTTTTAAATTAAACTTTTCCACGTTTTTTTTTTCGTTTTCCTTTAAAACTTCAACTTACACAACCGAACCCAGCCGACATTTTATTTATTTTATTTAATTTTAATTATTTTCAGTGCGCGTCTCCAAGTACCTCGCGCGTCTCGTCTCAAGGCTCACCGCACACTGCGCGACCACGAAGGCTTCTTGTTGCGACATTTCGCCGGCGCGGTGTGCTATAATACTGTAAGTGTCCTATTAATGATATTACTATTTTACTTGTCTAGTTTTTACAGCAACAGAGCTACGGATTGACGTGATTTTTTGCATGGGTGGACCTGTCCACAAATAATAAATAAAAAATATTTTGTTACTTTTTATTCCGAAAAACGAATTATTATTGGAGTGGGTTTTTTAAGTTTCGCGGGAACCTTCCCGCTAGACTCTTAGAAAAACCACTCCACGCGGAAAAGTCGCGGGAAAAAGCTCGTAAATATTCACCAAATGGAGGAAAACATCGTGAGGATATCTGCATGTATCCGCACTTAACCAGCGTGGTGGACTATGGCCGGCGATGGGTTGAGGTAATGATGATTCACCTGCTATTCTATTTCATTTTTTTTCCAGAACCAATTCATAGAAAAGAACAACGACGCACTCCACGCCTCGCTCGAGTTCCTAGTGCAGGAGTCCAACAGCGGCTTGGTGCAGCAGCTGTTCGAGACGGTCGACAACAACAACGCGAAGGGCAAGCTCAACTTCATCTCCGTGGGCGCCAAGTTCCAGACGCAGCTGTCCCAGCTCATGGACAAGTTGAAGGAGAACGTGAGTGGCTCTTGGACTATTAGCTCCTAGTGCAGGAGTCCAACAGCGGCTTGGTGCAGCAGCTGTTCGAGACGGTCGACAACAACAACGCGAAGGGCAAGCTCAACTTCATCTCCGTGGGCGCAAAGTTCCAGACGCAGCTGTCCCAGCTCATGGACAAGTTGAAGGAGAACGTGAGTGGCTCTTGGACTATTAGCTCCTAGTGCAGGAGTCCAACAGCGGCTTGGTGCAGCAGCTGTTCGAGACGGTCGACAACAACAACGCGAAGGGCAAGCTCAACTTCATCTCCGTGGGCGCAAAGTTCCAGACGCAGCTGTCCCAGCTCATGGACAAGTTGAAGGAGAACGTGAGTGGCTCTTGGACTATTAGCTCCTAGTGCAGGAGTCCAACAGCGGCTTGGTGCAGCAGCTGTTCGAGACGGTCGACAACAACAACGCGAAGGGCAAGCTCAACTTCATCTCCGTGGGCGCCAAGTTCCAGACGCAGCTGTCCCAGCTCATGGACAAGTTGAAGGAGAACGTGAGTGGCTCTTGGACTATTAGCTCCTAGTGCAGGAGTCCAACAGCGGCTTGGTGCAGCAGCTGTTCGAGACGGTCGACAACAACAACGCGAAAGGCAAGCTCAACTTCATCTCCGTGGGCGCCAAGTTCCAGAATCCAGACGCAGCTGTCCCAGCTCATGGACAATTTGTGAGTTCTTACAAAAGAGCTCCACACTTTGAATCATAAAGAGGTTACAATTAGTGTCAACTACTAATAGTGTTGATAATGGTAAAACAATACCGCAACGTAACAATGTACAGCGACACCTATGATTCGATTTGTACAACTTCGAGTCATACTCATTAATGTCAGTAATTTTAACTAATGGTGATTATGTAGCTAATTCTGTTGTAGGTACACCATATAAATTCACAGTTTTTAATCTAGTGCTATCCTTTTCCGCATGGAACATAATGAAAGGGATACGTCACATCTATCTTCAACTGAACTACTTTAACTAAACATAGAGGTGACATCACGAACGACACGACACCGGCGAGCGCTTTTGCGTGAATTAAAAAAAAATTGAAATGGCAATTTTATCAACCAAACCTTTTTTTGCTGAAATAAGATATTTTTTCGGAATCTGAACATCATCAGACAGTTTTTCAAAATCGGTCATCATGCCTAGTATTCCTTGTGCCTACATCTACTGTGCAACATCTATGATTCGATTCACACAACTTGAGTTTTGATATTGCTTGTGATTTTTGTGGCAAAACAATATCGCAACGTAACAAAATACAGCGACATCTATGATTCAATTCACACAACTTGAGTTTTGATATTGTTTGTGATTTTCGTGGTGAAACAATATCGCAGCGTAACAAAATACAGCGACATCTATGATACGATTCACACAACTTGAGTTTTGATGTGATTTTTGTGGTAAAACAATATCGCAACATAACAAAATACAGCGACATCTATTATTCAATTCACACAACGTGAGTTTTGATATTGTTTGTGATTTTAACTGATTTAAATAAAAGGCGATATTGTATTGTACGTGTCGTGTGCAGGGCACGAACTTCGTGCGCTGCATCAAGCCCAACTCGCGCATGGTGGGGCGCGAGATCGAGGGCTCGCTGGTGCTGACGCAGCTGCAGTGCAGCGGCACCATCGCGGTGCTGGCGCTCATGGAGCACGGCTTCCCGTCGCGCGCGCCCTTCGCCGAGCTGCACAACATGTACCGGGCCTACTTGCCCGCCAAGCTGCAGTCGCTGTCGCCCAAGGTGTTCTGTCAGGTGAGGAGCTTGTGCTGTAGATGTAGATAGGTAAGTATGCCGCTAGAGGGGCGACCGGGTGGCATGTTAATGTGAGTACAGCTTGCGACGGGTTAACTGTTTTTCCTTTTACAAACCATCCAAAAGTACCATTAGAACAACTTGAATCATTTGAAAAGAACCTACTTCATTTTCATTAATTCCAACCACTACTTGGCTCATGTCTCCTCGTGAATGAGAGGGGTTTAGGCCTCAGCCTACCATGCTGACCCAGTGCGCACACAACTTTATGAACACTATGGAGAACTCTCAGGCATGCAGATTTCTTCGTGATGTTTCCCTTCATCGTTAGGCAAGCAATATTCAATTGCAAAGACGCACATAACTCCGAAAAGTTAGAAGTGCATTCCTGCTGTCTAAAAATGATTGGATAGAAGCAGGCGTTATTTTGCGGAAGTTCATGATTAGCAAGAAAAGGTTAGAATTATTTTGCTATAATCTGCCAACAGAAAAAATCTGTATGGTCAAACATGCAATTACAAGCTAAGCACTGCTCACCTTCCCAGCCAAGCAAGAAAGCCAAGTTCCCAGCAAGCAATGCCACCACCACACAAGACTTTTACACTACTCTCGACGCAATGATAAAAATGATTGCTACATTGTGGCGATGGCAATCACCTCTCATTGGCTTTTAACGTTGAGAAGTTTCCTTAATGTTCTTAAAAGTGTGTGAAGTCTACCAATCCGCGCTTGGCCAGTATGGTGGACTGGCCTAAACTAATTTCCCATTTAGTGGGCCGGCGGATTTGATGATGGTCAGACAAAACCACTGTGTATGTTCGCAGGCAATCGTCCACAGCTTCGGGCTGTCGGACAAAGACTACAAGTTCGGCGTGACGCGCGTGTTCTTCCGGCCCGGCAAATATTCGGAGTTCGACACCATCATGCGCTCCGACCCCGAGAACCTGAAGGCCATCGTGGACTCGGTGCTGGCCTGGCTCGTCAAGTCGCGCTGGAGGCGGTCTATATTCTCTGCGCTGTCTATCATTAAGTGTAAGTATCATAGGTATCATTAGTACGATGATAGTCTAGCAAGGTGCTGGAGTGGCGACCCAGGAGGCGCAATGTTGACAGATTGATGTCAGTCCACCTAGTGGGGGACTAGGTGGACTGACATCAAACGAGTCGCAGGGTGCCGCTGGATTCAGGCGGCGAAATACCGAAGCCTGTGGAAGTCCATGGAGGAGACCTTCGTCCAGCAGTGGACGTCTATAGGTTGATTACGAAGAAGTCTAGCAGTTAAAATTTCGACCTCCTTTTCGGGTGGTCAAGGTTTAGAATTCTAGGCACTCTTCTCACTGGCTCAACTTTTCGAAGTTATGTACGTTTTTACCAGACTTCAAAAAGGAGGTTATCATTCGACACATATTATGTATGTAATACTAGCTGATGTCCGCGACTTCGTCCGCGTGGATTTAGTTTTTAAAATCCCGCGGGAACCCTCCACCCTCCAGGTTCTGAACTATACCTATCCAAAAAATCACGGCAATCCGTAGCTTTGTTGCAGCGTGATTGACCGACAAACTAACAAACAAACACACTTTCGCATTTATAATTATGTAGTAGTAGAAGAAGGAAGAATTAATACTAAAGGCGATCTAATTAAATTTTAGAGCACAATTTCTTACAAAATTCTCTATATCAAAACTTTACATATGTACTTATATTAATTAATTCGAGAGCACCAGACGGGGTGGACCATTAGTTATAATACCCTTTATTACAGTAAAGAACAAAATCCTGTACCGACGGCAGTGCCTAGTGACAGTACAGAAGGCTGTACGAGGCTACCTGGTGCGGCGCCAGCACCAGCCTCGGTACCGCGGCATCGCCAAGATCCGCTCTCTGGAGAACAACCTGAAAGAGATGGAAGCTGTCACGCCACAGCTGAAGAAAGAGAGGGACAACGCCAAGAGAAACATCGACAACTTGAGGAACTCTATACGAAGTGCTTGCGCTACTATCAAGGTAATCCTAGGCTAAGCTATCCTTATATTATAAGCTGTTCGTCCGCGTGGATTTATCTTTTAAAATTCCATGGGAACCCCCCTGCTTTACCGGGATAAAAGGTAGGTCGCTAAGATCAGGTCCCTTGAGAACAACCTGAAAGAGATGGAAGCCGTCACGCTGAAACTGAAGAAAGAGAGGGACAATGCCAAGAGAAACATAGACAAATTGAGGAAGTCTATACGAAGTGCTTGCGCTACTATCAAGGTATTCCTAGGCTAATATTTATACTATAAACTAGCTGATGTCCGCGATGTTCGTTTGCGTTGATTTATCTTTTATGATTCCATGAGAACCCCCCTGCTTTACCGGGATAAAAGGTAGGTCGCTAAGATCAGGTCCCTGGAGATCAACCTGAAAGAGATGGAAGCAGTCACGCCGCAGCTGAAGAAAGAGAGGGACAACGACAAGAGAAAAATCGATAACTTGAGGAACTCTATACGATGTGCTTGCGCTACTATCAAGGTATTCCTAGACTAAGCTATCCTTATTTATACGTCAAACTAGCTGATGTCCGCGATGTTCGTCTGCGTGGATTTATCTTTTAGAATTCCATGGAAACCCGGAAGCTTTACCGGGATGAAAGGTAGGTCGCTAAGATCAGGGCCCTGGAGATCAACCTGAAAGAGATGAAAGCTGTCACGCCGCAACTGAAGAAAGAGAGGGACAACGCCAAGAGAAATATCGACAACTTGAGGAACTCTATACGAAGTGCTTGCGCTATTATCAAGGTAAGCTTAGGTTATCCTTACTATCATCAGCAACCCATCAACGGCTCACTACCTGAGCACAGGTCGCCTTTCAGAGCAGGGTTATAGGCCATAGTCCACCACGCTGGCCTAATGCAAATTGGCGGACTCCACACACCTTTGAGAACATTTGCATTATGGAGAAATCTCAGGTGTGCAGGTTTCCTCACGATGTTTTCCTTCACTTTTGAAGCATGTGATATTTAATTGTTTAATCGCCCAAAACTGAAAATTCAGAGGTGCGTGCCCGGGATCAACCTGCGATCCCCCGATTAGAAGACCACAGTCTTAACCACCAGGGTATCACTGCTTCCAATTACTGCTTCCTTACTAATAATAATATAAAGCTAGCCTGATGACAACGACATTCGCCTGGATTTAGTTTTTAAAATCCCATGGGAACTCTTTGATTAAAAGACGGGATGAAAGTCTTCAATTATACCCAGGCAAAAAAATCACATCGGTCCGGAGCTCTGTTGCGGCGTGATTGAAGGACAAACCAACGAACACATTCGCATTTACAAAGTAGGTAGTCAGGATGCGAAAGTGTACTTGTTGGTTTGTCGTACTAGATATTCGCCTTTCGACATCAAATTCACGACTCTATTGAAGTTTGTTGTTAATGTATCGTGTTTTTCAGACCAATCCGAAAATAAGCCGCTCAGAGATCGACCAGCTTTACACGAAACTCACAAAGGATGTAGAGACTCAAATGGCCACACTACAGAAAGCTATGATGGACCAAAAGAATCGGTTGGTACAATGCTGTTTTTAAAAAGTTTGAGGATTTCAGTATGGAAGGTGGCCTAATGGTCAGCCGCCATATTTGTTTTTTTTTTAAATCACTATATGACAATATGAATGCTTTTTAATCGCTCTGAAAAAATTAAAATTCGAAGTCATTTTTAGTAAACCACCAGTTTTAGAGATAGGTATATCATGTCTAAGATTTATTTATAATTACTATTCTGGTGAGCGTTTTGTGGTCCTGAAAAGTGAAGGTTTGGGTTGGTTTCACAGTAAGGGCAATTTGGTCTTAGGCCGTAGCTAGTGACGACGCTACCATCAAAGATGTGCCACCTCATCATTCAGCGTTCTAGTTCGATGGTCTGGAAGCCGCGTACCTCTAACGCGTTTAATTTACACTGCCGTACCAGGTTAGCCTGCTACCATGAAATGAACAAAATAAATATGATGATCATATTAAATGCTTTTCCAGGGAAGAACAGGAAAGGTTGCGTCGGATTGAAGCAGAGATGCGGGCCGCGGAGGAGGCCAAGCGGCTCGAGCAGGAGCGTCTCCTGCAGGAGGAAGAGCATCGCCGACTGTGAGGAACACTCCACTTTATCTCTCAGGCACCACACCAGGCCTCCATCACTCGCCTATAGTTATCGGCGATAACCCGAGCTTATCTACTAGTCGGAGCCGCCGCACTCTAGTCGAGCAAGACAGACAGTTACTTTTGCGTTATACATCAATTTCGATGACTAGACACGCTCATCCAACCAATATACATAAAGTCCAGATTTCCTTACTTGAGTATTCGAGTAAACAAACACCTCTTGATATGAATATCACTTATTTACACACAAATCACACATTTTTAACTATGTATAACTGTCTAGATCTATTCATCAAACACATTCGTTACGATTTACACCAAAAATTGCTTCGAGTTTACCATTATAAGATATTTATTTTCTCAAAAACGAAATAATAGCAGAACTCATTTGCACAGATTAGGAGAAAGTGACATTTCGTAACCCTAGATTGTCTATGAATTGTTGAGGTGGGGACAGGCGAATGAGTGACCTTATGAATGGATTGAATCCATGGAACTAGGAATTACGACTAGTCTTCCTACTTCAATGATTAAATCATCATTACAGTAGAGGTGAGTAACTTTAGAACATAAAATATAATGGATACTGATAAAAAATAAATCACTAGCAGAAAATGATTGTAATGGTTATCTTAAATAAAATTAGATATTATTATAAAATAAAATATAGATAATCTTAATCTTTATTATTACAAAACTAAAGAACATTTTACTAAAGAAAACAGGTAAATAAAAATACGCTACTGTTTTTTTTTAAGAAAATTGTATCACAATGTTACCCACAAATGGGGTATACATACTTTAGAATAGAACAAAAATCTGATTAGTAATAATTAATAAATCTTCGTTAATTTTTTCTTGTAAATTCCTCTTTTTAATATAATTATGAAAAGGATATTGTTTAGTTACTTTTTACGTCTTTGTACTAATGGTACACGTCTATGACCATCGCAGTTGGGATGAAAATCATTCAGTTGTACAATGCTTTCACATTCGTTCAATCGCTTATGCGATAACTTCCCAACCCTATAAATTGTCTTTGGTTAACATTCGGCCATTATTGTTTACTCGAGCACTCAAGTAAGGAAATCTGGACTATACATCTGTGGCTTATCATATTTCTGAATAATTATAGTTTCAAAGTTATATTGGTTCAACGGTTTGTGAAACTGAAGTGGCGTATTCGACGAGTAATATAGTTCAATGGAGAACTTCTCATTGAATAGCTGGATAGAGGAGATCAAACAAGGCACTCCACATGCCGTTGACATGACTGTGGCATGTGGAAATCCCCCACAATAGACCTATGTCCATCTGTGGACAACGACGACTTATTAATTCATGCTTGTTTTCCTGGATACAAAGCAGTGCAAAATCGTGACGTGTGGAACTCTCAAGAGACTAGGGTCTTGTGGTGAATTCCACACGCCACGGTCCAGCAGTGGAAGTTACGCAATTAATGGAGACTAACGGTTTTCGCTTGATCTCGTCAACAGCAAAGCGGAGATGGAGGCCCGGCGCAAGGCGGAGGAAGCGGAGCGACTCAAGTTGGAAGAGCAGGACCGCATCGCTGCCATCAAGCTGCAGCAGCAGATGGAGGAGGCTGCCAGGGCCGACCAGGAGAATAGGGAGAGGTAGGGCTTGATTCATCTCAACCTTACACCGGCTCACTACTGGCCAAAGGTCTCCTCCCAAGTTAAATTTGTATAGGCCATACTTCACCACGCCGGCCGGAAAAGTGCTTATTTGTAGATTTTACACACATTTGAGAACACTATATACGGAGAATTCTCAGGCATGTAGGTTTCTTCATGATATTTTTCTTCTCTTTTAAAGCAAATGATATATAATTGCTCAAAACGCACATAACTCCGGAAAAGTAAGAGATGCGTGCCTGAGATCGCAAAAGGTGTCAATAATAATTTTTAAACGCTAGGTATCTATTAAAGCTGACCGTAGCGCAAAGTTGTCTTGGCAGAACCCCCAATAGCTGGACCAATGACATCAGATGCATCAAGTAGCCGCTAGATACAGTCGGCGCAAGATCGAAGCCTGTGACCAAAGTCCATACAAGAGGCCTTTGGAGGTCCGTAGACGTCTATCGGTTGATAAAGAAGAAAAAGATTATTAAAGAAGTAACTTATTCTCCAGGTTAGAACAAGAGAGAAGAGACCACGAGATGGCGGTGCGACTCGCCAAAGAAACCAACGGACACGTCGAAGGTTCGCCCCCGCAACTAAGGAGGTATGCATAAATATGTTCAATAATATGCCCAACTCTGTTGTAAACAATCTCTCATCTAAACTAAGTTGACAGCTACTAATAGTGCTATCCTTTTCCGCAGGGAGAATTATGAAAAGCATAGCAGGAGATTTAGTGCTGTCAATTTAGTTAAGAAATAATTTACAACAGAATAAGTCATTGACGCATTTCTGTTGTTGGACAAAAAATAATCTTACTTTAGGGCAAATATATTTTACTATAACATTTCTATGGAAAGATTTGAAGAGGTTTTCATCTCTACTCTGAATCACGCAAAGAGCCTGTTTAAGAAAAGCACATTGTTGCCTGTCTTCTTGTATAAAGCTTTAAAGAAAACTTCATTTAGTCTAAAATAAAACATTCAGCGCTCGGAGTGAATGATATTATTTTTATTTTACGACTTTTATTTATATTAATTTAAAAATGTAGGTAATTGTTTTAAATTTTTGACGTCAATTGTATAATGCGAAGAAGAATAAAATTCAAATGTAAACCGCCATTTTATATTTCTGTCTCGCTTCTGTCATACACTGAGCAAGACCTAAATATAAAATGGCGGTTAATTCGTCATTTCTAAACTTGATCGTAATATTATATGAGTAAATATGTATTTGGTCATGCTAGCCGAAGATTTACGAAATTAAAGTAAAACATTGTTATAGAATAATTATTTAATTTTTGCAAACTCTTGTACTCTTCGCCAGCAAATCGTAGATGGGTCTAATGTTGTACAAGAATTATTGTTAATAGGTTCCCTTTTTACTGAGTAGAATTGATAAAATTTATTGTGTGTAATAACAAATGAATAGAAATGGTTATTTAGTAATGTTGTGGTATTTGCACAGTTTCCCATCTATGGAGTCAATGAACGGAGAGAATAAATTGAACAGGTACCCTAGAAATACAGTAACAAGAGTTTATTGGACTATTTTTTCTCTCTTTCGCACACTGCATGTTTTAATATCTATGTCTTCTGTCAATATTTTGTAACCAATAGACTATGAAAAACAACATTGATTCACTTCTAGCTTTTTAGCTATTCGGTACTACCATTTTATTGGTATTTTTTTTTAAATTAAATATAATTTAATTGAATTTTCAAGTCTAAATCTAGTGCTATCCTTTCTCCAAAGAGACAGCCTGAGATTTCGAACTGTCAATGTCAACCTTGCCTAGTTGCCTACAACTAAAACATTAGTTTTAGTTTAGAAATTGTGTGCAACAAATTTAGCCTATGTATAATATTTAATAAAAGTTTCCTTATTAAATTCTGAATATTGACAGAGGACTCTAACAACACTAACTCCTAACACTGCGGCTAAAGCTTCCTGTTTCTTTCTGCACGAGTTATTTAATAATGTATAAAGCAATTTCATGCAACTAGACAAGATCATTTGTCTCTGTTACACCAAAAACAAGTGACAGTATCGTATGCAATATTAGTAGATTACCCGTACTACTACTGGTAATAAGACTGGTATTAACATGGGTAACGAATCAAAACTACTAGATGATACTACCTTTCTCATCCCTCATGTGAAAGGTAATATAGTAAAGTAATATATATATATATATATATATATATATATATATATATATATATATATATATATATATAATATATAAGTATATAGTAAAAAGTAATATATATATATATGTAAGTATATGTAAGTGTAACGTAAATAAATGATATTGCTTTGTACATACATCTAGTAACTATTTTTGTAATTAATTTTAGCATGAATGTAACCTCTGAAACTGTTAACTGTAGATTTAGTTTATTGTAATCTTTGTTTTTGTAGATGTGATGAAGATACTTATACATATACATCTACTTACATCATTGGTTAAGATCCTTATAATTTTTATGTAACTTTTAATACCCATATCTTCAAGAGAACTTTGATGTTCAGGGATGAAAGTAGTCTAGATTACTCCATGTTTAATCTTTTACCTGCCTGTAAAAATCTCATCTAAATTGGTTCAGTAGTACCAAAGCATGGACAAACATAACAACAGACAAATTTCTTTTTAATTGTGTTTTGTTTCTGCTCTGTATCTAAGGCCGTTTTACCACGAGCCACCGCACGGCTCGATAAATTGTGGTGACGATTTCGAGCGTCATATATCTCTATGGACCGTTTACTCATTCAACGGCACCGCACAGAAAAAGAAATATATGGCGCTGGAGTCATCACCGCAATTTATCGTGCCGTGCATTGTCTCATGGAATAACGGCGTAATAGTAATATGAGCGTATTACCAAATTAATGAGGAAAAAAATGAAAAATATATTTTCACCTTTTGAAACCCTTGAATTTGATACCCCACTCAATAGGATTTGAAGAAAAAAATTTTTGAATCCTACATTATGGCGTCCAAAATCCGCCATTTGGAATTTTCAAATTTTTTTGTTCTCGTCGACACTCGCGCTGGCGTGGCGAATCTAACGACGTGCCACTTAAAAGATCGGCCCACGCGTTTGGTCTCTAGAGTGCCTCAAAGGAAAAACATATTACATAGACTGATAAAACATTACCACACTTTTGCGTCGCGCAGTCGGGTGAAAAAGATGTTATTTCGAAATTATAGTGATACAATTCATAGATACCCTCGTAAAACAACAATTTGCATATTCTTATCCCTTACTTCAAAACATCGGTAGTTTTAAAATCCAAAAGTGAAGTTCTCGCTATAATATTTGTTACAATGTTTCCGTAGGTCGGAGCGCGTCCGCATGCAGCAAGCAATGCAGGGCAAACAGAAATACGACCTCTCCAAATGGAAATATTCCGAACTGCGAGACACAATCAATACATCCTGTGATATTGAACTTCTAGAGGTATGTACTATATTAAATTTTATCTATTCTTCATATAGTTCTTGCAATTCACGAGGGCGACTGACTTATGGTTGTGTGTGTGTCGTATCTGTATAAGTGTGAGCGAGCGCAATGCTCGCGCCTGCCCGCTCCCATCTAGGCTATCACAGGCACGCACACTTATGCAATGTGCATGTACACGAAGTAACCACAAGTAAAGCTCACTCGCCTTCGTGAATTGCAAAAACTGTACTAATGAAATGTAATAGGAAATATACAGTTTCGGAAGCAAATAGAAGTTGAACTAGAATTTGTTATGTAACCTATTGTTCTCGGCGCCTTGAATAATGGCCTATTGTTAAGTTTCCCACAGTTGTTTAGCTGTTAGACGATCCAAGATGAATGATCTAGTGCGGAATAATGAATTTTAGAGATTTGTGATTAATGATGACAAGATAATCCTTGACTGCGATCTCACCTGTTGGTATGTGACGATGCAGTCTAAGATCGTAGCGGGCTAACTTGGAAGGGGTATGGCAATGTACATTCAACCTATACCTCTAATTTGTTTCTACACACCATTGTGCCGGAACGCTAAATCGCTTTACGGCACGTCTTTGACGGTAGGGTGGTAACTAGCCACGGCCAAAGCCTCCTACCAGACCAGACCAGAGACAATTCAGAAATTAAAAATTGCCCTCGCTGAATCGAGCCCGAGGCCTCCCAGATATAAGACCACAGCGCTCACCACTGCGCCACGGAGGTCTTCAAAATGTGTGATTAATTAGGTGCACTATAGCAACTAATACTTGCACTAAAGCTACTAAAGCCTTTTGAGCACGCATAATCGACTTTGCGTATACTGGAACGCGCAGTCCGTACGTAGCTTCAGAATGGAAGCGTGTACAGTGCAACAAGTATAAGTTGGCGGTGGCGTTTTGAGGAACCAATTCGGTCATCCAATTTTTATACTCCATGGCCATCTTGAAAATTCACTGTGTGTGTTCGTTGTGTGCTGTTGCGTTTATTGTGTAAATTAAAATTGTTTTTCCCAAATTTAGTCTCATGTTCTATACAATGGCAATAGTAATGTTGAGCACAGTGGCGCACAGCCGCGCCAAGTTATACTTGTGGCACTGTATAATGTGTCTGTGGACAGGCTTGCAGACACGAGTTCCACCGTCGCCTGAAGGTGTACCACGCGTGGAAGGCCAAGAACGCGCGCAAGTCCACTATGGCCGAGCAGGAGCGCGCGCCGCAGTCCATCATGGACGCCGGTGAGTTGGCTGTTTACATCATCCGTTGTCAATTTAGTTCAAACTCTAGGCCATAGGACTCCTGAGGTAATACCCAGTGTGGACGGACTTAACTTTTACATTCACTTTCACGCCCACACCGTGCCTCTACCTGAGAAACCGTATTAGTTAAAACTGTAGACTTGTACCGTATTTAAGCTGGACGTAAACAATCAGAATCCACTCCAATTACAAATTGAAAAAAAATACACCTAAGAATAAAGTGAAATACGTATCAATCCAACAATAATTAAAAGCCCCAAGAAGCCCTGTACCTACCCAAACACATATTTATTTAATTATTAAGCGTTTCAAATGTGAAGACCATCACCATGATTGAAATCAGTCTGACCAGAGTATGAGTATCGATCTCGGCCTGAAACCCTTAGTACTGAACGGCTACCGTGTTTTGAGTCTGAATCCACACTAGACGCGAAGATCACTTTGACCTAACCACAGAATACGTAATACTACAGCTACAGAAGATTCACTCCGCAAAATCATTTAAATAAATAGCGACTCTTGCTACCACACAATAAAGCGCAATTCAGGTCGCGCTAAATTACCTACAGTTTACATTCACTTTGAAGTCTCTTTCTATCGCGTAACTTTTATCCCTTTGTACTACGTTAGCTCAGTTGGCTCAACGCGGGCCGGGACGACGCCAAGTACTTATAGTTTTATACCTAAAATGCGGAGTGCGCCTGGCCTGCCCTAACCAAGATTCCCACTGCAGCAAAGACCCCCCGCCTGCCGCAAAAGGGCGACATCCTCGGCGCCCGACACCGCTACTTCCGCATACCGTTCGTGCGGCCGGGCGGCGCGGGCGGCGAGGGCGAGCGGCGCGGCTGGTGGTACGCGCACTTCGACGGGCAGTACGTGGCGCGCCAGATGGAGCTGCACCCCGACAAGACGCCCGTGCTGCTGCAGGCTGGTGCGTACCCGCCTGTGCCTTACACGTGTACACCACATATACACGAGTGTACACCAAAAGGGCGACATCCTCGGCGCCCGACACCGCTACTTCCGCATACCGTTCGTGCGGCCGGGCGGCGCGGGCGGCGAGGGCGAGCGGCGCGGCTGGTGGTACGCGCACTTCGACGGGCAGTACGTGGCGCGCCAGATGGAGCTGCACCCCGACAAGACGCCCGTGCTGCTGCAGGCTGGTGCGTACCCGCCTGTGCCTTACACGTGTACACCACATATACACGAGTGTACACCAAAAGGGCGACATCCTCGGCGCCCGACACCGCTACTTCCGCATACCGTTCGTGCGGCCGGGCGGCGCGGGCGGCGAGGGCGAGCGGCGCGGCTGGTGGTACGCGCACTTCGACGGGCAGTACGTGGCGCGCCAGATGGAGCTGCACCCCGACAAGACGCCCGTGCTGCTGCAGGCTGGTGCGTACCCGCCTGTGCCTTACACGTGTACACCACATATACACGAGTGTACACCAAAAGGGCGACATCCTCGGCGCCCGACACCGCTACTTCCGCATACCGTTCGTGCGGCCGGGCGGCGCGGGCGGCGAGGGCGAGCGGCGCGGCTGGTGGTACGCGCACTTCGACGGGCAGTACGTGGCGCGCCAGATGGAGCTGCACCCCGACAAGACGCCCGTGCTGCTGCAGGCTGGTGCGTACCCGCCTGTGCCTTACACGTGTACACCACATATACACGAGTGTACACCAAAAGGGCGACATCCTCGGCGCCCGACACCGCTACTTCCGCATACCGTTCGTGCGGCCGGGCGGCGCGGGCGGCGAGGGCGAGCGGCGCGGCTGGTGGTACGCGCACTTCGACGGGCAGTACGTGGCGCGCCAGATGGAGCTGCACCCCGACAAGACGCCCGTGCTGCTGCAGGCTGGTGCGTACCCGCCTGTGCCTTACACGTGTACACCACATATACACGAGTGTACACCAAAAGGGCGACATCCTCGGCGCCCGACACCGCTACTTCCGCATACCGTTCGTGCGGCCGGGCGGCGCGGGCGGCGAGGGCGAGCGGCGCGGCTGGTGGTACGCGCACTTCGACGGGCAGTACGTGGCGCGCCAGATGGAGCTGCACCCCGACAAGACGCCCGTGCTGCTGCAGGCTGGTGCGTACCCGCCTGTGCCTTACACGTGTACACCACATATACACGAGTGCACACCAAAAGGGCGACATCCTCGGCGCCCGACCCCGCTACTTCCGCATACCGTTCGTGCGGCCGGGCGGCGCGGGCGGCGAGGGCGAGCGGCGCGGCTGGTGGTACGCGCACTTCGACGGGCAGTACGTGGCGCGCCAGATGGAGCTGCACCCCGACAAGACGCCCGTGCTGCTGCAGGCTGGTGCGTACCCGCCTGTGCCTTACACGTGTACACCACATATACACGAGTGTACACCAAAAGGGCGACATCCTCGGCGCCCGACACCGCTACTTCCGCATACCGTTCGTGCGGCCGGGCGGCGCGGGCGGCGAGGGCGAGCGGCGCGGCTGGTGGTACGCGCACTTCGACGGGCAGTACGTGGCGCGCCAGATGGAGCTGCACCCCGACAAGACGCCCGTGCTGCTGCAGGCTGGTGCGTACCCGCCTGTGCCTTACACGTGTACACCACATATACACGAGTGCACACCAAAAGGGCGACATCCTCGGCGCCCGACCCCGCTACTTCCGCATACCGTTCGTGCGGCCGGGCGGCGCGGGCGGCGAGGGCGAGCGGCGCGGCTGGTGGTACGCGCACTTCGACGGGCAGTACGTGGCGCGCCAGATGGAGCTGCACCCCGACAAGACGCCCGTGCTGCTGCAGGCTGGTGCGTACCCGCCTGTGCCATACACGTGTACACCACATATACACGAGTTTACACCAAAAGGGCGACATCCTCGGCGCCCGACACCGCTACTTCCGCATACCGTTCGTGCGGCCGGGCGGCGCGGGCGAGCGGCGCGGCTAGTGGTACGCGCACTTCGACGGGCAGTACGTGGCGCGCCAGATGGAGCTGCACCCCGACAAGACGCCCGTGCTGCTGCAGGCTGGTGCGTACCCGCCTGTGCCTTACACGTGTACACCACATATACACGAGTGTACACCAAAAGGGCGACATCCTCGGCGCCCGACACCGCTACTTCCGCATACCGTTCGTGCGGCCGGGCGGCGCGGGCGGCGAGGGCGAGCGGCGCGGCTGGTGGTACGCGCACTTCGACGGGCAGTACGTGGCGCGCCAGATGGAGCTGCACCCCGACAAGACGCCCGTGCTGCTGCAGGCTGGTGCGTACCCGCCTGTGCCTTACACGTGTACACCACATATACACGAGTGTACACCAAAAGGGCGACATCCTCGGCGCCCGACACCGCTACTTCCGCATACCGTTCGTGCGGCCGGGCGGCGCGGGCGGCGAGGGCGAGCGGCGCGGCTGGTGGTACGCGCACTTCGACGGGCAGTACGTGGCGCGCCAGATGGAGCTGCACCCCGACAAGACGCCCGTGCTGCTGCAGGCTGGTGCGTACCCGCCTGTGCCTTACACGTGTACACCACATATACACGAGTGTACACCAAAAGGGCGACATCCTCGGCGCCCGACACCGCTACTTCCGCATACCGTTCGTGCGGCCGGGCGGCGCGGGCGGCGAGGGCGAGCGGCGCGGCTGGTGGTACGCGCACTTCGACGGGCAGTACGTGGCGCGCCAGATGGAGCTGCACCCCGACAAGACGCCCGTGCTGCTGCAGGCTGGTGCGTACCCGCCTGTGCCTTACACGTGTACACCACATATACACGAGTGTACACCAAAAGGGCGACATCCTCGGCGCCCGACACCGCTACTTCCGCATACCGTTCGTGCGGCCGGGCGGCGCGGGCGGCGAGGGCGAGCGGCGCGGCTGGTGGTACGCGCACTTCGACGGGCAGTACGTGGCGCGCCAGATGGAGCTGCACCCCGACAAGACGCCCGTGCTGCTGCAGGCTGGTGCGTACCCGCCTGTGCCTTACACGTGTACACCACATATACACGAGTGTACACCAAAAGGGCGACATCCTCGGCGCCCGACACCGCTACTTCCGCATACCGTTCGTGCGGCCGGGCGGCGCGGGCGGCGAGGGCGAGCGGCGCGGCTGGTGGTACGCGCACTTCGACGGGCAGTACGTGGCGCGCCAGATGGAGCTGCACCCCGACAAGACGCCCGTGCTGCTGCAGGCTGGTGCGTACCCGCCTGTGCCTTACACGTGTACACCACATATACACGAGTGTACACCAAAAGGGCGACATCCTCGGCGCCCGACACCGCTACTTCCGCATACCGTTCGTGCGGCCGGGCGGCGCGGGCGGCGAGGGCGAGCGGCGCGGCTGGTGGTACGCGCACTTCGACGGGCAGTACGTGGCGCGCCAGATGGAGCTGCACCCCGACAAGACGCCCGTGCTGCTGCAGGCTGGTGCGTACCCGCCTGTGCCTTACACGTGTACACCACATATACACGAGTGTACACCAAAAGGGCGACATCCTCGGCGCCCGACACCGCTACTTCCGCATACCGTTCGTGCGGCCGGGCGGCGCGGGCGGCGAGGGCGAGCGGCGCGGCTGGTGGTACGCGCACTTCGACGGGCAGTACGTGGCGCGCCAGATGGAGCTGCACCCCGACAAGACGCCCGTGCTGCTGCAGGCTGGTGCGTACCCGCCTGTGCCTTACACGTGTACACCACATATACACGAGTGTACACCAAAAGGGCGACATCCTCGGCGCCCGACACCGCTACTTCCGCATACCGTTCGTGCGGCCGGGCGGCGCGGGCGGCGCGGGCGGCGAGGGCGAGCGGCGCGGCTGGTGGTACGCGCACTTCGACGGGCAGTACGTGGCGCGCCAGATGGAGCTGCACCCCGACAAGACGCCCGTGCTGCTGCAGGCTGGTGCGTACCCGCCTGTGCCTTACACGTGTACACCACATATACACGAGTGTACACCAAAAGGGCGACATCCTCGGCGCCCGACACCGCTACTTCCGCATACCGTTCGTGCGGCCGGGCGGCGCGGGCGGCGAGGGCGATCGGCGCGGCTGGTGGTACGCGCACTTCGACGGGCAGTACGTGGCGCGCCAGATGGAGCTGCACCCCGACAAGACGCCCGTGCTGCTGCAGGCTGGTGCGTACCCGCCTGTGCCTTACACGTGTACACCACATATACACGAGTGTACACCAAAAGGGCGACATCCTCGGCGCCCGACACCGCTACTTCCACATACCGTTCGTGCGGCCGGGCGGCGCGGGCGGCGAGGGCGAGCGGCGCGGCTGGTGGTACGCGCACTTCGACGGGCAGTACGTGGCGCGCCAGATGGAGCTGCACCCCGACAAGACGCCCGTGCTGCTGCAGGCTGGTGCGTACCCGCCTGTGCCTTACACGTGTACACCACATATACACGAGTGTACACCAAAAGGGCGACATCCTCGGCGCCCGACACCGCTACTTCCGCATACCGTTCGTGCGGCCGGGCGGCGCGGGCGGCGAGGGCGAGCGGCGCGGCTGGTGGTACGCGCACTTCGACGGGCAGTACGTGGCGCGCCAGATGGAGCTGCACCCCGACAAGACGCCCGTGCTGCTGCAGGCTGGTGCGTACCCGCCTGTGCCTTACACGTGTACACCACATATACACGAGTGTACACCAAAAGGGCGACATCCTCGGCGCCCGACACCGCTACTTCCGCATACCGTTCGTGCGGCCGGGCGGCGCGGGCGGCGAGGGCGAGCGGCGCGGCTGGTGGTACGCGCACTTCGACGGGCAGTACGTGGCGCGCCAGATGGAGCTGCACCCCGACAAGACGCCCGTGCTGCTGCAGGCTGGTGCGTACCCGCCTGTGCCTTACACGTGTACACCACATATACACGAGTGTACACCAAAAGGGCGACATCCTCGGCGCCCGACACCGCTACTTCCGCATACCGTTCGTGCGGCCGGGCGGCGCGGGCGGCGAGGGCGAGCGGCGCGGCTGGTGGTACGCGCACTTCGACGGGCAGTACGTGGCGCGCCAGATGGAGCTGCACCCCGACAAGACGCCCGTGCTGCTGCAGGCTGGTGCGTACCCGCCTGTGCCTTACACGTGTACACCACATATACACGAGTGTACACCAAAAGGGCGACATCCTCGGCGCCCGACACCGCTACTTCCGCATACCGTTCGTGCGGCCGGGCGGCGCGGGCGGCGAGGGCGAGCGGCGCGGCTGGTGGTACGCGCACTTCGACGGGCAGTACGTGGCGCGCCAGATGGAGCTGCACCCCGACAAGACGCCCGTGCTGCTGCAGGCTGGTGCGTACCCGCCTGTGCCTTACACGTGTACACCACATATACACGAGTGTACACCAAAAGGGCGACATCCTCGGCGCCCGACACCGCTACTTCCGCATACCGTTCGTGCGGCCGGGCGGCGCGGGCGGCGAGGGCGAGCGGCGCGGCTGGTGGTACGCGCACTTCGACGGGCAGTACGTGGCGCGCCAGATGGAGCTGCACCCCGACAAGACGCCCGTGCTGCTGCAGGCTGGTGCGTACCCGCCTGTGCCTTACACGTGTACACCACATATACACGAGTGTACACCAAAAGGGCGACATCCTCGGCGCCCGACACCGCTACTTCCGCATACCGTTCGTGCGGCCGGGCGGCGCGGGCGGCGAGGGCGAGCGGCGCGGCTGGTGGTACGCGCACTTCGACGGGCAGTACGTGGCGCGCCAGATGGAGCTGCACCCCGACAAGACGCCCGTGCTGCTGCAGGCTGGTGCGTACCCGCCTGTGCCTTACACGTGTACACCACATATACACGAGTGTACACCAAAAGGGCGACATCCTCGGCGCCCGACACCGCTACTTCCGCATACCGTTCGTGCGGCCGGGCGGCGCGGGCGGCGAGGGCGAGCGGCGCGGCTGGTGGTACGCGCACTTCGACGGGCAGTACGTGGCGCGCCAGATGGAGCTGCACCCCGACAAGACGCCCGTGCTGCTGCAGGCTGGTGCGTACCCGCCTGTGCCTTACACGTGTACACCACATATACACGAGTGTACACCAAAAGGGCGACATCCTCGGCGCCCGACACCGCTACTTCCGCATACCGTTCGTGCGGCCGGGCGGCGCGGGCGGCGAGGGCGAGCGGCGCGGCTGGTGGTACGCGCACTTCGACGGGCAGTACGTGGCGCGCCAGATGGAGCTGCACCCCGACAAGACGCCCGTGCTGCTGCAGGCTGGTGCGTACCCGCCTGTGCCTTACACGTGTACACCACATATACACGAGTGTACACCAAAAGGGCGACATCCTCGGCGCCCGACACCGCTACTTCCGCATACCGTTCGTGCGGCCGGGCGGCGCGGGCGGCGAGGGCGAGCGGCGCGGCTGGTGGTACGCGCACTTCGACGGGCAGTACGTGGCGCGCCAGATGGAGCTGCACCCCGACAAGACGCCCGTGCTGCTGCAGGCTGGTGCGTACCCGCCTGTGCCTTACACGTGTACACCACATATACACGAGTGTACACCAAAAGGGCGACATCCTCGGCGCCCGACACCGCTACTTCCGCATACCGTTCGTGCGGCCGGGCGGCGCGGGCGGCGAGGGCGAGCGGCGCGGCTGGTGGCACGCGCACTTCGACGGGCAGTACGTGGCGCGCCAGATGGAGCTGCACCCCGACAAGACGCCCGTGCTGCTGCAGGCTGGTGCGTACCCGCCTGTGCCTTACACGTGTACACCACATATACACGAGTGTACACCAAAAGGGCGACATCCTCGGCGCCCGACACCGCTACTTCCGCATACCGTTCGTGCGGCCGGGCGGCGCGGGCGGCGAGGGCGAGCGGCGCGGCTGGTGGTACGCGCACTTCGACGGGCAGTACGTGGCGCGCCAGATGGAGCTGCACCCCGACAAGACGCCCGTGCTGCTGCAGGCTGGTGCGTACCCGCCTGTGCCTTACACGTGTACACCACATATACACGAGTGTACACCAAAAGGGCGACATCCTCGGCGCCCGACACCGCTACTTCCGCATACCGCTCGTGCGGCCGGGCGGCGCGGGCGGCGAGGGCGAGCGGCGCGGCTGGTGGTACGCGCACTTCGACGGGCAGTACGTGGCGCGCCAGATGGAGCTGCACCCCGACAAGACGCCCGTGCTGCTGCAGGCTGGTGCGTACCCGCCTGTGCCTTACACGTGTACACCACATATACACGAGTGTACACCAAAAGGGCGACATCCTCGGCGCCCGACACCGCTACTTCCGCATACCGTTCGTGCGGCCGGGCGGCGCGGGCGGCGAGGGCGAGCGGCGCGGCTGGTGGTACGCGCACTTCGACGGGCAGTACGTGGCGCGCCAGATGGAGCTGCACCCCGACAAGACGCCCGTGCTGCTGCAGGCTGGTGCGTACCCGCCTGTGCCTTACACGTGTACACCACATATACACGAGTGTACACCAAAAGGGCGACATCCTCGGCGCCCGACACCGCTACTTCCGCATACCGTTCGTGCGGCCGGGCGGCGCGGGCGGCGCGGGCGGCGAGGGCGAGCGGCGCGGCTGGTGGTACGCGCACTTCGACGGGCAGTACGTGGCGCGCCAGATGGAGCTGCACCCCGACAAGACGCCCGTGCTGCTGCAGGCTGGTGCGTACCCGCCTGTGCCTTACACGTGTACACCACATATACACGAGTGTACACCAAAAGGGCGACATCCTCGGCGCCCGACACCGCTACTTCCGCATACCGTTCGTGCGGCCGGGCGGCGCGGGCGGCGAGGGCGAGCGGCGCGGCTGGTGGTACGCGCACTTCGACGGGCAGTACGTGGCGCGCCAGATGGAGCTGCACCCCGACAAGACGCCCGTGCTGCTGCAGGCTGGTGCGTACCCGCCTGTGCCTTACACGTGTACACCACATATACACGAGTGTACACCAAAAGGGCGACATCCTCGGCGCCCGACACCGCTACTTCCGCATACCGTTCGTGCGGCCGGGCGGCGCGGGCGGCGAGGGCGAGCGGCGCGGCTGGTGGTACGCGCACTTCGACGGGCAGTACGTGGCGCGCCAGATGGAGCTGCACCCCGACAAGACGCCCGTGCTGCTGCAGGCTGGTGCGTACCCGCCTGTGCCTTACACGTGTACACCACATATACACGAGTGCACACCAAAAGTACATACATCATCATCATTAGCAACCCATCAACGGCTCACTACTGAGCGCAGGTCTCCTCTCAGAGAAGGGTCATAGGCCATAGTCCACCACGCTGGCCCAATGCGAATTGGCGGACTTCACACACCTTCGAGAACATTATGAAGAACTCTCAGATGTGCAGGTTTCCTCACGATGTTTTCCTTCACCGTTGAAGCAAGTGATATTTAATTGCTTAAACGCACTTGACTTCGAAAAGTCAGAGGTGCGTACTCGGGATCGAACCTGCGAACCCCCGAATAGGAGACCACAGTCCTAACCATTAGGCTATCACTGCTTCCTTAGTAAAGGTAAAGGCTTCCTTAGTAAAGTACTAAAGTACATACACATAGACAGTATACATCAGTGAACATCAGAAGTGGGATCGAGAAATGAAATCCCACTTCTGATATAAGATACCATTAAGTGTCGGATACACTAGGGGGCAAATGGAACAACATGTTGCGTAACATGTTCCTCAACATCTACGTAGAACGTGCCGAGCAAATGTCGCGGAACATTGTGTAGGCCACACTAGTCAGTGTTTATAAAAATGTCGCTCGAGGCGGTTGTGTTGTGTGAAACGTAAGAGAAAGGGAAGGTGGTGGACACACACCCACACTAATGACATTTTAAGAGGCACGTTGCGTACGCGACTACACTCGGTGACAAATGGCGCGACACAGACGCGGGACACGTGCGCTCGCTCTCGAGACGGGAGCAAGCAACATGCCCCGCGTCACGTACAATGTTGCGGGACACTATGCAACGTTGCAGCGTCAAGTATATTGAGTGTTGCGCGTCATGTTGCGGGACAAAATGTTCCCTAGTGTATCCGACTCTTTAGAGCAACGGTCAGCAACAGGCGGACCGCGGACCGCGAAAGGTCGAACCACGGGCCGCCAAATATTGTAATGTGTTGTACAGTTCTTACAATTCACGAGCGCACTCGGCTTTTGTTTGTGTTTTGATTTTTTTTTAAAACAAATATCGTTCGCGTTTATCGGACGCCCACCTAGAAGACAAACTTCGAATTTGCTGTTTCTCTCGAAAACCAAAGTATAAAAAACTGGCTCAAGAGTCAAGACCGTTGGTGTAGTTTCTCAAATTAATCTTCTTGTGTTGTGTTATAATTTAGAATTTGATTTGAAACAAAAATCAATAAATAGTTTTTTTCTGGACCTCGTTAAAATTTTCCGCACACTATCCGGACCCCACCTAAAAATACTTGCCGACCCCTGCTTTAGAGCAACAATAAGGAATGGTGTTGTTGTCCAGGCGTGGATGACATGCAGATGTGCGAGCTGAGCCTGGAGGAGACGGGGCTGACGCGCAAGCGCGGCGCCGAGATCCTGGAGCACGAGTTCGAGCGCGAGTGGACGCGCCACAACGGGCCCGTCTACGTGCCGCCGCACTCGCGCAAGCGTTAGCCGGCCGGGCGGCGCGCGCGACGTGCTGTGTCCTCGGCCCTCCAACGGTTAGATGAGTATTTGAATATTAGTTTTTAATTCGATGCCTTAACATGGGTAGCATAAGTATGTCACGCACTCTTTAAACATTTCTGTGGTGGTGTCGTGTGGTGCGGGTTGTTACGTTCCCTCAAATATGGTTGAGCGAAGCAATGGCTGGGTCATGCGTCATGCTCGTAAACGGGTGCCACCGGCGGGAATGGGGCTACTTTATGTCTGCCCATCTTAAGATAGAAGTTAGTCGGTATGCATTTTGGAACTTCCCTCATTGTGGAAACTGCATATATAGCATAGTACACACATCAAAAGTGTCTAGGGATCAACATATATTTTTGCAATAACTTTTCTCCTGATTGATATTAATTAAAATTTTCTTTAAGGATTCATCAAATAAAGTGTTTTCGTTTGTCACAGTAACGATAAACCAAGTCACCTTTGCATTAATAAAGAAATTTGCCATTTTCCTTATAAAGGGTTTTTTGACATTTGAACCACTAACATTAAAGTTCGAAAAAAAGACTGATAACAGTTTTCTTTAAAATTTTATTGGGTAACTTAAACAATTAATAATCCGTGTTTCTACCGCGAACACTAACAACACAAGAACATCGGTTTGGCATACTCAAAATGAGTTCATCCAAATCACGCTGTGGAATGGCCGCCCATGTTCGTTGCAACAACAAAAAAAGGTCTTCTTGCCACTGGATACCCTCCATATTCGGCAGAGCTCTTCTCTGTAGCATATCCCATGCATTCTCAATCGGGTTCAAGTCTGGCGACTGAGCAGGCCAGGGCAGGACATTGATGTTAGCTGCGGCGAGAGTCTGTCTTACAACTCTTGCGGTGTGCGGTCGTGCATTATCATGCATTAACTGAAATAAGGGACCGATTTGCACTTGTAGAGGAACGATGACGTCTGATACAATCGTCTCAGCATAAATTTGAGCGTTGAGGTTGCCTCTGATCTAAATCAACTCAGTTCTTCCGCCGATCCAAATACCCGCCCATACCATGATGGTTCCACCACTATAAGGATGGACTTCCTGGCAGGATTTTAATCGCTGATTATGAAATTATGAAATGCACCAAAAAGGATCCATATAAATTTATAAAATCATAAATTTATTACAAAGCCACATCTCAATCTCAAGAAATCCGCATAAAAATGCTTGATCCCTAGACACTTTTGATGTGTGTATTTACTGTATTGTAAATTTGTTTTGAAAAGAGCAACCGCCGAGTTTCTTGCTGGTTCTTCTCGGCAGGAAGGGCATTCCGAACCAGTGGTAGATTCATCGACTATTCAAAAGCACTTGTAAAAGTTTATTTGAATAAAAAATATTAAAAAAAAAAAGATTATCATCATCATCTGGGACCCTTCAACGGCTCACTACTGAGCGCAGGTCTCCTACCGCGCTGCCCAATGCGAATCGGCGGACTTCACACACCATATAGGGCTTCCATCCCTATATCGTTGATATACCATCCACGCGCACGAAGGGGTTCAAGTCTTCATTACTGATTCGCACGGCTAGGGTCTGGAACGCTCTTCTGAGATCTGTGTTTCCTAACACATACAATTTGGTTATCTTTAAAGCAAGAGTGAATAGGCATCTTCTAGGCAAACGGACATCATCACTTTCCATCAGGTGTAATGTATAAAAATGTATAAAAAAACCCTTTAAGACATTATGGAGAACTCTTAGGTGTGCAGGTTTCCTCACGATGTATTCGTTCATCGTTGAAGCATGTGATATTTAATTGCTGATGGAAGCCAGAGCCCAAGGAACATACTACTCTCTACCGAGAGAAGACCACTATCTCTATAGAAAAAAAATGCGCCACGCAGTTTACACACGCATACACTAGCGCCTATGCGGATTATCAAGGAAAGTTGTTTGGGCGGGATTTTTAAATGAAGTACTCATTCTATTCTATTTAGTGCGAACAGACAGACACATATTCGCATTTATATATAATACTAGATGATGCCCGAGACTTCGTCCGCGTGGATTAAGGTTTTATAATGCCTGCGGGAACTCTGTAATTTTCTGGGATAAAATGTAATCTGTTTTAATTCTGGGTATGAACTATCTCCATCAAATTTCAGCCAAATCTGTTCATTCGTTGTGGCTAGAAGGAGCTACAAACATCCATCCATCCTCACAAATCTTTCGCATTTATAATGTTAGGAGGATTAGTATTGGTATCTACTAATCATATAATTAGTAGATACATAATCTAATATAAAGCAGCATTCAGTAATGGTGCTCTCTTTTAACAACAGTATTCTTAATTTTTTTTCTTTTTTCAGTTAGCAAAATACCAATGGGAGATCAAGAAGTAGAGTTCGCGATTTATAAACCATATTAGTAATTAGTAAGATACAAATGAATTAGTGCTTTCCAATGTGCCTTCAAAGTTATATAGCCCCTGGTCATACAACGTGATGTGATTCCTAAAGTTTTACTACATATAATAACCTTCGTCCCCTGACTTGCACCGCGGCTGCCCGTAGAATTATCAAAAAAAATTTCAAAATTACGTATTTATTTATTTCACGTAGGATAACTCGTGGCTGTTATGATACGTCATGATTATACCACCGGTTAGGAAAGCGGATTCTGCTGAGAAGAGCCGGCAAGAAACTCAGCAGTTGCTCTTTTCAAAAAATTCATTTTACAATGTTATGTATTACAATGTTACATTGTAATAAGTTATACTATCTTGTGAGCAGATTTTCTGTACCGAATCACTCTTAATTGGTTTGAAATTCCTTGGGCATTCTCCGACTTACGTCTATAATCCATTTTTCCTTAGCTAAGGGCCGATTTCACCAACGTAAGTTTTTTTTAATAAAGAAAATCAGTCTAGCTGAACTTGACTAATATTCTCTGCGTACCTAGTTTTTGTTAGACAATAAGAGCGGTATAGTATTTTTCGCCCTTTTTCTCTATGAAAAACTAGGTATATCATAATAAAACTATATCTAAAATATCCGTAATTTATCTGTCGTAGACTGACAAATGAAAACGGTCGTAAATATTATTTGTCTATGGTCGAAGATAATTGGACACATTTTGTCAAAAGTATTTGAGATTATTACAATCATTGAAAATATTAGAATGTGCGAGAGAGAGAGGGATGCGAAATGTAATAAATGTCTTCTTGAGACAGCTTAGGAAAAATAGATTATACATAACTGGGTGCAGTCGTTTATATTTATGTAGTTTAATTGTAGTTTTAATAATAGAGCTTGTTTCTCGTTGTAGTAATCAGGGCCTTTTGTGTATCATAGTGCAATATATTGTATACAGAGGATATTCCACCGTAGACTTGATATTTGTGATTGTTTTAAAAGTACACAATTTGGCTTTTAATGGTAAGAAGTGGTAAAAAAAATGTATAAAGGTGACCGCGCATTTGTTCACGTACGTATCGTACGCAAAATGACGTCATAACATAAAAAGAGTATTGTAGGAATATGCGTTATTTTAACATAATAATCACCTGTATAGGCATACTTTATAGGCAAGCCCGCTCCAACGTAGAGATAGCTTTCTATCAATCGTCCAGCGCGATCTACTATCTTGCAATTAAAAGATAATCCTGCAGATGCAATGAATTAAGTAATAAATTATTTAAATTATTTTTGCAATGCTGACAAATGTGCGAAGAGTATTGTAGGAATATGCGTTATTTTAACATAATAATCACCTGTATAGGCATACTTTATAGGCAAGCCCGCTCCAACCTAGACATAGCTTTCTATCAATCGTCCAGCGCGATCTACTATCTTGCAATTAAAAGATAATCCTGCAGATACACTGAATTAAGTAATAAATTATTTAAATTATTTTTGCAATGCTGACAAATGTGCGATCACCTTAATGAATTTATTATTATTGTTAAGGGGAGTCTAGACTATGTAACAAATTATAAATTATACTGTAAGCCTAAACTACCAAATTAATATAATGTTAGATTGGAAAAAAAAATAACATATCAAATAATATGAGCAGGAAATGTTATATAATATAGACTCGCCTAGACTTTATTTTATTTATAAGAAAAAAATTATTTTCACAAGAAAAGTGTTCAAACTTTTAATTTTTGCGCGCATTATCCGATTTGCGCCTATTTATAAAATCAATTTTTATTCATATTTTGTTAGTAATCGGCAGAACAGAAAGACTCATTTTCATTTTTCAATAACTCAGTTTATACACAGGATGCTGGAACTCTCCACATGCGGGATAACGACATGAAATTCACCAGTTTATGTGAAATTAATGCATTTTAGAAAGCTCCCGAAGTGCGTTTCGATTAATGAAAATGGACCTTAAGCCCTTCCCACATAAAGTATGCCCTTATTCCTTAGGTCCTGGGGATTTCTTTTTTAGTACATTTTGAATTAAGGCCCATGTGATCTTTCACATCTTGTTGTGAATTTATCGACTGTTAAAACTGCAGAGCTTTGTGGGGGAGGCTTATTATTATTCTTCAAAAACGCCTCTAAAAGTTAATTTTTTGCGTAATTTATTTTACAGTGTAAATATTGCCATATATGGCAATCCTAAACTCTTATGGAAAAAATACTTAAATTATTCTATGAAATTATCAGCTGCACTAGTAGAAAGTGCAGGCTTTATTTAATATTTTGAAAATACATAGGTATATTATAATATGAACAATAATTACAATAAATGAGTAAAGGTAAGGTGGCCAGTTGAGTTTGAATTGAGTAAATATTGTTGCTCAGAAAGAAGACTTGGACAAAGTTGACATGGCCCGAAATTATTTGAATGTGCATACCGTGTTGACCAATAATGAAATGTTATAATGATATACCTACTATTACCTACTTACAAAAAAGTTTAACTGTGATTATATTTTCGAGGTGTACAATGGATTATACTTAAATTGTATTTATTGAAGCATGCCTATAAAATTCTATAAAAAAGACTGGTTTGTAGCAGTTATTGGTAACCTATTACTTATTTAAAATTCAGTATTTTTTTCATACTGAAAGTATAAATCCAACAGTATTTAAAACATTCCTAGATAAATATTATATTTTAACGATTTGCATAGAGTTATACTGATATGAATAGAAGTACATATAGTAGAGTACAATGTATTAAGTACGTATATACAGAGTTATCGTGAGTGCCTTTTTCATGCCGTAAGTACATGACTTTTGTGTTATGCTTTACCAAATAAAAAAATAAAAATTTTATCAATGAAATCTGTTTTTAATTTTTACCAAGCCTTTTACTATCCATTCACCATTGGTGTCCAACTAGGTATAAGTAGCAAATAAGTAGATAAATCATAAACATTATAGTATTCCTTGCATAGAAATAGGAAGACTATAGTCGTAATTCCTATGATTCCTTGCTACCGTAAGTGGGCATCCATAAATTAAAAAAATGGTTTTGTGAGTATGATCTATATGTACCTACGGCAATGGAGTGCATTGACCGCGATGTACCGGCGATGTACCGACATCTACATGAAGTCAGTAATAAACAACTGCTCGAGTGAACCGGACTTTCATTTATTACATTGGCGACGAGGATGGGATATTTACCCGCGCGTTTGAGAAAAATGATATAAAATGTTTTATATTGGGAAATTAAATTGTTTCGATTATAAATCTAGTGAGTGGGCAGTATTTAAGGGCCAACTTAACCAGTTTTTTATCGTTAACGATGTGGACGACGCAAAACGGAGTGCAGTTCTTTTGACACACCTAACAGAAGAGTCGTACCGTCTTCTTCGAGATCTTGCGTATCCTAATAAATTGGAAGAATATTCGTTCACGGAGTTAGTTGCATTACTCGATGTTCATTTTAAGCCGCGGAAGTGCTCGTATGCCGAGAGGGCAAAGTTCTACGGAGCGGTGAAGCGACCTGACGAGACGCTGCCAGAGTGGGCGGCACGGCTACGTGGCCTGGCGACCTACTGCGGCTTCGGTACGGCCTTGGAACAGAACCTCACCGACCGCTTCGTGCTTGGGTTGGGTGCTGGTTCTGTGCGAGATAAGCTCTTCGAAAAGGATGCGGCCAACATGCAACTAGCAGAGGCGCTAGACGTGGCGCAAAAGGCAGAAAGCGCATTAGAAGCGAAGAGTGTATCTACTAACGAGGAGGATGTCGCCATCAAGCAAGAACCAATCTATAAGGCAACTTATAACAAGGGCGTTGGCGGAGGCTCGCGAAGAGGAGGCAGTGCTGGCGGGTCCGATCAGGCCCCCGCATCGAGCGGAGCTGGCTGTGCGGTTTGTGGGTTAAAACACCCTGGCGGCTGCAGATTTAGGAACTATACGTGCAAAAGATGTGGTACTATTGGCCATTTACAGAGGGTCTGTAAAGGTGCAGTTCCACGGGTTAAAGGTGCAGTTTCACGTGTTAATAATATGGAAACGGAAAGTGAATCGGCAGAAAAATGTTGTGGGGAATGCCAAAACTTTAATATAAGGTATGATAAACCTATTAAATTATATGTAACATTAGATAGGGTTAGAATTGCCATGGAGCTAGATTCTGGGTCAGGTGCATCAGTAATATCTGACAGACTATATTACGAAAAGTTCTCAGATATTAAATTAAATCCATGTGATCTGAAAATGTGTTTATATAACGGACATAAAATCACGCCCTTAGGATTTTTTGTAATTAATGTAAGTTATAAGGGCGAAACCAAAAGAATAAAATTTTTTGTTATTAAAGATGGTGGGCCGCCTCTATTAGGGCGAGATTTCATGTCCGCCTTTGATTTATCTTTAACGGTACAAATAAATACAATAAATAATGATACGGAAGTGCAAGCCATGTTGGAACAATTCTCTGACTTATGGAAGGATGAATTAGGTACCTTCAAAAATTTTAAGGTTAATTTAGTTTTGAAAGAGAATGCGAGTCCTAAATTCTTTAAAGCACGTACGGTCCCTTTTGCTCTAAAAGAGAAGGTCGAAAAAGAGTTGGAACGGCTAGTAGGTGTAGGTATCCTTGTTCCAGTCAGTAGCTCTGATTACGCGACGCCCATCGTGCCGGTTTTAAAGGAAAACGGGACCGTAAGGCCACGTTTTCGCATAGGCGTGGCGTTGCGCGTCGCGCGGCGCGTCGCTCGCTCGCTCTCGCTCGCCCTCATACCTTGGCCATATCGCGCGACCGCTCACGCGACTCGACGCGCCGCGAGAAGCGCAACGCCACGCCTATGCGAAAACGAGGCCTAAGATAGCGGGCGATTTTTCAATTACTTTAAATAAAGATCTAGTAATCGATAAGTACCCGTTGCCTCGGATAGAGGAGGTGTTCGCGAAGTTAGGAGGTGGCGAGCACTACTCCAAATTGGATGTAAAAAATGCGTACAATCAAATTGTGCTCAGTGAATAATCACGAGGTCTTACAACAATCAACACTTCCAAGGGACTTTTTCAATATACAAGGTTGGTGTACGGCTTGGCTAATGCGCCAGCTATTTTTCAAAAGTCCATGGAAACCCTCCTATCGGGCATCGATGGTGTAAGTTGTTGGCTCGACGATATCTGTATAACGGGTCCAAATAAGAAAATTCATTTAGAACGACTTAAAGAGGTGTTAAGTAGGTTAAATGGTGCAGGATTACGTTTACGGAAAGAGAAATGCGAATTTTTTAAGAAAAGTGTAACTTATCTCGGTTTCACTATAAACAGTAGCGGGTTACAGACCAGCGCGGATAAAGTAAAGGCTATATTAAATGCGCCGGAGCCGAAAAACGTCACGGAGGTTAAACGATTCCTGGGTATAGTCAACTATTATAGAAGTTTCATTCCGAACGCGTCCGCCGTGATGAACCCACTCCACGAGCTGCTGCGCGCCGGCGCGGAGTGGCGGTGGGGCGAGCCGCAGCGGGAGGCCGTGCGGCGCGTGCGGAGCGAGCTGGCGTCGGAGCGCGTGCTGGCGCACTTCGAGCCGGGCGCGCAGCTCGTGCTGAGCGTCGACGCCGGCCCGGCGGGGCTCGCCGCGGTGCTCGCGCAGCGCGACCGCGACGGGCGGGAGCGACCGATAGCCTACGCGTCCCGGTCGCTAGGAGCCAGCGAGAGAAACTATAGCCAAATTCAGAAGGAAGCGACAGCCATAATTTTTGGAGTAAAAAAGTTTCATCAGTATTTGTACGGCCTTAGCGAACCTTTCTTACTAAAAACGGATCATCGTTCTCTGGTGTCGATATTTAATAATAAAAATGGCATTTCGGTAACTACGGCACTGCGTTTACAGAGATATGCTATAATACTTTCGGCGTATAATTATAGAATACAATACACATCTAGTGAGAATAATGTCGTAGCGGATTATTTTTCTCGCGCCCCGTTAAACGAGACTTCGTGCGAAAGTGACAAGGAATATGATTCGTATATGTCGATAAAGTTTCTCGATGGCGCTTGGCCCGCCATTAAACTAGATGACGTAATTAGTGCAACTACCGACGATAAAACAATTCAAACGGTGCGTAGATATATGTCGGCAGGTTGGCCAAAGAAAATACATTGTAAATCAATTCTACCTTTTTTTCAATGCAAAACGGACCTTCAGTTCGAACAGGGAATTCTTCTACGTGGACATAGGGTCGTAATTCCTTTGGTGTTGAGGGAGCGCATGTTGAAAGAATTACACAGTACGCACCTCGGAATAAGTAAAAGTAAAAATAATGCAAGGGAGAGGTTCTGGTGGCCCAATCTGGACGCGGACATACAGCGCTGGATTGGCGCTTGCGAGTTGTGCGCCAGTTTAAGGTCCGCGCCGCCGCGTGACGCGCCGGCGCCGTGGCCCGCCGCTTCGGGGCCATGGCAGCGCATACACATCGACTATATGACAGTAGGCCAACGGGTATATTTAGTGATTGTGGACGCATACAGTAAATGGGTGGAATGTCTGTTTATGCAAAACGGGACAGCCACGCAGGCTCTCATTGCCAAATTGAAATATATCTTCTCAATTTTTGGTATTCCGTACACCCTAATATCAGATAACGATGCTAAGATAAATTCAAAAGAATTCATTGAGTTTTGTTCCAGCAATGGTATCAAATATATGACGTCACCTATTTATCACCCAGCGAGTAACGGACAAGCGGAAAATTCCGTACGCACTTGTAAAAAAATGCTGAAATGTATTTTGAGTGAGTGTTCCTCGCAGCATGTTGTACATGAAAAATTATTAGGATACCTATTTAACTATAGAAATACAGTACATTGCACAACTGGAGAAACACCAGCGAAGTTGATGTTCGGCCGTGGTTTACGAACGCGCTTAGATTTAATGTTACCAAACAAAAAAATTAAAAATAATAATTCTAATTGCAAAGGAAAAAGATTTTTTAACAAAGGAGATGTGGTTTGGGCTAGATGTTACGGGGTGAGGAAGGAAAAATGGGTATTATGTACAGTTACAGAAATAATAGGAAATAGAATGTACAAACTACAAACTGTAAATGATTCTAATTGTATTATCAGACATGTAGACCAACTTGTAAAATATAAAGGGGGTTCTTTGCAGGAATCTGACGAGACGGTTGCAAACTGCAGTCCTCCCATCCGCCCACCGGCTCTCAGATCGTCACTGGGCGACCTGAGTGTCGATAACGAGATGGGGTCGGTGACGAGGAGGGCGGCGATAAAAATCTAGAGTGTAATGTTGGGAATGATGTCTGCGAGGGCGAGTGTGAGCGAAGGCCTGAGGACGTGTCCGGCGCGGACAGTCCCGCGCCCGCTGCGCCGCCGCCGGCCCCGGCACCCGCGCCGCGCGCCGGCGACGGGGCAGTGGCGTCGCCCGCGGTGGCCACGGCCACGTCGCCCACACACGCACCGCGGATGGTTTTACGCCCCAGACGCCTAAAATGAGTTAGTTTAGTTAGTTATAGAAATACAAAATTGTAAGGTTAAAATTCTTAGACTATATTTTATTTTCATTAGGTTTCAAAATTAGGGCAGAGGAGTGATCTATATGTACCTACGGCAATGGAGTGCATTGACCGCGATGTACCGGCGATGTACCGACATCTACATGAAGTCAGTAATAAACAACTGCTCGAGTGAACCGGACTTTCATTTATTACAGAGTAACTCACGTCCAACTCTTTATTTTGATTAATTTCTTAAACTGGTCACTTTCAAGTAAAGATTTTTATGTAAACCTGTGAAGATGATAATAATTCTACTGGCGCAATTAGAATGCCATAAGCCTACTTTGTCGTATTATTTAGTTTACAAAATGGGAAAAACCAAATTAAATTTGAATTTCGCGGGCAGACTCCTATAATCCACCTAAACTCCGTGACTGAAAGCACAGACTGAAAGTGAGTGCAACCATGGAACTAGGAATTAAGACTACGTCTACGTCCTATAAAGTACCTAACAATTTTTTTTTGTCTTTTTTTGATTACTGAATGACTTTTTTTTAATACTCAAAGCTGAATGACGGTAGATTACTAACGCGGTAGATTACGAATACCCACGAACTATCGAAGGATTGGTTATGTAGTCGTAATTCCTAGTTCCATAGTTATTGTCGTTCTTGTTGGTTCTTGTGTTAGTGTATTGTCTATGGCTGTTGTGCGGGAGTTGTGCGGTTCGTAGTCTGTGCACACCAAAAACGTCTTTTTCAAAAGTCAATTTGACTGTTGACATAACTCTTTGACATTTGACATCACCGACAAACAAAGGTTTGACATGTATTCCTACTCAAAAAATAAACAGCTTTTTGGCTTGAAAGAAGTTATTTTTAATTCGTGGTTTCTGTAATTGATTTTAAAAGCATAATTTACAATAATTGTACCTGTGCGATCACCGAACACCGTGCGATACATTAATATTTCAACAAAAGGTGTCGTCTTCTCTACAATTTGTTACTAAAAAACAAAAAATGGAGCTAAAAGTTTGTTTAGTGTTGTTGATTTTAGTTAATATTGCTCACGTAAACTCGTTACCTTACGATGGTAAGTCTTAAGCAGCACAGAAATTAAGCTAATGCTTCTGCTCAATAGTTGAATAATTTAAATTTTTTTTCAAATGCACTACATAACAATAACATAACAATAACATATATACAAGACCTATGTCAGACCCTTACTTGAGTATGCATATCAAGTCTGGAGTCCATATTTTGTTAAAGATATAGAACTGTTGGAAAGAGTTCAAAGACGAGCCACTAAACTGCCGAAGGAGCTCAGAAACCTTCCACATGAGCAAAGACTTTCTGCACTTGGACTCACAACACTAAAAAGCAGGCGAGAAAGAGGGGATCTTATCGAAACATACAAAATCTTGAGCAAATTTTACAACATCCCCAATTTCGAGAATTTGTTTTTGAGGAAGAGCAACCCTGGGCTAAGAGGCAACTGGCATCGTCCAATTCCTATAAACACTATCTAACAAACAGAGTGGTGCATATATGGAATAAGTTACCTAAAGAGATAGTGACGTCAAAGTCAGTGAATGAATTTAAAAACAGATTAGACCGCCATAACATTGAAAACTCTAAGCACAGCAAATGATATAGGCGCATCAGCGACAGCTGCGTAGCCTATTATAAATAATAATAATAAAAAAATACACGTTTTTTTTCAGTACATTGGCTTAGTGGTCCGACCACAATAGATCGTGATATTCAACCTACAAAGCAAACTGTAGATATTTATTGCTATACAGGCACGCCGAAAACCTTATTTGCTTTATGGCAAACAGTTAAGGTAATCTAAAACCTTACTTCCCTAGTGTTAGTAATATTATAAATGCTTAAAGTATGTTTACTTGTTGCTTTGTTGGTTTCTCCTTCAATCACGGATCGACGTGATTTTTTGCATAGAAGTTGAGGACACAGACTGACATAGGCATTTATCCTAAAAAAAACAGTCCCTACTGGTATTGAATAGAATCAGGCATTACTCTGTGGAATTCCATGATATTTAAAGAAAAAATTATTTCTTTTGCTATAATCTGCTAAACAGAATAAATCTTGTAACATTCGACGTACGTTTCGCTCCAACACTGCAGCATCAGATGTTGACTCCACAATTTTTGCAATTGCGAATTGTGGAGTCAACCTAAGCAAACTTAGCATATCTTGGGAAACTTTCCCTGAGAACGAACTCCCCTGAGACAGTGCAGCTTTTGCCGGGATAAAAAGTACTTTTGCCGCGCATCAATGAACTCATAAGTATGGGTCAGCTGTTTTTCTCGATCTCAGGGCTAGCCACATGGTAAAAGTTGTACATGTTCCCTTACCTGATAACCCTATATAAGCATGCAATTTCACTATGTTCGTATATTCGCAGTGCTACCATTATTTACAGAGCTTCGATATATATATAAATACTTTATGTGTAACGCCGCCATCGAAACAATAAACAAACATATTAGCAGCGTCACTCACCCTCGACAGAGCCACATCAATTCTCCCGACGCAGCTATCACATACTCAACAAAATAGGCCTATCCATTATCGCTATATGATAAAGTGTTCCTGCCAGCTTAAGTTGACCCATACATTCAAAGTTTCCTTCCGGGATATATGTCTATAATTTCTGAACTACTAAACCGACGACCGAAATAATAACAGGACAATCTAAAGGACCTCCTTTCCAACAAAAAAAGAATGAATGAAATCGGAATACGCGTTAATGAATTACAACTAAATAACACATTTTGACTTTAATCCCCTCTCCCAAGGGAACCGTGCTGAATTTCGGGATAAAAAGTATCCTATGCTTTACCTTGTAGTATGAACTTAAATCATGCCAAGTTTCATTTCCAGTAGTTTCGGCGTGATGCGTGGCCAAGATACAGACAGACAAAATATTAAAAATAAATTGTTTTGGGCTCAGTATCTATATTAAAGCGTCCTCCAATTAAAATTTTCAAAATCTATTTAGTGTACAGAATTTGTCCAGTTACATATCTTAAGAGGATTGTCTAGTTGAAAATTTTCATACAAAAAGTGACAAAAAGCGATAACGTTTTGCTACCCGTAAATGTTGTCCAATGTTCATAATTTTTTGAAATGTTGCAGATACAATGAAAAACTATGCCCGTACATTTTAATTTTAAAGAAATATTGCTTATGTTAAAAGTTATTAGTGACTAAATATCCATATTTTTGACTAAAAAACTTCCTCGACTAATTTTATTTTTTTTAATTTAACTAAACTGAAATACTAAAATAATGAAACGTACGAGCCTAGATTAAGGTGTACTGAATCTAATGAGACCAAAATTGTCTAATTTTGTAAACGTTTAGGGGGGTAAAAACGTTATGACCCGAAACAATATTTCAAGAATAAAATTTAGGCAAATAACTCCTGGACTTGCAACTCTCTCTATCGCACGATGCGGGTCGGGCAGCGAAGCGTTGTGAAACAGATAGCATTTTGGAAAATACCTACTCGCGTCGCGTTTCGTCACTAGACACTACTCTTAATATATATAAATTACGTGTCACGTTGTTTATCCGCGATGGACTCCTAAACTACTCAACCGATTTTTATCAAACTTCGTAACTATCTGTAATTTGGTCCAACTTAAAAGATAGGATAGTTTTTTTGGATTGGGATAGTTTATTTGTTTTATTTATATAGATAAGTTGGCGGCACGAAGTTCGCTGGGTCAGCTAGTTATATTATAGATATGTATAATGTATATATTTATTCTTTCTAGTTCAACATAAAGATTAAAAACGATGAATTCAGTCAATACTTGGGCGATGACCCAGCACAGGTGTACAAAGACTACGTGGAAGACAGCTATGGCTGGGCAGTCATCAATCCCTTCCAGAGGAAGTCTTATAGAACTGTATCACTAGATCTATTCACTTCTACCTGTATGGCTATTAATACCAGAGAGAAACACAATATTGAGTTGCATATCCAGAGTAAGTTGAAATATAGTATACCTTTATTTTATAGTATTTACCTTTAGGAAAAACATGGATGAGACGAGCAACAGATAGAAAGGATTGGAGGAAGCCTTTGCCAAAGGGCACATGGCCTAGCAAATATAAACAGCAATAAACTATTAAAATATTTTATATTGTCCGATGTATACTTATAAATAAATAAATAAATAAATACCTTTATTTACTTGAAAAAAAAGACATAAACCACCCTACAGTGTGTCCCAGCTGAATTGAAACGTAGTTTGTGTTTTATTTTCAAACCCAGAAAAATGCTGAATTTAAGTTAAGACTGCCCATAGTGCTACTTGTGTGCATTGGCCCTAACGCTACACTACCCTATTTTTAAACAGCACAGTCATAAATAAGGATAACATTTTTAGATACTTCAATTTTGTTTTAAGGTAATATACAAATGAACTAGCCCTTATTTATCTGTTTGTTGATGGATTTGTGGCCTTGTATAGTCATTTTTCATAGTTGTGACAGAGATACCAAACGATCATGCTGGTTACGCTAAGGGTTATGCAACATTGACCCTAGTCAGTAATTGGATGGGTGACATAAGATATCCTTTGGCTATTTTTCTCCCTCCATGCCTTAGAGTGCACATTACGCCGTCTGTCCCAGTTGTTATCACTGACATCTTATAATATCTGTTAAACCTATGAGTCGAAATCT
The DNA here is from genome assembly GCA_029955525.1 of Oeneis ivallda. NCBI lineage: Eukaryota > Metazoa > Arthropoda > Insecta > Lepidoptera > Nymphalidae > Oeneis > Oeneis ivallda. The sequence goes on along the minus strand of JARPMR010000012.1, from coordinate 4,434,205 downwards.
CATTGCTTTAGTTGAATCACATGCGAAAGGATCTGGAAATCCTTTGCATTATTATCCCAAGTAAACTCCTACCATTATAATGTATAATGGGAAGGGGTCATGGCCCTCATCATCATCATCATTAGCAACCCATCAACGGCTCACTACTGTGCACAGGTCTCCTCTCAGAGAAGGGTGGCCAAAGTCCACCACGCTGGCCCAATGCGAATTGGTGGACTTCACACACCTTGGAGAACATTATGAAGAACTCTCAGATGTGCAGGTTTCCTCACGATGTTTTCCTTCAACGTTGAAGCAAGTGATATTTAATTGCTTAAATGCACTTGACTCCGAAAAGTCAGAGGTGCATACCCAGAATCTAACCTGCGACCCCCCGAGGAGACCACAGTCCTAACCACTAGGCTATCACTGCTTCATCAATGGCCCTCAGCAATGAGGAATGCGGTGCAGAGAGAGTATCTGTTTGTAGGGGTGGACCTCTGGCGCGTGCTGCTGATGGTGGCAGGGCTGGCGCTGATATCGGCGTCGCGTGCTCTGTCTGGCAACCCTGTGTTTTTCTACCTGTGTGGAATCATCGTGGGCGTCTCGGCCTCATTTATGGTGTTGGTGTATTATGTGAGCAAGTTGTTGCCCAAGGTAAGGGATACTTTATAGACCACTAAATTTTGCCCGCGACTTTGTCCGCGTGGACTGTGGAGTTAAGTTTTTAAGAATCGTCGGATTTTCTGTTTTTCCTGGATAGTAGTTCTAAGGCTAGCTATGTCTCTCAACTATACCCATGCAAAAAATTAAGTTGATCTATTACTCTATTTCGCACATACTTTCGAATTTATAATATTATTTATAAGCTCTTTTTCTACAAAGTCTACATGAGCTTTTTGATAAGAATCCCATTCCTGACCTATCAATAATATAGTTTTGAGATTGTGTACAAACAGTATTAACCGTTATGCCCATGGTCATTACAGTCAAAACATCGTCAAACGTCATGGTCGCTCTTTTTTCAAATTGAATTATTTACATTTCAGAAAACTCTAACATACGGCATCCTGATCGGCGGGTGGACGGTGGGCGTGTACCTGTTCCAGCAGGCGTGGGAGAACGTGCGCGCCATCGCGTCCACTTACCAGACCTACCTCGTGTGGTACACGCTGCTGGCGGGCTTCCTCAGCTTCGTGGTGTGCTACCGGATCGGGCCCCCGCGCGACCAGCGGAGCAAGAACCTTGTTATGTGGACTTTGCAGGTGAGATCTCTGATCTATACTTTTTATCGACAACTTTATTATCTACTAGATGACTTCGTCCGCTTAGACTAAGGTTTATTTGATTCCCGCTGAAACTCTATTTTTCGGGAATATTCTGGGAATTCTCGATCCAAAGTATAGTTCTTGCAATTCACGAGGGCGACTGTCTTATGGTTGTGTGTGTGTCGTATCTGTATAAGTGTGAGCGAGCGCAATGCTCGCGCCTGCCCGCTCCCACCTAGGCTTTGACAGGCACGCACACTTATGCAATGTGCATGTACACGAAGTAACCACGAGTAAAGCTCACTCGTCTTCGTGAATTGCAAAAACTGTAGTACTTTTGTATGAGGATTGCACACTGAAATTTTCCGAATTTTGCTATCCGAATTCGGAAAATGAAATTCGGTTCTTGTGTGCAACACTCCTCCATTCCATTCACATCCCAAACGTCACGTCGGACGTCTATCAATTAAGTTGATGATGATTTTAGCCTTATTTTGTGGTTTAATTACATAATTATGATTTATAGTATTGTAATAATTTTAATTAAATTTAATTGTAATAATTTGTTGAATTGTAATAGTTTCGGAGGCGGGCGGTGGCATCTGCAACACAGTTTTTACTAATGCAGTGCCACCCTTGCCGTTCAGCTGTAACCACCTGTATTATGTGAACAATAAAGATATTTGTATTGTATTATACGAGTATTTACCACGGTAATTGTTTTGGTCGGAAATGTCCATATTTCGATCCAGTTGCATGGACCGTGGTCACGACGGGACTGCGGTGTTGCGAGACGTCAACTTGTAGCTGTTATGGGTATCTGTCTACCCTCCTTCTTGGTTTTTTTTGAAATTCAAAGTCAGTTCAAACAATTATCGTGGTATGTCGTGTAACATAAAATCATAACTATGACGATTGCGATTGTTGTAGATAGTGGGCGTGTTGGTGACATTCTTCAGCAGCCAGTACCACGAGGCGTCGGCGGCCGTGGTGGTCGCGGCGCTCACCGTCAAGTACTTCCCGCGCTCGCTGTTACTGGCCATGATGGGATACTGGTGAGAGCTCTCATATTGTTGTAGATAGTGGGCGTGTTGGTGACATTCTTCAGCAGCCAGTACCACGAGGCGTCGGCGGCCGTGGTGGTCGCGGCGCTCACCGTCAAGTACTTCCCACGCTCGCTGCTACTGGCCATGATGGGATACTGGTGAGAGCTCTCATATTGTTGTAGACAGTGGGCGTGTTGGTGACATTCTTCAGCAGCCAGTACCACGAGGCGTCGGCGGCCGTGGTGGTCGCGGCGCTCACCGTCAAGTACTTCCCGCGCTCGCTGCTGCTGGCCATGCGGGGATACTGGTGAGAGCTCTCATATTGTTGTAGATGGTGGGCGTGTTGGTGACATTCTTCAGCAGCCAGTACCACGAGGCGTCGACGGCCGTGGTGGTCGCGGCGCTCACCGTCAAGTACTTCCCGCGCTCGCTGCTGCTGGCCATGATGGGATACTGGTGAGAGCTCTCATATTGTTGTAGATGGTGGGCGTGTTGGTGACATTCTTCAGCAGCCAGTACCACGAGGCGTCGGCGGCCGTGGTGGTCGCGGCGCTCACCGTCAAGTACTTCCCGCGCTCGCTGCTGCTGGCCATGCGGGGATACTGGTGAGAGCTCTCATATTGTTGTAGATGGTGGGCGTGTTGGTGACATTCTTCAGCAGCCAGTACCACGAGGCGTCGGCGGCCGTGGTGGTCGCGGCGCTCACCGTCAAGTACTTCCCGCGCTCGCTGCTGCTGGCCATGCGGGGATACTGGTGAGAGCTCTCATATTGTTGTAGATGGTGGGCGTGTTGGTGACATTCTTCAGCAGCCAGTACCACGAGGCGTCGGCGGCCGTGGTGGTCGCGGCGCTCACCGTCAAGTACTTCCCGCGCTCGCTGCTGCTGGCCATGCGGGGATACTGGTGAGAGCTCTCATATTGTTGTAGATGGTGGGCGTGTTGGTGACATTCTTCAGCAGCCAGTACCACGAGGCGTCGGCGGCCGTGGTGGTCGCGGCGCTCACCGTCAAGTACTTCCCGCGCTCGCTGCTGCTGGCCATGATGGGATACTGGTGAGAGCTCTCATATTTATTGCTACTTACCTGTTTTCTACTTGTGTGCACTTGCCCGTCCATCTGAGTGTCTATCAGTCTTAGCAGAGAGAGAGAGAGAACTTAGAGAGAGGGAGAGACAGAGAAGTTAAAAAATTTGTCAGGAAGGTAGCTGATTCCTCTCTGATTGTCTTTTATTGCCGATCCCATTTCTCGGCTTCCTTTTCATTGTGCTTTATTACCATTGCATACTTTTCCCACTCGTTTTCGCTCCTATTAGCATTCTGTGACAGAATCATGCTCCGAAAAAAATTCATAGACCGAATTTCTGCCTGTTAGATTTATTCGGACACACTTAATCCTCATTTTAAGTAGCTAAATTTTTTATACTTTCATAAAAAATATAAGTCCTGCCGTCAGAATGTGGCCACAACAACAAATTTCCACGGATATTACCTTTCTGCGAGGGAGATATTAAAGTGCACAGGGGTATGCGGAAACTGGCGCACGCTTTATTATCTCACTCATAGATCGATGGGACAGGTATCCGATACGACCTGAGGGATCAGACGCAGCACCGACGGGTTTACGTGTTCTCTTAGGCACGGGGGTGACACACTTAACTCCGGGCTTTTACTAAGAACTTCTTGACAGATAAGCCCAATACATTTTTCTCCTGCCCTGTTATCGAATACGTCATCCGAAGTCGAACATTCTAACCGGTAGACCAACGAGGCAGTTAACAGTGTCGTAAGCTCAGCTGTTTTCCACAGGCACCGGCGCTTCCCGCCCAAGCCGCGGCTTCTGACTAGCGAGGAGTACTACGAGCAGGGCGCGCGCGAGACCAAGCACGCGCTCGACGGCCTGCGCAAGTACTGCTCCAGCCCCGACTGCGCGCAGTGGAGAATCATGCTGAAGCTGAGCGACGCCAAGCGGTAACACCTCTAATACATACTACGAGCAGGGCGCGCGCGAGACCAAGCACGCACTCGACGGCCTGCGCAAGTACTGCTCCAGCCCCGACTGCGCGCAGTGGAGAATCATGCTGAAGCTGAGCGACGCCAAGCGGTAACACCTCAAATACATACTACGAGCAGGGCGCGCGCGAGACCAAGCACGCACTCGACGGCCTGCGTAAGTACTGCTCCAGCCCCGACTGCGCGCAGTGGAGAATCATGCTGAAGCTGAGCGACGCCAAGCGGTAACACCTCTAATACATACTACGAGCAGGGCGCGCGCGAGACCAAGCACGCACTCGACGGCCTGCGCAAGTACTGCTCCAGCCCCGACTGCGCGCAGTGGAGAATCATGCTGAAGCTGAGCGACGCCAAGCGGTAACACCTCTAATACATACTACGAGCAGGGCGCGCGCGAGACCAAGCACGCACTCGACGGCCTGCGCAAGTACTGCTCCAGCCCCGACTGCGCGCAGTGGAGCATCATGCTGAAGCTGAGCGACGCCAAGCGGTAACACCTGCAACCACTGAGCTCTATAACCTATGATGCTCTATGACACTGAAGAGGCTGACGGTTTTTTTTTGGACCTACTTGGTTGGCGCCATTTTGACGCTGCAAGATGATCTAATAGTGTATGTAGAACTAATAATATTGCAAATGGCGCACCAACCTATTTAATTAATCTACGATTTCATATGAAATCATAGATTAATACTAGCTGATGCCCGCGACATGGTCCGTGTGGATTGAGGTTTTTTTTTAATTTCCGCAGGAACTCTAATTTTCTGGGATAAAAGTAGCCTATGTGTTTCCATCCAGGGTACAATCTGTCTCCATTCTAAATTTCAGCCAAATCCGTCCAGTAGTTTTTACGTGAAAGAGTAACAAACATACACACTTTCGCCTTTATATTAGTGTGATTAGTAAGATGTGTAGATGTGTGTAGATTATTAAGGTGGCCTATAACCCTTCTCTCAAAGGAGACCTGTGCTCAGTATTGAGCCGTTGATGGTTTGCTGATGATTATGATTAGTAAGATTAACTATTTTTGTCCAGTTTCGCCAGTTTCGTGGAAGGCAACTCGCACCTCAGCGACGACGAGGTGATAGACTACGAGTCGTACGCCTTCTCCTTGGAGCGAGTGAAGCCCGCTGCCAACTCCACCCGCAACCACCTCGAGATATCCGACGACGACTCCTCCGAGTACGGCGACGATTGAGGGTAGGTGGTGTTTCCCGCCACGTTCGATTTGAGTACCCTCAAACCACGAAGCCCGAAAAACGTACGACTTGAGTACCCTCAAAGTTCAAACCACGAAGGTCTTGAACTGGCATCTTTTCAGGGAAAAATTCGCATACAAAATATCTCTGACACCATGTCAGAGACCGCTGTAAGGCTGATAAGGCAATCGGCAATCTTCAGACAATCGGTGGCCGTTTTTTTGTCGGAAAAAAATGAAACGTACAGATTGCATTCGCTCACGTCCTCAAACAAGTCAGTCAAAATCATACACAAAATATATGATAAAAGTCTGACTGTACTATGAGAACCTGAGTGCGAAACATTAAAAAAAAGCTTCAAGATAAGAGTGAATAGACATCTAGGTAACAGTGCCCCAACTAGAACTCGCAAGCCATTATAACAAAAAAATACAGGAACTAATTAATCATTATATACCTCTGTATGAGGTGATGATTGCTGAATGAGGATTTGTACTTATAATTTATCATTTATATTTATAATCGATCAAGTTGAAAGGCCTAAAAACTATTAACTCTCATCGCTGAGGGTCGTGGCTCTTTATTACTGTATTCAAATAATCGCTCCTTATTGCACCTCGGTGCTCAAGGTATATCAAGTTCTCCGGTTTAGACTGACTCATGCACGGATTTTTTTATGATTTTATTTGGTGTAGAAGATAATAATATAAGCGGAGTTACGTTCACGGATTTATTGCCTGTTTATTATAAGCCGATATGCCTATAAATTAAGGACCTGTTTCACCACCTTCAAGTAAACTTTAACTGACAAATTTTGACGTTTTGGCAGATTGTCCATATAGCCCAGGCAAATTAGACATATGCTTCCCGAAAAATCGTCCAAAGCTGGAAAGTGTTTTAATACCTTTGGGGGGTCCCAAATAAGCATCTTGTGAGTTTGCGACGGATTCTAATTTCTGCTTAAGTTTTAGGAGCCAAAAAACCGCGAAATTTTTGCACTTTTTTTAGTTTTTCGCTTTTAGCTCCTAAACGACGCATCCTGCAGAAAATGTTATTGAATATTTTTTTTAAGAACATTAAATTTAGCGTCAATTGGTTTTAAGTTTGTCAAAATCGGCTCGACCGTTTAGCCGCAATTGATTTTCAAAGTTGGGCCATTTTCATCAACTTGGCAAAAATTTCGATCCTTTTTTTAGTTTTTCACTTACAACTCCTAAAAGACGCATGCTACAGAAAATTACACTCAAAGCTTGTTTTAAGAACACTACATTTTGCGTCGAATGGTTTTTAGTTCGTCAAAATCGGCTCAGCCGTTTAGCCGCAATCGATTCCTGAAGTTGGGCCATGTTTTACAAAATTCGGTTAAAATTGATTCTGCCCTTTGAATGGATCATAATATTAAATCATATCATGTAGGGATTGATTCAAGGGGGGGGGGGAAGGGGGGGGCACAGGCCCCCTTTCAAATTTCAAGTCAATTTTTAAACATAAGAAGACATTTGAATGAATAATGTTTTATTCAAAAAGATGTATACATGTAAACGATAACACTGTGTGCATGAAAGATCATAATATTATGAAAGATGTACCAGGTACTCATACTGCCGATTTCTTTCGCCGTTTAGGAGAATACGGTCGATCTTCGCCGATCACGTCATCTAGCTCATCCTCGGAATCTTGAGTATAAGGATTCATTTCTTCTTCTCCTTCGATTACATCAATCTCCTCGTCACACTGGGTGGCATCCAATATAACTTCTTTGTCTTCAGTGATGGAATTGAAGCATGCGTGCCCTTTGCAAGTTATGCAGATGGTCGTGCACTTTATCCCTGCCTTCCTACAGGAGCAAGCTGCTTTGCACCCTTTTTTACATGTGCACGATATGAAGTTGAGAAGTTCTTGTGGGGCCGGGGGATCAGTAGTTGTGATGGGAGTTAACCCATTGATGGTTATTTTCCATCCCCATCTCTCTGGATCTAGTACTTTATTCATCCATACCTGCACCTGTAAATAGGCTCTGAACGAGTGCTGGCGAGCAGCAGCTTCTGTAGGAGGCAAGGACGCCAAATTAAAATTATTTTTTGAAAGTGACCTCTGGAAGAGGTCAAACCTCACTTGATTGAAGGACTTGCTGCTGCCACCCGTGTACAAGGTTTTTACTATGTGAATGCCTGCCTCTGCAACTTGACCAGGAGTTGCAATCGGGTCAAGAAAAATGGAGGCCTGATGAAGTAGGTTTTGGTTTGTCTTGAACTTCTTGATTAATTTAATTTTGCCCTGGCGGAAAAATGAGGATGTGGTGTCGCACCCCGTGAACGCATGGATACTTCCTCACGTCTTCAGGCAGCCGGCAATTACTCGGACTGTAAATGACAGTTTCCTGGTTTTGCTTCCCGGGTTTGATGAGGAACACGTTTGAGATGGGCTCTTCAGAGACGGCAACATGAAAAGTGAGCAGGACCAACAGATCGGTGTCCTCTCCCACAATGAAAACATTGCCTCCCTCTATAGACCTCTCCATCGCTGTGCTCACAATCAGAGTATCTGCATCTTCCACGGCTTGTTTGACGTGAATGCCCTCGTCAGTCAATTTTTTTGTCAGCATCGATATCAGACGTTTCTTGTTGTGATCATTCAACAAGAAACGATCTTTCGGCATTGTGGCTGTGGCATGTTCCTGGAATATAACCGAAGAAGATGACATAGCACGAGCTCTTCGCGCTCTTTCAGCAGACTTTATACTCTTCTCGGCCACATCCTCTGGGTATCCATCGAATACTATGGTGATACTGTCAGACCTGTAGTTGACAGACCGCCGTAATGTGAGGCACCGTGGGGTATGAGGGAGACAGACGAGGGGAAGAGAGAGGGAGTGAGAAAAAGGGACAGGTAGCTAGATGCTCTTGGGTTGTCAAGGCCAAGAGGTAGGCTAACCCGGGTACCAATTGTATAAGTTATTCCTTAATCCTTGATTGTATTGATTTAGTCACAAATTCAGTGCAACCGATTTTAATATGGAGCGTTATGGGGCGTATCGTACATACGTACATATAAGAATGCATACATGAAATTGAGCTCTAATTCAATGCAGTTATGGTTTATTTTACTTTGACGCTAATGTCATCGAATACGATTACGATCAATAGAATAACTTTAGATAATCGCCACTTCAAAAACTGCACGATTGGAAAAAAATTATACATCAGACATGAGAGTTTATATAAATGGCACAAATTAAAAAATCGATTGCGGCTAAACGGCTGAGCCGATTTTAACAAACTAAAAACTATTCGACGCAAAATTTAGTGGTCTTAAAAAAAGCTTTGAATGTAATTTTCTGTAGCATGCTTCGTTTATAGCCCAGGCAAATTAGACCAAAAAAAGGCCGTGCTTCCCGAAAAATCGTCCAAAGCTGGAAAGTGTTTTAATACCTTTGGGGGGTCCCAAATAAGCATCTTGTGAGTTTGCGACGGATTCTAACTTCTGCTTAAGTTTTGGGAGCCAAAAAACCGCGAAATTTTTGCACTTTTTTTAGTTTTTCGCTTTTAGCTCCTAAATGACGCATCCTGCAGAAAATGTTATTGAATATTTTTTTAAGAACATTAAATTTTGCGTCAATTGGTTTTAAGTTTGTCAAAATCGGCTCAACCGTTTAGCCGCAATTGATTTTCAAAGTTGGGCCATTTTCATCAACTTGGCTAAAATTTCGATCCTTTTTTTAGTTTTTCACTTACAACTCCTAAACGAAGCATGCTACAGAAAATTACATTCAAAGCTTTTTTTAAGACCACTAAATTTTGCGTCGAATAGTTTTTAGTTTGTTAAAATCGGCTCAGCCGTTTAGCCGCAATCGATTTTTTAATTTGTGCCATTTATATAAACTCTCATGTCTGATGTATAATTTTTTTCCAATCGTGCAGTTTTTGAAGTGGCGATTATCTAAAGTTATTCTATTGATCGTAATCGTATTCGATGACATTAGCGTCAAAGTAAAATAAACCATAACTGCATTGAATTAGAGCTCAATTTCATGTATGCATTCTTATATGTACGTATGTACGATACGCCCCATAACGCTCCATATTAAAATCGGTTGCACTGAATTTGTGACTAAATCAATACAATCAAGGATTAAGGAATAACTTATACAATTGGTACCCGGGTTAGCCTACCTCTTGGCCTTGACAACCCAAGAGCATCTAGCTACCTGTCCCTTTTTCTCACTCCCTCTCTCTTCCCCTCGTCTGTCTCCCTCATACCCCACGGTGCCTCACATTACGGCGGTCTGTCAACTACAGGTCTGACAGTATCACCATAGTATTCGATGGATACCCAGAGGATGTGGCCGAGAAGAGTATAAAGTCTGCTGAAAGAGCGCGAAGAGCTCGTGCTATGTCATCTTCTTCGGTTATATTCCAGGAACATGCCACAGCCACAATGCCGAAAGATCGTTTCTTGTTGAATGATCACAACAAGAAACGTCTGATATCGATGCTGACAAAAAAATTGACTGACGAGGGCATTCACGTCAAACAAGCCGTGGAAGATGCAGATACTCTGATTGTGAGCACAGCGATGGAGAGGTCTATAGAGGGAGGCAATGTTTTCATTGTGGGAGAGGACACCGATCTGTTGGTCCTGCTCACTTTTCATGTTGCCGTCTCTGAAGAGCCCATCTCAAACGTGTTCCTCATCAAACCCGGGAAGCAAAACCAGGAAACTGTCATTTACAGTCCGAGTAATTGCCGGCTGCCTGAAGACGTGAGGAAGTATCCATGCGTTCACGGGGTGCGACACCACATCCTCATTTTTCCGCCAGGGCAAAATTAAATTAATCAAGAAGTTCAAGACAAACCAAAACCTACTTCATCAGGCCTCCATTTTTCTTGACCCGATTGCAACTCCTGGTCAAGTTGCAGAGGCAGGCATTCACATAGTAAAAACCTTGTACACGGGTGGCAGCAGCAAGTCCTTCAATCAAGTGAGGTTTGACCTCTTCCAGAGGTCACTTTCAAAAAATAATTTTAATTTGGCGTCCTTGCCTCCTACAGAAGCTGCTGCTCGCCAGCACTCGTTCAGAGCCTATTTACAGGTGCAGGTATGGATGAATAAAGTACTAGATCCAGAGAGATGGGGATGGAAAATAACCATCAATGGGTTAACTCCCATCACAACTACTGATCCCCCGGCCCCACAAGAACTTCTCAACTTCATATCGTGCACATGTAAAAAAGGGTGCAAAGCAGCTTGCTCCTGTAGGAAGGCAGGGATAAAGTGCACGACCATCTGCATAACTTGCAAAGGGCACGCATGCTTCAATTCCATCACTGAAGACAAAGAAGTTATATTGGATGCCACCCAGTGTGACGAGGAGATTGATGTAATCGAAGGAGAAGAAGAAATGAATCCTTATACTCAAGATTCCGAGGATGAGCTAGATGACGTGATCGGCGAAGATCGACCGTATTCTCCTAAACGGCGAAAGAAATCGGCAGTATGAGTACCTGGTACATCTTTCATAATATTATGATCTTTCATGCACACAGTGTTATCGTTTACATGTATACATCTTTTTGAATAAAACATTATTCATTCAAATGTCTTCTTATGTTTAAAAATTGACTTGAAATTTGAAAGGGGGCCTGTGCCCCCCCCTTCCCCCCCACCCCTTGAATCAATCCCTACATGATATGATTTAATATTATGATCCATTCAAAGGGCAGAATCAATTTTAACCGAATTTTGTAAAACATGGCCCAACTTCAGGAATCGATTGCGGCTAAACGGCTGAGCCGATTTTGACGAACTAAAAACCATTCGACGCAAAATGTAGTGTTCTTAAAACAAGCTTTGAGTGTAATTTTCTGTAGCATGCGTCTTTTAGGAGTTGTAAGTGAAAAACTAAAAAAAGGATCGAAATTTTTGCCAAGTTGATGAAAATGGCCCAACTTTGAAAATCAATTGCGGCTAAACGGTCGAGCCGATTTTGACAAACTTAAAACCAATTGACGCTAAATTTAATGTTCTTAAAAAAAATATTCAATAACATTTTCTGCAGGATGCGTCGTTTAGGAGCTAAAAGCGAAAAACTAAAAAAAGTGCAAAAATTTCGCGGTTTTTTGGCTCCTAAAACTTAAGCAGAAATTAGAATCCGTCGCAAACTCACAAGATGCTTATTTGGGACCCCCCAAAGGTATTAAAACACTTTCCAGCTTTGGACGATTTTTCGGGAAGCATATGTCTAATTTGCCTGGGCTATTAGGAGTTGTAAGTGAAAAACTAAAAAAAGGATCGAAATTTTAGCCAAGTTGATGAAAATGGCCCAACTTTGAAAATCAATTGCGGCTAAACGGTTGAGCCGATTTTGACAAACTTAAAACCAATTGACGCAAAATTTAATGTTCTTAAAAAAATATTCAATAACATTTTCTGCAGGATGCGTCATTTAGGAGCTAAAAGCGAAAAACTAAAAAAAGTGCAAAAATTTCGCGGTTTTTTGGCTCCCAAAACTTAAGCAGAAGTTAGAATCCGTCGCAAACTCACAAGATGCTTATTTGGGACCCCCCAAAGGTATTAAAACACTTTCCAGCTTTGGACGATTTTTCGGGAAGCACGGCCTTTTTTTGGTCTAATTTGCCTGGGCTAATACCTCTTAAAACATCAACTTTGTCGGTTAAAGTTTACTTGAAGGTGGTGAAATAGACCCTTAGACTAAAATAAACCATAATGAATTATTATTTTGTGAGCATAGTGCTTGATTGCGACTGCATGTTATTTCAAAAATAAATTTTGAAAAACGTATACAATGACGGTATCGGTAAGTAGTTTATTTTCTTTTGAGTTTGTAGTAAGTAGTAACTCCAGCATACCTTCGTCAAAACAACAAAAAAATACCTTGTTTTGAGGAAAATAAATCTTGTGATGGCAATCAGGTCTGTAGTTAGTGCCAATTTTCTGAAATAACACTAAGGCCCGCTTGCAGAAACGCAGGGTTATCCTTTTAACCCAGAGTTAGCTGCCGCTTTGACAGATTTCGTATAAAGCTTCTGTCAAAATTACAAATTCATTCCTGGGTTAAACCTAACCCGGCGTCTCTGCAAATGGGCCTTAGCATCAAACAATGATTGAATGATTTTCCTATGACATACATATTTAACAGCATTATTATGATTAAGTGCCCTGGTGTAATTTAGTTAATTTATTGATATTGATTATTTCTTAGATATATGTGTATTTACGTGTGTATTATTTGTAAGTTTTTATTTTATTAAAAAAATGTACATCTGATCTCAGCTTTTATTTTATTTAACATTTGTTTGCTTAAGGCCCGCTTGCAGAGACGCCTGGTTAGGTTTAACCCAGGAATTATTTTGACAGAAGCTTTATACGAAATCTGTCAAAGCAGCAGCTAACTCTGGGTTAGAAGGATAACCCGTCGTTTCTGCAAGCGGGCTTTACACAATCAGAATAGGAATGAGAAACCGCCATTTTCTATTTTTCAGCGTTTATCAGTGTAAAGGTCATAACTCACTTGCACAACACCGCTGACCGCTCCCACACGGCTCCGCCTTATAAATCAATCGATAGATGGCAGTTTTTAATAATAGTTAATTATTTTTTATGTGGATATTTATAAGCGTGGTTTTTCTTTATTAAGGTGATGTAAAGAATGAATTAAAATTATAAAAAAAATACATGCATATGTATAACATATTACAACGGTTGATCGCAGAAATAGAAAATGGCGGTTTTACATTCCCATTTTATTTTGAACACAACGTTAATTGCTCAAATAGTCTTCTAACTTAACAAAATACAATATGTGACAGGATAGATACAGTAATGTGAACAAAATATATTTTCATATTAAATTATGATATGATGTTGCCTAAAATATCCATAGAATACAATTAAATCGTTATTGTTTGAAATTAACGTATTTTCTTTAACGTCAACTGTCACCCTTCCCCGCACCACGCTGCTACCGAAGTCTCGTGTAGGTAAGCGGAGTCTTGTATTGCGTGTAAATGGGATAAGCAGACTCGTCAATGTTAATGACATTATTGCTAGGCTTACCGTAACTAGATACAGTACACATGCGGTCAAATAAAATGAGCTCTGACCTTTAACCTCTAGGCGATTTATCGTTTCTGTTCGATTGACTCGAAAAGTTAGGTTTACTCCGCTCGATTGGTTCGTTAGTCACTTTTTGTTTTTGAAGGAATAGTTGAGTGTTAAGTGGTTCAGAGGTCTTTTTACGTGACTGACTGTACACAACAGGCTATATTAGATTTATCAAATGATTGGTCAAAATAATAGGATAAAATAAAATACATTTTTGTTAGTAATACTTATTTATTTAGTTATTTCCCTTATGTGTTATTATAATTGATTAAAATGTGCCAAATAATTCTCAAGTAATAAATAGCACCATAATTTCTATTTTATAATTTACTGTGTATAATTTCATATTATGTTTTGTGTTCACTTATTTTTAAGGTACAAAATATATATTTTTTTATATTAAAATAAATTAGTTTTCTTTTTATTACCACATAACATATCATACAACAATATCAACGGCCTATTTTTCAATCGCTAAATGGTTAGGAATAAAGTCAGTTTTTAAATAATGTCTTTGTCTATCTGTTAAAAATTCATTTGGCGATAGAAAAAACAACCCTTAAACACACATTTCCGCAGTAAAATAAATTAAATCGATTACAATAAATTGCAATATTTTTGCTAATAAACTAGGGACTTCTTTTTGGACATCAAAATATTAAAAATTAGTCTACAATTTATGCGACGAAAAAAAAAATGTATTTTTCCATAGTAAAAAATTATTATCTTTAATTTATTTCTTAGCCCTTGACTGTATAGATGAATTATATATTTATACTACCTTGACTGCGATCTCATCGAGTCCAATACATGGAAGTAGGAAGACTATAGTTGTAATTCCTAGTTCCATGGTCAAATATAATCTGGGCTATCGGAAATGTTTATGACGGAAATAAAGCATTGAAATGTCATTTATTACGTTCGTTAAGGTGGATTATACGAGTCTGCCCGCGAAATTCAAATTGATTTTGGTTTTTCCCATTTTGTAAACTAATACGACAAAGTAGGCTTATGGAATTCTAATTGCGACAGCAGAATTATCATCTTCACAGGTTTACATAAAAATCTTTACTTGAAAGTGTCCAGTTTAAGAAATTAATCAAAATACCCAGTTGGACGTGAGTTACTCACAAATTAGTCAGTATTTAATTAATTTCTTAAACTGGTCACTTTCAAGTAAAGATTTTTATGTAAACCTGTGAAGATGATAATTCTACTGGCGCAATTAGAATGCCATTAGCCTAGTTTTTCGTATTAAACTACGGCCGTTCAGAGAATGCGTTCCTGACACGTCGCGATTGAACTGACGACGTAGTTTTGTAATGGCGTTGCAGTTACGATAAAAATATTTTTGCTGGTTGTTTACCGTTTTAACAATTGATGAGCATTAAAACAACATTATTTTATCAATAATCAATTAATGTTATAATTTTGTGCCAAACTGAGTGTCAAATAACTTGGTAAACAATATTTTTCTAAATCTAAACTGCGCTATTACAAGGTTATGTCAACCGGCGGGCTGATTACGTAAAACTTTGCAGTAGCGACAGCAGTAGCAACGCGACAGCAATAGCAAAGCGACCGGTCGCAAAATGTCAAATAGTATGTAAAAATATTTACGTAATACAAAAGTGACGTTGAAATGGACGTTTGACAGCAGCGATCGCGAGATTTACGCCTGTCGCAAGCCTGTCGCGAGATACGTAATCACCCCGCGGATATTTTTGTTTTGTATGGCAAACTGACAGGTGTCAAAAACGTATTCTCTCGGTAGCCGTATTTTAGTTTACAAATTGCGAAAAACCAAATCAAATTTGAATTTCGCGGGCAGACCCGTATAATCATCCTTAACCAGTGAATCTCTTTCAATCAGCTGTCATTTTATACGGTACAAACGTACAACAGACAAATATTATCTCGATATATTTTTGATGGTACAGCCTTTCGAGTACACTTGTTTAATATAAATCAGTCGGTATGGCAGTTTAATTAAACCCATACCCCAAAAGTTCAACGATTGAACTATCGATTGTACTAGGGGGAATGAGCGAAAATAATTATTTATTAGTAAAAGTTAAATGAACCAAAGCTTGATCTATTTTATATTTTTATCATTAGGAGCTCCACAACATCATATATGATACGGAGCGACATGGTGTACGCAAATACGAATTGTGTGTGTGTTTATGCACTTGGGAACAAATAAATCGAATCAGAGTAAGCATATTGATTTCCAACAGATTTTTAACATTTTCTTTATTTGATAGAAAAGTCGGGATAATTACGTGTTGAAACGGCCCAACTTTAGATTAGGTGACGCAGATTAGCACTTCATTTTGGTTTTTACACAAAAGTCTTGATTTAATACACTTTCTAATAAGATATTTTCTGTCGAACCACAAATTTTTTCAAAAATATTCAATTAAATAATTGACCCCCCCCTCCCCCCGACACCCCCCCCTCCCCCCGACCCCCCCCCCCCCCCTCCCCCTCCGTTGCGTCACCTAATCTAAAGTTTAACCGTTGAAACTGATCGCTTGTTCGCAGCAGCACTTCCCGGTTTTCGAAACATGGAGCTGGAAGATGGCTATTATCGGAGTTCTGTAATGACTAATGAGACGTAACTCATTGCATTTGGGCTAGTTTGATTCGTCTTGACAATTAGTACTCTGTTCCTAGATGATATCTAGGGTCTAATTGATGAGCCAGTCTACTAATACTATACTCATACCTTTTATAAACAATCGGGATTTTCAAAATCTTCATTCTTTCTATATTACTATTTAAAATCACTTTTTCGAGATAAAATATTGTTGCAGGGAATGATAGAATTATGATGTGTCATAAGAGCCACAGGTTGGCTTGCGTGAAATAAATAATTCGGAAATAATTTTTTTTGAATGATAAAATCTGTTTTCAATCAAAAAAAGCACCCTGGTTCAATATATTATTTGCTCCTAAGGCCTGCTTGCGGAGACACCGGGTTAGGTTTAACCCAGGAATAAATTTGTAACTTTGACAGACTTTATACGAAATCTGTCAAAGCATCAGCTAACTCTGAGTTAAAAGGATAACCCGGAGTTTCTGCAAGTGGGCCTAAGAGTATTAAGGTTGATTACACGGGTCTGCCCGCGAAATTCAAATTTAATTTGGTTTTTAGCAATTTTTAAACTAATACATAATACATAATACTAATACATAATACTAAAGTAGGCTTATGGCATTCTAATTGCGCCAATGGCAGTGTCATCTTCACAGGTTTATATAAAAATCTTCACTTAAAAGTGTCCAGTTTAAGAAATTAGTCAGAATATCGAGTTGGACGTGAGTCTACTACTCACGAATTAGTCGATATTCTGACTAATTTCTTAAACTGGACACTTTTAAGTAAAGATTTTTATATAAACCTGTGAAGATGTACTATACTCGTACTACTGGCGCAATTAGAATGCCATAAGCTTACTTTGTCGTATTAGTTCACAAATTGCGAAAAACCAAATTAAATTTGAATTTCGCAGGCAGACCCGTATAATCCACCTCAATTGCTTATGCCAATGAGGCGTGGCGCACCAGTCACCGCATACGTTGTGCAAAGGCTGTTGGTCAGAAGGCGTCTAGGAGCGCGCGCGGCTGGCCTTCTTGCTCTTGTCGAGGGTTTGCGGCGGCGGCGGCGGCTTGGCCGACATGTGGCGACTGTACAGCCTGCCGGAGAAACAACTTGTTGAGATAAAATTGGTTGTCTGTAAAGTCGTTTTTTTTTTTAAATCTTATTTATTTTATAAGGAGCTGGAGCTTTTATAGGTGACATGTCAAACCCATCAATACACACAAATTACATAAAAATCATTCATTATAACTAAATCTAAAACTAAAACTATACCAATTTGAGAGAATCACTAACAAATTTGTATACTTTAATAGCCGGAAAAGTCGGTTTACGGACGATAGTTTTATGTGATAACGTACGGGCGCTCTCTAGTCACAAGCCAACGCTTGGGCCGATCGTGCCTCTCTATCGCTTGTTCCGCGCTCTCGCTTGCACGCGCAGGCTCAGGCGGAACGTGACACTTTTTCGTGCGTGCAGCCGGTGGGCGGTGTTCATCGATTTATAAGACGTTATCACGTCAAAAAGAAGGCCAATATACCACGTGAAATTCCAGCCGACTGCCGAGCTGTTTCTCAGATGCTGTTGGACCGATTTTAATTAATTAATACGCCTACAACATTTTTGGAACGAAGTCACTTTTCGGACGGTTTGGCGGATGGAGGCTAGGCGGAAAAAAAGTGTAAGAATTTTCCATCACGACCCTTGGACCCCTTGGTGCCTTCGTTTATTACACACGTTTCATCATAGCTTTGGTGGCGTAGCGGCTAAACGAAGGAGTGAAACTATCGGTTCAGGGGTTTGAATCCTAACTTCAGATCATGTCTTTTTGAAGTAAAACTTCTTTACGCACCCTTGACAAGAAGAGTAATTCCGAACAAAATATTTGCGGCAAAATTTACTAACGCCATCTCTTGTGGAAGCGTGAACTTGCTTTAATGTCTGCTCATTTTTACGAGATGGTTCTAACATGTGGCGAGAGATGGCGTTGATTCAAAAAGGTAATGTTTTAAAAGGCACCTTGTTCCAACAGTATTCCACGACAGTGCGACACTCACGTATTTTTTTTTATAGAAAAATTGAAACATGTATTTTGGGCAGACTCCCACTAGAATTTAGATGGATCGACAACACCGGACGAGCCGCAGGGAGCTGCTGAATACACGTGGCCCAAAACCGAGATCTGTGGAAGTCTATGCAAGAGACCTTTATCCGGCAGTGTAAGTCTATCGGGTGATAAAGAAGACTGTTAAGTTGACTCACACTCGATAGGTCTCGGAGCGCAGGTAGTCTAGCACGTGCGAGGGGCCCAGTTTGAGCTGATCCTCGATATGCGGCACCCAGAAGTTGCCCTCCAGCCGCAGCACCGACTTGTTGCTGGCCAGGTCCAGCGCGCCTGGAAACAGCATCGTTTGCTTAGTGATATGACATTTCATTGCATCTCATAAGGCTCAAGGGACATTCAGCGTACAGTTCTTGGAGATCAAATCAGAGATGAGGAGAACTGTAGGAGGACCAGATTGCCGACATTGCTTTCGGAGCCGTAAAACTGAAGTGGCAATGGACGGAGCACATGGCTCGGAGTACCGATAAGCATTGCGGTCTCAATGTGAATGGTTGTACCACCCCCAACTAGATGTACGGACTGTAGCATATATGTATAGCAGCAAGTAGTAGGTAGAAGTGGGTAGAAGCGAAACAAATACAGGCACCACTGTGTAGTTGCAGTCAGTCGCGTATCGACCGCGGACAGAGCGGCACGTCAGTGATGTGCAAGTAGCGTGTGTGCGTGTGTTTTATACATGTAGAATGCATCAACATTCTACACGGACAATCTCAGAAGCCAGAGGCGAGAGTCGCTGGCAGCCGACGATGATCTGCCCGCCTTGCATGCACGTCGACGTGATATCTCGCACGAAGAAAGAGAGATATTGTCGATGTAGACTAAGACTGGGTTTCCACGGCGCGTTTCGCGGCCCGCGCCCGCAGCGGTTGCGGGCCCGCGGCCTCCGTAGAATGCAGATTTGTATGGAAAATGAAGTTTCAATTTCCACGGCGCGGTTTGCGCCTGGCGGGCGCAGCGCTAGCGAGCCCGCAACCGCTGCGGGCACGGGTGCGAACCGCGCCGTGGAAACCCAGGCTAATTTCTCGTTCGAAAAATCCATGTGTGCAGCCATGTTAGTTTCGATAGAGATAATACGAGAAAAGGCGTAGACAACATTTTCTCGCGCGTGCATGCTATGCCTGCAGGTCATTGTCATTCTGCTCACCTATCTCGGGCGGCAACACGACGAGCCTGTTGCCCTGCAGGTGCAGCTCGCGCAGGCGGGACAGCTGGCCGAGCTCGCGCGGCACCTCGATCAGGTCATTGTCATTCTGCTCACCTATCTCGGGCGGCAGCACGACGAGCCTGTTGCCCTGCAGGTGCAGCTCGCGCAGGCGGGACAGCTGGCCGAGCTCGCGCGGCACCTCAATCAGGTCATTGTCATTCTGCTCACCTATCTCGGGCGGCAGCACGACGAGCCTGTTGCCCTGCAGGTGCAGCTCGCGCAGGCGGGACAGCTGGCCGAGCTCGCGCGGCACCTCAATCAGGTCATTGTCATTCTGCTCACCTATCTCGGGCGGCAGCACGACGAGCCTGTTGCCCTGCAGGTGCAGCTCGCGCAGGCGGGACAGCTGGCCGAGCTCGCGCGGCACCTCAATCAGGTCATTGTCATTCTGCTCACCTATCTCGGGCGGCAGCACGACGAGCCTGTTGCCCTGCAGGTGCAGCTCGCGCAGGCGGGACAGCTGGCCGAGCTCGCGCGGCACCTCAATCAGGTCATTGTCATTCTGCTCACCTATCTCGGGCGGCAGCACGACGAGCCTGTTGCCCTGCAGGTGCAGCTCGCGCAGGCGGGACAGCTGGCCGAGCTCGCGCGGCACCTCGATCAGGTCATTGTCATTCTGCTCACCTATCTCGGGCGGCAGCACGACGAGCCTGTTGCCCTGCAGGTGCAGCTCGCGCAGGCGGGACAGCTGGCCGAGCTCGCGCGGCACCTCGATCAGGTCATTGTCATTCTGCTCACCTATCTCGGGCGGCAGCACGACGAGCCTGTTGCCCTGCAGGTGCAGCTCGCGCAGGCGGGACAGCTGGCCGAGCTCGCGCGGCACCTCAATCAGGTCATTGTCATTCTGCTCACCTATCTCGGGCGGCAGCACGACGAGCCTGTTGCCCTGCAGGTGCAGCTCGCGCAGGCGGGACAGCTGGCCGAGCTCGCGCGGCACCTCAATCAGGTCATTGTCATTCTGCTCACCTATCTCGGGCGGCAGCACGACGAGCCTGTTGCCCTGCAGGTGCAGCTCGCGCAGGCGGGACAGCTGGCCGAGCTCGCGCGGCACCTCAATCAGGTCATTGTCATTCTGCTCACCTATCTCGGGCGGCAGCACGACGAGCCTGTTGCCCTGCAGGTGCAGCTCGCGCAGGCGGGACAGCTGGCCGAGCTCGCGCGGCACCTCAATCAGGTCATTGTCATTCTGCTCACCTATCTCGGGCGGCAGCACGACGAGCCTGTTGCCCTGCAGGTGCAGCTCGCGCAGGCGGGACAGCTGGCCGAGCTCGCGCGGCACCTCGATCAGGTCATTGTCATTCTGCTCACCTATCTCGGGCGGCAGCACGACGAGCCTGTTGCCCTGCAGGTGCAGCTCGCGAAGGCGGGACAGCTGGCCGAGCTCGCGCGGCACCTCGATCAGGTCATTGTCATTCTGCTCACCTATCTCGGGCGGCAGCACGACGAGCCTGTTGCCCAGCAGGTGCAGCTCGCGCAGGCGGGACAGCTGGCCGAGCTCGCGCGGTACCTCGATCAGGTCATTGTCATTCTGCTCACCTATCTCGGGCGGCAGCACGACGAGCCTGTTGCCCTGCAGGTGCAGCTCGCGCAGGCGGGACAGCTGGCCGAGCTCGCGCGGTACCTCGATCAGGTCATTGTCATTCTGCTCACCTATCTCGGGCGGCAGCACGACGAGCCTGTTGCCCTGCAGGTGCAGCTCGCGCAGGCGGGACAGCTGGCCGAGCTCGCGCGGCACCTCAATCAGGTCATTGTCATTCTGCTCACCTATCTCGGGCGGCAGCACGACGAGCCTGTTGCCCTGCAGGTGCAGCTCGCGCAGGCGGGACAGCTGGCCGAGCTCGCGCGGCACCTCGATCAGGTCATTGTCATTCTGCTCACCTATCTCGGGCGGCAGCACGACGAGCCTGTTGCCCTGCAGGTGCAGCTCGCGCAGGCGGGACAGCTGGCCGAGCTCGCGCGGCACCTCGATCAGGTCATTGTCATTCTGCTCACCTATCTCGGGCGGCAGCACGACGAGCCTGTTGCCCTGCAGGTGCAGCTCGCGCAGGCGGGACAGCTGGCCGAGCTCGCGCGGCACCTCAATCAGGTCATTGTCATTCTGCTCACCTATCTCGGGCGGCAGCACGACGAGCCTGTTGCCCTGCAGGTGCAGCTCGCGCAGGCGGGACAGCTGGCCGAGCTCGCGCGGCACCTCGATCAGGTCATTGTCATTCTGCTCACCTATCTCGGGCGGCAGCACGACGAGCCTGTTGCCCTGCAGGTGCAGCTCGCGCAGGTGGGACAGCTGGCCGAGCTCGCGCGGTACCTCGATCAGGTCATTGTCATTCTGCTCACCTATCTCGGGCGGCAGCACGACGAGCCTGTTGCCCTGCAGGTGCAGCTCGCGCAGGCGGGACAGCTGGCCGAGCTCGCGCGGTACCTCGATCAGGTCATTCTCGCGCAACGACAACTGTGATACAAATGGTAAAGTGAAACGATAATCACATTATATTTTATGACTACCCACATTCACAATGGGTCTAGCCAACAACCTTGTACTCAGTAGACGCCTAATACCTTTTCATTCGCTATGTAAACCATTCAGTCAACTAACAGCTGAGGCGCGCGGGCGGCGGGAACTGAATGCTTATTGGTTCAGTCAAGGTCACGATCTAACGATTTTATACCCAGGGTATAAGGTCGGTATTCAACGTGGGCGTAAAGGACAATGGGCAAAAATGTATGGACTTGGTCCAAGAGCCTCCACTGATGAGACTTGCGGGAAATAAAAACGTCAAAGTTGTCGTATGATTCTGGCAAAACTCTATTAAATTCTGTCCCGGGGTTACTTTGCTACGGCCATGTTTGTTCTGGCTAATAATATGACTGTGTTAAACAATTCCGCTTTGTTATCTTTTTATTGTAGTAGTTATCTTTTAAAGCAGTGATTAGGCTAGTAGTTAGGACTGTGGTCTCCTATTTGGAGGGTCGCAGGTTCGATCCCAGTACGCACCTCTGACTTTTCGGAGTCAAGTGCGTTTAAGCAATTAAATATCACTTGCTTCAACGGTGAAGGAAAACATCGTAAGGAAACCTGCACACCTAAGAGTTCTTCATAAAGTTCTTGAAGGTGTGTGAAGTCCGCCAATTCGCATTGGGCCAGCGTGGTGGACTATGGCCTATATCCTTTCTCTGAGAGGAGACCTGCGCTCAGTAGTGAGCTATTGATGGGTTGCTAATAATGAATGATGATCTTTTTAGTAAGTCATTCGATCAAAAACACAATAAACATTACAATAAACAGCGAAAACAGTGAGAGTTAACCGAAGACTGCGCGTGCGCTTGCCGGTGGTTGGAACGGGCCGATGCATGCATTCACAACTGGCGAGGGCGGCGGGAGTGGGACACACACAATGATAATCCCAACACCCTCTGACTTCCCTTACCTCTTTTTGTTTACCTGGACGCGAGCCGAGAACATATTAAACGTACTACACAGTCACATTATATCTGCGCCTGGTGTCTATGACGTCATATCGGTGTTCTGTGTACACGGTGTCTGATGGGGTGAGGGGCGCGGGGAGGTTAGTATTAAAGATAGATAAAGAGATTAAGAGACCATGTCAAAATGAAGACAACGTTATGTACGTAAAATCATATTATTTAGTCAGAACAAACATGACGTATAACAAAATAACCCCGGGACAGAATTGAGTTTTGCCAGAATCATACAACTATGACCTTTAATTTCCCGCAAGTCTCATCATTGGAGGCTCTTGGACCAGTTTCGCCCATTGTCCTTTACATAAGTTCATGTTGCCTAATGTGTTGACACACCAAATATCGTGTGAATGCTGAAAGCATTATTTGGCGTCTACTGGATAAAAGGTTGTTGAGTCTGGCATCAAGTTTGTTGGTTGGAGATATCAAAATGTCTGACGAAATCGAATGTTGATTTAACGGTTGACTATATTATTGTAACCATGTTTTGAACAAGAAGAACATGACAACAAAGTGAAATTCAACTTATAACTCCAAGTGAATTAATAATATCTATGAAGGAAATGTGTGTTTTCATTCAGATTACATTAACAAAAAACCGGCCAAGTGCGAGTCGGACTCGCGCACCGAGGGTTCCGTACTCCAAAAGTAAAACTAAAACGATAATATTATATTAATTTGCTTATTTATCGTTAACTTTGTTTGTAGAGGTTTATTGTTAATATAAAAAAAAACTATGCTAGTCAGAGCGTTGGTTTTATTTTTCCTGTAAAATATACATAAACTTCTATTGACCATAATTATTTCAGATTTTTCGATTGGTAAACTTCGGAGATAAGGGGGGAACAGTATTTTTTTTGGCATTTTGCCCGATTAATCATAAACTTTTATATTTAAAAATAAATAAAAACCTGTTTTAGAATGTATAGGTAAAACCCTTTCATATGATACCCCACTCAGTATAGTTATCATACTTTTCCCTCTTTTCAATCCCGATTTTCGCCCTTTTTTAATTAGACTAAAAATAATTTTTGATTTATTTTTATTCCAATGTTGTTGGGCCACTATGCCAAATTTCATTTTGATAGCTTTAATAGTTACTAAAATAATTAGTAATGACAGACAGACAGATGGATGGACGGAGAAAGTCTCACCATAAGGGTTCCATTTTTACCATTTTGGTACAGAAACTTAAAAAATTATTGACATGATTGAGTTGTCATAATTATAAAGTAAATTTACAAATGTGTAATGACAAAGCAGGAAACAAATAATGTTTAAAGTATGAAAATGTACATACAATTTGTAAATTCTTAAGGTTGCCAATCTCTGGTGGTAAATATTCGAAATCATTGTCTCCAAGGTACAGGGCTCTGAGGCTTTCTGAAAAAGAAAAGAAAAAGCTTTAGTCAGTGAAGGTTTCATCTGTATGTGTGTGTATGATAGATAAGCTACATATAGTAATATTTGTTTTGAAAAGAGCAACTGCTGAGTTTCTTGTCGGCTCTTCTCAGCAGAATCAACTTTCTGAACCGGTGGTAGATTCTCAACTTATCATAAGAGCCACAGGTTGGCCTACATGAAATAAATCATTTTGAAAATGTTGGTAGTAAATATCAGTTTTTAGGGATCCATTGGTTATTAACACATAGTGTATACCACTCAGCAATTCAAACTTAAAAGCAGTGATAGCCTAGTGGTTAGGCCTGCGGTCTCCTATTCGAGCGATCACAGGTCATTATTTTTGTAAGATATGCATTTAAGCAATTAAATATCACATGCTTAAACGGTGAAAAGAACATTGTGAGAAAACCTGCATGCCTGAGAGTTCTCGATAATGTTCTCAAGGGTGTGAAGTCTGTCAATTTGCATTGGAATGGTGGACTATAGCCTATAAGCCTCTCTTAGAGGAGACCTGCGCTCAATAGTGAGCAGTTGATGGGTGATGATGATGATGATAATGTATGCCACTCATTCGCTAAGCTACTCACCCATCATATAGAAATTCCCAGGCAAGGTCTGTTCCTTCAAATTATTATAAGTGAGGTCCAATATTTCCAACACCGGGAAGGCACCAAAGCCTCTGGGCAACGTGTACAGTCTGTTGAGGGAGACATTCAGGATTCGAAGCTTTGGCAAGGAAGACAGGCTGACTGGCAGCTCTTCTATATGGTTGTTGGCAAGGTTGAGTATTTCAAGGTTTATGAGGTTTGCAAGGCCAGCAGGCACTGTTGACAGCTTGTTGTGGCTAAGCGTCAGACGGGTTATGTATTCCAGGCTTACTGAAATATAAAAATTTTAGATAAATAAAAGAAAGAAGAAAGAAAGAAAACTATTTTATAATAATTTAAAATTTAAACAAATTAAGAAAAAGAAATAAAAAAGCAAAACTAAATATACTAAAATAAAAAAAATCATTTATAATGATCAAATATAGGTCTCCCCACTCAGCATTGTGCTGCAGCAAGCTTTTGGTTTTCAGTGGGAGCCTTATTTGAGTGCAATCACGAAAACGTTATTCAATTATTTATAAAAACAAATTAAAATTAAGTCAACAGAAAAATAAATTAAAATAAACGAAATACAAATTTAAAAGAAACTATTAAAAGAAAAAGAAAAACAATAGAGTAAAACACAAAACAAAAACAAAAGCACAAAACAGGTGGCATACAATATAGCAAGCACATAAATGCTGGAATGATTCGTTTTAAGAACTCTATTTTCATAATAATAATAAATTTAAGTTTGTAAATAGTGGGATGCCTTAAGCTGAAGACTGACTTATATTGTTTGTTTGTAATGCACCATTTGAGGCGATCTTGTTACAATACGGCGACACAGACTGACTTGTAGCATGTGTTTGTGATGTATCATTCGAGCTCTTCGCTCAAGTGTGCTCGATTTGTGCTTGTGCACTTAACTTCCACTGTGCGGCAGTGACGTATCCGGTAATGCCACGCGCGAGTGAACGACTGCGTACGGGACGGATCCGTCCGCGAGAGAGTCGGTCGGAAAGGGTTCAGTTTTTATGCAATTTTATGCTTTAAACTTCAGGTATAAAGCATATAATGCTTTGCAAATGAACCGGAAGGAATCGATGAGCCACTGACAATATTCACTTGTTGTTATGTTGGCACTAGCTGTCATTTTTGAGCGTTCAAAATTACTTCCGGTTTTGACGCGTCGACGCGTGGTTAACTTTTCTCCTATTTTTATTTTTTAGTCATTATTTTAGTTCGGCAAGGTAATAACTTAAAATAACACATGAAAGCTGGTTTGTTCCTCTTTACGATGATATATGATAGGTTATACTACCTAATAGTTATCATAGAGGTCAGGGAAATGTTATGAAATGAAAGTTAGGTGAATTTTTGTTTATTTATTGCAAAATTCGTAAAATGTATTTACTATTTAGCTTTAAAATCTATTATTTAACATTCGTTAACTATCTGACTTCCAATATTAATTGCTAGTTTGTAGGGTATCATAGAATTATATCTCAAAAAACTCGAATTTCTTCGACCGCGCGAACACGCTTTCTTCTAGACAGAAGTCCCCGCAGTGCTGACTTTAGACACTGAGTTCAGGAACGCCCACTAAAGGTTAAAACTTATAGGACTTGCTCTCGTGATGACGCGACCTGCACTGACTTGTAATGTAACACTCAAAGGGAATTGAGTGTTACAATTCCCTTAATTGTAACACTCAATTCCCTCACTCAATGTGAGGATGATAATTCCACTGGCGCAATTAGAAGGCCATAAGCCTACTTTGTCGTGTTAATTTACAAATTGCGAAAAACCAAATTAAATTTGAATTTCGCGGGCAGACCCGTGTCTTCCACCTTACACAGGAACTTTTGTAGTTATTTTTAATATTATTAATAAATATTGTATACATGGATAATTTATTAATAGATGGTTATGAGGAAATCATTGTGTTAGGTCATCTCTAAATAGGGATATGATACTGTTATGATTTTCAACTTTAAACAAGTTTGAATTAAATTTTAGTATTTACATTCCAGTAACATTTATAAATACTAATTATAACACAAATGTATTGCATCATATAATGCCTAGCTAGATATAAAAATAATAAAAACAAACAATTTTTATAAAGGTGTTCAATAGCCGTTCAACTTGTAAAACTTGTTTTAGGCCTAAAAAAGGAATAACAAGGTTTACTCACAGAGTCCTGGTATTTCATCAAGGCTGGAAATTCCTTTGTCGACCAAATCTATTTCGGGGTTGTTTATTTCTTTCGCTTCTTCAATAACTTTTTTAGCTTTCGACATTTTAGCTGTGTTTGGAATACAGGAAACTGGCGGAGGGTGACTCATTTTGCGCAGGCGTGTTTACGAAAGTTACAAAAATATGTCGGATATTTTAGCCAATCACATGGATTGGCAACCTTTTTTGTTGAATTCTCATTGGACAAAATAAGGATAAAAAAACATCACATAGACAAACATTATTTACGCGTTCTATAGACTATCGACCCATCTAGGTTTGCAACGACTATCGTCCATTCTCCATCTCCATGGCATTGCAAAAACGGAGTGGTTATCTGTGTCCACCTCTTTCTCTGGGACTGTCGTTGCCTAGTGTGGCCAACGTAGGCGATTTTTCGCCATTTAGGCAATTTATAACAAGAATCCGCGACGAAAATTTGTACTCTCCCATCCATTTAAAAAAGCTCAACCAACGTTAATGTTTTAGAAGTGAAAACTTCTTTAGGTGCGTTGAGCACTTTTTTGGGTGACTGTGCCGGTGCCTGTGCACATGTCATTTGCACAGGCACAGGCACAGGCACAGGCACAGGCACAGGCACAGGCACAGGCACAGGCACAGGCACTGGCACTGGCACTGGCACTGGCACTGGCACTGGCACAGGCACAGGCACAGGCACTGTCACTGTCAAAAATAATAATCTAATAGCTCGACGATACAATTCACAAGTTATGTACTTAGTTTTTACTTCTACCGGCATCGGCAGTCCCTACAACTGCCAATTTTTTATTATTTTACAAAGTGCTCACGGCCCTCTCGGGCCCTTCCGGCTGGGGCCCGTGGCATTTTGCCTAAATGACACCCTGTAATTACGCTACTGACTACCAATAGTATAGTAGGTATGTACCTACTTTTAAATATACATATATTAAATAGACACAGAAACTGCAAAAAATGTTTATTTTGCATATTTCCATAGTATTATGTCATACGGAATCTTATTATGGGGTAAAGCAGCCGATATTGGAAAAATTTTTGTATTGCAGAAGAGGGCAATTCGCGCAATATATAATTTAAAACCTCGGGATTCCCTTCGAAAAAAATTTAAAGAAATAGGCATTCTTACGGTAGCTTCACAATATATTTACAACAATACTAGTGGTTCGCCCCGAACTGAGACCTCGCGGTATCCCATAATTCCCATAAGGTAGTTTTAACTATATTATATTGTAATTAAAACGCGCCGAATCTGATGACGTCAATCGTCATCTGCTTTCGTGGATGGGATGCATATTTACAATATTAAAGACAGCACCATCTAGTAACAGTATAGTGAAGTTTTGTTAAAAACATTGATGCCCATTAAAACTCAAATAATTTCGTATCTTTATAATATTTATCTAATCTTAGTATTTGTTGTTCAAGTACAGAATATAACTCAAATTATGTGTAAGTTTCAAGTTTTAAAACAAAGTGGTTTTAGAAATCTAGTTTCGAATACAATCTCCACTTTGAAAGCCCCCCATTTCGTATGGGAGCCCCCCTGAAATAAAGATTTTTATAACTTTTTAAGCCATTTTCGGCTGGAGGCCATCGGTTTACATATCATATCTAAAATTGAAGTAATTACGTTCAGTAATTCAGAAGTTATAAGGCTGTGACAGACGGACGGACGGACAAGTGCAAATCGCTCTAGTAAACTCAGAGACCTTCGCTTCGCTCGGTCGATTACGTTCAGTAATTCAGAAGTTATAAGGCTGTGACAGACGGACGGACGGACAAGTGCAAATCGCTCTAGTAAACTCAGAGACCTTCGCTTCGCTCGGTCGATAATATTTGTCAGACAAAACATTGTGAATTACAAAAAAAAGGTGATTTACACGATAGGCAAGTTAGAAATCCAAACAGGCTCGTGATTCCTCGATGTCGCCTCAAGAGGGTCCGAAAGACATTTGTGGGAATGGGCGTGACGTTTTATAATAAAATTCCACAGTCGATCTTAGACTTGCCTTTACACAAGTTTAAGAAATCAGTTAAAACTAATCTCATGAAAAAAGCATATTATGCAATTGAAGACTATTTAGATGATAAAAAAGCGTGGACATAATTCGTTCCAGCGATCCATGAGACAGCAGGTGGTAATTGAACTGTATAACTATTCTATTGAATTGTAAACTTATTTTGAAAAGAGCAACTGCCGAGTTTCTTGCTGGTTCTTCTCGGCAGGAACGGCATTCCGAACCAGTGGTAGACTCCTCGACGATTCAAAAGCACTTGTAAAAAAGTTTATTTGAATAAAAAACATTTCTATTCTATTCTATTCTATTCTATTCTATATTATAATTTTTTACTTTTTATTTATAAAAATTTCAACTGTCTACCTATCATGAGATACAGCCCGCTGATAGACAGGCAGATGGATGGAGTAGAGACTAAATTCTTAGTTATAAGGTGCCGTTGGCACCCTTTGGGTACGTAACCCTTAAAATCATCACCCACGCTTAATGTAAATTAATAATAAATTAATAAAATTAATAATCCTTCTTAATAAAGGAAGAATGTTGGTCTTGTTGATGCAATTTTATCATTGCTAGCGGCGTATGAAGCTGAATCAAGTTAATATGTTATTAATTTTTAGGGTTCTTAACTTATGTAGCCTAATGCTACTAATGTTGTTAAAAATGGCGATATCTGGTCCTGCGTTGTTGGCAACACTGCCGTTGCCTGTTGTTTTCAGTCATCCTAGTGTTCGTGGTCTATGTTTTCAGTTCTATTCAAGTGATGACTGATCACTGATGAGCAATGAGCACAGAGTACCATAGATAATACACTATATTTACCAGAGTACTATTTTTTAAATAAGCAAATGAGTTGAAACAAACTATCGGACGCGGCTTACGGACGCGACTTATAGGGGATCTGGTTACATAATGTACACTGAACTGTGCAAACTATCGGACGTAAGTCGCGGACGTGACCTTGAGCGTTCGGACGTCCGAGAGCTATCTGGCCCGCTGGATGCGAAAACGTCCGCGGACGCTATGCACGGGGTGCGGGACGCGTGCCAAAGAGAAAATAAAGTACCTACACTACGATTTATAGTGATTAAATTCTGCGGGCAAGCCGTCACAAGATCCTTTTAATGCATTTTCACTATATTACATTAATGCCATTTCACTAGACATGTTTCTTCGACGAAGAATCTTCGTCAACAGCAAAGACCATCGATTAGACATAGTCGTAATTCCTTGTTCCATGTAATAAACACTGTCTGTAGCATGGGTCTGTAGAATATTCTGGGGTTGTGGGGTTGGGTCTGTGGGCGCTCGGACGAATCCGCAAGACGCGTCTTCTCTGTGGTGCACACCTATCAGTCGCGTCAGCTTAGGGTGGAACCACATTTGTGAGGATCGTTTCGGATTTCGCCCATACAAAACTGTCAAATTCCATAGAAACGTGTAGGATCAAATCGGCTTTTCGATGCGTACACGAATGTATGGAAAATGTCAATTTTGTATACTTAGGGTGGAACCACATCTGTGAGGATCGATTCGCATTTATGCCGATGCTATAAGACACACTTGTAAGGATCGCGTCCTTACGGATCCGTAAGGATGCGTACGCATCCTTTCGGATCCGTAAGGAGGCGAAAGCCTATAAACATTGTTGACTGCGTAGGGATGGTCGATGATGGCATCGATATTTTAATTATTGCTAGCTCAACCACGATATTAATCTTCTTCTACACAGAGGAAATGGATGCCAAAAATTGAAAAAGTCGCCGCCATATTGAAATTCTTTGTTTTTCGACCGATTTCGTTCAAATTCGATATTTGGGCTTCCCTGTGGTCAAGAAAGAGGAAATGGATGCCAAAAATTAAAAAAGTCGCAGCCATATTGAAATTCTTTGTTTTTCGACCGATTTCGTTCAAAATCGATATTTAGGCTTCCCTTGGGCCAAGAAAGAGGAAATAGATGCCAAAATTTTAAAAAGTGACCGCCATATTGAAATTCTTTGTTATTGGACCGATTTCGTTCAAAATCGATATTTGGGCTTCCCTGGGGTCAAATAAGAGAAAATGATTGGCAAAATTATAAAAAGTCGCCGCCATATTGAAATTCTTTGTTATTGGACCGATTTCGTTCAAAATCGATATTTAGGCTTCCCTTGGGTCAAGAAAGAGGATATAGATGCCAAAATTTTAAAAAGTGACCGCCATATTGAAATTATTTGTTATTGGACCGATTTCCTTCAAAATCGATATTTGGGCTTCCCTGGGGTCAAATAAGAGAAAATGATTGGCAAAATTATAAAAAGTCGCCGCCATATTGAAATTCTTTGTTATTGGACCGATTTCGTTCAAATTCTATATTTAGGCTTCGCTTGGGTCAAGAAAGAGGAAAAAGATGCCAAGAATTAAAAAAGTCACCGCCATATTGAAATTCTTTGTTATTGGACCGATTTCGTTCAAAATCGATATTTGGGCTTCCCTGGGGTCAAATAAGAGAAAATGATTGGAAAAAATTATAAAAAGTCGCCGCCATATTGAAATTCTTTGTTATTGGACCGATTTCGTTCAAATTCTATATTTAGGCTTCGCTTGGGTCAAGAAAGAGGAAAAAGATGCCAAAAATTAAAAAAGTCACCGCCATATTGAAATTCTTTGTTATTGGACCGATTTCGTTCAAAATCGATATTTAGGCTTCCCTTGGGTCAAGAAAGAGGATATATATGCCAAAATTTTAAAAAGTGACCGCCATATTGAAATTCTTTGTTATTGGACCGATTTCGTTCAAAATCGATATTTGGCCTTCCCTAGGGGCAAGAAAGAGGAAATAGATGCCAAAATTAAAAAAGTCCCCGCCATATTGAAATTCTTTGTTATTGGACCGATTTCGTTCAAAATTGATATTTGGGCTTCCCTGGGGTCAAGTAAGAGGAAATGAGTGGCAAAATTTCAAAAAGTCATCACCATATTGAAATTCTTTGTTATTGGACCGATTTCCTTCAAAATCGATATTTGGGCTTCCCTGGGGTCAAGTAGGAGGAAATGGATGCCAAAAATTAAATAAGTCCCCGCCATATTGAAATTCTTTGTTCTTGGACCGATTTCGTTCAAAATTGATATTTAGGCTTTCCTTGGGTCAAAAAAGAGGAAATGGATGCCAATATTTTAAGAAGTCACCGCCATATTGAAATTCTTTGTTATTCGACCGATTTCGTTCAAATTCGATATTTAGGCTTCGCTTGGGCCAATAAAGAGGAAATAGATGCCAAAATATAAAAAAGTCCCCGCCATATTGAAATTCTTTGTTATTGGACCGATTTCGTTCAAATTCGATATTAAGGCTTCCCTTGGGTCGAGAAAGAGGAAATATATGCCAAAATTTTAAAAAGTCACCGCCATATTGAAATTCTATGTTATAGGACCGATTTCGTTCAAAATCGATATTAGAGGTTCCCTATTGTCAAGAAAGAGGAAATGGTTGTCAAAATTTTAAAAAGTCACCGCCATATTGAAATTCTTTGTTATTGGGCCGATTTCGTTCAAAATCGAAATTAAGGCTTCACTGGGGTCAAAAAAGAGGAAATGGTTGCCAAAATTTTAAAAGTGACCGCCATATCTAATTTTATTGGACCGCTTTCGTTCAAAATCGATATTTGGGCTTCCTTGGGGTCAAGAAAGTGAAAATGAATGCCAAAATTTTAAAAAATCACCACCATATTGAAATTCTTTGTTATTGGACTCATTTCATTACAGAGCAATATTTAGGCTTCCCTTGGGACAAGAAAGAGAAAATAGATGCCAAAATTTTAAAAAGTCACCGCCATATTGAAATTCAAAATCGATATTCAAAATCGATATTTCGGCTTCCTGTGGTCAAGATAGAGGAAATGTTTGCCATAAGTTTTAAAAGTATGACGGCACCCCCCTCATCACCGAGCGTCTAATAAAAGGAATCACACACAATATCAGAACAGAACATCATTCTCAGCAATCGCCTTCTATCAATAAAAATAACTACCTACATAAAGGAGGGTAATTGTAATCATTACGTAACAAGGATGGAACCCAATATTTCCATGTCTAACTAGACAACCCGGCTAACTATCCTAACCTAGGTACGGCCTCCAAAACCACCCCTTTCTAGCCGTCCGTCTCCATCAAGAAGACTCTCAAATCAAATCTCCTTTCTAACTCGCTTATGGCCTATTATAAGGCAACGAAACACTACACCAAACTAAACCCTAAGACCAACAACGACCAATGAAATCAACGCTTCAAGACTACTGGAACTAGATGATGCTACCGTCTATTGTCAGTATACAACTGATCGCCGACAAGCACATAAGGACGTGGCTTACCTGTTGAAACGTCACACGTAATTCTTACTCTAGTCCCAGGAATAATGATACGAGTCAACACGAACGATGTTGAATCACCCAGCGTCTTCAATTCTTCATCAGCTGCTTGAGACTTCGCCAGCGCCACCAGAATGTCCTCAAATGTGACGCTCTCAGCACGTGGGAATGTGACAGCGACAGGGTTCTCAGCTCCCTTGACATGACGTGGTTTGTCAGTAGTGAACTCCGAAATAAAAACTTTTTGCTTAAGCTGAATAGGCGGGATTTTTAATCCTTTTGAGTGAAAACGTTAAGTAGGGATCATACAGATCATTATAGATCGTTGCAGGTCGGGCTTCAAGATTTTGGCATCTATTTCCTCTTTCTTGACCCAAGGGAAGCCTAAATATCGATTTTGAACGAAATCGGTCCAATAACAAAGAATTTCAATATGGCGGCGATTTTTTATAATTTTGCCAATCAT
This sequence comes from Oeneis ivallda, assembly GCA_029955525.1. Taxonomy (NCBI): domain Eukaryota; kingdom Metazoa; phylum Arthropoda; class Insecta; order Lepidoptera; family Nymphalidae; genus Oeneis; species Oeneis ivallda. The sequence goes on along the minus strand of JARPMR010000012.1, from coordinate 4,400,104 downwards.
TTTCTCTTATTTGACCCCAGGGAAGCCCAAATATCGATTTTGAACGAAATCGGTCCAATGACAAAGAATTTCAATATGGCGGTCACTTTTTAAAATTTTGGCATCTATTTCCTCTTTCTTGACCAAAGGGAAGCCTAAATATCGATTTTGAACGAAATCGGTCCAATAACATAGAATTTCAATATGGCGGCGACTTTTTATAATTTTGCAAATCATTTCCTCTTACTTGACCCCAGGGAAGCCCAAATATCGATTTTGAACGAAATCGGTCCAATAACAAAGAATTTCAATATGGCGGGGACTTTTTTTAATTTTGGCATCTATTTCCTCTTTCTTGCCCCTAGGGAAGCCCAAATATCGATTTTGAACGAAATCGGTCCAATAACAAAGAATTTCAATATGGCGGTCACTTTTTAAAATTTTGGCATCTATATCCTCTTTCTTGACCCAAGGGAAGCCTAAATATCGATTTTGAACGAAATCGGTCCAATAACAAAGAATTTCAATATGGCGGCGACTTTTTATAATTTTTTCCAATCATTTTCTCTTATTTGACCCCAGGGAAGCCCAAATATCAATTTTGATCGAAATCGGTCCAATAACAAAGAATTTCAATATGGCGGTGACTTTTTTAATTTTTGGCATCTTTTTCCTCTTTCTTGACCCAAGCGAAGCCTATATATCGAATTTGAACGAAATCGGTCCAATAACAAAGAATTTCAATATGGCGGCGACTTTTTATAATTTTGCCAATCACTCTTATTTGACCCCAGGGAAGCCCAAATATCGATTTTGAAGGAAATCTGTCCAATAACAAAGAATTTCAATATGGCGGTCACTTTTTAAAATTTTGGCATCTATATCCTCTTTCTTGACCCAAGGGAAGCCTAAATATCGATTTTGAACGAAATCGGTCCAATAACAAAGAATTTCAATATGGCGGCGACTTTTTATAATTTTGCAAATCATTTCCTCTTACTTGACCCCAGGGAAGCCCAAATATCGATTTTGAACGAAATCGGTCCAATAACAAAGAATTTCAATATGGCGGCGACTTTTTATAATTTTTTCCAATCATTTTCTCTTATTTGACCCCAGGGAAGCCCAAATATCGATTTTGAACGAAATCGGTCCAATAACAAAGAATTTTAATATGGCGGTGACTTTTTTAATTTTTGGCATCTTTTTCCTCTTTCTTGACCCAAGCGAAGCCTAAATATCGACTTTGAACGAAATCAGTCCAATAACAAAGAATTTCAATATGGCGGGGACTTTTTTTAATTTTGGCATCTATTTCCTCTTTCTTGCCCCTAGGGAAGCCCAAATATCGATTTTGAACGAAATCGGTCCAATAACAAAGAATTTCAATATGGCGGTCACTTTTTAAAATTTTGGCATCTTTTTCCTCTTTCTTGACCCAAGGGAAGCCTAAATATCGAATTTGAACGAAATCGGTCCAATAACAAAGAATTTCAATATGGCGGCGACTTTTTATAATTTTGCCAATCATTTTCTCTTATTTGACCCCAGGGAAGCCCAAATATCGATTTTGAACGAAATCGGTTCAATAACAAAGAATTTCAATATGGCGGTCACTTTTTAAAATTTTGGCATCTATATCCTCTTTCTTGACCCAAAGGAAGCCTAAATATCGATTTTGAACGAAATCGGTCCAATAACAAAGAATTTCAATATGGCGGCGACTTTTTATAATTTTTTCCAATCATTTTCTCTTAGTTGACCCCAGGGAAGCCCAAATATCGATTTTGAACGAAATCGGTCCAATAACAAAGAATTTCAATATGGCGGTGACTTTTTTAATTTTTGGCATCTATATCCTCATTCTTGACCCAAGGGAAGCCTAAATATCGATTTTAAACGAAATCGGTCCAATAACAAAGAATTTCAATATGGCGGCGACTTTTTATAATTTTTTCCAATCATTTTCTCTTATTTGACCCCAGGGAAGCCCAAATATCGATTTTGAACGAAATCGGTCCAATAACAAAGAATTTCAATATGGCGGTGACTTTTTTAATTTTTGGCATCTTTTTCCTCTTTCTTGACCCAAGGGAAGCCCAAATATCGATTTTGAAGGAAATCGGTCCAATAACAAAGAATGTCAATATGGCGGTCACTTTTTAAAATTTTGGCATCTATATCCTCTTTCTTGACCCAAGGGAAGCCTAAATATCTATTGTGAACGGAATTGGTCCAATAACAAAGAATTTCAATATGGCGGCGACTTTTTATAATTTTGCACATCATTTCCTCTTATTTGACCCCAGGGAAGCCTAAATATCGATTTTGAACGAAATCGGTCCAATAACAAAGAATTTCAATATGGCGGCGACTTTTTATAATTTTTTCCAATCATTTTCTCTTATTTGACTCCAGGGAAGCCCAAATATCGATTTTGAACGATATCGGTCCAATAACAAAGAATTTCAATATGGCGGTGACTTTTTTAATTTTTGGCATCTTTTTCCTCTTTCTTGACCAAAGCGAAGCCTAAATATCGAATTTGAACGAAATCGGTCCAATAACAAAGAATTTCAATATGGCGGCGACTTTTTATAATTTTGCCAATTGTTGCGTTACACCGCGGCTGCAGTGCAACAGCGTGTTCTTGCAGAGAGATCGGTGAAGGAATAAAGAAACACAGACTGCAGTGTCTAATGGTAGTGGCATATATTACGTATTTACAAAGGATCTTATATACTAATTAATTTTATAAGAGAGATGTGCTTGGATATTACGTACGTGCAAAAGTTGCTGAACTTATATTATTATAAGTTTGTTGAAATAAATTACAAGGTTTTTATCGCGGAATTAAAATATGCTATGAGGTGCCCTATGGTCACGTCTCGTACGTGCCATAGATATTCCCCCCTTTAGGAAAAATAATGTATCTATCGTAAAGGGAAGAAAAACTACTAATAATTAACATTGTTGAAAACGAACTGACTTCTTAATCTTGCTGTGGTTAGTTGAGGTAGGGAATGGCCCTGCGATATCACTTTGCTCATGCGAAAAATGCTGTGCAGGCATAAATTTCCCGAGTGGCGATACTGTGTGCCTATGCACTTTTGATAATTGGCATGGTAAGCACGAATCGCACCACTGATTTATTTCTGTGTTCATGCTAGGCCAAATGTAATTTCTTCCGATTAATTTCCTTGTCGTATTTTTGCCCGGATGGCTGAAGTTATGATAGCTGTCGAAAATAGTTCTTCTAAGTTGCTTCGGAATGTATGGTCGCGTAATTCCGGTAGAAATGTCGCAATAAATCTTGCTATTTGTATTGGGTACTGCTACTCGCGTCATGTATAATGACCTATTTTGTTTGAGTCGCTGTAGCTCGATGTCACCTTCTTGGTATTTTTCTAGCTCAGAATAATCGATAACGGTGGGTAACGTAATAGTTTCCACAACTCGAGATAAGGCGTCAGCCACTACGTTGTGATTCCCGCTTACGTGCTGTATATCGGTGCTAAATTGTGATATATAATCCAAATATCTTATTCTCCTCGGAGTGTCATCCAGTGACGGCTTCTTGTCGAAGGCGTGCACCAATGGTTTGTGGTCGGTGTAAATCGTAAAAATGCGACCTTCTATCAGTCGTCGGAAATGTTTAACCACCATATAAATTCCGAGTAGCTCTCGATCATAAGTTGAATACTTGACTTGCGTATCCGATAAGGATTTTGAAAAATATGCAATAGGTATCCATTTTTGCTTGACCTTTTGTTGTAAAATTGCGCCGACGCATTTTAAACTAGCGTCGGTCATTATTGCGATCGGTGCGTTTTCATCAGGAAATGCTAACGTTGCAATGTCACGTAAATCTTGCTTGCATTGTTGAAAAGCACGCTCGGCCTCTGTGTTCCACTTAATCAGCGTATTGTCGTTCTTTCTTGAATTAATTAAAAATATGTTGAGTGGAGCTTGATGATTGGCGGATTGCTTGATTGCATGTCTGTAAAAGTTGACCATGCCCAGGAAACGACGAAGTTCCTTCACAGTTTTGGGTTTGGGATAATCGATGATTGCTTGAATTTTTTCTTGTGTTGGTTTCATTCCTTGGCTCGTTATATGATAACCAAGAAAATCTAGTTCTTGTTTGGCGAACTCGCATTTGTTCATGTTGATTGTAATACCATTTTGTTGCAATCTCTTGAAAACTGTTTCCAAATGTTCGTAGTGTTGTTCTTCGGACTTGCTTGCGATTAATATGTCGTCGACAAAAATGAAAACGTAGTCCAAATCTCGGAATATTGAATCCATGAATCTCTGGAAGGTCTGTCCTGAATTACGTAACCCGAAAGGCATTTTTAAAAATTCGTATAACCCGATCGGTGAAACGATCGCGGTTTTCTCGGGTTCCGCTACTGGTATAGAATGATAAGCCTTCCTAATGTCGATTTTGCTGAATATGTTTTTTCCGTTTGCGATATATGTAAAATCCAGTAACCTTGGCAACGGGTATCTGTCTGGAACAGTAATCTTGTTAAGGGCGCGGTAGTCACCGCAAGGTCTCCATTCACCATTCTTCTTTTTTACCATGTGCAATGGACTGGCCCATGGGCTACTGGATGGTCTGCAAATTCCCATCTCCATCATCTCTTGAAATTCTTTTTTGGCGATTTTGTACTTGTCAGGAGGAAGTGGGCGAGCTTTGGCGCATACTGGAAATCCTTCCGTGATGATGTGATGTTGAACATTGTGTTGCGTAGGTCCTTTCATCGATGTTGGCCTTGTAATACTTTCGTACTTTTCCAGTAATTGTTTGAGAGGAGCGGATAAGTTGTAGTCGATGGAGCGGACGGACGGAATATTTACTCGTATAGAATTCATCGGTTTCTTGATTTCAGTCGTTTTGTCGATTAAAGTCTTCCCGTGTATGTCTACCAAAAGCTGGTAGTGGTCTAGGAAATCAGCTCCTAATATAGGCATCTTGACGTCGGCAATAACGAAGGTCCAGATGAATGGGCGGCGTAACCCCAAATTTAAGGTTAGGGTTTTTTCTCCATATGTATTGATAATGGTTCCGTTTGCGGCAAATAATTTCAACTCGCTTGCCTTTTTTGAGCTCTGTGATGGCTTTGAAATGACTGAAATGTTCGCCCCAGTGTCCACGAGGAATCGATAACCACTGTTAGAGTCGGTAATCGTTAGGCGATTTGAGGGAAGAATAGCACAGAGTCTCGCCGCACGCTGTGCTGAATCTAGTTTTCCGAATGTTTGTTTACCCAAGAACAGGGTTTTTCACACTTTCGAGCTTTTTCTTTAAAGTTTTTATGATAGTAACAAAAATTGCTACGTAGTTCCGATCGTGAATGCAGGCGTGAACTTGACCTAGGTCTATTGTACCGAGGTTGACTAAAACTGCTGCGTCGATGCATTGTTCGCGAGCGGTCATTGCGTAGCGCTGCAATTTCTAACTGCATCGTTGCAATTTGTGACGTCAGTTGGGTGATTAAATTTATGTCAGCTGATGCCGAAGACGATATGTTCGTATTGCAGCGGCTGTTCTCGTAGATGCGATCAGCCATTTCGCTTAGCTTGTCCAGTGCCAAATTTTCGGAAATCGCTAACACAGAGGTTACGGATGGAGGAAGTTGTCTCATCCATAATAAGCGTAGTGTGTCGTCATTAATCTTGCCGCAGCCAGCTTCTTTCATTTTTCTTAATAGTTGAGATGGCTTTTGATCTCCGAGGTCTATCTCAGACAAAAGCTTATGGAATCGCCGATGTTCGCTTTCTTCATAACAGCTGATGAGTCGTTCCCGGATGCAGTGGTATTTGTTCTCTGAAGGCGGACTCGTTAAAATGTCGCTCACTTGATGGATGACGTCTTTGGGTAATTTTGATACGACCGCGTTGAACTTGTATTCATCGCCTTGCTTCTGCGGAGCCACAATTGCGTTAAATTGAGAGAACCAAAGACGCGGTGAATCCGTCCAGAACTGCGGAATCCTCTCTGCTATTGAGATTGATGCCACTAAGTCTGTGCTGCCGTTGAGTTGTTCGTCTGTAGAGTTGCCAGCGCCGAAACCTTTGACAGGTGTTGGACGGGCCATGATGACGAAAAAATATGACTCACAATGATGAGGATGTCTTGATGTGTTGGCCGATCTCGTTGGTTGGTTGGACACGTTGGGTACGATCTCGTCGGATGAACACGTCGGATGATGACGTCGAGGATCGCTGCTTCGTACGTCGGGGAGCAGAATCACGTTGAGGTTTTTTCACGGTCGGGGTCACCACTGTTGCGTTACACCGCGGCTGCAGTGCAACAGCGTGTTCTTGCAGAGAGATCGGTGAAGGAATAAAGAAACACAGACTGCAGTGTCTAATGGTAGTGGCATATATTACGTATTTACAAAGGATCTTATATACTAATTAATTTTAGAAATAAAGGTGGGGAGAGATGTGCTTGGATATTACGTACGTGCAAAAGTTGCTGAACTAATATTATTATAAGTTTGTTGAAATAAATTACAAGGTTTTTATCGCGGAATTAAAATATGCTATGAGGTGCCCTATGGTCACGTCTCGTACGTGCCATACCAATCATTTTCTCTTATTTGACCCCAGGGAAGCCCAAATATCGATTTTGAACGAAATCGGTCCAATAACAAAGAATTTCAATATGGCGGTCACTTTTTAAAATTTTGGCATCTATATCCTCTTTCTTGACCCAAGGGAAGCCTAAATATCGATTTTGAACGAAATCGGTCCAATAACAAAGAATTTCAATATGGCGGCGACTTTTTATAATTTTGCCAATCATTTTCTCTTATTTGACCCCAGGGAAGCCCAAATATCGATTTTGAACGAAATCGGTCCAAAAACAAATAATTTCAATATGGCGGTCACTTTTTAAAATTTTGGCATCTATATCCTCTTTCTTGACCCAAGGGAAGCCTAAATATCGATTTTGAACGAAATCGGTCCAATAACAAAGAATTTCAATATGGCGGCGACTTTTTATAATTTTGCAAATCATTTCCTCTTATTTGACCCCAGGGAAGCCCAAATATCGATTTTGAACGAAACCGGTCCAATAACAAAGAATTTCAATGTGGCGGTCACTTTTTATAATTTTGGCATCTATATCCTCTTTCTTGACCCAAGGGAAGCCTAAATATCGATTTTGAACGAAATCGGTCCAATAACAAAGAATTTCAATATGGCGGCGACTTTTTATAATTTTGCCAATCATTTTCTCTTATTTGACCCCAGGGAAGCCCAAATATCGATTTTGAAAGAAATCGGTCCAATAACAAAGAATTTCAATATGGCGGTCACTTTTTAAAATTTTGGCATCTATATCCTCTTTCTTGACCCACGGGAAGCCTAAATATCGATTTTGAACGAAATCGGTCCAATAACAAAGAATTTCAATATGGCGGCGACTTTTTATAATTTTGCAAATCATTTCCTCTTATTTGACCCCAGGGAAGCCCAAATATCGATTTTGAACGAAACCGGTCCAATAACAAAGAATTTCAATGTGGCGGTCACTTTTTATAGTTTTGGCATCTATTTCCTCTTTCTTGACCCAAGGGAAGCCTAAATATCGATTTTGAACGAAATCGGTCCAATAACAAAGAATTTCAATATGGCGGCGACTTTTTATAATTTTGCAAATCATTTCCTCTTATTTGACCCCAGGGAAGCCCAAATATCGATTTTGAACGAAATCGGTCCAATAACAAAGAATTTCAATATGGCGGTCACTTTTTAAAATTTTGGCATCTATATCCTCTTTCTTGACCCAAGGGAAGCCTAAATATCGATTTTGAACGAAATCGGTCCAATAACAAAGAATTTCAATATGGCGGCGACTTTTTATAATTTTGCCAATCATTTTCTCTTATTTGACCCCAGGGAAGCCCAAATATCGATTTTGAACGAAATCGGTCCAATAACAAAGAATTTCAATATGGCGGTCACTTTTTATAATTTTGCCAATCATTTCCTCTTATTTGACCCCAGGGAAGCCCAAATATCGATTTTGAACGAAATCGGTCCAATAACAAAGAATTTCAATATGGCGGTGACTTTGTATAATTTTGCCAATCATTGCCTCTTATTTGACCCCAGGGAAGCCCAAATATCGATTTTGAACGAAATCGGTCCAATAACAAAGAATTTCAATATGGCGGTGACTTTTTACAATTTTGCCAATCTTTTCCTCTTACTTGTCCCGAGGGAAGCCTAAATATCGATTTTGAACTAAATCGGTGTAATAACAAAGAATTCCAACATGGCGGAAAAGTGGCACTTGTGTTTGCATACATACTTGAGATAAAAACTAATTTCATCGATATATCGATACTTTTTGGCACTTCATGCATTTCCCTAGTTGCCGAAGACGCTTTCGCACGCGTAAGGATCCATAGGGTGGAACCACATCTGTGAGGATCGATTCGCATTTATGCCGATGCTATAAGACACACTTGTAAGGATCGCGTCCTTACGGATCCGAAAGGATGCGTACGCGTCCTTACGGATCCGTAAGGATGCGTACGCGTCCTTACGGATCCGTAAGGATGCGTACGCATCCTTTCGGATCCGTAAGGAGGCGAAAGCCTATAAACATTGATGTCTGCGTAGGGATGGTCGATGATGGCATCGATATTTTAATTGCTAGCTCAACCACGATATTAATCTTCTACACAGAGGAAATGGATGCCAAAAATTGAAAAAGTCGCCGCCATATTGAAATTCTTTGTTTTTCGACCGATTTCGTTCAAAATCGATATTTAGGCTTCCCTTGGGTCAAGAAAGAGAAAATAGATGCCAAAATTTTAAAAAGTCACCGCCATATTGAAATTCTTTGTTTTTCGACCGATTTCGTTCAAAATCGATATTTAGGCTTCCCTTGGGTCAAGAAAGAGGAAATAGATGCCAAAATTTTAAAAAGTGACCGCCATATTGAAATTCTTTGTTATTGGACCGATTTCGTTCAAAATCGATATTTAGGCTTCCCTTGGGTCAAGAAAGAGGAAATAGATGCCAAAATTTTAAAAAGTGACCGCCATATTGAAATTCTTTGTTATTGGACCGATTTCGTTCAAAATCGATATTTAGGCTTTCCTTGGGTCAAGAAAGAGGAAATAGATGCCAAAATTTTAAAAAGTGACCGCCATATTGAAATTCTTTGTTATTGGACCGATTTCGTTCAAAATCGATATTTGGGCTTCCCTGGGGTCAAATAAGATGAAATGATTGGCAAAATTATAAAAAGTGACCGCCATATTGAAATTCTTTGTTATTGGACCGATTTCGTTCAAAATCGATATTTAGGCTTCCCTTGGGTCAAGAAAGAGGAAATAGATGCCAAAATTTTAAAAAGTGACCGCCATATTGAAATTCTTTGTTATTGGACCGATTTCGTTCAAAATCGATATTTGGGCTTCCCTGGGGCCAAATAAGAGGAAATGATTGGCAAAATTATTAAAAGTGACCGCCACATTGAAATTCTTTTTTATTGGACCGATTTCGTTCAAAATCGATATTTGGGCTTCCCTGGGGTCAAATAAGAGAAAATGATTGGCAAAATTATAAAAAGTCGCCGCCATATTGAAATTCTTTGTTATTGGACCGATTTCGTTCAAAATCGATATTTAGGCTTCCCTTGGGTCAAGAAAGAGGAAATAGATGCCAAAAGAAGGTCGGTCAGCTTCATACAAGCTATGACCTGACCCTAAAGTATCGCGTCCATAAACGAAATATAGTTCGATCGGTTGTTTAAAATACAAATTACTATAATAATCAATTAAACTTTTTTTTTCAAGCCGGAAAATGCCGTTATATCTCATTTTTGTTTTGAGGCGTAATTCCTAGTTCCATGTGTACAACACTGGCGCAATTTTTCAAAAAAACAAAATTATGGGTATTTATTCCATTCTTTAGGATACTTTAGAAGCACAGATCGGTTGTATTAAATACACCATACCTACCATATGATTCAATTTTTTTTTAAAGCCGCATAATGCCGATAATATCATGGTTTGTTGAGTTATATAAATATTACTCTGTGGTTGAGTGATCTGTGAGCATGGAACTAGTAATTACGACTACGATGTCTGTGAGTGTGACAGGTATCTATGTTAGGGACCCCGTTTCCACAGAATTGACAAGATTTTACTTGCTTGAAGTTAGTTTCATGTAGTCGTATCTCCTAGTTCCATGGTTTCATTTAAGTTTGATTTCATTTTAACTTTATTTATTTGCCAGAAAACGACCATACTGGCAAAAACCTATTAAAAAAAACTTATTAATAAACAAATTACACTTATCAATTAATGTAAAATATATAACGAAAGGTAATACGAATTTAATAATAATAATTAAAAAGTTAAAATAAATGTTACTATGTTATTGCTTGTGGTGAAACGAAACGTATTTGTGAAATAAGATGCGTTCCATATTACGATGTGATACTATAAAGCATTTTGCAATATAATCAATTTATTATTTATTCCGGCTCTACTAAAAAAAAGTAATAGTTGTAATTAATTACATAAATAATCAACTATATTTTGGCATAATATTTAGCCATGGACATTTATATTTTTTTTCAGGTCGAATTTGACCATCCATCTTTTAAAAAGTGACCGCCATATTGAAATTCTTTGTTATTGGACCGATTTCGTTCAAAATCGATATTTGGGCTTCCCTGGGGTCAAATAAGAGGAAATGATTGGCAAAATTATAAAAAGTGACCGCCATATTGAAATTCTTTGTTATTGGACCGATTTCGTTCAAAATCGATATTTAGGCTTCCCTTGGGTCAAGAAAGAGGAAATAGATGCCAAAATTTTAAAAAGTGACCGCCATATTGAAATTCTTTGTTATTGGACCGATTTCGTTCAAAATCGATATTTAGGCTTCCCTTGGGTCAAGAAAGAGGAAATAGATGCCAAAATTTTAAAAAGTGACCGCCATATTGAAATTCTTTGTTATTGGACCGATTTCGTTCAAAATCGATATTTGGGCTTCCCTGGGGCCAAATAAGAGGAAATGATTGGCAAAATTATTAAAAGTGACCGCCACATTGAAATTCTTTTTTATTGGACCGATTTCGTTCAAAATCGATATTTGGGCTTCCCTGGGGTCAAATAAGAGAAAATGATTGGCAAAATTATAAAAAGTCGCCGCCATATTGAAATTCTTTGTTATTGGACCGATTTCGTTCAAAATCGATATTTAGGCTTCCCTTGGGTCAAGAAAGAGGAAATAGATGCCAAAATTTTAAAAAGTGACCGCCATATTGAAATTCTTTGTTATTGGACCGATTTATCATCTATTACAAGATGATCTCAACTCTATTGTAGACTGGTGTGCTAAAAATAGAATGACTCTTAACGTTTCCAAATGCGCGCACATAAAATTCACCCGTAAAAAGAACATACTAGGAACTGGCTACTTTATTCACAACCATCAGCTTGAGGAGGTTTCAGTCATCAGGGATCTCGGTATTATGATCGATAGTAAGCTTACATTCAAGGAACACATCAACCAAATAGTCTCCCGAGCGTGGAAGCTACTGGGTTTCATTAAACGTAACACGAGTGACTTTATGAGAACCGACTGCATTATAAAAATATTTAATGCACTAGTGCGTAGTATCCTGGAATACGCAGTCCCGGCATGGAACCCGCACTACAAAATCCACACTTCAAGAATAGAGCGAGTTCAACGCTCCTTCACGAGGTACCTAGCCTTCAAAGACAACTCTTGTCCTTAAGAAGCTGACTATGACACACGCTTGAAACATTTTAAAATCCAATCCCTGGAAAAACGCAGGTTGGTGACTGACCTCTTAACACTTTATAAAATAGTCCACAGCACCTTGGATTCCCCTGACCTGTTGTACCACGTCAGCATTCATGTCCCTCGACGACCCTCTAGACATCCTATCAAAAACATCTTCCAGCCCCACTTCTCTAAATCTAACCTAGGCAAATTCGCCCCAATAAATCGAATTATTAATGCATACAATAACTCGACGTGCCCTGACATTGACATATTCCATGATAGTTTGTTTAGCTTTAAGAAAAAATTGTACATATCAGCATGAATAATTTATGTTAATATCATCTAATTCAAATTAATAATATCTATTCCTTAGCTTTGACATTGTAAATATTTAATAACTGTATCTTGCTAGCTATGACATTGTTAATATTTATTAATTATTTAAAATTTTGATCGGAGTTACCCTGGCAATGTTGAATATGCCTATAATTGGTAATTTGTAACAGCATTAGAATTTATTAAGCACATTGTATTATTTAAAGTGTATATTGCAATTTATCGCTGGCATATCTATTAAATAAATAAATAAATAAATAGATTTCGTTCAAAATCGATATTTGGGCTTCCCTGGGGTCAAATAAGAGGAAATGATTGGCAAAATTATAAAAAGTGACCGCCATATTGAAATTCTTTGTTATTGGACCGATTTCGTTCAAAATCGATATTTAGGCTTCCCTTGGGTCAAGAAAGAGGAAATAGATGCCAAAATTTTAAAAAGTGACCGCCATATTGAAATTCTTTGTTATTGGACCGATTTCGTTCAAAATCGATATTTAGGCTTCCCTTGGGTCAAGAAAGAGGAAATAGATGCCAAAATTTTAAAAAGTCGCCGCCATATTGAAATTCTTTGTTATTGGACCGATTTCGTTCAAAATCGATATTTAGGCTTCCCTTGGGTCAAGAAAGAGGAAATAGATGCCAAAATTTTAAAAAGTGACCGCCATATTGAAATTCTTTGTTATTGGACCGATTTCGTTCAAAATCGATATTTGGGCTTCCCTGGGGTCAAATAAGAGGAAATGATTGGCAAAATTATAAAAAGTGACCGCCATATTGAAATTCTTTGTTATTGCACCGATTTCGTTCAAAATCGATATTTGGGCTTCCCTGGGGTCAAATAAGAGGAAATGATTGGCAAAATTATAAAAAGTGACCGCCATATTGAAATTCTTTGTTATTGGACCGATTTCGTTCAAAATCGATATTTAGGCTTCCCTTGGGTCAAGAAAGAGGAAATAGATGCCAATATTTTAAAAAGTGACCGCCATATTGAAATTCTTTGTTATTGGACAGATTTCGTTCAAAATCAATATTTAGGCTTCTCTGGGTTCAAAGTTGTTCGTGGTTTAGATTTTTAGTTCGCGTACGTCGATGATATTTTAGTTTCTTCAAAAGATAGCGAACAGCATGCAAAACATTTACGTATTCTTTTCAAACGTTTTTGAAGGATACGGCCGTCATACTTTTAAAACTTATGGCAAATATTTCCTCTTTCTTGACCACAGGAAGCCGAAATATCGATTTTGAATATCGATTTTGAATTTCAATATGGCGGTGACTTTTTAAAATTTTGGCATCTATTTTCTCTTTCTTGTCTCAAGGGAAGCCTAAATATCGATTTTGAACGAAATCGGTCCAATAACAAAGAATTTCAATATGGCGGTCACTTTTTATAATTTTGCCAATCATTTCCTCTTATTTGACCCCAAGGAAGCCCAAACATCGATTTTGAACGAAATCTTTCCAATAAAAAAGAATTTCAATATGGCGGTCACTTTTTAAAATTTTGGAATCTATTTCCTCTTTCTTGACCCAAGGGAAGCCTAAATATCGATTTTGAACGAAACGGTCCAATAACAAAGAATTTCAATATGGCGGCGACTTTTTATAATTTTGCAAATCATTTCCTCTTATTTGACCCCAGGGAAGCCTAAATATCGATTTTGAACGAAATCGGTCCAATAACAAAGAATTTCAATATGGCGGCGACCTTTTAAAATTTTGCCATCTATTTCCTCTTTCTTGACCCAAGGGAAGCCTAAATATCGATTTTGAACGAAATCGGTCCAATAACAAAGAATTTCAATATAGCGGCGACTTTTTATAATTTTGCAAATCATTTCCTCTTATTTGAGCCCAGGGAAGCCCAAATATCGATTTTGAACGAAATCGGTCCAATAACAAAGAATTTCAATATGGCGGTCACTTTTTATAATGTTGCCAATCATTTCCTCTTATTTGACCCCAGGGAAGCCCAAATATCGATTTTGAACGAAATCGGTCCAATAACAAAGAATTTCAATATGGCGGTCACTTTTTAAAATTTTGGCATCTATTTCCTCTTTCTTGACCCAAGGGAAGCCTAAATATCGATTTTGAACGAAATCGGTCCAATAACAAAGAATTTCAATATGGCGGCGACTTTTTATGATTTTGCAAATCATTGCCTCTTATTTGAGCCCAGGGAAGCCCAAATATCGATTTTGAACGAAATCGGTCCAATAACAAAGAATTTCAATATGGCGGTCACTTTTTATAATGTTGCCAATCATTTCCTCTTATTTGACCCCAGGGAAGCCCAAATATCGATTTTGAACGAAATCGGTCCAATAACAAAGAATTTCAATATGGCGGTCACTTTTTAAAATTTTGCCATCTATTTCCTCTTTCTTGACCCAAGGGAAGCCTAAATATCGATTTTGAACGAAATCGGTCCAATAACAAAGAATTTCAATATGGCGGCCACTTTTTATAATTTTGCAAATCATTTCCTCTTATTTGAGCCCAGGGAAGCCCAAATATCGATTTTGAACGAAATCGGTCCAATAACAAAGAATTTCAATATGGCTGTCACTTTTTATAATTTTGCAAATCATTTCCTCTTATTTGACCCCAGGGAAGCCCAAATATCGATTTTGAACGAAATCGGTCCAATAACAAAGAATTTCAATATGGCGGTCACTTTTTATAATGTTGCCAATCATTTCCTCTTTCTTGACCCAAGGGAAGCCTAAATATCGATTTTGAACGAAATCAGTCCAATAACAAAGAATTTCAATATGGCGGCGACTTTTTATAATTTTGCCAATCATTTTCTCTTATTTGACCCCAGGGAAGCCCAAATATCGATTTTGAACGAAATCGGTCCAATAAAAAAGAATTTCAATGTGGCGGTCACTTTTAATAATTTTGCAAATCATTTCCTCTTATTTGAGCCCAGGGAAGCCCAAATATCGATTTTGAACGAAATCGGTCCAATAACAAAGAATTTCAATATGGCGGTCACTTTTTAAAATTTTGGCATCTATTTCCTCTTTCTTGACCCAAGGGAAGCCTAAATATCGATTTTGAACGAAATCGGTCCAATAACAAAGAATTTCAATATGGCGGCGACTTTTTATAATTTTGCAAATCATTTCCTCTTATTTGAGCCCAGGGAAGCCCAAATATCGATTTTGAACGAAATCGGTCCAATAACAAAGAATTTCAATATGGCGGTCACTTTTTATAATGTTGCCAATCATTTCCTCTTATTTGACCCCAGGGAAGCCCAAATATCGATTTTGAACGAAATCGGTCCAATAACAAAGAATTTCAATATGGCGGTCACTTTTTAAAATTTTGCCATCTATTTTCTCTTTCTTGACCCAAGGGAAGCCTAAATATCGATTTTGAACGAAATCGGTCCAATAACAAAGAATTTCAATATGGCGGCGACTTTTTATAATTTTGCAAATCATTTCCTCTTATTTGAGCCCAGGGAAGCCCAAATATCGATTTTGAACGAAATCGGTCCAATAACAAAGAATTTCAATATGGCTGTCACTTTTTATAATTTTGCAAATCATTTCCTCTTATTTGACCCCAGGGAAGCCCAAATATCGATTTTGAACGAAATCGGTCCAATAACAAAGAATTTCAATATGGCGGTCACTTTTTAAAATTTTGGCATCTATTTCCTCTTTCTTGACCCAAGGGAAGCCTAAATATCGATTTTGAACGAAATCGGTCGAATAACAAAGAATTTCAATATGGCGGCCACTTTTTAAAATTTTGCCATCTATTTCCTCTTTCTTGACCCAAGGGAAGCCTAAATATCGATTTTGAACGAAATCGGTCCAATAACAAAGAATTTCAATATGGCGGCGACTTTTTATAATTTTGCCAATCATTTTCTCTTATTTGAGCCCAGGGAAGCCCAAATATCGATTTTGAACGAAATCGGTCCAATAACAAAGAATTTCAATATGGCGGTCACTTTTTATAATTTTGCCAATCACTTCCTCTTATTTGACCCCAGGGAAGCCCAAATATCGATTTTGAACGAAATCGGTCCAATAACAAATAATTTCAATATGGCGGTCACTTTTTAAAATTTTGGCATCTATTTCCTCTTTCTTGACCCAAGGGAAGCCTAAATATCGATTTTGAACGAAATTGGTCCAATAACAAAGAATTTCAATATGGCGGCGACTTTTTATAATTTTGCAAATCATTTCCTCTTATTTGAGCCCAGGGAAGCCCAAATATCGATTTTGAACGAAATCGGTCCAATAACAAAGAATTTCAACATGGCGGAAAAGTGGCACCTGTGTTTGCATACATACTTGAGATAAAAACTAATTTCATCGATATATCGATACTTTTTGGCACTTCATGCATTTCCCTAGTTGCCGATGACGCTTTCGCACGCGTAAGGATCCTTACGGATCCGTAAGGATCCTTTCGGATCCGTTCGCGTCCGTAAGGATCCGTTCGCATCCTTACGGATCCGTAAGGATGCGAAAGGATCCTTTCGCATGCGAAACGTGAGCTACACTTGTAAGGATTTTAGGCACTTTTAGGTACAAAAAATGCGAAAGCCGAATCGATGCGAAAAGCCGAATTGATCCGTTCACGTTTCTATGGAATTTGACAGTTTTGTATGGGCGAAATCCGAAACGATCCTCACAGGTGTGGTTCCACCCTTAAGGATCCGTAAGGATCCTTTCGGATCCGTTCGCGTCCGTAAGGATCCGTTCGCATCCTTACGGATCCGTAAGGATGCGAAAGGATCCTTTCGCATGCGAAACGTGAGCTACACTTGTAAGGATTTTAGGCACTTTTAGGTACAAAAAATGCGAAAGCCGAATCGATGCGAAAAGCCGAATTGATCCGTTCACGTTTCTATTTAATTTGACAGTTTTGTATGGGCGAAATCCGAAACGATCCTCACAGATGTGGTTCCACCCTTAGGCAAAATCCGAATCGATCCTCACAAATGTGGTTCCACCCTTAGATATATATATCACAGACCAGGAACAGATATATATCCTTCTCTATGGTCGCGTCCGTAGCCGCGTCCGTCAGCCGCGTCCGATAGTTGGTTGGATAGTTATTATTATTAGTTTGTTCTTGTTGGTTTGTTTCCGGTGTCTGAGGCTAACAAACGTCAATTCATTTTTATTTATTTTTTTCACAGAAAACAGTGAATCAATGGGTTTATTTTGCAATTCTAAGCAAACGGCTAAAATGTTGATATTCTTACAAAATGGTGAACAGAGACTCATCACTTTCACATTGCCTAAAGAAAGTTGTACACTACAGGCAGTTCTTGAACAGGTAAGTTTTTCACTCGCGTCTCGCACTGAATTCAGCATAATGCTTACTTAGTATAGCTTACTGATGTACTTTATATTGTATCGTTTTCGCAACTACTATTATTAGCAAGCAACATGTATATTTTCAAGAATTCTATCTCGTTCAAAGTGGTGTTTGAGAACATGCTGATTCAATCCATATTTACAGTCGCGACTCAAACGCGTTTGTTTTTTTATGCCTTTCGATCGCAGAATCGCGTAATCGCGCGAAACGCGATGAATACAAAAGGCCATAAAATCGCTAAAGGCCATAAAAATGCCGCGACCGCTGCCGCTAAAAGTAGCCAGTCTGCCCTCTCCCTAAGAGCGAAATGCGCGATACTTTGGCAACACAAATCAAAGTTTAGTTTTTAGGGTTCCGTACCCAAAGGGTACCAACGGGACCCTATTACTAAGCCTACGCTGTCCGTCCGTCCGTCTGTCAGCGGGCTGTATCTCGTAAACCGTAATAGATAGACAGATGAAATTTTCACATTTTATGTATTTCTATTGCCGCTATAACAACAAATAATAAAAATTAAATTAAATAAAAAAAATTAAATTAAAATATTTCAATGGGTACATGGGAATATTTTAATTTAATTTTTTTTAACGGAACCCTAAAAGAGCCCGAGGCCCGACTCGCACTTGGCCGATTTTTTTATTTTACTTAATTACTAGCTGATACCCTCGACTTCCTCTGCGTGGATTTAGTTTTTAAAATCCCTCGGGAACTCTTTGATTTTCCGGGATAAAAAGTCACTCTCTAGGTCCTCAAGTATACCCATGCAAAAATCACGTCGATCCGTAGCCCTGTTGCGGCGTGATTGAAGGACAAACCAACAAACAAACACACTTTCGCATTTATAATATTAAGTAAGGATTTCACGGTTATATACTCGATACTTATTACTACGATTTATTCTATGATGTTCTTTGGCTAATAAATAATTTTTGTTTCAGTGCCATGTTCCTTTTACGTCAGATACTCTCATACAGTGTATGCAAACCAATAATACTGAAATAGATTACTATGTATCAGTAGGTTCAACTACAAGAATAGAAGAAATGCTTGAAAATCATCCAGTAAGTAAAATCGAATATTAATAAATTAGCAGTTATTCCAAGAATAAACTATATTAAAAAAAAAAAAAATCAAAATTATTTATTTCACGAAGGCCAACCGTTCGAAGGTTCGGAAAGCGGATTCTGCTGAAAAAAGCCAGCAAGAAACTCAGCAGTTGCTCTTTTCAAAATAATCATTTTACAATATTATTATGAAGCTATTACATTTTAATAAGTTTTTTAATTTATGAGTTTCACCATAGCCTAATCTGGGATTAAAATCGCTACTCCCGAGTAAATCTCTTCCTAGTATCTTGGAGTAAATGTGAAAAGTTAAACAATAGGGTATTTGACTACTTTTAGAAAATCATCTTAAATTGTTAATAATGCTATGCTGAAGCTAACAAAACATATATTTCGGCATAATTTTCATTATTTTTCATAAAAATCGAGAAATAAATTCAAAAAAATAAATTGCCGCCGAAACGTTCCATTTGCTCTCATGACGTAACAGTTCACATTTCAAACAATGACAATTTTATAATATGTGTTTAGGCCGCGTGTCGCATACTATTTGGTATTTAATAAAATAGTAACGATGAAAAACAGATGAAATGAGCCTATTACGCCGCACAAACACGTCGAAATGTATTGACAAAATGAGAATTCCATAGGTGGTGTGGACTGTGACGTCATTCGAGATCACGGAACGTTTTCGATCACGTGACCATGGCCATATAATTCTTATAGCAATTTTATTTAATGTTTTCTAATTAAATAAAGCTTTATTTTTTAGTTTTGTCATATGGAATAATGTTTTTAGATAATAATCTTTTAGGATGACACCAGTTGAAACGATATTTTTACTATAGTCAAATACCCTATTATCCACCACCAGTGCTTGCAGTGGTCAGTAAGTGGTTAACCTTGGCTGGGATGAATGTAGCCTCCTCAGGGGACACTATGTGTTTCCCTAGATGGATGCTTCGTTTATGCTTAAAGTGGGGCAGTAACATAATATGCAACAGTGTTTCCACTGATTCCTGGCACAGCTTACATATATCTGAGCCATGGAGCTTAAAACCAGGTCTTAGTATTGCACATTACATAATATCTGAAGCATTCTGTATCGAAGTGAACTAAAATTTTGACAAAAATGTTTGTATGTCATGAGGTGTCTATAAATAGGTAAAGCCATCATATTGGTACTAAAAGATTCTGGCTTTTTGACTTCATTTATCAGCCAAAATGCAATCAGTATTGGATGTAGGTCTCTTTTAGGTAGGGCCAATGTGATCTATCCTCGGCCTTTCACATCCAACTTCGACTTTGAATCATTACATTTTATTGTTACAGATGGTAGTTGGGGATATAAGTAGTAGAAGCTCCCCAAATGTGTTATCACAACCTCAGAGTAGTCAGAGTGAAATGTCTACTCCAGAAAAGGGGCCGTGTCCTGATAATGGTGATTATATATTTTTATGTTTGTTTCTCATTTATTAATAGCATAATAGTTTAACTGATCATCAGAAATAGTAAATAATCATCAATAAATATAATTAGTAAATGACTAGCAAACTTTTAACCACATTTTAATATAATTCTAATTTTAATCACACAAAAAACATTTTTTTTAAATCTTTTTAAATATTAACCCAATGAACCTAAGTGCCCGGCCGCATGTCCATTGTCTAACCCTAACCTAACCTCAGATTTTGGAAAATATAGTACTTGTTAAACAAGATTTACTACATCTGCTCTTCAAATATATTTTTTTAGTAAGAAAGCTTAGGGTCTCATTGGTATTTTTGGTGGTAGTTATATTTAATCCCTTTATTAATTGTGTGTAAATATATTTTGTAATCATTACTGTATTCAGATCATATTGGGGCAGAGATATAGACGCCCCTAAATAAATGAAGAAAGGAAAAAAAAGTGTCTATAGTCTGATTTTTTTTAACAAACGAGTACTCAGTATGTCTCGCACATTTCAGATATTGACAGAGTGAGATGGATCATTGCTATGGGTGGGGTACTAAGTATGTCTCTCGCACATTTCCGATATTGACAGAGTGAGATGGGTTTTTTAGGTTGATTACGTGGACCACTAGCAACACAGTTAAAATTTTCGGTACTCGTTTGTCAAAAAAAACAGACTAGTCCCAAGCAAGCGATATGTAATGAAGAAATTATGAAGTTTCTTTTTTACAGTAAATAATAGTCCTGAATCTCCGGAACAAAGATCGCCGCCTCCGCGTTATGTGGATGGCATGTTAGCGGTCTGCAAGTCTTGTGGCTATATGGGCCGCGACTTCAGCCGCTGTCAGAGGTTTGTTACAGATTTTTATCTTACCCACGATGTTGTCCGCATGGATTTAAGGTTTTTAAAAATCCAGTACGACTAACATGCCCGCAACGAGATTTACTCGTGAATCTCTAAGGGGTATCACGACAAAACAGGTAGACCAAATTTTCTCGGGGCGCGCATGTTAGCCCGACAGGTCACTTTTAGGGATTCATTCTAAAATCAAATTTTTCCAAATCCGTGGGCTGAAATCTCGACTACTATACATACATAAATACTATGTGAACACGGTAAATGTGACTATGTCGATAACGACGATAACGACTCGATTTCGATGATGACGATGACTGTCGATATAGGTGACGACAGTATTGATGTCGATGAAGACTACAGTTTCAATGACGACGCGTTTCTATGACATGGGCAGTGTCGATGTCGCTAAATATTATGATGATGAAGATCCCTTGTTTCAGCTTCACCAATACTTAACACAAACAAGTTGGTTAAAATATATTCTTGTTTCAGGTGTAAACGAGTGTTTACGAAGTGGATCGGCCGGGCTTAGAGCGACTCACTTCGTTCATTAGATGTGAGGGATCGAACCTCGTCTTTCACTATTCCCGGGGACAAATAATAAAATACTCTATAAACAATAATGACTTTTATTTACAATTCTCTTAAGTTACTACATTACATAGGCGATCAAATAGAGTGACGTTGACGCGGGCCTAAACTCGGTTACAATGTTGTACGGATCGGGACCGCCCGGGCGGCTGATAGACGGATGACGGACTCCCGGTGGAGTGCGGGTGACGCGGTGGTCGCGGGGGGAACGCAGACGCAGAAAATGTATGGGGAATATTGAAGGGACTAGAAGTTGGGAACAATGCAAGACATTGATTTTGATAGGTTCATAGGTGTCTTAGATCTCGGAGAATTAAAAAAGAAAAATATACTGGCGGAATTGAGAACCTCCTCCTTTTTGGAAATGGGTTAAAAAAGGTGAAAGAGTGGTTTTTTTGCCAACTATCCACGCGACCAACTAGGTGGGGTGCGCTCCAACAAAAATTACTCGAAACCACATCCAATTAGCACGGAGTTGAAAAAAAAAACTCCAAAATGGCGGATTCAAGATGGCGGCCATAGAAACTTTCTCTGGTGTCTATCTCGGAGAGTATAAAAGATGGAAGAGTAGTTTCTTGGCAACAGATGATCAAGACCCAAAGGTCTACTTGATGATCAGGAAAAAAAACAAGATGGCGGATTTTTTTTCCATGCGAAATATATAGCGAATATTGATTTTTCTTTTTTTTTCTTCATTTTGTTTCTTTTTTTTCTTTTTCTTCATTTTTATTTTTTTTTTCTCTTTTTTCTCTTCTTTTTCTTTTGCTTTTACTTTTTTCTTTTTCTTTTCCTTTTTTTCATTTTTCATTTTCTTTTCTTTTCTTTTTTCTTTTTTTTTCTTTTTTTTTCTTTTTTTTCATTTTTCATTTATTTGCTTTTTTTCTTTTTCTTTTTTTTCTTTTTTTCTTTCTTTTTCCTTTTTTTTATTATTTTTCTTTTTTTTCATTTTTCATTTTCTTTTTTTCTTTTCTTTTATTCTTTTTTTTTCTTTTTCTTTTGTGAATGAGGAGCACGGCCAGGTTATTGCAGATAGGTGGGGTGTGCTCGAACAAATTTTTTGGCAAAAGATGACCAGAATCCGAAGGTCTAGGTACTTGATGAGTAAAAAAATCGCGGTCCGCTTTAGCGGGCCGCGCACCCACGCGCCTTACTTTTAGTAATAACTAAGTAACTTTTAGAAATAAAGAAGTGAAGAATAATATATATAGCTCGATTACCACTGCTTCACTCACTCACTCATTGACAGGGTTGTTCTCCTAGAAGGAGACAGAAAACGATACAATGATGTAGGGGAGATGTGTTTGGGGAGGGGGATTCGAGTTGGGGAAAATTATGACATTTCGGAAAAACAAGATGGCGGCCGACGTGAATCTTGCAACTCTTTTGTTTTCCAACCGATTTCTTGGAAATTTTGGATTATTGTAGAAATTAGTAAACGATTAACGGAAAAAGTGAAAAAAATTAAAAAAACAAGATGGCGGCCGAGCTGTGACGTCTCAAATTTCCGACCCCTCGACCGACGTGGCGAGAGCTGATGAGTGAGGAGTTCGGAGACGGGCGAGGGGCACGGCCAGGGTATAGAAGATAGGTGGAGGGTGCTCGACCAAATGTCATTAGAAACCTCGAGCAGTTGCCAGTGAGTTGAAAAAAAATTCCAAAACGGCGGAAAAAAAATGGCGGCAAATTTTGTCCGTCTCTCTCTCGGAGACTATAAAAGATGGAGGAGCGGTTTCTCGACAAAAGATTATCAAAACCCGGAGGTCTACCTGGTGAGTAGGAAAAAAATTCAAGATGGCGGATTTTTTTTCCATACAAAATGTATGGGGAATATTGAAGGGACTAGAAGTTGGGAACTATGCAAGACATTGATTTTGATAGGTTCATAGGTGTCTTAGATCTCGGAGAATTAAAAAAGAAAAATATACTGGCCGAATTGAGAACCTCCTCCTTTTTGGAAATGGGTTAAAAAAGGTGAAAGAGTGGTTTTTTGCCAACTATCCACGCGACCAACTAGGTGGGGTGTGCTCCAACAAAAATTACTCGAAACCACATTCAATTAGCAGGGAGTTGAAAAAAAAACTCCAAAATGGCGGATTCAAGATGGCGGCCATAGAAACTTTCTCTGGTGTCTATCTCGGAGAGTATAAAAGATGGAAGAGTAGTTTCTTGGCAACAGATGATCAAGACCCAAAGGTCTACTTGATGATCAGGAAAAAAACAAGATGGCGGATTTTTTTTCCATGCGAAATATATGGCGAATATTGATTTTTCTTTTTTTTTTTTTTTTTGTTTCTTTTTCCCTTTTTTTATTATTTTTCTTTTTTTCCATTTTCCATTTTCTTTTTTTCTTCTTTTTTTCTTTTCTTTTTTTCTTTTTTTTTTTCTTTTTCTTTTGTGAATGAGGAGCACGGCCAGGTTATTGCAGATAGGTGGGGTGTGCTCGAACAAATTTTTTGGCAAAAGATGACCAGAATCCGAAAGTCTACTTGATGAGTAAAAAAATCGTGGTCCGCTTTAGCGGGCCGCGCACCCACGCGCCTTACTTTTAGTAATAACACTTCCCGCGAGCTACAAAAATAGAGTACACTTCCCGCGAGCTGCTTTAGCAGCTCGCGCACAGAGCAAACGCTAGTTATTATAATATTAATATATATATAGCTGCTGGGGCTGATTCACTGACTGATTGATCACCTCTCCTGTAAAATTTTGTATGAAAAATTTTTTTTTCACCAATGGTTTCGTATAGATGACAAAAATTCATTCGGAGGAAAATTATGGAGAGAGCTGATGATTGAGGATTTCGGAGACGGGTGAGGAGCACGGCCAGGTTATTAAAGATAGGTAGGGGGTGCTGGACCAAATGTCATTCGAAACCTCATCCAATTGGCAGTGAGCTGAAAAAAAATCCAAAAAGGCGGAAAAAAGATGGCGGCCATACAAACTTCGTCGGTGTCTATCTCGGAGAGGATAAAAGATGGAAGAGTGGTTTTTTGACAAAAGATGATCAGGACTTAAAGGTCTACTCGATGAACAGAAAAAAAATTCAAGATGGCGGAATTTATTTTTCCCCATACAAAATATATGGCGGATATTGAAGAGACTAGAAGTTGGGAACTATGCAAAACTTTGATACGTTTTCATTTCGAAAATTGTTTTTAAAGAAGAATTCTCATTCTGACAAATGATGAGATATGATGATCGAGGGTTCGGAAGGTGGGTGAGGAGCACGGCCAGGGTATTGAAGATAGGTGGGAGGTGCTTAAACAAAAAATACTCAAAACTTCATCCAATTGGCAGTGAGCTGAAAAAAAATCAAAATGGCGGACGAGTAGAAAAACCGCGGTCCGCTTGCGGGCCGCGCACCCACGCGCCCTACTAGTTATAATATATATAGCTCGATTACCACTGACTCACTGATTCACTCACTGACTCATTGACATAATTGTTCTCCTAGAAAGAGACAAAAAACGATGAAATGATGTTCGGGGGATATGTTCGGGTGGGGGATTCGAGTGGGGAAAAATTATGACATTTCGGAAAAACAAGATGGCGGCCGACGTGATTCTTGCAACTCTTTTGTTTTCCAACCGATTTCTTTGAAATTTTGGATTATTGTAGAAATTAGTAAACGATTAACAGAAAAAGTGAAAAAAAATTAAAAAAACAAGATGGCGGCCGAGCTGTGACGTCTCAAATTTCCACCCCTCTCCTGTAAAATTTTGTATGAAAAAAATTTTTTTCACCCATGGTGTCGTATAGAGCTCAAAGAATGTGACTCGGAGAAAGGTGGAGAGAGCTGATGAGTGAGGAGTTCGGAGACGGGCGAGGGGCACGGCCAGGGTATAGAAGATAGGTGGAGGGTGCTCGACCAAATGTCATTCGAAACCTCGAGCAGTTGCCAGTGAGTTGAAAAAAAATTCCAAAATGGCGGAAAAAAAATGGCGGCAAATTTTGTCCGTCTCTCTCTCGGAGACTATAAAAGATGGAGGAGCGGTTTCTCGACAAAAGATGATCAAAACCCGGAGGTCTACCTGGTGAGTAGGAAAAAAATTCAAGATGGCGGATTTTTTTTTTCCATACAAAATGTATATGGGGAATATTGAAGGGACTAGAAGTTGGGAACTATGCAAGACATTGATTTTGATAGGTTCATAGGGCTTTTTTCTTTTTCTTTTTTTTCATTTTACATTTGCTTTTTTTCATTTTTTTTCATTTTTTTTCTTTTTTTTTCTTTTTCTTTTGTGAATGAGGAGCACGGCCAGGTTATTGCAGATAGGTGGGGTGTGCTCGAACAAATTTTTTGGCAAAAGATGACCAGAATCCGAAGGTCTACTTGATGAGTAAAAAAATCGCGGTCCGCTTTAGCGGGCCGCGCACCCACGCGTCCTACTTGTAGTAATAACACTTCCCGCGAGCTGCTTTAGCAGCTCGCGCACCGAGCGAAATAAACAAAGCCGAACAATCGCGGTCCGCTTTAGCGGGCCGCGCACCCACGCGCCTTACTTTTAGTAAAACACTTCCCGCGAGCTGCTTTAGCAGCTCGCGCACCGAGCAAACGCTAGTACTCGTATATAGCTCGATTACCACTCACTCACTCACTGATTGACACGATTGTTCTCCTAGAAAGAGACAGAAAACGATGCAATGATGTAGGGGAGATATGTTCGGGTGGGGGATTCGAGTGGGGAAAAATTATGACATTTCGGAAAAACAAGATGGCGGCCGACGTGATTCTTGCAACTCTTTTGTTTTCCAACCGATTTCGTTCAAACTCGCAAGAATCGAAGAAATCAGTGAACGATCAACGGAAAGAGTGGAAAAAATTGGAAAAACAAGATGGCGGCCGAGCTGTAGTGTTTTAAAATTTTTGATTTTTCGACCCCGAACCGCGGCGCCACAGATCCGAAACGGGGCGGTCGAGGGTAATAATTTTTTCTTGGTTCGCTTGCGATTATCCTGTATTTTGACAAAATGGGAGTGGTTTTTAAAAATTCAAGATGGCGGCTGTCGCGGCGGCCATTCGGTTTGATATACGAAAAATCGCAATTTTAAAATTCAAATTTCTCACAGTTGGCAACGTCGGAGCGTTTCAACTTGTAAGGGGCGATTGTGTGTACAGACTCGAGGTATGGGTTGGTGAAAAAAAAATTACCCCATTTCTCGGGAAATTTTCAAGATTTACCCCAAAAATGAAATAAATCGAAATACGGACTTTTTGCAATATCCGAGTACCAACAACCGCGTGTCTCACTCGCACAAATGACATTTGGGTATTTTCGTCGTCGAGGACTAGCAACACTGGAAATCATCAAAGTAAAAGTGATTTTCGAGATGGCCCTTTTTCATGGGCGATCATTTCGGCTGAGTGCGAGCGAGATGAAAAATTGAAACGTCATCGGGAGCGATATATCCTGTAGTTGATGGGAAAGTTATAAAACTATGTGAAATGTTTCTGTAGAACGAGGTGGCGGCCATTTTGTATTTTTCTTTGTGGTGTTGAAAATTTCGATCACGTTTTTGAGGCAGTTGCCAACATTAGAGAAAGTTGACATGTATGGATCGATCGTGTGACTCGACCGGCAGTATCTAGCTATATAAACAGTGTTGCCACATTTGAGGTAGTTTTCGAGATTTTCCCCAAAAATTTCCACCTGGAAAATTTTGTATGAAAAATTTTTTTTCACCGATGGTTTCGTATAGAGGATAAAAATTCATTCGGAGGAAAAATATGGAGAGAGCTGATGATGGAGGATTTCGGAGACGGGTGAGGAGCACGACCAGGGTATTGAAGATAGGTGGGGGGTGCTCGAAAAAATGTCACTCGAAACCTCATCCAATTGCCAGTTAGTGGAAAAAAAATTCCAAAATGGCGGATTCAAGATGGCGGCCATACAAACTTCGTCGCTGTCTATCTCAGTGAGTATACAAGATGGAAGAGAAGTTTCTTGACAACAGATGATCAAGACCCAAAGGTCTACTTGATGATCAGGAAAAAAAAGCAAGATGGCGGATTTCTTTTCCATACAAAATATATGGGGAATATTGATTCTTCTTTTTTTTTTTTTTCTTTTTTTCTCTTTTCTTTTTTTTCTTTTTCTTTTTTTCTCTTCTTTTTTCTTTTCTTTTTTTTTCTTTTTTCCTTTTTTTTTTCTTTTTTCTTTATTGTTTTTCTTTTTTTTTCTTTTTTTTCCCTCTTTGTTTCTATTTCTTCATTTTTCTTTTTTTTCCTCTTCTTTTTTCTTTTTCTTTTTTTTATCTTTTTCGTTTTTCTTTTCTTCTTTTTTTTCTTTTATTTTCTTTTTCTTTTTTTTTTCTTTTTCTTTTCTTTTTTTTCCTTTTTCTTTTGCTTTTTTCATTTTTCATTATCTTTTTTTTTATTTTCTTTTTTTCTTTTTTTTTTCTTATTTTCTCTTTTTCTTTTTCTTTTGTGAATGAGGAGCACGGCCAGGTTATTGCAGATAGGTGGGGTGTGCTCGAACAAATTTTTTGGCAAAAGATGACCAGAATCCGTAGGTCTACTTGATGAGTAGAAAAATCGCGGTCCGCTTTAGCGGGCCGCGCACCCACGCGCCCTACTTTTAGGAATAACACTTCCCGCGAGCTGCTTCAGCAGCTCGCGCACAGAGCAAACACTAGTTATTATAATATATATAGCTCGATTACCACTCACTCACTCACTCACTCACTCATTGACATAATTGTTCTCCTAGAAAGAGACGGAAAACGATACAATGGTGTTCGGGAGATATGTCCGGGTGGGGGATTCGAGTTGGGGAAAATTATGACATTTCGGAAAAACAAGATGGCGGCCGACGTGAATCTTGCAACTCTTTTGTTTTCCAACCGATTTCTTTGAAATTTTGGATTATTGTAGAAATTAGTAAACGATTAACAGAAAAACTGAAAAAAATTAAAAAAACAAGATGGCGGCCGAGCTGTGACGTCTCAAATTTCCACCCCTCTCCTGTAAAATTTTGTATGAAAAAAATTTTTTTCACCCATGGTGTCGTATAGAGCTAAAAGAATGTGACTCGGAGAAAGGTGGAGAGAGCTGATGAGTGAGGAGTTCGGAGACGGGCGAGGGGCACGGCCAGGGTATAGAAGATAGGTGGAGGGTGCTCGACCAAATGTCATTCGAAACCTCGAGCAGTTGCCAGTGAGTTGAAAAAAAATTCCAAAATGGCGGAAAAAAAATGGCGGCAAATTTTGTCCGTCTCTCTCTCGGAGACTATAAAAGATGGAGGAGCGGTTTCTCGACAAAAGATGATCACAACCCGGAGGTCTACCTGGTGAGTAGGAAAAAAATTCAAGATGGCGGATTTTTTTTTTTTCATACAAAATGTATGGGGAATATTGAAGGGACTAGAAGTTGGGAACTATGCAAGACAATGAGTTTGATAGGTTCATAGGGCTTTTTTCTTTTTCTTTTTTTTCATTTTACATTTGCTTTTTTTTTTTTTCTTTTCTTTTTTTTTTTTTTCTTTTTCATTTGTGAATGAGGAGCACGGCCAGATTATTGCAGATAGGTGGGGTGTGCTCGAACAAATTTTTTGGCAAAAGATGACCAGAATCCGAAGGTCTACTTGATGAGTAAAAAAATCGCGGTCCGCTTTAGCGGGCCGCGCACCCACGCGCCCTACTTGTAGTAATAACACTTCCCGCGAGCTGCTTTAGCAGCTCGTGCACCGAGCGAAATAAATAAAGCCGAACAATCGCGGTCCGCTTTAGCGGGCCGCGCACCCACGCGCCTTACTTTTAGTAAAACACTTCCCGCGAGCTGCTTTAGCAGCTCGCGCACCGAGCGAAATACTAGTAATATATATAGCTCGATTACCACTCACTCACTCACTCACTCATTGACACAATTGTTCTCCTAGAAAGAGACAAAAAACGATACAATGATGTAGGGGAGATATGTCCGGGTGGGGGATTCGAGTGGGGAAAAATTATGACATTTCGGAAAAACAAGATGGCGGCCGACGTGAATCTTGCAACTCTTTTGTTTTCCAACCGATTTCTTTGAAATTTTGGATTATTGTAGAAATTAGTAAACGATTACCAGAAAAAGTGAAAAAAATTAAAAAAACAAGATGGCGGCCGAGCTGTGACGTCCCAAATTTCCACCCCTCTCCTGTAAAATTTTGTATGAAAAAAATTTTTTTCACCCATGGTGTCGTATAGAGCTCAAAGAATGTGACTCGGAGAAAGGTGGAGAGAGCTGATGAGTGAGGAGTTCGGAGACGGGCGAGGGGCACGGCCAGGGTATAGAAGATAGGTGGAGGGTACTCGACCAAATGTCATTCGAAACCTCGAGCAGTTGCCAGTGAGTCGAAAAAAAAATCCAATATGGCGGAAAAAAAATGGCGGCAAATTTTGTCTGTCTCTCTCTCGGAGACTATAAAAGATGGAGGAGCGGTTTCTCGACAAAAGATGATCACAACCCGGAGGTCTACCTGGTGAGTAGGAAAAAAATTCAAGATGGCGGATTTTTTTTCCCCCCATACAAAATGTATGGGGAATATTGAAGGGACTAGAAGTTGGGAACTATGCAAGACATTGATTTTGATAGGTTCATAGAGCTTTTTTTCTTTTTCTTTTTTTTCATTTTACATTTGCTGTTTTTTTTCTTTTTTTTTTTTCTTTTTCTTTTGTGAATGAGGAGCACGGCCAGGTTATTGCAGATAGGTGGGGTGTGCTCGAACAAATTTTTTGGCAAAAGATGACCAGAATCCGAAGGTCTACTTGATGAGTAAAAAAATCGCGGTCCGCTTTAGCGGGCCGCGCACCCACGCGCCCTACTTGTAGTAATAACACTTCCCGCGAGCTGCTTTAGCAGCTCGCGCACCGAGCGAAATAAATAAAGGCGAACAATCGCGGTCCGCTTTAGCGGGCCGCGCACCCACGCGCCCTACTTGTAGCAATAACACTTCCCGCGAGCTGCTTTAGCAGCTCGCGCACCGAGCAAACGCTAGTTATAATATATATAGCTCGATTACCACTCACTCACTGATTCACTGACTCATTGACATAATTGTTCTCCTAGAAAGAGACAAAAAACGATAAAATGATGTACGGGAGATATGTTCGGGTGGGGGATTCGAGTGGGGAAAAATTATGACATTTCGGAAAAACAAGATGGCGGCCGACGTGAATCTTGCAACTCTTTTGTTTTCCAACCGATTTCTTTGAAATTTTGGATTATTGTAGATATTAGTAAACGATTAACAGAAAAAGTGAAAAAAATTCAAAAAACAAGATGGCGGCCGAGCTGTGACGTCTCAAATTTCCACCCCTCTCCTGTAAAATTTTGTATGAAAAAATTTTTTTTCACCCATGGTGTCGTATAGAGCTCAAAGAATGTGACTCGGAGAAAGGTGGAGAGAGCTGATGAGTGAGGAGTTCGGAGACGGGCGAGGGGCACGGCCAGGGTATAGAAGATAGGTGGAGGGTGCTCGACCAAATGTCATTCGAAACCTCGAGCAGTTGCCAGTGAGTTGAAAAAAAATTCCAAAATGGCGGAAAAAAAATGGCGGCAAATTTTGTCCGTCTCTCTCTCGGAGACTATAAAAGATGGAGGAGCGGTTTCTCGACAAAAGATGATCACAACCCGGAGGTCTACCTGGTGAGTAGGAAAAAAATTCAAGATGGCGGATTTTTTTTTTTCATACAAAATGTATGGGGAATATTTAAGGGACTAGAAGTTGGGAACTATGCAAGACATTGATTTTGATAGGTTCATAGGGCTTTTTTCTTTTTCTTTTTTTTTCATTTTACATTTGCTTTTTTTCTTTTTTTTCTTTTTTTTTTCTTTTTTTTTATGAGGAGCACGGCCAGGTTATTGCAGATAGGTGGGGTGTGCTCGAACAAATTTTTTGGCAAAAGATGACCAGAATCCGAAGGTCTACTTGATGAGCAAAAAAATCGCGGTCCGCTTTAGCGGGCCGCGCACCCACGCGCCCTACTTGTAGTAATAACACTTCCCGCGAGCTGCTTTAGCAGCTCGCGCACCGAGCGAAATAAATAAAGCCGAACAATCGCGGTCCGCTTTAGCGGGCCGCGCACCCACGCGCCCTACTTGTAGCAATAACACTTCCCGTGAGCTGCTTTAGCAGCTCGCGCACCGAGCAAATGCTAGTTATTATAATATATATAGCTCGATTACCACTGACTGACTGATTCACTGACTCATTGACAGGGTTGTTCTCCTAGAAGGAGACGGAAATCGATATAATGATGTTCGGGAGATGTGTTTGGGGGGGGGATTCGAGTTGGGGAAAATTATGACATTTCGGAAAAACAAGATGGCGGCCGACGTGAATCTTGCAACTCTTTTGTTTTCCAACCGATTTCTTTGAAATTTTGGATTATTGTAGAAATTAGTAAACGATTAACAGAAAAAGTGAAAAAAATTAAAAAAACAAGATGGCGGCCGAGCTGTGACGTCTCAAATTTCCGACCCCTCTCCTGTAAAATTTTGTATGAAAAAATTTTTTTCCACCCATGGTGTCGTGTAGAGCTCAAAGAATGTGACTCGGAGAAAGGTGGAGAGAGCTGATGAGTGAGGAGTTCGGAGACGGGCGAGGGGCACGGCCAGGGTATAGAAGATAGGTGGAGGGTGCTCGACCAAATGTCATTCGAAACCTCGAGCAGTTGCCAGTGAGTTGAAAAAAAATTCCAAAATGGCGGAAAAAAAATGGCGGCAAATTTTGTCCGTCTCTCTCTCGGAGACTACAAAAGATGGAGGAGCGGTTTCTCGACAAAAGATGATCAAAACCCGGAGGTCTACCTGGTGAGTAGGAAAAAAATTCAAGATGGCGGATTTTTTTTTTCTCCATACAAAATGTATGGGGAATATTGAAGGGACTAGAAGTTGGGAACTATGCAAGACATTGATTTTGATAGGTTCATAGGGCTTTTTTTCTTTTTCTTTTTTTTCATTTTACATTTGCTTTTTTTCTTTTTTTTCTATTTTTTTCTTTTTTTTTCTTTTTCTTTTGTGAATGAGGAGCACGGCCAGGTTATTGCAGATAGGTGGGGTGTGCTCGAACAAATTTTTTGGCAAAAGATGACCAGAATCCGAAGGTCTACTTGATGAGTAAAAAAATCGCGGTCCGCTTTAGCGGGCCGCGCACCCACGCGCCCTACTTGTAGTAATAACACTTCCCGCGAGCTGCTTTAGCAGCTCGCGCACCGAGCAGACGCTAGTTATATATATAGCTCGATTACCACTGACTGATTCACTCACTCACTCACTCATTGACAGGGTTGTTCTAGAAGGAGACGGAAATCGATATGTTCGGGTGGGGGATTCGAGTTGGGGAAAATTATGACATTTCGGAAAAACAAGATGGCGGCCGACGTGAATCTTGCGACTCTTTCGTTTTCCAACCGATTTCTTTGAAATTTTGGATTATTGTAGAAATTAGTAAACGATTAACAGAAAAAGTGAAAAAAATTAAAAAAACAAGATGGCGGCCGAGCTGTGACGTCTCAAATTTCCGACCCCTCTCCTGTAAAATTTTGTATGAAAACAATTTTTTTCACCCATGGTATCGTATAGAGCTCAAAGAATATGAATCGGAGAAAGGTGGAGAGAGCTGATGAGGGAGGAGTTCGGAGACGGGCGAGGGGCACGGCCAGGGTATAGAAGATAAGTGGAGGGTGCTCGACCAAATGTCATTCGAAACCTCGAGCAGTTGCCAGTGAGTTGAAAAAAAATTTCTAAATGGCGGAAAAAAAATGGCGGCAAAGTTTGTCCGTCTCTCTCTCGGAGACTATAAAAGATGGAGGAGCGGTTTCTCGACAAAAGATGATCAAAACCCGGAGGTCTACCTGGTGAGTAGGAAAAAAGTTCAAGATGGCGGATTTTTTTTTCCATACAAAATGTATGGGGAATATTGAAGGGACTAGAAGTTGGGAACTATGCAAGACAATGATTTTGATA
The DNA here is from genome assembly GCA_029955525.1 of Oeneis ivallda. Taxonomy (NCBI): domain Eukaryota; kingdom Metazoa; phylum Arthropoda; class Insecta; order Lepidoptera; family Nymphalidae; genus Oeneis; species Oeneis ivallda. The sequence goes on along the minus strand of JARPMR010000012.1, from coordinate 4,366,713 downwards.
GGTTAATAGGTGTCTTAGATCTCGGAGAATTAAAAAAGAAAAATATACTGGCCGAATTGAGAACCTCCTCCTTTTTGGAAATGGGTTAAAAAAGGTGAAAGAGTGGTTTTTTTGCCAACTATCCACGTGACCAACTAGGTGGGGTGTGCTCCAACAAAAATTACTCGATACCACATCCAATTAGCAGGGAGTTGAAAAAAAACTCCAAAATGGCGGATTCAAGATGGCGGCCATAGAAACTTTCTCTGGTGTCTATCTCGGAGAGTATAAAAGATGGAAGAGTAGTTTCTTGGCAACAGATGATCAAGAGTCAAGACCCAAAGGTCTACTTGATGCTCAGGAAAAAAAACAAGATGGCGGATTTTTTTTCCATGCGAAATATATGGCGAATATTGATTTTTCTTTTTTTGTTTCTTCTTTTTGTTTCTTTTTTCTTTTTCTTCATTTTTCTTTTTTTCTCTTTTTCTTTTGCTTTTACTTTTTTCTTTTCTTTTTCGTTTTTCCTTTTTCTTTTCCTTTTTTTTCATTTTTCATTTTCTTTTTTTTTCTTTTTTCATTGTGAATTACAAAAAAAAAGGTGATTTACACGATAGGCAGGTTAGAAATCCAAACAGGCTCGTGATTCCTCGATGTCGCCTCAAGAGGGTCCGAAAGACATTTGTGGGAATGGGCGTGACGTTTTATAATAAAATTCCACAGTCGATCTTAGACTTGCCTTTACACAAGTTTAAGAAATCAGTTAAAACTAATCTCATGAAAAAAGCATATTATGCAATTGAAGACTATTTAGATGATAAAAAAGCGTGGACATAATTCGTTCCAGCGATTCATGAGACAGCAGGTGGTAATTGAACTGTATAACTATTCTATTGAATTGTAAACTTATTTTGAAAAGAGCAACTGCCGAGTTTCTTGCTGGTTCTTCTCGGCAGGAACGGCATTCCGAACCAGTGGTAGACTCATCGACGATTCAAAAGCACTTGTAAAAAAGTTTATTTGAATAAAAAACATTTCTATTCTATTCTATATTATTATTATTTTTTTTTTTAATCTTTATTTATTGTAAAGGGCTTTTATACAATATAAAGTATATGTCAGCCCTATCGTACATGTAACATATACTTTCAAAACAGAATTTAATACTTACTACATAATTAACAATTTATACTAAGTTATATTACAATTAATATTTCCAATACCTATTGCTCAAAAAGTATCATTTGACAATCTATTTTTCATACATTATATATAAAAATTAAATAGAATTCTGGCTGAACGGTCATCCGGCTCAGCCAAAATGCTATTCAAAATCCCAATATCATACTTTTTGAGATTTAATAGAGACAGAGCATGTTCTCTCAAATCACTATTATGAACACATTCCATTAATAAATGTTGCATATCTTCCAGCTTACCACACGATAAACAATTTGGTGACTCTACATTTTTCATTAAGTATGCAAACTTTCTCAATGGAACGTGTCCAGACCGTAATCGAAAAGCAGCAACTGTATAGGGACGGTTTAATCGAGAATAAATGAACCAAGGAACAATAGAAGGCATATTTTGAATGCTTTTATACCATATTCCTTTTTCAACCGACTTGATGTCAAAGTGATTTTTCCACAGACTAAAACAAGATTTTTTGAACTTTGGTAATATTTCAGAAAAGGACGGTGTTGCTGTTACATCAATGCCTTCTTCTATTGCAGACTTAGCCAAATTATCCACACATTCATTTCCAACAAGACCAATGTGAGAAGGAATCCATTGAATCTTTATATTTACATCCCTAGATTGAAGGTCATTCAGCATTTTAAGAATAGAAAAAGCTATCACAACACCTCTGTGGCCAGAGGCGCATCGAGCTAAATGCTGAATGGCACTTCGACTATCAGTAAGAATAACTATTCTAGTTTCTTGTATAGTATTAACGTATTTTAAAGCTTCAAAAATTGCTAAGAGTTCTGCAGTCATTATCGAAACATTAGAATTTGTCCTAAATTTTCCATATGTCTTTTGTTTCGGATCATAATAAGCTGCCCCTGAACCCTGAACAGTTTTCGATCCATCCGTATAAAGTTGATGCCACCCTTGATACTTAACATGTAATTCCTCCAAAATATTAAATTTAATATGCAAATCAAATTTCGTTTTTGGCGTATTCGCACTTGAGAGACTATCCACTAAAACATTTTTAATCCTAATTTTAGTCGTCCAAACGTCTAAGGAGAAGATTTCAATAGGGTAAGACGTAGACACAGTTTCATCTTTTAATTCATTGTAAATCGTAACAAGTAAAGGTTGTTTTTTTCTGCTCCAGTATGTACCCTGGCAATAGTTATGTAGCTCATTTAATAATAATAAAGTTTGATTATTACTGGTAGATTTCGCTTTCAAGCAGTATTTAATGCCAAGATATCTTCTTCTTAGATATAATGGAGTAACACCAGTTTCACACTCCATCACGTGTATTGGTGTACTTTTTATAAAACTACCTATTATTCTTAGTGCTTGATTTTGTACTTTATCAAGTTTTGAGATGTTAGCATTAACACTATTATCAAATAAAAAGCTCCCGAAATCGAGTCTACTTCTTACGATGGAGATATACAAACGCCGTAAATGTTTTGGATGCATCCCCCATGATGGTCCAGCCAAAACTTTGAGCAAGTTCAAAAATTTCGAACATTTCTCACAAATCTCATTTATGTGTCTTCTCCATCGCAAGGAGCAATCAAGCCAAAATCCCAAATACCTAACACAATCGGATCTACGTAATTCTATATTATTTATAGATAATACAACTTGTTGCCTTCGTACACCTCTACTAAAAACCAAATAGTTAGATTTATTTGCAGACAAATTCAAGCCAATGTTATCCAGTAAAATAACAATAGAATTCAGAGCTGCTTGAATTTTACTAGCACAGTCTATAAGACTGTTACTACTCACATAAATTACAAAATCATCAGCGTATTGTGAAATATATACGGATTGGATTTGTCTACATATTTTGGCTGTAACAATATTAAATAATAAAGGGGATACAGGATCGCCTTGTGCTAAGCCTTTATTAGTCCATCTACAAATATGTTAAGCGTCAGCACCTACCTCAATTTTTAAATGTCTCTCGATGAGAAACATCCAAAAGTATATACAAATTTGCTTACCTACACCAATCTCATCAAGGGTCGTGACCACACTTTCAACCGTCACATTATTGTACGCATTTTCTACGTCCAGAAAACAAGCCAGAGTAGGATGATTATTAGAGTAACCGATCTGTACTTTCGTCACAAGCCGAGCTACATTATCTAGACAAGATTGAGATCTTCTAAACCCCGTAGTATTAGGGGATAATATTTTATTACTTTCAACGAACCACTCTATTCGTCTAGATAACATAGTGTGAAAAATTTTACAAACGCAAGAGATTAACGATATTGGTCTAAGTTTTGAACTATCTGCTTTAGGTATAGGTATTATTTTAATATTGCGCCATTGAAGTGGAACGTAGCCAGATGTATATATGATGTTAAAAATATCAAGAAGCTTTATTTTAGCTATTTCAGGAATATTATAAATCATTGAATAGGTTATGTTATCATCACCAGGGGCGGTATCTTTGTTCTTTTTTAGACAGTGATACAGTTCATCCAAAGTAAATATAGATTCCATTAATGAATTTGAAGACTTGAATGACGGGCGTTTAGATGTAACTGAATCAGGAGAAAGACTAGACAAGAGTTGTTCATTCTTTTCAGATGAGTAGTAAGTTTTAGAACGCTTGTATCCTTTGATCCATCTCATGCGCTGATACATTACAGAGGCTGGTGTTGTTTCATTGATAGAGTCACAGAACTCACACCAACTATTTGTACTAGCTTTTCGAATACATTTTTTAACCTCCATGATTTTTCTTTCTAGCGCTGTAAGATTTTCTGGAATTGGATTTTGCCTAAACTGCTTTAACGCTAATCTGCGTTGAGCTACAGCTTTAGATATAGTTGGATTCCAGTATGGTTTTGGTCGAAATTTAGCCGTGGGATTAGTACAAATTTTTACATAGGGAATGTTTTCATCAGCGGCTCGATTTATGCATCCCAATAAGTCATCGTATTTTTTTTGTACACTAATATTGTTATCATTATTGTCTTCAGAAAATGCATTTAAATATAATTTAATGGAATTACTATATCCATTCCAATCCGCTCTATTAAAATTACGAAGTTTCGTACATTTATAATTGTCATGAAAATTCATGGAATATTTTATAACTAAGTGGTCACTGCCCAAGTTTTCATTTGTAACTTTCCATGTAAAATGAATTGCGATATCTGATGAAATAAAAGTGACGTCAGGAGATGATTGCTGAAGGTTATTATTGACTAACTTAACCCTAGTGGGACTGCTATCATTAATTGATATGTAACCGTTCTCTAAACAGGAATCAAATAATTGTGTACCTCTAGTATCTACTTTATATGACCAATTTGAATGATGGGCATTGAAATCGCCAGCTATAATAGTTTTGTTAGGAAATCTAGAAAATAATTCATCCCAGTCTGCTTGAGTGGTACGCACTGTTGTAGGACAATATACTGACAATATATTGTACAAATCTTTAACATTTAATATTTTAATATGTACTATTTCAATACCTGCATTTGTAGTATTTATCGGACATACTTCAATTTTAATAGATTTATGACTAATAATACAAACTCCCCCATAACCATCAAACCTATCATTTCTACATACATTGTATTCCTTAATGCGTAATGGTGAATCAGGTTCCAGCCAGGTTTCACTCAAAAGAGCTAAATGTACCTTTTCTTGAAATAATAAACACTCAAATTCGGCCAATTTAGGCTTGATACTTTGCGAATTCCACTGAACTATATTCAACACAAACTCTTTTAAGCTACACATTTTTAATAAATGACACTACTTTCTTCAAAACATCTACTTTTTCAAAATATGTTAGAATAAACTTGGAAATTATTTCAAAAATAAATTCTGCAACTGCAACCATCTTTTCTTCTAATTTCCTATTTGACAAAATAATTTCTTTCATTTTCTGTAAAAATAATGTGAGAGAAATTTTACTTTCATTATTATTAGGCTTCTTAGGTACTTTATTCTCTGTTTGTAGTTTAGATTGAACTTCATTATATTGTGAATTCTGATACCCCCAATTTTCATTAAAGCTGTTTGTTCTAGGCTGTTTCTTTTTCTTCTTTTTGTTTTGAGATTTCATCGAGCTAGCTACTAAAGTTTCTTCATCATCCACAACATCAGTATCCGAATTTTCTGCATGTACTATTGCTTCTGTCAACAAAATGTCTCTATACGTCTTTTTTAGTGATTCTGTACCTCTTACTGTATCATCATGCTGATCAATACTTCCATCTTCACTTTTATCATTTCTCTCATTTAATTTCTTTTCATCCCGCTGTATTTCAAGAGCTCTTCGATATGTACAATTTTCCAAAAGCATAATTTTGCGTATATGTTTCTCTTTTAGAAATATTGGACACGTTTTGTCATTTGCCATGTGGTCATTTTTACAGTTGACGCATTTAAAGTGTATTGTTTCGCAATTATCGTGTCCTAAACCACATTTTGGACACACAATCTTTTTCATTGAACAAAAACGTGTTTGGTGACCAAAACGCCAGCAATTCGCGCATTGCGTTACCGGAAACATGTAAGGTTTGACTTCAAATCTACAGCCAAACCCGTAAATGTATGGAGGTACAGTAGAACTTTTAAAAGATATTCTTACAGTTTCGCAGTCTATCCATTTTCCTTCCACTAAGCGCTTTAATCTTTTCACAGCCAGTATTTCATGATCGCACTGAAGATTCTCCAAAAGTTCCTCTTCTTTTGCATCCAAATCTATATCTTTAATTATACCATATGAAACACTTGTTTCATCTGCTACCTGCATTCTAAGTCCCATATCGCATAACTTTTTATTTTGAGTTAACCTCTCTGCATGTTCTTTGCATCCAAATTGTACTAGAACTTTAAATGGACTCCTAAATTTAATTCTTAAAATATTAGTAATATTTTCTGCTCTTAAAAGCTTAGCAAAAGCAATTTGTTTTGGCAAAACATCTTTAGATGTAATAATCACTTGATACTTTTCCTCCGAGACACTATTATTCTTTGACTTGGGATTATCGCTACTTTTTAAATCGCTCCTAGCTACTCTTTTCGGACGCCTAGCACACACAGTAATAAATCCATCATCCGCGTCATTTTCCTCAATTATACCACTATCCGGGCGCCTTCTTTTTTCCGCACCACTGGGTAAAATAATACCCTCATTATCGGGCTCCAACTCCATATTACCGACACCTTGCATACTTGAAATTACATTTGAAGTACCGTCCTCCACTCTGCTACACATAATAGATTGCTCAACACATCCTATATTCAACCCACAAGACGACATAAACTTGCACAAACTTGTTAGTCACTTGTCGGTACTTGTAAGAATGATAAGCGACACGTAAACACGTAAGAACAAAACGGGTGCTACCCGCGGCGTTCGGCGCGCGACTGATTCTATATTATAATTTTTTACTTTTTATTTATAAAAATTTCAACTGTCTACCTATCATGAGATACAGCCCGCTGATAGATAGACAGGCAGATGGATGGAGTAGAGACTAAATTCTTAGTTATAAGGTGCCGTTGGCACCCTTTGGGTACGTACCTAACCCTTAAAAATCAACACCCACGCTTAATGTAAATTAATAATAAATTAATAAAATTAATAATCCTTCTTAATAAAGGAAGAATGTTGGTCTTGTTGATGCAATTTTATCATTGCTAGCGGCGTATGAAGCTGAATCAAGTTAATATGTTATTAATTTTTAGGGTTCTTAACTTATGTAGCCTAATGCTACTAATGTTGTTAAGAATGGCGATATCTGGTCCTGCGTTGTTGGCAACACTGCCGACAGTTGCCTGGGGGCTTACTATGAGCTCTTATAGCAGGGCAGAAATTGAACTGCACGGCAATATCGTACTGACATCTATTATAGCAGGCCTGCTGCAGGCTTGTTGCGTTAGCGATTCAAAAATCGTTCACCTTTTTTTTTGTATAGATTTTCATACCATGACGTGCCACTTGACAGCGGCAAAGCGTTTGTTGACTGGAAATTGAGCGTCCCATACGTCAAATTACGCGATCCAAAAAAAGTTACTCCTATAGCAGCTAACAGCTTTTTCAGGATTGTTTTGTAATTTAGATATCCGATTATCGAGGTACTATGTTTTAAACCTCTAAATTACAATATTATAATCGTGTTCCTAGTTCCTACAACAATTTCGGAAATTATGAAGTGAATTGTTAGAATTTGAAGTGTTCATACCATTGATATAACAGCCCCCAACCAGTTCTATTCTATTCAAGTGATGACTGATTTCTTGTGACTGATCACTGATGAATCATGAATTATACTCATGCCTTGTCCTCTAGATTAGCTGAAATAAAATGTTATTTTATTATAAATATTGTAGTAACACTCTTCAGTTACTACCACGAACACTGTTTTTAGGGTAGTTTTCCTTTTTTTTTTTTGTGGGTAGTTATTACCTACATTTCTTCGTAGGTACCACAGAGTACTATTTATATGTGGGACTCAGTTGTTTAGCCTCATTCGCTTTTTAGTGCTCTGCCACGCAACACTGTATCATCATTCAAATATTTAAATATTCAGATAGTTCTTAATTAATATTCAAGTTTTTATAAATAATAGGATTCAAGTATAATAAGAAATTAAATCACGTAGAAGTGAAGAGTCTACGAGCTCATTTTCATCATCTACTGGACTTGAAATGTACATCGAATTACTCAACGGAGTCTTTCACGTACCTCATTAACAAAGTACGATCAATTCACAGGAATTGCATCATAAAAAACTTTGTAAGTAAATTCCACTCAATGGAATTATTATATTATGTACATCGAATTACTCAAAGGAGTCTTTCACGTACCTTACATTAACAAAGTAGGATCAATTTACAGGAATTGCATCATAAAAACTTTGTATGTAAATTCCATTCAATGGAATTATTATATTATGTACATCGAATTACTCAACGGAGTCTTTCACATACCTTACATTAACAAAGTACAATCAATTCACAGGAATTGAATCATAAAAACTTTGTATGTAAATTCCATTCAATGGAATTATTATATTATGTACATCGAATTACTCAACGGAGTCTTTCACGTACCTTACATTAACAAAGTACAATCAATTCACAGGAATTGCATCATAAAAACTTTGTATGTAAATTCCATTCAATGGAATTATTATATTGTGTGCATCGAATTACTCAACGGAGTCTTTCACCGTACCTTAAATGAACGATCAATTCACAGGAATTATGTAAATTCCACTCAATGGAATTATAATCAAACTACCCACCTTTGGGCGAGGTATTCATGATATACACCAGAGATACCTACGGAGGTTCCCACTGGAGATAAAGAAAAAACACCCGCTTCACAATTCGGGCTGGAAATTTACAAGGAGTTGGCCGATCGATTAAATAATATTGCTACTAAACTTTATGTTTGTGCTACCTACTAAATGGCCTTGACAAAGAGGTCCGAAAAGATTTGTTCCAGAACAAAAAATATATGGTTCCTGCTTACAGCGAACGCGTTAATGCTCCTTTATTAAACATGGAACTAAAGTCTTGCCCAAGTTCGTATTAAAACGAAAGAAGGGCATGGAAGCCAGACAGAAACAGATATCTTCTGTAATTTCTGGCCTCGCTCGTGTCGTAGATAGTGGTTATATTCTCTTGGTCGCAGACACTCAACTATAGAATACAGACAGCAAAATGACAAAGGAAATAATGGAAGGCATTCGTATGCTCTGTAATATACAATACTCGGATTCTATATGAGGGAAATATTTCATTTCATCGTACCTATGGTCTGTATGTACTTTGTGCTCAAAACAGAGGTGAATGACCACCTTATTCAAATAAAGATTGATAAATACCTACATTTTTGGTGAAAACGTAGCAGATACCATAAAAACAGCAAAAGCTGACTCAAGATCAAAATTTGATATAATAAAGGGTCAGGACAAGAGTAACAGATCAGCAGTAAGAAAAACGATACAACCTCAACCATCGACTTCAAAAGTTTTAAACTACAAAGCTCCACCGCCGCGGGCGCGCAGGCAGCCGGCCCAAACGAGGAGCCACCCGCCTGCTCCAGCGCGGAAGCCCGACTAGTCATCGAGAAGGTCGCGGCAACAGCAGCAGCAGTACAGAAATCCACGTCGCGACAAGATAAGGCAAAATATGCCGGTCGACTTTCATTATTTGCCCAAAAATGGGCCTTAATCACAAATGATCAAACGATTATTTCTTGTTTTCGGGGTTATTAGTTAACACTTTCACGTAAAGTTATTCCGCAAATTCCTCCCATCGTTTTTTCTGAATATACCGCTGAAGAAATGGGCAGTTTATCACAGGGCAATTAAGTAACTCCTTACGATTGGCGTGCTACTACTCGTGCGCTGATCAATACTTATCGAGCATAAATTCCTAATAGCAGTCTAACGATAAAAATCGTTTTATATTGAATTTAAAAAATCTCAATAAACATATACTTACACATATCACATACAACATTTAAATTGAAAGATATACGCACACCTATAAAATCAATAACTAAAATTCATTTATGGCTACACTTGATGCCTATTTTTTATTAAAATTCATCCGGATTCTTGAAAATGCCTAAGTTTTTCATTCAATCGAAAAATATATGAATTTAATGTCCTACCTTTCGGATTAAATACAGTGCCATACATATTTACATAAATAATGAAACCCATCATTAAACTGTTGAGTCAAGCTGGTTTCATGCATGGAACTAGGAATTGCGACTAGGTCTAGGTTTCATGTCTAATAATATATTAGCTTGATGATATTTTATCTATCGATAGATCTTCTATTGAATGTAATGAAAATATCAATATGACTATTAAACTTCTGACAGCATTAGGCTTTATAGTGAATTTCAATGAAAGTACTCTTTCACCATCCCTCTCTTGCAAATTCCTTGTTTATAATCGATTCTCATGATTTAAAAGTTTATTTACCTAATGATTCTTATCATTAAGAATCATTTTGACCCAAGATTCGGGAAAAAATTAGTATAGATTATGAATCAAACTAATACAAAATAGTCTTAATCAAACATTGCAAAATTGATAGGTTTATTAATTCCTGCCTGTACTGCCATAGAGTATGGCTGGCCATGCGCGAAAGCTTTTGAACGATGCAAATATCTTAATTTACTAAGTCACAGGGATTATAATCGTACAATGTATATCCCAGATTCGCTAAACGAAGATTTTGCTTGGTGGCTGAATAACATTAATAGTTCTATGCGCAAAATTAGAAGTGACTATTATAAAACAGAGATAGGTACATATATTCTGACGCCTCAACATCGGGATGGGGTACAGCGTGTGGGTCAGAATCCACAGGCGGACAGTGGTTCGAGTGGGAAGCGACCCAACATATTAAATAACTAGAACTACTTGCAGTTTTTTCCTGCTAAACGTCATCACTGTCAGATTCTTCTATGAATCGATAATACCACCGCCAGCAGTTATATTAACCGTATGGGTGGTGACCAATACCCTCACTTAACAGAGGTGTCTAGGAATATTTGGCAATGGTGTGAATCGCGAAGTATTTTTATATACGTATATTATATTCGCTCCTCTGAAAATACCATTGCTGACGCTGAATCAAGACGTACTCACGCAGACATTGAATGGGAACTCAGCGATCCAGCATTCACTTGAATTGCCAATCTTTTTGGCCAACTTCAAATCGATCTTTTTACAACTCACGTCAATAAAAAATGCGAAAGATTTGTTTCCCGATGCTTTCGCAATAAATGCTTTTACAATCAGATGGTCTAACTTCTATTTTTATGTGTTTCCTCCATTTTAAATCACATTTAAAACACTTCAAAAAATTATTTTTGACAGAAACAAGAATTAAAGTAGTACCTACCTAGGTGGCTGACGAAACCTTGGTACCCCCTTTTTCAATCACTTTTAATTACTGACATGATAATTCTAAACCCACATGAAAATATTAAAATTTCTCTTTTTAAGAAAACGCGATATACAATTGCAACTTACCTTGCCGAGATATTATACGGCGGTTATTACGAAGAGACTTCTCACCAGCATCGTTAGACATAATGCTGGCATCCCTGGCAGAAGTTCCATCAAATAGTACGACATTTGCTTGAAAAAAGGGGTTTACACATTGTTCCCCTATTCGATAGACGTATTAGACCACCAGTACTAGATATCTTAAATTTCCTAACATTGCTTTTCAAGAGTGGAGCTCAGTATGGAACTTAAAATACTCATAGAGAGACATTATCTTTAGTACTGGGCTCAAATATTTCTAAAGACGAGAGTTTTAAGATTCTTTAAGGGAATCTTTGGACTAAAACCCCCTCTTCCGAGATATGAACTTACATGGGATACAGCTTGTGTTCTAGATCATTTGACCAATTATCATCATTAATGAGGGTTTATCGTTGGACCAACTTTCAATGAAATGTATTACATTGTTAACTCTAACAACACTCAAAAATCAAACATTTTCGAAAATTAAAGTAAAAAATATAGAAAAAGCCTTCTAGCCTCTTTAGAAATAATCATCAAAATTCCTGATTTGATCAAAAAATCTAGACCAGGCTCAAATCAACTCGTCCTCATCATACCTTTCTTAACTGAAAAACCAGCTATGTACCCAGCACAGACACTTAAAGCTTATTTAAGTGAAACTTGTGTACGGCGTAGCCAAGACTATTTATTTATCAGTTACAAGAAACCTTTTAAACCAGTTTCAACACAAACATTAAGTTGCTGGGTTAAAAACACGCTAAAAGGTAGCGGCATAGATGTCTCCATATTTTCTGGTCACAGTACCAGACATGCTGTAACTTCAAAAGCCAAGTTCAGGTTTCAATATAGATCCTATTGGCAATACTGCTGGCTAGAGTCATGACTCGAATACTTTTTGGAAATGTTATAGTAAAAATATTTTTAATCAGGATAATACTTCTATGGCCAGAACAATAGAATAATTAAAATATTATGCAATAAAATAAATGTGATGATTATATAAAAATTTAATCTGAAACTTTAATGATTAATTTTTCAGTTTTGTATTATTATTAATGATAAGTAAGGGTTCATCGAAAGGAAAAAAGAGCTATAAATTAATAATAATATTATGTTTACGTTTTACTGTAACATAATATAATATATCATTGAGATTACAAATGTTATGTAAACATAAATTGTAACTCTGGTAAACAAGTCATTACCTCAGTATTTTCGGAACATGCTCTAAAAGTCTACAATATTTATAATAAAATAACATTTTATTTCAGCTAATCTAGAGGACAAGGCATGAGTATAATTAATGATTAAATGAGCTTACCTGTAAGTGAAATTCAATCATAATTATACGAGATGCCTTGTCCGAAGAGATTAGCTCCCTCCCCCCCTGGAAATCCCTAATGTTGTTCCGAAAATACGATTAACTCTAAAATAAATGAGGCTAAACAACTGAGTCCCACATATAAATAGTACTCTGTGGTACCTACGAAGAAATGTAGGTAATAACTACCCACAAAAAAAAAAAAAAAGAAATCTACCCTAAAAACAGTGTTCGTGGTAGTAACTGAAGAGTGTTACTACAATATTTATAATAAAATAACATTTTATTTCAGCTAATCTCTTCGGACAAGGCATCTCGTATAATTATGATTGAATTTCACTTACAGGTAAGCTCATTTAATCATTAATCATGAATGTTCTTTGATGAGCACAGAGTACTTATTTTTATGATTAGTGACAAGTTTGACATCGACAAGTTTAACACATTAGGTAACAATACAAGAAAAACGTAGTGGTTACATTCTCTGTAACTAGTACCTAATCTGTGATTCTCTTTGAATACAAGTAAGTAATATGCTATCATTTTTCGCAGAGAATATTTTGAAACGTATACAGTTCGTACAGTACAGTACGTACGTAGTACAGTTTACATAAAGTCCAGATTTCCTTACTTGAGTATTCGAGTAAACAAACACCTCTTGATATGAATATCACTTATTTACACACAAATCACACATTTTTAACTATGTATAACTGTCTAGATCTATTCATCAAACACATTCGTTACGATTTACACCAAAAATTGCTTCGAGTTTACCATTATAAGATATTTATTTTCTCAAAAACGAAATAATAGCAGAACTCATTTGCACAGATTAGGAGAAAGTGACATTTCGTAACCCTAGATTGTCTATGAATCGTTGAGGTGGGGACAGGCGAATGAGTGACCTTATGAATAGATTGAATCCATGGAACTAGGAATTACGACTAGTCTTCCTACTTCAATGATTGAATCATCATTACAGTAGAGGTGAGTAACTTTAGAACATAAAATATAATGGATATTGATAAAAAATAAATCACTAGCAGAAAATGATTGTAATGGTTATCTTAAATAAAATTAGATATTATTATAAAATAAAATATAGATAATCTTAATCTTTATTATTACCAAACTAAAGAACATTTTACTAAAGAAAACAGGTAAATAAAAATACACTACTGTTTTTTTTTTAAGAAAATTGTTTGTATCACAATGTTACCCACAAATGGGGTATACTTTAGAATAGAACAAAAATCTGATTAGTAATAATTAATAAATCTTCGTTAATTTTTTCTTGTAAATTCCTCTTTTTAATATAATTATGAAAAAGATATTGTTTCGTTACTTTTTACGTCAAATTTGTAGTAATGGTACACGTCTATGACCATCGCAGTTGGGATGAAAATCATTCAGTTGTATAATGCTTTCACATGCGTTCAATCGCTTATGCGATAACTTCCCAACCCTATAAATTGTCTTTGGTTAACATTCGGCCATTATTGTTTACTCGAGTACTCAAGTAAGGAAATCTGGACTATAGTAATAGTAACATGGTAGTAACTATCTAATCTGTGAATACAAGTCTCTGGTTTATGTGTATTATCTATGAATACAAGTACAACAACAGAACCACAGAGTACATTATATATACAGAACAATACGCATTACAAATTGAAAAGTAATAAAAACTTAAAACAATATCGACAACTTTTCTACTGTATTTATCGTGAAACGTAATAATAATTGATCAACAGCCGATAGTTTTTTTTATACTTGATTTGAATAAAATTAGTGGCCCAGGTAAGCTGATTTTAATAAAATAGATTTTGCCTATGTTTAAACTTTAGTTTCAGACTTTACTCCAGACCACTGATTGTGATTACTAATCACTGATTAGTGATTAGTGTATAACGTCATGCTCATGCTGCTTCAGAGTCAGACTATTTAGAGTAATCATTTCCCATTTTGTAAAACTCTCTAAAAGTCCATTCTCTTCAATAATAAAGTCTAACACAAAGAGTATTTTCCATACACATATTAATAAGTTATTATTTATTTCGACTACAGCTAAGTCAAAAGGAAAGGCAATGGTTTTAGCAGTGTCTGTGTGTATGTATCTACAATATGACTGAATATTCCACCAATTTTGCCAATTTTGATGAATGAGGTGTTAATTGATTTGTTATGAATTTATGATGATCTGGGTGACAAAGGCTATATTTTAAACAACTACAATGATTTCTTCTTCTAAACAAAGGAAGAAGAAGAAAATATCATATTAAGGTATATCTTTGCCTAAATCAAAATGACTGATGTTAAATCCAATTCTATAGTTGGGTTACAGTTTTTAAACTTTTATACCTACTTACTTGTTTATGTTATTGAACAATGAATATTGAGTTTAATTTGTTTTATAAATTCATTGACAAAAATTCTGATACCTATCAGATGCTATATGAAATATTAGTTTGTAATTTTAATATCCAAAATCCCTCAGTGCCTGAAGACTCAAGTCTTCGAACAGTGCGTGTTGCCAGTGATGACTTACGGATCCGAGACATGGTCGCTAACTAAGGGCCTCATAAGAAGGCTCAGGGTCACTCAGCGAGTGATGGAGAGAGCTATGCTCGGTATATCCCTGCGAGATCAAATCAGAAATGAGGAGATTCGTAGGAGAACCAAAGTCACCGACATAGCTCAGCGAGTCGCGAAACTGAAGTGGAAATGGGCGGGGCACATAGTTCGAAGAGCTGATGGTCGTTGGGGTCCCAAGGTGTTGGAGTGGCGACCCCGCACCGGGAAACGCAGTGTTGGCAGACCCCCCACCAGGTGGACCGACGACATCAAACGAGTCGCAGGGAGCCGCTGGATTCAAGCGGCGCAAGACCGAAGCCTGTGGAAGTCCATGCAGGAGACCTTTGTCCAGCAGTCTATAGGTTGATAAAGAAGAAGAAGAAGAATTTTAATATAATTAGGTATAATATACATATAATTATAATTAATGTCTCTTCCCAAAAACATCTAAGCCATTTGATTAAAAGTGAAAAATATATATATACCTAATGACAAAAATGTAAAAATAAGTTGTGTTGAGTTATAACTGTATGTAATCATAATATGTATAAATCTTAAATGAAGTTTTATCCTTAATTATATAGGAATTTCATGGAGGACGATAATAATTTTATTATTATTGACTAGCTGATGCCCGCGACTTCGTCCGCGTGGATTAAGTTTTTAAAATCCCTCGGGAACACTTTGATTTTCCGGGATAAAAGTAGCCTTTGTCACTCTCCAGGTCCTCAATTATACCCATGCAAAAAATCACGTAGATCCGTGGCTCTGTTGCGGCGTGATTGAAGGACAAACCAACAAACAAACACACTTTCGCATTTATAATATTAGTAAATATGATTAGAATATTAAATTACATAGGAAAACACTGTAATATTACGTCCATACGATGTATTACATCCATACCTACTATGTAGTATGTAGGTATAATGATCGTTTGGCAAAATCTGACGCCTTTGGAGTAGTTTGACTTTGACAAAATATTATCCACGATGGCTATATACGATAAATTACAATTGCCAGCTTAAGATGAGCCGTTCATTCAAAGTATCCTGTAGATTCCGGGGTTCAAGTTATTTGGACCTATACAGAAGATTGTGATGTCTATAATTTCTGAACTACGAAATTGACGACCTTGAAACAATTACAGGACAATCTCTAAAGAACCTGCTTTCTAACAAAAAAAGAATGGATTAAATCGGAATACGCCTTAATGAATTACAGCGAAATACACATTTTGACTTTCATCCCCTCTCCCAAGGGAACCGTGCTGAATTTCGGGATAAAAAGTATCCTATATTATACCTCGTAGTACTAACTTAAATCGTGCCAAGTTTCATTTAAATCCGTCCAGTAGTTTCGGCGTGATGCGCGGCCAAGATACAGACAGACAGACAGACAGACAGACAGACAGACAGACAGACAGACAAAAAATTAAAAAAAAATTGTTTTGGCTTCAGTATCGATTATAGAGTGCCCTCAAACAAAAATTTTCAAAATATCTTCAATGTACAGAATTGGACCTGTTACAGTTTTATTATATTATAGATAAGTTGTCTCTTATCTCAACAGAGATTTGATTAAAATTACATAATGTTGAAAACTAGAGAATGCCAATGAAGTCATAGGACTAATTGTTACCATCCATTGGCGTCGCCAAGGGGGGTAGGGGGGGGGCAGGTAGGGGCAGCTGCCCCCCCAAGAGAGAAAATATAGCTAAATGCAACCTAAGCCAATTTAGCCAATAGCGAGCAAGTATCAGCCAATCAGAGGCAATTGCAATTCATACTGTAGCTAACGTTTATAGAGAAAAACATACAGCTGGACAGGTAGGCTACTTTTTACACCAAAAAATAATGAATGCCTTGGCATTTTTAGAAATTACTCCACGCGGATGAAATCGGGGGAATCAGCTAGTTAATAATGTGTTTGAGATTCCATAATAAATCTATTGGTCTAACTATAACTTCTTACTTAATCATAAAGTGTGTTTGTTGGTTTGTCCTTCAATCACGCCGCAACAGAGCCACAGATCGATGTGATTTTTTGCATGGGTATAGTTGAGGACCTGGAGAGTGACATGGGCAACTTTTTATCACGGAAAATCAAAGAGCTCCTGAGGGATTTTAAAAACTACTTAAATTTACGTGGCCGAAGTTGCGAGCATCAGCTAGTTGTAAATGATCTATTGGGTTTTTCTGTCGAGAGATTACTAAAATTCTCAGTACTAGCCTGGAGTTAGGAGGTTGGCGGTGAGTCACCCCCGTGCCTTGGAAAGCACGTATAGCCGTCGGTCCTACGCCTGATCTCTCTCCAGTCGTGTCAGATTTCCGTCCCATCAGACTAAGAGAGTGAGGGAATAGAGATTGCACCTGTGTTTGCGCACACACTTATGCACTATAATATCTCCCGCGCAGATGGCTAGCCTCTGAGAAGGTTGGTCGAAGTGAACAGATTCAATCAGGGGGACATTTTTTTTTAGAGCTATGAGTGAGCGGCCACAGCCCCTGAGGGCTATAAACAGATTGTTTGAAGGGAAGGAACCATGGCAGGTTGTCACGATGACCGCGTCATCAGTTTTGGCGATAGTTTGGGCACACAGCTTGTATAATGGAAGAGAAAGTAAGTAACCTATCTTTTTTTTATATGACAAGTTAGTCCTTGACTGCGATCTCACCTGATGGTAAGTGACGATGCGGTCTAAGATGATAGCAGGCTAACTTGGAAGGGGTGTGGCAGTGTACATTCAACCCATATCTCTAATATGTTTCTACACACCATTGTCCCGGAACGATATTAAAACTATGGCCTAAAGTCTAAACGTAATACCTTCGTAGTTTGGCCAGCATATCAACCCAACTAAATATACTACCTTTGCGAAATTGTATTCGCAAAATTATCGCGCCGTACTCGATTTTAAAATCGTTGCAAACACGAATAATATCGAGCCATAACCGCCGACTTATCGTAATCGACGTAGTCGCAGGTTTCAATCCCAGCGCAGAAAAATTTTGATATACGTATACATTGACATAATAGTTACGCATTTTTGGAACGTAGTTCCTTATCGCGCGGTGCGGAAGGGGGCTAGACGGAAAAAATTAAGACAAAATTGAACCGACACTTTTTTGAATGTTAATTTGTGCATTGTGTTCAATATTTTCACACTACAATATAAGATTTTTCCCTAATTTTTTATAACTTAAAAATAAGTTATAATAAATTAGGGAAAAATTCCACGTGTAGAAATTATTTAAAATAAAATAGAAAATAGAAAATTCAGTCTGTCGAGCTGGGTTTCGAACCATCGACCTTTAACTGTTTAGCGACTGTAGAAACCACAAGGCTACGGAGATCTTATATTGTAGTGTGAAAATATTGAACACAATGCACAAATTAATTAATCAAAAGAAACTTCGTTCCATCTGGGTGTCCCTTGACACCTCTCAAGTTTTGTATCTTGTCTGGTCTAGTGGAAGACTTTATTTAGCGATTTAGCGTTCTGGGATGTGGGGTGTAGAAACCAATTAGGGATATCATCGTCCCACCCATCACTATCATATCACCCATCAACGGCTCACTACTGAGTGCTACTCTCCTCTGAGAGAAGGGTTGTAGGCTATATAGTCCACCATGCTGGCCCAATGCGAATTGGTAGACTTCACACACCTTCAAGAGCATTATGGAGAACTAGTGTGCAGGTTTCCTCAACACCTCTTCACCGTTAAAGCATGTGATATTTAATTGTTTAAGTTTTAAGTTGTTATAAAGTTTTCTCACAATCTCATAATATTATTTGTACATTTTTCCTCAAAAAAATCTCAGTAAGAATACTCAGAAGAGTAAAAATGTAAATAACACCTGTTGAAACATGGACGGTTAAAGCAGTTCAGTAGTACAAGTATGATAACGAATGATAATGATCACAATGACTTGCATTTCAGCACCCTATTAGTGTTTGATGCTTGTAATTTGATACAGCGTCAATTCGAGCCATGACTGGCTATTGTTAGGTGTCATACTCATACATACTTGGGAGTTGTAGAGAGATTGTAGGTATACAGGTTAAGTATATAAAGTTTACTGACCGTTTTTCCTTATGCTATACTTTAGTAACAACAAATGTTTCAAATCGTTATCATTATAAAAATATTTCTCGTATTCCTCATTGCTGAGGGTCATGAGCCCTTCCCATATATTATAATGGCAGGAGTTTTGTTGGATTTGTTGTACTGGGTTTTTTGCCTTTAATAAAAATTATTATTATTATTATTATTATCATCTTTATTTACTTTTACTCATATTATTTACATTTTTAAATATTTCATTATAAAACAAAAATAAAAAAAAAATATTTAAAAATATAAAAAATAGCGGTCCACCGGTCTCGGGAACAGGGTCCAAGCAACCGGCGGTCAGGGCCCCAGAGAGAGGAACCTCCTGACGATGCAAGCCGTGTCCAGGAGTACAGCCTTCTGGATCTGGCCCTTGACCCAGCTACCCAACGAGAGCCTCGAAAGATGTTGGTCGAGGCTTTTGGCTATAAGACCATTAGCGGTTATCACTATCGGTACAATGATTGCTGAGTCTACATTCCACATGGCGACAACCTCGTGCGCTAAGTCGAGATACTTGGTGAGTTTCTCTTTCTCGGCTTTCACGAGGTTTTCGTCATGCGGGACAGCAACATCAACAATCATTGCACGGCGCTCTGATCGATCTATCACCACTATGTCAGGCTTATTGGCTACAATAGTCCTGTCTGTAATGATAGATCGATCCCAGTACAGTGTGATATGACCATTTTCAAGAACTGGGTCGGGCACATACTTGTAGTACGGTACCTCCGATTCCACAAGATTGTATTTCAAGGCAAGTTGCTGGTGGATAATCCTGGCCACTTGGTTATGTCTGTGTAAGTATTCGCCGTTAGCTAGATGAGAACAACCAGAAACAATGTGACGGATAGTTTCTCCAGGACGGCGACATGCCCGACATATGTCTACCGTTCCATCCTTCACTATGTATTTTCTGTAATTGTTCGTCATCATGACCTCGTCCATAATTGCACACACAAACCCTTCGGTTTCCCCAAAGAGGTCACCAAAGCGCAGCCAGGCCACGGACGCTTCAAAGTCAACATCAGGCCCGTGGAGGGCCCGATAAAAGCGTCCGTGAAGCTCCTTACCTTGCCATACAACCCTGCGGTCATTGGTACTGAGCACCACAGGTATGCGCCAGTTCTCTTTAGCCAAGGAGAGCGGCGTCAGACCCCTGTCCACTGCGACCACATCGCGGTGCATCTCCGTCTCGGCGTGGAGAAAGTACTCCCTGAGACTGCACACCTCGCGGTTGTGGAGGGTTTTGGCATTCAAAAGGCCTCTTCCCCCACACTTCCGCGGGATGTACAGCCTCATCACCGAGGAGCGCGGGTGATGCATCCGATATGCGGTCAGCAGCGCACGAACTTGTCTGTCCAGGGCGTCAAGCTCAGTCTGAGTCCACCTGAGTATGCCGAAGGAATACATCAAGACCGGCATGACCCAACCGTTGAAGGCGCGCACCTTATTGCCGCCCGACAAAAGGCTTTTCAGCACTTTCTTCAGACGGCCAAGGAAACGCTCCCTCACCGACTGCCTCATGTCGGCCTCTCTGATACCTAACGCCTCCGCCATGCCCAGGTATTTGTAGGTTTCAGTTGGGGAGAGCGATCTGAGGTATATGGAATCCGAGAGCTCAACACCCTCAGATTCCACAATCCTCCCTCGCTTTACATGCATGACCGCACATTTGTCCACACCAAATTCCATCCTAATGGAATCACTAAAGGCTTTAGTTACCTTTAGTAACTCTAGTAGATGTGATTTGTTGGGGGCAATGAGTTTTAGGTCATCCATGTAAAGGAGGTGTGATATAACCTGACCACCTCTCCTCAACCGGTAACCTAGCCCTGAATTCTCCAAGAGAGTACTCAGAGGATTCAGAGCCAGGCAAAACCACAAAGGACTGAGGCTATCGCCCTGGAATATGCCTCGCTCAATCCTTATAGGCTCCGCGCTCCCCAGGGTCCGACGACACCCTGGATAGTGAAGGACCGTCCTCCACTGCCCCATACACGTCTGTAGGAAGGCGCGTAGTACTGTGTTTACTTTGTACAGTTCCAGCACCTTCATGAGCCATGTATGGGGCACAGAGTCGTAGGCCTTCTTATAGTCTATCCAACATGTCGACAGATCCTTTCGGGAGCGCCGAACCTGTTGACAAATGGCCATATCAATGAGGAGAAGCTCCTTAGTACCACGGGAGCCATTCCTACATCCGTTCTGAGAATTAGACATGATGGATTTTGTATCGATGTGATCGTTAATTTTCGTTCTCAGAATGGATGTAAGAAGTTTATACAATGTTGGTAGGCACGTAATCGGCCTATAATTTTTGGGCTCCGTGGTACTACCTGATTTATGGAGCAGGAGGGTAATACCTGTTGTCAGAAACTGGGGTAGCGACTCTGACTCTAGAGATGATTGGAATTGGGATGCCAAACGAGCGTGCGAGCTGCGTAGCCACTTTATCCAAAAGTTGTGCAGCCCGTCCGGCCCAGGGGATTTCCAATTGGGCAGGTGACGGGCTGCAGTGGCCACGTCTTCAGGGGTTATAGTAACTAGGTCCATTTCTGGAATTTGATCGCACGCTCTTTCTACATCCCACGTCCAATCACCCTCAGTGTGAGCGACAGGCGCCGACCAGATGTTGCGCCAGAATGATGTCATGGCTTCATCATCCGGTAGGCGCGCATCGGTGACACCTTGGTCAGGGTGTTCCCAACCTCGGTATACCCGCCTTTGATCGCTTTGGAAAGTGCGATTCAGGGTATATCTCTCGACCCGGCACTTGTACCTGCGAATACGGCTAGCCCATGCCGAGACCTTCTGTTTCAGGAAGTCAATGCGCTCAGTGACGCGCGCCATATAATCTTGAGGGCTGATATCAGTCCCTAAGAAAGCGCGCCTCACAAAGCGCATGACTCTAGGGCGAGTGTTGCCCTCCCTGAAGCAGAGTAGTTTTCCAATGAGTGCCCTAGCCCCATCAATACGACGTTCGATCCTGCACTGCCAGGCTGGTGCGGCAGGCTTCGGTCGTGTTGCTGTATCATTATTAATAAACTTTACATTAGCAACACGACATGCCGCAACAGCCGCGCAGTACAGAATCGAATGTGTGTCGGAAAGGTCTTCGCTGCTGTCAAAATAACTCGGCAGCAGCGAATCCAGGGCACCCATTAGCGCTTTGTTCTTATTTTTCATGGGCAACCGAGGTAACCGCGGTCTAAACTCGGGTGGTGAAGATCTATATTCCCGAATAGCACTCTCCAAAGCACTCCTCAATTGTTCACTACACTGGGTACTTACATGTGCAGCCCCGCCATCCTGTCCCTCACCAGCCTGAGTGGGCTGCAGCGAAATCGCATGAGCAGTTTGCGATTGTGCTGGAGCTTGCGGTGAGGAGGGGGTAGCGCGGTTACATTGCAGTTCAGAGCGAAGCCGATCAAGCACGGCGTTGTCCAGCATGTGATTACGCTGAATAACCCGCACCTGGTCCGACAGTCGCTGAGCCGACACATTGAGAGCTGGTTCAAGGATCTGAAACAAAGCATGCATCCTAGCACGGTACGCGGTCATGTTGGTTCCACCCTCAGTAGCCCCTAAGTATGCGCGCATGACATTTTCATTGATGGATGTTGTCCATCTCATGCGCGACACACTACCGCCGGAAGCGGGGACCCTATCAGAAGCCGGTGGGCCTCGGGATCCCAAGCAAGTCGGCGGCCGGCCTCTCCCACGACGATGTACTGGTGGTGGCGACGTCGGCGGGGAGAAAAACTCGTCGCTCGAACTCGACGCAACTGCAGCATTGGGCGTGGTCCCGGGTGGCTGCGAGGCGGGGTTGAGTGACGAGTCCGGGGATGGTGTTTGTGCGTTCCGTGCCCTGGATCGTGTCAGCATTCTATATTATTAATTTCTTTTGTATTCATTATATGGCATCTATTGACAGCTTGTGTCAGTTATATTTCTCGGGCTATTTTAATTTTCTTCATGGTGTCTGCTTCTTCTAATTAGGTTTTGGTTCTTCTAATTAGTTTTTAGTTTGGTAAATTTATTAAATTAAATCTAAAATTCTATTGAGATCGGTTGTATAATAATTATTTCGGCGAAAATGTAACGGAGAAAAAATATATCGTATGCTGACATTTAGGGTTGCCAGGTATTATTATTATTATTATAATAACGCTATGGGTTACCAGATCCTTCGGCTTATCACCTAAGAGAAAAGGATTTCGACTATTCGTATTCGGTTTTAACGTTTATCATGGTTTAACATATAGGTTACTTTTATCTCAGTAAAATATAGAGTTCCGCGGGAATTCAAACCCATCATCTACTAATGAATATAACACCAATAATTTGTCTTTTGGCATTCCACAGAAAAGTACAAGATAAGAAAACTGAGCATATGATAATATATTTTACTAAAAACTCAATCTTATTAGGTTTGTATGGAACCTTATTGGATTCACTTTCGATTGATTTTGGTACTCAAGGATGATTATACGAGTCTGCTCGCGAAATTAATGTGGTTTTTCGCAATTTGTAAACTAATACGACAAACTAGGCTAATGGCATTCTAATTGCGCCAGTAGAATTATCATCTTCACAGGTTTACATAAAAATCTTTACTTGAAAGTGACCAGTTTAAGAAATTAATCAAAATACTGAGTTGGACATGAGTTACTCACAAATTAGTCGATATTTTGATTAATTTCTTAAACTGGACACTTTCAAGTAAAGATTTTTATATAAACCTGTGAAGATGGTATATACTGCTATTGTCGCAATTAGAATGCCATAAGCCTACTTTGTCGTATTAGTTTACAAATTGCGAAAAACCAAATTAAATTTGAATTTCGCGGGCAGAACTGTGTCTTCCACTTTAAGATAAGGTTTTAGTCCCTAGTTAGTAGTTAGTAATTGCCAATGAGTTTAGTAGTTGAATATTTATTTTCGCTTTAGATTACGTCATGAATGAATTGCGTCTTTTCATTTCTAGGCATTCGGTTTTATCATAACAACAGCTGTTACTGAAATGGGTATGCCTGGTGGCATGACTCAACATTTTTAAATTTGAAAGTAAATTAAAATAAATCAGAACTAAAAGACAGATTTTATGTACATACTACACACTACTACAGCTTTAGCCCGTGACTTCGTCCGCGTGGAGTTAGGTTTTGAAAAATCCGCGGGAACATTCTGTTTTTTTTTTTTGCAGGATGAAAGGTAATTAGCAGGTAATTAGAAAGGACATAGACTGTATCACTCTCAAAGTCCTCAACTATACCTACCCCTCGCCCTATCACGTCGATCCGTGCCCCGTTGTGTTGCGTGGTTGAAGGACAAACAAACACACTCTCATTTATAATATTAGTACCTAAGGGTTGGATCATTTTACAACCAATTTTGATTGTGTTTTCAAATTAAGGGTTTTTTAAATTGGATTTTCTTATTTGTATAAATGAATGATTAAAAGCAAAGCAACATTATTTTATATTTCTACTAGCTCATGCCCGCGACTTCTTCCGCGTGGATTTAGATTTTAAAATCCCTCGGGAACTCTTTGATTTTCCGGGGTAAAAGGAGGCTATGTCACTCTCCAGGTCGCTCGATCCGTCGCGATCGAAAGACAAACCAACTAACCAGTAAACCGACAAACAAATACACTTTCACATTAATAATATTAGTATGAATTATAAGATTATATATTTCTATTCTATATAAATTTAAATCATTATATTCTTTTTAAATTTCCATTCTCTAACCGCAGGTGTCCCAGTAAGGTTACGGAAGGAATTCTTTAGATGGCTCCGGCAAGTCCCCTTCGTGAGGAGAAAGATAGAAGAGAAGATGTCGGAAATTAAGAAGGACTTCAGGAAGGACGTCGCGAGGCGTCTGGCCGGCGTGACAGTCCACCGACAACTGCCGGAACATGGCTTCACGGCCGAACAGGTGGCCGAAGAGATCAAACAGCACCTTGTTTTGGGTGAGTAGATATCTACTCAGTCAAGGCTCTACCACTGGTTCGGAAAGCAGATTCAGCAGAGAAGAGCTCATAAAAACTCAGCCACGCGTTGCTGTGACTTAGTAGGTAGATAGTGAACGATGTTAGAGTTGTATCCATGGGCGTCGCCAAGGGGGGGTAGGTAGGGGCAGCTGCCCCCCCCCTAGACATTTGAAAAATATAGTACTAGTATCTCAATGCATAAGTTTTATTTATTCATACTTTTCCCGTCCTCCATAATAAACTCAACTTGCTCCCCCCTTGGCCATCGGCTGGCGACACTCTTGGTTGTATCTGTCGCAGTGAGATAGTTGAAGCCGTTTTATAGCTATAAACCTAGGTTTATAGTTATAACACGGCTATATATATTCTATTAATATATCTATACGAAAGATATGACTGTATAGTCATCATCATTGCAACCCATCCATTACAGGTACTTGAATGAGAAGTTTTTAGGCAGCTACCGCTTATATGCACCTTGGAAAAAGTCATCATCATCATCATCATGAGCAACTTACGTCATAGAGAAAGGTTATAGTCGGCCATGCTGACCCAATATTTTATTTTATCTGTTAGATATATACTAGACACTTTATCAGCAAGTGGTGAAACAGGACATAAATTCTTTTGCTTCAGGTGCTTACGACTGGAAAGGCGGTAACGTCTCCGGCGCAGTGTACCACGTCAACGAAGAGATAAGCAAAGTGGCGTGCGAAGCGTACGCGCTCACCGCGTACACCAACCCGCTGCACGCGGACGTGTTCCCCGGCGTCAACAAGATGGAGGCCGAGATCGTGCGGATGACGGTGAACCTGTTCAACGGGGACGAAGAGTGCTGTGGAACTGTGAGTACCCCTTCGGTTACATGCTCGCCTGGTACTGAACGAAGAGATAAGCAAAGTGGCGTGCGAAGCGTACGCGCTCACCGCGTACACCAACCCGCTGCACGCGGACGTGTTCCCCGGCGTCAACAAGATGGAGGCCGAGATCGTGCGGATGACGGTGAACCTGTTCAACGGGGACGAAGAGTGCTGTGGAACTGTGAGTACCCCTTCGGTTACATGCTCGCCTGGTACTGAACGAAGAGATAAGCAAAGTGGCGAGCGAAGCGTACGCGCTCACCGCGTACACCAACCCGCTGCACGCGGACGTGTTCCCCGGCGTCAACAAGATGGAGGCCGAGATCGTGCGGATGACGGTGAACCTGTTCAACGGGGACGAAGAGTGCTGTGGAACTGTGAGTACCCCTTCGGTTACATGCTCGCCTGGTACTGAACGAAGAGATAAGCAAAGTGGCGTGCGAAGCGTACGCGCTCACCGCGTACACCAACCCGCTGCACGCGGACGTGTTCCCCGGCGTCAACAAGATGGAGGCCGAGATCGTGCGGATGACGGGGATCCTGTTCAACGGGGACGAAGAGTGCTGTGGAACTGTGATTACCCCTTCGGTTACATGCTCGCCTGGTACTGAACGAAGAGATAAGCAAAGTGGCGAGCGAAGCGTACGCGCTCACCGCGTACACCAACCCGCTGCACGCGGACGTGTTCCCCGGCGTCAACAAGATGGAGGCCGAGATCGTGCGGATGACGGTGAACCTTTTCAACGGGGACGAAGAGTGCTGTGGAACTGTGAGTACCTCTTCGGTTACATGCTCGCCTGGTACTAAACCAGTTTTTAAAAAAAATTGGTTGTCTGTAAAGTCGGTTTACGGACGATAGTTCAGCCAGTGTTCATCGATTTATAAGACGTTATCACGTCAAAAATAAGGTGTAAACAAAGGTGTCATAGACAAACATTTCACACACAATTGGGTATTTGACTGTTGTCAAACTTACAATCGAAAATGTAACATGTAAGAATAACATTGGTAAAAACAGAAATAAATCGGTCTAAAAACAAATAAGTTATAGAGCTTTAAAGTTTCCTGTCAGACAGAGAGAGCGCTACTTAGTGTGATGTCATAATTCAGCAGCTCCATACACGCTCCATAGAAAATATCGTTTTAGAAAGAAACAGATACAGTCACAGTAAAACAGCTTATAATTATTACGAGACTAGTAAATATATTTAAAAAGAGAAATGGCATTATGATAGATTTAAATAAATAAATAAATAACAGTCAAAGACCCAATTTTACATAAGAATATATTTGTCTGTGACACCATCCAGAAAGGGTGTACCGGTCAGCCTTGTGCCCTGCATCATGATTCATGCCTACACATGCATGCATATACACATGGATGCTGATATTCAGATGTGAGTGCTGTGACCCGGGTGACATCACAGCCAACGAAACTTGTACTTAAACTATTGAATTTTCTTGTTACGATTGCGTTAAACTTTTGGATTGCTCTGAATACAGTCAAATGGATAATATACACTGTGTAACAGCCGCACGCGCCCGCTGACGGCAGCCGCTCGCATTTAGGTACCTCTTCACTTTTAGATGTTACTAACATTTTTTTACGTGTCTATTTTATTAACTGTCTTGACTATGAACAGTAACTGTTCAGTTAAGATTTTCATTAATGGTACACCTACATATTAATGTATACGTAGCTAAAAGGACTGTTGTTCCTTTTTTTACATGGCTTTTGTTACATATTGTATAAATGCGAAAGTGTGTTTATTTGTTGGTTTGACTTTGACATTTTCATTTCATTAAGCTTTTAAGTGTAGCTTCATAGGATCAAATCTTCATATTCTCTGATCGCGATCAATTTGCTCTTATTCATTGAGGAGTTTCGTCATCCATCACCAAAGATATTCATCAGATTTTCACCAAATTTAAATAGGACCAACCTTACGGTGACCTTTCAAATAAAAAAAATATTGAAATCGGTTTAGATTTGACATAGTTATGGAGTAACATCCACAAAAAAAATATGTACGCGTCGAATTGATAACCTTATTCATTGTAAGTTTTTATGGTCTCTATAGAAAGGTTTTATTTTCCAGGTAACCACAGGAGGTACTGAGTCCATAATGATGGCATGCAAGGCATTCCGAGACCTAGCCTACAGTAAAGGCATAACCAACCCTCAGATGATTTTGCCGTCGACCGCGCACACGGCTTTCGACAAAGCTGCCCAATACCTTGGCATCGGCGTAGTAACTGTGCCTGTTTCCTCAGAGACGTATACCGTAGATATTGACGCAGTTCAAAGGGCAATTGGAAGGAGGACGTGCATGGTGAGTTTTTATCTCTTTCCTTTGAAAATGAAAAATTAAAATATTCTTTATTGTACACCACAGGCACAGTAGAATTATGTAAACAGTACGGAAACTACCTACAAACGTTCGAAACGGCTCACTCACACAAACATGCGCACCGACGAGACCAAAAAGCGGCACTCACTACTGACAGTCCCGTGAGGACCGCTTTTTGGTCTCGTCGATGCGCATGTTTGTGTGAGTGAGCCGTTTCGAACGTTTGTAGGTAGTTTCCGTACTGTTTACATAATTCTACTGTGCCACAGGATAACAGCTTACATGACTAATACATACATAAAAGAAATTGTGTATCATTTAAGTATTCTTTTCTCCCTCGCACTTACGACAAAGGCGCCCAGTATATAGGCCTCAATGTAGTAACTGTGCCTGTTTCGTCGGAGACAGGATGTGCAGTTTAAGGGGCGATTGGAAGGAGAACGTGCATGATGGATGAGCTTGTCTCTTTCCCTCGTTCACCATTAATATATTCTCTTCCACCTCGCACTTACGACAAAGGCGCCCAGTGTCTTGGCATCAGCGTAGTAACTGTGCCTGTGAGTGAATGGTGAGTTTTCGTCTCTTTCCCAAACGAGCATCATCTAGTGTATTTTATAAAGAATAAAGGGATTAGAATAGGATTCAAAAGTCAGCGAAGTTTTCCCCGGGTCGTCTTACAAATCTCACAATACATTCATCATTGACGCGAACGAAGTGAGCGCAAAATTTTGTTGTCCTTGTTTAAGAACAACTCGTTTTATTTTTATAGGTAGGTTTTTAAACATTGGTATTTCTTTATTTATGTTTTTTTTGTTCTATTTACATATTATACTATGTGGCATACTATTAATTGGTATACTTAAATAAATCTATATAAAAAATCTATGTTTGTATGTTTGTCCTCTATGCATTCCAAAACCTTTGATCAGATTGTGATGAAACTTTGGTAGGCTGTTTGCGAGGGTTCCTGGCCCAAAAAATGCATAATATAAATTCTTTATACTTTACGTGGCATTCCAACGCAAGCTGGGTACAGCTAGTTAAATATAATATACGAAACAAATTATTCTTATAGGACTGTAACTATAAAGCCCCTTCCAGATAGTCGGGTCGGCGCCCAACTTCCCGTACGGCACGATGGACGACATAAAGGCGCTGTCAGACATCGCGATAGAGTACGACGTGCCGCTGCACGTGGACGCGTGTCTGGGCGGCTTCATCGCCGCGTTCATGCCGCGCGCCGGACACGACGTGCCGCCCTTCGACTTCAGGCTACCCGGCGTCGCGAGCATATCGGCTGACACGCACAAGGTGAGCTTGTTTGTCTCCTTCATACACATTTCGTTCGCTCTCTCTGTCTCTCTATCGTGCTCTCTTTCTCTCTCTCTCTATCTCTCTGTGTCCCTGCATTGTTTAGGATTGTGTCCCCTTTCCATCTTTATATTATAAATGCGAATGTAAATTCAAATGCATTCATACAAATTTCGTTCGCTCTCTTTCTCTCTCTCTCTCTCTCTCTATCTCTCTCTATCTCTCTCTATCTCTCTCTGCATTGTTTAGGATTGTGACCCCTTTCCATCCTTATATTATAAATGCGAAAGTATGTTCGTTTGTTGGTTTGTCCTTCAATTACGCAGCAACGGAATAACGGATCGACGTGATTTTTTGCATGCGTATAGTTGAGGACACAGGCTACGTTATATCCATGAAAAGGGGATTTTTATATTCTAAGCCCACGAGGATGAAGTGTTGGACAAAAACTAGTTATTCAATTAGTTGGAGTTTTTTTGGGATAATAATATGGTGGATTCCCAGATCCTTACCCAAGTCCCAAGTCGTATGACTTGACTATGAGCCGATTTCACCAACGTAAAATAAGTTTTATCCGGGCATAAATTTGATATTTTGACAGTATTTTCAATACAAAAACTGTCAGAACGCCCAATTTATACCTCGGTAAGACGTCACTTAACGTTGGTGAAATCGGCACTAAGAGAATGAGATTTCGACTATGGCTCTTAAAAGCACGAATGGAGCGAAAAGGCCGAATTTGGATTTAGTTTGATTGCTTAAGTTGTTTATCTCCGATTTGCATTGACTCAACATCTTGGCCTATAGCTCTTCTCTGAGCGGAGACCTGCACTCATTAGACAGTGGTCTGCTGTTGCTGATGATGATGATGATGATGATGATGATGATGGTGATGATTATATGTTTCAGTACGGCTACGCGCCAAAGGGAACGTCGGTGATAGTGTACCGCAAGCCGCAGTACCGCCACTGTCAGTATACCGTCAGTACGGAGTGGCCGGGCGGGGTCTACGGCTCGCCCACCGTCAACGGTACTGTATATTGGATGTTCATCCCTACTAATATTATAAATGCGAGAGTGTGTTTGTTTGTTGGTTTGTCCTTCAATCACGCCGCAACAGGGCTACGGATCGATGTGATTTTTTGCATAGAGCATAGTTTCTATCCCGGAAAATCTAAGAGTTCCCGAGGGATTTTAAAAACTAAATCCACGCGGATGAAATCGCGGGCATTAGCTAGTAATGTTATAATCACCACATCACATGTCACCAACATAGCTCAGCGAGTCGCGAAACTGAAGCGGAAATGGGCGGGGCACATAGTTCGAAGAGCTGTG
Source organism: Oeneis ivallda (assembly GCA_029955525.1). Taxonomy (NCBI): domain Eukaryota; kingdom Metazoa; phylum Arthropoda; class Insecta; order Lepidoptera; family Nymphalidae; genus Oeneis; species Oeneis ivallda. The sequence goes on along the minus strand of JARPMR010000012.1, from coordinate 4,335,632 downwards.
ATGGTCGTTGGGGTCCCAAGGTGCTGGAGTGGTTCCCGCACCGGGAAACGCAGTGTTGGCAGACCCCCCACTAGTTGGACCGACTTCAAAAGAGTCGCAGGGAGCCGCTGGATTCAAGCGGCGCAATACCGAAGCCTGTGGAGGTCCATGCAGGAAACCTTTGTCCAGCAGTGGACGTCTATCATACTAATATTATAAATGCGAAAATGTTTTTGTTAGTTTGTTGGTTTGTTGTTTTGTCCTTCAATCACACTGCAACAGAGCTACGGAGCGACCTGATTTTTGCATGGGTATAGTTGAGGAAATGGAGAGTGGACATTAGGCTACTTTTATCCCGGAAAATCAAAGAGTTCCCGAGGGACTTTAAAATCTAAATCCACGCGGATGAAGTCGCGGGCATCAGCTAGTAGGTTGATAGAGAAGAAGAGAATGTTATAATACTCAGTTAAAATAATTCACAATATCATTGATATTATTGCGCCCTATCTTGCTTTAATTTTTAATAAGTCTGTAGATTCTGGATCTTTTCCAGACCTGATGAAATGTAGTAAATTAATACCTCTTTTTAAATCAGGAAGCAAATGTGACCCGAATAACTACAGACCAATTTCAATTTTGCCAACTCTCAGCAAGATATTTGAAAAAATAATGCTCAACCAACTGCTTCTACACTTTAATTTAAATAAACTTCTTCACCCTGAGCAGTACGGTTTTACTAAGGGTCGATCAACAACCGATGCAGCCGCAACGCTGTTGCAACACCTATTCGATGCATGGAATAACTCACAGAATGCCATTGGTATTTTCTGTGATTTATCAAAAGCTTTCGACTGCGTTGATCACGAGACCCTTTTGCTTAAACTGAGCCACTATGGTATTAAAGATTTTGCGCTTAGCCTCATTGCGTCTTATCTTAGTGATCGTGTTCAAATAGTATGTGTCGATGATGTGAAATCATCCGGATCAGCCTCGGTAATGGGTGTACCCCAGGGTTCTATTCTAGGTCCATTCATGTTTTTGATTTACATAAATGATTTACCATATTTTGTCCAAAATACTTGCGATATTGTACTATTTGCTGATGATACGTCTTTGATTTTTAAAGTCGATAGGACGAAAGACAATTTTGACGATGTAAATATTGCATTATCTCAAGTTTCTGAATGGTTTACGGCAAATAATCTACTTTTAAATGCTAAAAAAACCAAGTGTGTTGAGTTTTTATTGCCCAACACCAGAACTGTCAGTAAAAATTTAAAGATAAGTAATGAACCTTTGAAAAGTGAGGACTCCACAGTGTTCTTGGGATTAACCCTGGACTCAAAACTGCAATGGGGCACCCATATAGCAACACTTGCTGGCAAGCTTAGCTCTGCTGCTTACGCTGTTAGGAAGATTCGACAGTTAACTGACATAGAAACTGCAAAAATTGTTTATTTTGCATATTTCCATAGTATTATGTCATACGGAATCTTATTATGGGGTAAAGCAGCCGATATTGGAAAAATTTTTGTATTGCAGAAGAGGGCAATTCGCGCAATATATAATTTAAAACCGCGGGATTCCCTTCGAGAAAAATTTAAAGAAATAGGCATTCTTACAGTAGCTTCACAATATATTTACAACAATATAATATTTGTCAGACAAAACATCGTGAATTACAAAAAAAAAAGGTGATTTACACGATAGGCAAGTTAGAAATCCAAACAGGCTCGTGATTCCTCGATGTCGCCTCAAGAGGGTCCGAAAGACATTTGTGGGAATGGGCGTAACGTTTTATAATAAAATTCCACAGTCGATCTTAGACTTGCCTTTACACAAGTTTAAGAAATCAGTAAAAACTAATCTCATGAAAAAAGCATATTATGCAATTGAAGACTATTTAGATGATAAAAAAGCGTGGACATAATTCTTTCCAGCGATTCATGAGACAGCAGGTGGTAATTGAACTGTTTAACTATTCTATTGAATGTAAACTTATTTTGAAAAGAGCAACTGCCGAGTTTCTTGCTGGTTCTTCTCGGCAGGAACGGCATTCCGAACCAGTGGTAGACTCATCGACGATTCGAAAGCACTTGTAAAAAAGTTTATTTGAATAAAAAACATTTCTATTCTATTCTATTGTATTCTATTCTACTCAAAGCTCGATATATTTCATTTATCCAAAATATTTTAAAAAAGAGTTAATAAGCTTTTATCGTAAAACATAGACACTAATACATGCGCACGCACAAACAACGCACGCACATACGCAATAAATAAAATAGGTACTAAAATAATCTATTTTAGAACTTAACCTAGAACTTTAACCGTTCAAGTTCAAGTACTGACATTCGAACCTGTCAGCAATTGCCGCACACGCATGGAAGACCACTAGCTTCTGCCCGCGACTTCGTCCGCGTTGAATAGTTTATTGGTCTTAGAGTGATGATATATACAATATAGCCTTCCTGCGCTTAAATGCGCTATCTAACACTGAAAGAATTTTTCAAATCGGACTGAAAGAATTTTTTAATCGGACGGATGGGCTATCTAACACTGAAAGAATTTTTCAAAACAAACTCTTCAGCTTTATATATTTAAAAAAAAAGTAAAGATTTTCGCATGGCAATTTTTAAAAATAAAAACGTTACAATTTGAATTTCTTCCGCAGTCAATTACCGGTATTTATATTTGAAGTAAACCTTCTCTGAGAGGAGACCTGCGCTCGGTAGTGAGCTGTTGATGGGTTGATGATGATGATATTTGAAGTACTAAGTAAAGGAAGCTCATGTAAAAATTGTATAACACATCGGTGTGGTGGTGGTTTGTCTGGCTGCTCGTAGCTCCCACTGCAAAACGCGATACAGGTTAAGAAAATAAGTTGAAAAGACTTGTGTTTTGAATAGAATAGAATAAAAATGTTTTATTCAAATAAACTTTTTTTACAAGTGCTTTTGAATCGTCGATGAGTCTACCACTGGTTTGGAATGCCCTTCCTGCCGAGAGGAACCAGCAAGAAACTCGGCGGTTGCACTTTTCAAAACAAGTCTACTATTCAATAGATACTATTATAGACACTGTAGAGATTGGTTATGCCATAATGCAAATAATGTTAATATGAGCTTATTAAGAGGCAGATCGTCATCATCATCACCAGAACATCCGCAGGTAGCCGCGCGGGCGGGCTGATCGCGGCGTGCTGGGCCACCATGATGTTCGTGGGCCACGCCCGCTACGTGCAGATGACGGACGAGATCATCACCACCGCCAGATACGTCGAGGCCGAGTGAGTCACATCTTACCATCATTTCAACAGCAGGGGGTATTTGGCCTTAGGCAAGTCTGAGTCAAGAACACATCACCGGTGATGTTCTTTAAGCCACATGGTCTGGTCCTGTGTCAAGTCCATGGTTCCCGTGCTGTGGCGATGCACTCGCTGCTTCTGAAATCTGCGTCACGTAAACTCGCAGAAGATTGCGTTTGCGAGGTACGCTGGTGACGAATAATGCAGGAGTTTGAGAGTTAGTCGAGTCTATTCATACGTGAGAAGTTAAGGTGGTTCGTCACGGTTGGCGGAAGCGGCGCTTTAGTGCTGTAAGGCACCACAGCGCCAATAGATGGCGTTGATTTTCTAAGTCTCTTTTTTTATTATAATATTATATTCTAACAAAGTTGCTTAGGTTAAATCGGCTTGGCATCCCGCTGCCCACGAGATAGTATAAAAAATTTATTACAATGTAATAGCTTCATATTAATATTGCAAAATGATTATTTTGAAAAGAGCAACTGCTGAGTTTCTTGCCAGCTCATCTCAGCAGAATCCGCTTTCCGAACCGGTGGAAGATTCAGACTTGTGATAAGTGCCACAGGTTGGCCTACGTGAAATAAATAGTTATGAATATTTTTTTTGAGAATGTTCATACCATGTTTGTTTCACCTTTGAATCAAGAGTGAATAGCCATCTTCTAGACAAGCGCGCTGAACCTAAGGTAAGCGCATCTTTACTTACCATAAAAGGTGCGATTGTCTAAAGTTATTCCATTGATCGTAGTCATATTCGACGACATTAGCGTCAAAATAATAGTCAAACCTTGATTGTATTGTCACAAATTCAAACGACGACGAACGAACGAACGATTCACGACGTCAAACGAGTCGCATGGATCCGCTGGATTCAGGCGACGCAAGTCCATGTAAGAGACCTTTGTCCAGCACTGGACGTCTATCGGTTGACAAAGAAGAAGAAGAAGAAGAAGATCGTATTAATTCCAGGCTCCGCAAGATCGAGGGTCTGTTCATCTTCGGCAAGCCCGCGACCACGGTGGTGGCGTTCGGCTCCAAGCAGTTCGACATCTTCAAGCTGGCAGATGAGCTGCACAAGAGGGGCTGGAGCCTCAACACGCTGCAGTTCCCTTCAGGGTGAGTGGTGCTACTACAAACAGGACATTAAATCTTAACCTTAAATTTAATGCTTAACTAAATCGAAATAAGGTATATATTTCAATGCTCTGTGATCGACTTCGCAACATCGTAGCGCAGTTTTTTCTGGAGCATCGCAGAGCACGCTGGATTGTAATATAATAAACTTTATTTCGATCAGATAAGTATTAATTTCAATTGATAAATTTAAATCCTCTGCCATCCTGTCCGCCAGAGTGCGCAAGGTATTAGGCTCAAGCCACCGCCATATTGACTTGACAGCTTGAACAAAACGACTTCCCGGTGGTGCAGTGGTGAGCGCTGCGGCCTTCTAAATGGGAGGCGTCGGGTTCAGTTCCCGGCAGGGGCAATTTGGATATTTATAATTTCTGAATTGGCTCCCCAAGTAACAATTCGTTGTCGTATAAAAGTCGTGACAACGTTTTGTGTTTACCTTTTAGTCCTAAAGAAAGGTCGTATAAACGTTATTATAACGTTTACAAAACGCAAAAAAGGCCCCAGTTATAAGACCATTTGTCGTTTAATCGTCGCATAAAGGTCGCGACGATGACCATTTACGTCGTATAGACGTCCTGAGACGTTGCAGAATAGAACGTTTTGATTATATAGACGTTACGAGATAACCCTTACATAACTTGCTAAGTTATATAATGGACATATTAACGTTGTGAAGTGACTAAAACGTCGTATTAGCGTTATGCGAGTGACTGTTTTTTGTTGAAGTTGAAAAGAAATCGTACGTGCTCTTGTGAAAAAAATATAAACTAAAAATTTATGGTTAGAAAGCAAGTAAGTAAAACTAATTCCATTAAAAATTAATTATTCTATGTTTGTATTATATTGCGTAGCGTTGATTTCGACTGGAAACTTAATTTTTACGAGAAAGTATATATGAAAATATTATGAATATTTTAATGCCCCCCCGTGATTTTGTGTTTTATGCATTATATTTAAATAATTTCAAATTATGTCTTCATTCAAAACTTCCGGCCATGATGTTTTAGTTAGTGTCCAACCTCTATACGACGTTAATATAACTAGATGTCGTGTAAAAGTTTTTGTGACGACCATTGAAAACGCCATGTTTTAGACATTAGGGTTCCTCAAGCTAGGGTGTATAAACACTATTTTAGTGTATAATCACTATTTTTTTCTTTTATTATGTGTATTGATATATATTTCCTAACTAAAATTACAATCTAGCCTAATTATATGGCTAATGAGTAATTTTACTTTAACCTAAACTTTTAAATAGTTATCTCAGTTTTTTTCAATTCATTGAAGACACTTTTTTCTTGTGTTCTTTAAGGCCGCTCTGACACTAACCTATCACCAGTTACTATAATCACTATTAAATTTACTCTACTAAGAAGTAAGAATACTAGCTCTAGGCTAGCTATAGGGTTAACATTTTAATTTTTTTTAGTGTTACTGGCTCCCTAATAGTGTTTAGACTATGATGCCACCATGTCAGTCTGTTTTATATCAATATTACTTAGTATTAGTCTAAATTTATTATATCATACTCATAATATTATTTATTTTAGTATCTAATATATTACTACTAAAAACATAATCATATTATATCAATCCTTAATTCAGAAAACTAAGTTAGTTTTAATAAATAATATACCTATAAGAATAAGTATTATCTGCACAATTAATTATACAGAACCTTTTACTGAAAGTATGATACACTCTTTTCAATAGATTAATTATACAGAACCTTTTACTGAAAGTATGATACACTCTTTTCAATAGATTACAGAAGATTTTGGACGTACTTATTTGGTGTACTTTTCAATATCTGAAAAGATTTATTTACTTTTCGTTTGAAGGTCTCACTGCGTTATTTTTGTTTCCAATATTTTTTATTTGCGTCCATTTTTTCAATTTAAGTAATATTATTAGGTGTAGGATAAGTTGTATTAAAGTTGTGTCTAGACTCCTACTCAACTTTAAGTCTTATTAAAGTTGGAGTTTGACACTTATAGGACTTAATGTCTTGTAATAGTTATATTGCAGTCACAAAAAAACTACTTGGTTGTATAAAAGGCTTAAGGTGCATGTGCAGAGCTCGACTTTCATACATTTTTCTTTTTGATTAATCTTGAAAGATATACATTTTTTATTTTATTTAATTTGTTTTATCATTCCTTTAGGCCTTTTTATAGGCGCAAATACAAATTTCAGGCAAATATTTTCATTATTTATCATTATATTTCAATAAAAAAAGGGGCATCAAAACCTTTCAAATTACGAATGTGTGAGTGTCAATTTACATTTGGTTAATCAATTTTTTGGCGCCGTCTACCATGAAAGTTTAAAAACATTGTCAGCGCCATCTTTCAATAAACTGTAAAAGTACTTCGCTGGATATGGGATAGCTAGGAACCTATTAACAACCTATTTTATGAAGGTTCTTAACTAAGAACGAGAATTGAATTTACAATGGGTGTGTTCCGATAAACACTGCGAGCACTGCTCAGTGCTCTTACTGGTGAAAAATTCGTTCCGTTATGGACTGCCAGTACACTGCCGCAGTACCTACCCTAGGGACGTCATAAATCGCTACCATTTTTGTACTTTGAGCACTGGCGCTTTCAAGGTAAGGAGCTCTCAATACTTTGACCAAGTGATTAAAAAAATTACAGCGCCTAGAGATTTGAAAAATGGGGATGACAGTATACTGGACTGCGTTCCGTTTTAAACAGTTACCAGTATAGCAAATTAAAAAGGCAAGGCTTCACAGTATACTGAATTGACGTCACAGTATCAGTGGTCATACCCAATAATAGGTATTCACGTAGTCGCAATTCCTAGTTCCATGAGGTATTCACAGTAGTTACAGAGTTGCCATTTTCACGGAATGGTCACATTTATATCGTCGCTGTAGTTGGAAAATTAAATAACTACACTTTTTGCGAAATCGACTTTATTGCATTTTCAGAAAGACCAATTAAAGCCGCATCTTTCTGTAATTCTAATTTTTGATTATCTTTATTAATTAAAAAGATATATGAAAATGAATCTTGCAAGGCGCCACATTTGGAAAAATAAATACTGAAAAATTGATACAAAAGTTGCGAGGAAAAAGTAGATAACTTAGCAAAAAATAAATAAGTTCTCTCTTTGCATCACTTCGAGAGTGAATAAAATGCATAAAGTTAGTTATTTAGTTTTCCCTCGACACATATTCTGCTTAACAGGGGCCATGCAGTCCAGAAAAATTAATTAAAATCAGTTATTTAATTTTGCGTGTGTCATGATTGCAATGTAAGGGTACTTTTTAAATTGAAAAGTAAGTAAGTAAGATTCCACTGTCCAGTTTTCAGGCATCATTATTGTCAATATGGTAATGATGGTCCATATATGTCTAAGGGCTTGTACCGTACTACTGGGCGACCGACAAGGAGGATAATGGAAGGGAAATTAACATTGCTCACGAGTTAATTACAATGGCATAACACCCTTTGCCGATTACAAAAACTTAATAATTTTCGCATAATGAGATTAATACATGTTCGATTACAGGCGGTATGCACTATGCATCTATTCCTTCGTCACAAAGCAAAACATTGACGATTTTTAATCCTGAAATGGTTCTGAATAGGGTACTTGGAATTTGTAGCCATCAAGCTCAAGATTATGAGTAAAATAGATTTTGCCCCCGTGATCTCATCCGCATGAAATCAGGTTTAAATTGTGAAACACGTACTTCTTTATTTATAATCGAAAAGCTAAATCCCTGTCTTCATTTTTTATTGAAAGCTCAAATAGCAGGTTTCATTGATGTACTTAACTTGCAAAAATGTTTGACTACCGTAAAAACTTTCACCCCCTATTTAACCTCCATGGGGATAGAATTTCCAAAAATCCCTACTTATTAGATGCCTACATTATAAAAGGAACCTACTGTCAAAATTTCAAGCTTCTAAATCTAGTGGTTTAGGTTGTGCGTTGATAAATCAGTCAGTCAGTGATGATGACAAGTCTTTTTATAGGTAGAGAGCGTAAGAAGTCGTTTAATAAGTGAGTGGACTACTTAAGTCATCGGATGCTTTCCATTACTACATCTTTGATATCCCATCTACGCACACGAAGCGTTTAAGTCTTCATTTCTCGTTCGCACGACTAGGCTCCGGATATTTCTTCTGAAATCGTGGGTTTCCCGATACTACAAGAGTGAAAAGGCCAATCTTCAAGGCAAACGCGTTTCATCACTTCACTTCAGATCACTTTTCATCAGAGATGATAGTGATCAAGTGAGTACCTATAATGTATCGAATTTGTTTTTGTGAATGTTTTGTTTCCATAGAGTGAATGTATAAGAAAATTCTCATAAGTTACTTTAGCTAATCGGCTAATTGAAAAGCTTAATAAGTTCATAGATACTTGCGAATCGATGAGCATCTTTGAACTTCCTTAAGAGTTTGAGTTAGCCATTTGACAAACGTAACCATTGGTTTTAAACACTCGAATGATCATGATAAGTTGTTATCAAGTCAGATAGAAGAATGAAGGTGTTTCAGTGTTTTTTTCATTTTATTTTTAAGCTGTTAATAATAAGAAACGTTTTTTGTTGGTTTTACTTTAAAAAAACATTCTATTTTTGATCTAATGAGACACATGTATAGGATTTTCAAAGTTGAATAAGTAAACAATAGGTCTTTATAAAGCCTCACTTCTGTGGAAAAATTAAACAAAGGCACTTATATCGTTAGTTTTTCGAACTTAAATGGAATCTTGACGAAGAAAAACTAAATAACTGACATGGAAAAATAAATAAGTGTATCAATATTCAAAACTTTGGTGAGGGAAAACTAAATAATTGCATCTTATTTTTTTTCTCACAAACAAATTAATCAAAGTTTATGGCAAGTAGATTCGGACATAGATACAGTAAGAAACTTTAACATATATAAAATTGTTTATGAAAACAAAGTTATCGCCATTTTTGACGCAAAAAAACACTAAATCGCGTTTTACTCGCGATATTGGTTTTGTTAGTTATTTAATTTTCCAACTACAGCGACGATATATTGTCGCTGTAATTGGAAAATTAAATAACTACACTTTTTGCGAAATCGACTGTTGCATTTTCAGAAAGTCCAATTAAAGCCGCATCTTTCTATAAGTCTAATTTTTGATTATCATCATTGATTAAAAAGTTATATGAAAACTAGCTGACCCAGCGAACTTCGTACCGCCAGCAAAAATATTTAGTGGTTGGTCACCCTTATCATTTAGGGCTATGAAAAATAGATGTTGGCCGATTCTCAGACCTACCCGATATGCTCACAAAATTTCATGAGAATCGGTCAAGCCGTTTCGGAGGAGTACGGGAACGAACATTGTGACACGAGAATTTTATATATAAGATGAATCTTGCAAGGCGCCATACTTGGAAAAATATATATTGAAAAATTGATAAAAAAGTAGCGAAGAAAAAGTAGATAACTTAGCAAAAAATAAATAAGTTCTCTCTTACATCACTTCAAAAGCGAATAAAATGCATAAAGTTAGTTATTTAGTTTCCCTCGAAATTTTAATTTACAGGGGAATTAAGTTCGGAAAAATTAAACAAAGTCAGTTATTTAATTTATCATCCCATGATTGCAAAGATATAGGTACTATTAAAATTGAATAAGTACATTTATACAAAGGTAAAACTAAAAGAAAGATGATAGCTGTTATAATTTCATTAGAATCTTAGTTTAAATTTAAATGGACGTAATTATGTACCTTTTTCTTTTTGGCATCCTACTAATATTATAAATACAAAAGTTTGTGAAGGTGGGTGGATGAATGTTTGTTACACTTTCACGCAAAAACATTTAGACGGATTTTGATAAAGCTTCACGATGTCATAGCTTATACATCAGAATAGAACATGCACTATATTTTATCCCAGAAAGTTAGAGAACTTCTGCGGGAATCAATCATTAGCTAGTCTTCAATCCTAGTGTTCCACAAACTATTAAAATCTTTATTATTTTATGAGTAGAGTCGTTATTATAACAATTACTAGCGTCACTTACATACCCCTAGTTCGATTAAACCATTCTTAGTTTAATTATAACTTGAAAAGGATAGTTTTGATTATACTGAACTTTACTCGCTATTTGATTTGAACCAGCTGAGCTTAATTGTTAAATTTAAATTTATAATGGTAAAACTGAAGAAAAGTTGATAGTTATCATTTCAGTTGATACTTAGTTTTTAATAAGTATAATTGTTAAATTCAAAGTGAAATTTTGTTGATTTTATGAGTAGAATCGTATAATTTATTGTTATGTGTTTTTTTTTTATGTTTTATTTTGTAAGTCTGATAGAAGAATCTAGTTGCTTCAGTCGTTTTATTGATTACTTTTTACAATAATATATAAAAAGAAATGTTTATTTGTTGGATTTCTTTTAAAAATCCTCCTTTTTTAGGGTTCCGTAGTAAACAAGGAACCCTTACTAGTTTCGCCATGTCCGTCCGTCCGTCTATCTGTCTGTCTGTCCGCGGTTTAGCTCAGAGACTATTGGTACTAGAAATCTGTAATTTGACAACGGTATAAATATCAATCACGCCGACAAAGTCGTGAAATAAAATTGTGAAAAATAATTTCTCTTAGGGTACCTCCCCTACATGTAAAGTGGAGGATGAATTTTTTTTTTCTCGTGTATCCCATAGTGTGGGGTTTCGTTGAGTAGGTCTTTCAAAAATATTGTGGGTGTGGGAACATCATTTTTCAATTCAGGGATCCGTTTGTGAAATAATATGATATTTTATAGTGCTAAATTTTATTAGTCAAGTGTCCCCCCCTCTGCCAGCTAAATGGTTGTATATAGGATACAAGAAAAAATTCACAGCAGTAGTATATATAATGAATTTTAAAGGAAAACTATCACGGCTAAGCAGGGTTCATTAGTTAAGGAGTTATATCTGTTTTTTCTAAGTTAGGTATTACACGTAGTGTAAGTTGCATATTTTGTAATATATTATAGTATTTAAACCATGAAACTCAAAATTTATTCAATATTCATAAATAAAACAAAAGCACTATCCTAGGTCAGCAATAATATTTGTGACTTGCAACTACGGAACCCTACACTGCGCGTGGCCCGATACGCACTTGGCCGGTTTTTTTATTAAATTAATACCCTTAAGGTGCATGTGCAGAGCTCGACTTTCATACATTTTTCTTTTTGATTAATCTTGAAAGATATACATTTTTTATTTTATTTAATTTGTTTTATCATTCCTTTAGGCCTTTTTATAGGCGCAAATACAAATTTCAGGCAAATATTTTCATTATTTATCATTATATTTCAATAAAAAAAGGGGCATCAAAACCTTTCAAATTACGAATGTGTGAGTGTCAATTTACATTTGGTTAATCAATTTTTTGGCGCCATCTACCATGAAAGTTTAAAAACACTGTCAGCGCCATCTTTCAATAAACTGTAAAAGTACTTCGCTGGATATGGGATAGCTAGGAACCTATTAACAACCTATTTTATGAAGGTTCTTAACTAAGAACGAGAATTGAATTTACAATGGGTGTGTTCCGATAAACACTGCGAGCACTGCTCAGTGCTCTTACTGGTGAAAAATTCGTTCCGTTATGGACTGCCAGTACACTGCCGCAGTACCTACCCTAGGGACGTCATAAATCGCTACCATTTTTGTACTTTGAGCACTGGCGCTTTCAAGGTAAGGAGCTCTCAATACTTTGACCAAGTGATTAAAAAAATTACAGCGCCTAGAGATTTGAAAAATGGGGATGACAGTATACTGGACTGCGTTCCGTTTTAAACAGTTACCAGTATAGCAAATTAAAAAGGCAAGGCCTCACAGTATACTGAATTGACGTCACAGTATCAGTGGTCATACCCAATAATAGGTATTCACGTAGTCGCAATTCCTAGTTCCATGAAGTATTCACAGTAGTTACAGAGTTGCCATTTTCACGGAATGGTCACATTTATATCGTCGCTGTAGTTGGAAAATTAAATAACTACACTTTTTGCGAAATCGACTTTATTGCATTTTCAGAAAGACCAATTAAAGCCACATCTTTCTGTAATTCTAATTTTTGATTATCATTATTAATTAAAAAGATATATGAAAATGAATCTTGCAAGGCGCCACATTTGGAAAAATAAATACTGAAAAATTGATACAAAAGTAGCGAGGAAAAAGTAGATAACTTAGCAAAAAATAAATAAGTTCTCTCTTTGCATCACTTCGAGAGTGAATAAAATGCATAAAGTTAGTTATTTAGTTTTCCCTCGACACATATTCTGCTTAACAGGGGCCATGCAGTCCAGAAAAATTAATTAAAATCAGTTATTTAATTTTGCGTGTGTCATGATTGCAATGTAAGGGTACTTTTTAAATTGAAAAGTAAGTAATTAAGATTCCACTGTCCAGTTTTCAGGCATCATTATTGTCAATATGGTAATGATGGTCCATATATGTCTAAGGGCTTGTCCCGTTGGATAATGGAAGGGAAATTAACATTGCTCACGAGTTAATTACAATGGCATAACACCCTTTGCCGATTACAAAAACTTAATAATTTTCGCATAATGAGATTAATACATGTTCGATTACAGGCGGTATGCACTATGCATCTATTCCTTCGTCACAAAGCAAAACATTGACGATTTTTAATCCGGAAATGGTTCTGAATAGGGTACTTGGAATTTGTAGCCATCAAGCTCAAGATTATGAGTAAAATAGATTTTGCCCCCGTGATCTCATCCGCATGAAATCAGGTTTAAATTGTGAAACACGTACTTCTTTATTTATTATCGAAAAGCTAAATCCCTGTCTTCATTTTTTATTGAAAGCTCAAATAGCAAGTTTCATTGATGTACTTAACTTGCAAAAATGTTTGACTACCGTAAAAACTTTCACCCCCTATTTAACCTCCATGGGGATAGAATTTCCAAAAATCCCTACTTATTAGATGCCTACATTATAAAAGGAACCTACTGTCAAAATTTCAAGCTTCTAAATCTAGTGGTTTAGGTTGTGCGTTGATAAATCAGTCAGTCAGTGATGATGACAAGTCTTTTTATAGGTAGAGAGCGTAAGAAGTCGTTTAATAAGTGAGTGGACTACTTAAGTCATCGGATGCTTTCCATTACTACATCTTTGATATCCCATCTACGCACACGAAGCGTTTAAGTCTTCATTTCTCGTTCGCACGACTAGGCTCCGGATATTTCTTCTGAAATCGTGGGTTTCCCGATACTACAAGGGTGAAAAGGCCAATCTTCAAGGCAAACGCGTTTCATCACTTCACTTCAGATCACTTTTCATCAGAGATGATAGTGATCAAGTGAGTACCTATAATGTATCGAATTTGTTTTTGTGAATGTTTTGTTTCCATAGAGTGAATGTATAAGAAAATTCTCATAAGTTACTTTAGCTAATCGGCTAATTGAAAAGCTTAATAAGTTCATAGATACTTGCGAATCGATGAGCATCTTTGAACTTCCTTAAGAGTTTGAGTTAGCCATTTGACAAACGTAACCATTGGTTTTAAACACTCGAATGATCATGATAAGTTGTTATCAAGTCAGATAGAAGAATGAAGGTGTTTCAGTGTTTTTTTCATTTTATTTTTAAGCTGTTAATAATAAGAAACGTTTTTTGTTGGTTTTACTTTAAAAAAACATTCTATTTTTGATCTAATGAGACACATGTATAGGATTTTCAAAGTTGAATAAGTAAACAATAGGTCTTTATAAAGTCTCACTACTGTGGAAAAATTAAACAAAGGCACTTATATCGTTAGTTTTTCGAACTTAAATGGAATCTTGACGAAGAAAAACTAAATAACTGACATGGAAAAATAAATAAGTGTATCAATATTCAAAACTTTGGTGAGGGAAAACTAAATAATTGCATCTTATTTTTTTTCTCACAAACAAATTAATCAAAGTTTATGGCAAGTAGATTCCGACATAGATACAGTAAGAAACTTTAACATATATAAAATTGTTTATGAAAACAAAGTTATCGCCATTTTTGACGCAAAAAAACACTAAATCGCGTTTTACTCGCGATATTGGTTTTGTTAGTTATTTAATTTTCCAACTACAGCGACGATATATTGTCACTGGAGTTGGAAAATTAAATAACTACACTTTTTGCGAAATCGACTGTTGCATTTTCAGAAAGTCCAATTAAAGCCGCATCTTTCTATAATTCTAATTTTTGATTATCATCATTGATTAAAAAGTTATATGAAAACTAGCTGACCCAGCGAACTTCGTACCGCCAGCAAAAATATTTAGTGGTTGGTCACCCTTATCATTTAGGGCTATGAAAAATAGATGTTGGCCGATTCTCAGACCTACCCGATATGCTCACAAAATTTCATGAGAATCGGTCAAGCCGTTTCGGAGGAGTACGGGAACGAACATTGTGACACGAGAATTTTATATATAAGATGAATCTTGCAAGGCGCCATACTTGGAAAAATATATATTGAAAAATTGATAAAAAAGTAGCGAAGAAAAAGTAGATAACTTAGCAAAAAATAAATAAGTTCTCTCTTACATCACTTCAAAAGCGAATAAAATGCATAAAGTTAGTTATTTAGTTTCCCTCGAATTTTTAATTTACAGGGGAATTAAGTTCGGAAAAATTAAACAAAGTCAGTTATTTAATTTATCATCCCATGATTGCAAAGATATAGGTACTATTAAAATTGAATAAGTACAACTACTAAGTACTAGGTAAAACTAAAAGAAAGATGATAGCTGTTATAATTTCATTAGAATCTTAGTTTAAATTTAAATGGACGTAATTATGTACCTTTTTCTTTTTGGCATCCTACTAATATTATAAATACAAAAGTTTGTGAAGGTGGGTGGATGAATGTTTGTTACACTTTCACGCAAAAACATTTAGACGGATTTTGATAAAGCTTCACGATGTCATAGCTTATACATCAGAATAGAACATGCACTATATTTTATCCCAGAAAGTTAGAGAACTTCTGCGGGAATCAATCATTAGCTAGTCTTCAATCCTAGTGTTCCACAAACTATTAAAATCTTTATTATTTTATGAGTAGAGTCGTTATTATAACAATTACTAGCGTCACTTACATACCCCTAGTTCGATTAAACCATTCTTAGTTTAATTATAACTTGAAAAGGATAGTTTTGATTATACTGAACTTTACTCGCTATTTGATTTGAACCAGCTGAGCTTAATTGTTAAATTTAAATTTATAATGGTAAAACTGAAGAAAAGTTGATAGTTATCATTTCAGTTGATACTTAGTTTTTAATAAGTATAATTGTTAAATTCAAAGTGAAATTTTGTTGATTTTATGAGTAGAATCGTATAATTTATTGTTATGTGGTTTTTTTTTATGTTTTATTTTGTAAGTCTGATAGAAGAATCTAGTTGCTTCAGTCGTTTTATTGATTACTTTTTACAATAATATATAAAAAGAAATGTTTATTTGTTGGATTTCTTTTAAAAATCCTCCTTTTTTAGGGTTCCGTAGTAAACAAGGAACCCTTACTAGTTTCGCCATGTCCGTCCGTCCGTCTATCTGTCTGTCTGTCCGCGGTTTAGCTCAGAGACTATTGGTACTAGAAATCTGTAATTTGACAACGGTATAAATATCAATCACGCCGACAAAGTCGTGAAATAAAATTGTGAAAAATAATTTCTCTTAGGGTACCTCCCCTACATGTAAAGTGGAGGATGAATTTTTTTTTCTCGTGTATCCCATAGTGTGGGGTTTCGTTGAGTAGGTCTTTCAAAAATATTGTGGGTGTGGGAACATCATTTTTCAATTCAGGGATCCGTTTGTGAAATAATATGATATTTTATAGTGCTAAATTTTATTAGTCAAGTGTCCCCCCCTCTGCCAGCTAAATGGTTGTATATAGGATACAAGAAAAAATTCACAGCAGTAGTATATATAATGAATTTTAAAGGAAAACTATCACGGCTAAGCAGGGTTCATTAGTTAAGGAGTTATATCTGTTTTTTCTAAGTTAGGTATTACACGTAGTGTAAGTTGCATATTTTGTAATATATTATAGTATTTAAACCATGAAACTCAAAATTTATTCAATATTCATAAATAAAACAAAAGCACTATCGTAGGTCAGCAATAATATTTGTGACTTGCAACTACGGAACCCTACACTGCGCGTGGCCCAATACGCACTTGGCCGGTTTTTTTATTAAATTAATACCCTTAAATAGGATTGTCATAGTAAAATAAGTAAATAACGGGTCATTTTAACATCTCAGTAAAGTGGAAAAACTAAATAATGGTACTTATATCGTCACATTATCGTACTTCAACGCAATATTGACGAGGAAGAACTAAACAACTGACATGGAAAAATAAATAAGTGCATCAAATATTCAAAACTTTGGTGAGGGAAAACTAAATAATTGCTTTTTATTTTTTTTCTCACAAACAAATGAATCAAAATGTACGTCAAGTAGATTGAGAAATAGATACAGTAACAATCTATAACATAATATCAAAACATGGACAAAATTGTTTATGAAAACAACAAACAAACAAACACTAAATCGCGTTTTACTCGCGATATTGGTTTTGTTAGTTATTTAATTTTCCAACTACAGCGACGATAGTTTGTATTGATTGGACCCCTAGTAAAAGGTAATATTTCAAATATTGGACTTTCTGAAAATGTAATAAAGTCGATTTCGCAAAAAGTGTAGTTATTTAATTTTCCAACTACAGCGACACTATCTCCGCCTATCTATTCAGTGGACACCGTGCGTCGTGGGCTAAAACGACGAATTCTGCTTTTATAATGCTGTTTTATAACCGATTTGAAAAAAGGAGGTTATCAATTCGATCCGAATGGATGTTATATTATTAGAATTGCACAATTTTCGGATTTAAATTTCACAAGTGTATGTATGTATGTTTGTCCATGTATTTCTCCAAAAATATTAATCAAATTGCAATAATTCTTTTTAAATTGGATTAGGTATTTTTCAACCTAGGGAACATTGCAAGTTTTATCAAAATCGGTTCAGTAGTTTAAAAGATATGGTCCAAAAAGTGATATAAAGTCGGTTTAGGTAACTTTTATTACGTGGATTTAGTTTTTAAAATCCCTGGGGAATCTTTCATTTTCCGGGATAAAAGTAGCCTATGTCACTCTCCAGGTCCTCAACTATACCTGACTATACCTATGCAAAAAATCACCTCGATCCGTAGGTAGCTTTGTTGCGGCGTGATTGAAAGACAAACCAACAAACTAAACAAACACACTTACGCGTTTATATTATGAAGTATGATTGTCTAATGTCTACTGTGTAGCCTTCATGTTTTGATAATTTACCTACTGTTTTTGCGCGGCTTTACCTGTGTGGATTTAAGTTTTTAGTACTAATCCCGCGGGAACTGTGAATTTGTCGGGATGAAAATTTTCTATAATTAAGTTAATCCAGGGCTTAGACTAATATCCAGGGTAAAAGCTATCTCTATTTCAAATTTCAGCCAAATCGGTTCAGTAGGTATATATTTTACCTAATTATTGTGTCGTGAAGAAAATAAAATAGGTATAAAAATATTATATCTAAACAACAACCATTTCTAAAATTTAATACTTTTTGTGCATTTTATGATAAAAAACAGTCGCCCCGAAGCCGGTTGGCGAGCTAAAAAAATAAAGCCCGTTGAAGAAAGTAGCAGTCATGTATTAGGGTAAGTACCTACCTACCAAGTGAAGTTAGACAAGATCACAAGAAACAAACTGCGCTGCGCGCCGGCCGGCGGCCGCGACACTCGATAGTAATAATATCAAAGAAGCCGCCGCGCCGGCCGAAACTAGCGATCAGCGACATTATGCTTTTTGTACGATTGGAATGTCAACCTTATTTTATTACTCTTAAGACTGAATTTCAAAATTGTCAAATGGCTTGATAAGGTTTAAAATATTTGAAATCATTAAAAACCTAAAATTATTTAATTTTTACAGAACTACTATATTTTCACAACTTTTGAAGAAAAAACTATTTTTAACCGACTTCAAAAAGAGGTTAGGTATCAATTCGACATGCATGTGTGTAATATTATTGGAAATGCAAATCACCTATATCACAATCTATTAGGGCTTACAAACATAATAATGTATGTATGTATGTTTGTCCATGCTTTTCCACAGTCGATCTTAGACTTGCCTTTACACAAGTTTAAGAAATCAGTTAAAACTAATCTCATGAAAAAAATCGGCCAAGTGCGAGTCGGGCCTCGCTCTTTTAGGGTTCCGTTAAAAAAATTTACATAAAAATATTTCCATGTACCCATGGAAATATTTAATTTAATTTTTTTAATTTAATTTAATTTTTATTATTTGTTGTTGTAGTGGCAATAGAAATACACAATCTGTGAAAATTTCAACTGTCTATCTATTACGGTTACCGAGATACAGCCCGCTGACAGACGGACGGACGGACGGACGGACGGACGGACAGCGTAGGCTTAGTAATAGGGTCCCGTTGGTACCCTTTGGGTACGGAACCCTAAAAAGCATATTATTATACAATTGAAGACTATATAAATGACAAAAAAACGTGAATATAATTTATTCCAGCGATTCATGAGACAGTAGGTACTGATTAACCTGTAAATTCTCTTTTTCCTCATTGTGGAAACACTGCATACATAGCTATCTACTAAGTATAATGTAAACTTGTTTTGAAAACTGCCGAGTTTCTTGCTGGTTCTTCTCGGCAGGAACGGCATTCCGAACCAGTGGTAGATTCATGGACGGACGATTCAAAAGCACTTGTAAAAAAGTTTATTTGAATAAAAAACATTTTTATTCTATTCTATTTCTCCGAAAATATGCGACCAATCTTTTTTTACTGGCTTACATTTACTTCAAGATATCGTTATAATCGTTTCAATAGTTTTAAAGATAAGGACAATAGGGTATTTGACTATTATTAAAAATATCGTTTCATCTGGTGTCATCCTAAAAGATTATTATCTAAAAACATTATTCCATACGACAAAACTAAAAAATAAAGGTTTATTTAATTAGAAAACATTAATTAAAATTGCTTTAATTCTGGCCATGTTCACGAGATCGAAAACGTTCTTGAATCTCGAATGACGTCACAGTTCACGCCACCTTTGGGCTTTGGAATTGTCATTGAACTGTGTGTGAACTGTGACGTCATGTAAACAAATGGAACCAACGTTTCCGCGGCAATTTATTTTTTTGAATTTATTTCTCGATTTTTATGAAAAATACTGAAAATTATGCCGAAATATACGTTTTGTTAGCTTCAGCATAGCATTATTAACAATTTAATATGATTTTCTAAAAGTAGTCAAATACCCTATTGTTCGTTTTCATTAGGTATATTTGAAATAACAACCCAATAGGCAACCCTAGCCGCAGCCCTTGCCGTCCGCGGTAAAGCGTGCATGTGAGTCCTGCTGATGTAGGTAGGTACCTAAAGTCTTTAGTCTTGCGACCTCCCTGGCGCAATGGTAAGCGCTGTGGTCTTATTAGAGGGAGGTTCCGGGTTCGATTCGCGGCAGGGAAATTTTGAATTTTATATTTTATAATAAGTATATTTTATAATTTATAAAATTTTATAATTTTCTCTAGTCTGGTCTGGTGGGAGGCTTCGGCCGTGGCGAATAAAACCTACCGGCAAAGCCGTGCCTCCAAGCGATTAGCGTTTTGGTACTATTCCATGTAGAAACCAAAGGGGTATACATACAGTATGGGTTTCATAAAAAACTGCCATACCCCTTCCAGGTTAGTCCGCTCCTATCTTAGACTGCATCATCACTTACCACCATGTCAAAGCTCAAAAAAGGCTAACTTGTACTTATCTGAATTATTTATAAAAAAAATACGAAGCAAAACGAAGCAGCTTTTGTTTTAATGCCATCTAGTTCAATTTTATAGTAAACAATTCGTAGTTCATGTTAGAACCACAACCCTAATGGATACCAACCATGTTGTCAATGTGTGCGTGGGTATCGCGTCTCTACAGTAGTTCGATATGACAGATATTTATATTTGATTAATCATCTAAATGGCTTCGTTTTAAAGTAAGCTAATGATTTGATAAAATAATAGGCATTGGTATACTGGCGCAATTTCAATATTTTTAAAATCTGTGCATAGCAACTATGCGAAAAAATTAAAAATCTGTCAAACGCCCTAACAGCGCCATCTAGCGTGAATCTTTTCTTGAGAAGGTATGTCTCTTCCTCCTTAAATAGGATTGTCATAGTAAAATAAGTAAATAACGGGTCATTTTAACATCTCAGTAAAGTGGAAAAACTAAATAATGGTACTTATATCGTCACATTATCGTACTTCAACACAATATTGACGAGGAAGAACTAAACAACTGACATGGAAAAATAAATAAGTGCATCAAATATTCAAAACTTTGGTGAGGGAAAACTAAATAATTGCTTTTTATTTTTTTTCTCACAAACAAATGAATCAAAATGTACGTCAAGTAGATTCAGAAATAGATACAGTAACAATCTATAACATAATATCAAAACATGGACCGTTAAATTGTTTATGAAAACAACAAACAAACAAACACTAAATCGCGTTTTACTCGCGATATTGGTTTTGTTAGTTATTTAATTTTCCAACTACAGCGACGATAGTTTGTATTGATTGGACCCCTAGTAAAAGGTAATATTTCAAATATTGGACTTTCTGAAAATGTAATAAAGTCGATTTCGCAAAAAGTGTAGTTATTTAATTTTCCAACTACAGTGACACTATCTCCGCCTATCTATTCAGTGGACACCGTCGTGGGCTAAAACGACGAATTCTGCTTTTATAATGCTGTTTTATAACCGATTTGAAAAAAGGAGGTTATCAATTCGATCCGAATGGATGTTATATTATTAGAATTGCACAATTTTCGGATTTAAATTTCACAAGTGTATGTATGTATGTTTGTCCATGTATTTCTCCAAAAATATTAATCAAATTGCAATAATTCTTTTTAAATTGGATTAGGTATTTTTCAACCTAGGGAACATTGCAAGTTTTATCAAAATCGGTTCAGTAGTTTAAAAGATATGGTCCAAAAAGTGATATAAAGTCGGTTTAGGTAACTTTTATTACGTGGATTTAGTTTTTAAAATCCCTGGGGAATCTTTCATTTTCCGGGATAAAAGTAGCCTATGTCACTCTCCAGGTCCTCAACTATACCTGACTATACCTATGCAAAAAATCACCTCGATCCGTAGGTAGCTTTGTTGCGGCGTGATTGAAAGACAAACCAACAAACTAAACAAACACACTTACGCGTTTATATTATGAAGTATGATTGTCTAATGTCTACTGTGTAGCCTTCATGTTTGATAATTTACCTACTGTTTTTGCGCGGCTTTACCTGTGTGGATTTAAGTTTTTAGTACTAATCCCGCGGGAACTGTGAATTTGTCGGGATGAAAATTTTCTATAATTAAGTTAATCCAGGGCTTAGACTAATATCCAGGGTAAAAGCTATCTCTATTTCAAATTTCAGCCAAATCGGTTCAGTAGGTATATATTTTACCTAATTATTGTGTCGTGAAGAAAATAAAATAGGTATAAAAATATTATATCTAAACAACCATTTCTAAAATTTAATACTTTTTGTGCATTTTATGATAAAAAACAGTCGCCCCGAAGCCGGTTGGCGAGCTAAAAAAATAAAGCCCGTTGAAGAAAGTAGCAGTCATGTATTAGGGTAGGTAAGTACCTACCTACCAAGTGAAGTTAGACAAGATCACAAGAAACAAACTGCGCTGCGCGCCGGCCGGCGGCCGCGACACTCGATAGTAATAATATCAAAGAAGCCGCCGCGCCGGCCGAAACTAGCGATCAGCGACATTATGCTTTAATTTGTACGATTGGAATGTTAACCTTATTTTATTACTCTTAAGACTGAATTTCAAAATTGTCAAATGGCTTGATAAGGTTTAAAATATTTGAAATCATTAAAAACCTAAAATTATTTAATTTTACAGAACTACTATATTTTCACAACTTTTGATGAAAAAACTATTTTTAACCGACTTCAAAAAGAGGTTAGGTATCAATTCGACATGCATGTGTGTAATATTATTGGAAATGCAAATCACCTATATCACAATCTATTAGGGCTTACAAACATAATAATGTATGTATGTATGTTTGTCCATGCATTTCCACAGTCGATCTTAGACTTGCCTTTACACAAGTTTAAGAAATCAGTTAAAACTAATCTCATGAAAAAAGCATATTATTATACAATTGAAGACTATATAAATGACAAAAAAACGTGAATATAATTTATTCCAGCGATTCATGAGACAGTAGGTAATGATTAACCTGTAAATTCTCTTTTTCCTCATTGTGGAAACACTGCATACATAGCTATCAACTAAGTATAATGTAAACTTGTTTTGAAAACTGCCGAGTTTCTTGCTGGTTCTTCTCGGCAGGAACGGCATTCCGAACCAGTGGTAGACTCATGGACGGACGATTCAAAAGCACTTGTAAAAAAGTTTATTTGAATACAAAACATTTTTATTCTATTCTATTTCTCCGAAAATATGCGACCAATCTTTTTTTACTGGCTTACATTTACTTCAAGATATCGTTATAATCGTTTCAATAGTTTTAAAGATAAGGACAATAGGGTATTTGACTATTATTAAAAATATCGTTTCATCTGGTGTCATCCTAAAAGATTATTATCTAAAAACATTATTCCATACGACAAAACTAAAAAATAAAGGTTTATTTAATTAGAAAACATTAATTAAAATTGCTTTAATTCTGGCCATGTTCACGAGATCGAAAACGTTCTTGAATCTCGAATGACGTCACAGTTCACGCCACCTTTGGGCTTTGGAATTGTCATTGAACTGTGTGTGAACTGTGACGTCATGTAAACAAATGGAACCAACGTTTCCGCGGCAATTTATTTTTTTGAATTTATTTCTCGATTTTTATGAAAAATACTGAAAATTATGCCGAAATATACGTTTTGTTAGCTTCAGCATAGCATTATTAACAATTTAATATGATTTTCTAAAAGTAGTCAAATACCCTATTGTTCGTTTTCATTAGGTATATTTGAAATAACAACCCAATAGGCAACCCTAGCCGCAGCCCTTGCCGTCCGCGGTAAAGCGTGCATGTGAGTCCTGCTGATGTAGGTAGGTACCTAAAGTCTTTAGTCTTGCGACCTCCCTGGCGCAATGGTAAGCGCTGTGGTCTTATTAGAGGGAGGTTCCGGGTTCGATTCGCGGCAGGGAATTTTGAATTTTATATTTTATAATAAGTATATTTTATAATTTATAAAATTTTATAATTTTCTCTAGTCTGGTCTGGTGGGAGGCTTCGGCCGTGGCGAATAAAACCTACCGGCAAAGCCGTGCCTCCAAGCGATTAGCGTTTTGGTACTATTCCATGTAGAAACCAAAGGGGTATACATACAGTATGGGTTTCATAAAAAACTGCCATACCCCTTCCAGGTTAGTCCGCTCCTATCTTAGACTGCATCATCACTTACCACCATGTCAAAGCTCAAAAAAGGCTAACTTGTACTTATCTGAATTATTTATAAAAAAAATACGATGCAAAACGAAGCAGCTTTTGTTTTAATGCCATCTAGTTCAATTTTATAGTAAACAATTCGTAGTTCATGTTAGAACCACAACCCTAATGGATACCAACCATGTTGTCAATGTGTGCGTGGGTATCGCGTCTCTACAGTAATTCGATATGACAGATATTTATATTTGATTAATCATCTAAATGGCTTCGTTTTAAAGTAAGCTAATGATTTGATAAAATAATAGGCATTGGTATACTGGCGCAATTTCAATTATTTTAAAATCTGTGCATAGCAACTATGCGAAAAAATTAAAAATCTGTCAAACGCCCTAACAGCGCCATCTAGCGTGAATCTTTTCTTGAGAAGGTATGTCTCTTCCTCCTTAACCACGACGACTAAAAAACAAAGTAATGTTAGTTATATAAATGTTATGAATTAACGTCTACATAACTTTCAGTCATATAAATATCATACACCGACGTTTATACAACCATACGAATGTCGTATAAGCGTTGTGGCTGCGACCATTACATAACGTCATATAATTTCCTTTTACATGACTTTCAGTCATATAAATGTCATACACCGACGTTTATACAACCATACGAATGTCGTATAAGCGTTGTGGCTGTTACCATTACATAACGTCATATAATTTCGTTTTATAGACGTTTACTCGACTATTTATTATAACTGAATAGTCGCACGACTAAAAGGCCGAATTGATGACATCTATAGGACGTTATTGTTGTCTTATTACCATTATAAGACTACTACACGACATGACGTCGTATAACGTTAGACTTATACGACTTTTTTGGACTTTTTTGCTACTTGGGTCTGGTCTGGTGAGAGGCTTTGGCCGTGGCTAGTTGCCACTCTACCGTCAAAGACGTGCCGCAAAGCGATGTATCGTTCCAATAAAATGACGTATGATTAGAGGATTTTATTAAATCTGCCATACCTCTAACTCTTTCAAGTTAGCTCGCAACCATCTTAGACAGCATCGTCACTTACTATCAGGTGAGTTAGCGTCGAAGGCTACCTCGTCATCAAATAAAAAAAATGAATTATACGCTAAAACAGGCTTTATTTCGTTGACCGCAGGATTCACATAGCAGTAACGCACGCGCACACGCAGTCTGGTGTCGCGGACCGATTCATTGCTGACGTGCAAACTGCGACGAAGATTTGTCTCAAGGAAGGCTCCGAGCCCGTGCAGGGCAAGGTGAGCTTTAAAAAAATGATCATCATCATCATCATCATCATCATCTTATTCTTCTTCATCATCATCTTCGGTAACCTATCAACGGCTCACTACTAGAACTCGCACGTTTAAAAGAAGCTTTTAGGCCATAGTCCACCACGTTGGCCCAATGCAAATTGGCACACTTCACAAACCTTTGAGAACATTATGGAGAACTCTCAGGCGTGCTGGTTTCCTTACGATGTTTTTCTTCACCGTTAAAGCAATTGATATTTAATTGTTTAAGAACTAGTAAAAAGTAATTAATGTAAATTGATTTAATTCAGAACCGACATGTTCAGTGTATGTCTTTGTATGTTTTGCTGTTTGCATTAAATTGTCCTAAATTAAATGTTTACAAAACTATCCTGTAATAGTAGCACTTACCTTTCCGGGACTGTATAACTAGTGGTTCGCCCCGAACTGAGACCTCGCGGTATCCCATAATTCCCATAAGGTAGTTTTAACTATATTATATTGTAATTAAAACGCGCCGAATCTGATGACGTCAATCGTCATCTGCTTTCGTGGATGGGATGCATATTTACAATATTAAAGACAGCGCCATCTAGTAACAGTATAGTGAAGTTTTGTTAAAAACATTGATGCCCATTAAAACTCAAATAATTTCGTTTCTTTATAATATTTATCTAATCTTAGTATTTGTTGTTCAAGTACAGAATATAACTCAAATTATGTGTAAGTTTCAAGTTTTAAAACAAAGTGGTTTTAGAAATCTAGCCTCGAATACAATCTCCACTTTGAAAGCCCCCCATTTCGTATGGGAGCCCCCCTGAAATAAAGATTTTTATAACTTTTTAAGCCATTTTCGGCTGGAGGCCATCGGTTTACATATCATATCTAAAATTGAAGTAATTACGTTCAGTAATTCAGAAGTTATAAGGCTGTGACAGACGGACGGACGGACAAGTGCAAATCGCTCTAGTAAACTCAGAGAACTTCGCTTCGCTCGGTCGATAATTTATCCGCCATTACACTACGTCAAATGTACTGACATTTGACGTAGTGTAATGGCGGATACTGTTTTACATTTCGATGCGTTTCGCATATTTGTAGCATAGACAAAAAAAGTGAAAACTTTGAAATTAAATATAAAATTTATTTTATAATTTTGTGAACTGAAACTTCCACTTCCCGATTCCTTATTGCCTAAACTATCTTATTTTTATATTTTTATATTATTTTTCACTAGGAGTAAAATACCCTATTGATAGCTGATAGTAGATACTTTTTGGTACTTCCTGCATCCATAAGCTATTTAGTTCCAGAGACACTCGTATGTCAAATGTGGCGCTTCAAATTGATCCTTAGTTTAAGCTGTCATCTGTACAGGTACAGGCAGTCCAGTGTTAATCATAAATTAATTATATAGAGATCAGTGAACCGAGGTGATTTTCGGGTAGCTACATTTTAATTTTTACTCTTTTTTGGCTACCTATTTTTCATAATCTTAATAAGAATATACAAGGAAAAAGTGATTAACTGACGGACTGATTGATTTGTCAACGCACAGCTCAAACAACTGGCCATATAGCTATTATATATGACGAAGGTATCCGCAAAGAAGGGATTTTTGAAAATTCAACCCTTAAGGGGGTAAAATAGGGGTTTGAAAAGTCGCATGAGTGAAGTCGCAGGCAAAGGCTAGTTAAACTATAGAATAGAATAGAATAGAAATAGTTTTTATTCAAATAAACTTTTTACAAGTGCTTTTGAATCGTCGATGAAACTACCACTGGTTCGGAATGCCCTTCCTGCCGAGAAGAACCAGCCAGAAACTCGGCGGTTGCTCTTTTCAAAACAAGTTTACAATACAATAGATACTATGCTATGCATGCAGTGTTTCCACAATGAGGGGAAGTTCCAAAAATGCATACCTACTAACAATGCAATATATCTCAAGATGGGCAGACATAAGGTAGCCCCATTCCCGCCGGTGGAACCCGTTCACGAGCATGACGCATGACCCAGCCGTTGCTTCGTATAACTTCAATATAGCATGTTTTATGTTCAGATGGCTATCTACGGCGTCGCGCAGAGCATACCCGACCGGAGTCTAGTGTCTGACATCACCAAACATTTTATAGACTCCATGTACTACTTACCCAAGCCAGAAGACATCGAAGATTTGAAGTAATGCTTTAAATACTTATTAATAGTTATAGTTCTTGCAATTCACGAGGGCGACTGACTTATGGTTGTGTGTGTGTCGTATCTGTATAAGTGTGAGCGAGCGCAATGCTCGCGCCTGCCCGTTCCCACCTAGGCTTTGACAGGCACGCACACTTATGCAATGTGCATGTACACGAAGTAACCACGAGTAAAGTTCGCTCGCCTTCGTGAATTGCAAAAACTGTAGGTAAATAGGTATGTGATGTGATATATTTTATTTTATTATTTACATAGGTTGTGTCTAATTAAGGTTAACCCACATTGGTGGACCTTATGTTTTATGCATATAAAGACAAATTTTATTTATTTCATGTAGGCTTGATGATCGTTTAAGTCAAAACGCTGTCATTACATAATGTGTGTACAAAAATTTGATAAGTTTAAATTTTATCTAATATGATAGTATACCAAATAGCCTATAAATTATGATAATATAGGGCCAATTTAATAGATCTCATTTGACATCAGTCATTTTTAACAAATTAAATCATAAAATTGCCTTTTTTTGTCATTAGTATGTTAATAAACATGTATTTTTAAATGAAAAAAGTTAAACAATTGTGCAGTTCTAACAGAATTTTGAAAGGTGTTGAATTTGATGAAGTGTCAAATGTGATCTATTAGTTTATTAATGGATCTATTGAATTTGCCCTACTTTAACTCTACAACGCTCGTATTGATACTAATTCTGTTGTACACAATCTCTAAACAAAACTGAATTGACAGGATGGCTAAATATACTACTATAGTCCAGATTTCCTTACTTGAGTATTCGAGTAAACAATAATGGCCGAATGTTAACCAAAGACAATTTATAGGGTTGGGAAGTTATCGCATGAGCGATTGAACGAATGTGAAAGCATTATACAACTGAATGATTTTCATCCCAACTGCGATGGCCATAGATGTGTACCATTACTACAAATTTGACGTAAAAAGTAACTAAACAATATCTTTTTCGTAATTATATTAAAAAGAGGATTTTACAAGAAAAAATTAACGAAGATTTATTAATTATTACTAATCAGATTTTTGTTCTATTCTAAAGTATACCCCATTTGTGGGTAACATTGTGATACAAACAATTTTCTTAAACAAATAACAGTAGTGTATTTTTATTTACCTGTTTTCTTTAGTAAAATGTTCTTTAGTTTGGTAATAATATAGATTAAGATTATCTATTTTTTATTTTATAATAATATCTAATTTTATTTAAGTTAACCATTACAATCATTTTCTGCTAGTGATTTATTTTTTACTAGCTGATGCCCGCGACTTTGTCCGCGTGGATTTAGTTTTTAAAGTCCCTCGGGAACTTCTTGATTTTCCGGGATAAAAAGTAGCCTAGATGTTGACCCGAGTAATAAGCTACCACGGTATAAAATTTTGTAGAAATCTGTGTGGTAGTTTTTACGTGAAAGAAGGACAAACAAACAGACAAAAATTAAATAAAAATCTGTTTTGGGCTCAGTATCGATAGTAAAGCATCCCCCAATTAAAATTTTCAAAATATATTAAATGTACAGAAATCTTCCAGTTACAGTTTTATTATATGTATAGATCAATATCCATTTTATTTTATGTTCTAAAGTTACTCACCTCTAGTGTAATGATGATTCAATCATTGAAGAAGGAAGACTAGTCGTAATTCCTAGTTCCATGGATTCAATCCATTCATAAGGTCACTCATTCGCCTGTCCCCACCTCAACGATTCATAGACAATCTAGGGTTACGAAATGTCACTTTCTCCTAATCTGTGCAAATGAGTTCTGCTAATATTTCGTTTTTGAGAAAATAAATATCTTATAATGGTAAACTCGAAGCAATTTTTGGTGTAAATCGTAACGAATGTGTTTGATGAATAGATCTAGACAGTTATACATAGTTAAAAATGTGTGATTTGTGTGTAAATAAGTGATATTCATATCAAGAGGTGTTTGTTTACTCGAATACTCAAGTAAGGAAATCTGGACTTTATGTAAACTGTACTACGTACGTACTGTACTGTACGAACTGTATACGTTTCAAAATATTCTCTGCGAAAAATGATAGCATATATTTAGGAGTCTGTCAGTTTAGTTTGGAAATTGTGTACACTAGAGTTTACACCATTGTCACTTAAACTTGAAAAGTTAGCCAAGAGTATCTGTATAATGTTTTAAAATTTGTATTTTTTTTTATTTATTTAATATACGTAAGCATACCTAAAGGTATGTATTTATATATAAGACTAAATTAATGCCGTTTTTATAATGCTTTAATTTTATAGTATTTATTACGAAGTAGAATTATTTTAACGGATTTGAATAACTGTCTCGACTCGTTGGATATCTTGTTTTTGACATCTGCCTTTTTACATCTGGCCTGTTTCACCAAGGTCAAGTAAACTTTATCTGACAATTAATAAGTTGATATTTTGACAGATTGTCCATACAAAAACTGTCAAAACGTTTTTCTTTATTCGTCGGTTAAAGTTTACTTGAAGGTGGTGAAAAAGGCCCACAACAAAACGTGCAACAAGTAAAAAAGTTTAATAATTTTGATATGCTAGTGGCAAGCAGCTACATTCCAAAGTAAACTATGTCTTCCACCCAAGCCCATTTGCTCCGGTGGACACGCATCGTGTCAACCGGCCTTAATTAAAGTTTTTTTGACGTGATAACGTCTTATAAATCGATGAACACCGGCTGCACGCACGGTAAAGTGTCACGTTCCGCTTGAGCCTGCGCGTGCAAGCGAGAGCGCGGAGCAAGCGATAGAGAGGCACGATCGGCTCAAGCGTTGGCTTGTGACCGCTGCCGCCCGACGCCCGCCAGTCATCGCGTCCGCGCTTTGGTTAGCAGATGTGTCGCTAGCTAGTTCTAGCAGCACGCTGTTTCTCGCATCTTTATGACGTTATCACGTAAAACTATCTTCCGTAAACCGACTTTACAGACAACCAATTTTTTTTATAAATTATTTATTTATTCACACCTATGTACTTTTTTTTACATATAACAAATAAATAAAAAGAACCTCGATTTTTCTCCTTTAGACTTGTAAAGAGATACCGTTGCGTTAATTATAACATGTTTCAAGGTATTGGTTAAAAAAATCGTTAACACTATTTTGTTTTGTACAATTATATTTTTTCTATCACAGTTTTAAAATATCACAATTTATATTACTTACTTATAATAAATAATGAGTATATATTATTTGTATCGCCAAGCGTTTTAATATAGGTTTTTAAATGTACCGTATTAAATAAACGTGTTTAAAGTTTAACACTTATTTTAATTATATTTTTCATAGTCCCTATTCTCAAAAGTCGGGTAAAACAGAATTAGATTTGGTTTTGTTTATTTCCATGGTTGTTGATAGATATAGTAAGTGTAATAGCACGATCGCTGATATCCTTATAAGGTTGATTATAACTTCGAAAAGTTAGAGGTGCGTACCCGGGATCGAACCTGCGACCCCACGAAGAGACCACAGTCCTAAACTCTAGGTTATTACTGCTTCAACAGACAGTAATAATCAACCTGTGTAACAAAATTATCCTGTGCTATTCAGTGTTTCTACTTTATTTGTGTCTAAGTGATGTCTTAAAATTAACATTTGAATATTAGTTTTCAGTTTGATGCCTTGACATGGGTAGCATAAGTATGTCACGCACTCTTTAAACATTTCTGTGGTGGTGTCGTGTGATGCGGGTTGTTACGTTCCCTCAAATATGGTTGAGCGAAGCAATGGCTGGGGTCATGCGTCATGCTCGTGAACGGGTGCCACCGGCGGGAATGGGGCTACTTTATGTCTGCCCGTCTTAAGATAGAAGTTAGTCTGTATGCATTTTTGGAACTTTCCTCATTGTGGAAACACTGCATATATAGCATAGTATTTACTGTATTGTAAATCTGTTTTGAAAAGAGCGACCGCCGAGTTTCTTGCTGGTTCTTCTCGGCAGGAAAGGCATTCCGAACCAGTGGTAGATTCATTGACTATTCAAAAGCACTTGTAAAAGTTTATTTGAATAAAAAATATTTCTATTCTATTCTATTCAACCTACTTACTGGAGTGAATAAATACTCCGTAGGCCAAATCTCATGGAAGAAGGATGCTCTATCTGATTTTTTTTTGTTAAAAATAATATCAGCCAAGTTGAAGTTGACTTATATCCTCCTCTCCCCTCCAAATAAGCGGAAAACTTGTGCTAGGAGTGGGTACGACAATAGTGCAACGGGTGGGATTCGAACCTGCGACCTTTCAGTTTTCAGTCCGCACCCTTAACCGTTGGGCTATTGAGGGTTAATTTAGGCATAGTCATTAAGATAGACGGGCTTAAAAGGGCTAGAACCCAGAGCTGTAAAACCAGTTATTAAAAAAAACTATCTACAATAACCATAGACGAATGATATTTAATCTGTCACTAATACATAGACAATACAGGTCAAAAAAGTGTCAAAGCAAAAAATACATGTCAAAATTCGCGGTAAATAAAATGCGATATGCCGTACTAATTCAAGTCTTAGCAGCTGTTCTGTGCGTTCAGAGCTCGCTGGGAGATGGGCCCATCAATTATTGCGGGGCTAAGATGTGTGGGCACACAGACACACACACGTTCTGTCAATATCCTGTATGTATTACTTATGGGTCTCGCGGACTAAGAGACCATAACTTTTAGAGCTCGAGTGTTCGTGGTTGAGGTTGCCGCAACCTTGCTTAGTTATCATCATCAGCAACCCATCAACGGCTCACTAGTGAGCGCAGATCTCCTCTCAGAGAAGGGTTATAGGCCATAGTCCACCACGCTGGCCCAATGCAATTTGACAGACTTCACACACCTTTGAGGACATTAATGAAGAACTTTCAGGTGTGCAGGTTTCCTCACGATGTTTTCCTTCACCGTTGAAGCTTGTGATATTTAATTTCTTAAACCCACTGAGGTTAGAAAACCAGAGGTGCGTGCCCGGGATCGAACCTGCGACCCCCCGAATAGGAGACTGCAGTTCCTACTAACCACTAGGCTATCACTGCTGCTTACTGTCCACTAGGCTATCACTGCTTCTCATAGTAAAGTTCACAAAAGGTCTACTGACTAGGTTGATTAGGCCTCGCCGTGGAGTCCCGGCAAGGGCAAAATGGTGGACAATGGCCCCTAACCTATATCCCTGCTATCCCTTATCCTATGTAACGGTAAAACAGTGGTCCTTGCGGCCATTTTGTTTTTGCATTCAAGTGCCCGAGTGATGGGTCGCCTTTATATTATAAACTTGAAAGTGCGTTTGTTGTTTTTTCTTCAATCACGCAGCAACAGAGCAACGGATCAACATGATTGTTTCAGGGGGTGAGGCCTTAGAGAGTGACATATGAAAACATTTTCCTGGATAGGGTTCTCGCATGGTATTTAAAAACTTAGGTAACACCATGCGGACGAAGTAGTCAGAAAAAGATTAGGATTAGGTATTAGTTTATCAATCCAAGGCCTCCTGCGCAAAATCGTTTAAATAAATAGTGACTTGCTATCACACCATGAAGTGCAATTCAGATTAATAACTTAGCTACAGTCACCTAGAAGTTGTCTCTCTTTCTATCGCGTAACTCTTATCCCTTCTGATACGTACTGATGTAGCCGGGTCCAGACCCCTCGTGCGTGGGCTACATGGACGCGCGGCTGTCGGACGAGGAGAAGGCGCGAGTGTTGTCACGCCTCAACCGCAGGCGCAGCGAAGTGGCCCGCGGCGTCAGGGGGTTGCCGCCCGCTGGCGACATGCTGAAACTGGTAATACATACGTACTGATGTAGCCGGGTCCAGACCCCTCGTGCGTGGGCTACATGGACGCGCGGCTGTCGGACGAGGAGAAGGCGCGAGTGTTGTCACGCCTCAACCGCAGGCGCAGCGAAGTGGCCCGCGGCGTCAGGGGGTTGCCGCCTGCTGGCGACATGCTGAAACTGGTAATACATACGTACTGATGTAGCCGGGTCCAGACCCCTCGTGCGTGGGCTACATGGACGCGCGGCTGTCGGACGAGGAGAAGGCGCGAGTGTTGTCACGCCTCAACCGCAGGCGCAGCGAAGTGGCCCGCGGCGTCAGGGGGTTGCCGCCCGCTGGCGACATGCTGAAACTGGTAATACATACGTACTGATGTAGCCGGGTCCAGACCCCTCGTGCGTGGGCTACATGGACGCGCGGCTGTCGGACGAGGAGAAGGCGCGAGTGTTGTCACGCCTCAACCGCAGGCGCAGCGAAGTGGCCCGCGGCGTCAGGGGGTTGCCGCCCGCTGGCGACATGCTGAAACTGGTAATACATACGTACTGATGTAGCCGGGTCCAGACCCCTCGTGCGTGGGCTACATGGACGCGCAGCTGTCGGACGAGGAGAAGGCGCGAGTGTTGTCACGCCTCAACCGCAGGCGCAGCGAAGTGGCCCGCGGCGTCAGGGGGTTGCCGCCCGCTGGCGACATGCTGAAACTGGTAATATATACGTACTTATGTAGCCGGGTCCCGACCCTACCTTTGCCTTTACCAATTTTAGTTTACCATGTAAGAATAGTACTTACCTTTTCAGAAATAGACCGTACGTAGTAAGACAAGTTAGGTAGCTGTAATTGATTGAATAAAAAATTTCATTGAATTTTGAACATTGCAGTTATGTAAGTATAAGTAGGTATTGTTTTGCAGCGCTGGGTGGAGGAGTTGGCTCGCGAGGCGCAGCGCTGGGCCGACCAGTGTCAGCCGCCGAGCACTCCGGAATACTACGACGGCTGCCGTGATTTGTGTATGCCCCTTTACTTTAATATCTCTCGTATCGTAAATAGTTATACATTTTGATAGATATAGTGACGGGCAACTACGAAATACAGCGCGTGACCTGACACGCATATTTGACCATTTATTTATTTTTAAATAGCTGCGTTTTGGCCTTGTAGTGGGCGAGGTCTCATGACTGCCCGTATTTAATATTGTAGGGTATTTCCTCATAGATTCAATAACGGTGGGGCAGTGCGTGGCGTCGGTGGTCGGCGAAGCGCCAGGGCTGCGGTGCGAGACCATGGTGGATGTGTGGCACATGCAGAGCAGGCTGTACGCGGGCCGCGTCGCCGACTACACGCCGTGAGAACACCGTCCGCATTAATCCTGTAGCAGGCCTTAGTCGCGTAATAATAGGCAGTAATCCCGTAGCAGACCTTAGTCGCGTAAAATAAGTATCAATTCTGTAGCAGAGATTAGTCACGTAATAATAGGCAGTAATCCCGTAGCAGACCTTAGTCGCGTAATAATAGGCAGTAATCCCGTAGCAGACCTTAGTCGCGAAATAATAGGCAGTAATCCCGTAGCAGACCTTAGTCGCGTAATAATAGGCATCAATTCTGTAGCAGACTAATAGTCGTGTAATAATAAGTATCAATCGCGTAGCAGACCTTAGTCCCGTAATAATAAGTATCAATCCCGTAGCAGACCTTAGTGACGTAATAATAGGCAGTAATCCCGTAGCAGGCCTTAGTCGCGTAATAATAGGCAGTAATCCCGTAGCAGACCTTAGTCGCGTAAAATAAGTATCAATTCTGTAGCAGAGATTAGTCACGTAATAATAGGCAGTAATCCCGTAGCAGACCTTAGTCGCGTAATAATAGGCAGTAATCCCGTAGCAGACCTTAGTCGCGAAATAATAGGCAGTAATCCCGTAGCAGACCTTAGTCGCGTAATAATAGGCATCAATTCTGTAGCAGACTAGTCGTGTAATAATAAGTATCAATCGCGTAGCAGACCTTAGTCCCGTAATAATAAGTATCAATCCCGTAGCAGACCTTAGTGACGTAATAATAGGCAGTAATCCCGTAGCAGACCTTAGTCGCGTAATAATAAGCAGCAATTCCTTAGCAGACTAGTCGTGTAATAATAAGTATCAATCCCGTAGCAGACCTTAGTCGCGTAATAATAAGCAGCAATTCCTTAGCAGACTAGTCGTGTAATAATAAGTATCAATCCCGTAGCAGACCTTAGTCCCGTAATAATAAGTATCAATCCCGTAGCAGACCTTATTCACGTAATAATAGGCAGTAATCCCGTAGCAGACCTTAGTCGCGTAATCATAAGCAGTAGTCCTGTAGCAGACCTTAGACGCGTAATAATAAGCACCAATCCTGTAGCAGACCTTTGTCGCGTAATAATAAGCAGCAATTCCTTAGCAGACTAGTCGTGTAATAATAAGTATTAATCCAGTAGCAGACCTTAGTCCCGTAATAATAAGTATCAATCCCGTAGCAGACTTAGTCACGTAATAATAGGCAGTAATCCCGTAGCAGACCTTAGTCGCGTTATAATAAGCAGTAGTCCTGTAGCAGACTTTAGACGCGTAATAATAAGCACCAATCCTGTAGCAGACCTTGGTCGCGTAATAATAGGCAGTAATCCCGTAGCAGACCTTAGTCGCGTAATAATAAGCAGCAATTCCTTAGCAGACTAGTCGTGTAATAATAAGTATTAATCCCGTAGCAGACCTTAGTCCCGTAATAATAAGTATCAATCCCGTAGCAGACTTAGTCACGTAATAATAGGCAGTAATCCCGTAGCAGACCTTAGTCGCGTTATAATAAGCAGTAGTCCTGTAGCAGACTTTAGACGCGTAATAATAAGCACCAATCCTGTAGCAGACCTTGGTCGCGTAATAATAAGCAGCAATTCCTTAGCAGACTAGTCGTGTAATAATAAGTATCAATCCCGTAGCAGACCTTAGTCCCGTAATAATAAGTATCAATCTGGTAGCAGACTTTAGTCACGTAATAATAGTATACCTACTCTGTGATAATAGGCAGTAATTCCGTAGCAGACCTGAGTCGCGTAATATTAATAGCAGACCTTAGACGCATAATAATAGTTATTTTAATCCCGTAGCAGACCTGTCGCGTAATAATAGGCAGTAATCCTGTAGGAGACCTTAGTCGCGTAACAATAGGCAGTAAATAGCTGACCTTAGGCCCGCTTGCAGAGACGCCGGGTTAGGTTTAATCCAGGAATAAATTTGTAATTTTGACAGAAGCTTTATACGAAATTTGTCAAAGCAGCAGCTACCTCTGGGCTAAAAGGATAACCCGGCGTTTCTGCAAGCGGGCCTTAGTCGCGTAATAATAGACAGTAATCCTGTAGCAGACCTTAGTCGCGTAATAATAGGCAGTAATCCTATAGCAGACCTTAGTCGTGTTATAATAGGCAGCAATCATGTAGCAGACCTTAGACTTCGAGTTAAAAAAAGAGAGTATTTTCAATCAGATCAATGTTTAATACAAATTATATTTCAGGCCCGAAAACACAAATAACTACTACGGAGATTTTGCTCAAATGGTTTGGTCGCGCGCCTACATGGTGGGATGCGGTCGAAGTCGATTCATGGTACTTACAGCTGTTTAATGAAATTATTTCTATAGTTTAATACCACAACTGAATTGCAGATTTAATGGCTTCATAAATATAAATTCTTCTGAGTATACTTCTGTCCAAGCGGAGTATTCTAGTTTGTTTGTTGATTACTGTTTCAGATCAAGAAAAGATTCCTCAATCTGTTCATGTAAAAGGGTTTTAAGGGGTAGGTAATTGTTCTTGCAGTGTTCTTCATGCAATCATCTTTTACTCATTGAAAGGCACAAGTTTTCCTGAGATTTCCTTTTATAATACCCGTGAACTCCTTTTACCGTAGTCTTATCGTAGCTACCTTTAGAAGTCTTTGTTGTGTTTTGTTCTCAAGATAAGCTTGATTTTGCAATCCCCCAGACGCCATGGCACGGTCGTCTACGTAGTGTAGAGCGGTTGGTGTGCAACTTCGCTCCCCGTGGGCCGACCCCTCATCGTGCGATGTGGACCCCCGGACCTCCCGCCAGTGCGTGCCCAGCGAGGTCTCATCCTGATACCGAGATACCCGAACTTTGTGCTTACCGTATGTATGCTTTAAGTTTTAGTACACACTTCGTTACGTTTAGGTTCCTGATTCAATCGTCTCAATGCCATTATAAAGTTGGGTAAACCATATTCATTCCATGGAACAGGATCAGCTCCCCGATTGTCTAAAAGTTGCTGATCAAAATCGTATTCATTTGATGGAATTAGAGCTCAATTTCGTGTATGCATTCTTATACGTTTAGGTATGTACGATACGCTCCATGTTAAAATCGGTTGTACTGAATTTGTGACTACAGTAAAGGAATATTTTACTTTGACGCTAATGCCATCAAATGAATACGATTTTGATCGGCCACTTTTAGACAATCGGGGGGCTGGACCGATACTTAGGCCTGAATTCCTGTTACACATCAAGATGTTAGTCGCGTAGAAGTCGCACGTATAATCACAGTATCAGTGCTGCCAGCGAGTGCTGTATGCAGTTGAAATAAACAAAAAATGTGCTTAATTTTTGTACGTGAGAGTCTCATACCCGGCTGAAATTAGTGAAAGAGGAAATAAGGCCTCAGCTTTAGATGGTAATAGGCTTACTTGTAGAAGATAACAATTAAGAAATCCGTCGTACCTGTGAGGTATCCTCCACTAGGTGAACATAATATGATCACAAGCGAGTCTGGTAACAAGCGGTAGAAGACCGTCGTCTGAGACAATCATTGCAAGAAGACTATAAAAATTAATATTATACACACTCATATTTAGAGATAGGTAATCCCAAACGCCGCAAAACTTAGTTTCATTATTTTTCTAACCGCATAAAAACTACACATACTTATTAAAAAATTATAGACTACACTATGGATGAAACTTACGATGAAGATAACACAATGTCCCTCGAAGAACATTTGCTGCTGAACACGATATTGGAAATCGAAAAAAACGCATCACTAGACTACATTGGAAGTATAGACGAGCATTACTTGACTAAGCTGGCTGTGGCTACTATCGAGAATCCTATTGGAACATCACCATCATATACCAGCAATGTACAGAGACGAGATATTGACCAAATAGATATTGAAAGTAAACTTACTCAATCTGAAAATAAACCACAAGAAATTGGTATGTTAGAAAGCAATTTCACATTGATACCCAAGCACAAATATCTGAAGAGAAAAGCCTTTATCATTGGCCGTCCAAAAACGTATGAAATTGATGAGATAAATGATATAAAGACAAATAGTAAGTCAATATTTGAAATCAAGTATTTTCTTTCTCCAAATTATGATTAAATTGACTGTAAATATTGTCGTGTGTTCCAGATTACGACAAAATCCAGGAAACGACAACAGAGGAAAGAGATATAAATTATGATGATTATGACGTTGTTCAGATACAGGAAGAATCTGCAACTGCAATTACTACTGCTTTGAACGAAACTCGAATATCTAATACCGGTATGTCATAACACAATACATATCTGAAAAAACGAAAAATATAAATATTTTGTGATAATTGAATGCAAAATTAAGTAACAAAAACTGATGAAAATTTTACAGAAACGATAACAAGGGAAGAAGAGTTGCCATTGAATAGTACAAAAGAAGTGATACAGACAATACCATATACCACATGGCCTCAAAATACCCCGTTTAGTATAAGTACAGAAGCATTTGGAATTTTTTTGAATGACATGATTTCCAATTTGAGTATACCAGAGATTTTAAATGAATCAGCTATAGATGCGAATGATCTTGATGATTATCTTTCCGATCGTAAGTATAAATTTGACTCACGGCGTAAATATAGATCAGAATCATTTAAAGATAACGAAGTTCCTGATAAAATTGTAGCTGCAAAATTATGAGCAACTAGAAAAAGAATTCGAAAAATAAGACCACCTAAGCAATCACACTCTAAAATGAAACTATGTTTTAAATAAATTACATATATGCATCCAAAACATCTATAAATAAAAAAAGACTAATAAATGAAAGGGTAATTTAAAATAATACATATTCGGTTAAATCTCATTCAAATACAAAACAAAATAGATAATATGCTATTGCAGAAGTAGTTTCTAAATTTTATTTACTTATATTACAGCTGAAACAGTTCGGCAGTTACAAGAAGCTCTAGATCGTATGGAGAGAAAAGCAGCATCAACACCTTCTACTTCAGGAAAGGTATACTTTAGATTTTTAAACTCTAGACAATATTATGCGTGTAACTTCAAAACATTGAATATTTACGGGTTACAGAAATTCGTTAAATTTAAAAAGTGCGAAGGCTGGCTGCCTTATTTTCCATATTTGATACATAATATAACCGTTAATTTAGGGAAAGTTGTATGCATTTTAATTTTAACATTGTCACGGCAATTCAAGACTGCGTTATTATTTTATTGCAACTTTTTTCTCTCTAACAAATGATTTTCGCTAAACCCCTTGATTCCTAAATTAATGAAGTCATCAGTCCTGGATATTCCGACTATCAACTATGAAACACTATGTTATCACTTTGAAACATGTTGATTTCTTCTTCTTCTTTATCAACCGATAGACGTCCACTGCTGGACAAAGGTCTCTTCCACCTCCCTCTTTCTCTCTTGCATGGACTTCCACCGGTCTCGGTCTTGCGTCGCCTGAATCCAGCGGCTTCCTGCGACTCGTTTGATGTCCTCGCCACCTGGTGGGGATCTGCCAAGCTAACACTGCGCTTCCCGGTGCGGGATCGCCACTCCAGCACCTTGGGACCCCAACGACCATCAGCTCTTCGAACTATGTGCCCCGCCCATTTCCACTTCAGTTTCGCGACTCGCTTAGCTATGTCGGTGCCTTTGGTTCTCCTACGAATCTCCTCATTTCTAATTCAATCGATTCGACCATCGCCCGCTGAGCGGTCCTGAGCCTACCTAAGAGGCCCTTAGTTAGCGACTATGTCTCGGATCCGTAAGTCATCACTGGCAACACGCATTTTTCGAAGACTTTAGTCTTCAGGCACTGAGGAATTTTGAGGATGTTGATTTAGGTACTCGTTAATATTTTAGGTTCGTCGAGAACTGAGAAATCTACAACATAATGACGAACAGTCTTTACAAAATAACCCAAAAAATATGTATAATAGAGACAGAGATTTATCAGAGATCGAAAGAAACAAGACCATAGATCGAGGGCCGATGTTGAATATGGTCCTAAAATACATGCCCTATTTGAAACCTTATGAGAAAAGTATAATAGGTGATTCTTATGTTAATAGTGGTACAGTGTTATCCCCTTCTTTTATTCTATTTTTTGTTTTGTATTTTTAATAATTAGATTTGCCTAAATTTTTTTCTTTTCCTGTAAATTTTGTTAACACGCGACCTGTTTATTTTGAGTTTTGTATGTTTGTAATGATTTGATACTACTGTGTTGTCTGTTAATTTATCATTTGATACTGTTCGATTTTAAGAGAATAAACGGTGGTATTACTTACTTTTGAGTTTTAGTTTACTTTTTCTTGAAGTCTTCATTAGTTCTAGTTGTGAGTAATAAAATCTGCCACAACTATAAAATTAAAAATTCTGGGTTAAAATATGTAAAATGCCTACTTTGTTATTCAAATTTTTGTGTTTGTCAGGCATTTACGAGTACATGAAAGATTTTATTTTCCAAGATTTGATTACGTACCTCTATATAGTGGAATTTCTACAATTACACCAAATTCCAACGTGTCTGAATAAAATGCCAGTGACACACAAACACACAGATGGACGGAAAGACCGACGAAAGACAGATTGAACATAGGTTTAAGAGTTACTTAAAAAAAGTTCAAAATTCACCCAGCGCGTCAGATTACTCAGATTGGGCAGGTAGGCCTATAATAACCCTTATTTTAGGAGGCCTGCGCTCAGTAGTAAGCCGTTGATGGGTTGATGGTGATATTACGGATTCAGATGACCCAGTTGATGAGACACCAAAAACGGTGAAAGGCCGCTTTTCCATTCGTTCTCATTAGATTCGTATAATTTGTCATTAGTCATTACTAATTCACTTCAAAGCCGCTTCAATCTGGGTAGCCTCACAATCAGGCCAATTGATGTGACGGGTTGGAACGCTGCTGTCCGATTTCGTCATCGTCCGGTCCGGCCGTCGGTCCGGCAGTCGCAGCCGCGTGGTCGCGCGGACATCGCGTAGCCCCGTAGACCGCTACGAATTATACATCGTGTTTGGTTTTATTTATGAAATCGCTTATTATTTTTAGGTTAAAACTTTAAAGTTGTTTGGTGTTTGATTTATTGGTTATAATTTAGTTAAATCGCATCATAATATCTAAGCCTACGTATATTTACTTGTGTTTATGTTTTTAAACACTAAAGTGTAAGAAAGGGGTGGACCCTTTAGGGTTGAAATTTTAGGCCTGTTACGAACTTATACTCGTTGAAATTAATTAGTTTTTACGCATCGTCTTTCTCTGAATTGCATTAAAACAAGTAAGCAATCCATGTTTGTGTATGTATTCGATTAAAACTTTACATCAAAATTTCTCATTGAATGTTAATGTGTTTAAATAGATTTGCTTTGTAAGTTGAACGAAACGTATTTATAAAATTTTTGTTCATCTATTTGTTCGCGCTAATCTTCCGAACGGCTGAACCGATTATGAAAATACTTTTACAGGAGAGTGGGATTACACAAGGAGTGATTTGGGCTTTTATGCCGTAAAAATTCGCTGAACTGATTTTGACATTTGGTACAGAGGTAGCTTGCTTGTCAGAGTTAGGGCCAGGCATATATTTTTTTTATCCCGGGAAATCAAAGAGTTCCCAAAGGGACTTAAACCTAACCAAATTTTTATTCATTAATTCATGCAATATTAAACGCGGAACTGTCTTTACTAATTTCTAGATGACTACATCTGAAAACTGCAGAATTCCTACAAAAGTTTGGTTTACTTTAACAAAACCTAAGAAAAATCTAAGTCACCTATGCAGAAAACTGAGTTATAATGAATACATTTTAGCAACAATAACGGGTAGAATGACCGTGGCTAATTGGCAATTTTTAATATGTAAGTATCTACTAGATGATGCCTGCGACTTCGTCCGCGTGGAATTAGTTTTAAAAAATCCCGTGGGAGCTCTTTGATTTTCCGGACTAAAAAGTAGCCTATGTCACTCTCCAGGTCCTCAACTATAACCATGCAAAAATCACGTCAATCGGTTGTTCTGTTGCGGCGTGATTGAAGGACAAACAATCACACTTAAACAGATTTGATTTTTACAGTAGTAGATCAAGTTTCAATTATCCGAAAAAAAAAACACGCAAGAATTACATCATACTGCCAAGGGACGTGTTTGGGCAAAAACATAAAATGATGAAATTTGTTCGATAATAAAAAAAAAGCCGGCCAAGTGCGAGTCGGACTCGCGCACCGATGGTTCCGTACTCCAAAAGTAAAAGTAAAACGATAATATTATATTAATTTGCTTATTTATCGTTAACTTTGTTTGTAGAGGTTTATTGTTAATATAAAAAAAAACTATGCTAGTTAGAGCGTTGGTTTTATTTTTCCTGTAAAATATACATAAACCTCTATTGACCATAATTATTTCAGATTTTTCGATTGGTAAACTTCGGAGATAAGGGGGGGGGGGGGAACGGTATTTTTTTCGTCATTTTGGCCGATTACTCAAAACCTATTATATATAGAAATAAATAAAAAACTGTTTTAGAATGCACAAGTAAAGGCCTTTCATATGATACCCCACTTGGTATAATTATCTTACTTTGAAATTTCAAACGCCTGATTTTCCCCCTTTTTTAATTAAACTAAAATAATTTTCGCGTTGATTTTATTTTTCCTGTAAAATATACATAAAACTCTATTGACCATAATTATTTCAGATTTTTCGATTGGTAAACTTCGGAGATAAGGGGGGGGGGGGGGGGGGTGAACGGTATTTTTTTCGACATTTTGGCCGATTAATCAAAAACTATTATATATAGAAATCAATAAAAAACTGTTTTAGAATGCACAAGTAAAGGCCTTTCATATGATACCCCACTCGGTATAGTTATCTTACTTTGAAATTTCAAACCCCCGATTTTCCCCCTTTTTTAATCAAACTAAAATAATTTTCGCGTTGCTTTTATTTTTTCTGTAAAATATACATAAACCTTTATTGACCATAATTATTTCAGATTTTTCGATTGGTAAACTTCAGAGATAAGGGGGGGGGGGGGGGAACGGTATTTTTTTCGACATTTTGGCCGATTACTCAAAAACTATTATATATAGAAATAAATAAAAAACTGTTTTAGAATGCACAAGTAAAAGCCTTTCATATGATACCCCACTCGGTATAGTTATCTTACTTTGAAATTTCAAACCTCCGATTTTCCCCCTTTTTTAATAAAACTAAAAATAATTTTCGATTTTTCTTTATTCCAATGATGTTGGGCCACTATTATACACAACTATGCCAAATTTCATGTCGATAGCTATAATAGTTACTGAAATAATCGACTGTGACAGACGGACGAACGGACGGACGGACGGACGGAGAAAGTCTCACCATAAGGGTTCCATTTTTACAATTTTGGTACGGAACCCTAAAAATCGCGAAGTTAGGTCTAATTTTTAACCAATATTCATTTATTTTCAATGTGTTGCATATTACAGAGCCAAAATTTATTACATTAGCCTAGCGAATTGAAAAGAAAATGAATATTTTACGAGTTACAAAGTATTTTGGCGCTTACTACACTCCTGCTCCGCGCAAAACGCTTTCTTTTGTCGCGCCTCACATGAGGTTGTGGCTATGTTTTATCTCATCGCGAAATCTGATTTTTTTTTGGGGTTACACGCGCTCTTAACACAAGGATTTTAAAATGTATTCTGAAATTTTCTTCAAGTGTACAGCTACACTAAGTAGCATTTTAATTTAAAAAAATAGTTATTAAGGTGTAGTCATAGTGATGTCGAACGAAATGAAGTCCGCTTCGATGGACCTCGGCGGATCTGGGTCGTGGTGCCGGCGCGACAACGACGTGAAGATAGAGTTCGGTTTCGGCGTGCCCCTGGGAGCGATGTCTGCGCACCCTGTATTTCACTCCGCGTGGGACATTGGCTGGTAAGTTCTTTTCCCCCCCCACATTTACATAATAACAGTAACAAGTGTAAATTAAAAATTTTATTTTTAAATGCAAGCTTTTAGTAGCTAACTACATCATTAGACTCTGGATATCATCTAGGATCAGAGTTCTTGTTATGACGAATCAAACGAGCCCAAACTCGATGGAGTAACGTCGTTTTATTACAGAGTTCCGATAGCCATCTTCCGTCTCCGTCATCAGATCAGCTCCATTTTACAATAATATTGCATTGTCATCCGATTTACACATACATGCAAAATTTCAGCTCGATCAGAAACCGGGAAGTGGGTCTTATTCATCTTGCAAGATTTGACCCAAACAAACAAATAAATAAACTGGTCAAGCTAAATAAAAGCTTGTAAAAATCCTAATTCGCTAGTGTAACACGTCTTAT
Source organism: Oeneis ivallda (assembly GCA_029955525.1). Classification (NCBI taxonomy): domain Eukaryota; kingdom Metazoa; phylum Arthropoda; class Insecta; order Lepidoptera; family Nymphalidae; genus Oeneis; species Oeneis ivallda. The sequence continues at coordinate 4,290,752 of JARPMR010000012.1, read as the reverse complement.
ACAACTAACTATTTCTCTTCTTCTGCTTATTTATCATTCGATAGATGCCCATTGATTTAGGTCTCTTGCATGAACCTCCACATGTCTCGATCTTGCGGCGCCTGTATCCAGGCTATCCAGCGGCTCCGTGCGGCTCGTCTGATGTCATCGTTCCACCTAGTGGTGACTTTATTATTTACCGTATTGTTAGTATAGTAGCTGTATATTTCAATATTTAGAGTAAGCTATCCAGTGCAAGCGCAATTGCGAATGCGTTGCGCAATTTAATATTTAAAAAAAATAAAAAAAACTTTTAATGGGTTTTATTGCAGAGTTCCGATAGCCATCATCCAGTTCCATCATCAGATCAGCTCCATGTTACAATAATATGGCATCGTCATCCGATTTACACATAGGTACCTACATGAAAATTTCAGCTCAATCGGAAACCGGGACGTGATTCTAATTCATCTTTCAAGATTTAACCTAAACATACATACATACAAGCTTGTAAAAATAGACTATACGTATTTAAATAGCTCTTAATGGAAGGCTAGCTTTGTTTGTATCGTTACGGTAGGCGGGTCCAAAATGAAAGGCTGCACTGATTACTAGTATTGACGTAAGGCATTAAGTTACTATGTTCCTAGTGTACGTATTACGTCGATCATTGAACTACATTCAGTTCACTGGATGTGGGAAATTGTGATTGTTCATGTTTCATCATCATCATCATCATCACCTATGGGGCTCGTCTCAAATGAGAAGCGTTCAAGCCAAAATACACCACGCTGGCCATGTGTGGATTGGCACACTTCACACACCTTTGAGAATATTATGGAGAACTCTCAGGCGTGCCGGTTTCTTCCCGACGTTTTTCTTCACAATTAAAAGTAGTGATATTTAATTAAGCACTTTAATGTTGCAGTTAGTGCTTACCTAATTATATCTGTTGGTATTCTGCAAACAAATATAAACATACAAAATATTGTTGTTAATATGTTACCATTTTCTTAATTGTTCTTAAATCACTTGACTTTTATCGCAATCTGCAGTACATAGGCATATTATACAATACATAATATACCTATAGTGGCCCATTTTCGTTCACACGCAACCCGTAATACTATCGCTAATTACAGGTTTTTGTGTAAGAAAGGCTTAAGTTGCTATTTGTATTTTAGAAGAAGATTAAAAGATATGAGTTTTTTTATGTAAAATAGACTTACGTTAAACCGTTCCTATTTCCTCTTTATCTACCGATTGACGTTCACTGCTAAACCTAGGTCTCCTGTATGGTCTTCCACAGGTCTCGGTCTTACGCTACCTGTATCCAGCGGCTCCTTGCGAATCGTAGGGAGTAGGGACTTGTCGTCCCAACGATTTGGTCGGTCTATCTTGTGTGGAGGTCTCGACAACTCGCGAATAGTCGCGACTCGCGAGGTCGCCACTCCTTGGGATCTAAGCTACCATCTTCAAAAACTTGAGAAACTATCGTATTACAAACGTATTTAAACGAAAATTAAACCTAAAGGACAGCAATAATTAGATCTAGAATATTTAATCAATTAAAAATGCAATAAAAATGCTTGCTTTATTTACAGTTTTGACGACCTCCCTGGCTCAGTGGTGAGCGCTGTTGCCTTATAACTGGAAGGTCTCGGGTTCGATTCCCGGCGGGGTCAATTTGGGAATTTATTATTTCTGAATTGTCTCTGGTCTGGTCTGGTGGGAGGCTTTGGCCGTGGCTAGTTACCACCCTACCGTCAATGACGTGCCGCCAAGCGATTTAGCGTTCCGGCACGATGGCGTGTAGAAACCAATTAGGGGTATGGGTTGAATGTTCCTTGCCATACCCCTTCCAAGTTAGCCCGCTACCATCTTAGACTGCATCGTCACTTACCATCAGGTGAGATCGCAGTCAAGGACTACCTTATTGTCATCGAATAAAAAATAAAAAAAATAAAAAAAAAAGTTAGCAGCAAATTGTGGAAATTAATAAAAATACTTTTGTAGTAATTTATATGAGTCGTTGCCACTCGTAGCATGCAAGCATGCATTCAAATGGTACCTTGTCTAGACGGTGCGTGTCACTACCAACGGTTAGTTGCACATCAACCGGTACCCAGTGGTCATGGCGAGGAGTTATAGCGGAACATGAACAGGCTATCGATTCGTTGGATGCCACAAAGTAATTGACCGCACACTGTTCTATTGTCAAGGAAACTATTTATCATTGACCTTTTCATGAAAATTATACAAGGTTTTATCCTTACTAATATTATAAATGCGAATTTGCGTTTGTGTGTTGGTGTGTCCTTCAATCACGCCGCAACTGAGAAGAGACAATTTTTTGCATGGAGATTTGTAGGAGAACCAAAGTCACCGACATAGCTAAGCGAGTCGCGAAACTGAAGTGGAAATGGGCGGGAGCACATAGTTCGAAGAGCTGATGGTCGTTGGGGTCCCAAGGTGTTGGAGTGGCGACCCCGCACCGGGAAACGCAGTGTTGGCAGACCCCCCACCAGGTGGACCGACGACATCAAACGAGTCACAGGGAGCCGCTGGATTCAAGCGGCTCAAGACCAAAGCCTGTGGAGGTCCATGCAGGAGACCTTTGTCCAGCAGTGGACGTCTTTAGGTTGATAAAGAAGAAGAAGAAGAATATTATAAATGCGAATGTGTGTTTGTGTGTTGGTGTGTCCTTCAATCACGCCGCAACAGAGCAGAGACAATTTTTTGCATGGATATACATAATATATTAGTTGAGGAGCTGAAGAGCCATATAAGATAGTTTTTATCCCGGAATATCAAAGGGTTTCCACGGGATTTTTAACAACAATTAGGTAGTCGAAAACGGTGTTATTTTATTTACTTGAGAGTTTTTATAAGTATCTCATTTGAGTAAAGTTGAAAAGTAACTAACTTTCAGTAACATTTACGCGAGGACCACGAGTTTCAAGTTTCAACGCTTGAAGTGCATTTGTTCTGCGCGTAAGCGTCGTCCCGGTCAAAAAAAATGTAGGTATTGTATGCTTTACCTTCACGAAACTGCTTCAACTTGAAGCGACCTCTGCATAGAGCGCAAATTTTTTTATAGTGGGCGAGAAATGGCTTTTTTCTGGTTGGATTGTGATTTGTGCCTAATATTGTTTATTTATCCCGTCGTAATTTTTTTGTCAGTGTCCGTTAAAGGTTTTTAAGTCTAAAATAGAAATACAATTCTTTTTTTTTGGAACGAAGTTCCTTATGGCGCGTTGCGAAGGGCACCCTAGCCGGCAAAAAACGTCAAGCGTAAAAAAGCGTAAGATTTTATACATTTTTAGATGGCCTAAAAATCTTATACAATAATTTCAACAAATTGTGCATCGCTCCCGTGGCGCAATCGGCTCGCGTGCGGCTGTTAACCGAAAGGTTGGTGGTTCGAGCCCACCCGGGGGCGCGCAATTTTATTTTCATTTCTTATTTTATAAAATTACTAGCTGATGCCCGCGACTTCGTCCGCGTGGAAAAAGTAATAAAAAAGAATTGTTTTATGTTAATCGTGAGGTTTTTACGATTGTACTACGCCACTATATAATATTCTGTACCTACTTGGTACCTGCAAACCTACAATATCAATTCAAAATGGAAATTTTGTAAATACCCACAATTTAGGCAGGACCAGCAGCATCAGGATTGAGGAGTTGGTAACTGGTCTTCAATGATTGATTGGCAACTGGTCTTCATTCTCGCCTGCATCACTGGACTACAGTCCAGTGATGCAGGCGAGAATTTTCGATTGCACTATGCTTCTTTTTAGTTTATAGTTGGCATCTACAGTAGCAACTGAAAACCGAAATTTTCGTGAGCGAAGCGAGTGCGAAAATTTTTTGATCGCACTACGCCTCTGTGTAGCCCATACTAATTGGTATCTACAAAAGCAATCTATAATCGACATTATCGCTAGTAAAGCCAGTGCGACATTTTAAGGATTGCACTACGCCACCATATAGTCCATACTTGGCACCTACATAAGCAACACAAAAGCGACGTTATCGCGAGCGAAGCGAGCGCGAAATTTTCAGAACTGCACTACTTAACTATGTACTCCATAATTGGTTTACACTCACAACAACAATTAAGAAAAGACATTTTCGCCAACGAAGCGAGCGCGAAAATTTTTAAGATTTCATTGCATCACTATGTAGTCCAAAACGGACATTTCGCAAAATTTTTAGGGCTGCACTACATAACTGTGTCATTCATACTTGGTTCTTACAGTACAAATCAAGAAAGACGCATTTCGCGAGCGAAGCGAGCGCAAAAATTTTCGATTGCACTACGCTTATTTGTAGTTCATACTTGGCACCTACAGTAGCAACTGAAAAGTGATATTTTCGCGAGCGAAGCGAGCGCAAAGATTTTTTGATCGCATTAAGTACGCTTCTGTGTAATCCATACTAATTGGTATAGACAAAAGCAATCTATAATCGACATTATCGCTAGTAAAGCGAGTGCGACATTTTTTACGATTGCACTACGCCACTATGTAGTCCATACTTGGCACCTACATAAGCAACACAAAACCGACGCTGTCGCGAGCGAAGCGAGCGCGAAATTTTTTAGGAATGCACTACTTAACTGTGTCCTTCATACTTGGTTCTTACAATACCAATCAAGAAAAGACACAATTTCGCGAGCAAAGCGAGCGCAAAAATTTTAGATTGCACTACGCTCCTTTTTAGTTTCTACTTGGCACCTACATTAGCAAGCGAAAAACGAAATTTTCGCGAGAGAAGCGAGCGCAAAAATATTTTGATCGCGCTACGCCTCTGTGTAGTCCATACTAATTGGTATAGACAAAAGCAATCTACAAACGACATTTTCGCGAGCGAAGCGAGCGCAAAAATTTTTGACTGCCCTACGCTTATTTGTAGTTCATATTTGGCACCTACAGTAGCAACTAAAAACTGATATTTTCGCGAGCGAAGCGAATGCGAAATTTTTTAGGACACTATTTAACTATGTACTCCATACTTGGTTTACACTCAAAACAACAATGAAGAAATTCTTCTTCTTGAGGTGCCATCTCCTACCGGAGGTTGGCTATCATATTGGCTATTCGGACCTTACACACAACTGCGCGGAATAAGGATCGAGTACTCAGTCCGAACCATGTCCGGAGATTCTTGAGCCAAGAGGTCCGTCTTCTTCCAGGGGGTCTCCTACCTTGTATCTTCCCCTGTATTATTAGTTGGAGCAACTTGTACTTATCGCCACGCATTATATGTCCCAGATATTGCAGTTTTCGTTGCTTTATTGGTTCGTTATACTTGGTTCTTACAATACCAATCAAGAAGACACATTTTAGCGAGCGGAGCGAGCGCGAAAATTTTCGATTGCACTACGCTTCTTTGTAGTTCATACTTGGCACCCGCAGTAGCAACTGAAAACTGATATTTTCGCGAGCGAAGCGAGCGCGAAGGTTTTTTTGATCGCACTACGCCTCTGTGTAGTCCATATACAAATGAGTACATAATTTAATATAATTTTTTTACAAAACAAAGTATATATATATTTTTTAATTTTTTAAAACCGCTCAACCGATTTCGGTAAAATTTAAAAACCACCTGGGAAGTACCCTTTCAAACAAAATGTAAGAATTTTCCAAATCAGTTCAGGCGCCTTCAAGTAATCGGTGAACATACATAAAAAAATGAAAAAATAGATTCCGACGAATTGAGAATCTGCTCCTTTTTCGAAGTCGGTTAAAAAGAAATCTACAATCGACATTCTCGCAAACGAAGCGAGTGAGACATTTTTTACGATTGCACTATGCCACTTTGTAGTCTTCACTTGGTTGGTACCTACAATATGAATTCATTATCGACATTTTGTAAACACCTACTATTTAGGTGGGTATTATCATCAGCAGCATCGGGATTGAGAAGTTGGTACCATTAGTAGTTGTAGCATGGGGAGGAGAAGGGAGGTGGATGATTCCTAAACCGAACCGAGCGATAATTAAATTAGCTGAATAGATTGATGCCATCTAAGAATACAAAGCTACTGTGGGAAATTTTAGTAAACGGAAAATGGAGACGCGAAATTTTTTACGGCTGCGTTATGCCACTACCCTAAGTAGTTCATACTAATTTTTTCCTATCAATTGTGAGCAGTACCCAGCAGCATCAGAATTGAGTCCTCTTTTACGGCTCCACTACACTATTATATTTTAAATATTTGGCACCTACAATATCAATTCACAATCGACAGTTCGTAAATATCCATGATTTAGGTAGGCAGTACACTGCACCATCAGGGTTGAGGAGCTAGGGCCTGGAGGTCAGTGATATAGTCTAAAATTAGTATGTAATGAATAGCTCAGGTCAAGATATGGCTATGGTATGAATGTAATAAGATCTATATACGTATATATCGTATGCGAGTGACCTGGAACTATCCGAGAGAAGTTTTGTCCTCTATCTCTCAAATCTATCTAGCAAATCTTCACCAAAATTGGTCATTGTATTTCTTGTCGTACACACTTTCAAATAAAGAAAGAATTATTAAAATCCGTTCAGATTTGACTGAGTTATGGAGTAAAATCAACAAAAAGTTTCATCCCCTATCCTGGAGTAACCTTATGTTTTATCGGGATAAAAACTATCCTATATGTTGACCCGGAGTATCAGCTACCGCTGTACTAAATTTCATTTAAATCCGTTCAGTAGTTTTCGCGTGAAGCGCGGACAGACAGACAGACAGACAGACAGACAGACAGACAAAAATTAAATAAAAATCTGTTTTGGGCTCAGTATCGATAGTTAAGCATTCCCCAATTAAAATTTTCAAAATATATTAAATGTACAGAAATCTTCCAGTTACAGTTTTATTATAAGTATAGATTTAATTTTAATATTTAATAAAATCGATATTTAGGCTTCCCTGGGGTCATTTTGATTTTTATCGATAAAAAAATCATGATAAAAAAAGTGTGTGTCAGCTCCGGCCTCCGAGCGACGCACGACTGGAGTTTACGCGCGACGCTATATCCTTCTCTATGCGCGCGAATCGGGTCCGAGCGCGCCCCGACCGACTTTCGCTTCGGGGACTCTTTCGGACGAAAACCAACCTTATTTACTCAACGCGACGTTAGGGTAGAAATTTCAACGTTGTGAAAAACGTAAGAGAAAAACGTAACGAGGTCATTGATAAATTGATTTTACTGCCCGGATTTTTCTCATACCGGGCTGCTAAAATCGATTCTTAAGGAGTAAACTCCAAAAATGTATACCCGAATAATTATTTTCTTTATACTTACCTCGAATAGAACTTGAAATTAATATTTTTATAATAAGGAACTTCGTTCCTATCTGGTGTCCCACGACACCACACCACTTTTTTATTAAAGCTCGACGTCATACGTATGCGGTGAAAATTGTGGAGAAAATGCGATAAGCTTAATAAATTAATGGAGAAGATTATATCTAACTTTGAAATCGCTGGGAAAAGTAGATATAGGTAGACCGTAAATGCGTGTAAAGTCAAGAAATTTACTCGTGTTCCTAATTATTGTAATTATAAAACGGTGACGCTTTGATTTCTATTTATTACGTTTCGGTGACCTTTTACAATGGAGTTACGGATATACACAAAATAAAAGAAAAACTGCCTTATTTAGTAAATGGCATCTATTTATGTATTAGTTATTTAGTAAAGACATCACCATATTTATTAGAATCGATGACGCATTATAATATTTTATTGTTTCTTTCAATCAGTAGGTAAGTAATTTTTTTAATCTTCTACGAGATACGTGTGTCGGTGTCGTGTGACGTGTCATAAAAGCCACAAGTTGGCCTACGTGAAGTAAATAATTTTGAGTTTTGAATTTTGATAGCTCTTGAGTGGGATCGCACTTGTTGGTAAGTGTCAAGTGTAATAAGAAGAAGAGAGGGCTAAGTTCTAAGGGAAATGCCAAAAGTAAGAACAAAAGAACTGGAATGATGATATTAGAGCAATGGAAAATATTGTTGTCAAAACTTTCAGTAGGCCTGAAAAAACGTTGCGCGTGCGGGGGATCAACGCAATCATCCCGCTTTAGCGTGCAAGCAATTTAAAACGGTCACTTGAATATAAAATTGGCGACAATTGAATTCAATGTAGGTACCTCTGTCAACACTAAAAATAATTTCGTAACGGCGGCGTTAAGAACGATAAAATTCATGATTTTATTCAGTACACACTGCGTACAAGGATCTTTTTACGTAGTAGGATTGTCTCAGTAGATAGACTAGAATAAAGAAGCATCCAATGCAAATGGTGGGTATATCTTTGACGGATCTGCGGGACCTTTGCCAACTTTCTCAGTTTGCCTACCTTTCGAAGAGTTAGTACAGTCATTCCCATTTCGGGTAATTTTTCATATATTCATACTAATAGTTACCATGTCGCCAACTTTCTCAGTTTGCCAACTTTTTTACTTTTTCATGTTAATACCTTCATTTTGCCATCAAATATATTTATTGCTAAAAAGTGTCTCATATCGCCATCCTTTTCCACAAGATCGACTGAAGACATTTTGTGCGATGCGTTTGTCTTCTTCGGCCTAGCCCCAATTCCGGTATGATATCCGGTTTTTAAACCGAAAAGCTAGACCAAATGAGAATTGAGACCGCTAAGATAAAATTTCATGCAAAATATTTTTTACGAAACTACTGCACGGGTTTAAATAATTTTACATAATTTTCCCTTTTCTAATTAAATAAAATCCGTTTCTTTTTAATCACTATAATTATAATTTTCAGCTGATGAATGCACGAAATTTCTGCGTCGATTTTTTTAAATTTCGATTTGATTTTTTAGTACCTACCTGGGGGCACTCATTGATTTTTTGAGATAAAAGATATTAATCACGTGCGTTAAGTACTCCTTTGCTGCATGATTGAAGGACAAACAACAAACAAACACACTGTCACATTTATAATAATACTAGCTGATGCCCGCGACTTCGTCCGCGTGGATTTAGTTTTTAAAATCCCTCGGGAACTCTTTGATTTTCCGGGAGAAAAAGTAGCCTATGTCACTCTCCAGGTCCCATATACCCATGCAAAAAATCACGTCGATCCGTAGCCCTGTTGCGGCGTGATTGAAGGACAAACCAACAAACCAACAAACAAACACTTTCGCATTGATAATATTAGTTACGATTGAGTATTACGGAGAGTATGAAAGAATAGTATGGATCTATTTGGAACTTTGAGTAATAAACCAACACAGGAGAAGAATTGACGCGCGTACCCCTCTGTAAGTTGGGTATGAGCAGTGCTCATACTCGTTATATAAAACTGTTTGACTCGAGTCACGCGCCTGTCAACTACGTATGGTTAGCGGGGAATGAGCTCCGCTATAAATGCCGAATATGAGAGTATTTTCTTCTAAAAAAATATTTAAAACATCCAGTTTACTAAAGGATAACATTTATTTACTTCTGATGTATTATTTTATCCAAATAATGCAATACTTATGCAGAAAACTTAAGAAAACTGTCGATCTGAAAATGTTGCTACTTAATCGTACATGAAATAATTTGGGGAAAATATTGAAAATTAATCTTCCTACTTACTATTCGTTTAGAGACCTTTATCTTGAACTGCATTATAAATTGATCCCATAGAATTAAAATCACGATAGAATAGGAAGGGGTGAACGACTAATTTATAAGCTTTAAGTAAAATATGACTAGATATATAAATACGAACTTTGATCGTCTGTGGGATTATCAAATAATGATAAAAAATTCTTTCTATAAAACCGACTTTAAACGCCACTACAAAGTATAAAACAATTTTAATTTGTACATGTATGTTGAAGTCGGGCGGGCCTAAATATAAATGATGAAACTAATGCGCGACGCTAGCCCAACTTTGCCCGATCGGCGTATGAAGTCGGTTTTTTAAAGATATTTTTTTTACATTATTATTTTAAGCTTTTTTGTGTATATCTCTGATCGCGAGCAATTTGCTCTTAATCATTGAGTTCCTTCCTCCATCACCGAAGATATGAATCATCTTCTCTTCACCTTTTAAATAGGCCCAACCTTATGCTTTCTTTCAAAAAAAATTGAAATCGGTTCAGATTTGACGTAGTTATGGAGTAACATCTAACATTATATCAACAAAAATTTATATGGGAACCACCTCTGAAGTATGCCCTACTAAACAAAAAAAAATTATCAAATTCCATTCATTATTTGGCGGAATAATTGGGTAACAAATATACAAAAAATTCAAATTGAGAACCTCCTCCTTTTTTGAAGTCGGTTAAAATGATTGCATTATTATAACGATCGCAATGGTGTCTGATTGGCTGGTACTCTCCCACTATTGTTTAAAATGCATTGATGCAGCTAGAGCTCCATAAACTCAGCGAATTCATAAAATTAGTTTTTTTACTCAATTATTTCAAAATTTATAGGTATATATTTCCATATAGCCAGTGTGATATGATTTTCTAAATATATAAAATGAAAAGGTGACTGACTCACTGATTTATCAACGCATATCTACTATGACGTAGGCATCCGCTAAGAAAGGATTTTTACAAATATAATACAAAAAATAATGAAAACGAGACTAAAAAATTGTTTAATAATAATGATAAGTTCTACGTAAGTCTTTCTTACTCGAAAATTAGGACTTTAATTTTATGAAGTCGGCCACACCGCAATAAAATTAGGGCTGGACAGCAAGATTTCATATGTCGATATTGGTGGGGGGATTGTATAAATTATTTATACCGAGATATTTTTATCGTCTTACTAATGGTTCATTGACGAAAAAAAATATTTAAATTCTATACATATTTGGTTCATTAAAACTTGGCAATTGAATTAAAGTACCCATACTTCTTATTCATCCCGCTAGGTTTACCGGAAAGCTAAATAGCTTGGCGGTGTTTTATTACAGATGGGGTGGCCACTATAGCCATGGCGGCAGCCTAGCATTACAAACAAATATACACTTCGTTCAGATGAAGTAGATGAAAAAAATAAGCCTTCCAAGTAAAGTATGTAGGTACAAGTTTTAACTTACCAATCATAACTTTAAATAAATTTTTTTTTAGGGTTCAGTTTTTCCTTTTTATGTTTCCTCCATACTGGACTGAGAGAATATTATTCAACGCTGGAAAACGATATTGTAAATCGAAAAAGTGAACTTTAAACCAGAGCCAATAACGTTTTAAAAAATCATAACAGCTCATAATAAGCTATCAGGAGCAGATTTTTTTCAAAAAGCATATTTTTTAATGTAACACATCAGATGATACTAATTATATAATTCTAAAGTAGAATTACTTTAGTTTTATACATTAGTTTTATATCAATTTCGACTAATAGTTTTTGAATTTCAAGAAGCAATGTTGCTGTAACTTGGTGTTTGATACATATGAAACCACGAAATAACTCTAAACTCTGAAATGCTAATTATGCTGTATTTATTTTTAAGGAAACATGATGTAGTCCTAACAGTTTGTACTTAATATACTTTTTAGAAATAGATACATCGTAAATTTCGCTTCAAACATAAATAAAACAAATGATGTTTCATTAAAAATGCTGTATGTTTATTTAAACAAGATTACTTAAAAAATCAATGTGTTCAATATTAATACCCACTACGTATTCAAATAAAAATTAAATGTCTCTCAACTTAATAAACAATATTATTAAAAATCTATGACAAAGTACAGCACTCCCTGGTGGCTTATAACCTTAAATCATAACTAAACAGCTGCTCTAAGGTGATATACTGTGGTACCTACAGCATGCTTTCAGCATGAGATTGAGAGTATAGTGACGGAGTAAATACCTTGGTATCTACAAAATCTGTTAATAATCAGATAATCCTAAGTCCTTACAGTAGGTACACCTAAGTGCACTGCACTGCTAAAAAGTATTGATAACTTTTTTGAAGTATCTGTATAATATTGAAAAATAGATGGTGTCTTAGTATTTACAGCATTTTTGAGTACGTTGAAAAATATGAATAACAAAAAATATATAATATAAACATGTAGAGAAGGTCAACATAGTATCTTAGAAAAATAATGTCATAGGAAAACGAAAATCCGACAATCCGACGCAGTATCTTTTTCTTCCAAATATATAAAAAAGTAATTTTGTTATTTTTCGAAATAAGCTAGATCGCTTTCGAGCGTCAATATAGTCCAAAGTTTCTAGCTGTATCTTTACGCAAGTACTAAAAGCCTACAAAGAGTCAATCTAATGGCAAAGGCATATTATGACTAAAATAACGGCAAGAACCTCGTTTCCTAGCGCTTCTATATACCTACCATGTTAAAGATCTCGAACAAAAAAATTTACTCTCGAATAAAGTAACTCTGTTGTAAATAATTATTAGAAAAACTTATCGAAAGTCGATAATCGATAGTGTCAAATCCCTAAAATGCTTACACAAATGATGCGATTGTTTCATGTAATGATAGAGCGTCCCTGTGTGTGAATGTGATAGTGTGCATATACTTTAAGGTAGTGTTTGCTAATTATATTGTGTGCGTGCATAGCGACGTGATGGAAAAATGCAACTGTAGTAAGCAAGTTTTCATGTGTGCTACCTCGCCCCCCACCGTAATTGACAGACTTTTTTGCAAATAAATTAGGCGTCAATTCCTCTCCATTGCTGGTTTATTACTCAAAGATTTGGAACAGAGAAATCTTAATATTTCTAAAAAAAAAGTCACTTACTTTAAACACATTTTGTTTTATAAGGTTTGTTTTATAAGGACGAATAAACATGCAATAACGTACTTAGCATGATTAGCGTAAGTTTCCACTCCAAGAAAATATAATCACTCCGTTTTCCACTAACCAAACAACCGTGAGTTGCAATTGAGGAATAATTCCTGGAGGTCGTGTATCATGGCAACCCAGACTTGATTGACATGATTATTTCAATGAAAATTGCCGCGTGGGTTTTGGATGCCACTTCAATCTGGACGTGGCTTGTTAAGCTTCAATAATTTGCATGTCATGTCCTTAGCCTTATTGGATTACCTTGGTATTATTTTAGAATTCACTTTAACAGTGAAGGAAAACATTGCGAGGAAACCTGCATCCCTGAGAGTTCTCCTGAGGGGAAGGTGTGTGAAGTCTGCCTAATCTCACTTAGCCAGCGTGGTGGACTATGGCCTAAACTCTTCCCATTCGAGAGGAGTACTCTGTTGTGGTCTGGCGATGAGTTGAGATGAATTTTTTTTTAAATTTATTTTGTAAGATCTGAAACGTGGTAATCCAGACACACCGATCACATTACGTGCATTTCAAGAAGAAGCAAGTGAAATATAACAATTCTTTCTCTCGCTACCATAAAGAGTTAAATAGCGTCTACATTTTGAAGATATAGATATAGATTGCTGTAACTGCATCGAAAACAAAGATTGCTTTTACATTATTATTAGCCAATCTGAATAGAAGAGAATAGACATCATTTTTTATTCAAATAAACATTTTCAAAGTACTTTCGAATCGTTAAGTGAATCACTGGTTCGGTATGCCGCTCCAGACGAGAAAAACCATCAAGAAACTCGGTTACCTACTAATAGAAACTGAACTTGACTAATATAAATTGGACCGCAAAGAAAAATGGTCAGTTAGAAAATCTTCAAAATGAAAAACTACGCATTTTCATTTATTTTACATTTATTAAAAAAACCTTGAATTCATGGTTTTTTATTTTTATTTCATTCAATCATTAAACTTTCTTTAATTTAGTCTTAATTTCATTAAGCTAGGTCAGGTACTTTTGAAGATATTGAAGATTTTCTAACCGACCCTTTTTCTTTGCGGTCCAGTTTATTCACCTCTCCCCTCTAAATAAGCGGAAAGCTGTGTTTAGGAGTGGGTACGACATTAATGCAAGGGGTCCGGATGGGGCGAACCGTCGACCTTTCAGTTTTCAGTCCGCGTCTTTATTCGTTGGGTTTTTGGTACGTGTATTTTTTTTTAAGAATTGGTGTAAGCCATGCTGAACTTGCCTTATATTTCCAATTTCCCTCACAATAAGCATGAAGCTTATGTTAGCCATGGCTACGTCAGTAGGTAGTGCAACGACTGGGGATCGAACCGTCAACCTTTCAGTTTTCAGTCCGCACCTTTAACAAAAAAACAAAACAAAAATATAAATACAAATAAAATGAACATACAGAAGTACTTAAAATCTTAACCAATGTCTACTATATGTCATACCAATGAAAGAGTCCTAGGCCCTAGCTCAGCTAAATGCTATGGATACAGATGTAACCACAACACTATTGAGGCTATTTAGGTTCAATTCCCTTAATTATGTTCCAAATATTAGTACCTAAGTCTAATTGATGTAGTAAGTGGTATGGTCTGCACCAGATACTCGTAGTTACAGATTGTAGATACCTTGGCATTACCGATATCCCAATAACCTTTCTAAAGGACAACAACAGATGTAATCATTCCAATAGATACACAAAAAAATGCCATTGACCCCATCGATTGCCAGGTCACTGACCGCAGTCAACGGCCTTTGACACACATCCTGCAAGTCTGTAAACTTACCCCACTTCCGTCAACGGACTATACCATCAGGTTGAACAACCTCGCGGGCGCTTTATAATTCTGTACTCCTTAGTAATTACCGAAGTCTATTGCAGTTATTACGGATTGAATGTATAGAAATAAAAAATTATACTGTATAATACTTATGAGTTCCTTACTATCTTATCCTACTTCCAACTATCCTACACTTCCTAAGTTCCTACTAATGAGTAATGATATTATAAATGCGAAAGTTTATGAGTATGAATGGATGTTTGTTAATCCTTCACTCCCCAACGAATGAACCGATTTAGCGGAAATTTAGAATGGAGATAGCTCATACCCTATAGGTACATTTTATATCGGAAAATTACAGAGATCCCGCGGGAATCAAAAACCTAAATCCACGTGGACGAAGTCGCGGATATCATCTACCTACTATGATCTGTATGCGGAGGTGTTCGTTGGTTTGTTGTTTTGTCCTCAATCACGCAGTAAAGGATCGACGAGATTTTTTACCTACAAGGGCCGATTTTATCAACATAAAATAAGCCTTATCCGAGCTCAAATATTTTGGCAGATTTTCAATACAAAAACTGTCATAACGCTCAATTTATTCCTGGGTTAAACGTCACTCGACGTTAGTAAAATCGGCACTAAATCGTTTTTCATACCAAAGAAAAGGTCACACAAGAAAAATGGAAAAATAAAAATCTGGGTCACTAAAGTAATGGAACAACAAAACACATCCGTTTTACATAAAAAAGGTCAATCCGAATGACCTTCCACTACAAAAAATGATTCACGACATACCAAAGTTTCACGTCATAAAGCACGTTTTTCCTTGACACAAAAGCAATAGAAATCGTAGTGGAGTGTACGCATAGCATAACAAAGCTATTGGAGTTTTTAGGACAGGGATTTCCTTATTTTTTTACAAGGAATAATACTTACCAACCCATTGCTATTGCATTAATTACGGAAAATCGTAGTGGACTGTACGTATAGCCTAACAAAGCTATCGGAGTTTGTAGGACAGGGATTTACTTATTTTTTTACAAGGAATAATACCTACCCATGGCTATTGCAATAATTACGGATTGAATTTATAGAAACGAGCCGAATAATTATATTGTACAATCCTTATTAATTCCTTAATATCTTATCCTAGTTAGACTAATTATCACCTGATGTTCCCAATTTCCCTCCAAATTAAATGCAAATCTTGCTTAGGATGGACACGACAGTTAAAGTGCAACTCTTTCTCTTATTTGAGTTGTATGCGGAAGGATTTGCGAAACCTTTGGATTTCGAGATAATATCCCAAGAAAAGCTCCTACCATTATTCTATCTTACTATAATATTATACATGTGAAAGTTTGTAAGGATGTATAGATGGATGTTTGGATGGATGGATGTTTGTTACTCTTTCACGTCTGCAACGAGTGAACCGATTTGGCTGTTTGGAATGGAGATAACTCATGTGCCAGGATTAACACAAATATATATATTTTTATCCGCGAAAATTACAGAGTTCCCGCGGAAATTAAAAAAACCTTAATCCACGAAGAGCACGGAAACTGGCGGGCATCATCTAGTAATATTGGAACGAAGTTCCTTATCGCGCGTTGCGAAAGGGGGCTAGACCATAGTACAAACAGACTATTGATGTGCCTCCGGAAAACATACAGCATTATTGAAGAAGCTGTTTGTATTTCACCGGATATCCGCGATCGATCTATATACAAAGTAGTTCATCTTACCGGATATAGGGGGCGCTAGTGTCTCACCCAGCAAGGCAGTTGGAAACAGCTGCCATTTTGAGTCATAGCGTTGTGTATTTTCGCCGCGTGCGCATCGAATCTAAAATTATATCGTTAATCCGTCTTCCTTTGGAAAAAAATATTATCAAAGGCTGTTATTAAATATAGTGATACAGTGATTATAATCCATATTTTCGATCGCGGATCGCGAAAATCGCGTAATGTAAAAACCACGTGTACGAACCGATCGCGGATCGGGAAAATCGCGTAATGTAAAAACCACGTGTACGAACAATGTCGATTCGGCTTCAAAAGTCAATCGATCTGATGTTGTGTGTGCCTGAGAGGTACAATGAACGGGAGGACAAGTTCCAGCAGCGGTTTCGAGCAGCGAGAGGGACTTCGACGAAAGAAACTCTAACAAGGTTCACAGGTAACGGTCGATCCTCGGATCGACACGTTACCACCAGGTGAGTTTTCTCACATTTTTATTGCATCGCTTCTCGACAATTTTTCCTAAGAACAAAGTGCAGTATCTGTTCTTTTTATCGTAATATTTGAAAGTTCCCACACTGCGGGACGAATATATTAAGCTGATTTTTGCGACTTGACGGGATATTCGGGGCTGGCTCCACTCTCGTCAGGGGTAGGTAGGCTCGGCATTGCAGTGGGTTCGACCCACATAAAAAGCTGAGCGAATTCCAAATACCCTCTCTAATAAATTACTGAAGCTTTCGGTAAATCGCCTTTGTCTATTTCATATAATATGTGTAACGATAGTTATCAGAACAAACTTAACTAATCGTTTTCGTTAAAAAGGGTTGAACTTATTGAATTAAAATGTCAGTAGCAACTAACAACACATAAAGTTTCAAGCTACTCATAAACAATGTATCTCCCAGTAAAGAATTAATTGTCAAAGCAACATTCACCGCTTTTATTAAGTCCGTTTGTATTTTCGAAACTGAGACTTGACTGCGGAAATTGGATATTGTAACATCCATCGTATGTATCGATCGTGTAAAATATAGCCTTGTCACCCGGACACTCTAGAGTGTAGTTCTTCCTTTTGACTTTGCAACAGTCGAACAAAAAAGTGATATAGAAATTTTGGTATATAGGCAGTTTTGGTTACCAACAGCACTCTGGTTCGGAACCAGAGATTCACTTGATGTTTCAAAAGCACTTTGTAAAAGTTCCTTGGAATAAACTTTTCTAATAAAAGATTTCTGTAGTGAATCTATGATAACGGGATTTCGATTACCCTCACACAAGAAATCTCTGGTACCAATAATGTTTCATTAATAAGTACATATAAATCATACAGGGCATAAATACAAGAAACAACTGCACGCGTCACCAGTCGTGTACAGGCTACCGAGCCGGCCACCAGTGGAATGTGTGTGAGTGTGTGCGTGCGTGTGGGTGTGTGATATCTACATATAGTAGATATCGATATATACGAGTATACGGCAGTATATTACAATGGATATGCGTTCCATTTTCAACTTTCGAAAACAAATTGAATTTGTGAAAATAAGAGTTCCGTCTGATATTTCAGTTTCCAGCTCTCTATAACCAGAGACTGGATGATAAAACTGGAATTTTCTTAGAATTCTTCCTCAGCTCGACCACAAAATCTCATCAACCATGCCTGAGAATCTAATGCAAAGATCAATCTTACTAGATGACCTACCTTTCGGTGTACATACTGGGTTGCGGAAACCCTCTGTGCGAAAGGATGTCGAATGCTTGTTTACCTAGACGACTTCTTTCTGGCCAAGCAAGATCACTCGAGTGATGGCCTAATCTTTCGGTCTGGCGCCTCTTTTCTACCTTTCGGTGTACATACTGGGTTGCGTAAACCTTCTATGTGAAGGGATGTCTAGTGCTAGTTTACCTAGACGACCTCCTTCTGGCCAAGCAGGATCAATCGAGTAACGGCCTAATCTATTGGTCTGGCGCCTTTTTTCTCATGTAACACGCTGGGTTGCGGAAACCCTCCGTGCGAAGGTAAGTCGAGTGCTAGTCTAACCTAGACGACTTCCTTCGGGTCAATCACGACCAATCCAAGTAGTCTTTAGGCTGCGGAAGCCGAGAGGCACTTGGAACATCTCCTTCTGGTCAATCACGACCAATCCAAGTTATGTCTTTGGGCTGCGGAAGCCACGAGACACTTGGAACATCTAAGCTGCTAAATCAATAACACCCATGAAGGGGTAATCGTTGCCAACTACAGCAAATTCAATTTCCTTTCCCTTAAAAAGGATAAATATTCTCATCGAGTCCTTGAGATAATAATTGCTGTAAAGTAGCATTAGCTCTTGTGAATTGCAAGGGTTGCTGGGACAGTTAAGTAATAAGTAATATTAGCCATGCTGAACCTTATTAACTCTCCCCCACCCCTCTTCAAATAAACGTAAAACTTGTCTATGACGAGTATATTAAGTACAGTACAGTTTCTATCCCGCGCCCTTAACCTTTTGGACTACTGAGGCTTCAACCCTCAGAGGACTTTGTGATTCCCTGGGGATTCCTCAAATATTCAGAAAAGTTTCGATAGGAAACATCTGTATCTCGCTCCAGGAGCGTGGAACAGGAATTGAGGGTGGCGAGAGCCTCATGGCCCAATAAATCTAAAATCTAAGAATGTCCAATGAGAGCCAACATCCATACTATGTTGAACACACGGGTCCTCGTGCAAATATTTAGACGACAAACTAATGTTAGTAACTGACCGTTCAGCTAAAATGATGGCACAGTAACAAGTTTTATTGGTAATCACAAATAAAACAAACTGCGAAAATCACGTCCTGGCTCAATTGGACAACAATGCAACACTCATTGCGTACATTCGAAATGGGAGTAAAGTAGTGACTTTACTAACTCTGACCGAATTCCTACACCAGACTGGATTTTTATAATCTGCTCAAATAGTTTTCAGGGCGATACAACATAGTTGGGACAGATGGTCATGAGAAAAACCTCCCATAGAGTGGCATCTTCTCCCTCAAATGACGTCAGAGTTTGTTTTATGGGATGGAGCAATTTGACATTAACTTGTTTGAGACACATCAAACCGGTGTAGTAAAGTACTATGTCTCGATAAATTGAAAGAATCAATCAATAAGTCATATAGATGCCTTCAGCAGACTATGAGGGCCAATGATGCCCTCATAGCTTTGGGATTTCCTCAACTGACACATTAAAACAGTGCGACAGGAGCATACCTTATGGTGAAGCCCAAATGGCCTCGAGCGTTTATTTTTTGGTGTTAAGATCTGAATGGATCACCCAAATTAAATACAGAACCTATCAGTGACTCTGACAGATGCCACGATGTAAAAGCGTTCACCTCAGGTGCAGAAATTTGATACTGAAAGTTTGGGAAAATATAAAAAAATATACCATCAAACTTGTCTGTACTTACCAGCCATCAAAAGATGACTAAACTGGCGCGAAATTTCCCAAATAAATTCAAAATCTTCTCTTCTTGCAAAGAAAATTTTTTGACATACCTAATCATTCTTGTACATACAAGTAAATATGCAGTTTCTATGCTTTCTGTGGTCCCCACCTAGGACAACAATCGTTTTCATCTAACCTATACGTGCTTAAGACACACTTTGCAATCTAAATGATTAAATGATAAAATATCTAGACAAACCTAAAAAGGCTTCTATAAGCCTCGGAACGTAGGGGTCATGACCTAAAGCTAATGATTATTCCTGTAATATAGGGAAAAATATATTAGTATCTGATACAGGCATTTGACTCAAACACTAATCACTCTTAGGGGAAATCTAAACTTTAAAAATAATAATAAAATACGATCGCTGGGATATTATGATCAGTAACATTAGTTAGGGTTTCATGAGAGGAAAATAGGTCAAAGAGATCTGAATATAGAAATCATTATGATTGTCTATAACAAATTTTCCTTTATAACATTAGACTCCCAAAATACATGAGTAAATTTAATTTTCTTCGGTAAAGTTGTGCATACCCAGGGTGTTGCAGATCAGCAGTAGTCTTCACTATGGTCAGATAACCAACCATTAGACCATCAATATTATTATCTCATGATAACAGAAAATCGTGACATATTATATATATTTTAATACTACTGTCCTAAGATATCTACAAATAACCGAAGCTTATATCCCGATACATTTATTCATTTAGTCCGGTTTGATTTTCAATCCATACTAAAGTTCCTTAATTGTCAAGACAATTAAATTAAAAATTACTTAATTTTTAATTATTTAAGTTTTTCCTCTTCAAAAGTATAAAAAGATTTACCTTAAAACATTACTATGAAATTACTAATTTTGGTTGAAAATAACATTATTTGCAATATGCATGATCAAAAGAAAATAGATCAAAAGAAAATTTATTTCACAGATTAACTCCCTGTGATTCATCATAGCGTTGTTTAATACTTTTCACCAGCAGATAACAAACACGTCTTCAATAATGCTGTATGTTTTCCGGAGGCACATCAATATTACGGTTTTACATAACAATAAAACCGATATTATGTGCCGAGAGGGAAAACATACAGCATTGCAGGAAGTTCTTCCTGGTAAAGACTATGACTCAAAATGGCAGCTGTTTCCAACTGCCTTGCTGGGTGAGACACTAGCGCCCCCTATATCCGGTAAGATGAACTACTTTGTATATAGATCGATCGCGGATATCCGGTGAAATACAAACAGCTTCTTCAATAATGCTGTATGTTTTCCCTCTCGGCACATAATATCGGTTTTATTGTTATGTAAAACCGTAATATTCTGTTTGTACTATGGCTAGACGGAAAAAATTAAGACCAAAAGTTGTAACGACACTTTTATACATTTTTTGATGGCCTAAAAATCTATACTAATATTATAAAGAGGAAAGATTTTTTTGTTTGTTTGTTTGTTTGTTTGTTTGTACCGAATAGGCTCTGTAACTACTGGACCGATTTTAACCATTTTTTCACCAATAGAAAGCTAAGTTATCAGGAAGTAACATAGGCTATAATTTATTGTCAAAAAAATTAGAGATCCTTAAGAAAATTGCAATAATGTAACCCAAAGTAGGAAAATTTTGCCTATAAAATGCATTATTTGGCGTGTGCTGAGAAAACTATTGATGATACATAAAAATGATGTACTACATGATTAAAGTACTCATTATTCTCTACAAAAAAGTCCCCGAAGAAATATATCTATCTATCATATTTAAGTCACAACAGTAGCTTTTGTGTTCTAAAATTTAATTAGATCGCCTTTATTATCGTGGTATTAATTCTTCCTTACTAATACGTCATACTACGAGTAATATTATAAATGCGAAAGTGTGTTTGTTTGTTGGTTTGTTGGTTTGTCCTTCAATCACGCCTCAACAGAGCTACTGATCGACGTGATTTTTTGCATGGGTATAGTTGAGAACCTGGAGAGTGACATAGGCTCCTTTTTATCCCGGAAAGTCAAAGAGTTCCCGAGGGATTTAAAAACTACATCCACGCGGACGAAGTCGCGGGCATCAGCTAGTATCTTATATAATAATTTCAACGAGTTGTGCATCGCTCCCGTGGCGCAATTGGCTCGCGTGCGGCTGTTAACCGAAAGATTGGTGGTTCGAGCCCACCCGGGGGCGCGCAATTTTATTTTCATTTTTTATTTTATAAAATTATTTTAATTTTAATATTTTATAAAATCGATATTTAGGCTTCCCTAGGGTCATTTTGATTTTTATCGATAAAAAAATCATGATAAAAAATGTATACCCGAATAATTATTTTCTTTATACCTCGAATAGAACTTGAAATTAATATTTTTATAATAATACTTAACTTCGTTCCTATCTGGTGTCCCACGACACCACACGACTTTTTGACCGAGCGAAGCGAGGTCTCTGAGTTTACTAGAGCGATTTGCACTTGTCCGTCCGTCCGTCCGTCCGTCCGTCCGTCCGTCCGTCCGTCCGTCTGTCAGAGCCTTATAACTTTTGAATTACTGAACGTAATTACTTCAAATTTAGATATAATATGTAAACCGATGGCTTCCAGCCGAAAATGGCTTAAAAAGTTATAAAAATCTTTATTTCAGGGGGGCTCTCATAGAAGCGAATGCGAAGAAATTTTTTTTTATTTGCGATTCATAGGTTTTCTGTGTATCATTTTAATGACAATTTAGAACAGAGTACAACCGTATTTTTTTTTTTAATTTTTTTCCTAAAATTGACGAAATGGGGGGCTTCCAAAGTGGCGATTTAATACGCTCGCTTGAAGACGCTCTCTGGGAAAATTTTCTATATATTTTCAAGTTCTACTTATTTTCTTACTTCACTTGTATCCTGTACTTGAACAACAAATACTAAAATTATATGAATATTATAAAGAAACGAGATTATTTAATTTTTAATGAGCATCAGTAAATTTCACATAGCTTCACAATAATGCTAATAGATGGCGCACTCCATACACACATAACTATTCCATGGAACTAGGACTACTAGGAGTTACGACTACGATCTATCCCAAAAACAGTTTTGCGTCGACTACTATTATTTAGGTACATAATATCATACTATTCAATTAAAATTATTCTTTAGTTAAATATCAAACTTCAATAATTTGAGATTTCGGGTTCATTAAA
Source organism: Oeneis ivallda (assembly GCA_029955525.1). NCBI lineage: Eukaryota > Metazoa > Arthropoda > Insecta > Lepidoptera > Nymphalidae > Oeneis > Oeneis ivallda. Next base: position 4,267,794 of record JARPMR010000012.1, on the reverse strand, counting down.
TTATGTGATTATAAAGGATTTAAATAAAAACTTGATGGGTTCGGCACGATTTCGTGTCGTCCGACTGCTGTTACCAAGAGCTAAGTTGGGCCCAATTTATTAAGCAATTAATTTGGGCCAAATTAATTGCTGCATTTTGTATATTTTCTATTCGCGTCGATAGATGACGATTTGTACAGATGCCCCTAACCCGTTTTCACTCGTTAGTATACCTACATAATAATTCAATGTTTTCACTGACGTTCCCTTACCTTTACGGGCTACCTATGATAAGTTAGGTGATGATTACTGTCAACTTCTTTATCACGATCCTGTACGGGACACCTAAAAGGACATTGGGACGGATGTTAGGACTTAGGATTGTGTTTTGGAGCTACCTACGTAAAGAGACTCCTACATAGGGGATGATTTAGGTATGTTTGGTGAAAACGGGCATAATAATAATAATGTCAGTTTTGGTCGTCATGTATCGATTGAATGAATAATCATGGGATACCGTTATCGCGAGGTCTCAGTTCGGGGCGAACCACTAGTTATAAATAAAGGATAGTGGTCACAACCCTTAGCAATACGGAATATGATGCAGTGAGCAGAGAGCTGGGAGAAGTCCAGTTTGCCTTCACGTCCTGATTTAGATTTATTACATTTTACATGGAAATCCTACTAACGCATTGAGCAACAAAGTATGCACATGATGACCGCCTCCTTGCCAGTGCTTGGTTTCCGCGAGCCCGTTACTATGGCAACGAAATCAAAACAGAGCTGCCAAAACAATTATGCCTTGTCTCATCTGACCGACAGATGACATACTTTTCAATACTTTTATTCATTTCAAGAACAATTCAGAATACAGAGAAATTATGTGTTCGTGACATTTTGCAATATTTACTATATTTTCAATTTAAATGTACCTCTCCACCACATTGAGACTAGTAAGGCGAACCATGGATTTTGGTTTTGGAGACGCTTTGATCCCTAATGTTACTGGGCTGCGACAGTTCTTCGAACATGATCCTTTCTTTAGGTATGTACTAGCCAGCTCGTTATTTCTTTTCTTCGAGGGATGTCAAAATCAGTTGGTAAGGCGTTTCTTGCACGAGCTAATTTTAATAAGGTTTTCAATCTTACAACCTAAACCTGGAGTAGGATGTACTAATTGTTGGAGAGCTTACGGTAGTAAATATAACATATCTCTGTCGGAGAGACGCGAAAAAATGTCGCAAAAAACTGTATTATACATAGATAGATTAAAACTTAATTTGAATAATACAAAGGTAAGATTGGGTGAAATATACCTATAGCCAAGAAACAACATTCGACCCTACGCAAACTTGCCAGTCCTACCTCTAGAGTATTTTTGTAAAAGAAGAATATCACAAAGTACCTACCTTTTCTGATTGTATCAAAGCATTACTTCGGCCTTGCAATATTTACAACTAGCTGATGCCCGCGATTTTGTCCGCGTGGATTTAGTTTTTAAAGTCCCTCGGGCACTCTGAATTTCCGGGATAAAAAGCCTATGTCACTCTCCAGGTCCCCAACTATGCCCATGCAAAAAATCACGTCGATCCGTAGCTCTGTTGCGGCGTGATTGAAGGACAAACCAACAAACACACTTTCGAATTTATAATACTAGTATGTTTGAGTTATGGGCATAAACGTAATTAATTATCCATCAAAACTTACTGTAGGTGTATATCGTATTTAAAGATCAATAATAATAATAATAATTAGAATATTTGATGCCACAATTAGAACGAGACAAATCTGTAAAAATCATTGTTTCAAATCTAAATTTTAAAACAGAATCAATCGGATACGAATTAACTGCACTAAATATTGCTTCAACTAATTAAGGGGTTTCGACATAGGCATTTGATACAGTTCCTGATACGCTTGAAATACCTTCAAATATCCGGTGCAGTTAATGTTATCAGACCTTATGAAATTGCCTAATCGTCTCAACTTACGGTACGGTACGGTACGGTACGTTGTAATTCTAACTATAATCTGTATAAATTCTATGCATAAATTTTATAACCGCTGTGTACACATATTAAGGGTTGTTACCTGTAACCCAAATCTGTTGTTATTGTATTACGTTTATGTTTGGTTGCAACCTGTTTTGTGTACCTTTTCAATAAATAAATAAATAAATACTGGTATAATCAAGTAGAAGTTAGTAAATATATTATTAATTTTTGAATCACCAGTGATATCAGATAGTGGTACCGTACCGATACGTGTTCGACTGACTTTACTCGAATTCAAATTCAAAATTATTTACTTCACGTAGGCCAACCTGTGGCTAGATTATGACACGTTATGACTACCACCGGTTCGGATAGCGTATTCTGCTGAGGAGAGCCGGCAAGAAACTCAGCAGTTGCTCTTTTCAAAATAATCATTTTACAATATTATTATGAAGCTATTACTAAATTGTAATAAGTGTTTTATAATATCTTGTGGGCAGCTGGATGCCAAGCCGATTTAACCTATGCAACTTTGTTAGAATAAAATATAATATTTCCACAACGATTTTGATGTTCATTGATGATGATCCACAATGAGGGGAAGTACCTAAAAAAATCGGGCATCCAGTTCCAGTGATGCAGTTATTACAGGATCATGAAACTGTTGCATGGAAATGATGAAGTCGGGCGAGATTCAATTGACTTGTGCCACTTTTCCATGCTCTAATCCTAGGATTTTCATCTATATGTTTGTTCTTCTTTTTCTCATCAACCGATAGATGTCCACTGCTGGACCAAGATCTCTTGCATGGACTTACACAAGCCTTAGTCTTATCTGCCTGTACCTAGCAGCTTCCTGCGACTCATCTGATGTCCTCGGTCCAACTAATTGAGGGTCTGCCAAAATTGCGCTTTCAGGTGTGCGTTTGACTATATGTTTAAAAGTCAACTCTTTTTCAGTCCAAGTTCTGGCTTCCACCAAATGGCGCGGATGATGGACCGCATGATGTCCGAGAGTCTGCAGCCGTTCGGGTTTGCGAGGCTCTCGACGCGCCGCGGCGGTGACAAGAAAGATGACGGCCCTCCCAGAGACGGGTTGAGAACTCAAAAGAGCGACAACAGAAGGGAAAGGGCCAGGAATCCTAACACACATGCTGGTAATGGTACTAGTCATCCGCCAACGCAAGGTGAGTTCTACTGTATACATTTTTTTTAAAGGAGATTGCCGAATCCTATAGAGTTTCTGACCCAGACGAACTGAACTGAACACTGAACGCCTACGTTCACGAATCAAACTTCTCATACTTGTTCTAGTAAACCAGACTAACAAAAAATTAATCAAAGTCTATCAAATAAAGTTGGGAGAAAAAAGATATTCACTTGTATTGCTATATAACGGTTATTTATAATGTTATAATGTGTACTTGTGAATAATTATATTTTTGATGCCCATCTTCTAAAAATATGGGGTTTACACAGAAAAATATTCTTAAAAATATTAATTACAATTAAATGTTTTCTGAATCTGAATGGTTTTAAAAATCCTGGGTCAAAATTCGCCAACCTCCTTTAGCTGCAACACAAAATTGTGATCTGATAAGACAAAGTTGGCATTATTAAGTGTTTTATTTATATTTAAAATAAATGTCCCAGTAGATTAACTAGGTAAGGAAAGGAGAAATCAGGATAAAATAACCACAGATACCTATCCAGATAGGTAACATCGATTCTTGGTGAACCCAGTCAGCTGGGTTCACCAAGAATCGATGTTTATGCAATGCTGATTGAGCTAGCTAATCATGCGTTTGCAATAATTTACTTAAATATTTTGTGATTTCAGTCGTTAAGCCAACTCCAGTTAACACATTCAAAGAAACCCCGTTAGACCAGACCAAACAGACGAATCCCACAACAGAAAAATGGGCGGGAACACTCAGAAGGAGAGATCCCGACATCCAACCAACTCTACCCTCAATCGTTACCAGAAAAACATCATCAACTTCTGTGAGTAGCGGAAGAAAAACACGGTCGGTTGAAAGAATGCCGCGAGGCAGAAGGCAGCTGATACCAATCAAACCTATCGTGAAAAAGGCAGATGTACCCGCAGAAGGTGATATCACCATGCTAGAAAGGGACGAAAAGATTTTTAACACGTCGGGCTATGAAATACATTTAGTGGAGACATTGGAGAGAGATATCCTGCAGAAGAATCCAGATGTTCGTTGGAAAGATGTGATCGGATTGGACGATGCGAAATCCGTATTGCAGGAAGCCATGGTACTGCCCCTCGTAATGCCTGATTATTTCAAGGTAATTTGCTTGACGTAATTTGATAAGGGCAAATCTGTTTGCGGTATACCGCAAATGTTTATGTTTATGCGTGTATGTGTACTTGAAAACTTTATTCTCTGCTCTACTAGTTAAATTTTATTTAAATTGAAGCTGTGTTAGAAAAACTTCAAAAGTTTTTCTAACACAGCTTCAATTTAAATGAAACTTACACTGTTAAGTTTGAGAGTACTTAAGAATATATTATTATCTACCAACCGTTACATTGATGTTCGAAGCAAAAAAATCATTATTCTTTTGACCTCCGTGTACTTTTTGTAGTAGTATAGTCCCTACCAGTCAAGTAATATATTTTCTGTCGCAAAGATGCATAGATACCAGTTCTAGAAGATTATAATGCAATGGCTTAAATTCATGGTTTTGAAAAAATAAGTCGTTATGTCATAAAGAAATATTAAAAAGCCTTTCGCCTTCATAGATTTCCTTAAGGTTGACGTATGCCTTGTACAATTTATTAAAGAATTAGTAGCGTGAACTCGGTGCTAATCACTCACGCGAATCGCCGCTTTGGCCAGCTAGATTTAGGGGTCTTGTGCACTTCCTCGTGTTCGATTTGTGATCGTGTTCGTGAAAGTGCGATTCGAAGTGGCCGTCACACAAAACTAAAACGGATCCGTCAAAATACGAATCGAATGAGTGCACAAGCGCACGTACATTTTGTATTTAGACCACCTCGAATCGTGTTATCACGAATCACGAAAACGAATCGAACACAAGGAAGTGCACAAGAGCCCTTACGTATTCTGCCAAATAATTATTGCTCTTTTCACTTTGTCTTCGTCTATCTGATTGCGGCACTTGATAGTTTTAAAGTGCAAATTGCGGATATGTTTGACCTAATATTTTTGCCAAAAAGTGGTTGTCTTTTCGTTATATGGATAAGGGTGGAAATTGGGATATATTATTTTTAATAGAGTATGGAAATACCCCTAGTTACTTGATGGACTAAGTTATCGTCCATCGAGTAACTAGGGATATTTCGATGGGCTATTTTAATCACCCGACGCAAATTATTATTAAGAATTCATCTCTCACAAAAACTTCTGCTTCCGTCAATCGTCAGAAGGGTATTTACTTAGGTACGATTCGGAAAAATTCTGACAGTTTCTATAAGCAGAGTGCCACTTCGATGTCGATAAGATTCGATCATTTAAAACAACCTGCTATTTTGCGCCAAAAAAAAAAAACTATTACTTAAAATAGTAACGTGAAATGCACAGGATAAATCGGGAGGAAATATTCCTCGAGTTGCACTAGTAAGGAGGAATTTGTAGTAAGTATATTAAATAAGCAGTGATAGCCTAGTGGTTACGAAGCCGTGATAGCGTAGTGGTTACGACTGTGGTCTCGCAGGTTCGATCCCCGGTACGCACCTCTGACTTTTCGAAGTTAAGTGTGTTTAAGAAATTAAATATCACATTGTTTTAACGGTGAAGGAAAACATCGTGAGGAAACCTGCCTACCTGAGAGTTCTCCATAATTTTTTCGAAGGTGTGTGAAGTCCGCCAATTCGCATTGGGCCAGCGTGGTGGACTATGGCCTAGAACCCTTCTCTGAGAGGACCTCACTCAGTAGTGAGCTGATGATGTGTTGATAATGATGATGATGATGATATTAAATCAGTGTGAAATGCGAAAATGGTTTGAAAATTTTGTATCTTCCAGGGGATCCGTCGTCCATGGAAAGGTGTATTGCTGACCGGACCTCCGGGTACGGGGAAGACGCTCCTCGCCAGAGCAGTGGCCACGGAATGCCGGACTACCTTCTTCAATGTGTCGTCTGCGACACTCACGTCTAAATATCGCGGTGACTCAGAGAAGCTGGTCAGACTTCTGTTTGATATGGTATGTTTGGCTTGATATCTTTTCATACAATTTTTTTTAATGTTATTTATTTTAATGGAGCTTTTATAGGTGACCTACATGCCAACCCCATCGGTACTCACAAATTACAAATAATCAATGCAATTAATAATAATTAAATCTAAAACTAAAACTATATTACCAATTTGAGAGAATCACGTACTTTGTGTACTTTAGTAGCCGGAATGCTGAAAGGTATGATACTGAAAACAGAGTTAAAAATACCAGTATTCATAAAATTTAAATTACGTTCATACATTAGTGTTTCTCTCAAATTGTGGTTCCGAGCACATGCCAATAGCAGGTGTGAAACATCCTCTATTTCGCCACACATACGTCACAATTTGGGGTATCAGTTTTCTTCATAGTGTTTAAATTTTCCTAATGGCATGTGTCCAGATCTAACTATAAATGCTACAACTAACTTATTTCTATTTATTTTGGTTATTTACAAACCAAGGTACACGAGGAGGTTCGGACTGAATTGTTCTATACCATATGCCTTTAACGAGCGATCTCTTTTCATGCAATTTACCTTTTATTATTTATCTCACCTCCATCCTGAAGTTTACTTCATCTTTCTGGGTTTTTTAAATAATACTTCTCGAAATAATAATAGCATGATAGGAGACATGGCTCTTGACCGCAGACAATTTATTAATGTTATTGAGAAATGTATTTTTTTTCTTTTACAGGCATCCTTCTACGCACCCAGTACGATATTTCTGGACGAAGTGGACTCCCTGTGTGCAGTTAGAGGGGCAGATTCCGAGCACGAAGCTTCTAGAAGATTCAAAGCTGAACTTCTTATACAGATGGACGGATTGGCGGCTGTTTTGTAATTAATTATGAATTATTAACACTTTCTTGAGTGTTGAGCTTACATGTTTAACAATAAGTTGACGGTTTATTTTGCGAAGAGATATTTCTTATCGGGATTAAGCTGGGATTCTTTCCCGTTTTTCGTTTGACCTTTAACTTAATTTTTAACTAGACCTAGAATAATTTCCAGTAAAATTGCATTTTATTTCTCTTTCAGCAATCAAGACAAGGTAATAATGGTGTTAGCTGCTACTAATCATCCGTGGGACATCGATGAGGCTTTCAGGCGGCGTTTCGAAAAGAGGATTTATGTTGGATTACCGGATGGTATGTCGTTTTTTTGTTTGTAACTCTCGTTATCGATTATTATTAAAAAAGTGGTACAGGATGCTTACTATGCTTTTGCCGCAACGGCAGAAATGATGCCTACTAGATATTTTTTTTGCCACGTATTGGCAATAGTTTGAAATCCATTTAGTGGTTCTGTGATTGTCATCATTAGCAACCCATATAGGGCTCACTATTGAACGCAGTTTTCCTCTCAGAGGCAATAGTTCGTCACACTGTCCCAATACACATTACTCCGAAAAGTCAGTCGGTGTGTGCCCGGGTTTGCACCCGCAACCCCCTTAATAGGAACTAGGCTATCACCAATTCAATCTCATGAGCTCAATCATAAAGATGATTGAACTGTTCGGATATAGGCATAGGTTCAAATACAACTTCCATTACAGAAGTGACAAGGGTAAAACTGCTAAGGACTTGTCTTCGCGAAGTTGCACTGGCTGACGATGTGGACTTTTCAGAACTGGCTGCGAAGTTGGACGGATATAGCGGTTCTGATATTAACAATCTTTGCAGGTGAGAGCTATCCAGAAGTTACTTGTCTATTAAATAGTTTCAGAGGTTTCAGCAGTACATACCTACTGAAACCTCTGTACCGTACCGGTCGGTTTTCGTCAATCGTTAAAGTTGCAAGCTGAAGATGGCAGCTGTGGATTGGTTGTCAGTCAATTATTTAGTCCTCATTTTGGTTACGTACGAGTAGGTACTATGTAACAATTTAAGCAATCTATTTGAGTCTTTATTTTAACTGTAAATTAGAATTATTGCACTTGTGAAACCCTGTAGTGTGGGGGAAGTTTAACGTAACAGTATGGAGGATCAAAGTTAATGCTACCATCAGATGTTTTATGTATATGTAGAGAATTAATGTTAATATGTGCTTATCTATGTATCGTTATATTGGAACAGAGATGCAGCGATGATGACGATGCGCCGCAAGATAGCCGGCAAGAGCCCCGACCAGATCAGACGCCTAAAGCGCTCTGAACTCGAAGCTCCAGTGTCAAAGGAAGACCTCAACGCAGCCATTGAAAAAACACGACGCACCGTCACGCAGGCGGATGTAGCGCGTTACAATACGTGGATACAGAAGCATGGTTGTTCCTAGCATAGAGCCAAAGCGCTAAGAGCGCTGCTGAGATGTATCCGCAACTCGTAGGAGTATAGCGACTTGCGAGACTACTGTGAGAAAGAGACAGTGCGTGTAAAATACTTTGAAGTTTTAAAATAATATCATGGTCGTGGTTATATTAAGGTGGTAACTATTATATCTATTTAATGTTATCGGATAACGTACAGTTATTATATTAAAGAGTTTTTATAAATTATAGTTTTGGGCAACTAATAAAACTTTTTAATCCAATGTAAAAGCTGGGAAGCTTGGTGATTTTGCGAGAAAGCTGTATAAAACCACTGATCTTTATTTAATCTATGATTTACATTGGATTGGCTGTCCAAATGACAGCTGCCTTTAAATGTGGATCAATTTGAAGCGCCACATTTGACATACGAGTGTCTCTGGAACTAATAATATTGAAAATGAAATCATAGATTAATTGTAGAGGTCTTTAATTATTAGTCTATGAATCATAAATTAATTATATTATTAGTTACCAGAGACACTCGTATCTGCTTACAGCGCCAAAATGGCGTCAAACACGTAGGTCCAAAAAATATGATTGCAGCCTCTGCAGTGGTAATCATAGATTAATTATAGAGCTCTGTGAATAGAACTATGGTTTCGTTTATCAATTCGAAATTCCAAAAAAAAAATCGTAGATTTTATTACACAATCGTATGGCTGATCCTGTGAAACGGATTTCTTTATATTCATTACAGTGACAATCCAATATTACAGTCATTTTTACAGAATAATAGAGGATTTTGAATCTTGCTGCGTGGTGCGTAAGGGAGGGGTGACGCTTTTAAACGTCAGCTGCCTTCCCTCTCGTCACCTGCGTCAACCTTGTCGCAGTATTCAGTCTTCAATAAACAATAGGTAAATTATCGACCGAGCGAAGCGAAGGTCTGAGTCTACTTGAGTGAATTTGCACTTGTCCGTCCGTCCGTCCGTCCGTCCGTCCGTCCGTCTGTCAGAGCCTTATAACTTCTGAATTACTGAACGTAATTACTTCAAATTTAGATATAATATGTAAACCGATGGCTTCCAGCCGAAAATGGCTTAAAAAGTTATAAAAATCTTTATTTCAGGGGGCTCTCATAGAAGCGAATGCGAAGTAAAAAAATTTTTTTTTGCATTTTTAGGGTTGCAGTACCTCATTTTAAAGATAATTTGGAACAGAGTACAAAAATATTTTTTTTTTAATTTTTTTCCTAATATTGACGAAATGGGGGGCTTTCAAAGTGGAGATTATATTTGACCTCACAACGGATTAACCATAGAAAGCCGGGGCTTCAAAGTTTTATAATTTTAGCGTAATATCATGTACTTGAACAACAAATACTAAAATTAGATAAATGTAATAAGTAAACTAAATTATTTAACTTTTAATGAGCAGCAGTATTTTTAACAGAACTTCAAAATAATGTCAATAGATGGCGTTCTCATATCATATAGCAAATGCAGCTATATGTAAATTATTATTATTTTGTATGACAAGTAATAGTACATATAATAACATATTATTCAATTAAAATTATTATTTATTTAGTCTTATATCAAACATCAATAAAACTTCACGTCGCAGTTTGTTTTTACATGTTTTCTGATCGTGTCGATAGATGACGCTGTGTACAAATAATTTAATTTGAATGTTCCAAAAAACTATACCTAAGTTTGATTGAGGCCTTGAGGATTTCACTATAACAGTTCCCTAACCTTTACGGGCTACCTATGTTAAGTTAGTTGACACTTTCTGTCAACTTTGTTATTACAAACCTCTACGGGACAACAAGGTGAAAATGACATTGGGATGTTAGCATTGTATTAAGGGGCTACCTACGTAAAGAGACTTCTACAAAGGGGATGATTTAGGTATGGTTGGTGAAAACGGGCATAATAATAATGTCAATTTTGATCGTCATGTACTATCTATTGAAAGAATAAGTAATTATGGGAAACCGTTACCGCGAGGTCTCAGTTCGGGGCGAACCACTAGTTATAATAATATCACTCAATGTAGCAGACTTTGATAGTATAAAAAATTATATTAACAGTATTTATTATTATAGGAATTGAACTGAAATCTTATTTAAAAATAAAAGTAACTGAGTTTTGAATAAAATAGCTTTATTGAGGAATGGCGTAAATGTGATTTTTTACAATGTTGTCTGTAGATGTATGCGCTGTATAATGTAAATTGATATACTTACTAATAAAACGTGCTTTTGTAAAAACGTGAAATTTAATAAATACCTTTTTGCTGAGTTTGTTGTTTTACTAAGAGGAAATTATTTTCGTTTAAAGTTTTCATCCTACCTATCTCAAATACCAATAATGATTTTACTAGTAGTTTTATTGAACATCGTCGATTAAGGCCACAATATTTGGTCCAATAAATTACATGTTATTCACTTCTACCCATTTTACTTAAAAGCTAGAACTTGGAGTACCTACTTATTAATAAATTATTTAGATACAACGTCAAATCAACAACTACTTACTTAACATATTATGATTCGTAAACTAAATGTAGTTACTTTCAATTCTTTGACTGAGAGTGGTGACGTCCGGTTTTCGACATATTTTACGCCCCTTGGACTGATTTTGTACCTTAACAAAAGTGAACACAATTTTGTTATACAATAGGTATAGATTTAATGAACCTTGAAGCTAACAATAAAAAAGAAACAGATAAACTTCCCATTACTTCAAATTAGGTATAATTTTCATTCAATTAAAAAAAATAACTTTTTTTTATTGAAAAGCTCTCAGATTTTGAATAAGTTCCTTGTAAAGCTTAAATTCACCTAGTATATTTAAATTGTTATAATTTAATTTAATTCATCAATTACCTATTTCTACTTAAATATATAAAGAAATACAATAAAAATTTATACTTAATCTATTACACTAGGCACAATATGTATTTACAAACACATTCCTAAATCAAAAATAAAATATTAAGAACAATAAAATATCTTTGGCGGTTAAACAATATGTAGTAATGAACGAAAAATATTATAAAATTTAAATTATAAAAATAAACAATTGAATAACGCTCTTAACAATAGAAATAACACTGAATACAAAACAATAACAATTAATAATTATGAAATTCTCAAGATAAGATTGTCAAGCTGTAGTGTAGTCCTTCAAACTTGGCAATGCATGAGGAGGTGAGAAAATATAATTACTAGGTTCACCTCCATTTTCTATTAGTTTTTTCTGTACGCGTTATGGTGGCATCTCTATTGTTATTGTATTTAAAATCTAAAGGTAAAGAACAAGGCTTTTATGAGTTTTAGAAGCCAAGATTAACTCGTTTCTGCGTTAACGAATTCTCTCTATACTTTAAAAAGAAGTAACTTATAAAAGTGGTCTACGTAATTTATGTTATCAAAAATGGTAAAAGTAAATCGATACTTTGATTACAGTTTTCCTAAAATTTTTTGATTAAGTTTAGGAAGGTAGGTGTATTTATATTATAATTATTTTAATAGTCATCCAGTAAAGCGTAATAAAAATCTATTTAATTTTAACTGTAAACTATTACAATTTGTCCTATATTTTTTATGTAATATACTTTCAAAAGTGAAATTTATTTTGAAATTGTAGATAACTAGTTGTAGTATCTACTCACTATATAAAAAATATAACAAGCAATTTTTGCATACTCTATCCATTACCTACATTTCCATACATTTTTTACAATATTATACCTAATATTTTAAGGCAGTATTGGTTGCTCCTAACTCATTCATAACATTTCTCAAGAGATGGGCCCTGCATGCCAAATTCGTCTCACATCCAAAGAATTTTCTATGTCATAGAGTTGAAATTTGCCTGTGAAGTGATGTCACTCGGGCGGCCCACCGTTGGGATTGGGCGTGACCTTGACATCCTCGTCGTCGTTCTCAAGGATCGCTGAGAAGGAGAACGGGAAGAATGCGTAGCCTTGTCCTTCGTAAAATTTACTCATGAACTCCACCCTGAAATAGGAAAATAAGTACAAATCTAAATCTTCTTCTTCTTTATCAACCGATAGACGTCCACTGCTGGACAAACAAATCTAATTACCTAATAAAAAAGCTACAGGTCTAGGTAATTATTTTAATTCCGAGAATCATCCGAGAATCTATGTAGTTTTTTTTTTCAAAAATAATGATACTACGATGTCTACTTAAAATCAAATTCATCGAGCGTGGGCGCTTTTTCAGTACTATTTTCAAAAATTATGATGTTTTTTTAAAGAAATTATTTCAAAAATGGAACATCGAAAACCAGTCTTCTTAGTTTTTATGGGGATTAATTTTGTAATCTAGGCTAAAGATTATTATTTAGTCTTAAAAACTTTAGTCCGCCTACACTTAGGTATAATTATTACAAACTTTTAGAGCATGAGAGTTGTATTGTAAGTATTTCAAAAATGGAACAACGAAAGCAGGTTTTTTTAGTTTTTATGGGATCACAGTCTATGGATTTCGAAATTTAAAAAAAAATTAATCCCCAGAGGCAAAAATCTTTTTAAACAACCGACTTCAAACTCCCGCTTTACTACATTACACACACACTATACAAAATATTTAATTTATTGTTGATATTTTAAAAACCATTTGACCAATTTCGATAAAATTTACACGAGACTACCTGGGAAGTAGGTATGCCCTTTGAAACAAAAAAAGAATTTTTCAAATCGGTTCACAGTTCTTTGAGTAATCGGTGAACATACATAAAAAAAAGCCGGCCAAGTGCGAGTCGGACTCGCGCACCGAGGGTTCCGTACTCCAAAAGTAAAAGTAAAACGATAATATTATATTAATTTGCTTATTTATCGTTAACTTTGTTTGTAGAGGTTTATTGTTAATATAATAAAAACTATGCTAGTTAGAGCGTTGGTTTTATTTTTCTTGTAAAATATACATAAACCTCTATTGACCAGAATTATTTCAGATTTTTCGATTGGTAAACTTCGGAGATAAGGGGGGGGGGGGGGAACGGTATTTTTTTCGACATTTTGGCCGATTACTCGACAACTATTATATATAGAAATAAATAAAAAACTGTTTTAGAATGCACAAGTAAAAGCCTTTTATATGATACCCCACTCGGTATAGTTATCTTACTTTGAAATTTCAAACCCCCGATTTTCCCCCTTTTTTAATCAAACTAAAATAATTTTCGCGTTGCTTTTATTTTTCCTGTAAAATATACATAAACCTCTATTGACCATAATTATTTCAGATTTTTCGATTGGTAAACTTCGGAGATAAGGGGGGGGGGGGAACGGTATTTTTTTCGACATTTTGGCCGATTACTCAAAAACTATTGTATATAGAAATAAATAAAAAACTGTTTTAGAATGCATAACTAAAGGCCTTTCATATGATACCCCACTCGGTATAATTATCTTACTTTGAAATTTCAAACCCCTGATTTTCCCCCTTTTTTAATTAAACTAAAATAATTTTCGCGTTGATTTTATTTTTCCTGTAAAATATACATAAACCTCTATTGACCATAATTATTTCAGATTTTTCGATTGGTAAACTTCGGAGATAAGGGGGGGGGGGGAACGGTATTTTTTTCGACACTTTGGCCGATTACATAAAAACTATTATATATAGAAATAAATAAAAAACTGTTTTAGAATGCACAAGTAAAGGCCTTTTATATGATACCCCACTCGGTATAGTTATCTTACTTTGAAATTTCAAACCCCCGATTTTCCCCCTTTTTTAATAAAACTAAAAATAATTTTCGATTTTTATTTATTCCAATGATGTTGGGCCACTATTATACACAACTATGCCAAATTTCATGTCGATAGCTTTAATAGTTACTGAAATAATCGACTGTGACAGACGGACGGACGGACGGAGAAAGTCTCACCATAAGGGTTCCATTTTTACCATTTTGGTACGGAACCCTAAAAAGATTCCGACGAATTGAGAACCTCCTCCTTTTTTTAAGTCTGTTAAAAAAATAGAAATACCAATGCAGCCTCAAGGTGTGCAGGAAGGCAGACAGCCCCTCCATCAGCACTAGGATGGCGAGCGTGAAGAACGCCCACGCCGCGAATATTATGTACAGCATGATCGCGTTGGCCGGGCTGCCGGCGCTCAGGCCCATCTTGAGCAGCCTCTGCCATAATACTGCTGACAGTTCTGTTGACAGTAACGTGCACTTAATAGATAGGTTATATTAAGGTTTCGTACCCAAACGGTGCTCGTGAACGGGTTCCACCGGCGGGAATGGGGCTACTTTATGTCTGCCCATCTTAAGATATATTGCATTGTTAGTAGGTATATGCATTTTTGGAACTTCCCTCATTGTGGAAACGCTGCATACATAGCATAGTATTTATTGTTTAGTAAATTTGTTTTGATAATAATATATAAATAATCTTTTAAAAAAACCGACTTCAAACGCCACTGAAAAGTAGGTATAAAATAATTTCAGTTTGTACACGTATGTTGAAGGCGGGCGGGCCTAAATAGAAACGATGAAACGATGAAACGAATGCGCCACGCTAGCCAAAATTTTAATTTGTATGTCCAGGCACAGAACATAATAGTGCTTGGTAAAGGTACGTTGAAGTCGGGCTAGCGTTGCAGTATTCCCGCCGTTGGCACCAGTTCACGAGCATGGCGCATGATACCGCTGTTGCTTCGCTCGACCATATTTGAGGGAACGTAATAAGCTTTGCCACAGTCGGGTAGAAAAGAAGGGTTAGGTTAGGTTAGGTTAGGTTTTGTCTGGTGGGAGGCTTTAGTCGTGGCTAGTTACCACCCTACCGTCAAAGATGTGCCGCCAAGCGGTTTAGCGTTCCGGCACGTAGAAACCGATTAGGGGTATGGGTTGAATGTTCACTGCCATACCCCTTCCAAGTTAGTCCGCTACCATCTTAGACTGCATCTTCACTTACCATCAGGTGAGATCGCAGTCAAGGACTAGCTTGTCATCGAAAAAAAAAAGGTACCAGGTGAAGATGACTTACGTGCGTGCGCCAGCGACAGGGCCCAGAGCCGCAGGTAGGAGGCGGTGTGCGACACGCAGCCCAGCACGTACTCGATGGTGTCGATGCCCTGCACGATCATCAGCTCGCCGAACCCCTCGCCGTGGGCCTCTTCCGCCGCCTCGCCGCTCTCCACGCCTTGCTGGTAGCGCTGCCGAGTGAGAACATTACTAGGTACTTACGTGCGTGCGCCAGCGACAGGGCCCAGAGCCGCAGGTAGGAGGCGGTGTGCGACACGCAGCCCAGCACGTACTCGATGGTGTGGATGCCCTGCACGATCATCAGCTCGCCGAACCCCTCGCCGTGGGCCTCTTCCGCCGCCTCGCCGCTCTCCACGCCTTGCTGGTAGCGCTGCCGAGTGAGAACATTACTAGGTACTTACGTGCGTGCGCCAGCGACAGGGCCCAGAGCCGCAGGTAGGAGGCGGTGTGCGACACGCAGCCCAGCACGTACTCGATGGTGTGGATGCCCTGCACGATCATCAGTTCGCCGAACCCCTCGCCGTGGGCCTCTTCCGCCGCCTCGCCGCTCTCCACGCCTTGCTGGTAGCGCTGCCGAGTGAGAACATTACTAGGTACTTACGTGCGTGCGCCAGCGACAGGGCCCAGAGCCGCAGGTAGGAGGCGGTGTGCGACACGCAGCCCAGCACGTACTCGATGGTGTGGATGCCCTGCACGATCATCAGCTCGCCGAACCCCTCGCCGTGGGCCTCTTCCGCCGCCTCGCCGCTCTCCACGCCTTGCTGGTAGCGCTGCCGAGTGAGAACATTACTAGGTACTTACGTGCGTGCGCCAGCGACAGGGCCCAGAGCCGCAGGTAGGAGGCGGTGTGCGACACGCAGCCCAGCACGTACTCGATGGTGTGGATGCCCTGCACGATCATCAGCTCGCCGAACCCCTCGCCGTGGGCCTCTTCCGCCGCCTCGCCGCTCTCCACGCCTTGCTGGTAGCGCTGCCGAGTGAGAACATTACTAGGTACTTACGTGCGTGCGCCAGCGACAGGGCCCAGAGCGCAGGTAGGAGGCGGTGTGCGACACGCAGCCCAGCACGTACTCGATGGTGTGGATGCCCTGCACGATCATCAGCTCGCCGAACCCCTCGCCGTGGGCCTCTTCCGCCGCCTCGCCGCTCTCCACGCCTTGCTGGTAGCGCTGCCGAGTGAGAACATTACTAGGTACTTACGTGCGTGCGCCAGCGACAGGGCCCAGAGCCGCAGGTAGGAGGCGGTGTGCGACACGCAGCCCAGCACGTACTCGATGGTGTGGATGCCCTGCACGATCATCAGCTCGCCGAACCCCTCGCCGTGGGCCTCTTCCGCCGCCTCGCCGCTCTCCACGCCTTGCTGGTAGCGCTGCCGAGTGAGAACATTACTAGGTACTTACGTGCGTGCGCCAGCGACAGGGCCCAGAGCCGCAGGTAGGAGGCGGTGTGCGACACGCAGCCCAGCACGTACTCGATGGTGTGGATGCCCTGCACGATCATCAGCTCGCCGAACCCCTCGCCGTGGGCCTCTTCCGCCGCCTCGCCGCTCTCCACGCCTTGCTGGTAGCGCTGCCGAGTGAGAACATTACTAGGTACTTACGTGCGTGCGCCAGCGACAGGGCCCAGAGCCGCAGGTAGGAGGCGGTGTGCGACACGCAGCCCAGCACGTACTCGATGGTGTGGATGCCCTGCACGATCATCAGCTCACCGAACCCCTCGCCGTGGGCCTCTTCCGCCGCCTCGCCGCTCTCCACGCCTTGCTGGTAGCGCTGCCGAGTGAGAACATTACTAGGTACTTACGTGCGTGTGCCAGCGACAGGGCCCAGAGCCGCAGGTAGGAGGCGGTGTGCGACACGCAGCCCAGCACGTACTCGATGGTGTGGATGCCCTGCACGATCATCAGCTCGCCGAACCCCTCGCCGTGGGCCTCTTCCGCCACCTCGCCGCTCTCCACGCCTTGCTGGTAGCGCTGCCGAGTGAGAACATTACTAGGTACTTACGTGCGTGCGCCAGCGACAGGGCCCAGAGCCGCAGGTAGGAGGCGGTGTGCGACACGCAGCCCAGCACGTACTCGATGGTGTGGATGCCCTGCACGATCATCAGCTCGCCGAACCCCTCGCCGTGGGCCTCTTCCGCCGCCTCGCCGCTCTCCACGCCTTGCTGGTAGCGCTGCCGAGTGAGAACATTACTAGGTACTTACATGCGTGCGCCAGCGACAGGGCCCAGAGCCGCAGGTAGGAGGCGGTGTGCGACACGCAGCCCAGCACGTACTCGATGGTGTGGATGCCCTGCACGATCATCAGCTCGCCGAACCCCTCGCCGTGGGCCTCTTCCGCCGCCTCGCCGCTCTCCACGCCTTGCTGGTAGCGCTGCCGAGTGAGAACATTACTAGGTACTTACGTGCGTGCGCCAGCGACAGGGCCCAGAGCCGCAGGTAGGAGGCGGTGTGCGACACGCAGCCCAGCACGTACTCGATGGTGTGGATGCCCTGCACGATCATCAGCTCGCCGAACCCCTCGCCGTGGGCCTCTTCCGCCGCCTCGCCGCTCTCCACGCCTTGCTGGTAGCGCTGCCGAGTGAGAACATTACTAGGTACTTACGTGCGTGCGCCAGCGACAGGGCCCAGAGCCGCAGGTAGGAGGCGGTGTGCGACACGCAGCCCAGCACGTACTCGATGGTGTGGATGCCCTGCACGATCATCAGCTCGCCGAACCCCTCGCCGTGGGCCTCTTCCGCCGCCTCGCCGCTCTCCACGCCTTGCTGGTAGCGCTGCCGAGTGAGAATAGAATAGAAAAGAATAGAAAAGAAATATTTTTTTTTCAAATAAACTTTTACAAGTGCTTGCAAGATGAATCTACCACTGGTTCGGAATGCCTTTCCTGCCGAGAAGAACCAGCAAGAAACTCGGCGGTTGCTCTTTTGAAAACAAATTTAAAATACAGTAAATACTATGCTATGTATGCAGTGTTTTCACAATGAGGGAAGTTCCAAAAATGCATACCGACTAACTTCTATCTTAAGATGGGCAGACATAAAGTAGCCCCATTTCCGCCGGTGACACTCGTTCACGAGCATGACGCATAACCCAGCCATTGCTTCGCTCAACCATATTTGAGGGAACGTAACAACCCGCATCAGAACATTACTAGACCCAGACTGGGACTAAACGAGTGCCGGGTACTACACGGGTCCGCTCCTCATATGTTACACAAGATTTAGGGCTTGTTTCACCACCTTCTGATAAGTGTCGGATAGCCTAACCATAAATTTTGTCATCTTCTTACTTTATGTCAAGTGACAAAGATAAAATATGCGAATATAAGTTATCCGACATTTATCAGAAGGTGATGAATCAGGCCCTTAAGGGTTAAGGTTTTCTTTTAAACCATTAAAATCTATTAACTGTTTGTTCTCGTAAGCAGTCGAAGGATTCTAAGGCTGAGAACTTATCAAATATACAACAAAAAAATTCAAGATGCAAAAAATTTTATAGATGCCGACAGACACGATCAGATGCTAGAGATATTTATTACTAAAACTGGACAAGTGCGAGTCGGACCCGCATAGGTTCGAAAAGTTCCGTACGATGGTATGATGGTGATAGATTTAACACCAGCTATTTAAGATCGAGCAAAACATGAGTTTACTGCATGGAGACCCTCTTAAATTGACTTTTTTTTTATTAAAGCAACAATAGAAATACACATTTTGTGAACATTTCAAGTATCAACCTATGGCGGTTCATGAGAAACAGCCCTCTGTCAGACGGACGGACAGATAGCGGAGGATTCGTATTACGGTCCCGTTGGCACCCTTTGGGTACGGAACCCCAAATGATCTTACCTTATTTTTCCTTGCAACCATAATTCCGTACACTGGCTTCCCAAACAGCATGACAGGTATGCACAGGAACGCAACAGCCAGGAACACCTTCTGTATGGCGTCCTGTCCATCGTACATGAAGGGCTTGCACGGCTCCTTGATGTTGGAGCCCTTGAGCAGCATCATGTTGATGAAGATGATCAGCACTGACGGGGCGCAAGAGGTCCCGAGCGCTGGATCTGATGCAAGATTAAATTATGATTATTATTAGTACTTTAGTGATGACTTACGGATCCGAGACATAGTCGCTTACTATGGGCCTCATAAGAAGGCTCAGGGTCACTCAGCGAGCGATGGAGAGAGCTATGCTCGGAGTATCCCTGCGAGATCAAATCAGAAATGAGGAGATCCGTAGGAGAACCAAAGTCACTGACATAGCTCAGCGAGTCGTGAAACAAGTGGAAATGGGCAGGGCACGTAGTTCTAAGAGCTGATGGTTATTGGGGTCCCAGGGTGCTGGAGTGGCGACCCCGCACCGGGAAGCACAGTGTTGGCAGACCCCCCACTTGGTGGAACGACAACATCAAACGAGTCGCAGGGAGCCGCTGGATTCAAGCGGCGCAAGATCGAAACCTGTGGAAGTCCATGGAGGAGACCTTTGTCCAGCATTGGACGTCTATGGGTTGGTTAAGAAGAAGAAGAAGATTATTAGTTCATCAGCAACCCGTCAACGGCTCACTACTGGGCACAGGTCTCCTTTCAGAGAAGGGTTATAGGCCATAGTCCACTACGCTGGCCCAATGCAAATTGGCAAACTTCACACACTTTTGAGAACATTATGAAAAGCTCTCAGGTGTGCAGGTTTCCTCACGATATTTTCCTTCACCGTTGAAGCTTGTGATATTTAATTTGTGATAAAATTCAAACTAACATCTTTAGTGCTAGCGATTGCATTTATATCGATGACCAAAATCCATTTTCCTTCTTTCATTTAGCAAGAAAAGATTAGAATTATTTTGCTATTAATCCACCAAGAAACATGCAGCAACAAGCTAAGCACCGCTCACCTGAGGATGCTCCGGTGTCGGGGCGAAGCGTGCGTCGAGAGTAGTGTAAAATCGAGTGTGGTGGTGCATGTGAGTGGTGGTGGCATTGCTTGCTTGGGAACTTTGCTTTCTTGCTTGGTGTGGAAGGTGAGCGGTGCATAGCTTGTTACTACAATATGTTTGACCATACAGATTTTTTCTCTTGGCGGATTATAGCAAAATAATTCTATCCTTTTCTTGCTAATCATGAATTTCCGCAAAGTAACGCCTGCTTCTATCCAATACTTCTTTCATTTGTTTTCGCCTTACCTTCCGCATCAGCGGAGTACATGAACCACTTCATGAACATGAGTATGCACAGGTACCAGAACAGCAGCAGCAGGAACACGACTTGTGGGACGTACTGCAGTAGGATCATCTCCGGCTTCTTGAAGAAGCTGGAAACATGTTCGCCTTTAGCAGGTGTGCAGCGGGCTGTAGAAGCTCACACCAAAACTACTGTATAAGCCGCGTTAGTACACAAAATTATCCGAAATGACCTTTTCGCTTAAAAATCATTGGTGATTAAGTAAGGGTCACTAATCTTGTTTTACCTTTTTAATCATAGTTGATAGATAAAAATTTAAGTTCGATTAGTTTTCTACGAACTTCAAAAAGACTTAATTTAAAGCGTATTTTATTCTAAAGACGATGATTCTTTTTTAATGTAAACGGGCATACGGCTTACGGCGTGGCGATGCAATGATGAGTACCACAAATTCTTCCTAATGCTTTACTTATAGATAAAACATACAATAATTTTCTTTACTATCGCGGCTTATAGCTAAATTTCTTAAATATAGCATTTACTTGAAGTTTACCACACTCAATGTTACCCCGAACGCCATGTGCAGCACGCCGAAGATTATGGAGAGCTTCATCTTGAAAGAGTTTAAA
Organism: Oeneis ivallda; assembly: GCA_029955525.1. Lineage (NCBI taxonomy): Eukaryota > Metazoa > Arthropoda > Insecta > Lepidoptera > Nymphalidae > Oeneis > Oeneis ivallda. The sequence goes on along the minus strand of JARPMR010000012.1, from coordinate 4,246,520 downwards.
AATATTATGTTGTTGCCCGCGAACTGCAAAACAAAACATTGTATTATATACTTAGATATATAGATAGTTGAAAGCAGTGATAGCCTAGGTGATAGGTTAGGGGTCTCCTACTTGTCTGAGTTATGTGCGTTTAAGCAGTTAAATATCACATGCTTCAACGGTGAAGGAAGACATCGTGAGGAAACCTGTGCACCTGACAGTTCTCGATAATGTTTTTAAAGGAGACCTGCGCTAAATAGTGATGGGTAATGGGTTGCTGAAGAGATACTTGAACTTCGTGCGACCGCCATTTTGTGCCTGTGCTTGTGCAAGTGTAATATGGGGATATGTTTTGTCTAACTAATGCCTCGGCGGCATTGCATCTTCCGTGGCAAAACTTAAAACCTCACGTCGGTCGGCTCCGTTGTGGCGTGATCGAAGAACAAACCAACAAACAAATAGACTATTGCATTTGTAATTACTAGTACGGATGAAATTTTACCTGCCAAGCAGGATCCAATCCCACGGGATAAGGCGTGCCAGTGTAAGCGACTTTCGGATCCAAATCGAAACTGGAGGAAGAATTCAACGTGTGCAGATCATATACATTTCTCCAGCTGCTTCCAAATAAGTTGAGCGATTTGGAGAACATGTCATTGTATATCAGACCGGTGTATATGGAGAATATGCCCATTAGGAGTATGATGTAGCGTCCTCCAAAGAATATGTTCCATATTTCGTTGTCAGATTTGTTTTTGGCGAACTTCTTTTCGAAGATGACGAGGATGGCCGCGAACGCCGTCATGATGATGCCGTGGCCCATGTCGCCGAACATCACCGCGAACAGGAACGGGAATGTGATTATTGTGTACAGTGCTGGAAAATGAAAATAAGCAGTGTTATAGTAAGAGTGGATTTAAAAATCTCGTGGGAAATCTTAGGCTGAGATCTATAGATCGTACTCTAGCTCTGCTTAAGAGTCAAGATAGAGTTAGAATGAGACACATATTGACAAATACGTCCAGACATAAATCTGTCTCGTTTTAACTCAGTCTTTAGTCTGAGCTGAGTGAGAGTGCCGTCCATAGATCTCACCATTAGATTTTTTTTATTTCGGGATAGGCTTGCGCTTGACGACAATAAATACTGGACAGCACTGATGAGGTCTAGGTTGGAGTGCGCTTGCCTAGAAAATGTCTATTCACTCTTGCCTTGAAGGTATTGAGGTTATACGTGGCCGGAAACACAGATGTTGGAAGTGCGTTCCACACCTTAGCGGTTCGTTTTAGAAACATTGAACTGAAACGTTTTGCGAAGTAGGTTGGATTTCAATCAGGTAAGGGTGCTAACGCTCACGATTTCTCGAAGTTCTGTGGTAACACGGTGAAGGGGGCACAAGTTGTGAAGTTCTTGAGCGCACTCTCCAAAGTATATCCGCGAAGGGGGCACAAGTTTGTGAAGTTCTTGAGCGCACTCTCCAAAGTATATCCGTGAAGGGGGCACAAAGTATATCCGATAGAAGACCGATAGACAGGCAACGTTGCGACGGTACTGTAGACTAAGCATTTTCGCCTGCGTTAGTGACTGATCACCGAAAATTCGGCTGTATATAAGATTTATGAGATTAAATATGATTTTCCGTGATTGAAAGGGTTTTACCTGGATTAACTTCTCTATAGCTAGCGATTCCATAGGAATCAATGAGGGTCTGGAAGGCGCTCGTGAATTTGTTGGTGCGGTTGAAGGTGGGCGGAGTCTCGCGCGTCGGCACGTGGTGCAGGAACGACGGGATCGGGCTGCCGGACGCCTTCTGCGAGGGAGCAACATACATATACATTATACAATACATATGTCGCAGGGAAATGACAGAAACTGAGATTTGTTCAAATCTCATGGAATTCGATCAAATCCCGGGAAATGTTAAAATGACAATTTTATTTTGGCCTTTCCCTGAAAAAACTACCTAGTGATTTGTTACTTGATCAAATCCCAAACTGTTTTAGTTAGAAAATTGTTTTAGTTAGAAGATGAAATTTGCACTCTCCCCTATCTTACCGGCTGCCGCACCCCTCCGGCGTTCATGCCGGCAAGCATCGACGCACCCTGATAAATAAAACTCCACGCCTTCTTGTCCTACCCCTGGATTGATTTTTTTAAAGCGCGTAGCCAGAAGCTCGCGAAGGAGGTCCTGATTGAAGCGAGCTTACGAGGCCGGCAACCTCCACAGCGTAACGAAGGTCGAGTAGGTGAAGCTGAATGAAGAGGTGACGTAGCGAGTCTTCTGGCGTAGCCCATTTGATTTGTAAATACAAATATTTGTCATTACAAATCTCTCTCTCTCTCTCTCTATCAACCTATAGACGTCCACTGCTGGACAAAGGTCTCCTGCATGGACTTTCACAGGCTTCGGTCTTGCGCCGCTTGAATTGCCTACGATTCGTTTGGTGTCGTCGGTCCACCTAGTGGGGGATCTGCCAACACTGCGCTTACCCGTGCGTGGTCGACACTCCAGCACCTTGGGATCCCAACGACCATCAGCTCTTCAAACTATGTGCCCCGCCCATTTCCACTTCAATTTCGCGACACGCTGAGCTATGTTGGTGACTTTGGTTCTCCTACGGATCTCCTCATTTCTGAGCCGCTGGATTCAGGTGGCGTAAGACCGAGGACTGTGCAAGTCCATGCAAGAGACTTTTGTCCAGCCGTGGACGTCTAGGTATCGGTTGACAGGAAGAAGAAAAAGATAATCGCGGGCGAAAATTGTATGGAGAGTTATCACTTAGGATGATCGCATACGGTTTCTTGCCGCTCGTATTCGAGAAACTCTTGTGTAACTGACGGCTAGTTCAGGGAACCTACCACCCCGTTGTCCAGCGCACGCTGCAGGATGTGCAGGTCCTGGCGCGGCACCCAGCACTCGGCGATGAGGCACTTCTTGACTATGTCCATGCTGAACATGTTGAGCGTGTGGTAGATCGCCTTCTCCTTACGCACCACCACCATCCACGTGCTGATGTCGCGCGCGATGTTCGTGAGCACCAGGCGCCGGTGGTTCTCGGTTTGTTCTAACACCTGGATACAATAAATATTTATTTATTTATTTATTGGTTTGCCAACAGGCACTCGCACAAGAATTACAAAAAAAGAAATTAAATCTGAAGAAACATTTCAGGTGTGCACCCAATTACAGGCAAACCGACATGCATAAAATCAACGTGCAAATGCGGGTTTGCCCTTACAGCTACTAAATATCGTCGTCATCAACCCATCAACGGCTCACTACTGAGCGCAGGTCTCCTCTCAGAGAAGGGTTATAGGCTATCGTCCACCACGCTGGCCCAATGCGAATTGGCGGACTTCACACACCTTCGAGAACATTATGGACAACTCAGGTGCAGGTTTCCCCGCGATGTTTTCCTGCACCGTTAAAGCATGTGATATTTAATTTCTCCAAAAATTATGCGTCCGATTTATCCACGTTGTTACAATATTAATCAGAAGAAAGCTCAAGAAATTACTGGTTATGCAGCGGCGTCTAGTGTCTATCTTGGCCTTATTAAAGCTTGAAAGATCAAAAAATCGATAAAAAACTAAAATACTATAAATGCGAAAGTGTGTTTGTTTGTTGGTTTGTCTTTCAATCACACCGCAACAGAGCTATGGATCGATGTGATTTTTTGCATGGTATGCCCGCGACTTCGACCGCGTGGATTTAGTTTTTAAATCCCTCGGGAACTCTTTGATTTTCCGGGATAAAAAGTAGCCTATGTCACTCTCCAGGACCTCAACTATACGCATGCAAAAAATCACGTCGATCCGCAGCTCTGTTGCAGCTGATTGAAGGACTAACCAACAAACTAACAAACACACTTTCGCATTTATAATGTTATTAGTATGATAGTATGAAGTATAGATATGATATTTTCATTAATGAAATAAAAAATTACTTGTTCTTAAGTTAGTTATGAAAAGATCACTTGAATGTAAATCTGATACAAATAATTATTCCTTGACACCTTGACATCATTTTGAAGTAGTTTGTTATGTTTAGATAACAATGTTACGTGAATTGTTGTAGGAATAAATTATTATTTATCAATATGTAACCAATTTATTTATGTGGATAAATTGTATAGGTATACTCTATAGGCCTATCTCCCCAGGGCGACACTATCGCGGAAATATGAATGGTACTATCCGACGATAGTAGCACCGGTTACTCGTGTGGTAGCACGGACTCGTCGCGATTCCCTCGCCCGTGGAGATGGCGCCTTATGAGTACCTTTTTCGATGAGTCCGAGGTTCGATCACTGGCAACTCTGACTTTTCGGAGTTGGTACTTAATTATACTTACACGTTTAAAGCAATTAAAATATCAATTGCTTTAACGGTGTAGGAAAATACCTTGATGAAACCTGCATGCCTGAGATTATCCATAATTTTCTCAAAGGTGTGAGAAGCGAAGTCGGCCAATCCGCACTTGGGCAGTGTGACAGACTATGGTCTAAAGTCTAAACTAAACCTCTCTCATTCAAAAATATACCCAGTAGGCTGGCAATGGGTTTAGAATTTAGATGAATAAATGAAAAGAAATTAATGACCAACCAACCCCCAAACCACACTCTCCTTGTCAAAGATTATACCTACTAAGAGCTTTCTCTTCGCGGACAATAGATTCAAAGGTGGCATGGCGAGACTATCGCCGCGATACTCTCGCCCGTGGAGATGGCCCCTTAAGTGAATCTTTACTTGAAAGTGACCAGTTTAAGAAATTAATCAAAATACTGAGTTGGACGTGAGTTACTCACAAATTAGTCGATATTTTGATTAATTTCTTAAACTGGACACTTTCAAGTAAATTTTTTTATATAAACGTGTGAAGATGATACTGCCATTGTTGCAATTAGAATGCCATAAGCCTACTTTGTCGTATTAGTTTACAAATTGCGAAAAACCAAATTAAATTTGAATTTCGCGGGCAGACCCTTGTCTTCAACCTTAAGGAGGACTTAACTACTAGATTACGCCGATTCTTTAGTCTTTTTTACCCCGCGTTATTCGGGCTAGCGTTGCGGTTTCAGGCCCGCCCGACTTCAACATACCTGTACATTGTACAAACTAAAATTATTTTATACTTTGTAGTGACGCTTGAAGTCGGTTTTTTTAAAAGAATTTTTGGAACGAAGTTCCTTATCGCGCGTCTCGAAAGGGGGCTAGACGGAAAAAATTAAGACCAAAAGTTGTAACGACACTTTTATACATTTTTTTATGGCCTAAAAATATCTTATATAATAATTTCAACGAGTTGTGCATCGCTCCCGTGGCGCAATTGGCTCGCGTGCGGCTGTTAACCGAAAGATTGGTGGTTCGAGCCCACCCGGGGGCGCGCAATTTTATTTTCATTTTTTATTTTATAAAATTATTTTAATTTTAATATATTATAAAATCGATATTTAGGCTTCCCTGAGGTCATTTTGATTTTTATCGATAAAAAAATCATGATAAAAAATGTATACTTACCCGAATATTATTTTCTTTTAAATACCTCGAATAGAACTTGAAATTAATATTTTTATAATAATAACTTCGTTCCTATCTGGTGTCCCACGACACCACACGACTTTTTTTCATATAATTATTATTATTGCGTACCATCTCCAAATCCTTAATCCTGGTTTCGATGCCCGCCATCATCTCCTGCTGCTCCTTGTAGGTGGCGGGGCAGGGGTACGGCGTGGCCTGGAACCCGTGGCACACCTTCCGCACCCGCAGCTTGATCTGCTCCCCGTGGAAGAACACTACGAATACTGTCTTTTGTAGCTCGTGGCCCTGAAAATATAGAATGATATTTGATTCAATTTTGAACACCGGCTGCACGCACGAAAAAGTGTCACGTTTCGAATGAGCCTGCGCGTGCAAGCGAGAGCGCGGAACAAGCGATAGAGAGGTACGATCGGCCCAAGCGTTGGCTTGTGACTAGAGAGCGCCCGCCGCCGCCGCCCGCCAGCCATCGTCAATGTTTCTTTATGATGTTATCACGTAAAACTATCGTCCGTAAAGCGACTTTACAGACAACCAATTTTTCAAATATATTGTAGGTTGGCTTTTGCTAATAAGTTCGACTTTTCAAACCCCTATTTACCTCATTTTTTGAAATATCAATCCCCTAGGGGTTCTTTTCTTAGCGGACGCCTACGTCATAATAGCTGTATTCTGTACCTATGCATTTCAGCCCGATCCACCCAGTGATTTGAACTGTGCGTTGATAGATCAGTCAGTCAGCTACTAGTAGTAGGTTTCTTTTATTATACATTTAAATTCTACTAATATCCTACTTCCTACTAGTCCTACTAATATTATAAAAGCGAAAGTTTGTGAGGATGGATGGATGAATTGATGGATGTATATGGATGGATGGATGGATGTTTGTTACTCTTTCACTCCAGAACGAATGGGCCGATTTGGCTGAAATTTGTAATATATACCATATAACCAGGATTAACACACAATGCTACATTTTATCCCGAAAATTAAGGAGTTCCCGCGGTAATTAAAAAACCTTAGTCCAAATCTGCGAGCATTATCTGGTCATCTAGATAATATTATAAATGCGAAAGTTTGTGAGGATGGATGTATGGATGGATGGAAGTATGTATGGATGGATGGCCACGCCTCTTTCACGCCACAACGAATGAACCGATTTGGCTGAAATTTGGAATGGAAATAGCTCTTAACCAGGATTAGAACATAGGCTCCATATTATCCCGCAAAATTAAAGAGTTTCCGCGGGAATTAAAAAAATTATTCCACGCGGACGAAGTCGCGGGCATCATCTAGTTATAAGAGACTTAATAGATACATAATATATTCAAATCATGAATTTCTTATTTTCAATTAATCAATAAACAGGTGCGTAACTAGTAAGCGTATAGTGTGGGGCGCCCTCCAGCACGTCGTCGTATCCGTATGTCGTCACCCGCTTTACGAGTATATAGTCGCTCCAGTGGCGGGAAGTGGCTGGATGAGGAAGGCTGAGGACCGGGTGTGGTGGCGTCCTCTGGGAAAGGCCTATGTTCAGCAGTGGACGTCCGCAGGCTGAGATGATGATGATGATGAATAAACACGATACGTAGGTAGCTAAAGAAATCAAGGTAACCAATCTCCAATCAATAAACTAGGTACTTCAAATTTATCTCAACAACGCGAACGATGTAAACACAAGTGCTGTTAAGATTGGTATCAATCATGTTAGGTCTATTCACTTAGGGCTTCAACTACCTATACTTTACCTATTAAGTTTAATGCCATACGGACATTCACCCGAGTTTTTTATTGATCCAAGCCTACCGCAAGGACCTATGGGTATGTTTACCGACACTAATAATTTAATGGGATATAAAAAAGAGGGTTGTATACTTCTTTATTTAACTTAAACAGTTATGTGTGACAGAATATCATCATCATCATCATCATCATCATTAGCAATCCATCAACGGCTCACTACTGAGCGCAGTCTCCTCTCAGAGAAGGGTTATAGGTCATAGTCCACCACGTTGGCCCAATGCGAATTGGCGGACTTCACACACCTTCAAGAACATTATGAAGAACTTTCAGGTGCGCAAGTTTCCTCACGATGTTTTACTCCACCGTTGAAGCAAGTGATATTTAATTGCTTAAACGCACTTGACTCCGAAAAGTTAGAGGTGCGTACCCGGGATCGAACCTGCGACCCCCCGAATAGGAGACCACAATGCTAACCACTAGGCTATCACTGCTACAGAATACGAGCTGTGACAGAATATGAGCAGTACTTTTCCACAAATATTAAACAGTATGATCGATTTGTTCAGTCAACATCATACCTATATGGGATATATATCCTCGACTGCGCCTCTAGAGGGTCCGAAAGACATTTGTGGGAATGGGCGTGACGTTCTATAATAAAATTCCACAGTCGATCTTAGACTTGCCTTTACACAAGTTTAAGAAAGCAATTAAAACTTCTCTCATGGAAAAAGCATATTATACAATTGAAGACTATATTAATGACAAAAAAAGCGTGGATATAACTCGCTCCAGCGATTCATGAGACAGTAATAATCAACCTGTGTAACAAAATTATCCTGTGCTATTCAGTGTTTCTACTTTATTTGTGTCTAAGTGATGTCTTAAAATTAGCATTTGAATATTAGTTTTCAGTTTGATGCCTTGACATGGGTAGCATAAGTATGTCACGCACTCTTTAAACATTTCTGTGGTGTCGTGTGATGCGGGTTGTTACGTTCCCTCAAATATGGTTGAGCGAAGCAATGGCTGGGGTCATGCGTCATGCTCGTGAACGGGTGCCACCGGCGGGAATGGGGCTACTTTATGTCTGCCCATCTTAAGATAGAAGTTAGTCTGTATGCATTTTTGGAACTTTCCTCATTGTGGAAACACTGCATATATAGCATAGTATTTACTGTATTGTAAATCTGTTTTGAAAAGAGCAACCGCCGAGTTTCTTGCTGGTTCTTCTCGGCAGGAAAGGCATTCCGAACCAGTGGTAGATTCATTGACTATTCAAAAGCACTTGTAAAAGTTTATTTGAATAAAAAATATTTCTATTCTATTCTATTCTATACCTGCTGGATGCGGGTTGTTACGTTCCCTCAAATATGGTTGAGCGAAGCAACGGCTGGGTCATGCGATTATGCTCGTGAACGCGTCCCACCGGCGGGTATGGGTCTACTTTAGGTCTGCCCGTCTTAACATTTATGTATTGAATTGTAAATAGGTATGCATTTTTGGAACTTCCCCTCATTGTGGAAACAATGCATACATAGCATAGTAACTTTTGTAAAATATTTTAAAAATAGCAACCGAAGAGTTTTTTTGCTGGTTCTTCTCGGCAGGAACGGCATTCCGAACCAGTGGTAGATTCATAGACTATTCAAAAGCACTTGTAAAAGCATATTTGAATAAAAATATTTCTATTATACTTTGAGTATTTCGTAAAGGCCTATAATTAATGGCGATCTTTTTAACCGACTTAAAAAAAGGAGGAGGTTCTCAATTCGTCGCTAGATATTATCAATAAATTATACTATACTTTGTAGTGGCGCGGGTGTTTGAATTTGAAGTCGGTTTTAGAAGAATTTTTTAATATTCAATTATTTCAAATTTAGTACCTATCCTTTGCAGCAGTGTTTCATTTCCTTCATTGCATTTACAATAGGTCTGTATTTTTTGACAGAACTAACTTGAGTACATTGAATATCTATATAGGTAGCTTTTCCAAAGACGCCAAAAAAGTACTTACAGTTACAGGGTCCTTTAACGGCTCGTCAATCTGGGCTTGTTTGAAGAAGATGTTCCCATGGGATATCCTCCACAGCATCCGCTCAAAGGACGGCACTCTCGGAGTCGCCACCACACCAGCAATGAAGCCGAGATGTCCTATCGCGCCCTCGTTGTTGTAGATCTGGACGGAGGCGGAGATCTTTCTGTGCGCGCTGTGGTCTTGGAAGAAGGTCTGCGTCTTCTCTATGAGGATCTTCAGCTCGAGAAGTGCAAGGTAGTCGGTTTTCAATTTCTGAGCGTTTCTGGTTATCTCTTGGATTTCCGATTCTATGTAGTCTATCCTTTCCTGTAGACATTAAGTGATTATTATATTACTATTAAAAGGATGTCTTATTGCTAAAACAAAAAGATGGAAATTCTAAATTTAGAATTTCATCTTTCTTGCTTAGCAGAGAAGAACTCATAAAATATCCCATAATAATATTATATACATAGGAATACCTTTTACTTCTTTTTGGCAGGAACTATTTCAAAATTTTTATAGAACTTATTATTTAATTGTGATAATAATATAATCAAAGTATAGACTTAAAGAGAATTCCAACTTTTTGATAAAATTAATGAGCTTTGATGTAAGATTAGATATAGACACAACTTATGAAACAATCATAAATAAATACTAAAAGTAAAAACTTTGAGGTGGTAGCAAAGGAGAATACAATATAATAACACAGAGTAACGAAGGTAAGGTTCATATATACTGTGATAATAATGTATAATATAAATATAATAGCAATAATGTCTTTGAATAAAACATTATTGCTAAAAGCTAAAACAACAATCAAAAAGATGGATTTATTGATCAGAATTCCGAACAATTTAGAATTTCATCTTTCTTGCTTAGCAGAGAAGAGCTCATAAAATGTTTCATGTTCCATTAGAATTACAGGCGAACGAAATTTCGTAGATCAATTAGAAGAAAGTTCATTTAATTTAATCATGAAAATGTACAACTGTTAATTTAAAATAAATATATAAATAAATAAAACAAATAAACTAGATACTAGACAATACTGCATTGTAAAGTCGACATCTCCTGAGGATGCTCCGGTGTCGGGGCTAAACGTGCGTCGAGATTAGTGTAAAGTCTAGTGTGGTGGTGCATGTGAGTGGTGGTGGCATTGCTTGCTAGGGTACTTTGCTTTCTTGCTTGGTTGGGAAGGTGAGCGGTGCTTAGCTTGTTACTGTATGTTTGACCATACAGATTTTTCTGTTGGCGGATTATAGCAAAATAATTCTAACCTTTTCTTGTTCTAATTGCTTATTTGCCAGAATGTTTGTACAATGGGATGGTAGATAACAAAACATATTGTCAGTAATAATATGAACGTGATAATAACCTAAATCTAATCATGTTGCACCCGGGACCTGAAACCTTCCATTTATAATACGAAGGTGGTCAAACAAGTCGAATATTGTGACTTGTGGCAGCTGACGGTGGACTCGGCTTCGGTCTGTTGGGAGGCTTTGGCCGTGGCTAGTTACCACCCTACCGTCAAAGATGTGCCGCCAAGCGATTTAGCGTTCCGGCACGATGGCGTGTAGAAACCAATATGGGGTATGGGTTGAATGTTCACTGCCATACCCCTTCCGAGTTAGCCCACTACCATCTTAGACTGCATCGTCACTTTCCATCAGGTGAGATCGCAGTCAAGGACTAGCTTGTCATCGAATATCGAATAATAAATGCGAAAGTGTGTTTGTTTGTTGGTTTGTCCTTCAATCACGCCGTAACAGGGCTACGGATCGACGTGATTTTTTGCATGGGTATAGTTGAGGACCTGGAGAGTGACTTATGCTACTTTTTATCCCGGAAAATCAAAGAGTTCCCGAGGAAAATCAAAAACTAACTCCACGCGGACGAAGTCGCGGGTATCAGCTAGTCATCGAATAAAAAATAAAAAAAGTGTGTGTGTCAGCTCCGACGCACGACTGGAGTTTACTCATGCATTCGCGGCGCTCGGACCCGATCGGTACGCGCTCGGCTTCCCGAAGCGAAAGCGCTTTCGCATTCGACAACTCAAGCGAAAACCAACCTTATTTACTCAACGTTAGGGTAGAAATTTGCATCGTTGTGAAAAACGTAACGAGGTCATTCAAAGTAGATTTTACTCCTCGAATTTTTCTCATACCAGGCGCCTAAAATCGATTCTTAAGGAGTAAACTCCAAAAACTCTCACCTCCAGTATGTTGATCTCCCTAGGGGTGAGCACCCTGGGCGAGGGCTTGGGCGGGGGCGGCGGCTCGGGCAGCTCCCCCCACACGTAGCGCAGCTTGCGCTCCATCTCGCTGCAGCGCCGCACCTCCGTCACGTAGCGACGTTGGAAGTCGTTCACGTGGGGGTTTAGCTGCGGACAACAACTGGCTATTCAAATGTTTTGCCGTATTTTTAACCTGGGGCAGTGATAGCCAAGTGGTTAGGACTGTGGTCTCCTATTCGGAGGGTCGCAGGTTCGATCCCGGGTACGCACCTCTGACTTGTCGGAGTCAAATGCGTTTAAGCAATTAAATATCACTTGCTTCAACGGTGAAGGAAAACATCGTGAGGAAACCTGCACATCTGAGAGTTCTTCTTAATGTTCTCGAAGGTGTGTGAAGTCTGCCAATTCGCATTGGGCCAGCGTGGTGGACTATGGCCTATAACCCTTCTCTGAGAGGAGACCTGCGCTCAGTAGTGAGCCGTTGATGGGTTCCTAATGATGATGATGATTCTTAACCTGATGGTCGTTGGGGTCCCAAGGTGCTGGAGTGGCGACCGCGCACCGGTAAGCGCAGTGTTGGCAGACCCCCCACTAGGTGGACCGACGAAACGAGTTGTAAGAGCCGCTGGATTCAGGCGCAAGACTGAAGTCTGTGGAGGTCCATGCAGGAGACCTATGTCCAACAGTGGATATCTAAAGGTTGATAATGATGATGACGATGATGATTTTTAACCGACTTCAAAAAAGGAGCAGGTTTTTTGAAAGGGTATAAGTACTCCCCAGGTGGTCCCTCATAAATATTATCGAAATCGGTAGAGCGGTTTTTAAAATATCAACAATAAATCACGTGGGGATTCAGCTGCGGACAAAACTAGCTTTTCAAATGTTTTGCGGTATTTTTAACCGACTTCAAAAAAGGAGGAGGTTTTTGAAAGGGTATACTCCCCAGGTGGTCCCATATAAATTCTATCGAAATCGGTCGAGCGGTTTTTAAAATATCAACAATAAATTTTATACTTTGTATAGTGTGTGTGTAATGTAGTAATGCGGGAGTTTGAAATCGGTTGCTTAAAAAGATTTTTTTTTAAAGAATATCAGCCAAGTTGAAGTTGACTCATATCCTCCTCTCCCCTCCAAATAAGCGGCAAGCTTGTGTTAGGAGTGGGTACAATAGTGTAACGGGTGGGATTCGAACCTGCGACCTTTCAGTTTTCAGTCCGCACTTTTAACCGTTGGGCTATTGAGGCCTATTAAATTATATTAGGCGCCTTATTAAATTATGGTTGCAACGGTTGTAGATTTACTTGACGATGCACCTAACTCCTACATCGCGTTGCTTCCTAGACTGCAAACTACGATCAGTGATCTAAGACGGCAAATAAAGTAATCGTCTTATTTATTTGAAATGAAGATAACGTTGGAACTTTGGAAGACAAATCTGAGTAAATTTCTGCTTAAAATAACTTTATCTACTTTTAGTTCTCATGCCTTATCGGGCATTTTAGTATCAAGTTAGCGGTAAATAACGTTTAGAGGGATTATCACCGCCGACCAAAGTCAATCGGGGGTACGGGATTTGAGGAGCTCCTTCGTCACAGGTGACACCTGTACGCCACAAACCACCTGGGCATTCCAGTCTTATTTAGACGATACTGGGGGTGGGGCCTCGCTTGTCCTGCGCAGGTCGTGGGGTCATTTTTTCAGGTGATTCACTTAATTCGGTGGTGGTATCATCCACACACATCCCAATTCAGGTAACTATAGCGACGAATAAGATAAGGTACTGGATATTGTCGCGGTCGGATCGTGACGTCATTAAAGGCTAATGGCTATACCTGAAAATCAGCGCTGCAGTATTCTGATATAACAGTAGCTGAGGTAACAGGTATGTTATAGCCTTTTCAGCTATAACATACCTGCTTACTTTTTTCAATTTAAGAACAATATCACAGAATATTAATATAATCGTACGTTCGTTAGCAACTCATCAACGGCTCACTACTGAGCGCAGGTCTACTCTCAGAGAAGGGTTATAGGCCATAGTCCACCACGCTGGCCAAATGCGAATTGGCGGACTTCACACACCTTCAAGATGAGTTCAAGAAAATTATGAAGAACTCTCAGGTGTGTAGGTTTCCTCACGATGTTTTCCTTCACCGTTGAAGCAAGTGATATTTAATTGCACTTGACTCCGAAAAGTCAGAGGTCCCGGGATCGAACCTGCGACCCCCCAAATAGGAGACCACAGTCCTAACCACTAGGCTAGGCTATCACTGAATAATATATATAATAGTACCTACTTTAGTATTTAAGGAAGATTTCACCAACGTTGAGTCACGTTTTAACGAGGATTGAGTTAGACGTTCTGACAGTTTTGTATTGACAATACTGTCAAAATATCACGATAAGATAAGAGTTATTTTACATCTGTGAAATCGGCCCTTAGTGTTAATTAAGTTTTTGTCATCTTTTGTATTTTTTTCTCTCTTTATTATGTTAAAAGTTTAGATGAGTATTTAAAAGTTAAAACCTGAATAAATATTTATTTATTTATTTATTTATTGACTCCACTACAACCGGAATAAAGTCCACACACCTACAACCTACAAGTGGCGTTATACGAGGCCGCACCTTAACACCGCAAATAGTTCATCAATTGGTTATTCACAGCATCCGTGCTCTTATCGGGTTTTATTACATCCACTTACACTCCTTCATCGACCCGTGTCCCATATTCTTATAAAAGCGCGTTATCATCCGTTGCTTTGAGAACATATCCTCGACTTGTGCATGTGGATTTCGGTTTTAAAAATGTATTACAAATCGCGACTAAAACACCATTCCAATCATCTGGGCAGTCCAAGTACAGTACCCGGCGATATATATTGCACATCGGCCTTTGGCATAAAACGCTATTCTATTCTATTCACAGTTCGACTGCATTTTTTTATATATGTTACGTGATGTGCTCGCCGATTGTGAAGAGATTTTAGTAAGTACTACTGTGCGGGACGATATAGTGCAAGTGTTTGTGTAATAAAGAGACAGCATAATAGTGGACTGATTAAATAGCATAATTAGTTAGTAATTAATGTGTCATGTATAGTTTAGCAATTGCTTATAGTTTTAAGTACATAAGTCTCATGTATTATCTCATAAGTGAATAGGAAAAATAATAAATAAAGATTAAAATAGGAAACCCATAGGGAAATAGGCCGCGGCTCTCCTTACGGTACAGCTACGAACCGTAAAGACACCTCTGTAATTCCAAGAAATGCCGCGGCTTTCCCTACGGTACAGCTCATAGTAGTAAAGATACCTAATTATGTAATAATACCTATTATTATTACTAAATTGTGATTGGTTTAAAATAATGCGTTCTGATTGGTGCACTGATCGATAGCAAAATTACACCAATGAGAGGGCCTACATTTTTCGGCAAAATTTGTATAAATACCGGGCTGAATTGTAAGCCGGCACAGTTCCCACCGGCAAGCGGTAGCGGTACCCAATAAAGGAAGAAAAGTTCTTCGAGAGTTTTCCTTGCTACCCAACCAACCCAGCTACAGTGAATGTACAGAAGCGTACATTGAATGGTCCTTCGAGCCGGATCCGTTGGAAAATCGAGAAAATTCTGAAGAAAATTCGTCGGCCCAGCAAGAATGCCAGTGACACGGCAGGAACTCAAGAGCCGTAAGGCATCGTCAGAAGAAACTCCGTCCACGTCAGAGGGTACCGCTACCACCTCCGCGACCGAAACCAGCGCGGAGACCACTACCGCCTCCGCGTCGACAGCCACGGGGACTGTCACCACCGACACCACGGAGCGCACGACGACCACGGGTACCTCCGCGACGTCGGTGCGCTCTACAGCGCCATCCTCCGCGACAGTGAAGCGGACTGCGGCCGCCACTGCCGGCGCCGCTACCGCCGCCGCTTCCGTCGCCGCCACCGTCGCACGCTCAACTACGCCCGCCGTCGCGCCGATGCTGCCAGCCGCCGCGACACAGATGGAACCCCCCGCCGCCAGGGAGGTTCCCGTTACAGTACAGGGGCGTACTCGAGATGCAGACACGTCTACAGTAAGGATGAAGAAAACAGTCAACACACGAGAGTCGAAGCAAGTACAGGTGCCCCGCCCCCCTAGCAAGAAGGGGGGTGGATCGACACACAGCAAGGCCAAGGCTCACAAGATAGCTAAGGCCAAAGAAGAGATGCTACGACTGCAGATCGAATTAGCTGCCGCCCGTCTCGCCGCCCTGGAAGCAGACGAGACAGAAGATGAATTAGAAAACGACGATGGTGCCTACGCCGAACCCGAAGCCGAAGTGACTGAACGAGTGGACAGCTGGTTGGAGAGCCAACGCCCATGCCCCGTGCTAGCAATCACCGATGCACCGCACTACCCAATAGAAGAGCCGGTGGTCAACGACGCGGGACAACAGAAGCAACAGGAAGCAATACTTCAGTCACCGGCGGGAGTACAGCCCGGCTTAACGGAGTTAGCCAAAGCAATTACGCGCGCCGTCAAAGCAGCACAGCGCCCCAAGTTCATAGAGCTGCCAACGTTTGGGGGGTCACATCAAGAGTGGCTACCGTTCCGCGCCGCATACTACGAAACGGAAAACATGTTCACCACAGTGGAAAACACGAACCGTCTACGAAGAAACCTGAAGGGCAAAGCAAAAGAAGCTGTAGAGGGGCTTCTCATCACCAGCGCGCACCCAACAGAAGTCATGAAAACCCTGGATTCAAGATTTGGAAGACCGGAGTCAATAGCAAAGATGGAAATGGAAACGCTCCGCGGATTGCCACGTCTCACCGAGTCACCGCGCAACATTTGCATTTTTTCGACGAAGGTCTCCAACGTGGTGGCAACACTGAAGACTCTGAGCTGCGTGAACTATATGTACAACCCGGAAGTTTCGAAGACGGTGGTGGACAAGCTCACACCTACGCTGCGCTACAGATACTACGACTTCGCCGCAGCACAGCCGAAGGAGGATCCAGACCTGCTGAAAATGGAGAAGTTCCTCAAGAGAGAAGCCGAGCTATGCGGGCCGTACGCGCTGCCGGAACAGGTGGCGCCACCTACAGCAGCCACTCAACAGAAGAGACCACAGAGGATACACAACGTTACAGAGAAGACGTACACACCCAGGTGCCCCATATGCAACGAAGAGCATATTACTACGGAGTGTGAACAATTCAAGAACTCAGATGCGAATGGAAGATGGGACATAGCCAAGTCCAAGCGCCTATGCTTCCGATGTCTTCGATACAGAAACAGAACCCATAGCTGCCGGGCTAAGGCGTGCGGTGTCAACAGCTGCAAGTACTTCCACCACAAGATGCTGCACTACACCAAGGCTCCGGAGAAGAAAGAAGACAAGGAAGCTACAGAAGTAATCAACTCCGCGTGGACTATTAAGAAGAAACAATCCTATCTGAAGATTATTCCAGTTCAAGTTGAGG
This sequence comes from Oeneis ivallda, assembly GCA_029955525.1. Classification (NCBI taxonomy): domain Eukaryota; kingdom Metazoa; phylum Arthropoda; class Insecta; order Lepidoptera; family Nymphalidae; genus Oeneis; species Oeneis ivallda. The sequence continues at coordinate 4,229,523 of JARPMR010000012.1, read as the reverse complement.
GGCCCAAGGGAACTTTCAACACTTTCGCCTTGATGGACGACGGATCAACAGTTACATTGATCGACAACAGCGTAGCCGAGTGCATCGGAGCGACAGGACCCGTCGATCCTTTGAAGATAGAAGCCATCAACGACTTGAAGACATCGGAGTCGGCTTCGAGAAGAGTGAACATCAAGTTAAGAGGTCTCAACGATCATGAAGAGCGTGTACAAGCACGAACAGTGAAGAACCTTCAAGTGGCGTCACAGCGGGTTTCAAGAGAGTTGGTAGATGGCTGCAAACACCTGGCAGACATCCGCGACTACCTCGTATATGCAGATGTAAAGCCACGAGTGCTGATTGGGCAAGACAATTGGCATCTTCTGCTGACAACAAAAGTGAGAAGAGGAGACAACAACCAACCAGTGGCCTCTCTCACACCGCTGGGGTGGGTGCTACATGGCAGCCAGACTCGTGCCATCGGACGCAGCATCGACTTCGTATCACACGTCACAGAAGAAACAGAAGATAACCTGGACAGCCTCGTCAAGCAATATTTCGAGATGGACGCACTCTGCATACAGCCTAAGAAACCGAAGACAGATCCAGAAGAACGAGCACTTCGTATCCTGGAGAAGACCACCAACAGAAGAAGGAAGATATGAAACAGGACTTCTCTGGCGCAAAGAAGATGTCACGTTCCCTGACAACTACGACAACTCACTGAAGCGACTCTTCAACATCGAAAAGAAGATCGATCGAGACCCCAAGCTAAAACAGAAGTATACAGAACAGATGGAAGCTCTCGTCTCGAAAGGATACGCTGAACTCGCTCCGAAACAGAAGACTGCAAGCAAGACGTGGTACCTGCCACACTTCGCGGTGGTCAACCCAATGAAGCCTGAGAAGCTCCGAGTGGTACATGATGCAGCAGCGAAGACGAAGGGAGTAGCTCTCAACGATATGCTACTCAAAGGACCTGATCTTCTACAGTCACTACCTGGCGTCGTCATGCGGTTCCGGCAACACGAGATAGCAGTCACAGCAGATATCAAGGAGATGTTTATGCAAGTCAAGCTGCGAGCCGAAGACAGAGATGCACTCCGCTACCTGTGGCGCGGAGAGCGACGAGACGACCAACCACCGGAAGAATATAGGATGACTTCGTTGATCTTCGGTGCATCAAGTTCTCCATCTACAGCAATCTACATCAAGAACTTGAACGCCAAACAGTATGAAGACACCCACCCTGAGGCTGCAGCTGCCATCATACAGAAGCACTACGTTGACGACTACTTGGACAGCTTCAGAAGCCTCGAAGACGCAGTGCGCATCACGAAGTCAGTGCGTGAAGTGCACTCAAAGGCCAGCTTTGAACTGAAACAGTGGAAGTCGAACTCACCACATTTATTAGAAGCATTGGGTCAAAGTCAACAGTCAGAAGATATGGAACTCTACAAGCCAGAAGAGAAGACAGAACGTGTACTGGGCGTTATCTGGAAACTCAACACGGACGAGCTCACCTTCAACCTCAACCTGGCACGCGTCGCACCAACGCTCATCAATGGGAAGACGCCTACGAAGAGAGAAGCGCTAAGAGTGGTCATGTCACTGTTTGACCCACTCGGTTTCGCATCGCCTGTCACCATAAGGGCGAAACAGCTGCTGCAAGAAGTATGGCGAAGAGGAACATCATGGGACGACGAGCTGGATGAAGACCTGGCGGAACAATGGCAAGACTGGATAGCTCACCTGAAGAATCTCAGCAACGTGACGATCCCGAGAAGATATCTCCAATACAGCGACGCCGCTTCGATACAGCTGCACGTGTTCACCGACGCCAGCGAAGCAGCCTATTCAGCAATTGTCTTCTGGAGAACAGTGGCGCCAAATGGTGAAGTCAACCTATCTCTCGTCATGGCCAAAGCGAAGGTTGCGCCGTTGAAGCTGACATCCATCCCGAGGCTGGAGCTACAAGCGGCGGTCATGGGAACCAGGCTCGCCGAAACAGTTATAGAAGAGCACGAAAGAAAACCGGACAGCAAAGTGTTCTGGACAGACAGCAAGACCGTGCTGACCTGGATAAGAACCGGATCACGCTCATACAAGCCATACGTAGCCCATCGCCTGGCTGCAATTGAAGAGGCCTCCACAGTCACCGAGTGGCGTTGGGTTCCGACGAAGCTGAACGTAGCGGACGACGCCACACGAGACGTCCCAACGTCCTTCAATAAAGATCATCGCTGGTACAAGGGACCAGACTTCCTCTACCAAACAGAAGAGCATTGGCCCGTCGAAGTCACTGCAACAGAAAAAGAAGAACCTTCGGGCGAAGAGAAAGTGAATCACATCGCCGACGACAGGAAACAGAAACTCGCAGAATCCCTACCTGAAGCATCTCGTTTCTCGAATTGGGACAGGCTCCGATACGCCACAGCTCGGGTTCTACAGTTCATCCAACTCTGTAGAGCCAAGAAGGAAAGCGTCAATTACAAAAGGACGCGAAAGAACACAGAAAAGGATCCAAGCTGGAAGAAAACAAACAAGCCTGCGACGAAGCAACAGCCAACAGTCAAGAAAACAACGTCGCCTAATAGAAAGTTTCTCCCAGTCACTGCCGAACAGCTCAGAAGAGCGGAAGAGCTTCTGATGCGTGCATCCCAAGAAGGTTCCTTCACAGAAGAAATAGAAGACTTAAGAAACAGCAAGACACTCAACAAGGAGAGCCGTCTGTACCAGCTGAGCGTCGAATACGTCAACGATGCAATCAGGCTAAGAAGTCGGATTCATGCAACACAAGACGTAACAGAAAACTTCAAGAGCCCCATGGTACTCGACGGTGATCATCCAACAGTCAAGCTCTGGGTGAAGGCTATACATCATCAGCTACATCACGCCGGAGTTGAAGCTACAGTCAACGATTGCAGACAACAGTACTGGGTGCTACGAGTGCGTCCAGTCACAAGAATGATCATAAGAAGATACCTGTTCTGCAGAATGAAGACACAGAAGCCGCCATACCCCAGAACCGGGGACCTGCCGGAGTGTCGCCTGGCTCATCACAAGCGACCCTTCACCTTCACTGGCGTCGACTACTTCGGTCCTCTCTCAGTGACCGTCGGCCGAACACGACAGAAAAGATATGTGGCCATCTTCACCTGTCTCACCACGAGAGCCATACACCTGGAGATTGCTGGCTCACTCAGCGCTGATTCGGCAGTGATGGCGTTGAGGAGAATGATGGCTCGCCGGGGTTTCCCGACGGAAATCTGGTCAGATAACGGCAGCAACCTGAGAGCGGCTGACAAGGAACTTCGGCAGGCGATGGACAGCGCAACAGCAGAAGAAGCAGCGAAGAAGACGATCTCCTGGCGATACATACCACCAGGAGCTCCATTCATGGGCGGAGCTTGGGAACGAATGGTACGCTCCGTGAAGACAGCACTCGCAGCCACGCTACATGAACGGCATCCTACAGAAGAAGTCCTCTCCACCCTACTGGCTGAGGTGGAATATACAATCAACAGCAGGCCGCTGACACACGTCTCAGTCAGCCCCGAGGATCCTGAAGCACTGACGCCCAACCACTTTCTGTTGGGTGGCCCGGGACGTGTACCGCTGCCAGGTACATTCGACGAGCAGGACGCCGCCTCCAGATCGACGTGGCGAGCCGCGCAGAGATTGGCCGACGTGTTCTGGACGCGCTGGGTGAAGGAGTACCTACCGGAGCTCCAACACCGGCGGGAGCCGCACGGACGAGGATCAGCGATCCAGATCGGCGACCTCGTGCAAGTGGTCGACGCCAACCTACCGCGCAACGTGTGGATCCGAGGAAGAGTCATCGCCACGTACCCGGGACCAGACGACGTCGTGCGAACAGTGGACATCCAGACCAAGGGAGGAGTGCTGCGAAGGCCGGTGAGGAAGCTGGTGGTCCTGCCCCTGTCTACAGACGACGCGCCCGCACCGACAAGTGATGCGACATAGTCGCACGGCGGGAGAGATGTGCGGGACGATATAGTGCAAGTGTTTGTGTAATAAAGAGACAGCATAATAGTGGACTGATTAAATAGCATAATTAGTTAGTAATTAATGTGTCATGTATAGTTTAGCAATTGTTTATAGTTTTAAGTACATAAGTCTCATGTATTATCTCATAAGTGAATAGGAAAAATAATAAATAAAGATTATAATAGGAAACCCATAGGGAAATAGGCCGCGGCTCTCCTTACGGTACAGCTACGAACCGTAAAGACACCTCTGTAATTCCAAGAAATGCCGCGGCTTTCCCTACGGTACAGCTCATAGTAGTAAAGATACCTAATTATGTAATAATACCTATTATTATTACTAAATTGTGATTGGTTTAAAATAATGCGCTCTGATTGGTGCACTGATCGATAGCAAAATTACACCAATGAGAGGGCCTACATTTTTCGGCAAAATTTGTATAAATACCGGGCTGAATTGTAAGCCGGCAAGCGGTAGCGGTACCCAATAAAGGAAGAAAAGTTCTTCGAGAGTTTTCCTTGCTACCCAACCAACCCAGCTACAGTGAATGTACAGAAGCGTACAACTACGTGAATTTCTGGCTAGCTTTCCTTGCAATAGAATAGAATAGCGTTTTATTCCAAAGGCCGATGTGCAATATTTATCGCCGGGTACTGTAGCTGCTGACTGTCTCGGCCATCCTAAACGAAAAACCTTTTAGGCCTGGATTGACTTTAATTCAGGGTACCAATTGTCTAAAAGTTATTCCATTGATCGTATTCGTATTAGCGTCAAAGTAAAATAATCCTTGAATGTATTGATTTAAAGTCCCAAATTAAGTACAACCGATTTTAACATGTGAATGCATCGTACATACCTAAACGTATAAGAACGCATACACGACATTGAGCTCTAATTCAACTCTGTTATGGTTTATTTTACTTTGACGCTAATGTCATCGCATACGGTTACGATCAATGGAATAACTTTAGACAATCGCACCTTAGATTAATTAGGGTTTGACTTATCCTTTCTTTCCTTTTTTTTTGATTTTCTTTTTTTTTCGATAATTGTTAGTACGTATACAATATACATCTATTGAGGAAAAGTCCATCTTTATTGTAGTAAAGAATATAATTACATATTATAAGAATATAAATTCAATACAATTCAATTAATTTTCTGGAGACAGATAAAATGGAATTGTTGCTGTGTTTTTTAAGATTCATTTGGTAAAATATAACTCGATAAGAATTGATTTTTTTGTAATATTAATATATATATATAGCTGCTCGTGCTGATTCACTGACTCACTCATTGATCACCTCTCCTGTAAAATTTTTTTTTCACCGATGGTTTCGTATAGAAGACAAAAATTCATTGAGAGGAAAAATATGGAGAGAGCTGATAAGTGAGGATTTCAGAGACAAGTGAGGAGCACAGCCAGGGTATCGAAGATAGGTGGGGTGTGCTCGAACAAATGTCACTCTAAACCTCATCCAATTCGCAGTCGTTGGCGGAAAAAAGATGGCCGCCATACAAATTTCGTCGGTGTCTATCTCGGGGAATATAAAAGATGGAAGAGTGGTTTCTTGGCAAAAGATGATCAGGACACAAAGGTCTATTTGATGAATAGAAAAAAGAAACCAAGATGGCGGATTTTTTTTCTTCATACAAAATATATTATGGCGAATATTGAAGACTAGAAGTTGGAAACTATGCAAGACTTTGATACGGTTCCTTTTCAAAATTTGTTTTTATGGAAGAATTCTCATCCTGACAAATGATTCGGAGAAAAAATATGGAAAGTAATGCTGATCGAGGATTTGGAAGATGGGTGAGGAGCATGGCCAGGGTATTTAAGATAGGTGGGGGCTGCTCAAACAAAAAATACTCGAAACATCATCCCAATTGGCAGTGAGCTGAAAAAAATTTCAAAATGGCGGATTCAAGATGGCGGCCATACCAATTTCATCGGCATCTATCTCGGAGAGTATAAAAGATGGAAGAGTGGTAATTTGATAGAAAAAGATCAGGACCTGAAAGTCCACTTGACGATAGAAAAACCGCGGTCCGCTTGCGGGCCGCGCACCCACGCGCCCTACTAGTTTTTTTGTATAGCTACATTTTTTCTGAATCATTATCAGTTTATCACATCTATTCTCAGTGAAAATATTGATCATAATATTATCAGATCTTATAAAATGATTTAAAATATTCCTAAAAAACAACTTTTTGTCGTCATCGACTCTTGATTGTTTTTGTTTTTTGCTTTGTCTGTTCTAAGAAAATCGTCTGATAGAGATAGGCACTGAAGTGTTTGTTCTGACTTCTGAGTGGGATTATACATTAGATATTATCACAGTTAACAGTGTAACTGATCCACCAATGAGCGGTAATAAGACAATGCGAGCAAACACTTATTTTTATCACGCTACGTACCTAAGTGTGATATGCCGGGTCGGTTCATGTAGCTACTGTTCATTGTCGTTTCAATTAAAACAATTATTGTGAGGCCGCGGTAGGTCATACAGCGAATGGCTTACAAGTAAATAGGCGGACTATTTTTGTATAGAATAGAATAGAAATATTTTTTATTCAAATAAACTTTTACAAGTGCTTTTGAAATTTGAATAGTCGATTAATCTACCACTGGTTCGGAATGCCCTTCCTGCCGAGAAGAACCAGCAAGAAACTCGGCGGTTGCTCTTTTCAAAAAAAATTTACAATACAGTAAATACTATGCTATATATGCAGTGTTTCCACAATGAGGGAAGTGTATGGAGCGATTGTACGCGTACCTAATTGAGATCATAATTTTTATCACTCTACAGCCCTGGGACTTGGCCTGGTCAAGCTTCCAACAAAGGTGGTCTAAAAAAATTCAAGATAGTTTTTTTGGGAGACCCAAATTTTAGGTGTTTAATGACAAGTCAATTCACAAACAACTTAATCACCGGTTTGGAAAACAGATTCTCAGAAAAGTAATACAATAACTAGACGATGCCCGCGACTTCGTCCCGCGGAAACAAAAAGAAAAGAGGTAAGTACTGCGGGAATTAAAAAACTTTAATCAACAAGGGAATGATTAGGCTGACATACCTGCTTGGTAAAAGCCTAAAAAAAAGACAAAAAAATTATAATAATTTTTCGGGATAAAATGTAGCCTATGCGTTAATCCTGGGTATAAGCTATCTCCATTCCAAACTTCAGCCAAATCGGTTCATTTGTTGTGACGTGAAAGAGTAACAAACATCCATCCATACATCTATCCTCCATTCATCCACGCATAATACTTAGTAGGATTCGTAGGATAGTAGGAAGTAGGATATATTATGAACAATTTAAAAACCATAATACATAATATTTGCGGACGAAAACATGGGCACCAAACCAATCATAGTTACGTAATATTTGTAAAGGACAACCCGCGCCCTTGTTGCCCGTATGGGCTTCCGTGAAAGGTGAATCCCATATGAATTATAATAGCGTTGTTCTCAAGACTACGTCACGAATATTGTACGCAGTTCACTGTACCTAGTAACAAACAATAGAAAATAATATAAAAGGTAACATAGATAAGTAAAACCCAAACATGGTGTAACCCAAACAGGGTTTGGGTGTAACCCAAACAGTCCCTAAGTTAAACTGATTATTGATTAATTATAAACTTTAATACTAGCTTTTGCCTACAACTTCGTCCGCATCTGAGGATTTTTAAAATCCTGCGACCATACTCTGTTTTTCCGGAAGGGTAGTTCTATGTCACTCTCCTGGTCCTCACTCTTCAACAACAACCATGCAACAATTACGCCAATCTATTGCTCCGTTGATGCGTGGTTCAAGGACCAACCAACAAACAGACTTTATTTCTTCTTCTTCTTCTTCTTCTTTATCAACCGATAGACGTCCACTGCTGGACAAAGGTCTCTTGCATGGACTTCCACAGGCCTCGGTCTTGCGCCGCCTGAATCCAGCGGCTCCCTGCGACTCGTTTGATGTCGTCGGTCCACCTGGTGGGGGGTCTGCCAACACTGCGCTTCCCGGTGCGGGGTCGCCACTCCAGCACCTTGGGACCCCAACGACCATCAGCTCTTCGAACTATGTGCCCCGCCCATTTCCACTTCAGTATCGCGACTCGCTTAGCTATGTCGGTGACTCTGGTTCTCCTACGGATCTCCTCATTTCTGATTCGATCCCGCAGGGACACTCCGAGCATAGCTCTCTCCATCGCCCGCTGAGCGGTCCTGAGCCTACTTATGAGGCCCTTAGTTAGCGACCATGTCTCGGATCCGTAAGTCATCACTGGCAACACGCACTGTTCGAAGACTTGAGTCTTCAGGCACTGAGGAATTTTGGACGAGAAGACATCTCGGAGCTTCCCGAACGCAGCCCAGCCGAGTTGGATTCGGCGGCTGATCTCTTTCTCGAAATTGGACCTACCTAGCTGGACTGTGTGTCCCAGGTAAATATACTCGTCGACAATTTCGAGTGCAGAGTTCTCAACAATTACTGGGTGGAGCGGTGCATGAGCATTGGACATGATTTTCGTCTTGCTCATGTTCATTTTCAGGCCCACCTGTTGAGAAACCCTGCTGAGATCGTTGAGCATTGTATTGAGGTCTCTCAGAGTCTCTGCCATGACTACTATGTCATCGGCAAATCGCAGGTGAGTGATGTACTCGCCGTTTATGTTGATGCCAAGCCCGTTCCAATCCAGAAGCTTAAAGACGTCCTCCAACGCAGCGGTAAAGAGCTTCGGGGAGATAACGTCTCCCTGTCGCACTCCACGCTGCAAGTGGATTGGCCTCGTAGTCTGGTCCTGTATACGTACTGACATTGTGGCGTTTTCATACAAGCACTTCAACACTTGGATATACCGGTAGTCAATCCGGCATCTCTGCAGCGACCTCAACACAGCCCAAGTTTCCACCGAATCGAAGGCTTTCTCATAGTCCACAAACGCTAAGCAAAGTGGCTGGTTATACTCTTCCGTCTTTTGTACAACCTGCCGCAGCGTATGGATGTGATCTATGGTACCAAAGCCTTTTCGGAATCCGGCTTGTTCGGGAGGCTGGAAGTCGTCGAACCTACGAGCGAGACGATTCGTAATGACTCTCGAGAACAACTTATAAACATGACTCAACAACGAGATGGGTCTATAATTCTTCAACAAGGTATTATCACCCTTTTTGAAGAACAGAACCACCACGCTCCTGTGCCATGCTTCCGGCGTTGTGCCCTCGTGGATGACGGAATTGAACAATCGCTGAAAGATCTTAAGTACCGGTTTTCCACCCGCTTTCAGGAGTTCCGCAGTGATTCCGTCATCACCTGGTGCCTTGTTGTCCTTGAGCTGTTTGAGAGCCATTCTAATCTCGTATAGGCTGACGTCCGGGATATCTTCGGTATAGTGTCGGGTCAGTTTGGCTCTGGGATCTTTCGCCAAATCTTCAACAGGTTTTTGTGTCGTGGTATATAACTGTCCATAGAACTTCTCAACCTCTCCCAAGACCTCAGGTCGAGAAGAGACGAGACGGCCGTCATCAGTTTTCAACCGCGTCAGCTGGCTCTGTCCGATAGACAGATCTCTCGCGAACACTTTTGAGCCTTTGTTCCGCTCAATGGTATCTTTAATACACTTGGTATTAAAGACACGGAGGTCGCGAGTTTGTGCCTTAGAGATCTGCCTATTAATCCGCCGGTAGGCAGCCGCGTCTGCCGATGACTGCAGCCTCATCTCTTGTCTCTCCTTCATTAGCTTGAGAGTATGGTCAGAGAACTTTTCGGTTCTTTTCCTGCGATGTGTCTTAAAGAATTTAGACCCCACAGTATGGACAGTTTCCACGAACCTGTTGTTTAGATCGTCCACAGAAACGCAGTCTGCTAGGCACTCGAATCGGTTCTGCAGTTCGAGTTGGAAGTTTTCGGGATTTTGGATATGAGCACGAGAAGGTCGGAGAGTGGACTTCACCAGTCTGGCCCTTTCCAGCTTTACATTAATATTCAACGTGCCTCTTACCATCCGGTGATCGCTACCGGTTTTCACCCTATTGATCACAGAGACATCATTGAATATATGCCGCTTGGTCGACATAATGAAGTCGATCTCATTTCTCGTGGAACCATCGGGACTCAACCATGTCCATTTTCTGTGTGGCCGCTTCCTGAAGAAGGAGTTCATCATAAAGAGGCCCTCCTTCTCCATGAAGTCGGCCAACATTTGGCCCCTTTGGTTCCTTCGCCCATACCCAAAATGCCCCACTCTCGTCTCTGCACCGCTTCGTTCGCCCAGCCTTGCATTGAAATCTCCCATCACAACACTGTAATGAGTGGTAGAGGCGTGTATGGCTTTTGATATATCCTCATACAGCGCCTCTACCTCCTCGTCAGAATGTGTCGATGTCGGTGCGTAGACCTGTATAACCTTCAGCGAATACCGTTTGGTGATTCTGAGTATAAGGTACGCTACCCTACTCGACACACTCTTGACTTGTACAATGTTGTTGACGAGGGACTTGTGGACGATGAACCCGACACCACCCTGGGACTGTTGATCGCCCTCCCGGTAGTAAAACAAGTTGCCGGAATTGAGGATTATCGAGTCCTCCCCCTCTCTACGGACTTCAGACAATCCTATAATATTCCAGCGCAACTTGCTCACTGCTTCTTCCAGCTCGATGATCTTTTCGTCGGTCCTCAAAGTGCGTGCGTTATATGTCACCAGGTCCAGTCGTCGGGGTTGGCAGCGGAATCTCGTCCGGAGATTCTTAGCACCCCCTGCCCCGCCATTACCGTGACCGCTGCCAGGGTCAGGAATAGCGAGGCCGCCGGGAACTAGGGGCCATGGTCTTGTGCAAGTATCCATTACAAGGTTTTGCCCATAATGACCACGCTGGGCAGGCGTGTTGGTCATCGCAGGGCTAAACTGATCGCACCCGTGTCGCTGCTGCCCAACACAAGCCTGTGCCATTTGCTCAGTTTAGCCAGTATGAAATGGTTATACCGCCATTTGTCGGTCGTCATAGCCTCGTCAGTAGACTAGCAGGGGGCACCGCGGGCAGGTGAGGTTGACGTTTGGAGCGCTAGATGGAGGTGCGCTCCCTTAACCCCCCAATTTTTATTTCGAATTTATAATATTAGTAAGTACTTAATAAGTATTGAATTGTATTGTATTTTTGTGAGAACACTTTTAATTTTTTTATACTTGTGTAAAGGCAAATCTTAAAAATTGATGACTGGCATCAACTATTTAACTGATATCTTTTTATATTTTTAAAATATATTTTTAATTATAATACAATGTCATTATAATTATAATACAATGTCATTTTTCTTTTTAAATATCTTAACTACTCTCGGAAATATTATAGAGTTTCAAAGTTTACTGTTAGACAAAGAGAACCCTACTGACGTGTGACGTCACAAGTCACTAGCTCCATACAAACTTCATAGAAAATTTCGTTTTATAAAGAGACAGATACAGTCTCAGTAAAAGAGTTTGTAACTTATTTGTTTTTTGACCGATATTTTCTGTTTTTACGATAATGTTACATTTTCGATTAATATAATGAATGGATATCAACATTTTGACAACAGTCAAATACCCAATTATTAGTTCCATGGGAACGGGGACGGGCTCTAATGTGGGACGCAACGTGCGTGGACACATTGGCCCCGTGTCATATCAGGGAGACAGCATCAAGACCGGGAGCCGCAGCTGAAATGGCTGAATCCTGCAAGCGGCGCAAGTATGCCTCTCTGTTCGAGAGTTACATATTTATTCCGTTTGCTGTGGAGACCCTAGGGCCATGGAGTCAAAGTGCAAAAAAATTTTTTACGAGACATTTCACCGCGGTTAATTGTCTCATCTGGTGACAGAAGGGCTGGCTCATTTTTTGCGCAAAGGATCAGCCTGGCTGTCCAGCGCGGAAATGCAGCCAGTATTCTTGGCACCATTCCACGCGGGCATGATTTGTATATTAATTAGATTAGTTTAGCTGTAAGTTTTTTGTAACATTTTAATAAAAAAAAGGTATTTGAAAAAAAAAAATATTATCCAAATGAAAATATAATTTAGTGTACGTACCTAAATCGATTGTCCCGAAGCTAAGCCCGCCACTCCCTGCGTTATGATGGCACGCGAACAGGGGAGGGCCGGGTGAATGATGGCCACGCACTTTGCTCTGTGCCGTGCCATTATTACTAGGGAATTACCCTCGTTTAGAAAATCCACTGTCTCATTGAAGGTTGGAGCATGAGAGTGAGAGAATAGAAAGCGTACTTGTACTTTTTAACCTTCAAACCGACTTCAAAAAAGGAGGAGGTTATCAATTCATCGGAATGTTTATTTTATGTATGTTCACCGATTACTCGAAGACGCCTGAATCGACTTAGAAAATTCTTTTTTGTTAGAAAGGGTACTTCCCAGGTGGTCCTATTTAAATTTTATCGAAATCGGTTGAGCGGTTTTTAAAAAATCTACAACAAATTATATACTTTGTAGTCGGTTTTTTAAAACATTTTTTTATATTAAATTATAAGCATCATGTTTTTATATGTAAATATAAATAAAACTTTCGAAAGATATACTGTAAAGTCTAAATGATAGCGAAAAATGTATCATTAATTTGGATTCGGGTTTTCAATGCCTATAATTTAGATTTTCGTTTTGCCATTGCGTAGTTCAGAAAAATATTCTTAACTCACTAACATTAACTCACAATTACACTAGCGGCACGCTATGATGGCCGGTTTGACACATTACAATAGTGATGTGGAATGTCAATTTATTCTCGAACAAAAAACAATTAAGTTTTGTTTTTGTACCTGATTAAATAGGTTTAATAAAACAAAAATGTATATGTTTATTTAATTTATTTGAACGAACTGAATATTTGAATGAAAATGAATATACATACTTTATATGCACACAAGAAACATATGAATACAAAAGATACCAAAAAAGGTGCCACAAAAGGCCATAATTAATCAGATTCGTCCATACTACTATTTTCACTGTCGTCACTGCTATCATCACCTACATTAATAATTATATGTTCGTTTTCTATAATATTATCTATTTTCACATCTCTTTCATAATCTTCCCTTATTAATTTAACAGTTCTATTCACAACCTTTTCCCAGTCTCCTTTAGTCACATGTTCACAAGCTTCTTCTAATAATTTTAGCATTTTTTTTGTGGTAAATGGGGGTTCTGTATTGTGTCTTGCAGCATATCCCTTAATTTGAGCCCACACCAACTCAATCGCATTATACTCACAATGGTAAGGCGGTAACCGTATAACTCTGTGCCCATGTTCTAATGCTATTTCGTCAATGACGTATCGGATCTTGGTTGGTTTGTTTTCTTTTAAAAGACGTACTAATTCCGCTTTTAACATATTCATGTTTGCATCTACGCCATTTTTACGAAGCCATGCGACGATATCAGCTTTCTTTTGGGATTGGGCAGGTGGCTTGTCAATTTGCATCGAGTGGTATGGGGCGTTGTCCATAATTATAATAGATGGTTCAGGGAGGCTACACAACATTGAGGTAAACCATTCAGTAAACTTTTCTCCATTCATGTCTTCATGATAGTCTCCAGTGGTTTTTGACGCAAAAGCCATGAGAGAACCTTCGACAAACCCGTTGATGGTTCCGGCGTGACAAATTATAAGTCGCGATCCTTTTCCTACAGGAACTTTGGAAGTAGATGCTGCTGTGTCATCGTTCCAAGAACGGCCTACAGTATGGTTAGCATTAAGCCATGTTTCATCCAAGAACACAACATTTTGCCAATTTTTGATTTCTTTCACTTGCCGTAAAAAAGTATACCTTGCCATCGCTATATCAAATCTTTCCATCAATATTTTGCGTTTGTTACATTTTTTGTATCGAAATCCAATGGTCTTCAAAATCTTCGTTAAAGAACTTTCCCCACCGAAGAATAATCCAGCTTCCTTCAGTGAATGCACCAACTTTTTTCTTGTTGGATACTCCTTCTGTAAATAGTAGCCGTAAACATGTCTTCGGATAGCATCGGCATCAAAGCTATCGATGCCTACGACTGGTTTTGCTCGTTTTCTCTTTTTTGGTGTGTGAAGTTTATTTTCTTCTGTGCCAGTCTCGCCATATTTTTTTTTAGTTATCCGTCTAACAGTTCGTTGTCCAATATTAAGCGCATCAGCTACGCGTTCAACCACTGACGTTATAGGTAAAATTGGCCCTCCATTTTGAGCTTCACGATCGAAATAGTTACGAAGGCGTATTACGAACTCACGTGTCTGACTATTTAGAACAGTTCTCTGCGTACGTTCGGTCATATCGACGAAATCCACAACAAAGGGCTTGAACAGAGTCCAAATTAACGAGCAAGGGTCAACAGTAATGCAGTATCAATATTTGAAATCCAAAGCCAGGTCAAAACTATATCACAATCGCATTGCACTGACAGTTTATACTTTTCGAAGCAACGTCAATTCGAAACTGCATTGTTTTGCATTGAGCATTGACGCGAGTTTGCCGGAGGTAGTAGTTGTGCTAGCCAGCGATCCTATGTGACGATCGTATTAGATTCCATTTTTAAAAAATTTCAATTTAGAAAACCAAATGCCGAGTTGTGGTATATATCATATAAAAATAAAAATTTTACCTTTTGTATGAAACAGCTGATATTTTTTTGCGATTTCAGAGGTTTGTCCACATAGTGAAAATTGTTCATATTCACAAGTACATTCACCCCTTAAATGGTGCAAACTGATTTTTCTACACTTGTATACATTTTAGAAATCAATTTAATAAATAAATTTTGAGTCCTAAACCTAAAACTACATTCGATAAAATTTATGAATCTCTGCACATCACTATCGTCAATAAAGTAATACAATTATTTCCTTCAAAGTCGTTATCAATTAATACGGAACTTCATGAGCGGACAAACGTCAAACCGGCCATCATAGCGTGCCGCTAGTGTAGTAAGACGCGAGTAGCAACTGTTTTAATTTAGGGAGGACAAGAGAAGAGATGTTGATAACTAATAGGAAGTTGTCAGTAGGCAGAAAATCAAGTTGAAAATTAGCATTTGAAAACGTAATCCTACTAATATCCTACTAATATTATAAATACGCAAGTTTGTGAGGATGGATGGATGTTTGTTACTCTTTAACGCTACAACGAATGAAACCCCTGAATGAATTCTAAATTTCCTGAAATTTAGAATGGAGATAGCTCGGGTTAAAATGTATCCTACGTGTTAATCCCAGTTGATTATCACGTAGGCTACATTTTATCCCGATAAATTTACGAGTTCCCGTGAGAATTAAAAAAAACTTAAGTGGCACTCGGGGACTGCCGCGGTAAAGCTATTGCATAGCATTTTTTATCAACTTATGCAATTATAATATTTATACAATATTTTTTTTGTATAATAAAAACCTTAATCGACACGGGCATTCTCTAGTACCTAGATAATAATTACGCAATCAGTTCACAGTTAGCAACTGAGCTCGGGCAGGCTAGGGACCATTAGTCCTGTGACCTACTACTGTGACATAGACGTATTATTTTTAAACTGGATAAGTGGAAGTACTGACACAAATAGGTCAATTTGTGCTGGTTGCATTGGCCCATAAGCATAACATTGTCCGTAAAAAATTTCGGCATTACCGTGTGACTTTTGCCTTAGTTAGTGACACTCATTTTCTCGGAGCAGTGATAACGGTCTCCTATTAGGGGATCGCAGGTTCGATTCCCATCACGCACCTCTGACTTTTTCGGGTTATGTGCATTTAAGCATAACATTTAGCATTGTGAAATCTGCTCATTTGCATTGGGCCAGCGTGGTGGACTATGGCTTATAAAGCTTCTCTGAGAGGAGACCTGCGCTCAGTAGAGAGCCGATGATAGGTTGCTGACGACGACGAAATTTTTCTTTTCAATACCACGTGATCATTCGTGAGATAATGCTATTTCAATCAACATTTACGGTCGGGACAAACTTCAGAGCGAGATGCGCGATATTCATAACGCGCATCTATATATATATAAAAGAAAGTGGTGTTAGTTACACTATTTATAACTCAAGAACGGATGAACCGATTTGGCTCAAAATTGGTGGAGAGGTAGCTTAGAACCAGGAGACGGACATAGGATACTTTTTATCCCGTTCGACCGCGTTTCCGTCAAGTCAATATAAAACCTGGTATAACAAAAATGCATCTGACATGGAATAAAAAAACGAAAATGACAGTGGAAGAACAAAACGTAAATGACAGCTGAACGTAATTTTGTATTTGGTTAATTATATAAGGTAAAAACAATTATAAAAATTATAGTTTAAAGTAATTGATAATATCATCAGTAATATGTTTTCTCTTTGAATCATCATTAACAATGCCGCGAGCAAGACGATCAAATGTTTCCTGCTACAAAGCTACGGATTGACGTGATTTATTGGATAGGTATAGTTGAGAACCTGGAGGGTGACAAAGATTTCCCGCGGGATGTTATGAACTAAATCCACGCAGACGAAGTCGCGGGCATCAGCTAGTAAACCATAAACTAAAGTTTCGAGCCCCAGAAGAGTTCAGAACAAAAACAAACTCAGCCGGGTGTTAAAATTTTTCAATAAGGTTGCGTCTTGTGTAAAGTTTGAAAGAAATCTTCTAAATGTTTTAGTTTATAATAAAAAGTTAATTTCTAGTTTTATGTAGTCTAGGCCAGGAGTGATATTTAGATTATATTCTGATATTTAGATTAGGATAGCAGTCACTTTTTTCTTAAATAATTCATCTCTATTAAGATATTGTGGCTAATTCTGTTGTACACAATCTCTAAGTCTAAACTAAGCTAAATTGACAGGTCTTACACTAGCGGCACGCTATGATGGCCGGTTTGACACATTACAATAGTGATGTGGAATGTCAATTTATTCTCGAACAAAAAACAATTAAGTTTTGTTTTTGTACCTGATTAAATAGGTTTAATAAAACAAAAATGTATATGTTTATTTAATTTATTTGAACGAACTGAATATTTGAATGAAAATGAATATACATACTTTATATGCACACAAGAAACATATGAATACAAAAGATACCAAAAAAGGTGCCACAAAAGGCCATAATTAATCAGATTCGTCCATACTACTATTTTCACTGTCGTCACTGCTATCATCACCTACATTAATAATTATATGTTCGTTTTCTATAATATTATCTATTTTCACATCTCTTTCATAATCTTCCCTTATTAATTTAACAGTTCTATTCACAACCTTTTCCCAGTCTCCTTTAGTCACATGTTCACAAGCTTCTTCTAATAATTTTAGCATTTTTTTTGTGGTAAATGGGGGTTCTGTATTGTGTCTTGCAGCATATCCCTTAATTTGAGCCCACACCAACTCAATCGCATTATACTCACAATGGTAAGGCGGTAACCGTATAACTCTGTGCCCATGTTCTAATGCTATTTCGTCAATGACGTATCGGATCTTGGTTGGTTTGTTTTCTTTTAAAAGACGTACTAATTCCGCTTTTAACATATTCATGTTTGCATCTACGCCATTTTTACGAAGCCATGCGACGATATCAGCTTTCTTTTGGGATTGGGCAGGTGGCTTGTCAATTTGCATCGAGTGGTATGGGGCGTTGTCCATAATTATAATAGATGGTTCAGGGAGGCTACACAACATTGAGGTAAACCATTCAGTAAACTTTTCTCCATTCATGTCTTCATGATAGTCTCCAGTGGTTTTTGACGCAAAAGCCATGAGAGAACCTTCGACAAACCCGTTGATGGTTCCGGCGTGACAAATTATAAGTCGCGATCCTTTTCCTACAGGAACTTTGGAAGTAGATGCTGCTGTGTCATCGTTCCAAGAACGGCCTACAGTATGGTTAGCATTAAGCCATGTTTCATCCAAGAACACAACATTTTGCCAATTTTTGATTTCTTTCACTTGCCGTAAAAAAGTATACCTTGCCATCGCTATATCAAATCTTTCCATCAATATTTTGCGTTTGTTACATTTTTTGTATCGAAATCCAATGGTCTTCAAAATCTTCGTTAAAGAACTTTCCCCACCGAAGAATAATCCAGCTTCCTTCAGTGAATGCACCAACTTTTTTCTTGTTGGATACTCCTTCTGTAAATAGTAGCCGTAAACATGTCTTCGGATAGCATCGGCATCAAAGCTATCGATGCCTACGACTGGTTTTGCTCGTTTTCTCTTTTTTGGTGTGTGAAGTTTATTTTCTTCTGTGCCAGTCTCGCCATATTTTTTTTTAGTTATCCGTCTAACAGTTCGTTGTCCAATATTAAGCGCATCAGCTACGCGTTCAACCACTGACGTTATAGGTAAAATTGGCCCTCCATTTTGAGCTTCACGATCGAAATAGTTACGAAGGCGTATTAGTAAACTCACGTGTCTGACTATTTAGAACAGTTCTCTGCGTACGTTCGGTCATATCGACGAAATCCACAACAAAGGGCTTGAACAGAGTCCAAATTAACGAGCAAGGGTCAACAGTAATGCAGTATCAATATTTGAAATCCAAAGCCAGGTCAAAACTATATCACAATCGCATTGCACTGACAGTTTATACTTTTCGAAGCAACGTCAATTCGAAACTGCTTTGTTTTGCATTGAGCATTGACGCGAGTTTGCCGGAGGTAGTAGTTGTGCTAGCCAGCGATCCTATGTGACGATCGTATTAGATTCCATTTTTAAAAATTTTCAATTTAGAAAACCAAATGCCGAGTTGTGGTATATATCATATAAAAATAAAAATTTTAGCTTTTGTATGAAACAGCTGATATTTTTTTGCGATTTCAGAGGTTTGTCCACATAGTGAAAATTGTTCATATTCACAAGTACATTCACCCCTTAAATGGTGCAAACTGATTTTTCTACACTTGTATACATTTTAGAAATCAATTTAATAAATAAATTTTGAGTCCTAAACCTAAAACTACATTCGATAAAATTTATGAATCTCTGCACATCACTATCGTCAATAAAGTAATACAATTATTTCCTTCAAAGTCGTTATCAATTAATACGGAACTTCATGAGCGGACAAACGTCAAACCGGCCATCATAGCGTGCCGCTAGAATAATCTAGTGCTATCCTTTTCCTCAGGGCTCCCTTTCTTCCTCCTCCCTCAATTATGAAAGCAATAGGACGAGATAAGCTGCAATGTGGCTTATTCTGTAGAACACAATCTCTAAACTATAAACTAAATTGACAGGTCTAAATTTCGTGCTAATCTTTCCCGCAGCGATCTTTCTAAAAGGGATAGCACTATTGTTAGACCTGTCAGGGTAGAGATTGGATACCTACAACAAAATCACTTGATCGTAATAATCAAAATGATAGTACTAGCCTGCGGAAAAGGATAGCACTAGATTTGGACCTGGCAAATTTGAGATAATTATAGAGACAATCACAGTCAGTAGTATAAGCTTTGTTTTCGTTGCGTTAACTCTTAAAACTTGCACAATCGAAGTCAGGTTAATCTGCACTACGGTAAATCGATCCACAATATATATTTGGAGCAGATCCAAATTATAAGGAAACATCTTTCGGATGTACAGAATAGGCCGGGCTATTTAAAATATCAATAAACTAAAATAGCTTATCATTATTACTATTTCGTAGCGGAGTATAATCTTTATTATTTCTGATCTTAGATACTCGTAGGTTGGTTCTTGACTAAAATATCACCTGACTATTTTGCCTATTTTGTGCGTGAGGGTCACAGATGGTCCAGTCTGAAATGGATTCGTTATGATATTCTGTTTGTGATGTATAATAATAAGAAGTGTATTCATTCAGTCACAACCATCACAACCGCCACCGCGCCGGTCTCTGGAACAACTCACATCTCTGAACTGCGCGATGCCAGCTTCGCCCAGCTCGTACATGGACACGTAGGCGGCCTCGGGCTGCACGAACAGCTGGCACAGCACCATCTCCTCGCTGCGGAACATCGTGCCCACCGCGCCGGCCTCTGGAACAACTCACATCTCTGAACTGCGCGATGCCAGCTTCGCCCAGCTCGTACATGGACACGTAGGCGGCCTCGGGCTGCACGAACAGCTGGCACAGCACCATCTCCTCGCTGCGGAACATCGTGCCCACCGCGCCGGCCTCTGGAACAACGGAACACTCAATTTTAGTTTATCTTATAAGTATGTAATCCATTCATCCTAGATACTAACATAAACAGAAGAGAATAGGCTCTAAACATAATAGGTAGGTAGGTCTATCGTAGAGAATTCCGCACTATCTTGCTTGGTGTTGTCTATAGACCTTTTGTAAGATCTGCTAAACTGTGCATTCTGATCGAGGTCGCCATTTTAGCACCTTGCGCCCCATTGTTTATCCACTTACTTTTATGACGGAGAAAGATGCGTCAAATAACATTGATTGCGAAGAGAACCAACAGATAAATCCTGGAGTAGCTTCACAACTTCGCAACCAGCTTCAACTTTGGTCGTATTGCAATTTGCCTGACGACGCCTGCCTTTATTAGGCCCTGTGCAAACTTTTAGTTGTAGGGGAGGTGAAGGGAAAAGACTACCTGGCCGATCTCATAGCCGCTAGTCTGATTAGGTCAAGTCATTGGCCTTCCAGTTACAACCGCAATTAGAACAGCCGAGAACCGGACAGAGTTGAAGGCAGTAATACGCAACGCCACGAAGGCACTTACGTAGGGATACAAACTTCAGCAATGCAGTATGCGACTATGAAGCAAAATATGACCCAAAGCAGGCCAGGCGCAATGCGCATTTTAAGGTATAAAGCTACAAGTACACGGCGTCTTCTCGGACCGTCAGGCCAACTCTTTGAATAGGGCCAACTCAATAGGCTACCGAAGTGCGCAGGAATAAGAGTTATGTGATAGAAAGAGATGCAACTCCTAGGTGAATATAACTGTAGATATATGTTAGTGTTGTGCGACCTGGAACTGCTCTTATTGTGTGGCAGCAAGTGTCGCTACTTATTTTGCGGAGTGAATCTTCTTGATGCGGGTTGTTACGTTCCCTCAAATATGCAACATCAAATATGCAAAATGAAAAGAGCAACTGCCGAGTTTCTTGCTGGTTCTTCTCGGCAGGAACGGCATTCCGAACCAGTGGAAGACTCATCGACGATTCAAAAGCACTTGTAAAAAAGTTTATTTGAATAAAAAACATTTCTATTCTATTCTATTCTATTCTATGGTTGAGCCAAGCAACGGCTGGGTCATGCGTCATGCTCGTGAACGGGTGCCACCGGCGGGAACTTTATGTCTGCCCATCTTAAGATATATTGCACTCTTCGTACTTCATAGGTATGCATTGGGGAAACACTGCATACATTGCATAGTATTTATTGTTTTGTAACATGTAAACTTGTTTTGAAAAAAGAGCAACCGCCGAGTTTCTTGCTGGTTCTTCTCGGCAAGAAGGGCATTCCGAACCAGTAGTAGAGACAGACGATTCAAAAGCACTTGTAATAAGTTTATTTGAATAAAAAATATTTCTATTGTATTCTATTCTGTACCTGTACTATTGTGTACCTATTTTGTGCCCAAAGATAGGTAACTTGATACGCAATTGATGTTGAGGATAGATACGCAATGTAACTTGTAAGTTGAATAAAGCTTGTAAGACAGAGTAGACAGCGGTAAAGCTGTCGTTTGTGAATGCAATTCAAATGCATCATTAATTTATTGCGAAAGTTGGCATCCGCTAAGAGTTGCGACTGACGAGAGCGAGACGACGCGCGTTGGACCGACTCGAGACCTCGATACAGATGCATCTTATCTTTCGGGTGCAACTGAACATTATTGATTTGATTAGGTCTAAGCTTCACGCATTTTTACAAGCTTTTATTTAGCTTGACCAGTTTATTTATTTATTTATTTGTTTGGGTCAAATCTTGCAAGATGAATTAGACCCACTTCCCGGTTTCTGATCGAGCTGAAATTTTGCATTTATGTGTAAATCGGATGACAATGCAATATTATTGTGACATGGAGCTGATCGGATGACGGAGACGGAAGATGACTATCGGAACTCTGTAATAAAACGACGTAACCCCATCGAGTTTGGGCTCGTATGATTCGTCACAACAAGTACTCTGATCCTAGATGATATCCAGAGTCTAATGATGTAGCTACTAAAAGCTTGCATTTAAAAATAAAATTTTTAATTTACACTTGTTAGAGTTCTGAAAAAAATGGAACCCTTAAAGGATTACGTCTTATGTACCTAGTTCGTATGTTCGTGTCAATACCTTTTTTCTCAGAAACGGCTTGTACCAAGTCGATACTAAATATAATAGTCAATGGTGTGAAAACTTCAAGTTTCTAGTTTAACTCAATGAAGAGTTGGGTTCAGTTTTCCAAAGCGTATTTCAATACAAAATTTCTTTATTATTAATTTAAATCTAGGCGTTTTATCTTCAATCACTATAATTTTGTAATGTGACGAAAACATCGTATCTGCCCGGGCAGTAAAGAATTCTGTACCAAACATTAATATATATATAGCTGCTCGTGCTGATTCACTGATTCACTGACTGATTGATCACCTCTCCTGTAAAATTTTGTATGAAAAATTTTTTTTCCACCGATGGTTTCGTATAGAGGACAAAAATTCATTCGGAGGAAAATTATGGAGAGAGCTGATGATTGAGGATTTCGGAGACGGATGAGGAGCACGGCCAGGGTATTGAAGATAGGTGGGGGGTGCTCGAACAAATGTCACTCGAAACCTCATCCAATTCGCAGTGAGCTGAAAAAAAATTCAAAATGGCGGAAAAAAGATGGCGGCCATACAAATTTCGTCGGTGTCTATCTCGGAGAGTATAAAAGATAGAAGAGTGGTTTCCTGGCAAAAGCTGATCAAGACCCTAAGGTCTACTTGACGAACAGAAAAAAAATTCAAGATGGCGGATTTTTTTTTTTCTTCATACAAAAATATATGGCGAATATTGAAGAGACTAGAAGCCGGGAATCATGCACGACTTTGATACAATTCCTTTTCAAGATTTTTTTTTATTGAAGAATTTTCATTATGACAAATGATGACATATGATGATCGAGGGTTTGGAAGGTGGGTGAGGAGCACGGCCATGGTAATGTAGATAGGTGGGGGTGCTCGAACAAAAGTCACTCGAAATCTCATCCAATTGGCAGTGAGCTGAAAAAAATCCAAAATGGCGGATTCAAGATGGCGGCCATACAAACTTCAACGGTGTCTATCTCGGAGAGTATAAAAGATGGAAGAGTGGTTTTGTGATAGAAAATGATCAGGAGCTGAAAGTCTACTAGACGAGTAGAAAAACCGCGGTCCGCTTGCGGGCCGCGCACCCACGCGCCCTACTAGTTATATTATTATAGCGTTACACTGGTTACACTATAATTGAAAATCTGTCAAAACGTTTTGTACCTACCTATTATTATTCGTGGCCAAGTGTTACTCGGCGATAGAAGTGTATTTTTAAGCTATGGCATAGCTTTTATCGCGGTCACAGGACTAATGGTCCCTAGCCTGCCCGAGCTCAGTTGCTAACTGTGTACTGATTGCGTAATTATTATCTAGGTACTAGGGAATGCCCGCGTCGATTAAGGTTTTTAAGCTATCGCATAGCTTTTATCGCGGTCACAGGACTAATGGTCCCTAGCCTGCCCGAGCTCAGTTGCTAACTGTGTACTGATTGCGTAATTATTATCTAGGTACTAGGGAATGCCCGCGTCGATTAAGGTTTTTAAGCTATCGCATAGCTTTTATCGCGGTCACAGGACTAATGGTCCCTAGCCTGCCCGAGCTCAGTTGCTAACTGTGTACTGATTGCGTAATTATTATCTAGGTACTAGGGAATGCCGGCGTCGATTAAGGTTTTTAAGCTATCGCATAGCTTTTATCGCGGGCTTTGAACTAGGACAAACAGTTTGAGCGTGGCGACCGAATCAAGAAATTCCGTAACGAAAATAAACCTAACACCGTCGTTCAGTAAGCGTTCAACATTTTAGAGATTCATAAGTAGCTCTGTTTGGCGCAGTGGGCGAGCGGCCGCTTTCTTTACCGTATGGTGTATGATGTCGCAGGTTCGAATCTCACTCGAGAAGTAGTGACAGTACGCTTTTCTTGTTTGTTTATTTTTTAATTATTTTTTTGCATAATTTTTATCATGCAAAAAAAAATATTGCATAAATATTATAATTGCATAAGTTGATAAAAAATGCTATGCAATAGCTTTACCGCGGCAGTCCCCGAGTGCCACTTAATTTTTTTAGCTGTAAGGTTAAAAAGGCAGGCCGAGATCGCATCGGGGTTATTTGGTAGTATTTGACCTCTTCTATAACCCTTTTAAGGGATCGTGACATGCCACCATACCCTGTAGGTATGTGTAAGTTATTACTTGCTTGAAGTAATAGAATTTTAGATGAGAAAAGTCCGAAGACTTTCGTCATAGACTAAATTAAATATCCAACACACAGAGTCGCACTCTGAGTAGGGAATTTAGTTAGGGTTGTCAACTATGTGTGCAAGAAATAAAGTTTACTAGCTGATGCCTGCGACTTCGTCCGCGTGGATTTAGTTTTTGAAATCCCTCGGGAACTCTTTGATTTTCCGGGATAAAAGGTAGCCTATGTCACTCTCTAGGTCCTCAGCTATACCCATGCAAAAAATCACGTCGATTCGTAGCCCTGTTGCGGCGTGATTGAAGGACAAACCAACAAACCAACAAACAAACACACTTTCGCATTTATAATATTAGTAAGGATTAAAATATTACAAGGAAAATAAACAAGTAGGTACATCGTCATATCTACGGTAAACTTACGAATTTGCATAAGATGCATTTTACTGAATGCATTTAACATGGAAAAATTGTTCTGAAGATGCATTAGTACAAAAAAAAAAATTGTACAGAAGATGCATTTTACATGGAAAAATTGTACATAAGATTCATTTTACAAAGAAAATTTGCATAGAATATCGTATTTTACATAATGTACCAGAACATTGGTACATTTTGGTTTTCTGGGTTTTCATCCCTATTGTTGTAAAAAAATATATATAATACTTTCAAAACGCTCCCCTATAAAATGAATCTTTGCAGATTGGAGGTTTGCAGTAGATTTGCCGAAGAACTTTTTTTGCCGAAAAAATTATATTTCATCAGCAACTATGCAGTAATTCTTAAAATACCGTTAGAAAAAAAAGCGGATGGTATCGGAATAGTTAGTATTCCTCGCTGTCTCCGCGTGATGCGGTCTCGGAATGTCGGGAACGCAGACACTATTTTGCGCCAAAACATATTCAGGCTAACCACAAACAATTTACGAGAAGATTCTCACTAGCGCATTCTATTCAAACGAATTTTGAATATCTATATATTTTATAATTTAATATAAAAAATCTTTTTAAAAAACTTCACTACAAAGTAGGTTTATAATTTATTGTTCATATTTTAAAAACCACTCGACCGATTTCGATAAAAAATGGGACTACCTGGGTACCACCCTTTAAAACAAAAAAGAATTTTCCAAATCGGTTCAGGCGTCTTCGAGTAATCGGAATTGAGAACCTCCTCCTTTTTTGAAGTCGTTTAAAAAGTGTGTTTGCTTATTGATATGTTGGTTTGCCCTTCAATCACGCATAAACAAACAGAGCAAATGCAATGGATCAATGTTATTTTTCGCATGGGGTATTAGAGGGCCTTATTAGCGACTAGGTAATCTACGTTTTATCGAGGGAAAGCTCCTGAGGGAGTTGCAAAGAATCCTAGCTCCACGCAATCGAAGTCTCAGGCATAAGCTAGTTCTAATATAAATATAAGCCGTCACATACGTTCTAGAATTTAAAAATTTTATTTCCTTGTACCTAATTGTATTGTTGTTCTATAAGCTGGCCTGTATTCTTTTACAATTTACAATGTCGTGCAAGTGTTTGGGGAATTGCAGCTAGCAGTAGACGCTAATGCTATTTGTAGTGATTAACTTTTAGGTAGAAATCGACAGCTGACAACTGAGGGTCAAGGTCGGATCGATGGCAAACTTTGGGAAGTATACCTACTCACCGAACTGTTGATAAGCAAGTTAGGCAATGGGATTAGAATGAAACTATGTAGGTTCAAACTATATGATGTAGCTGATCCGACGGACGTGGTCCTGTCTAGTGTCTAAACTAAACAATAAAGTTTGTGATCATTTTGTGAATTTCTGGTAAAAAAATAAAATAATGGTAAAAAAATTTACTAAAACGCGCGTGTCAACAGTTTGCAATATCCTATTTCCTACTTAATATTATTTATAAATGCGTAAGTTTGTGAGGATGGATACATGGATGGATAGATGGATGTATGGATGGATGGATGTTTGTTACTCTTTCACGTCACAACCAATCAACCGATTTGGCTGAAATTTGGATTGGAAATAGCTCATACCTAGGATTAACACATAGGCTACATTTTATCCCGGAAAATCAAAGAATCCCGTGGGAATCAAAAACCTTAATCCACGTGGACGAAGTCGCTGGCATCATCTAGTCTAATTATTTAAAAGGAAAAGTGTACTGACTGACTGACTGACTGATCTATCAAATATCAAGACAAAACTCAAGCCACTGGACGAATCGGGCTGAAAGCCATACAGTTAGCTATTATGACGTAGGCAACCGCTAAGAAAGGATTTGGGAAAATTCAACCCCGAAGGCGGTAAAGTAGGGGTTTGAATCGAAAATCGAACTTAACGTGAGTGAAGTGAAGTAATTAGTATTTAACAATATTTACACATATTTCTAACTATAGCAATAAAAGCTTGGAAGTTAATTTCAAAAAAGGAGAAATTTCGTTTCCCAAGGGAGAGTTTATTCTCGAGAAAAACAGACAACATGGGTGGCGGTTTTGTCCAGAAATAGGTGCGCAAGAATTCGTTCGTGGTAATTATTGCTTCCTAGTAAAACAGGGTTGATAGCGGTTCTACTACAATATAATTATTTCCGTGGTTTCCATCCTTAATATTAAGTAAAATCTGCATAAATTTCATAATTTCATATTAAAAAAATAAAAAAATCGGCCAAGTGCGAGTCGGGCCTCGCTCTTTTAGGGTTCCGTTAAAAAAAAATTAAAATATTTTCATGTACCCATGGAAATATTTTAATTTAATTTTTTTAATTTAATTTAATTTTTATTATTTGTTGTTATAGCGGCAATAGAAATACATAGTATGTGAAAATTTCATCTGTCTATCTATTACGGTTTACGAGATACAGCCCGCTGACAGACGGACGGACGGACGGACGGACGGACGGACGGACGGACGGACAGCGTAGGCTTAGTAATAGGGTCCCGTTGGTACCCTTTGGGTACGGAACCCTAAAAATTAAAACCGGCTTCAAACGCCTGTTAATTTTAAAAACCGCTGGAACGATTTCGATAAAATTTAAATGGGACCTGGGAAGTATAGCCTTAGAAACAAAAAAGAATTTTCCAAATCGGTTCAGGCGTCTTCGAGTAATCGGTGAACATACAAAAATAAAAAAGATTCCGACGAATTGACCTCCTTCTTTTTTGAAGTCGGTTGAAAATTGTTTTAAACTTACGCGGACGAAGTCCCAAGCAGCAATAAAAAGGTAACTCGATCTTCAAATAAACTTTAGTAGTAACAACTAGTATGCCACTAAAGTCACGGCCATAGCCAACAAAAACTACCAGTTATATTATGTAGTTGTATAGTTCCAACCACTTCTAACTACCAGTTACTGAATAGTTCTGGGAATAGAGAAGCGCCTATATGCCGTCATCGCGGACAGTCAAATGAAATTAATTTAAACTTTTTAATTGTTTATCTCCTGCTCCCGGGTGACATGACGATAAATATGGGTTAATGGGCGGTGACCTTTGAACTAATTGCTATCAACGAAACACCGCGTTTTTAATGTACGAGTAACAACTTTATCACACAATAGAGTAGCTGTAATACCTTTTATCATTTTTAACAGGAGGAAGTTATGAATTCGTCGGAAACTTATTTTTTTTAATAATTTTTTTAATTTATGTTCACCGATTATTCTAATACGCCTGAACCGATTTGGAAAATTCTTTTTATATTTCAAAGGGTATACTTCCCAGGAGGTCCCATCGAAGTTTTATAGAAATCGGTCGAAAGGTTTTAAAAATCAACAATAAGTTATATACTTTGTAGTGGCACGGGCGTTTAAAGTCGGTTTCTTAAAATATTTTTTTACATTAAATTATTGATGAATTTAAATTTCAAAGAACTTCTGACTAATTATAGTTGTTCTTCTTTATCAATCAATAGACGTTCACAACTGGAAAAAATGTCTCTGGCATATTTCCACAGGCCTCGGTCTTGTACAGCTTGTAACCAGCTGCTTCCTGCGACTCGTCTGATGTCGTTGGTCGACTTAAGGAGAGTGCCAATACTGTGCTTCCCGGTGCGGGGTCGCCACTCCAGCACCTTAGGATTCCAACGACCATCAGCTCCCGCATTCTCTATATTTTCCAGTGGCTATGGAAAGCAATGGGAAGTTGCTGACTAAGAACTGCCAAGAGAAACTGAACGATAGGTAGCTACTGAGAAAAGAGAGCTACCTTTTCTACTAGATACAGCTACAACAATTACGCTAGTGTAGCCACTGGTGTAGCCAGTAGTGTAGCCCAGCAGCCATCGAATTATAAGTACCTACCGCTTAGAACAGAATTTTCTAACAAAGTTCCTAGGCTCAAAACAAACAATGAATGTGTGAGTGCTACGTAATGTATTGTATTTTATTGTATTGTTTATTTCTTCGATTAAGGATGATTATACGAGTCTGCCCGCGAAGTTCAAATTTAATTTGGTTTTTCGCAATTTGTAAACTAATACGATGAACTAGGCTAATTGGATTCTAATTGCGCCAGTAGAATTATCATCTTCACAGGTTTACATAAAAATCTTTACTTGAAAGTGACTAGTTTAAGAAATTAATCAAAATACTGAGTTGGACGTGAGTTACTCACAAATTAGTCGATATTTTGATTAATTTCTTAAACTGGACACTTTCAAGTAAAGATTTTTATATAAACCTGTGAAGATGATACTGCCATTGTCGCAATTAGAATGCCATAAGCCTACTTTATCGTATTAGTTTACAAATTGCGAAAAACCAAAATAAATTTGAATTTCGCGGGCAGAACGGTGTCTTCCACCTTAAGGCTTAAAAGCGCTTACGAATGTCAAAAATGTTACATCATTAAATAAATTGAATAAAAAAGGAATTA
Source organism: Oeneis ivallda (assembly GCA_029955525.1). Lineage (NCBI taxonomy): Eukaryota > Metazoa > Arthropoda > Insecta > Lepidoptera > Nymphalidae > Oeneis > Oeneis ivallda. The sequence goes on along the minus strand of JARPMR010000012.1, from coordinate 4,200,265 downwards.
TGATACAAAATTACAAAATCTACAAAAATACAAAATCTAGCACTTACACAATGATGTCAATAAAATAAATTAACTTGATGTCATAAAAATTAATTACTTTCTGGTACTAGTAGGTACTGGTAATCAAATTTTTGATGGTTATTGTGATGAATTATGTTATGACACACTTTCACAGCACTTTTCACAACGACGATACTTCACAATGCGACGATACTCCGTAGTCGGCCTTTAGAGGCTTACTAATGGCTTATCACCGCGTCGACTATTGCGCTTCCAAACGTCATAGTTCCATGAATATAGCGTATTTGTCTCAAAAATTTCATGCGAAAAAAGTCATAATAACTAATAGAAGCGGGCACACCGCTTGTCCATAAAAACTAAACTCTGAGAGTCAATCAAAATTCCTATAAGCCATAGACCCGGGCGAGGTGTGCTGGCAACCTCACGATTCCCAGGCAGTCTTGCATTGAGACGACGCCATTTTTATACCTGGCCGCAGTCCAAATACTACGCGCCGGTTATCAAAGCGAATGTTATCGCGACTTTTGTCAATCTCATTAAATTGCTGACGATTAGCAGTTAGCTGTGACACCGCGCATTGTTCTCATTACGTATTCGGCAGATAAATTACTTCCCACCCATTGTTTTTTGGTAACAATTGACTCTAAACTTTGCCCAGCGTTATAGTTAGTAATCAATTTGCTGTCGAGTGAGTCATTAGAGTAGGGATTGGTAATCTATTTTAACAGACTTTAGTGAAGTCCGTGTGTAAAATAAAGAGCAACCGCAGAGTTTCTTGTTAGTTACTGATTCTTATTGGTATTAAGGGCATTACGATTCCGAAGATTAATTTGACGATTCGGAAGCACTTGTAAAAGTTTATTTGAATAAAAAATTGGTTGTCTTTAAAGTCGGTTTACGGACGATAGTTTTACGTGATAACGTCATAAAGAAACATTGACGATGACTGGCGGGCGGCACAAGTCAACGCTTGGGCCGATCGTGCCTCTCTATCGCTTGTTCCGCGCTCTCGCTTGCACGCTCTGGCTCAGGTGGAACGTGACACTTTTTCGTGCGTGCAGCCGGTGTTCATCGATTTATAAGACGTTATCATGTCAAAAATTATTTTTATTCTATTCTATTCTGTATTTTAATCTATGTAGATACATACATTTGATTACAGCAGTGATAGCCTAGTGGTGAAAACTTTATCGGTCTACTTTTCAAGGAGCTCAGAGTTCAAATCCCAGGCGTCCTGTTGACCACAATTTTTTCGGATTAGTGTGTTGCTAGTTGCACCGACGATGGATGGGTTGAGTTGAGATGATCATGATGGTGTTCGATGAATCAAGCCTCAAGAGCCCAAAGCTTAAAGGTACGGACTGAAAACTGAAAGGTGGACGGTTCAATTCCCACCCATTGCACTATCGTCGTACTTATTTGGAGGGGAGGGGGGAATATTAGTAAAGTCCGGCATGGCTTCTTTCTTTTTGTGGAACTTCCCCTCATTGTGGAAACACTGCATACACAGCATAGTATCTATTTTATTGTAAACTTGTTTTGAAAAGAGCAACTGCCGAGTTTCTTGCTGGTTCTTCTCGGCAGGAAGGGCATTCCGGACTCAGTGGTAGACTTATCGACGATTCAAAAGCACTTGTAAAAAAGTTTATTTGAATAAAAAACATTTCTATTCTATTCTATTCTTAAAATAGAAATAATATAGTTAAATTCTCTCTTCTAGAATGTTAGCCAATCAAAAGGGCACGCCTAGGTCGAAACTTTTCATTAATTTCGCAAATAAATTATTTCCATGTAGGTAGACCTAAATAACTTAATGAATGTCGTGCCCCAATTTTATTCGCGTGCTAGAACTGGCGCGTCGACCAATAGTTTGCCATCCCTGACCTAGAATCTTTAATGATCCGGAAAACGACACTGATCCTCCCATACCATTGTTTAGTGCCCACTTACTCGTAAAGCTGATCGCCCATTCGTCGTACGCGGCGTTTTCGTTGTGAGATATATTTATTACTAGCTGATGCCCGTGCCTTCGTCCGCGTGGATTAAGTTTTTAAAATCTCTCGGGAACTCTTTGATTTTCCGGGACAAAAAGTAGCCTATGTCACTCTCCAGGTTCTCAACTATACCCATGCAAAAAACGTCACGTCACGTCGATCCGTAGCCCTGTTGCGGCGTGATTGAAGGACAAACCAACAAAACAACAAACCAATAAAGAAACACACTTTCGCATTTATAATATTAGTAAGGATATATTATATGAGATATATTTAGTTAAATCAAAGCGATTATCTAACTTCAAGAAACATTTTCTCCCTATAGACGTGAGACAATATTTTCTTGCCAATAGATAAATAAATGCTCTTCTCAAACATATTAGTTATCAAACCAAGAAAAAACAAATAGCCTTATACATTCACACATTTATCAGAGTAAAAATATCCTCAAATCAAATATTTTTCTCTTGACGCTACACTAAACTTAGAAGTTTTCAACCAAGATTTGGTCTATTTAAATTTGAGTTTAATTTTCTCACGCTAAATACATATTTACTTGAATTTACGAAAAATCACAAGAAATTTCATTTTCTTGAAAATTAATTTGATTGATTGATGGATTTCTTGATTGGCGGGGCGGGGGGTTTCAATAGAACTTATTTTGTACCACATTGTTACAATCGTAAGGTTCAAACTCACACCATTAAAATAAATTGAGATTTGAGATTATTCTTTATCAGAAAATCTGTTTTCGTAATTTGAACCATTATTATGATGTAACAATAAGTTACAGAATAAGTTACTTTCAGTTATTGAACTGTCAGTAGTACCATACTATGTTGTAAAAACTGCGGGAACTCTGTTGATGTTGATGAAAAAACTGCGGTAGTATTCTTTAAAGTTGATCGCATCAGTGTTACGATCACAATCTTGATGATTGGCTGGTAATCTACCACTATTGGCTAAAATGCGTTGATGCAGCAAGATCGCCTTAAATTCACCCAATCAGAGGTCATTGCGATCACTGATGCAATCATTTTTAGAGAATAGTGGTATGTTAATGTAGAATTTAGATTAAGGTGGATTATACGGGTCTGCCCGTGAAATTCAAATTTAATTTGGTTTTTCGTAATTTGTAAACTAATACGACAAAGTAGGCTTATGGCATTTTAATTGCGCCAGTGGAATTATCATCTTCACAGGTTTATGTAAAAATCTTTACTTGAAAGTGACCAGTTTAAGAAATTAATCAAAATATCGAGTTGGGCGTGAGTTACTCACAAATTAGCCGATATTCTGACTAATTTCTTAAACTGGTCACTTTCAAGTAAAGATTTTACATAAACCTGGGAAGATGATAATTCCACTGGCGCAATTAGAATGCCATAAGCCTACTTTGTCGTATTAGTTTACAAATTGCGAGAAATCAAATTAAATCCCAAGATGCTGGAGTGGCGACACCACACCGAGAAGCGCAGTGTTGGTAGATTGCCCACAAGGTGGACTGACTACATCAAACGAGTCGCAGGGCGTCGCTGGATTCAGGCGGCGCAAGACCGAAGCTTGTGGAAGTCCATGCAAGAGACTTTTGTCCAGCAGTGGACGTCTATTGGTTAATAAAGAAGATAAGTCTCAGATCAAATCAACGAAACGTGGGTGGCTCCATTGAGTAACTACATTATAATTCAATGGGTGGCTCGTCGATTTCATACGTAGGTAGTCGCAGATTATTACGTCATAGATATATTGCCTTGAAACTTGTTTTGTAGTATATTATATACCTACTATACATAAATTCGAATAATATAAGATAATAACATCTATTAGTAAATTAGATAGGGTTGTCTCGAAATAATATATATGTTATTATAGGTAATATTTAATATTATTATAGTTAGTCAGGTGGGGTATTTTCTAAACAATTTATTTACAAAAGTAAGTATTTAATCATCAGAAAGTAAAAGTTACCAATATAAATCAAAAAATCATCTGAATCATTGGAACGAGGGTCCACCAGTTATATCACAAAATTATAATGCGCCTAGATTTAAATCTAGGCGCATTATAATTTTGCCATTAATGGCAAACACATCACGGGAAATCTTGTATGGAAATACGCTTTGAAAAGCTGTAACTTTTCAATGAGTTAAACTAGAACTGACGAGAATCAGAAATGAGGAGATCCGTAGTAGAACCAAAGTCACCGACATAGCTCAGCGAGTCGAGAAACTGTAGTTCGAAGAGCTGAAGGTCGTTGGGGTCCCAAGGTGCTGGAGTGGCGACCCCGCACCGTGAAGGGCAATGTTGGCAGACCCCAAACTAGGTGGACCGACGACATCAAACGAGTCGCAAGGAGCCGCTGGATTTAGGCGGCGCAAGACCGAGACCTGTGGAAGTCCATGCAAGAGACTTTTGTCCAGCAGAGGACGTCTATCGGTTGTCAAAGAAGAAGAAGAAAAGCTAGAACTAGTTTCACAGCATTAAGAGACCATTGACCTTTGTACTCAGTATTTCAAAGGGTAATGAGTAATGACACACAGACAGATGGTCAACAAAGTAATCCTTTTGGGGTTCCGTTGCTTTTCGCAACCCTAAAATGGCAGGGTGTACATGTTCAGCCAATTACAATAGTTACATTGCTAGTCTATACTTAGGAAGAGCAACGTTGCAACTGTAGAGTTAGGTCTATAGTATGTACTAGTAGGGCGCGTGGGTGCGCGGCCCGCAAGCGGACCGCGGTTTTTCTACTCGTCAAGTAGACTGTCAGGTACTGATCATTTTTTATCAAAAAACCACTCTTCCATCTTTTATACTCTCCGAGATAGACCATGACGAAATTGGTATGGCCGCCATCTTGAATCCGCCATTTGAATTATTTTTCAGCTCACTGCCAATTGGATGAGGTTTCGAGTATTTTTTGTTTGAGCACCTCCCACCTATCTTCAATACCCTGCCCGTGCTCCTCACCCACCTTCCAAACCCTCGATCATCATATCTCATCATTTGTCAGAATGAGAATTCTTTTAAAAAAACAAATTTCGAAAAGGAACCATATCAAAGTCTTGCATAGTTCCCAACTTCTAGTCTCTTCAATATTCGCTATATATTTTGTATGGAGAAAAAAAAATCCGCCATCTTGAATTTTTTTCTGTTCGTCAAGTAGACCATCGGGTCCTGATTATCTTTTGCCAAGAAACCCCTCTTCCATCTTTTATAATCCCCTAGATAGAGACCAACGAAATTTGTATGGCCGCCATTTTTTTTCCGCCATTTTGAATATTTTTTCAGCTCGCTGCCAATTGCATGAGGTTTTGAATGACATTTGTTCGAGCGCCCCCACCTATCTTCATTACCATGGCCGTGCTCCTCACCCACCTATCTTCAATACCCTGGCCGTGCTCCTCACCCACCTTCCAAACCCTCGATCATCATATCTCATCATTCGTCAGAATGAGATTTCTTTTATAAAAACAAATTTTGAAAAGGAACCGTATCAAAGTCTTGCATAGTTCTCAGCTTCTAGTCTATATAATATTCGCCATATATATTTTGTATGGAGAAAAAAAAATCCGCCATCTTGATTTTTTTTCTGTTCATCAAGTAGACCTTCGGGTCTTGATCATCTTTTGCCAAGAACCTACTCTTCCAACTTTTATACTCCCCGAGATAGACACCGACGAAATTTGAATGGCCGCCATCTTGAATCCGCCATTTTGGAATTTTTTTTCAACTCACTGGCAATTGGATGAGGTTTCGAGTGACTTGTTCGAGCACCCCCCACCTATCTTCAATACCCTGGCCGTGCTCCTCACCCGTCTCCGAAATCCTCAATCAACAGCTCTCTCCATATTTTTTCTCCGAATTAATTTTTTTCCTCTATACGAAACCATCAGTGAAAAAAAAATTTTTCATACAAAATTTTACAAGAGAGGTGATCAATGAGTCAGTCAATCAGTCAGTGAATCAGCCCCAGCAGCTATATTATATATATTACTAGTAGGGCGCGTGGGTGCGCGGCCCGCAAGCGGACCGCGGTTTTTCTATCGTCAAGTGGACTTTCAAGTCCTGATCATTATCTATCAAACAACCACTCTTCCATCTTTTATACTCTCCGAGATAGACCATGACGAAATTGGTATGGCCGCCATCTTGAATCCGCCATTTTGATTTTTTTTCAGCTCACTGCCAATTGGATGAGGTTTTGAGTATTTTTTGTTTGAGCATCTCCCACCTATCTTCAATACCCTGGCCGTGCTCCTCACGCACCTTCCAAACCCTCGATCATCATATCTCATAATTTGTCAGAATAAGAATTCTTCTATAAAAACCAATTTTCAAAAGGAACCATATCAAAGTCTTGCATAGTTCCCAACTTCTAGTCTCTTCAATATCCGCCATATATTTTGTATGGAGAAAAAACATTCCGCCATCTTGGATTTTTTTTCTATTCATCAAATAGACCTTTGGGTCCTGATCATCTTTTGCCAAGAAACCACTCTTCCATCTTTTATACTCCCCGAGATAGACACCGAAGAAATTTGTATGGCGGCCATCTTTTTTCCGCCATTTTGAATTTTTTTTCAGCTCACTGCGAATTGGATGAGGTTTCGAGTGACATTTGTTCGAGCACCCCCCACCTATCTTCGATACCCTGGCCGTGCTCTTCACCCGTCTCCGAAATCCTCAATCATCAGCTCTCTCCATATTTTTCCTCCGAATGAATTTTTTTCCTCTATACGAAACCATCAGTGAAAAAAATTTTTTCATACAAAATTTTACAGGAGAGGTGATCAATGAGTCAGTCAGTCAGTGAATCAGCCCCAGCAGCTATATATATATTAACAAGTAGGGCGCGTGGGTGCGCGGCCCGCAAGCGGACCGCGGTTTTTCTACTCGTCACGTAGACTTTCAGGTCCTGATCATTTTCTATCAAAAAACCACTCTTCCATTTTTTAAACTCCCTGAGATAATACCTATGAAATTCTTATAGCTGCCATCTTGAATCCGCCATTTTGAATTTTTTTTCAGCTCACAACCAATAGGATGAGGTTTCGAGTATTTTTTGTTTGAGCACCTCCCACCTATCTTCAATACTCTGGCCGTGCTCCTCAGTCCTCACCCACCTTCCAAATCCTCGATCATCATAATATCTCATCATTTTTCAAAATGGGAATTCTTCTATAAAAATAAATTTTGAAAAGGAACCGTATCAAAGTCTTGCATAGTTCCCAACTTCTAGTGTTCTCAATATTCGCCATATATTTTGTATGGAAAATAAAATCCCGCCATCTTGATTTTTTTTCTATTCATCAAATAGACCTTTGGGTCCTGATCATCTTTTGCCAAGAAACCACTCTTCCATCTTTTATACTCCCCGAGATAGACACCAACGAAATTTGTATGGCGGCCATCTTTTTTCCGCCATTTAGAATTTTTTTTCAGCTCACTGCGAATTGGATGAGGTTTTGAGTGACATTTGTTCGAGTACCCCCCCACCTATCTTTGATACCCTGGCCGTGCTCCTCACCCGTCTCCGAAATCCTCAATCATCAGCTCTCTCCATTTTTTTCCTCCGCATGAATTTTTGTCTTCTACACGAAACCATCAGTGAAAAAAAAAATTTTTCATACAAAATTTTACAGGAGAGGTGATCAATGAGTGAGTGAATCAGCACGAGCAGCTATGTATATATTAATTTAGTATGTACTCTCATACACACACACACATACACACTAACACACAAACACACACCCATACACACAGAAACACCCACCCACACACACACAAACTTTTTGATTGTTTTTGCTATGTTATATTTTCTACGGAAGAGCGGGACATCCTGGCACAGGTATACTTACCTAAAAGCCTAAAAGGATGTCCCAACGACGGATTAATATTTTTATGGAACTTTTCTTGAATTCATTTTCATTTTCATAAATCATTTTCATAGTTGCAGCGTTGTTCTACCTGCAACTGCATAGGTGGACTTCCGATCCTCACCGTGAGCGTCAGTAACCACGTCTGAGCGCCTGTTCTATTGCATTATGGAAATGTATGGGAAGACTTTCGACCCTACGAAACTGACGCGCGCGTTACTGACGCTCTTAGATAGACCCGCGTCTGAGCGTCAGTAATATGTCAAGTCCGTCTCAGACGCTCAGACGCGGCGTCTATCTGAGAGCGTCGGTAACACGCGCGTTAGTGGCGCTAGTGTCGAACGGAACGGAACGGAACGAACATTTCCATAGTGCATAGAATAGAATAGAATAGGATAGAATAGAATAGAATAGAAATATTTTTTATTCAAATAAACTTTTACAAGTGCTTTTGAATAGTCGACGAATCTACCACTGGTTCGAAATGCCCTTCCTGCCGAGAAGAACCAGCAAGAAACTCGGCGGTTGCTCTTTTCAAAACAGATTTACAATACAGTAAATACTATGCTATATATGCAGTGTTTCCACAATGAGGGAAGTTCCAAAAATGCATACCGACTAACTTCTATCTTAAGATGGGCAGACATAAAGTAGCCCCATTCCCGTCGGTGGAACCCGTTCACGAGCATGACGCATGACCCAGCCATTGCTTCGCATAGAATAGATGCTCAGACGCGGCGTTACTGACGCTCACGCACACGCACAGACGCGGGCGTCTGACGCTTGCAGAATCGGAAGTCTGCCGTTGCGTTGCATTGATTGCATTGCATGCTACCAGGATTGTGTCAGCCTTATAATGGGTACGTCTATTTTCGCGTCCCTATTTTTGTGCCAGAGTAAATATTTGTCCCCAATTCGATTGCTGACTGCGTCCTTATTATTTTGAGCTATAAACTAATTATCAGAATGCCGAGGTAAGGCAAGTACCTAATTAGGCGACTACGGCAAAGCCATAAAATATAAATTGGTCATGCTAACTGGGTCATGCATAACTGGGTCATGCGTCATGCTCGTGAACGGGTTCCACCGGCGGGAATGGGGCTACTTTATGTCTGCCCATCTTAAGATAGAAGTTAGTCTGTATGCATTTTTGGAACTTTCCTCATTGTGGAAACACTGCATATATAGCATAGTATTTACTGTATTGTAAATCTGTTTTGAAAAGAGCAACCGCCGAGTTTCTTGCTGGTTCTTCTCGGCAGGAAAGGCATTCCGAACCAGTGGTAGATTCATTGACTATTCAAAAGCACTTGTAAAAGTTTATTTGAATAAAAAATATTTCTATTCTATTCTATTCTATTGAAAAGTTAAAACATCCCCGACATGGCACGCGTGAAGCACTTTTAATCGAGTATTCATACGCCAAAAATGCCTTGCATCATTTTGGAAAAGAGCTGATATCGGTCCAGCAGTTTAAGAACACTGCTGGACCGATATTATCCAAACATAGTTAAGAACCACCGCAAGGAAACTGGCTTTCAAATGAAAAAAACCGCATCGAAATCATTCCATCCGTTTGAGAGCTACGATGCCACAGACAAACACACACACAGACAGACATCGACGTCAAACTTATAACACCTTTATTTTTGCGTCGGGGGTTAAAAAGGAAGGGGTTTGATTTTAGCAGTCCCTGTATCTAATGTTTGTATGTTTCTATTTACTACACGTTCAATTAAAGTTGGCCCCTACCTCCCTCGCGCTTCCCCGCACCGCACCTCATGTCAGAACAACGTACCACTCGCGATTGTCAGTACCTACCATTGTTTTTCAAACTTGTTATTGTTACGGTTTGATAACTTTTATTTAGCTATTTATTGTTGTTTGGTTCGCGTGTAGTTTTCTACGATGAGTAAAAAAGGCAAAGTTTTGCATAGGGCAGCCTTTTTATTAATACTTTAATTACTTAATGACTTTCTTAGAAGAGGAGAAAAATAAGAAATTGAATTCACGTCCTTTGACATTCAAGACTTCATTGCCATTAATTGCAATTGCCGTTGGCACACTACGTAGGTAGGGTGCCGACGCGACGGGACCGTACTACTAAACTTTCCGCCCGTCCGTCCATCTGTCAGCAGGCAGCATCTGACAGAATAAGTATAACAACAAATACCTAAAAAAAAGTTCAAAATTAAAGAGGATCTCCAATCTCTACAATAAACTTTTGTTTTTGCTCGATTGTTAAATCTTGTACGATGGTACGGAACTCTTCGTGTGCGTGTCCCACTCGCACTTGGTCGGTTTTATTTCTTTACGATTTTCTTTGTACGCGACTTACTTACTGCACGTGGAGGTTAGGTTGGTTTTTTTTAATTTCGCGGGAACCCTTGGCAGATAATTTATCATAAAAATTCTTTAAAAAAAAAGTGCGAGTCGGACTCGTGCACCGAGGGTTCCGTACTCCGGAAGTAAAAGTATTCAAGTAAAACGATAGTATTATATTAATTTGCATAATTATAATATTTTTTTGTTTTAGAGGTTTATTCTTAATATCAAATTAAATATTCTCTTTTATTTTCTTTCACACAATAGCCCAATTTTATTTATTTACCTTATTTTAGGAAAGTGCCAATTAAGCTAGGCCTCTAAATTGTATGAGCGCCCATACAACTCAGAGGACTATCTTAATTGGCATCAACTATGTATGTATAGGGACCTTTCATTTTCAACTTTTTATTTTTTGGAATTTTTCCTCTATTTGTGCTGTAAGACCTTGCTTTTTGCCAAATTTCGTGATTCTAGGTCAACGGGAACTACCATATAGGTTTTCGACCCAAAACCTATAGGGTACTACCGGGTGACTTAGAATTGTCAATTTTGGTTAAAAGCAAGGTCTTAGAGCACAAGTAAAGGGCAAATTCCGAAAAATAAAAAAGTTGAAAATTAAGGTAAATTTTTGTAATTACAAGTTTTCGCGAAAATCTAAATTTGCCTATATCTTTTTATCGTTTTGACTCAGGACCTTGATTTTTACACACTTAATAGGGACTATGGACCTCAGTATCTGGTATAAATTTTAACTTGCTAGGTCCACCCGTTCCTGAGAAAATCGGTGGAGTCACACGGACAGACGGACAAGAGAGTGATTTATAAGGGTTACTTTTTACCTTTTGAGGTACGGAACCCTAAAAACTACCTGTCACTCTCCGGCCCTCAACTATATCTATGCAAAAAATTAGGTCGATCCGTTGCGGTATGACGTAAGGACACCGACAAACAAATACACTTTCGTATTTATATACGAGTGGGTATTTAGAAGAATTCATAATAACAGAAAATTGGGCTCAGTAATTCTGAGGCTTTAGGTAGTTCTACCAAAAGTACCAAACCAATGAAATAATTTCAATGATTAAGTTAGCTCAGCTGTTTGTTGGAATAATAAATAATCTATATTACTAGCTGACCCAGCGAACTACGTACCGCCAACAAAAATATTTAGTGGTTGGTCACCCTTATCATATAAGGGTATTAAAAATAGATGTTGGCCGATTCTCAGACCTACCAGATATGCACACAAAATTTCATAAAAATCGGTCCACCCGTTTCGGAGGAGTAAGGTAACTAACATTGTGATACGAGAATTTTATATATTAGAATTAGATGTATATAAAAGCGAAAGGTCACTCACTGATTCATCACGAGATCTCAGGAACTATAAAACCAAGCAAACAAACACAAACAAACTTGAAAATTGGAAGGTAGGTAGTGTCAGCTAAGAAACGGATATGAGAAACCGCCCCCCTAAGGGGATGAAATGGGGTTTTGAGGGTTATATGAAAGTCCTATGTTTTTGAAGTAAGACATATGAAAATCGGCATTTAGATTTTTAACATTAAATAATAAAGATCTGTATTAAGGGTGGTAAAATAGGGGATGAAAGTTATTTTAGGAAAGTTTTAATTATTGTTATTGTTACCTGAAATTTGGAACATAGATTCTTTCTAAAGGGCAGGTGTCAGCTAAGATATTTTTTACGAAAATCCCCTACTATCGGGGTGAAATGGGGGGTTGAAAGGTTACATGAAAGTCCAAGTCTTTAAAGTTTCAGGTTTGAAAATTGGAATTTAGGTAACTAGCTTTAAATAATAAAAACTTGTAGGTATAAGTTATTTTGAGAAGCCCCCTTATGGATGGTAAAATAGGGGATGAAATTTGAATGGGAAAGCTTTTTATTTTTATTTAAAATTTGGTAGGTAGGTCAAGACATCAGTAAAGAAAAGGTTTGAGAAAATCCATCCTAAAAGGGTTGTAATGGGGGATATGAAATCCTATGTTTTGAAGTCAAAGACATGAAAAACGGTTTTTCGTGAACTTTTGGAAACTTGATTAGTAGATTTAAATATACTCTACAAATTACTTTGAAAATCACGTCTAAAGTGTGCTAAAATAGAGGATGAAATTTTCAAAAATAAAAATACATTGAAATTGCGATATCCGTGGGTCGCGGTTTTTACTAGCGGTAGGACTTTTTTCGATAGGCTTTTTGCAGCGGGAAAATTTATCTTTTCATAATCTCATAGAAAATCAGAAATTCTACGCGGACGAAGTCGCGGGCGACTGCTAGCATTATGTATGACTGCTAGTACGATGTTTGAGTTAGATTCTAATAAGAAGTAATCGACTCTACAGTCTACCTGTATAATATAGTAATCCCAAAAAAACAAAGATTTCCCGTGGGATTTCAAAATTTATATTCAACGCAGACAAAACAGGGAAAAGCTAGTTAGTCATATTTTTGTAGTAGGTAGGTATGTAACAACTTATAATAAATGTACAGATCAACTTATCATTTTACTGTGTTATGGAGATACCTTTAGTGAAGTACTTAATTATCTATAATATACATTATATTATATTAATCTTTTATTTTGAGTTATATATTTAAGTGCATTGAATATTATATTATTAAAATTGGAGGTGAGTACGTAAAATTATGAGTTTTATTAGATTCTAGTAGTATGTTCCTTGATTAGATTAATGTTTTTTTAAGTAGGAGGGTACTCACAAAAATTAGGCCAAGTATTAAGAGACAAATTAGTCTACTAATTAATAACCGACCGCATGACTTTATTTTTTTCAATCTATGCATTAAAACGTAATTTTAACTTAATTAATAACAATGAAACTACTTACACTTTCTATGAGGAAAAAATTCTAGGTCAAAACACTGTATCCACGTAAATAATAGAGTGATTTGTTTTTATGTCACAGCACATAACTGGCACATTACGTGGGGAGCGGGCGGGCGTCCTACGCGCTCATTCCTCGCAGACTAGTTCAAATTGTCAGTGTAGCCAGCTGCTACCCAGAAAATGCACTAAATTATAGAAAAAAATTAAGTGGCACTCGGGGACTGCCGCGGTAAAGCTATTGCATAGCATTTTTTATCAACTGATGCAATTATAATATTTATGCAATATTTTTTTTTGCATAAAAAAAATTATGCAAAAAGATAATTAAAAAACAAACAAACAAGAAAAGCGCACTGTCACTACTTCGCAAGTGAGATTCGAACCTGCGACACCATACGGTATACGTATACGGTAAAGAAAGCGACCACTCACCCAGTGCGCCAAACAGATCTACTTGTAAACCTCTAAAATGTTGAACGCTTACTGAACGACGGTGTTAGGTTTATTTTCGTTACGGAATTTCTTGATTCGGTCGCCGCGCTCAAACTGTTTGTCCTAGTTCAAAGCCCGCGATAAAAGCTATGCAATAGCTTAAAAATATAAAAAAATCTTTTTTAAAAACCAACTTCAAATCCCACTACAAAGTATAAAATAATTTTAGTTTGTACACTCTTATTCATTGGGGAGTTCCGTCCTCAATCACCGAAGCTATTTATCAGATCTTCACCAATAGATTTCCATTTGGTGGCCCATTTTAGGCCAAGATTTAGCAATCAATTTGATTATACTAATTATTTGCAAAAATATTGCTTAACATTAATCCAAAACGTTGTACGTGTCGCATATTACAAAACTGAACCTTAAAATTTCAGTCATATGGTTGGTTTTTGTGACCCCGGTTGGTGTCTCAGTGTAATTTTATTTATAGCTACGTTTGTATTTGTGATGACATGAACAACTTTGGCGTACGAATTTGTAGGTAACTCTGAATCTTACTCAAAAAATGAAAGAAAATTAAGGCTTTATAAATGAGTAACGATAACGAATCAAATAAAATTTAAGTATTTTCCCAAGATTTAAGGAAAATTTTCGACCATTGTATTACTTTGCCAATTTTGTTTTATTTTTTCTTGCTTGATGCGAAAGTTGTTATGATATGGAAGAATGAACATAATATTATAATATAAAGACTTATTCAGATTTTATGTTGACTCATAAATTTGTTTTAATTTGCTTTAAAATTAACGCAAAATATGACAATAGATAGTATCATCGAACTGTGGTTAGTAGGCTTGTATATTATTATGTCTTTGATATTATACATAGTTCTATGATATGTTTTGCGGTTATATTAACCAAGTATTTAAACAGAACCACTTAGGTTGCATGTCAGTCAAGTTTACGGTTGAGGTAAAATTTTACCACCAAATAATGGTAGGTATTTTGGGTTGAACATTCAGATTATTTTAACTTTTTACCAAAATCTTAAATAAGGCGGTACAAACATCGACTTACCAATCATACTTTGCTTAAATCAAATCGACGTCATAACTATAACTGGCTGATGTGACTTATACTAAAGTGAATCAAAAATACTTGAATACTATATAATGCTCACGAACTTTTTAACTGTCCGGGATAAAATGTAGCCTATTTGTAAATAAAAACAAATAATAATAGGTACCTTAAAGCCCCATACAATAGGTACATACGTGTTTTTTTCAGCATTTTTTGCTCGACCTTAATTAATCGCTCGCGCTGTTACGGCGGTGGTAGTGGTACGGAACCCATCGTGTGGGAGTCCGACTCGCACTTGGCCGGTTTACGTATTATTTTTTATTGTGGTTTACATTTTTCCGCGCAGACCAAGCTTATTTGCTCATCTAATTATTACAATTAACCACAGATTAATGATAATGTATCTACGATAATTATTATTAACTACTAGCTGACTCGACAGACGTCCTGTCATATGATTATTAAATTCTATGATTCTAACTGGAATTTAAATCATCTGCCAATTTTTTTAAATCATAGACAATTCTTTTGTTACATAAAAATAAAACATTCACATTCATCAACCGCGCGAACTGTCAAACTCGCGAAGTTAAAATAGTCGTTGTTTATGAAATTGTCCAATTTTCTCTTTGAGTATATAACCAATATATACTTAATCAAAGAATTTTCTGCGCTATTTTCTTAACTATAGTAGTTTATGGATAGAATTCAAAAAAGGAGGAGGTTCTCAATTCGTTGGATTTTTTTAAATGTACTTCCACCGATTATTCGAAGACGCCTGAACCGATTTAGAAATTTCTTTTTTGTTTCAAAGGGTATATACTCCCCAGGTGGTCCCATTTAAATTTTATCGAAATCGGTCGAGCGATCTTTAAAAAATCAACAATAAATTATATATTTTGTAGTGGCGCGGGCGTTTGAAGTCGGTTTTTTAAAGAGTTTCAATAATTCACATAAAAAAAACTTCATCACGCATGATGGGGCTTTCAGTGTTACCGGCTCCGGGCTCCCCATATACTTAGTAGGTACATAATATTATTATGTGGTTGATCCATGAAAAGGTGACAGTCACAATACCTATCGAATTATTACCAACTCGGGTACAAGTAGGTATAAAGTTCTTTATAGTTCTTAAATCTCAGACTTGGATTCCTCGTAGCCAGTGCTAGGTGAAATGTAACAGATGTTTTCACTACTGATGTATTCGCAACGATAAATAATTTAGACCAGTCCAGCAGTGTGAAGAACGATTGCTGAAAAAATACAATTAGATTTAAAGACCACATTTTTTTTAAAAGTCGCGTAACGGCTGTTCGCTAGTGTAAATATTATTGTTCTTATTAATCGATTACTAAAGACACTGGTGGACTGGTCGTGAATTCGTGATACACTATGTCAGGTTGCTTATTAAGACTCGGCTTTATAAGAATACTTGGTAATCCAAAACGGACATTCTTGCAAATTTTTTTAGGGCTGCACTAATTAACTGTGTCCTTCATACCTACTTGGTTGTTACAACAGTTTGTTAGATTTCACTCAGGTATAATGACGTTTATGGGGTTAAACGGATAACGGGTAAGAGGATGTAACGGTGGGGTATATCTGACTATTGCACCTAGGTTTAAGGAAAATCCTAGGCTAGTGCTCACCGCCACGGTTTTAAATAAAATAACACAAAACTTGCCGAGTTTTAGTTTGCCGAAGAAATTAGCGGATTATTTTAGCAATCTGCATTTAGCGGATGATTTGTTTTATGTAAGTAGGCCTGTAGATATTATTTTGATTGGAGCAGATGTCTTGGAGATATTATGTTAAATGGAATAATTAAAAATAATGAAATATGGATGTATTTGTATATGGATGATGGTACAATTATGGAACCCTGGATACCTGGTGGCTGGAACACTAGTATGTTTGACTTCAAAAGCTCTGTCTGACAAGTGTATCGGGACCACGCTTATTTATTTAGTATAGAATTACGTAGAATAGAATAGATTTTTTAAATTCAAATAGACTTTTACAAGTGCTTATGAATCGTCGATGAGTCTACCACTGCTGGTTCGGAATGCCCTTCTTACCAGAAAGAACCAGCAAAAAACTTGGCGGTTGCTCCTTTCAAAACAAGCTTACAAATATGCTATGCACATAGACTTATTATATTTACTACGTGTATGCAGTTTTTCCACAATCAGGAGAAGTTCCAAAAAGAGCAAATTTACGATTCAATATAAATGTTAAGACGGGCAGGCAGAAAGTAGCCCCATTCCCGCCGGTGGCACCCGTTCACGAGTATGACGCATGATTATAATATTATTCACTCCTCCACTACTTCTCTTTCCGGAGAACCGGGCGCTTACAATGTTTTTAGGTTCGGTTTTCCACTACAGTTCTTGTAGCACGGTTTGTTGTCAGTTATAGGTTAACGTTAAGAACGTCCTATGCAATGTGCTTAGCGCGTCGCTTACGACTTTCTGAGTGAAACCATTTGTTCACCTTAATATAAGACAGCCAAGTAAAAATAAATTCTTAATATAATTCAAAATATTATGTACCCACCTAATTTGGTAAGTCTTCTTCTTCTTCTTTATCAAACTATAGACGTCCACTGCTGGACAAAGGTCTCCTGCATGGACTTCCACAGGCTTCGGTCTTGCGCCGCTTGAATCCAGCGGCTCCCTGCGACTCGTTTGATGTCGTCGGTCCACCTGGTGGGGAGTCTGCCAACACTGCGTTTCCTGGTGCGGGGTCGCCACTCCAACACCTTGGGACCCCAACGACCATCAGCTCATCGAACTATGTGCTCCGCCCATTTCCACTACAGTTTCGCGACACGCTGAGCACTTTTATTTGGTAAGTAATAAAATGTATTAGGAAAACATAGTTTAAGTAAATTATTACCTTTACCTGTAAAACAGAGTTACATTATTGAACGTTGAACAAAGGATTTGGCTGCGACTTGCGGGTGTACAGAACGGGTCATTGGACCACCTTTGACCCGCGCGATCCATGCCATGCCGTGTTAGTCATAACTACCTACTCATTAAATACACGATTTTAATCATTAAAATGTTTAACAAGGTGCAAAAGCAGCGAAGGATATTTCATAAAGGATATTTCTTGGTTTTGCACATTTTACTTGCTAACAAATAATAATTAAGTAATCATAACAATAAATTTTTAAATTGATGTTAATTATATTATTGCTCTTGTTCATTATTTTTATTTATCGCTATTTCGAGCACCATCTTTTTGTAATTTAAGATGGATAAATGACAATAATTGGACAGTATCCCAGCTTTTATTAGATCTGAATGTGCACGAAAGCAAAATAAATAAAGAATAAAACATCACCGCCCATTCATCAGTTTCAAGTCAACCTATTGCCACAGAATCTCTATCTTCTCTATATATATATAAAAAAGCCAGCAAAGTGCGAGTCGGACTCACGCACCGAGGGTTCCGTACTCCAAAAGTAAAAGTAAAACGATAATATTAAGTATATTAATTTGCTTATTTATCGTTAACTTTGTTTGTAGAGGTTTATTGTTAATATAAAAAAAACCGGCCAAGTGCGAGTCGGACTCGCGCACCGAGGGTTCCGTACTCCAAAAGTAAAAGTAAAACGATTATATTATATTAATTTGCTTATTCATCGTTAACTTTGTTTGTAGAGGTTTATTGTTAATATAAAAAAAAAACTATGCTAGTTAGAGCGTTGATTTTATTTTTCCTGTAAAATATACATAAACTTCTATTGACCATAATTATTTCAGATTTTTCGATTATTAAACTTCGGAGATAAGGGGGGGGGGGGGGGACGGTATTTTTTTCGACTTTTGGCCGATTACTCAAAAACTATTACATATAGAAATAAATAAAAAACTGTTTTAGAATGCACAAGTAAAGGCTTTTCATATGATACCCCACTCGATATAGTTATTTTTCTTTGAAATTTCAAACCCCCGATTTTCCCCCTTTTTTAATAAAACTAAAATAATTTTCGCGTTGCTTTTGGCTGATTAATCAAAAACTATTATATACAGAAATAAATAAAAAACTGTTGTAGAATTCACAAGTAAAGGCCTTTCATATGATATCCTACTCTGTATAGTTATCTTACTTTGAAATTTTAGACCCCCGATTTTCCCCCTTTTTTAATCAAACTAAAATAATTTTCGCGTTGCTTTTATTTTTCCTGTAAAATATACATAAACCTCTATTGACCATAATTATTTCAGATTTTTCGATTGGTAAACTTCGGAGATAAAGGGGGGGGGGGAACGGTATTTTTTCGACATTTTGGCCGATTACTCAAAAACTATTATATATAGAAATAAATGAAAAACTGTTTTAGAATGCACAAGTAAAGACCTTTCATATGATACCCCACTCGGTATAGTTATTTTACTTTGAAATTTCAAACCCCCGATTTTCCCCCTTTTTTAATAAAACTAAAAATAATTTTCGATTTTTCTTTATTCCAATGATGTTGGGCCACTATTATACACAACTATGCCAAATTTCATGTCGATAGCTTTAATAGTTACTGAAATAATCGACTGTGACAGACGGACGGACGGACGGATGGACGGACGGAGAAAGTCTCACCATAAGGGTTCCATTTTTACCATTTTGGTACGGAACCCTAAAATCAATTGCTGTTCGTTAGTCTCGCTAAAACTAGAGAACGGCTGATTTAGCTGATTTTTGTTTTAAAACGTTTGTCGTAGTGGACTACGACAAACGTTTTAAAACACGGGAAGGTTTAAACGGTGAGAAAATATGGAAAAATTGCGAGGAAGATAGTACTTAAAAACAACAATTTCATTTTCCCATATAAAGTGTTCTACCTATTTTCCTGTCAAACATTTGACGTTCGTCTCTTAGTTTCGGTACGGTAGACTCGGGTCTACTATAATATCATACTAATATTATAAATGCGAAAGTTTTTTATTGGTTTGTCCTTTAAAACAGATACGGATCGACTTGATTTTTTGCATGGGTATAGTTGAGGACCAGGAGGGTGACATAGGCTACTTTCTATCCCAGAAAACCAAAGAGTTCCCAAGGGAGTTCAAAAACTAAATCCACGCGGACGAAGTCGCGGGCATCAGCTAATATAATATTATAATAGTTGCCATTGCTGACTACAAATGATACCTACTGATTTTAGCAGTCTACGAACTACCTTCTACCACAGAATATAATATAGATAATTGTACTACGCTACGCCAGGCCTGTCTCACTCTTGGTACTTACGCGATTTATGTACCTACAATCGCTGGCTCTCTGAGAGTGATACTACAGTCGGGGCTAGCGCGCTCTAGGCGAGTGACGTACTACTGAATTTAACATTGCTTACGTAAATAGTTTTTCGTAAATATTATTTTAAATAGTTTACGTTTAGTGTTTAGTACATTTGTAGTAACAAAAATAGTTGTAAACATTAAAATGGGTATCTATCTAATGAAATAATGGCATAAAGTCGTTGCTACTGTAATTGTTGTGTGGATGGATGCTTAATCAGCAAAGAAAAGGATTCTAATTTATCATTTTTTACGTTCCTTATAAACTAATATTAATTTTATGAATCTGTGTCCATGTTTTCCCTCCCAATATTTACTAAAATTATATGTTTGCCTTAGAGTTTTTTCAACCCTTAAATTTAACAATCGTTATTTTAAAGACAGAAACAATCTTTAAAGACATTATATTAAAGTTAAACAGCTGATGTAAAATAAATAAATAGTTAAAAGTTATACCTACTGATTTTTTTACTCTTTGTTGACAGCCCCAGGCAACCACGCAACGTTGTCCGTGACGTAGGTAGGCGAACAGATCCAAAGCAATATGGATCCTCGCGCCGAGATATAAAGTCTAATTTAGCTTGCGCGCGTGATTTATCTATTTAATAAAAAATATGTAGGCTATTAAAGCGCCGGCAAGTAGTCAACATCAAAGGAATGAAACTTCTGTACGTAGTACTATTATATATTCTGTGGCTACGCTTCTTAGTTGATTTGATGAATTAGGTATCAATCGATTTGTTATGATGGTCCGGGGGACATACTTAGACTAATATTTCATACGATCAAAATCAATATAACAGATGTTACAATCAATTTTCTTAAACTAACGTAAACTATTGCATTTTAAGAAGATGATACTGTGCGAATTTCACCTCATCATTTCATCATTAGCAACCCATCAACGGCTCACTACTGAGCACAGGTCTCCTCTCAGAGAAGGGTTGTAGGCCATAGTCCACCACGCTGGCCCAATGCGAATTGGCGGACTTCACACACCTTCGAGAACATTATGAAGAAGCAGGTGTGTAGGTTTCCTCACGATGTTTTCCTTCACCGTTAAAGCGTGTGATATTTAATTTCTTAAACGCACTTAACTTTGAAAAGTCAGAGGTGCGTACCCGGGATCGAACCTGCGACCCCCGAATAGGAGACCACAATCGTAAACACTAGGCTATCACTGAATTTCACCTACAAAAATATTTTTGTCTGAAGATATTATGGCGTACCTATACAGCATCAAAAGCTAGAGATTACCAGCCAATCAAAGGTGATCGGGATTAAGGAACAAATCCAGAATAAAGAAAAACTTACCTATAAACTCACTGCTTCTGTAAGTTTGTGGCGAAAACACTGTTTTCTGATGATCACGGGTCTCCTTCATTTTAGCAATATTCACAAAAAATAACTATAATTATTATAAGTTACAATACTTTATTGTTTTAATAAAATAACCATTGATACGTCGCGAGATAAGTTGCAAGACTGATAGTAGGTATTATTGTTATTGACACATAATAATATTATAATGCATCTTGCGAAATAATTATGATAATCAGATTAGATTATTGAGTGGTATTACAAGTAGTACCTACTACCTAACTACCTAAAATAGGTATTTGACAAGTGTAAATTTAAAATTTAAAATAATCCCTGGCATGCGAATCTATGGCCGGACTATGTACGATATCGATACCTCTGGGCTCAAAGGTCGTAAAGGACAAAATGCGACTTTTCAGGAGAAGCAAAAAACTAAAAAAAAAAAAAAAAAAAAATTACTCTAGCATCTTTGTTCCTTGAGTTATTTAAATAAAACCTAAAGAGAAAGTGCTTAAAATTTATAGCATTTTCTAAGGCAGTATTGAAAAATTACCCTAGTGCTGTATTTATCGAGATAGATTGCCTTTACGACCATAAATTTAAAAATTAAAGTTCTTTACACCCTTCAAATTTTCATCCTATGTTATTATCTAAGGGCGCAAATCTACTTTACTGTACAAAACAGAACAAAATAAGGAAATAATCGACAAGTGTAATAATTTTTAGGGTCGTAAGGATTACCCGCTAAAGTTTTCTGTAAGGATAAATTAATAATTAAACTTCAGTATTCAATGAATTATGTAACAATGTGTTTTATATATTATATTTTCGTCTATCGGTTGATAAAGAAGAAGAAGAAGATTTCTTTATTTAATCATTAATTAGTTTCACTTCTTTCTTTAATCAACTTTATAAACATGGTTTCTTTACTCATTTTCCTCCTCACTTTCTTCATCATCCTCTTCGTCTGTTTCGTTTAGTCTCGCGTAACTCAGAATTGCATGGCAGTTCCCTATATTCAATATGAAATCTTCTAGGTATTGTTCCATTTTCACAAAGGTTTTTCAGATCTTTATATTTAGCAGCTGCTATTGGTAATCTACTGTTGTATAGCTGCTTCACTGCATCCATACCAATCACTGGTTCATATTAATCTCGCTTTTTTCCCTTTTGATCATCCCTTCCCCTTTCATTTTCATTTCCCTGGGGTTCTTTCACATAATGTTACAGAATGAGTCTCTGCTTCGTCTTCCATGGAGTATTTGACAAACATTTTGTCGCTCTGTTTTTTTTAAATGTGGCCACTCTGATGTTTTTGAATTTAATATTTTTCAATGTCGTCGGCGTGAATGTGTTTGTGGCTAATGATCAAAATTTAAAAATCGGAATATTCCATGACATTGACTTTGTAAGGTCTCGGTCTTTTGCGGGCTGTTTCAAAATATGTAGACCACTGCGAGGGACACCATGGAGTAATTTTTCGCACTTCTCTTTCGATAACAGCATGAACTGTATAGACAGGCATGTATGTATGGCCCGGGAGTAAATAGTTCATTTGAATTACCTCCAAATTAATTGCTGATTTTGGGAAATGGTTCACGGCAGCCAATACGGTTTTGTTTTTGTTCTGGCCACTACACAAACTCAGTACATCAGCAGATGTTTCACGCCCATTTTGTGGTTTTCTTCAAGATATTTCATTAAGCAAGTTGCAATTTCGTTGCTTCCTCTTTCACCATCACATTCTCCCCACGTATAACAATTAACAATGCAATGCAATTCGGTGTTTCATAGTATTACTCTCGACTTTATTTTTCTATATTAGTAAATGAGAAACTGACTGAGTGATTCAGCGCACAGCCCATACCTACTTGTCCTAGGAACATTTAATTTGACTATAGGTCATTTATAACGAGTATTAGAAACATTTTAATTAGGTAGGGGTTGAAAGTTTCTGTAAAGAAATCAAATTCAACGATATGAAGTGAATACCTTAGCTTGGTGTAATGTATGTGGGTAGGTAATTTTATAATAATTTCGTACTTGTCAGATTCGATGGTAATGTCTGTTGTACGTGAATGCATGCTGCAAGAGAAAGTACGTGGTGGTATTTATCCAGTTATTTCATTGGCGATGAGTATTTCTTTTGGTATAGCTTATACTTAAACTATTAACAATGTCAATGTTCAAACAACGAATAATTAAATCTATAAATTCGTTGCTATTTAAATATTCTAGGTTTTATGGGACACAATTCCTCACTTATTCCTCACTTCTACACTTACTTATTTACGCCCTTAGTTTGTGTTTCATGTGCTTCATGAAACACAAATTAAACTAGGTAGTAAAGGACACTTGTATTTTTTTATTTTAAATTGTAAGGGTGTACAGGACAATTTGTAAAGATGATGTCCTTTACCTCCTAATTTTGAGGTGACTTATAATAACCATCTGAGGTGGTATAAAACAATTGACAATTTGAATGTATTTTATGCCCAATATTTGTTTTATACTTTGCTTTACTACCAAAATGAATATACACATGTACAGTACATAAGTGTTATTTACGTCCATATTTTCTCGGTAAACTTGGTTTATCGTGTCAAATTATGTGGGTCGTAAAGGCATTTTTTTTGCGAATTTCGTAAAACGGAATATACAGATCGATAGAGAATTAAAAACTAAGTAAAACCGTGTCAAAAACTCATTTTCGGCCAAATGTCCTTTACGACCTTTGAGCCCAGAGGTATCGATATACCTGACATCCTTCTACCCAGTTTGCTGCTCCATCATCAGATCCTCCTCCTCGATCCTTGATCATCATCTATCTATCGCCTACTCATTGAGACCATTCTAATGAGCCCAAACACACTATAAATACAATTTATAGGGAGTTAAAAGTAAGTGCAAGTAATAAAGTGGGTGAACTTGGAAATGGTGTTACATGTCTATCATCAGTCATCACCCATCACCAACGAACCGCACAGTCCACAAGGCATCGCAAGGATCTGCACCACTACCTATTTATGAGTAATAATTCCCTTAATAATGAGTTCTATCTGTCTTATCTGATTCTTTCGACTAGTTCGTACTTCGTTGCTAACAGGGGGACAGACAGGAATTTATAAGTTCGATCTGTCACCCTGTTGCTAATAGGGGGACAGATCGAACTTTTTATTCCTATCTGTCCCCCTGAGGGGACAAATCAGGGGGACAGATATGAATAATCCAATCCCACGATATCGCACTATGGAAGAACCCAGACTGGCAACTTGCGACTTCATCACGACTCAAGCGCGTCTGATCAATCAGGGATCTTTCAGCGAGCGTTGAAATCGTTGGCGTTTTTAGGATCGAACGCGTTTGAGTCGCGAAATCGCAATGCGGTCGCAAAAAGCCATAAATTCGCCGATCGCTGCCGCTAAAAGTAGCCAGTGTGCACTCTCCCTAAGAACAAGAAGCGCCTTGCCTCCCCTTCCCTAATACGCACCACAAAAATTTGGAATCCCCTTCCGGCTTCCGCTTTTCCTAGTACCTTAATCACTAACTAAAACTCACTTGTTTTTAAGAAACTCAAAATATACTAAAACTATAACGAACGATTCCTCTATTACGTAAGGTCTCCACCGTATAGTCAAGCATTGAACAGACTCCACGTGGTTACAATGCTTGACTTTGAAGGTCATTATTTTCAAGACTAACAAATTACCGTGAATAATAATTATATCAGCGGAACGAAAGGTAAGTAGATATGTATGATTTATTTTAGATGTCAACGATTTGAACAGCCATTTTCGTTATGGTATCGCTGCAAACCATACCATTCTCGAATAAAATTTCGAGTCCCACAGCAAAACGATGTACTAAAAGATAAAGTCGGGATTTTTGAAATCCCACATTTATGTTTTGGTATGAGATTATTCAATCCAAATTCAATTCAATTCAAAATTATTTATTTCACGTAGGTATACCAACCTGTGGCTCTCATGACACGTCATTTATCAGATTTTGAAATTTTCCCGCTATAAGAGGATAAAGTCCTAACGCTCGCGCTAGTTGAAATCGCGACTTCTTACCTACGGAGATCGCAATTTACATGTAATTTTGGTTTTCGAAACTTTCATAGGTACTCTAATTTACCACCCTCACCACAAGAGGTGATTTTTCTGAAATAGCTCATACTTTCAGCTACCATATTCAATATATGCAGCAGTGATAGCCTAGTGGTACTTAGGGAAGCAGTGATAGCCTAGGGGTTAGGACTGTGGTCTCCTATTCGGGGGGTCGCAGGTTCGATCCCGGGTACGTACCTCTGACTTTTCGGAGTCAAGGGCGTTTAAGCAATTAAATATCACTTGCTTCAACGGTGAAGGAAACATCGTGAGGAAATCTGCACATCTGAGAGTTCTTCATAATGTTCTCGAAGGTGTGTGCGGTCCGCCAATTCGCATTGGGCAAGCGTGGTGGGCTATGGCGTATAACCCTTCTCTGAGAGGAGACCTGCGCTTAGTAGTGAGCCGTTGATGGGTTGCTAATGATGATGATGATGATTCATTATATGCCTATTTTCATGTCTCTGACTTCAAAACTTCATATATCTTTCAAACCTCAATTTTCCAGTTTAAGGATGGATTTTCTTAAATATTTCCAACCCCCATTTCACCCCCTTAGGGTTCGATAAATATTATCGAAGATGGAGGATAAAACTCTTCACAGATAGCAGCAAGTCACTCGCATAAGGGACAACGATCGAATACATGCATACCATATTTAGGGTCTTAGCCACTAGGTATTAATTCCAAATAGACTAAATCATTAACCTCCAGGCCTCAGACGTTTGTACCATTGTGTTTGTGTTGTAGCCTACCCGTGCGAAGCCGGGGCGGGTCAACTAGTATAGAAAATAGATCGAAGATAGGGATTTACACGATAAAGAGGAGACTGCACTACAGTCAGCTCGTCGGTCAACGGTCGTCGGTCGCCGGACACAAATGGCGACGACTAAATGCGAGTTCCGTCGCACGCAATAGCAAATGAGGATGCATGTCTCTTGGCGGCCCACATCCAGCCAGGGCTGTGCAAATAATTGAATTAATAGGCTAGTATTACTCAAGTACGCCCAAAAACTCCGTAAGTCGTTTGTGGGAGTGGGCATGACGTACCTAGGTACCTTATGAAAATTCCATAATTTTACTAAAACCCTACTTGCAGAAAAATAATAAAAAATACAATTAAATATAAATTCACCGATGAGACTCGCTTCGAGTAAGCGTTTTTCATAACCCCTGTCAATAAATCACTTAGGCCCGCTTGCAGAAACGCCGGGTTATCCTTTTAACCCAGAGTAGCTGCTGCTTTGACAGATTTCGTATAAAGCTTCTGTCATAATTAAAAATATATTCCTGGGTTAAACCTAACCCGGGCGTCTCTGCAAGCGGGCCTAAATGGTAGCAGTACCTAAGGGAGAAGGCAGACTGCCTACTTAGCGGCAGCGATCGCAGCGTTTTTATGGCCTCTTGCGTGCATCGCGTTTCGCGCGCGCGAAAATCGCGACTCAAACACGTTCGCGTTTTTATGGTTTTCGATCGCAGAATGCACGGAAAAAGGTCACACTAAAGGCCATAAAAACGCCGCGATAGCTGCCGCTAAAAGTAGCCAGTTTGCCCTGTCCCTAATTTAGTGTCAGTGCTTATTAGAGGTTTTCTTAGGTTATTATTGCGTGTTCATGATTTTTCAAGCATACGATTCGTCCTTAAATAAGTGTTTTGAATTTAGAACACTATGAATAATTTTTACTGGCTCTCGAAACGTTCATAAAAAACTATAATATTGTTCAATCTAGTCATAATTGTTTTTTTTTTTTCAATATTGTTTTCTCGTTGATGAACTAAAATATTGGTCCTTTGTGCCCTTCACTACGCTTTCTGGTCGAAAATTTTTAGTTTGTTTTCGCTTTGCCATGGGCATTGGGCAGCCCTAATTGACTATCCGGGACACGAATGCGAGTACAAAGGCGCTTGCTCTGCTGATATACGCCGATTATATTTGGGCGATAGACCGATGCTTTGTACCCCACTGATAAAACGCTGACGTTAATACAGTCCGCGAGGCATACGCTCAGCTAAGAATCGTAGCTACAAACCCCAGAAAAATATGTTGCTGGCCTGATGTGTCGACGTGCAGAAAGCTGCGTATGCCACGCGGTACATAAAGTCGTTGCCCACGACTTCATCCGCATGAATTTAGTATTGGCCCACAGTCCTACAACTTGTCGAAATTGCTACAGCTAGGTGGTAACTGGTACTTATCTGATTTTCTGGCACTTCCAAGTTGTACATTTTATTAGATGATTTTTAGCTATGTTTTTAGCACTACTGGATAGTTTGGGTGATAATACATGATTATGGTAGATACCTACCATTTAATACCATATAGTATAGGTACCTATTAATACTCCCAAATGGTAGGTAGGTATATAATTATAGCAAGATAGTCGAGATTGGACTATTTTCCTTATACTAAAATGTACTAAATAATGTTTTACAGGTAAAAATCTGGGAACATACGGGCAATTAATATCTTGTATAAACTTTGTGTATTATAAGTCCGAAAAAAAAACCAGTGCCATCTATGTTTGTTTCACTGAACTACGTTATCCGTGCTTCGAGAGAGAGTGCTTCGTCTGAATTTCTTGTTCCAGTTATACATCACGACGCTAGATGGCAGCAGCGGTCGAAAAATTATCTCAACAGTTAAATAAAAATTAAAAAAAATAAAAACTACCTTACTTCCTTTTTACTTCGATCTCAAAGTTTTTATTTTGATTTTCGTAAAAGCGCTTACAAGTTACAATGATTTTTGAGATATTTTTATTATTTACTTATTGGTTTTTAAAATGAACTGTGGAATAGTCAAAGATTGGATGAGTAGGTACCTATCTGCCCACTTACCTAATTAAAATTAAACTACCTTTACCTTACCTTTATATTAACCTATATAAAATTATACTCACACTAGACCAGGGTAGAAGCCTTAAAAAATAATAAAAAGTGAAAAAATAATAATAGTAGGATGAAACCCATTGGAAAAGGAAGAGAATGCAACAAAAATGAAAGGAAAAATAAATTACGGGCGATCTGAGGTCGGGAAGTGGGGGGGAGGGGGGGTTTAAGGGTAAAAAACGGTTTATCTCGATTTCCAGAAAAACTACAAGTCCTATGGAAAAAAGTTAAATGCCAAAGTTGTAGGTAATAAAAAGATCTACAACTTTTGTATTTAGACTTTTTTCACATAACCTCAAAATGTATGTGAAAAATTCAAATAACCAAGTTTTTGGTTTTTTATTTTTATCTTTTACAAAAAAAAAATATTTTTTCACGAAATTTGGTGAAAACTTACCTTTTTATGTCCCAAAAATACTGTAATTTTTCTGACTTAAAATGTTTATTTTTTCACCTTTTTTTTGACTTAATATTGAAAAAGCACCTAATTTTCAATCGAAAATTCTCCCGTCAAAATATCTGCTTTTTTAAAAAAGTCGGTGAGCTTTTTGTTCGTTGAAATCTCTACTTTCTGATGGTGTAAAAAAATATACATTACTATGGTAAATGCTCTCAGAAAATGAGGAAACGAAATACGAAATAACAGGTAGTAAGGCCCAGACCCTCCAAGCCCCTATGAAATACCTTTTAAATTACATGCGTAGATAGCTATTTATTGCTATTTTAAGATAACTTATATACCTGAGTGACCTACGGAAAATTTTAGCCCATCAAAAGGTATTTCATAGAGAAGTGGGGAAGGAGCTAGGAGGGTCTGGGCCTTACTACCTGTTATTTCGTATTTTGTTTCTGCATTTTCTGAGAGCATTTACCATAGTAATGTATATTTTTTTTACACCATCAGAAAGTAGAGATTTCAACGAACAAAAAGCTCACCGACTTTTTTAAAAAAGCAGATATTTTGACGGGAGAATTTTCGATTGAAAATTAGGTACTTTTTCAATATTAAGTCAAAAAAAAGGTCAAAAAATAAATATTTTAAATCAGAAAAATGACAGTGTGCTTGGAACATAAAAAGGTAAGTTTTCACCAAATTTCGTGAAAAAATGTTTTTTTTTTGTAAAAGATAAAAATAAAAAACCAAAAACTTGGTTATTTGAATTTTTCACATACATTTTGAGGTTATGTGAAAAAAGTCTAAATACAAAAGTTGTAGATCTTTTTATTACCTACAACTTTGCCATTTAACTTTTTTCCATAAGACTTGTAGTTTTTCCAGAAATTGAGATAAACCGTTTTTTACCCTTAAACCCCCCCTCCCCCCTACTTCCCGACCTCAGATCGCCCGTAATTTATTTTTCTTTACATTCTTGTTGCATTCTCTTCCTTTTCCAATGGGTTTCATCCTACTATAATTTTTTTTATTTTCAAAAATTATCTACCCTGGACTACACCCCGAATCCCGATGTACATAATAATAATATGTGCATAAACTTGAACAGCTGTTAAACCTTTCTAACTAAAATAAATACACATAGCTCTGACAATTCAGAGTTAGATGTATTGAAGTAGGTAGGTAATGTATACCTACCATGTTGTACTGCCTTGAGTTAAGTAACAAAGTTTGAATACAAGTTGAAGTTAGGTAGTTACCGAAGATATTATTAAGATATGAAGTTAGCCATTATTATAATTTATGCTTAGGAGCTGCAACACGCTTAGCCTAGCCTTGACACAAGTTTGCTTCTGGATGGGTGCAGTTGTTGCTTGTTGCCACTAAATTTTGTCGAAAACCCGGATATTATATAGGGCAAGGCCAGATAAATTCTAACGGCTAACCTATGAAGTATGAGCAGCTTGGATACTAGCCATTCATTCTAACCGAGGTCTCTTATATTTTTAACCCCGACAAAAAAGAGGGGTGCTACAGGTAAGTTTGACGTGTGTATCTGTGTACACCTATGTATCTGTATATCTGTGTGTCTGTCTTTTCTCCCGTAGCTCCTCAACGAATGGACCGATTTTGGTGGGTATATTTTCTGTTTGAAAGCTGACGTGATCGAAATGGATCTTAGCTATAATTTATAAAGATCTATTCATTCGTTTGAAATTCACTCGTTTCTTATTTGGGGTAGGGTAAAACAAAAAGGGTATTACAAACTTTCACAGGTGCGATTGGAAATATTTGATTTGAACTAACATTAGATATAGTGTGTTTGGACACCTACTCATTGAAATGGTGACCGAGGATCGAGGAGGATCTAATGATGGAGCAGCATACTGGGTAACCGGGTGTTGGGTATATTATCATACATACCTGGCCATAGCTTCTAGGTTTTAAATTTTTAATTTACATTTCTTCTTCTTTGTTAAACGATAGACGTCCACTGCTGGACATAAAGGGCTCTTGCATGGACTTCCATAGGGTGACCCTAAGGCTTCTTATGTGGCCATATCATTTTACACTTGATAACACCTATTTTGGTTTTTTTAATAATAGAGGTCATATCTGTCGCAGAACCCATGGCCGATGGGGCAGACGTGTTCTGGAGTGGAGACCGCGTACCGGCCAGCGCAGTGTAGGACGCCCTCCAGCTCGCTGGACCGAGGAGGCGGGAAGCGGTTGGATGAGGAAGGCGGAGGACCGTGTTTGGTGACGCGCTCTCGGAAAGGCCTATACCCAGCAGTGGACGAATACAGGCTGGTGGATGGATGAACAACCATTTTGTGCTCCCGAATACAGCAGAAGCTAGATAAATATCTGAAAATTATCGTCAAGTATCGTAAGTATCAAAACACATTGTCTGATGATGGATTTTATACCCAAGTAGGTACTTATACCATTTTAGAATAGAATAGATAGAATAGAATAGAATAGAATAGAATAGAATAGAAATGTTTTTTTATTCAAATAAACTTTTACAAGTACTTTTGAATCGTCAATGAGTCTACCACTGGTTCGGAATGCCGTTCCTGCCGAGAAGAACCAGCAAGAAACTCGGCAGTTGCTCTTTTCAAAATACTTTTACAATAAGTATACTTAATGGATATTATTCTATGTATGCAGAGTTTCCACAATGAGGGGAAGTTCCACAAAAGCATACGAAATTATTTCTAATTACAATTCAACACATGTCAAGACGGGCAGACAGAAAGTAGCCCCATTGCCGCTGGTGGCACCTGTTCACGAGCATGACGCATGACCCAGCCATTGCTTCGCTCAACCATATTTGAGGGAACGTAACAGCCCGCACCACACGACACCACCGCAGAAATGTTAAAGAGAGTGTGACATACTTAGGCTACCCATCTAATCATCTTCCTTTCAAGGAAGGAAGCTTTAATAGGCTGAACTTTCCGCGCCTGTGCTCAGGATTACAAGTGAGAAAATATTACAAGGGATCGTCCCATTACTTAAAGTAAACAATAATCGACCCTTTTCCGTTTTTCGACTCAAACTTGTAAAAGAGTTGTTGTAATCTAAGTGCGAAGTCTCATTCTGCCCTGGGTAGGTACTTCCCAAAACTTTTCGAGTTCACAGTTTAGGGTTCACTCTGACGGATAAGATGGGCTCTACAGAAAATGTCGTTGTCTTTACAGGATAAAGTAAAAATCATCGAAATAAATAGACCATGACAAAGTAGAATTTATTTAATACCAACGAGATGATGCCCACGACTTCGTCCGCATGCATTAAGGGTTTGTCCCCGCGGGAACTCTTTAATTTTCCGAGATAAAAATACCCGATGTATTATTCAAAAAAAAAAAATTCAAAAAATTCAAAATTATTTATTTCACGTAGGCCAACCTGTGGCTCTTATGACAAGTCATGATTCTACCACCGGTTCGGAAAGCGGATTCTGCTGAGAAGAGCAGGCAAGAAACTCAGCAGTTGCTCTTTTCAAAATAATCATTTTACAATATTATTATGAAGCTATTACATTGTTTTTATAATATCTTGTGGGCAGCTGGATGCCAAGCCGATTTAACCTATGCAACTTTGTTAGAATAAAATATAATATTTCCACAATGAGGGGACGTTCCAAAAAAAAAAAAAGTACTACAATTCAATTCATTCTGTATATGAGCTATCTCCATTCCAAGCACCCAAATCCGTTCATTAGTTAAGGAGTAACGAACATCCATCCATCTTCACAAACTTTCGCATTTATAATGTTCGTAGGATTAGTAGGATTTTGGTCTTCTTCTTCTTCTTCTTCTTTGTCAAAATATAAAAGGTTCAAAACTTATCCGTTAAACTTTGAGACTTGTCATTGAAGTTCGGGTTCAGTCCTGACGCTGCATGGGGTAAGTTCCACATAAACTGTATAAGAACACCTAGTGAAACTTTGCCGTCTGAATTTTGTGTTTCCAAACCTTTCTTTTTTGTATTATAATAAGTAGATCACTAGAATATCCAAGATTACTAACAAATAGACGGTTTACTCCCATAGAAAAATCGTTCGTCTGAGTTAAACCTTATACTACCCGTGTTACAATATTAATATGGACCTACCTTAATTTATCAGGCTTCTTTAAAACTAAAGTTTTAAGTTAGCTACATTGTTTTATTATTAAAGCTTTTACCGAAGGCTTTTACCCAAACCTTCAAGGCTAGGATATAATTAGTCTCCTGGCAGTTCGAGTAAACTCGAGTGTCCACACAAACGTTGTTTTGCTTTGATTTGCAAACTTAGCAATAAGTCGGTAGTCTCAAGAGGTGAAATTGGTCTTCGTTGTGAAAAAAAAAAAAACAGAAAAGATATAACGAGTTAAATGAGAGTTGAGTTAAGTGGATTATTTCTCTCACCTTTGAGCTGGAGCACCTCAGTATCAACTACTTCCATTTGACCGGATTCAAAAGAGGGCAGTTCGGCTTGTGGACAATCCCAAATTAACCAGCTCGCTGGAAAGCCTAGAGCACCGCAGATGTGTACTTAAGCTCTCTTTGCGTATTCCACCGGCTATTTATCGGGGAGTATTCTGAAGAGCTATTTGACATAATCCCTTTCTCTTCTACAAATGTACCGCACGCTACCGAATACAATTTCACCCTCACTAGTCACTACCCGGTACTCGGTATATCCCTGCGAGATCAAATCAGAAATGAGGAGATCCGTAGGAGAACCAAAGTCACCGACATAGCTCAGCGAGTCGCGAACTGAAGTGGAAATGGGCGGGGCACATAGTTCGAAGAGTTAATAGTCGTTAGGGTCTCAAGGTGCTGGAGTGGCGACCCCGCACCGGGAAGCGCAGTGTTGGCAGACCCCCCACCAGGTGGACCGACGACATCAAACGAGTCGCAGGGAGCCGCTGGATGCAAGCGGCGCAAGACCAAAGCCTGTGGAAGTCCATGCAGGTGACCTTTGTCCAGCAGTGGACGTCTATAGGTTGATAAAGAAGAAGAAGAAATGAGAGTTGAGTTGAGTGGAGTATTGCTCTCACCTTTGAGCTGGAGCACCTCAGTATCAACTCCTTCCATTTGATCGGATTCAAAAGAGCAGTTCGGCTTGTGGACAATCCCAAATTAATCAGCTCGGTGGAAGCCTAGAGCACCGCACAGGTGTAAGCCCTCTTTGCGTATTCCACCGGCTATTTATCGGGGAGTATTCTGATGAGCTATTTGACCTTATCCCTCTCTCTTCTACAACTGCACCGCACGCTACCGAATACAATTTCACCCTCACTAGTCACTACCCGGTACTCGGTATATCCCTGCGAGATCAAATCAGAAATGAGGAGATCCGTAGGAGAACCAAAGACAACGTCAGCAAAGCTCAGCAAGTCGCGAAACTGAAGTGGAGATGGGCGGGGCACATAGTTCGAAGAGCTGATGGTCGTTGGGGTCCCAAGGTGCTGGAGTGGCGACCCCGCACCGGGAAGCGCAGTGTTGGCAGACCCCCCACCAGGTGGACCGACGACATCAAACGAGTCGCAGGGAGCCGCTGGATGCAAGCGGCGCAAGACCGAAGCATGTGGAAGTCCATGCAGGAGACCTTGATCCAGCAGTGGACGTCTATACGTTGATAAAGAAGTAGAAGAATTTACTACCTGGGTGCCTGGAGCACTTCGACTATCTGCTGTGCCAGATCTTCGACGGTGTTCCCACTTCATTAAAACATGTGGATATTCAAGGGGCGGACCAACAAATTTTTGAAAAGCCGACAACGCATTGGTGGTGCCTCTGGTGCTACAAATGTTTATGGGCGGCGGTAATCACTTGACATCAGTCGGAATACCGTAATATAGATAGCAGATAGCAGTCGGATAAAATATATTATTATACTTTTTTTTGTATATAGACTAGCACTTGACTGCAATCTCACCTAATGGTAAGTGAAGATGCAGCCTAAGATGGATTGTGCAAAAACACAGCAGAGGTTCTGATCAAAACATCCATACGTGGGAGTGGCTTTAATATAAAAGAGATACTACAGCTTCTAATGAACTATCACAATACCTATTCAAACTATGTTTATTTAAACAAATATCCTTAAACAATACTAATTTTATAAGACAACATAACAAATAATTTCTTTAAATAAATAACAATTTCATCAGAGTATGCCTCTACCATCATCCAAATAACTTTTACATACAGTGGAAATTACCCATATTGTAACTTAAACGTGAACATAAATATTATATTATATTATATATTATATACATAAATACATAGGATATTAGTAAAATAACAACCTAATAATCTTTTATTTTATTTAGTAGTACTTTTAAGTTTTTTTTTATTACGGGATAGGCTTGCGCTGGAAAGCGCGATGAGGTCTAGGTTGGAGCGCGCTTGCCTAGAAAATGCCTATTCACTCTTGCCTTGAAGATACTGAGGTTATACGTGGCCGGAAACACAGATGTTGGAAGTGCGTTCCACACCTTAGCGGTTCGACTCAGTATGTATCTATTACTTAAAAGAATTAATAACGACTATAATAATATTATCTTCAAAATGGTCAAGACTTGGATGACTGACACAACATCGAAAAGAATGGCGCATGCACATGAGGAGACCTATGTCCAACGATGGACGAAGTGCAGGGCTGGCAAAAGAAAAGAAGCAGATATAAGAAATAACTGTTTGGCCCTAAATTCATTAAAAATATAGGGATTATTTTATGCGGGAGGTAAGCATCCCTACTACCCCTAATAATATTATAAATTCGAAAGTGTTTGCTTACTGGAAAAAGCTAGTAGTATACTACTCCCTAGCTAGTAGTAAACCAATTAGTAGTAATCGAAAGTATGTGGACGTAATTGCTAATAACCAACAAACTTCTTATTGGTTTTCAATACATTTTCACTAGCATTTAGAAATTAGAACTTCTCACGTGGAAGGTTTTAATTAATCAAAACAGTCTCGTTTAGTCGAAATGAATAGGTAGAGTGTTGAGAGAGATTAAGGAGTTAGCTAGTTAACATTTATATAGGAACCTTTGTCAAGAGACGCTCCTATCTTTTGATGAAATCCACTCAGCACTCTTTGAAATTATCGCGTTAGAAACTAGCAAGATGGAGTGTTTACTTTTCTTCTCTTCTGTGTATGTTTACTTGTTTCCTATTAGCCCATTTTCAGGTCCTCCGTTACTGCGTGATTGCAGAACCAACCAACAAATTAACAAACAAACACACTTCCACATTTATAATAATTGATAATAATTTTTCCCATTTTAGGTATAATTTTTCCTTAAATGTAAAAAATGACCCAGCCGTTATAAGCTCGGACCTTATTGGCGCCTGACTAGCTTTTACAAACTTTCGTTTTATATCTTGCAAGTCCTTGCAGCTAATTACCACGTTTCAGCACCCTACCTGTACACCTATTAGCCACAACACACATTCAACACATTCACATATTCAACACAAAAACACATCGTGCCTTTATAGATAACGTAGGGTTCAGCAGTACGTACTAAGCCATTTTCTTGCCTTTTTTGGAGTTTTTGGAGTTTATTGGAGTTTATTGGAGATTACTCCTTAAGAATCGATTTTAGGCGCCCGGTATGAGAAAAATTTGAGGTGTAAAATCTACTTATGAATGACCTTGTTACGTTTTTATGACAGCGTTATTACAAACACGTAGGTCAGCGCCATCTTTCGGCTTATGTGTAAACTATTTCGAATAGGAACTCTGTTGTACGCCCTAAAACCCTGCGACAGCACTGCTTACATAATAGTTCGAGCTATTTACAATAGATGGCTGTATTTGATATTAACTAGCACAAATACTATAAAGTAAACTCCAGTCGTGCGTCGCAGCTGACATACACACTTTTTTTTCTTTTAAAAAGAATTTCAGCCAAGCTGAAGTCGAATACTATCCTCCTATTCTTTTCAAATAAGTGGAAAGCTTGTGCTAGGAGTGGCTAAGACGTAAATGAGTTCAACGGGTTGGATTCGAACTTGCGACCTTTCAGTTTTCAGTCCGCATCCGCATCTTTAACCGTTGAAGGCTTCGAGATTTCTGCAGTAGCGTTGCTTTCGCATTCTATTTAAAACAGGTGTTTTTTGGCCGCAAGTAATGATAGTAATATTTGCATAATTATGCTTTCGAGCAAGTTACGTATTCTCAAAACTTAAAAAAAAATACTTTTAAAAAACGGACTTTTAACTCCCAAAAATTTATTGGTGAACCTACATAAAAAAAAAGATTCCAACGAATTGATAACCTCCTCATTTTTTGAAGTAGGTTAAAAATATCCAAAGCTTTAGTACGAGGTAAGGCAGGTAGGTATCTAAAGTCAGATAGAATATAAAGTGCTACATATCAATAAAAAAAATATCGATGTCCAATAAAAGTGCCATCTTCGGAATGAGTATCGGAGGCCGTAAGTCGATTGCGTGTCCATCAAACTCTAATATCCTATCGTGTGAAGAAAACCTCTGACCGCCCCTTCCACTGAGGCTGGGGAGCCAGTACCATACCAACCACGTCGTAGCGCGGACGTCGGCTAACGACGAACGAATTCCCGCCATACGCAAAGGAAAATCTTAAACGGACGAAATCACGAAACCTCAACCAAAGAAAACAATGGATGACATGTTCAAAGGTATTTAATTTTTTCTAATTTTTTAACTACCACATAAGACATAATCTGTCGTGAGATGTAAACAATTCAACATCGCGTAGCTTCGGAAAATGTGTGGCGTGTTTTCTGTATTTTTCTTTAAGCTGGCTTACACTGGTTGATTGGTTTGGTCAGTTCGGAAAAACGATCCCGATCGATTATTTATTTATTTATTTATTTTACCACGTCTTGATTGGATTCGTGTGGTTTTATGAGTAGTTAAGTGTGTTATTGGATTTTTCTTTTCAGTATTACAACGTATTCATGTTAATTTTTTGATTTTAATAATACAAGTTTTCAGAATTTACTATGCAAATTTTCTAATTTCTTTATACATTATAGTAATCTGAGGAATAAAAACGTTCTGATAATCATTTAACGTTAACTTGGCACGGTTGACCTTAATTAACTAAAAAGTTTTCAGGAATAAATAAGTTATAATTCGTTCTATAGTTTTTGTATCGGAAATATCTCAAAATAACTCTTTTTTCTTCTCTTACCTTAATTTTAATCTTATTTATATAAACAGGGTATAAAATATTAAACGTCTTTATTGGTGGTAAAAGTAGGTAATGACGCCTAAGTAATAAAATCAAAATCTTTGAAATTGCATATTTTGGGGAAAATTTGTTTTTGTTGTTTTTCAGCTGAACCGACTTCAAAACAGGAGGAGGTATTCAATTCGTCGGAATCTTTCTATATGTATATCCACAGATTACTCGAAGACGCCTGATTTGGAACTTCTTTATTGTTTCAAAGGGTATACTTCTCAGGTTGTTCCATTTAAATTTTATCGAAATCAGTCGAGCGGTTTTTAAATCATTAATAAATTTTATACTTTGTTGTGGCGCCGGCGTTTGAAGACGGTTTTTTAAAAAGAATTTTATCCCTTCTAGGGGTGTAATTTTTAAAAACTTACTTATTCCAAATCAACGCCTGTAATTTTTTGGAGTATGTTTTTCTTTGTTTTCTAAATTTTCCCGAATAATTTTTGAACTTAATGTAACCCGCCAGTGTAGAAACAGCGTAACATTTGGCCGTGGATTCGAGATGACGGTTGTAAGTTCAATTTGTTTACGGCGTGGAGCTTGCCTTTTTCTCCTTCGTTTGTTTATTTTACAACAATAAAACTTTTATATACACTTTGAGGTTTCGTTCGCTTTGAGATTTCCAAGACGTCTATTTTCCTGCGTATTTTAAGACGACTTTATTTGTACTAGTAGCTATAATGGCTAGAATGCGTGTTGGATAAACGATGTTGTTGGGTATTTACACAGATTCACACCAATTTACTGCTATCCGAACAAGACATGTATGTACAGATAGCTATTATGACGTAGGCATCCGCTAAGAAAGCAACTTTGAAAATTTTAATAAAATAGGGGGTTGAAAAATCGAACATAACGTGAGCGAAGCCGCGGGCAAAGGCTAGTTTATTTATATATCCTGATCGTATCATATTTTTCGAAGTGGCGATAAGTTTTTAAAAATCCCACGGGAACTCCCACTTTATTCTTCCTGGATAAAAGTAACTTATGACACTCCGAGGATTCAATTTTATCCATGCATAAATCATGACGATCCGTTGCTCCAGTGCTGCGTGATTTAAGGACAAACCAACTATCCGCGGCTGTAGCCTACTGTAACATACTTTTATATTTTTAATTACTTTCATTCATTCATTCATTCACTTTAACTTTTAACTCAACGCAGGCTCACTGCTGAGTATTATAGTTTTCCTTTCAACCCATCGCAGACTCATTACTGAGTACTATAGTTCTCCTTTCAACCCATCGCAGGCTCACTATTGAGTATTATATTTCTGCTTTCTCATTAGAAGGGTTTTGAACATGGTCCAAGTGCTCGCCAAGTGTGGATTGGCGGACTTTTAACACACTATTGAAAACATTATGGAGATCTCTCAGGCATGCGGTTTCTCACGATGTTTTCATTCACCTTGATTACTTTACCCTAACGTTTTTTACTTTCATAGTTATAAATTAAAGAATTGAAAAGCAGTAGTATTACAAACTCGTCCAAACTGTCACCCCCTAATAATACGTTACGTTTTAATTCTGAACTTTAAGCTTGATGATGTGAGCACTGGTTGCTTCTTTATTGCCTCGACTATAATAATACCGAACGAACGGTTGTGCCGGGCCCTTTGTATTGCTCACGTTTAAAAGGGGATATACGAGCCCTTTAGGTACAGCTCCCATGATTTGGGATGAGAAACCAGGACAGACAAAATATATATATAAAGTAGAATCAATAATCCAGTAGAGTGAAATGACAGTTGCCAATGTCACTTGTAATAATAGAAAGCACGTATAGAAATATTTAAGATCTATTTTTGGTACTAAAAGTTGTTTTATCATCAGTGTAGGTCGACAAAGACGAGATCAGATTTTTCGCTATTCAAAATATTTTTGTATTAATTATAAAATACACAATTTGGGAATTTTCTTGGTAAATAAAAAAATGTTATAATTCGTACACGACGTAATGTGTAAGTGATTAATGTGGATCCTTTAGTCACAACACTATTTTATTTTCATCATCAACTGACAACACTGTAAATGTCAATTCTCTCTACTGAATTATTGATTCTACTTTAGCATAACATTTATTGTTTTAATTGTAATTTATGTCAGTTATTTTGTCTAATGCGAGGCTTTGGCCGTGTTTAGATACCAACCTACCGTCAAAAACGTAGTGTCAAGAATAGGCTATTTGACTACTTTTAGAAAATCATCTTAAATTGTTAATAATGCTATGCTGAAGCTAACGAAACATATATTTCGGCATAATTTTCATTATTTTTCATAAAAATCGAGAAATAAATTCAAAAAAATAAATTGCCGCCGAAACGTTCCATTTGCTCTCATGACGTAACAGTTCACATTTCAAACAATGACAATTTTATAATATGTGTTTAGGCCGCGTGTCGCATACTATTTGGTATTTAATAAAATAGTAACGATGAAAAACAGACGAAATTAGCCTATTACGCCGCACAAACACGTCGAAATGTATTGACAAAATGAGAATTCCATAGGTGGTTTGGACTGTGACGTCATTCGAGATCACGGAACGTTTTCGATCACGTGACCATGGCCAGAATTATAGCAATTTTAACTAATGTTTTCTAATTAAATAAAGCTTTATTTTTTAGTTTTGTCGTATGGAATAATGTTTTTAGATAATAATCTTTTAGGATGACACCAGTTGAAACGATATTTTTATTATAGTCAAATACCCTATTATCTTGGAACGCTAAATTCAGCGTTCCAGTATGATAGCATATAGTTAACTGATTAGTGGTATGGGTTTAATTAACACTGCCAATAAGTATGATACCAGTGCGGTTAGTCCAAGTTTTAATTTGTTTGATCGTAATAGTAAACGATGACATAAGCATCAAAGTAAAATGAACCATAATGATATCGATTTAAAGTCACAAATTTAATAAAGATGATTTTAATTTGGAGCGTTTTAATTACGTATATGTATAAGAATTGAGCTCTAACTCAATACTGTTATGGTTTATTTTACTTTTCTACTAATATCATCGTTTCCTTTATATAGTTAACTGTCAAATCTTGTATTAAGCGTACAATTTTCATCATACCTAAACCAACTCCTAAGTTGGAGTCTTTTTACGTAGGCATCCCCTAAATGCAATCCCTTATCCAATATCATTCCATCTTTAGGTGTTCCTTATAGTTTCGTGAAAACAAAATTGACATCAAACGTCACCTACTTAGCTTAAGTAGTCCGTAAAAGTTAAAGAACGTAGGTGAAAACGGACATAAATACATTAAGTCTAGATACTACGATGATATTATAATTTGTGACTCCATCCTATATCAGTATATTTTTTGAAAATCATTTTGGAACTCTTTGATTTTCCGAGGTAAAATTTCTTGCATCCGTTTCCGTAATTGCATTGTGTGTTTGTGATACTACTAATACCTAGAATTAGATGTAGAGATCTTAAACTGGAGAAATCCTGGTTTAACTCTAAAGTGTGTTAAACCTTCTAATATAGTAACAATAGGACAGCGCGGTGTTCCATGCTATGATGGGGTAATGCAAGGGGGTACGATGGGCCCCCTTTATTTAAAGCTTGATATTGTTCCAATTTATTAGCTATTCTATTCGGTATCTTATCAATAGGCACTGGGATTTATTTATTTGTAGCATGAGTTTACTCAGTTTAATTTGAGCTTATAGTGCGATAAAAATACGTTAGTTTGTGCTTTGTAAAAGCTTTGTCTTTAATAGAGGAAACTTTTATGACTCTGTAACTAAACTAATAGTTTATACAAGTTCGCCTTCTTTTTATACTTGTCCCAGCCCAGTGGAACTTATAAATAAGTATACATTTAGGAATCAATTATATGTACGTTCTTTTTAGTTCGTATATTGTGTTGCTATCCTTAACTTTCGTTTCTAGATTTTTCCTAAGCTATAGAGGAATTTATTAATATTATTACTGTGCGATGTTACGGAACCGTTTTATGCGTAAGTCTATTTCACACTCGGCCGGTTTTATTTTAAAACACCAATTCTTCTGTCAGCTGAAATCGCACTTACAATTTTTATCGGCACGAGTGCTGTATCTCAGTGATTGTTTATTATTGTGTAGCCTAAGCTGGGCTAATTTCACAATCTTTCCTGCGTAGAGAGTTTGTGCTTGTTTAATTAACCTTCTAAGATTGAGTGGTTTTCAACTACTATTCCGTATCCCGTATTCCGTATCTGGGCTACTTTCTGTCTGCCCGTCTTAACATGTGTTGAATTATAGTCATGTATGATTTTGTGGAACTTCCCCTCATTGTGGATTTGTGGAAACACTGCATATAAAGCATAATATTTATTATATTGTAAACTTGTTTAGAAAAGAGCAACTGCCGAGTTTCTTGCTGGTTCTTCTCGGCAGGAACGGAATTCCGAACCAGTGATAGACTCATCGACGATTCAAAAGCACTTGTAAAAAAAGTTTATTTGAATAAAAAAACATTTCTATTCTAATCTATTGGCTGTAGTAGTTATAGTGGACTGTCTTGATATGTCTAAAGGAGGAGTGTGTCAAGTACTGTGACTAAATAGAAACTGCACTAACCTTAAATTCACTCCGAATGAGGTTATCGCAAAAGCCACACCTTACAGGGGTACCAGTATCAACTTACAAAGGTACGGTATCTTTACGTTAGTGTGCTATAGAACTGTCTAAAATTGATTGCTCCATTGTGACAATCGTAATCACTTCTGATTAGTTGAATTTATGGGGTTCATGCTGTATCTGGTCAATCACATTTGTAGCAACCATTTTTAGACACTGCCACAACTGACTCGCTTTTGGCCGCTTTTATTTGTGATAAAACTTCAAAGCTCAAAGAAATAGTTTCCAACA
Organism: Oeneis ivallda; assembly: GCA_029955525.1. NCBI lineage: Eukaryota > Metazoa > Arthropoda > Insecta > Lepidoptera > Nymphalidae > Oeneis > Oeneis ivallda. The sequence goes on along the minus strand of JARPMR010000012.1, from coordinate 4,157,541 downwards.
ACAGACTACTTTCATTTGTTAGGCATTTAATTGTTATCTTCAACGGTTTGTTTTCAGTCCGGACCTGTTTTAATTAACATAATAATAACCACCTTGACTATATCGTTGCAATGGTCATGGAAAGGGTTCCTTTGAAGAGCGCCCTAGCTTAGTTGTAGAAAATAAGAACCTCTATGAATATTACACAATAATTATGCTATAATATCTTCACATACAAGAATAAATTTACACCAACTGAATATAGGTCTATGCAAATAAAATGGGATTAACAATACTGGTCAATTAGAAATATATTTTAGGACGCTTTATTATAGATATTGAGCACAAAATATTTTTTTTTAATTTTGTTCATCTGTCTATCTGTTTGCTTGTCTGTCTGTTTGTCTGTGTGCGCATCACGCGAAAACTACCAAACGGATTTAATTCAAGGTTTTCATACTTGCGTCTATTGTCGTGTTTTTTGCAATTTACATACAAATCTTAAGACAACGTGTTAAGGTGAAATAGTTGTTTACATAAACCCTCGAAGCTGTGAATTTTTAACATAATTTCGACGTTCTATGTTGTTGGACGTCATAAATATTAAATGTGATCGTGGGCTCTAGCACGGCCAAACGAAGATGAAGCGTTAGTGAGGCAGCGGGTCGGAGCGAAATTTGCGATTCAATGAGACCGTATCGAGCCTCAACAACAATCGCATATTGAACATGCCATTGTGTGGGACACACTCCTGGGTTACATAACGCCGCCAACAATAAAGCTGTGTCTCCACCAAGAAAAAATTGCCAACTTTTGTGTTGTCAACACGTGTTGGTGACAAAAGTTTCTGTAATTACCTTGCGCTACCAACAAAAATTGTAAACAAATGTCGGGAATCGTGTTTCCGTTGTTGGCATCCACCATCCATCCATCAGCCTGTATTCGTCCACTGCTGGACATAGGCCTTTCCGAGAGCGCGTCACCAAACACGCTCCTCCGCCTTCCTCATCCAACCGCTTCCCGCCACCTTCTTAAGGTCATCAGTCCAGCGAGATGGAGGTTGGAGTTTTTGGCAGTAAACTTGTACTAGTAAACCAAAAGAACGCGCTTGTTGCCAATATTCATGTCACAGGTGCCTAAATATGGCCGTCCCTGGACAGCGGTCCCGAGGCCGGCCAAAGAAACGGTGGATTGAAATCGCACAGGCAGATGCACGTGCCAATAGTCTTCGTAAAGAGGATGCTTTAGATCGTGCAAAGTGGAGGAAACTTAGCAGGAAAGCGGACCCTGGCGTATGCCGGGACAAACGCTAGGAAGAAGAAGAAGAAGAAACATGTCTCGACGCGTGATGTGGACAATTTAACCATCCACTTACTTTTCTTCCTTCAAGACTTGGCTTAAAATAAAGCTTAAAATAATAAATACTGCGACTGCCTGCAGTAGTATATTATAGTGCAGTAGTCATCGTTGCTTGAAGACATTTTGCCAACAATACTGGTGGAGGCAGCTGGTAGTCAACTGAAATGTTTCTCAAATTGCTGGCGATTTTGGCGAAACCCATTGGAAACAAACCTTGGTGAATTTTTGGAGAGTTGCAAAGAGAATAAAGAAGTTGCCAACAATTTCAGTGGAAACGCACCTTTATACTTCCATCTAAAGATTCTACATAAACTTGACTAGCCTTTGACAGACACTTCGTCCGCAGATTTATATAAATAAATAAAAAGAAGCGTATATGTCACTCTCGACTATCATAATCATCATCATGAGCAACCCAATAACATCTAACTACTGAGCGCAGGTTTCCTCTCAGAGAAGGGTTATAGGCCATAGTCTACCACGCTGGCCCAATGCAAATTGGTAGACTTCAGACGCATTTGAAAAAATTATGGTGAACTCTCAGGCATGCAAGTTTCCTCACGATGTTTTCCTTCACCGTTGAAGCATGAGATATTTGCTTTTTTTTTTGCTTTGCTTATTTCACGTTGTATTAGGTTTTAAAAATCCTAAAGTTGTTTTTATTTATTTATAAATAAAAAACCTTTGTTTCCCGGGATAAAAAGGAGCCGTATGTTACTCTACAGGTCCTCGACTATACACATGCACCCCGTTGATCATTTCTCGATTGCTGCATGATTGAAGAACAAATGTATAATTACCTTCTACGTTACAGTTCACGATAGTTTACGTTCTTATTTATTTTTACAGTCTTATAAGTGGGAAGTCCCAGGTTTGATTCCCGGTAAAAATCAAAACAAAACCTACCCAACTAGCAAGACGTACCACCATTCAGCGTTCCGATACGAATTCGCGTAACCGATTTGGTTTATGGTTCCAAATAAACTCTCATAAGTACACTTCTAAATTAGCACGCATTCGTTTTAGACAGCATCGGCACTTATCCCTACCAGTAGGGGTAAGTGGAAATTTCCACTCTTACTCACCACTCTTGGTAGGGACAACTGCAATAGACCAAATACGCCATATTCATAGTCAAACAGTTTCATAAACGAACACTTTTGTAATATAGAAAAACTTAAGTGGCACTCGGGGACTGCCACGGTAAAGCTATTGCATAGCATTTTTTATCAACTTATGCAATTATAATATTTATGCAATATTTAAAAAAATAAAATAAAAAACAAACAAACAAGAAAAGCGAACTGTCACTACTTCGCGAGTGAGATTCGAACCTGCGACATCATCAAAGAAAGCGGTCGCTCGCCCACTGCGCCAAATAGAGCTACTTGAGAACCTCTAAAATGTTGAACGCTTACTGAACGACGGTGTTAGGTATTTTTCGTTACGGAATTTCTTGATTGTCGCCGCGCTCAAACGGTTTGTCCTAGTTCAAAGCCCGCGATAAAAGCTATGCAATAGCTTAAAAAACAAATTATGCAGTCTGCCTGCTCGTCGTAGCTCTATATTTCTGTGACCGAAGCTCTATACAGATATTATGCTGTTAACATTAGCATATCGGAGACGCGGATTCATAATTGAGATTTTCCCCCTAACAAATATCGCTCAACGCGACTAGAGGTTTTCCAATTTCACTTCAAAAAGGTAGGACACGTCATGTGATTGAGAAAAGTGCTAGGCAGTGAGATACTAAGAAAAGTATTAAATAGGCAGCTCAGAACAAGGTAACGTGTAGTGTTCTAATTAAAGTGACCTAACATTACCTACTCAGTGAAGGCGAGCCAGACTTGTATGCACATTTATACGTTTACTGCATCAGAACAACAGTTTATTTATAGCTTTGATCAATAATAATTTACTACACACATCAAAAGTGTCTAGGGATCAACATATATTTTTGCAATAACTTTTCTCCTGATTGATATTAATTAAAATTTTCTTTAAGGATTCATCAAATAAAGTGTTTTCGTTTGTCACAGTAACGATAAACCAAGTCACCTTTGCATTAATAAAGAAATTTGCCATTTTCCTAATAAAGGGATTTTTGACATTTGAACCACTAACATTAAAGTTCGAAAAAAGACTGAAATAACAGTTTTCTTTAAAATTTTATTGGGTAACTTAAACAATTAATAATCCGTGTTTCTACCGCGAACACTAACAACACAAGAACATCGGTTTGGCATACTCAAAATGAGTTCATCCAAATCACGCTGTGGAATGGCCGCCCATGTTCGTTGCAACAACAAAAAAAGGTCTTCTTGCCACTGGATACCCTCCATATTCGGCAGAGCTCTTCTCTGTAGCATATCCCATGCATGCTCAATCGGGTTCAAGTCTGGCGACTGAGCAGGCCAGGGCAGGACATTGATGTTAGCTGCGGCGAGAGTCTGTCTTACAACTCTTGCGGTGTGCGGTCGTGCATTATCATGCATTAGCTGAAATATGGGACCGATTTGCACTTGTAGAGGAACGATGACGTCTGATACAATCGTCTCAGCATAAATTTGAGCGTTGAGGTTGCCTCTGATCCAAATCAACTCAGTTCTTCCGCCGATCCAAATACCCGCCCATACCATGATGGTTCCACCACTATAAGGATGGACTTCCTGGCAGGATTTTAATCGCTGTTGGCGTCCAGGGGTTCTCCAGTGTCGTATACGTCTTGTATCCGGTCTCATACCAAAACGAGACTCATCAGAAAAGCACACGAAACGCCATTGTTCTTCTGCCCAATTTCTGTGTTCAAGAGCCCATTGATATCGAATCCTACGATTGTGCATTGCTATAGGTGGTACCCGTAGCGGTCTTCGGGAATGAAGGTTCACTTCATGCAAGCGGTTTCTGACTGTTTGGTCGCTAATTAAGTTCCCTGAAGAGTGATGAAGCCTCACGGCTAACATCATGGCGGTTATTGTTGGAGCTCTTCGAGTTAAGATTTGAATGTATCGGTCTTGTCTCCGTGTGGTGCAGCGATACCGTCCTCCATGGCGCTCAGCCACGGTACCAGTGCTTCGGTAACGTGTCCAAAGTCGACTGATAACACTCTGACTTGTATTCAGAGCTAAAGCCACAGTACGTTGCCGGGAACCAGCTTCTATCATTCCCACGGCTCTGAGCATTTCTTCCCTGCTTAAATGACGTCGCCGCTCCATAATAACGTTGGTTTTAATCAGTAGTAGGGAAACAGTAGCACTAATAATGTCTTCAATGCGTTGTATGTTTTTATAGGGAAAATATTGACAGCTGATTTTCATCTTTTACTCGAATTTGATTGACAGTTCCTGATTCAAATTATGAAATGCACCAAAAAGGATCCATATAAATTTATAAAATCATAAATTTATTACAAAGCCACATCTCAATCTCAAGAAATCCGCATAAAAATGCTTGATCCCTAGACACTTTTGATGTGTTTATTATGAACTGTCAATCGTGAAGACGAGTTAGTAATAATTAAGTTGTCTGATGCCCGTACCCTTATAAAAATGTAAACTATGTAAACTATTATGAACTGTCAATCGTGAAGACGAGTTAGTAATAATTAAGTTGTCTGATGCCCGTACCCTTATAAAAATGTAAACTTAATGAGATTTTTTTTGATTCTGAGGTGCGATTGTCTAGAGTTATTCCATTGATCGTAATCGTATTCGACGATATTCGAGAGCGTCAAAGTAAAATAAACCATAACGGCATTGAATTAGCGCTCAATTTCGTGTGTGCATTCTTATACGTTTAGGTATCTACGATACGCTCCATAACGCCCCATGTTAAAATCGGTTTTACTGAATTTGTGACTTTAACTCAATACCATCAAGGATTATTTTAATTGACGCTAATGTATCGAACCGAACGCATGGAATACGAATACGATGAATGGAATACCTTTTAGACAAATAAATTGGGCGAAATCGTCAACATATTATCAATTTTAAGCTCGGATAAGACTTATATAGGTAGGTAGAGATACTATATTATAAGATCCTACTAATATTAAAAATGCGAAAGTTTGTGAGGATGTATGGATGAATGTTTGGATGGATGTTTGTTACTCTATAACTCCACAACGCAAGAACCGATTTGGCTGATATTTGGAAAAGAGATAGCTCATACCCAGGATTAACACATAGGCTACTTTTTATCCCGGAAAATTACAGAGTTCCCGCGGGAATTAAAAAAAACCTTAATCCACGCGGACGAAGTCGCGGGCATCATCTAGTGATTTCATATTGTACGGTCGACATTGAAAAATTCTGGACCTTGCGCGACGTTATAAGAGCTTTAGCTACGAAATATAATGTACTACGTAGTAGGTGTATATTATGTACACTACTTTATATGACACGCGTCCTTCGGGACATGTGTGCTGATGCGATGTGGGACGTGGATTCCCACACCAAATATACTAATTTAACTCAACTATTTATCTCATCATTACACCGAATAAGTTTATACGTCTGAAATATGTTTGTAATCCCACCAAAAACATTTTCATGTAAAATGTTGCCACGACTCTCGAGATTATAATGGTTCGCACTGTCAAAAAGATATCAGATCACACGTAGAGCCGTGCGCAACGCCTAAAACTGCAACCTTTATTTCGGTTTCGGTTTCGGGTACGATCTTAGACACATATCTGATTTTTTGGAGCTTTATGCGTTTTAAGTTGACAGTTTCGGCGATTGAAGTTGATTCGTGTGCGCAGCGCCTAAACTGCGGCCTCCTATATTTCTTACTTTCTGGAGTTATATTATGCGTTTTAGGGCTGACTTCACAAATGTAAAATAATTATTTTTCAAGCGTAAGTTTGATATTTAGACAGATTTTCTAAAACTGTCAAAACGCCCAAATTATACTTCGGTTAAACGTCAATCGATTTTGGTGAAATCGGCACTTTAGCTATTAAATATGTATTGCTTTAACGATGAAAGAAAATATCGTGAGCGTACTAGTATAGCGTACTACTTACCTACATGCCCTATCGTGGCTTGACAAATCTCAGATCTACGTTCCCTACACTCTCAGCCGGGTGGGCACTTACGGAACAATGGCTGAACGCGTCACGTGGTGTTAATTAATAGGAAGTCATAAGAATCCCGCGAAGGAAGTGCCTCGGAAAGTATATGGGCTTAAGGGGCCTCATTTCCTGACTCACCACGCCGCTCGGCTTGTGTTGCGTAAAAAAATTAAAAAAACTTCTCAAGACCTGGTTGGAAGACGGATGTGCACAATTTTTTTTAATTTATTGGCCTTGGCTAGGAATAAAATGCCGGATTTAACTGACCCTACCAAAAATTTAGTTTCAGGTAAGGGCTTATCTACCAGAAATTTTAAGCCGCACGTTTTTAAAAAACTGCTGAATAAGGGACTGTATATTACCCGATTGAAGCAGTGATAGCCTAGTGGTTAGGACTGTGGTCTCCTATTCGAGGGGTCGCAGGTTCGATCCCAGGTACCTTTGACTTTTCGGAGTCGTGCGTCTAAGCAATTAAATATCACTTGCTTCAACGGTGAAGGAAAACATCGTGAGGAAACCTGCACACCTGAGAGTTCTTCATAATGTTCTCTTAAGGTGTGTGAAGTCCACCAATTCGCATTGGGCCAGCGTGGTGGACTATGGCCTATAACCCTTCTCTGAGAGGATGATCTGCGCTCAGTAGCAAGCCGTTGATGGGTTGCTAATGATAATGAATGATGATGATTACCCCATTATGGCAAAGTCTGTGTATGTAAGTACCTATATAAGAATGATGAAAATGCGGCTGTCTGCTACCTTTTCTCGACTCAAAAATTGCACCGATCTTGAAGAAATGTCTTAGTCTTTGTCTTGAGCCTTTAGTCTCTTGCCAGGGATTGCATACCTTTTTTGCATTCTGTTGTCGAAATTATCGAAATATAAATCTTACTTGAGGACGTGCCGAGGAATAACAAAACGAACTTACGGAAACAAAGTTTGGGATGACGAATTATTTTTTACGATCTTTGCACTGTCATCTTTGCCTTCCTCTTACTATTTTAAAATTTTATCAACAACATTCATCACTTTTGTAAAGATCCCTTTGTTTATCGAATTTAAATTGAAGATTGTTTTAAAATAAATAAAACGTGGTTTTAGAATCAGTCAAAGACGTTTTTGGTATGATTACCTATAGTATAATTTTCAAAGATTTGATGTTTGGCAAATGGTTTTTTGTGTAAATCTAATTCATCTAATATGTAAGAACAAGAAATGAGCAAATTATCTAAGGCAGCTGTTTTTTTTTTTGTTGTTTTTATTCGCCCTCTTCAGGACAAGCAAATATCCATGACCATGACAGCCTATTCAGACAAAAGATTTGTTGAGTTTTTTTTGTCATTTTTTATTTATTTATTTTATTGCCCAAAAATGGTACAAAAGGCGGACTTAATGCTAAAGCATTTTCTACCAGTCAACCTTGAGATGTGTGACAACACTTGCTGGTGTGCAAAAGAGTAGGGTAAAAAGAGTATAATATATTATAAATATATAATATATAAATATTTTGAATATAATAATATACATATAATATACATAATTATATACAAACAGGTACCTAAATATATTACATGATACATAATACATTACGTAACATGATACCGTACATATGAACTATAAAATTAGTATTAAATATAATAAATATAGAAAAAAGTCACAGACAGAGGTTACATGGTTTTGAGAAGATGATCCTTCACTTGCTGTTTAAATGAAAATTTTGAGTTTGCACTCCATATGGAATCGGGCAATGCATTCCACAGCCGAACTGCCTCCATTTCAAAAGAATAGGCCATGAAGCCGGTCTTGTACCTAGTGATCGCCAGACGATCATCCATTCGTTTATTTCCACTTTGTTTACTATTTTCAGAAGATTAAATACTCTGTTCCATATCAAATTCATCGACTTAAATAATTATAGACAAAAATTTCCATAGACTTTGCAGCTATGCCTACTGTGCGGCAAAAGCTGTAGTTAAGCGAAGTGAAAAGCTATTTGAAAAGCGGTTCTGCAATAAAAATAACATGTACATACTCGTACATCGCCATGAGGTTGTGACCTAATTGACTGCACCAACGATCTCTACGTACTATGGACTGCACGTATTAGATAGTTTGCGATTTAAGGCATTGGATGTAGCGGAGTTTGAGAGATGACTATACTGAAAAAATACTAGTAGAAACCGTAAATGTAGAAAGATAACATAAATGTAGAAGATTCTCTATTCAATTCTTTTTAATCCCGCTACTCCTTCTTATCTTAAAGAACGCTTTTCTTTTGCACCTGGCTGGCTATCTGAGGTCACACAATGACTATCGCCTCACCTTTATTCTTCTTTATTACTTGTCATGCCCGCTCCTATGGTCATTATTTTACTTGTCTTATAAGGCTACCATACTATGGAACTCCCTCCCCTTCGAAATTGTACACTCGAAATCACTCCCTATCTTCAAACAGCGTCTTTAAAATAATTTTATTTCTTTGAAGCTTTAAGGCGCGCTTGCATAACCCCGAGTTATCCTTTTAACCCAGAGTTAGCTGCTGTTTTGACAGATATCATATAAAGCTTCTGTCAAAATTACAAATTTAATCCTGGGTTAAGCCTAACCCGGCGCGCCTGCAAGCAGGTCTAAGTGTAATAATCTTTTTATTACTCAAAGGTAATAATAGATATGTATATATTTATATTTACATTATATATATTTATATATTGGCTTTATTTTATATTTATGGTATGAACATATTATATTATTATAATAATATTTATTTATTTATTGCATTATATTATGTCCTATTTTTTATTTTACTATAGTCTATTAGCTATTTATGCAACTGCATCGTAATGAGGGTAATTTTAATTCGAGTGCTGTTTTTTGATACGAGGCTTGCCGAGTATCAAAATAGGATAGTACGAGAATTAAAAATATGACTAATTACGTTCAGTTGCATACAAGATTTTATCTACGACAAGGAAGTAAAATCATCAACAAAATACGCCGTAGGCTCAATAAAGTAACAAAAAGTAACTCCGTAAGCCGCCACCAGCCGCCTGTGGCGCCTCTGTCAACAAAAAGTAACTCCGTAAGCCGCCACCAGCCGCCTGTGGCGCCTCTGTCATATGAACGGTACAAAAGTGCCAGAACTCAGAGCCTTAGCTTTAGGTACCCTATTTTAAGAAGATAACCATTTCGATTCAGCTCCCATACAACGAGCTGCATCGAAATGAGAAGCAAAACCGAAAGAGGGTTCATTTCGATTCAGCTGTCAAACTCGAAATTGGAACTTTTCGATGCTGGAGTAGATAATAGCTATTTATGCAACTGCATCGTAATGAGGGTCATTTTAATTCGAGTGCTGTTTTTTGATACGAGGCTTGCCGAGTATCAAAATAGGATAGTACGAGAATTAAAATGACTAATTACGTTCAGTTGCATACAAGATTTTATCTACGACAAGGAAAATAAAATCATTAACAAAATACGCCGTAGGCTCAATAAAGTAACAAAAAGTAACTCCGTAAGCCGCCACCAGCCGCCTGTGGCGCCTCTGTCAACAAAAAGTAACTCCGTAAGCCGCCACCAGCCGCTTATGGCGCCTCTGTCGTATGAACGGTACCAAAGTGCCAGAACTCAGAGCCTTAGCTTTAGGTATCCTATTTTAAGAAGATAACCATTTCGATTCAGCTCCCATACAACGAGCTGCATCGAAATGAGAAGTAAAACCGAAAGAGGGTTCATTTCGATTCAGCTGTCAAACTCGAAATTGGAACTTTTCGAAGTTGTAGTAGATAAAATATTTATCGGTATCAATATTGATATTATATTATAATGTATGTATTACAATAGCTAGTTTCAACTTTCCTCGATCTTAGCTTACACTATCCCATTTTCTTCTTTGACATTTTCCTCTCCAGACAAGGGTTGCCTGGAAGAGATTGCTTTTGCAATAAGGCCGCCTTTGCACCTTGTATTTATAATGTCATGTATTTCAACCTTTATTTCTTGTTGTGCATTAAAGAATTTTCTATTCTATTCTAAAAATAACTTGAAACGCATAATAAAAATATCAGATACAAAGAATAATCCAAACTTGGGAATACGCTGGATTAAGAAGATGCAACATTAAAAAGCAGATTTAAACAACTTAAATCCCTCTGCCATTTATTTGAAATATTATATTAAGCGACATTTTCATTATAACAATACGCTCACGCGTTTTATCTCTAGAAAGCTTTGCTAGAAAGCTACAAATGTTTAAGCTATAAATGTTAATTACAACTTACAAGCATTAAATTAACTTCCAAACAATGTCAGCATCATCATCATGGCTAACTTACACACATCGTAGACCCACTACCAGGGATAGATCTCCTCTCAGAATTACAAGATCCCGGGGAAAAAAGGCTATTACAACTACAATACTTATAAATAGTCAACCTGAAAGTCAGATGAGTGGACACAGTAATAATCGACTACACTTTAGCACACGCTTCTAGCTCAGTACTTGGGCCACACACCAAATGCCCCTGATTACTTTTCCAGATTCAATCCATACGAGGCAAAGTATTTACTTCTCTCAACATCTTTCTCTTGCAACATTCGAGTTAAATGATGTTAAAACGTTTATACATTTACAAGCTGACTTTGTTTAGAGTGTTTTGTCGATCCTTCTATACTAGTCAGTACTGCATTAAAGACGCAAGAAGCATCAGTGTTCAGTATAATAAGGCATACTGAATTCTGATTAGGTTACCTAAATACTGTAGTAAGTCAAACATGCTTACTGTTGCAAGAGTCCCCGATTAATTCGCATTTATAAGAGCTCGGGTTGCGGCCTTCTGATTCCACTTTCAATTGGTGAAATGTGAATGAGCGGAGGTATCCATCGGTTCATTATTATCGTTCATAGGTTGTTTTGTACTTGTAAGAGTAGGTATGGGTGATATAGGTTACATTTGATGCGAAGAAAATCAATAATGACAGATGTTACATCCAAATTTTCGTAATCGGGTTACAGTTTTTAAATTTTTTCTAACTAAGGGTCCTAGTTTAGACTTAGATCTGTCTTCTTCTTTGTCAACCGATAGAAGTCCACAGCTGCACAAAGGTCTCTTTCATCGACTTTCACCATAGACTAATGATATTTACTGAGGTTGAATTGTCAAAGACTTTCACAGGTCTCGGTCTTGCGCTGCCTGAACCAGCAGTGGCTCCCTGCAATTCGTTTAATGTCGTCAGTTCACCTAGTGGGGTCTATCAACACTGCGCTTCCCGGTGCGGGGTCATCACTCCAGCACCTTGGGATCCCGCCGACCATCAGCTCTTCGAACTATTTTATTCGTGTATCGTTTTAAATTACGAATTTAGAGTAATAGAACTTTGTGTTCGGTTAGCTTCTGCCTTGGCCCACGCAACAAATGCCTTTGATTACTTTCCAGATTTCAATCGAATACGAAACAGTGATTACTTTGTGGTCTGAGGCAGACTTGGCGCTCTATTTGCATACACTTTTATATTTTGAGCGTTTGTCTTTATACTTTGCAATTATTCGATACTGACGCCTTTCTCATTTACATCTTTTGATTAAACCCGGGAACGAACGTTTTTGTTTATTACTTACTTTGTTTTACTTGACATGTTTTGTCTTATAAACTTACGATAAAGCGTAAATTGTGTCTAAGTTCCGCTTTCAGCAACGTCGAGTGACGTTTAGCCGAGAAATAAATTGGGCGTTCTGACAGTTTTTGTATTGAAAATATGCCAAAAAAAACACGCTCGCTTATGACGGATATGCAATCGGCCCTAAGTCAAGAAAATGAAAATATTCTAGTGTAAGCAAATGAATCACCTTCATGATGCCTTTTTTAGGGTTCCGTACCAAAATGGTAAAAATGGAACCCTTAGTGTGAGACTTTCTCCGTCATAGTCTGTCACAGTCGATTATTTCAGTAACTATTAAAGCTATCAACATGAGATTTGGAATAGTGGTGTATAATAGTGGTCAATCATCATTAAAATAAAAAAAAATCGAAAATTATTTTTAGTTTTATTAAAAAAGGGGGAAAATCGGCGGTTTCAAAGTTCAAAGTAAAATAACTATACCGAGTGGGGTATCATATGAAAGGACTTTACCTGTGCATTCTAAAACAGTTTTTTATTGATTTCTATATAATATAATAGTTTTTGATTAATCGGCCAAAATGTCGAAAATAATACCGTTCCCCCCTTATCTCCGAAGTTTACCAATCGAAGTTTAATTAAAAAAAGGGGGAAAATCAGGAGTTTGAAATTTCAAAGTAAGATAACTGTACCGAGTGGGGTATCATATGAAAGGACTTTAGCTGTGCATTCTAAAACAGTTTTTTATTGATTTCTATATAATATAATAGTTTTTGATTAATCGGCCAAAATGTCGAAAAAAATACCGTTCCCCCCCTTATCTCCGAAGTTTACCAATCGAAGTTTAATTAAAAAAAGGGGGAAAATCAGGAGTTTGAAATTTCAAAGTAAGATAACTGTACCGAGTGGGGTATCATATGAAAGGACTTTACCTGTGCATTCTAAAACAGTTTTTTATTGATTTCTATATAATATAATAGTTTTTGATTAATCGGCCAAAATGTCGAAAAAAATACCGTTCCCCCCTTATCTCCGATTACATTTCATTACATACCAATCGAAAAATCAGAAATAGTTATGGTCAATAGAGGTTTATGTATATTTTACAGGAAACATAAAACCAGCGCTCTAACTAGCATAGTTTTTTTTTAATATTAACAATAAAAATCTACAAACAAAGTTAACGATAAATAAGCAAATTAATATAATATTATCGTTTTACTTTTACTTTTGGAGTACGGAACCCTCGGGCGAGTCCAACTCGCACTTGGCCGGTTTTTTTTACTTCCCATTTGCCTTTTATAACGAATCCCAGCCAAGGTCACTTAGTTGTAAAACTCATGAGGGAATCGAATCCGAGACTACTCGCTTTGAAGCCACGAAATAGATCTTATTGTTTAGTGTAAGATGTTTTACAGCCAATTACACTTGATTGACGAGCAAAGTGACGTAAGCAATAAACTTGTAACGCTGTTCACGTCTCATCTCGTCTTACAGCAATTGTAATAAAATGCGTTAATTGTACTCTTTACGTTTCTTCAACCGCTGGCCATTTTTTAGGGTTCCGTACCAAAATGGTAAAAATGGAACCCTTATGGTGAGACTTTCTCCGTCCGTCCGTCCGTCACAGTCGATTATTTCAGTAACCATTAAAGCTATCGACTTGAAATTTGGAATAGTTGTACTATATAATAGTGGCCAACATCACTGGAATAAAAAAAAATATATATTTTTAGTTTAATTAAAAAAAATATTTTTATATATAATAGTTTTTGATTAATCGGGCAAAATGTCGAAAAAAATACCTTCCCCCCTCACCATAATTATGATTCCCCATAGTTATGGTCAAAAGAGGTTTATGTATATTGTACAGGAAAAATAAACTAGCAAAGTTAACGATGAAGCAAATTAATATAATATTATCGTTTTACTTTTACTTTTGGAGTACGGAACCCTCGGTGCGCGAGTCCAACTCGCACTTGGCCGGTTTTTTATTATTGGTTTTACAAAATACACAAATGTGAAAAGGAACAAATTTTGTTGATGACGATGAAAATTTAAGTGGGCGACTTCTAACGCTGCACTTCCCTTTGAGCACCTTGGGACGTCAGTTCAGCTTTGCGATACATAAGCTATGTCGGTGACATCTGTTTCTTCTACTTCTTCTTCTGTATCAACCGATAGACGTCCATTGCTGGACTTAGGTCTCTTGCATGGACTTCCACAGCGCGGCCTGTGTCTTGTGCCGCCTGAATCCAGCGGCTGCCTGTGACACGTTTGATGTCATCGGTCCACCTAGTGGGGGGTCTGCTAACACTTTCTGCTTCCCGGTGTGGGGTTGCCACTAAAGAATCTTGGTACCCCAATGACCATCAGCTCTTCGAACTATATGTCCGCCCATTTCCACTTCAGCCTCTCCAACGGCTTGCCTTATTTCTGATTAAATCTCACAAGGATACCACATTATCACCAAGCATAGATATCTCCATCGCTGAGCGATCCTGAGCCTTCTTATGAGATCTGTAGTTAGGGAATGAATTTTTTTTTAATAAGTTACTTTATATCCTTATTATTTTCATTAACTGTACATAATGCAGTACTTGCCGAGAATACTAACTACATTTTGTAATTTTAATAATAACCATCGGTTAAAAGGAAAAAGCCTTATTTAGACTCCCAAAGTCGGTCGCCCACCTCGTTACCAACTCGGCTTGCTTAAGCATTCGATGTTAAAATTATGTCACATGTTCCAAAATATTGGGTTAAAAAAATAGAAACAGCTAATTAATTCCTGAATTAATTACTAAGTAACGCCATAGCTTCATAACTGTATTATCCATAGGGATGAAAATGAAAGGCCAATGAACTTATTACGTGGTTCAGCAACGTGATCAAAGATTTAAAGCGTAACATTTCTAAGATGTGCCCCGAACACGTGAATGTAAAATCAAAATACCCGGCTATAAAAATTACACATCAGTCCCAGAATGAGACAATCTGTAGAGCGTCGTTTCTGATACTCATACTTATGGGGAGATTGTTGTTACATGCGACAGACACAATACATTACGAAGCCACATCCTACCGATGTCGTATTAGTAGAGTAGAGCTTCATCTCTGACACTACCTATGTGAGGTTTTTCGCTTCTTACGATACTTCTACGAATCTTCTTGACGACGTTCTACGAATCCAAACCTTGCCGCGATGCGTAGATTTTACTGCAGGTTACCTACCGTATCATACATATTTAAGTATGTATATGTTTATGTACATGTATATTGTATAAGTATAATTATAATATAATTATGGTCTATACGTGTCACGTTGTTTGTCCGCGATGGACTGCTAAACTACAGAACCGATTTTTATCAAACTTCGTAACTATCTGTAATTTGGTGCAACTTAAAAGATAGGATAGTTTTTTGAATTGGGATAGTTTATTTGTTTTATTTATATAGATATAAGTTAGCGGTACGAAGTTCGCTGGGTCAGCTAGTTATAATATAATTATGGTCTATGTTATACTTACTAATATTAAAAGAGTTTATTCGTCTTTTTTTCTCGTCTGATAGACATTCACAACTGGACATACAATAGGTTTCTTGTAGAGAATTTCATGCGTCTCGATAATACGTTTAAAAAAAAATTACTATATAAAATCAATCAACAAATAATTTTTTGATTTTTTTTATCTCTTTTCAGATTCCAAGATGGCGCTGTGATGACCCAAGGACGAGAACCGCTGACCATAATGGACGGCAATCTCCAGACAGACTTTTCTACCAAAACCAAAAGCGGCGTCCACCTCTCCAAGAGCCTTACCTTCGTTATCCTCGTTATATTCGCCTTAGCACTAGTTGCTACCGCTTTCATAGTGTACAATTTCGCAGCCTGCCCCAGAACTGATCAGTTAGCTAACGTTACCAAATATGAACATATATGTGATCAATCTAAGTTATCAGTTATACCTTTAAGTACTGAAAATAGTAAAAGTGTAACATTAGTTGAAAGCACAACTAATATAGTTGAATCAACAAGTGATATTCAACATACTGTGAAAGATGTTAGACTACCGAATAACATCAAACCAGATAAGTACTTCTTAAAGCTTACTCCGTATATTTTTGAGGGTAATTTCACTTTTGATGGTGAAGTTAGTATTGTTATAACTATCAAAAACAAAACAAACTCAATCACGTTTCATGGTGTAGAGTTAATTTTCCACAAAATGAAGCTGTTTAAGAAAGTGGATGGTAAAGAAGTGAAGATAGTAAGAAGGACAGAAGACTTTCCGAGGCAGTTTCAGATCTTAAGTACAGCAGAAGAATTGATCGCAGGACAACAGTATGTCTTGAATATAACGTACACGGGAATTCTGAATGACAACCTTCATGGATTTTACAGAAGTTCGTATGAAGAGAAAAAAGATAAGAGGTATGATATTATTCATTTTAATTTTATATTTTAGGTCTGACTTTTCAAATTACTTTAACTATAAGGAGAGGCTTTCGTAAAATATCCTTAGTTCAAGAGTATTTGGCAAATGAAAAATCAACCCTTAAAAAAGTATCACTCAAGTCAGGTTAGAAACATAATATGAGCTTACAAGTAAGTTCAGATTTCTACGAAAATCTAGATATAAATTAAAAAAAGCCGGCCAAGTGCGAGTCGGACTCGCGCACCGAGGGTTCCATACTCCAAAAGTAAAAGTAAAACGATAATATTATATTAATTTGCATAATTATCGTTGACTTTGTTTGTAGAGGTTTATTGTTAATTTAAAAAAAACTATGCTAGTTAGAGCGTTGGTTTTATTTTTCCTGTAAAATACACATAAACCTCTACTGACCATAATTATTTCAGATTTTTCGATTGGTAAACTTCGGAGATAAGGAGGGGGGAACGGTATTTTTTTCGACATTTTGGCCGATTAATCAGAAACTATTATATCTAGAAATAAATAAAAAACTGTTTTAGAATGCACAAGTAAAGGCCTTTCATATGATACCCCACTCGGTATAATTATCTTACTTTGAAATTTCAAACCCCTGATTTTCCCCCTTTTTTAATTAAACTAAAATAATTTTCGCCTTGATTTTATTTTTCATATAAAATATACATAAACCTCTATTGACCATAATTATTTCAGATTTTTCGATTGGTAAACTTCGGAGATAAGGGGGGGGGGGGAACGGTATATTTTTCGACATTTTGGCCGATTAATCAAAAACTATTATATCTAGAAATAAATAAGAAACTGTTTTAGAATGCACAAGTAAAGGCCTTTCATATGATACCCCACTCGGTATAGTTATCATACTTTGAAATTTCAAACCACCGATTTTCCCCCTTTTTAAATCAAAGTGAAAAAAATTCGCGTTGCTTTTATTTTTCCTGTAAAATATACATAAACCTCTATTGACCATAATTATTTCAGATTTTTTGATTGGTAAACTTCGGAGATAAGGGGGGGGGGGAACGGTATTTATTTCGACATTTTGGCCGATTATTCAAAAACTATTATATATAGAAATAAATAAAAAACTGTTTTAGAATGTACAAGTAAAGGCCTTTCATATGATATCCCACTCGAAATAGTTATTTTACTTTGAAATTTCAAATCCCCGATTTTCCCCCTTTTTTAATAAAACTAAAAATAATTTTCGATTTTTCTTTATTTCAATGCTTTTGGGCCACTATTATACATAACTATGCCAAATTTCATGTCGATAGCTTTAATAGTTACTGAAATAATCGACTGTGACAGACGGACGGACAGACGGACGGACAGACGGACGGAGAAAGTCTCACCATAAGGGTTCCATTTTTACCATTTTGGTATGGAACCCTAAAAAGCGTCTTCATTTAATTGAGATTGAATGACATTATATTCATAATAGATCAATAAGAGAGGCTTCTAGCTGTCATGAGTAGAAGTGCGAGAAATATTTTCTGCATTTTTAGGTTCTTCCACATTTCAATAAAAATGTTGTTTACATACCTTTTATATTATAGTTCATATTAACTTTAATTTTTGGCAATCACGTGTAGGATTTCTCTTGGTACTACTTGTTGAACACTAACTAGATGTTACAAACATAGGTACATAATAGAAATTGATAGTATATTTTATAACAGACTCATATTCAGCATCATTAGAAGCAGTGATAGCCTAGTGGTTAGGACTGTGGTCTCCTATTTGGGGGTTCGCAGGTTCGATACCCGGGTACGCACCTCTGACTTTTCGGAGTCAAGTGCGTTTAAACAATTTAATATCACTTGCTTCAACGGTGAAGGAAAACATCGTGAGGAAACCTGCACACCTGAGAGTTCTTCATAATGTTCTTGAAGGTGTGTGAAGTCTGCGAATTCGCATTGGGCCAGCGTGGTGGACTATGGCCTATAACCCTTCTCTGAGAGGAGACCTGCGCTCAGTAGTGAGCGGTTGATGGGTTGCTAATGATGATGATATTCAGCATAAAATTGATGAATGAAAAAGTAGGCAACTACGCCATGCGGAAATTTGTTTGTCTCATATAATAAATAGTCTCTCAGTATTCCTAATGGGAGGTCAGTGGGTACGTTTACTATGCGTGGCCTGTACCTTGTAACTGCTAATGTTCCGCCAATGCCCCGATGGTTCGCATTTAAATGCGAAATTAATTTTTTTTATCGCCAGTGGGAATTGCTGTATTGTTTTTATAGTGACAAGGTGTTGTCGGTCTTTCTACAAAAAATCAAGTATATACTGTTATAATGTTTCACGCCACAAAGAATGAACCGATTTAGCTGAAATCTGGAATAGTGATAGCTCATACCCAAGATTAATACATAGGCTACATTAATTTAATCCCGAAAAATTAAGGAGTTCCCGCGGGAATTAAAAAACCTTAATCCACGCGGATGAAGTCGCGGGCATCATTTCAGCATAACAATTTTTCTTTGAAGCTCTGAAAACATAATTTTTAGAATTAGAAAGTTAGAATTACATTAGGTGAAATCTATTTATTTCTTCTTTTTCGAAGTTAATGTAGGCTACTTCTAATCCGAAAATATTATTATGTGTATTTGTCTTTGAACATTAAACCAATTTGTGCATAAAAATGACAATATAAGGGACAATATTAGTTACCTAGTACCTCTATGTTTTACGGTTAAATTAAAAAGCAAAAAGCTTGCATCTCGATGAAGGATTTTAACGTTATTTCTATCCCAGGATATCAAATAATTCTGAGTGCCCATTTCACCAAACTTTTGACGACCTCCCTGGCTCAGTGGTTGACGACCTCCCGACTCTGTGGTGAGTGCTGTTGTCTTATAACTGGGAGGTCTCGGGTTCGATTCCCGGCGGGGTCAATTTGGGAATTTATAATTTCTGAATTGTCTCTGGTCTGTTCTGGCTTTGGCCGTGGCTAGTTACCACCCTACCGTCAAAGACGTGCCGCCGAGCGATTTAGCGTTCCGGCACGATGGCGTGTAGAAACCAATTAGGAGTATGGGTTGTGAATGTTCACTGCCATACCCCTTCCAAGTTACCATCTTAGACTGCATCGTCACTTACCATCAGGTGAGATCGCAGTCAAGGACTAGCTTGTCATCGAAAAAAAAACTTTTAACCGTGGAATAAACTTGATATTTTGGCAGATTTTTCAATACAAAAACTGTCAGAACGTCCAATTTATTCCTCGATTGAACGTCACTCGACACTGGTGAAATTGACACTAAAAGGGATTTTTAAAAACCTAAATCCACGTAAATGAAGTTATAAGTAATCTGAGAGCGTTTTTAGTTCTTTTTAGTTTTATATGTAACTAGCTGACCCGGCGAACTTCGTACCGCCAACTTATCTAGATATAAATAAAACAAATAAACTATCCTAATCCAAAAAAACTATCCTATCTTTCAAGTTGGACCAAATTAGAGATAGTTACGAAGTTTGATCAAAATCGGTTAAGTATATTATTAAATAGTCCATAGCGGACAAACAACGTGACACGTAATTTATATAATTATATGAAGTTTTTATTTAAAAGTGCAACTGTTGAGTTTTTGTCGGTTTTTTCTCAGCAGTGGTAGAGCCGTGACTTGTCATAAGAGCTACGTGAAATAAATATTTTTTTTGAATTTGAGTAACTTGAGAGACATTTTTTATAATCCTGGAATATCAAAGAGTTCCTACAGGATCCTTACATACCTACCAAATCCACATAGGCAAAGTTAAAGCATAATTCTTTCGTTGTCATCGAGCGCAAAGCGTTTTCAGTTATTTTAGTTAGTGGATACAGTTTTTAAAATCCCTCGGAAACTTTTTAATTTTCCGGGATAATAAGTAGCCTATGTCACTCTCCAGGTCCTCAACTATACTCATGGAAAAATCACGTCGATCCGTGGCTTTATTGCAGCGTGATTGAAGGACAAACAGACAAACAGACACATTTTCGCATTTATAATATTAGTATGATTAACTAAATTGATAACTTTCACAGATGGATAGCAGTGACACAGTTCCAAGCAACAGACGCCCGCCGCGCGTTCCCCTGCTGGGACGAGCCAGCGTTGAAGGCACGGTTCACCATCAGTATAGCCAGGCCAAACAACCTGACCTCCGTCTCCAATATGAACATTGTTGGCAGAGAGGCACAGTAAGTTTTACTCCATCCAGTAAGTTACATCATCATAGTAATTTGTAACATAGATAGAAGTTTCTTCGAACTATGTGTATATATAGACGTCCAGTACGGGACAAAGGTCTCCTGCATGGACTTCCACAGGCTTCGGTCTTGCGCCGCTTGAATCCAGCGGCTCCCTGCGACTCGTATGATGTCGTCGGTCCACCTAGTGGGGGGTCTGCCAACATTGCGTTTCCCGGTGCGGGGTCGCCACTCCAGCACCTTGGGACCCCAACGACCATCAGCTCTTCGAACTATGTGCCCCGCCCATTTCCACTTCTGTTTCGCGACTCGCTGTGCTATGTCGGCGACTTTGGTTCTCCTACGGATCTGCTCATTTCTGATTTGATCTCGCAGAGATACTCCGAGCATAGCTCTCTCCATCGCCCGCTGAGTGACCCTGAGCCTTCTTATGAGGCCCATACTTAACGACTATGTCTCGGATCCGTATGTCATCACTGGCAACACGTACTGTTCGAAGACTTTAGTCTTTCGGCACTAGGTGGACCGACAACATTAAACGAGTCACAGGGAGCCGCTGGATTCCTATCGGTTGACCAAGGAGAAGAAGAGAAGATAAAAGTTTAAAAACTTTATCCCAACTACGAAAATTGAAATTTACCATCGTATAAATCATTGGATGTAACATCCCACATTTTGATTTTGTTCCTTAGAATGACTCGGGTCATAATAACACCATTACTTACCATCGTTATACATACAGTAAGACTTGGAAAACCACAGGGTATAGAAGGCTTCCCTATAATATACCACTTTAATAACAATTCATTTACGATTCTTCTTCTTTATAAACCGTCCGAAAGACGGTTTATACTTCTGTGGAAGTTAATGCAAGAGACTTTTGAAGAAAGGTCTCTTGCATTAACTTCCACACTCCACAGGCCTTGACAATATTTTCATTCGAATTTTATTTTCTTATCCGGCGATGCATTATGTATTCCAACTCATGTCACGGTCGTATAATTTCCTTTACATTGAGATTAATAATATACGTCTTGTACAAACACTTTATTATAGTTTCTTATATCGTGTCGCGTGAATGTCGTGAATGTCACATATTATGAGATACTTAATGAAACGCTTGGCTTACTTCCAACAAAAGAGTTGCAGTGGCCATTTTATTTCTTGGAGAAAACTTCTAAGAGCCTTAGTAACCTAAAGATGTATACAAACAAATAAAATTGAAATTTATGTCTGTGTTTCTAAATAACTGCCACGAATAAGTTATATAATATTATAATAAGAATATTAAGCCCAGAAAATAATTATTAATTTTATTCCAGAAAATGAAAGAGCTCTCACGTGAATCCCAAATGATATTTATAATATTACTAGCTGACCCGGCGAACTTCGTACCGCCACCTTATCTATATAAATAAAAGAAATAAACTATCCTAATCCAAAAAAAAACTATCCTATCTTTCAAGCTGGACCAAATTACAGATAGTTACGAAGTTTGATCAAAATCGGTTACGTAGTTTAGGAGTCCATCGCGGACAAACAACGTGACACGTAATTTAAATATATTAAGATGTCTAAAAGTTTAACAACCATTT
This sequence comes from Oeneis ivallda, assembly GCA_029955525.1. Classification (NCBI taxonomy): domain Eukaryota; kingdom Metazoa; phylum Arthropoda; class Insecta; order Lepidoptera; family Nymphalidae; genus Oeneis; species Oeneis ivallda. Next base: position 4,135,266 of record JARPMR010000012.1, on the reverse strand, counting down.
TTCATTAAAAAAACTATCAACTTAAAATAAAGGGCGATGATGAGCCCGTATCATAAATTATAATGTAATACGAATGTCAATGAACGAATTTGAATCTGTCCCAATATAACTTTAGATTGACGACTAATTGGTCTTACTACTTGAGACCCGCTTGCAGAGACGCCGAGTTAGTTAACCCAGGAATAAATTTGTAAATTTGACAAAAGCTTTATACGAAATCTGTCAAATCTGTCCTTTTAAGCCAGAATTAGCTGCTAACTCTGGGTTAAAAGAATAACTCGACGTTTCTGCAAGCGTGCCTTATAGTATAGTAGGTATGCGTCATATTAAGCTGCCTAAGCAATATATTATGCAGTAGCAAATTCCTCTATCCATGCACTGACAATATTACATGCAGCGAACATGAAGTATGCGCACAGCCATACATCTGGGAATTAGCTCAAAGTTGAAACGCTAGCGCACCAAGTGTAGTTAGACCACACAATAGATCTCTAATTTAGTTTATTTCACTTTCACAGCAATACTCTACCGGACTATACATGGGACCATTATGCTGAATCTCTACCTATGTCAACTTACTTAGTAGCTTTTGTAGTTACTGATTTCGGTAATATGCGTGACATTAAGAATAACTTCTCAGTTTGGGCTCGAAAAGAAGCCTTGCCATCAGCAGCATATGCATTGGAAATTGGACCAAAGATTCTGAAGTTCTTGGAAGATTACTACAAAATAAAGTTTCCATTGCCAAAGATAGATATGATAGCATTGCCGGATTTCAAAGCTGGGGCTATGGAGAACTGGGGATTATTGACATTTAGGTAATATAATATTGTGTTATTAACTATCCCTCTATGTACTCTCACAGTGACAAAAACAGTGAAAGCATAATCTGCCATATTGTGATTGTGTATATTGTGATATTCTAATTCAATCCAGCACTATGGTATAAGAATTGATAAATGAAACCATACATTCGTATATCATACGTATCATACATATCAACCCATCATCGGCTCACTACTGAGCGAGGTCTCCCCTCAGAGAAGGGTTATAGGCCACCACGCTGGCCCAATTCGAATTGGCGGACTTCACACACCTTCGAGAACATTATGGAGAACTCTCAGGTGTGCAGGTTTCCTCACGATGTTTTCCTTCATTATTAAAGCATGTGATATTTAATTGCTTAAATTCACTTAAAGTCGAAAAGTCAGAGGTGACCGATCCCCCGAATAGGAGACCACAGTCGTAACCACTAGGCTATCACAGCTTACAACCACCAACCAACCATACATTAGAAACTGTCTAATGAATACGATTTTCTTGCATGATCGCACGCTTCCGATTATTCAGATTGCAACATTGACTTGGTTTTAAGTAAGTTTTTATTAATGCAAAGATTTTGGCGACGAAAATAAGTTTATGAACTGAAATTTCGATTATCGAAATCTTCCAGAGAAATAGCTATGCTATATGATACCGGCGTATCTCCAACCACTGCAAAGGCTCGAGTAGCGTCGGTGGTAGCCCATGAGATCGCGCACCAGTGGTTCGGAAACCTGGTAACACCGGCTTGGTGGTCAGATATCTGGCTGAATGAAGGTTTCGCCAGCTACGTTGAATATGTTGCTGTTGATGCGGTAAGAAAAAAATTTAGGAGTTCATTAAAAGTGCACTATTAGTGGCACATACACGAAGTTTGATTCCTATTTGCATGTTAGGCAGTTTATGTCAATGAAAATGTTTAGTAACTAACTTCTGTGTTTCCATGGGCTATAAAATTTCATGTAATGTTTACTACTGCTTTACAGCTAAGCAATATCGGGTCAATCTTTTAATATTTTTCTAACAATAATTTCAGGTAGAGAAAAGTTGGAAATTGATGGAAGTCTTTGTCCTTAATGAAGTACAAAGCGTTTTCAAATTGGACGCCTTAACGTCGTCTCATCAAATATCAGTAGAAGTCGGAAATCCTGAGGAAATAGGAGCTATTTTCGATAAAATATCTTATGGAAAAGGTAATCAAGGAAATTAATTTTATTAGATTAAAAATCTAGTCTAGTCTAGTAATACTACACTTTCTGGTGCAAGGTCGCCATTCCTTGGGAATCTTTGAATTATAATGCCGTAAACATTGTTCCTTCAGCTTCGCCACCCTTTGAGCTCTACTTTTTCTCTTCGGATCTCCTTATTAGCTTTCTTCATTTTCGATAATTTCTAATGGGGCTCATAGAAATAATCATTATAAAATTATTTTGGATCGACTGTAATAAATTACGCATTTTATGAATATTTATGTCAATTTTGAAAGAACCTCGTTTCAGCTGTTTGTGCTATTAAAATCTCATAAAACTAAAATCCAATGACTGTGTAATTACTTATTCTAATAATGGTTCTTAAGGTTCAGCAATCCTTCGAATGATGAACCACTTCCTTACTGATGACGTCTTCAACGCGGGTATCACTGACTACCTCAACGCCAAGAAGTTTGGTGATGCAGAACAGCAAGATCTATGGAGTGCCCTCACAAATGTGGCGAGAGAAAGAAAATCATTCGACGCAGATGTTGGTGTAATCATGGACTCTTGGACATTGCAAACTGGCTTCCCCGTTTTGACCATCACGAGGGATTATAAGAGTGGAGTCATCACTTTTAAACAGGTAACTTTGGTATTTGTAAGAAGTTGTTTTTTATTAAAGGCCTAAATATCACAAAATGTTTAAAGATTTTTACTTATTTTCACATTTTAATATTTCAAATTTTTGTACTGGAGATCAAATTTTTCGTACGCTTAGAATAAATACTCCTAGAAACGCAATAGTCGACGCAGTGATAAGCCATTTATAGGAAGGCAAAAACATATTCCTAGGCATTAACGTCGCGTTATTAGAAAATTATTAAATAATAACGTACTGCGCTGTGAAACGGTGTCATAATTCATCACAACAACCATCAAAAACGTAATTAACAGTACCAGTGCAGAAAATAATTACATGGCACTCACACATTCATTGCTTGTTTTGAGCCTAAATTTGGAGCGGTTTGTTAGAAACTTCCGATCTATGAGTAATTAATCTAAGATCGTACGTTTTAAATCAAACCCGCGTTTAAAGCTCGTATAAATTTTATGTAGTAAGACGGTAAAGTTTTAATTCTTATTTTCTTGCATTCTTCCTCTTTGAATTCTTAAGGAGTTTATTATATACTACTTGGGACTTCATCCGCGTGGATTTATTATATATATTATTTTTATATTTATACTTTAATCATGCAGTACATAATTTTTATGCATCATCAATAGTTTTCTCAGCACACGCCACATAATGCATTTTACAGGCAAAATTTTGCTACTTTGGGTTACATTATTGCAATTTCCTTAAGGATCTCTAATTTTTTTGCAAATAAATTATAGCCTATGTTACTTCCTGATAACTTAGCTAACTGAAAATATGGTTAAAATCGGTCAAGTAGTTACAGAGCCTATTCGGTACAAACAAACAAAACAATCTTTCCTCTTTATAATATTAGTATAGATTTTATTGTTGGACGCTCGTTGGGTATTTCAAGCAGTAGTTTAATAGCACATACGCGCTATACCTATATACGCGTTTTATAACAAATTGTTAAAAAAACATTAAGTGAACCAAATTTTGGAACGTAGTTCCTTATCGCGCGGTGCGGAAGGGGGCTAGACGGAAAAAATTAAGGAACCGACACTCGACACTTTTTTGAAACCGACACTTTTAACCGCGAAAATACCGAACACAATGTAATCGAAAGGAACTACGTTCCATCCGGGTGTCCCTTGACACCTCTCAAGTTTTTTTTTAGAGAAATGAATAAGCTTATTACTCGTAACAGCATACTGTACCTACATTGTTTATTTTATGTTTGGTTTACAGCAACTTATATAAGTGTTTACATATGTCAGGTTTCTTTATACATATTGTAGCTCGAGAAAATAAGTTATTTGAAAATAAGGCTGTCATAATGTATAAAACTTCATGAGAGGAGAGTTTACGATGCTTAATTTAGTTTCAAAAGGGGCATCTACTGACATAGGGCGGGTGCAAAACTAATTAGTTGTGAAACAAGTGAAATAATGGATTTGCAAGCGCCCTTATGTTTAATGGTTCGTTCAAAACTACTGAGTCGAACGACCCTCCATATAGAATGGCATCTGCAGATGGCAGCCGCAAATGTTGAGTTAATGAACTGTATAATGCGTTACATTATCCTATTTACGTTAGTATTTGCTCTGCAAATAGAAGTCTATTAACATTACTTTGTATAGTATCTACACTGGAAATACTACCAATTACATTAGATCTTTAGTTGCATTAGCACATTATCGGAAGTCCATAACTGCAGACGTCCTCGTACTTTATGTAATTTGGTATTGGTATTAGCCACACATTTCTAATACTAATATTACTTATTTAAATTTTTGGAACGTAGTTCCTTATCGCGCGGTACGGAAGGGGGCTAGACGGAAAAAATTAAGGAACCGACACTCGACACATTTTTGAAACGACACTTTTTTGTTGAATGTGAATTTTGCATTGTGTTCGGTATTTTCGCCATATAACACGGCGTCTGCATGGCCTAGTGGTTCCGGCAGTCGCCTAAAAGTTCAACGTCGATGGTTCGAATCCCAGCTCGACAGACTGAATTTTCTATTTTCAATTTTATTTTAAATAATTTTTACATGTGGAATTTTTCCCTAATTTTTTATTGTATAAATTGGATAAAATGTTATTGTACTACTAACGCCATCTGTTAAAAAACCAGAGTAACTCTTTGGTTTTGTAACAGTGCAATAGAAATAAACTAAACTCATCGTAGTTACTATAATTCATCGTAGTTAATCAATTTAAGACTAGATGACACCACTAGTTTATTACAATTCCTTCACTAAACTTAATCGAAAGGAACTACGTTCCACCCAGGTGTCCCTTGACACCTCTCAAGTTTTTTTTACATATTTAAAAATAAAATTATTTATATTATCTATTATATACAATTCTCGTGTCGCGGTCGCGGTGTTTGTTACCAAAATCCTCCGAAACGGCTGGACCGATTTTTATGAAATTTTGTGTGCATATCGGGTAGGTCTGAGAATCGGCCAACATCTATTTTTCATACCCCTAAATGATAAGGGGACCCCTAAATATTTTTGGTGGTCGCTGGGTCGTAATGTATAAAAAATTTAAGTTTTTCTTTTCTTATATACCCATGCTGAACATGATTGATATTCCCCTTTCCCCTCCAAGTACATACATAAGTACGAATGGGGTCAGAAAGGTGACCTTTTTATTTTTAGTTCGCTCCTTAAAGCGTTGCACTATTAAGGCTTCTAATTATGTACATCTAAGGATTTAATTTTACGTCGTTCAAAATACAATATATATATATATATATATATATATATATATATATATATATATATATACAATACTATATTAAACCTAAATTTAATTCTAAAATTAAAACTAAAATAAAAACTAATTAAAATCTAAAACCCCATCCAAGCCACCGCAGTGTGGCATAGTACCCAAGATGCTGGCAGCATTACCTCTTTGGATGGCCAAGCTAATCCTTTGGCCAAGGTAGCTGCCAGCTCTTGGATCCCCGGTAGACTCGATCACTCTTTTTGATATCTCTATATCTATATCTATATCTATATATATATATATATATATATATATACATATATATATATATATATATTATATATAATACAATATATTTATTTTGTATATATTAGTGTATTAATATGTTATTATATAATTATATATTATTATATTATATGGTTTAGTTTATATTTAGCTATTAGTTTTTAGGTATATTATATACACCACCTCCCACTGTCTATTTGTTCATTTTCTCCCTAGCGTTAAGGTTGTCTGGAAGAGATAGCTATTTAGCGATAAGACCGCCTTTTTGTACCTACATTTTAAGTTTTCTTTTTTGTAACCTGTGTTTTTCATTTGTGTTTTGTGGTGCAATAAAGTATATACATGCATACATACAATTTATTTTCAGGAAAGATTTGTCTTAATTAACGATACAGTAGATGGAAACAACTCTTCAGTTTGGTGGATACCTGTATCTTATACGACTGCCACTGAAAGAGACTTCGAATCCACTCAACCTAAATTGTGGTTAAGAGGAGAGAGATCGATTGCTGTTGATAACATAACCATCGGTGCAAATGATTGGTTGATTGGTAACATACAACAAACAGGTAAAAATAATTTAATTACGTCTAATGTAGCAACCAATCTACTACTAGAGTCAATATTAAATGATTCTATAAATATAGCCTAACATTAATTTAAGTCTATAGAAATTGGACTCTCTGTCTGTGATTTTAAAATAGCAGCCAAATTAATAATTTATTAAGATTATAATAAATTATTATAATTCATTGAACGTGACGCAGACAAATTCACGGGCATCAGCTAGTTTCCAAGCTCACATGACATTTGCGCTATGTATAATAGAATACTTACCTAAAAAATTTTGGCTTTCAATAAATGACAAAGTTTCAGATGCCACACGATAGGTATTAGAAGCACAGCTAGAATTGCTAAACACCATTATTCCTCACACCCTTGTTCAGAATTATCTACGTTTTCTTGTAGCTACTATCACAGTTCTTTTTCGTGCACTCACTTACCAATTTGTTTATTTTCGCAGGGTTTTACCGAATCAACTACGATCAACGTAACTGGAACTTGCTAATCAAAATTTTAAACGATCAGTCACGTTTCCAAGAGATACATCCAATAAATCGAGCTCAAATTATTGACGATGCAATGAACTTAGCTTTGTCTGGACGTTTGGATTATAGAACCGCTTTGGACATCACTAGTTATTTATCACATGAGAGAAGCTATGTGCCTTGGAAGGCAGGTCTTGTTGCTTTGGGTTACATTGATACCATGCTATCTAAGGGAGCATATTATCTTGAATATAAGGTCAGTCATTGTTTCTCTGTTAATTGTTTTAAGCAATTAAAATAACATCTTTGGCTTTGATAGTGAAGAAAATCATAGTGAAGAAATCTGCATGCCTGAGAGTTCTTCATAATGTTCTTAAAAGGAATTCTGCCAACTTGAAAATCATGGTGGACTTTGGCCTAAGCTCTATTCATTTTGAGAGGAGTCCTGTGTTCAGTAGTTGGCCAATGGGTTAAGTTATGACTAGGATTCGGACCTTTTTAATAATTCTGATTTTATTATTATTTTCGTTTCCAAAGGTCTGTTCGTTGATTTTGCATTAATCATCGATTTATTCTTCAATAAATTATTTTACTGCCACCGTTGTAGATATCGTGTGAAAAATATTATCGTCACTGATATCAATCTGATTATAAAGTTTTGTGAAATATTATCATAGATGGTGTTACTGGTAGTGAATCTTTGTGTAATCAGAAATATGACTTCTATTGGATGCTTAAATAAATATAACCAAACAATATTAATGGATGAAAATGAATAAGAATATTTTTAAGAACCTACTTAAGGCTCCATAGTAAAAATAATTATAGTGTTTCGTCCAGTTCATCTGTCTGTCATCTGTTTGAATAGTTTTGTTCTCAGCAAAGTTATTTGACTCATTATAGAAGCTTCAGTGACATGGAATCTGAATTTTTCTTCTTTTCATGTGAAAATTGACATTAAAAGTGAAAAATTAATCTTTACGTAGGTTCATAGTACCTTGAGTAGGAAAACGTTGCGTAATCAGTCTATGTAATAAACATATTATTATTACTTATGTTCTATGAATGCGCAATAAATTGCTTTGGTACTTTTATTATTATTGAGGCCAAAAAATTTACCTAGTTTATCTAGAATATGGTTGATAAAACCCGAATACAATCAATAGGATGTATTTGTTTTATGATTTGGAATCAATATTATAAATTTTTATGAATTCGATAGTATTTAATCATTTTGTGAATGCGTGTATTACGATAATAAAAAAGGATCGTCAAGAATCAATGGCTAATTTGAAATTAATAAATAGTTTGCAATGTTTCAATGTGCCTCAGATTTCGTCCGCGTGGAGTTAGGTTTTAAAATTATCTGTTCTTCCGGGACAAAAGGTACTTAGCCTTCTTCTTCCTCTCTTCTGAAAAGGTATACTATATTACTCTCCAAGTCCTCAACTATACTTTTGCAAAAAATCACGTCGATCTGTTGCTACGTAATTGTGTGACTGAAGGATAAACCAACAAACAAACAAACTTTCGCATCCTTACTAATACTATAAATGCGAAAGTGTGTTTGTTTCTTGGTTTGTTGGTTTGTCCTTCAATCACGCCGCAACTGTACAGGGCTACGTATCGACGTGATTTTTTGCATGGGTATAGTTGAGGATCTGGAGAGTGACATACGCTACTTTTTCTCCCGGAAAATAAAAGAGTTTCCGAGGGATTTTAAAAACTAAATCCACGCGGACGAAGCCGCGGGCATCAGCTAGTTTTTAATATTCGTAAGGATATAGTAAGAACTTGTTCCATATCTTTCAGAGATACGTCCTGCGGCTACTTAACGGCACAGTTCAAGAGCTAGGTTGGGAGATATCAACGAACGAAAGCGTAGTGCGCGCGCAGCACCGAGTTGACCTGCTGTCCACTGCCTGCCATCTGCAACACGTGGAATGCTTGGAGCACGCTGTCCGAATGTACACGAACTGGATGCATACAGCCAACCCTGACGCTAACAATGAGTTAGTATTCATAGATTTAGGACTAGTAGTCGCTTCACACCTACTAGGCTACTAGATACCGTCGGCTCGGCTTACTATAAATTGCAGCAATCCATAGTACGCCTGAACTGGCGTACTATAAATTGCAGCAATTCATAGTACACTTGAACTGGCGTACCCACATAGTCTCATTATCTCATAGCAACCAAAGTTTGATGTTTTAAAACAAACTGTGATATGACGTTGCCGCATTTAAGGATTGTATTCGGGGGTTGCAGGTTCGATCCAGGGTAAGCACCTCTGACTTTTTGGAGTCAAGTGCGTTTAAGCAATTAAATATCACTTGCTTCAACGGTGAAGGAAAACATCGTGAGGAAACCTGCACATTTGAGAGTTCATAATGTAAAAAAAGGTGTGTGAAGTCCGCCAATTCGCATTGGGCCAGCGTGGTGGACTATGGCCTATAATCCTTATCTGAGAGGAGACCTGCGCTCAGTAGTAAGCCGTTGAAGGGTTGCTAATGATGATGATGATAAAGATATTAAATATCACCAGTAGTCTATCTAAATGATAGGCAATAGATATCTTCTAGGCAAGCGCAATCAAACATAGACCTCTCCATCGCGTTTAACCACACATGATTGTGCTTTTCCGTAAGAAACCTTAAAAATTATAGCATTAGTTTTAGAACAGCTAGATTAGTTTAAAACTTGGTTTAACTTAGATATTATATATTATCAGAACTGTTATACCATCGTCTATATATAAGTAGGAATCTTATTTGCTCACTAAACTTTACCCTTACTCATTCCACCATTTTGGTGGATCTTATCGGATTAATTTTATCAGATTTTTCCAGCATACACGCGGATCTTCGTAGTACGGTTTACTGCGTTGGAGTCCAAACGGGGAACGCCAGGGAGTGGAATTTTGCCTGGGAACGCTTCCTGGCTGTGAGCGTGTCCTCCGAGAGAGAACTACTGCTGTCTGTACTCGGATGTACCAGGGCACCATACTTACTGTACAGGTTTGATATTTTGAATCACAAATTATGATACAACGAGACTGCACGAGTGAAAGTTTTTGGAGTTTGGGCGGTGGAAATTGCCTGGGAACGCTTCCTAGCTGTGAGCATTTCCTTCGAGAGAGAATTGCTGCTGTCTATGCTCTGATGTACCAGGGGATAAGTATGGTCCCCTGGTACATCGAGAGAGAATTGCTGCTGCCTGTGCTCGGATGTACTAGGGGATCATACTTGCTGTACAGGTTTGATATTTCGAATAAAAAATTACTAGTGGTTCGCCCCGAACTGAGACCTCGCGGTAACGGTATCCCATGATTATTCATTCAATCGATACATGACGACCAAAACTGACATTATTATTATGCCCGTTTTCACCAAACATACCTAAATCATACCCTATGTAGGAGTCTCTTTACGTAGGTAGCTCCAAAAAACAATTCTAAGTCCTAACATCCGTCCCAATGTCCTTTTAGATGTCCCGTACAGGATCGTGATAAAGAAGTTGACAGTAATCATCACCTAACTTATCATAGGTAGCCCGTAACGTAAAGGTTAGGGAACGTCAGTGAAAACATTGAATTATTATGTAGGTACTAACGAGTGAAAACGGGTTAGGGGCATCTGTACAAATCGTCATCTATGGACGCAAATAGAAAATATACAAAATGCAGCAATTAATAGTTTATTGAAGTTTGATATTTAACTAAAGAATAATTTTAATTGAATAATATGTTATTATATTATGTACCTAAATAATAATGGTCGACGCAAAACTGTTTTTGGGATAGATTGTAGTCGTAACTCCGAGTTCCATGGAATAGTTAATGACTGCGCCATCTATTAGCATTATTGTGAAGCTATGTGAAAATTACTGATGCCCATTAAAAATTAAATTATCTCGTTTCTTTATAATATTCATATAATTTTAGTATTTGTTGTTCAAGTACAGGATACAAGTGAAATAAAAAAATAAGTACAGCTTGAAAATATATAGCCGATTTTCCCAGAGAGCGTATTCAAGCGAGCGTATTAAATCGCCACTTTGAAAGTCCCCCATTTCGTCAATTTTAGGAAAAAAATTAAAAAAAAAATACGTTTGTACTTTCTTCCAAATTGTCTTTAAAATGATATACAGAAACCCTATGAATCGCAAAAAAAAATATTTTACTTCGCATTCGCTTCTATGAGAGCCCCCCTGAAATAAAGATTTTTATAACTTTTTAAGCCATTTTCGGCTGGAGGCCATCGGTTTACATATTATATCTAAATTTGAAGTAATTACGTTCAGTAATTCAAAAGTTATACGGCTCTGACAGACGGACGGACGGACAGACGGACGGACGGACAAGTGCAAATCGCTCTAGTAAACTCGGAGACCTCGCTTCGCTCGGTCAATAATAAAAGCGAAGTCAAGAGTGGAAGTTTTTGAGTTAGGTACCGTTGGGAAGTTTCTCTCTAACGCACTTCATTCAAAAGAATATATATTAACTAACCAAACTTTATGAAACCTTGTAGACAACTCTAGAAAGTAATCTCAATCTGTGGTTTGTCTGGTAAAAATATGTACAAGTACATAGTTTCAAAGTTACGTGGACTCGAAGATTTACATACAAATCTTGAAGCCATTTTGTTCATGTAAGAATCAAACTACGTTGGTATATTTGTGACTTCTCTTAACTGTTAATTTGTGTGGCGAAGCATAACTTAATGCATATTATAACGTTGTCATATCAAGTCCATAATTTATGTTTTCATGCGGAGGAAATACCTCATAAATGTCGTATTAAAATAATATCTTTATCTTTGTCAATTATAATCATGTATCAGCTTCTATCTATTGAAGATTAATTTGTCATAATATATACCTACTGTTTCGATTTTTAAAACTTGTTAATTTTTATTAATTACATTATTAATTTATCAGTAAGCATAATTGGTACTTATGATTAAAATCATTGCTTTGTCATCTACTCAAAAAATCTTATCGTTGTATTTAATAATATTTAATGAAAAATCGATCTGATTCGTACTATTATTACGTCTGTTTAATAATGAAGGTGATATAATTGTCAAGGATACAAAACAATTCAACAACATTCTTTTATTGGAACGAAGTTCCTTATGGGGCGTTGCGGAGGGGTACCCTAGCCGGCAAAAAACGTCCGTAACGTTAAAAAATAAAAGCGTAAGATTTTTCGTCACAGTCCTTGTTGTCTTCGTTTATTTTACACATTCCATCAATGCTTCGACGGCGCAGCGGTAAAAAGAAAGAGTGATACTATAGGTTCAAAGGTTCGAATCCTGACTTCAGATAATATTATTGTTTATTTTATTTTTATTATTAATTTATTATTATTTATAATTTTATAATTTATAATTTTTGGTAAAAAATTAAAAACAAATTATACTTGTTATTATATATTTTTATAAATCATTGTAAACAAAATAAAGGTGTTAAGTTAATTTTGTAAAGAAAAATCATGATAAAAAAGTATACCCGAATAATTATTTTCTTAATACCTCGAATAGAACTTGAAATTAATATTTTTGCAATAAGGAACTTCGTTCCTATCTGGTGTCCCACGACACCACACGACTTTTTACTTTAAGTTACGGTGAAAGTTGTAAATTTTTCTCTTAGAAAGAATAGTCCATAAATAAAGCACTATTAAAGTTTTCATTTACATAAAGTTGGTGTCACCCAAGGAGGCCTGACGTTCCTTTTAACTAAAATTAATATAAAATTGACTAAAATAATTCTAAAGTAGAAAGGTACTAGCGAAGTACATATTTTTTTATCTCTTACTATATTTTATTGTTATTTTAAGTACCTACAGATATAATACTTTGCATGTTGGCAGATATTTGGATTTATCACTTCGGAATGACAGCGGGATCCGAAAACAAGACACTGTGAGAGTGTTTTCAGCTGTCGCTAGTTCTTCTATCGGAGAGCCTATAGCTTTCAACTTTGTTAGAGCCAACTGGCAGCGGTTAAAGGAATAGTAAGTATCATCATCATCATCATTAGCAACCCATCAACGGCTCACTACTGAACGCAGGTCTCCTCTCAGAGAAGGGTTATAGGCCATAGTCCACCCGCTGGCCCAATGTGAATTGGCGGACTTCACACACCTTCAAGAACATTATGAAGAACTCTCAGGTGTGCAGATTTCCTCACGATGTTTTCCTTCACCGTTGAAGCAAGCGATATTTAATTGCTTAAACGCACTTGACTCCGAAAAGTCAGAGGTGCGGGACCCGGGATCGAACCTGCGACCCCCCAAATAGGAGACCACAGTCCTAACCACTAGGCTATCATACTAGGCTACATAGTAAGTATACATTAACAGAATTGATTGAATGAATACCTTCGTAAATACGAGGTGAAAATCTCTGAAAATTAATTTATCAATTTTCTTTGACAGTGTTGGATCGGTGTCTACGTTAAATTCTATTCTCAAGGTGGTCACAAGAAGATTGAATCAAGTTCATGAATATGAGGAGGTATTAAAAGCGTTCTTTGATTTTTTGGAATATTGAAAAACTGATGACCATCCGTAATCTCGAAATAAAAAACCACTATATCAGTGTTCTCAGCAGTTGTCAGTAAGGTACCTGAAATGACAATCAGGTTCAAGGACATCCACGTTAATGGTCAGATTACTTAAGATTTTTCCAAAGGAAATATTTCAAACATGTGCGAAATACGTAATAAATATATATAAATACGTAAGGCTCTTTCGTCTCTTTCCGCACTGCATCCGATCCGAATTCGGAAAACAAAATTCAAATTACGCGCAACACTTCATACAAATAGTACTAGGCTACCTCGGATTGAGAATTCAGATGTAGTGCGGCAAGAGCCTTATGGGAAGATAAGCCCAAAAACGTAACAGGTTGATTCAAAGTAGAAAAATATTTCTTTTCCAGCTTAAGCGTTTTGTGGCAGAGTCCTGCACCGACCTGGGCCGACCAGTTCAGCAAGTGCTGGAGAGGACAGCCGCCAACGTGCAGTGGATGGAAAAAAATTACCAGAATATAGTCAACTGGCTTCTAGCTGTAGATAAATCTTCACCCAGAGTGACTGAAGCGTGATTGATGAATGCACTATAGATTAATTGAATTGCATATTAAGGAAAGGGCGTTAGTCCGTATGACTACTTTTGCAAATAGTAATTTTGAAACGGTATTAATCTAAACTATAAGCACTTTCTGCGCAAACTGTAGAATTGGTTTGTTTCTGGAGACTTGTGTATTGTACGGACTAATACTTTTTCTGGACAAAACGCACCAATTAGGTGTAGGGAACATTTCATAGAACAAACTTAGATTTGTCATGAAACTGGACTAATGCCCTTTCTGTATTATGCGATTCAATTTGCATAAGTACAATAATTAAAGACAAAACACATGGTTACAAAAACTGGGTCGCCAAATGGTGACTATTGCCATACCATTCTACTACTAGTCATAACATAACTGCTCTACTTATTCTAAGAATACAAAAAAGATTAAAAATTAGTTTAATTCCACTTAACCAATAATAATTATAAGCAGAATTTGGTAGTTCCATAGCAATTCATATTCTAACTAATAGCCTATATATATATATGTGTGTTGTGTTAATGAATTACCTACTAATTATCTTTGGAAAACCCTGGAAAAAGTGGAAAGTCCAAAGAACAGCTGACAAATTGGTAATTTTGTATAATCCCTTCAGATTAAGAGATAGCGGAAGCGAAGCCGCGGGTAAAGGCTAGTTTTAATTTATTTCATACAAGCCATATTGTGGCTCTATAAAACTTGGTGATTAATTAATTATTATCTATAAAGTACATACTACCACAAGCAGATTCTACTAAAAAGAGCCGGTACGAAACAGCAGTTGCTCATAATAATATCAAAAACAAAATGTGAATAAAATTAAAAAAAGCTTTTTCGTATCATTATATTCATTATTATTGTGATTTTGAATATTACGACATAGTAAAGCATCACCTAGATTCAGGGTTAAAATAGTTTACTTTGGACAACACCAACGTTGCTAAATAATAGTACTATAATAACAGTATTAATATTATATATAATATAATAACATATATAATATAATAGTTTAAATAATATAATAATATATATTTATAACTATTCCTAAGTATAAACTTAGATAAAATTTATAAATTAAATTTATTATTTATTGTGTTATTAGAAGTAATAAATTAAATAATATAGCGAATCAATAGGATATTATGTTATTCAATAAAATAACCACAATTACTATTTTTGGTATATTTTTACTTACAGACTTTTATAATTATTATTCTCAAAAAAAGAACATAATTAAGCTTAAATAATTAATTAAAACTAAGTATTAAATTAGTTCATGGAACATGTGAGAATGTCACTTTGACTTTGACATTGTGGTAATCTTCAATAATTGGTATCTTATGCTGTTTTTAATGAAGCATGCATACCAGGATAAGCCAAGCATGACGCCAAGCTTGACGGAGATAAGGATATAAAAATACTTTAGTGTATTGTAATTAATAGTTATTGGAAAGTTCTTTTAGAAAGAGAAACTGTTTTTAACAGCATTGTAGACCAAATCACTTTGTTATTGTATTAACTGAGATATTATAAGATAAAAATTATGTTATAATATAAAGTTACTGAAGTATTTTGATAAATGAATGTCATACTATGCATATGCATTCTTAAGAAGTAGCTTATTATGTAAATAGTCAAATAATATCTACAGTAAAGGTACAATATTTAGTTTATTTATAATACTATTATAGATTATAGTTATTGATGTATGTAAATATTAGGTACATTTCTTCTTTCAAATATATTAATGTAATTTTGTCGAATAACTTTTATTTCCTTCTACATAAGATCTTTCATTCCGAATTATCAATATTTATAAAAGAAAGTGGTGTTAGTTACACTATTTATAACTCAAGAACGGATGAACCGATTTGGCTGACAATTGGTGGAGAGGTAGCTTAGAACCAGGAGACGGACATAGGATACTTTTTATCCCGTTCGAACGCGTTTCCGTCAAGTCACTATAAAACGTGGTATAACAAAAACGCATCTGACATGGAATAACAAAACGCAAATGACAGTGGAATAACAAAATGTAAATGACAGCTAAACGTAATTTTGTCTTTGGTTAAGTATGGTAAAAATTTGACAATTATAAAAAGTGTTATAATAAAGCATTAAAATATTATAAATGCGAAAGTGTGTTTGTTTGTTGGTTTGTCCTTCAATCACGTCGCAACAGAACAGCGGATTGATGCGATTTTTGCATGGGTATAGTAATGGATGTAGTAGTGGTTCCTCAGACCGGGAGAGCTACTTTTTATCTCGGATAATGAAAGAGTTCCCGCGGGATTTTTAAAAACTAAATCCATGCGGACGAAGTCGCAGGCATTAGCTAGTTTTTGTATAAAAGTAAGTCACTGATGCTATTGTGTTAAGATAAAGAACACCTATCATAGGATCGCAGATTATTTTTATATCAGTCTATAAAATTATTGATTATTATCGATAATCATTATTATACTTTATGATAACAAGCTAAAGGCCAGATATTCATATTCATGATGAGAAATTAAAAAATGCTATAATCCAGTCGCCGTGAGCACGGGCGAAGAAATCGGTGTCTTTGAATATTAAGGTAAGTACTACGATCCATAAAAATTCTTCTTTGCTAAACTACTATTAGTAAACTAACTATAAAATAAAAAACAACCAACTATTTATAAATTAACAAACTAATTATAACGGAAAAATAGTACATTAGATTAATAACGAAAAAATCTTTTTAACTTATGTTTTGCAAATTAAATAAAAAAATACTCATAAGAAAGATACGGTATAGCAATTAAAGATTACAATTTCTCACAATTTATTTTATATTGCGTTTATACTAAACAAAATATTTTTTAAATACGATAATAACCTGTTTAAAGTTGTCGCAGCAGTATATTAGGATAAGCAGATTTAAGATTGGTAGCTTAGTAGTGCGCGAAGGGACTTCCTACTAATCTTATATCTATGCAGTATATTATATCTAATTAAAGTGAAAAATTACATTTTCATTTACCTACGTCATACATAAGGCTTTTTAACAAAAGTCGCCTGTGTTATTTTCGAATTAATTATTTAGACGATGATTCTTTGAGCGGAATAATTTCAGTTAATACTGTACCCCTATCACAGGGAACATCTTTATTGATGTACTCTTCTATTTCCTGAATAGTGCGATCTTTAGTTTCTGGCATATATTTCATTAAAAGAATAAAAGCAACGGACGAAAATACACCATAAAATAGAAAGGCTCCAGATGATCCGCTAAGTCTAAAAACAAGCGGTGATATTTTGAGAGTAGTTCCAAACAATACATTGTTCATAAATGACAGAACACATAAAAAGAAATTCCTATTTCTTAACGGTACCAATTCAGCGGCACAGCAGGGTGCAAGAATCACTGGTCCACAGCCAATACAAATAGAAAATCCCATTAAAAATACTAAACATATATAATTATTCTCTGAAACAATATCAAATTTGATCATGTATAAGTAAATTGACAAACCATACAGAAAACAGATTCCCGCACAAGAGAAGATGAGTAATTGTTTCCGCCTTGTTACAATTTTTGCAAGTGCACATCCTAAGTACATGCCCAGTACAGTAACACCGTCCAATATAAGCATACTCTCGTATGCCATTCGTTCACTGGATGTGATTTTTTTAATGATTTCTATAGTATAGACAGCGCAAGCTAATTTACCTGTCGCATAGTACAGAAAAAGTGGCATGATAGCATACAGGAGAGACTTATAAAAGCTTTTTAGCCTCAATATATTCAATAGCTTCGTATATCTTTTGGCTTCGAGCCTTCCGTTGATTTCAGTCTTATTGTTTGATTTCTCTTGTTGTGACAAAATAAGTTTTCTGAGTTCTTTCTCTGAGTTTTCATCTATACCTTTCAACCATCGGTGAACTGTTGCGCATTCACCAAAACGTCCTTTTGTCGCCAACCAATATGGTGATTCACAGCCAAATATGCATGCTATTAAATTGTAAAAGCCGCAAATAAAAACAACGATTCCGATGTTTTTCCAATGAAAGAATGTACCAATAGCATTTGAAACCCATATGCCCCAGTACAATGTAGCCGCTTTTATGCCCAACATAAGACCTCTATACTTAGGCGATGTGTATTCAGACAAAACCATAACGGAAATATTAAATACTGAACCTACAAGCATTCCTTGCATAGCTTGACTGATTATTAGTTCTATAGCACTGGTACTACAGTAAAATACTGTATTTCCAATTAATATATTAAGACTTATTATGATGAGGCCAGTTTTTATTCCAAAACGATATGTTAAAATAGGCAAAATGAATACCCATGGGATTGCAGTGTAGGGAGAAATAGAAGCTGAAAAAAATATTTTTTTTTGAGAAGAATGTTGTCAAATGCATTAAATAATAGGTTTAAATATTATTATTGATTTGCTGATGTCCATCACGTCATTCGCGTGGTTTATTTACTGTTTCACCACTAGCTGATAAAGTGCCTGATAGCCTGTCCACAACTTGTCTGGCAGATAGCGTTAAAATTTCTGTTTCACAAGTGTCCGTTAAGACAATCTAGCACATATTGTATTGTATTGTTTGTTTCTTCGAGTAAGGGTTACAAAAGCACTTATGAATGTCAAAAATGTTACAACATTAAATAAATTGAATAAAAAATCGGCCAAGTGCGAGTCGGGCCTCGCTCTTTTAGGGTTCCGTTAAAAAAATTAAATAAAAATATTTCCATGTACCCTTGGAAAATTTTTATTTAATTTTTTTTATTTAATTTAATTTTTATTATTTGTTGTTATAGCGGCAATAGAAATACATAATATGTGAAAATTTCATCTCTCTATCTATTACGGTTTACGAGATACAGCCCGCTGACAGACGGACGGACGGACGGACGGACGGACGGACAGCGTAGGCTTAGTAATAGGGTCCCGTTAGTACCCTTTGGGTACGGAACCCTAAAAAGAATTATGATACAAAATTACAAAATCTACAAAAATACAAAATCTAGCACATACACAATGATGTAAATAAAATGAATTAATTTGACGTGATAAACTCTAAAAAATATCAAACAGATTTATCTGACAGCTATTTGATATTAGATATATGTTTAACAGACACTTTAACGGATAGTGGTGAAACGGGTGTTTCAAAATATCCGTTGCAGCTCATTAAGTTTTTCGAGATAAGGTATCCTGCTTCCGTATTTCGTCGAAATCCATTCAGCGGTTGAGCCATCAAAAGATAACAAACAGACAGACAGAGTTCCCTGATTATTTTAAGTACAAATCGATACTTTGAACCTACTGTAAGTTCGGCTAAACAAAATACGAGATAAGCTTACAAGCCAGGAAGAATATTTAATTATTGTGATAAGTGATAATTTTACCATCGCCGGCTAACGTTAAACCGTGGAACCGAGGAATTGTTACATTCTGACAGTTTTGTATAGAAAATCTGACAATGGCATGATGGTGACATTGGCAGTTGGCACTAACTTGACTTTTAATCTTTTAAATTATCTCTGTAACACCTGTCCATATAAAATGGCTGTGATATCATCGTCGTGGTCAACCGACAGACCCTGCCAATACTGCGCTTTTCCAACTTGTGTGTGTTTTCCGATCTGTGTGTGTTCAGCCGATTATAGCGACCCACACAGGGTCGCTATAATCGGCTGATATAACAACACACAACTGAGACTCACCCATCCAAGATGCCATTTCCGGTGTAACAGCATCAGTTGAATTAGCCTCTTTTCTCAGTTGTGGTACTATTACAGTTGTTGATCCCATGTATAAACCAAAGATGAAAAAGTTTAATATAACTGTACTGCATGAGAATAACTGAAAAGGTAGGTTAAAATTGAATCGCATATTACAGAAAGGGCATTAGTCCAGTGCTATGATAAAGCTTAGTTTGTATTATGAAATATTCCCTACACCTAATTGGTATGTTTCTGGTACAATAAACAAGTCTCCAGGAGCAAACCAACTCTACAGTTTGCGCAGAAAGTGCCTTATACTAAACTAAGTTAGTTTAATGCCGCGGTCGTTTCAAAATTACCATTTGCAAAAGTAGTCATACGGACTAATGCCCTTTCTATAATAAGCGATTCAATTATTTTTTTAAATTTCTACTTTCAATGTAGAACAATTTCAAAACATTGATACAAAGGGACAGAATCTTTGCCAATCTTGAACAAATTCCTGGAATTAAATATTCTCTATTTTATAATATTATTGTTACAATAATCAAGATTCGAATAATAAATCTAAAACAATCGAAACGTCTTTTTAAAATAAAAATAAAAAAAAACCGCCAAGTGTTATAATATTTACTATTTGTACATTTTCAAGTCAACATTGAACGTAATTAAATAAAACCAAAATTACAATAATTAATAATACAAGGTCTAAAGAACCTAACCTACCTGTCTAAAGAAGAAAATTGTAAACACAGTATTGTTTTTTTTACCACCTTCCTTTATAGGATAGTCCATAGTAGCAAACGAAAACTCTGTATAAAAAAGACACCTAAATACCAGTGTAACGACGTTATCAAATTGCGTGCTAATTAACTTCGGGTTAATTTATTTAGTAGCAGTTATTCAAAAGCTAATTGGATCTCTTTTTTGAATAAGATAATAACCGGTATTGAATTATCGTTGAAGACTAATTAATAAATTCAGAGTACTGGTGTGGCCTTGGTGTTGCTAACTGAAATCTTCTTCTTCTTTATCAACCGATAGACGTCCACTGCTGGACAAAGGTCTCTTGCATGGACTTCCACAGGCCTCGGTCTTGCGCCGCCTGAATCCAGCGGCTCCCTGCGACTCGTTTGATGTCGTCGGTCCACCTGGTGGGGGGTCTGCCAACACTGCGCTTCCCGGTGCGGGGTCGCCACTCCAGCACCTTGGGACCCCAACGACCATCAGCTCTTCGAACTATGTGCCCCGCCCATTTCCACTTCAGTATCGCGACTCGCTTAGCTATGTCGGTGACTCTGGTTCTCCTACGGATCTCCTCATTTCTGATTCGATCCCGCAGGGACACTCCGAGCATAGCTCTCTCCATCGCCCGCTGAGCGGTCCTGAGCCTACTTATGAGGCCCTTAGTTAGCGACCATGTCTCGGATCCGTAAGTCATCACTGGCAACACGCACTGTTCGAAGACTTTAGTCTTCAGGCACTGAGGAATTTTGGACGAGAAGACATCTCGGAGCTTCCCGAACGCTGCCCAGCCGAGTTGGATTCGGCGGTTGATCTCTTTCTCGAAATTGGACCTACCTAGCTGGACTGTGTGTCCCAGGTAAATATACTCGTCGACAATTTCGAGTGCAGAGTTCTCAACAATTACTGGGTGGAGCGGTGCATGAGCATTGGACATGATTTTCGTCTTGCTCATGTTCATTTTCAGGCCCACCTGTTGAGAAACCCTGCTGAGATCATTGAGCATTGTATTGAGGTCTCTCAGAGTCTCTGCCATGACTACTATGTCATCGGCAAATCGCAGGTGAGTGATGTACTCGCCGTTTATGTTGATGCCAAGCCCGTTCCAATCCAGAAGCTTAAAGACGTCCTCCAACGCAGCGGTAAAGAGCTTCGGGGAGATAACGTCTCCCTGTCGCACTCCACGCTGCAAGTGGATTGGCCTCGTAGTCTGGTCCTGTATACGTACTGACATTGTGGCGTTTTCATACAAGCACTTCAACACTTGGATATACCGGTAGTCAATCCGGCATCTCTGCAGCGACCTCAACACAGCCCAAGTTTCCACCGAATCGAAGGCTTTCTCATAGTCCACAAACGCTAAGCAAAGTGGCCGGTTATACTCTTCTGTCTTTTGTATAACCTGCCGCAGCGTATGAATGTGATCTATGGTACCAAAGCCTTTTCGGAATCCGGCTTGTTCGGGAGGCTGGAAGTCGTCAAACCTACGAGCGAGACGATTCGTAATGACTCTCGAGAACAACTTATAAACATGACTCAACAACGAGACGGGTCTATAATTCTTCAACAAGGTATTATCACCCTTTTTGAAGAACAGAACCACCACGCTCCTGTGCCATGCTTCCGGCGTTGTGCCCTCGTGGATGACGGAATTGAACAATCGCTGAAGGATCTTAAGTACCGGTTTTCCACCCGCTTTCAGGAGTTCCGCAGTGATTCCGTCATCACCTGGCGCCTTGTTGTCCTTAAGCTGTTTGAGAGCCATTCTAATCTCGTATAGGCTGACGTCCGGGATATCTTCGGTATAGTGTCGGGTCAGTTTGGCTCTGGGATCTTTCGCCAGATCTTCAATAGGTTTTTGTGTCGTGGTATATAACTGTCCATAGAACTTCTCAACCTCTCCCAAAACCTCAGGTCGAGAAGAGACGAGACGGCCGTCATCAGTTTTCAGCCGCGTCAACTGGCTCTGTCCGATAGACAGATCTCTCGCGAACACTTTTGAGCCTTTGTTCCGCTCAATGGTATCTTTAATACACTTGGTATTAAAGACACGGAGGTCGCGAGTTTGTGCTTTAGAGATCTGCCTATTAATCCGCCGGTAGGCAGCCGCGTCTGCCGATGACTGCAGCCTCATCTCTTGTCTCTCCTTCATTAGCTTGAGAGTATGGTCAGAGAACTTTTCGGTTCTTTTCCTGCGGTGGGTCTTAAAGAATTTAGACCCCACAGTATGAACAGTTTCCACGAACCTGTTGTTTAGATCGTCCACAGAAACGCAGTCTGCTAGGCACTCGAATCGGTTCTGCAGTTCGAGTTGGAAGTTTTCGGGATTTTGGATATGAGCACGAGAAGGTCGGAGAGTGGACTTCACCAGTCTGGCCCTTTCCAGCTTCACATTAATATTCAACGTGCCTCTTACCATCCGGTGATCGCTACCGGTTTTCACCCTATTGATCACAGAGACATCATTGAATATATGCCGCTTGGTCGACATAATGAAGTCGATCTCATTTCTCGTGGAACCATCGGGACTCAACCATGTCCATTTTCTGTGTGGCCGCTTCCTGAAGAAGGAGTTCATCATAAAGAGGCCCTCCTTCTCCATGAAGTCGGCCAACATTTGGCCCCTTTGGTTCCTTCGCCCATACCCAAAATGCCCCACTCTCGTCTCTGCACCGCTTCGTTCGCCCAGCCTTGCATTGAAATCCCCCATCACAACACTGTAATGAGTGGTAGAGGCGTGTATGGCTTTTGATATATCCTCATACAGCGCCTCCACCTCCTCGTCAGAATGTGTCGATGTCGGTGCGTAGACCTGTATAACCTTCAGCGAATACCGTTTGGTGATTCTGAGTATAAGGTACGCTACCCTACTCGACACACTCTTGACTTGTACAATGTTGTTGACGAGGGACTTGTGGACGATAAACCCGACACCACCCTGGGACTGTTGATCGCCCTCCCGGTAGTAAAACAAGTTGCCGGAATTAAGGATTATCGAGTCCTCCCCCTCTCGTCGGACTTCAGACAATCCTATAATGTTCCAGCGCAACTTGCTCACTGCTTCTTCCAGCTCGATGATGATGACTGAAATACTTCTTCCAAAATATTTCAGCAAGTTTTAATTTTCATAAGGTATTAACACCTTAGAATGCTATTTAATGTTTTTTATAACAATAAAGATTTTTGTTTGCATTGAGCACGAGAATCTCAAGAGATTGCTCAATGCAGTTAAAGTGGTTCAATCAAAGGATTGTGAGCAACTTTACTACGGGTATTAAAGACTAGCTGCGCCCCGCGGTTTCTCCCGCGTAAGTTTCGATTCCGTTGGAATATCGGGATGAAAAGTCATTCATTCCATTTCATTACTTCATTGCCGATTTCAGCAACAGCGACTGGATCTGTGTAAACTTTGAAGAATTCTGGGCTTCGCTCGTGTGCCCTGATGTGGCTGATGTACCCTATTATAGCACGAAATAACCGTGCGCAGTGAGGACTTGATAGGGCACCATCGACGTAATTATCCCTACTAATATTATAAATGCGAAAGTGTGTTTGATTATTTATTGGTTTGTCCTTCAATCACGCAGCAACAAAGCAACGGATTGACATGATTTTTTGCGTATAGGAGAGTAACATAGGTGATACATTATTTTGCATGCTTGCTTGCAGGATTAAAAAAAAAACCGAAACAAAGACGAAGTCGCGGGTAACAGCTAGTAGATAATATTGGATGGTTGTCTACTTTTCAGTTGATCTCGGTAAACATCCAGATCCATCCTCCCTTTATCTTCAAAATCCGTGACAGCCTGCCTCCACTCCCCTCGGTTTTCAGCGAGACTTTCCCAACGAAAGGAGTTGATGTAACAACTGGTCATATGGCTCTTTAGCACATCTTTATACCTAAGGAACTGACCGCCTTGTTTCCTCTTTCCATCCTTGAGCTCAGAATTGGCTTGGCTATCCTTTCGTTGGGCATTCTCACATCACGCACATGTCCACACCAACCCAATTGACGCCGCTTATGGTATGCCTAAATGCCACTGACTTTCGCCCGCCGCAACACGTCTGTCCTTCTAAGTTCTAATGCGGTCGGACAACCTGATGTTCTGTATTTCACAGGTGGAATCTATCCAAAGCATGAATATGCTTGCGATAAAGTGTCCAAGTCTCAGCGGAATAAAGTAGATTTGGCAATACAATAGCCATATAAACCTTGATTTTTGTGTTTAGCTTAATTCCATGCAGACGGAACACCTTTTCTCGGAGTTTACCAAATGCCGCTAAATGACGGGAACGGGATGAAATGTAACAGAGCTATATACGTAACGCTGCTGTAAAAGCTGTCAACCGATCAAGTTTCATCGCAATCGGTTCATTAGTTACTTACTTACTTACTTACTTACTTACTTACTTACTTAAAACAAACTTTCAAAATGTTTTATACTCGTGATAACTTCGAAATTAAATGTCCAATTCGAATGAATTAAAAAGTATTTTACTGCTAGATAAATACCCTTGATGATAAAACTATTTATTTGAATAAGAATTAATACTACGATACAAATGTAACTAACTTTTGTTTCTACCGACGATCTAATTAAAATTTAGAACACAAAAGCTACTATAGTGCCTTAAGTATCATAGTTAGATATATTCTCTCGTGGACTTTTTTGTAGGTAATAATGAGTACTTTAATCATGTAGTACATAATTTTTGTGTATCATCAATAGTTTTCTCAGCGCACGCCAAATAGTGAAATTTATAAGCAAAATTTTGGTTACATTATTGCAATTTTCTTAAGGATCTCTAATTTTGTTTAAAATAATTTATAGCCTATGTTACTTCCTGATAATTTAGCTTTCCATTGGTGAAAAAATGGTTTAAATCGGTCCAGTAGATTCAGAGCCTATTCGGTACAAACAAACAAACAAAAAACAAACAAAAAATCTTTCCTCTTTATAATATTATTAGTATTAGTATATTACTTTATGTATATACTAGCTGATGCCCGCGACTTCGTCTGCGTGGATTTAGTTCATAACATCCCGCGGGAAATCTTTGTCACCCTCCAGGTTCTCAACTATACCTATCCAATAAATCACGTCAATCCGTAGCTTTGTAGCAGGAAACATTTGATCGTCTTGCTCGCGGCATTGTTAATGATGATTCAAAGAGAAAACATATTACTGATGATATTATCAATTACGTTTAGCTATCATTTTTATAATTGTCAAATTTTTTACCATACTTAAGCAAAGACAAAATTACGTTTAGCTGTCATATTTACGTTTTGTTATTCCACTGTCATTTGCGTTTTGTTATTCCATGTCAGATGCGTTTTTGTTATACCACGTTTTATAGTGACTTGACGGAAACGCGGTCGAACGGGATAAAAAGTATCCTATGTCCGTCTCCTGGTTCTAAGCTACCTCTCCACCAATTTTCAGCCAAATCGGTTCATCCGTTCTTGAGTTATAAATAGTGTAACTAACACCACTTTCTTTTATATATATAGATTTGAACCGCATGCAGCGGTATATTTTTGTGTCTTTAGTGGTTTTTAGATAACTGACGTTTATTTACTATCTTGTCTAATGATTTTTATTATTATTAATGGAGATTCTGAGTTATACAAAGTTAATAAATTGCCCTTTTTCAGCGCCTAGCTTCAACTTCTATCACCTCCATTAACAGAACAATCATCTAAACATACCTCTCTGTGAAATTTCAATTCAGAAACTTAGAAGCTGTTAAAATACAATTTACCAGACGGAAACAAATCTCACGAACGAAGCACTATAATTGAAAGCTCGTAAAACCCATTAATGTAAAATAATTTGTTACCTGTCTAAAGAAGAATAGTCCACATGCGGGATTGTTCTTTTTACAATCTTCCTGCTTAGGGAAGTCCATGATAGCAAACGAATGTCGTAAAAAATTTAGTACACTTTGTCGAATGTGTTGTTCTAGCGATAAACTGTGTACTATTCCACCTGAGTAGCTAATACTATCATTAACTATAAGTTAAAACGTATACTTACTAATTATTCGCTAGGAACCTAATTTAAATGTTTTTATTGAATTAGATTACATCCTGCTTAAACTAATCGTAGAAGAATAATTATTTCTTATTTGACCACGTGATCTGGTGGAAAAAACTTTTTTATCACCATCAACCGATAGACGTCCACTGCCGGACTGTGGCCACTGGCATTGACTTCCAACCGCTTCTTTGGTTTAGTCGCCGCTCCAGCACTTTTGGACTGTCAGTTCTTCGAGCATGTGCCCCATTCAATTCCACTTCCGCTTCGCGACTCGCTGCGCTACATCGATGACTGGTTCTCCTACGGATCTCTTCATTCTATTGCCTGATTTGATATCACAAGGAAACTCCGAGTATAGCTCTTTTCATGGCCCGCTGAGTGATCGAGCCTTCTTAAGAATAAAAAGCGGAAATTGGCCGTTATAAAAAAAATTTAATGACAAAGTTCGATTTGTTAATGCAACCCACCAACGGTACACTACTGAGCGAGGTCTCCTCTCAGATAGCTTAGCTATTAGATAGCTTAGATATCAGATAGGTTAGCTAGTTATTAATAATTATTAAATAACAGCTCTACCACTTAGTGGTACTGCAAATAAAACAATACATTGCTAGTTCTTTATATTTTTTACTAATTTAAGATTACAAAGTTAACTTTATTTATTCACGTACTCGCCTATTAAATCTTCACTAAGTATTTTTGAAATATCTTAATATTATGTGCAAAAATACAAATAAAGTTCTCAGACAACAATCAAGAATCTTATAAATCTCAATTCGATTTTCTCATACTTATCATATTAGGTAATCTTAAATTGATTATATTTTAGACCCTAATTTTTTCAGCGGAATGGTTTCAGTTTTTACAGTACCCCTATCATAGCGTTCACCTTTAGTTATATGCTCTTCTATTTCCTGAATAGTGCGATCTTTTGTTTCGGGTAAATATTTATACAGAATAAAAATAGCAACGGATGAAAAAACAGCAAAACATAGGAACGCTCCAGGTGTACCGCAAAGTTTAAAAATAAACGGGGTAAATTTGAGAGTAGTCGCTAAAAAGATATTGTTCACAAAAGCTAGGCAACATAAAAAATAGCTCCGGTTCCTTAACGGTGACAACTCTGCTGCACAAGTGGGCGCAAGGATTATTGGTCCGCAGCCAATACAAATAGTAAACCCAATTAAAAAAAATAAAGAAATATAATTATTCTCTGACATAATATTAAATTTAATAACGTGTAAGTGAATTGATAAACCATATAGAAAAGCGATACCTGCAGCAGTGAAACCGAGTAATTGTTTTCGGCGTGTTACAATTTTACTTAGTGCACAGCCTAAGTACATGCCTAGTACAGTTACGCCGTCTAATATCAGCATACCCTCGTACGCCATCTGTTCACTAGATGTGATTTTTTTTATAATATCTATTGCATAAACTGTGCAGGCGATCTTACCTGTGACGAAGTACAGAAACATTGGCGAACATGCATACACGAGGGGCTTAAAAAAGGTTTTAAATTTTAATATATTCAATAACTTAATATATTTCTTAGCTTTCAGCTGGCCATTGAGTTCAGTTATACTATTTGATTTTTCTTGTTGTGTTAAAATTAGTTTTCTAAGTTCCATCTCTGAGTCTTCATTTGTACCTTTCAGCCATCGGTGAACTTTTGCGCATTCATTGAAACGTTTCTTTGTCGCCAGCCAATAAGGTGATTCACAACCAAATAGGCATACTATCAAATTGTAAATACCGCAAACAAAAATAACGATGCCGATGTTTCTCCAGTGGCAGAATGTACCAATAGCATTTGAGACCCAAACGCCCCAAAAAAACGTAGCCGCTTTCATGGTAAAAATAATACCTCTATACTTAGGCGATGTGTATTCAGATAAAACCATTACAGTAATATTAAATGAAGAACCTACAAGCATTCCTTGTATAGCATGACTGATAATAAGTTCTGTAAAACTGGTACTACAGTAAAATATTATGTTTGCTATTATTACACTAATACTGATTAAGATGAGACAAGGTTTTCTGCCAAAATGATGTGACAAAATAGGCAGTAAAAATATCCATGGTATTGCGCAGTAGGCAGATGTAGAAGCTGAAACAAAAATTTAGTTTTTCAGTGGAGAACAATGCAATTTTTATTAAATCATACCTTTTTTTAAATTCGTATAAATTCGTTCGTAGTAAAAGTAAGGGTACACAAGAACCAAAGAAGACCAGTTGACGCTTTTAATAACCAGGAATAGAATAACTATGCAAAGTCGATGCAACACTTCTTTTTATTTCGACATCTAAATATATAAAAGGCAAAGGTGATTGACTGACTGACTGACTGACTGGTCTATCAACGCACAGTTCTAACCACTGGAGGGATCGGGCTGAAATTTTGCACACAGATAGTTATTATGACGTAGACGTCCGCTAAGAAAGGATTTTTGAAAATTCCAACCCCAAGAGGGTTAAATGGGGGTTGAAAGTTTGTATAAAAGTCCGTCATTTATCAAATTATTTTTCATGTAATATCCATGAAACTTTAATTTTTGGGCTTTCAATAAAAAATAAGAAATACGTGTATCGCAAATTTTGAAAATTCCACCTCCAAAGACTTCAAATAGGGGATGAAAATTTGTATAAAAGTCCAGATTTTTAAGTTAATTTTCAAGTAATATACATCAAACTTGGTACTTTAGCTTTCATCTCTAAATCTATAAAAGGCAAAGGTGACTGACTGACTCAATGACTGACTGACTGACTGGCTGACTGACTGGTCTATCAACGCACAGCTCTAACCACTGGACGGATCGGGCTGAAATTTTGCACACAGATAGTTATTATGACGTAGACATCCGCTAAGAAAGGATTTTTGAAAATTCCAACCCCAAGAGGGTTAAATGGGGGTTGAAAATTTGTATAAGAGTCCGTCATTTATCAAATTATTTTTCATGTAATATCCATGAAACTTTAATTTTTGGGCTTTCAATAAAAAATAAGAAATACGTGTTTCGCAAATTTTGAAAATTCCACCTCCAAAGACTTCAAATAGGGGATGAAAATTTGTATAAAAGTCCAGATTTTTAAGTTAATTTTCAAGTAATATACATCAAACTTGGTACTTTAGCTTTCATCTCTAAATCTATAAAAGGCAAAGGTGACTGACTGACTCAATGACTGACTGACTGACTGGCTGACTGACTGGTCTATCAACGCACAGCTCTAACCACTGGACGGATCGGGCTGAAATTTTGCACACAGATAGTTATTATGACGTAGACATCCGCTAAGAAAGGATTTTTGAAAATTCCAACCCCAAGAGGGTTAAATGGGGGTTGAAAATTTGTATAAGAGTCCGTCATTTATCAAATTATTTTTCATGTAATATCCATGAAACTTTAATTGTTGGGCTTTCGATAAAAAAAAATAAGAAATACGTGTTTCGCAAATTTTGAAAATTCCACCCCCAAAGACTTCAAATAGGGGATGAAAATTTGTATTAAAGTCCAGATTTTTAAGTTAATTTTCAAGTAATATCCATCAAACTTGGTACTTTAGCTTTCATCTAAATATATAAAAGGCATAGGTGACTGACTGACTGACTGACTGACTGACTGACTGACTGACTGGTCTATCAACGCACAGCTCTAACCACTGGACGGATCGGGCTGAAATTTTGTTGAAAGTCCAGATTTTTAAGTTAATTTTCAAGTAATATCCATTAAACTTGGTATTTTGCCTTTCAATTGAAAATAAAGAAGTACGCGTTTGACAGTTTTTAAATGTTCAACTCTCAATGGAGTTAAATAGAGGGTGAATGATTGTTATTAAGTCTGTCGTCTTTCAACTTAGGTATAACCATGAAACTTGGTATGTTGGCTTTTTACGGAGATACGAATCGCGTTGAGTTGGATTTTAATTACCATTAAAAATCTAACTTAACGTGAGCTAACCAACCGCTAAGAAACCATTTTTGAAAGTTCAACCTCTAAGGGGGTAAAATAGGGGGTTGAAAAATTGAACTAAACGTGAGCGAAGCCGCGGGCAAAAGCTAGTTAAATATATAATATTGGTGCGCCGGTGTCTGAGCGAAACGTACGTCGAGTGTTAAAGGATTTGTTCTGTTTGGCGGATTATAGCAAAGTAATATTAGTTTTTCTTTAAATATCACGGAATTCCGCAAAGTAACGTCTGATTTTATTAAATATTTTAAAATATTATGACTGTGAGATCGTCGCCGTCATAAAATCATAGACGTCCACTGGGGGACAGAGGTATATTATAGGGACTTCCAATAGTTACGGTCTGGCTTGCAGAAGATTTTAGTGGCTATCTGCGAATCTTCTGCACCACTTAACCTAGAGGAGGGTCTGCACATGTTACCTTTTCCAGTGTGGGGTGTTTACATTTGAGCATCTTGGGACCCAATGTATCTATCTGTGTCTGTGTGTACCGCACCTTTAGAATGATAGAGACCTATTTGAAAATTTTGAGGTTTTGCCTTTGGGTCATAAAACGTCCTTAGATTGCCAACTTTATCGAGTCTAATATAATAATAGTTATAGTGAAGATTCTATAGGTTATCAAGGTAAGTTCTATAGCTGACATCTATAGATCGTACTCTGGCTCTGATCAAGACTCATAGAGAAAGATAGAATTAAAATGAGATATAAATCTGTCTCGTTTTAACTCAGTCTTGAGTCTGAGCTAAGTGAGAGTGCCGTCTATAGAACTTACCCTATAACTCCAAGTCGAAATCTCAAAATTTCGTAATGGGTCTTTAGAATTCTAAAGGTGCGGTGGTTGGATGTAAATGTGTAACATATTATGTAATAAAAGTTCAACACAGTATTTTTATGAGAAATTTCACTGCAGTCATAAATTATCTTATCTGGTGACCGAATGGATGGTGTGATATAGTTGAGGAAGATTGCAGGATGGAAGAACAGTTACCAGTTGTGTTAAATAGAGAGGTAATTGTAGGCGAAAAACGATCGCTGTCAAGTTCGGACGATATTTTAGATGAGGGTAGTTTTACTACGGTACGCAGCAAACGGATGGTGAAGATTTCTAAGAAATCCATGAATGCCTCGAGATCTGCTAGGAATGAAGACGAAAACTCACCTACCTGCGAAAAAATAATTGTTACCGTCACCAGTAAAGAGGTTTTGCCTAAGCAATTTAAAATGGCTAAATTATTGAGATTAGAATGTATCCTGAATATAGCTAATATTCAACATAAAAGTCCGTTTAAAATAATGATTGAATTTGACAGTAAGGAAAGCGCGCAAAAATTAATAGAATGCAAAAAATTTATAGATATGGGATTTCGATGTCAGTTGATGAATGAGATAAATTTATCGTATGGTATTATAAGAAATCTGGATTTAGATATAGAGGATGAAGAGATTAAAGGTAATTTAGAGAGTGATCTTGAAATAGTTTCTTTACGGAGATTAAAGCGTACAACAAGCACTGGAAAATGGGTAGAAAGTGAGACAGTTCGAATAGGCTTTAAAGGGTCGGTTTTGCCATCGTACGTACGTGGATATGGATGTAGGTTCAAAGTGGAACCTTATATGTATCCTGTTACTCAGTGCTCCGGATGTTGGAAGTTCGGACATAGTGTCCGATTTTGTCCAAATAGGAAAATAGTTTGCCCTAAATGTGCAGAATACCACTCAAATTGCGAAGTGTCAAGATATACATGTGTCAATTGCAAAGGAAATCATATGGCTCTAGATAAATTTTGTCCAGTTTTTTTGAAAGAAAAAAACATAAGAATCATAATGCGCGACCTAAATTATACTTACAAAAAAGCTCTGTCAATTTATCTTAGCGAGAATGAGTCAAAGAAGACTGATAGTGAACAAACAAAGGAAAATTTTACTGGGACTAGATACAGAGATGAAAATCAAAAAACCGGAAGATCATACAGAGATGTGTTACAAAGTCATCCCAATATCCATACAGATAAGCAAGAATCCATGGAAGAGGAGTGTCAGCAAGAAATTGAAGTCATAGACAAGACGCAGTGTGTTAAGCGCGATAAAAAGAAAACTAAGCGAAATAAAAATAATCGAGGAATAGAAAATGAAGATATTGTTACAGAAGGTAGTGATGTAAGTTCATGTATGGGTGATAGTGATAGTGAAAATAAAGGTAACGAGAAGAAGAAATCTGAGAAAAAGAAAGGTAGTAATATAACTTTTATGAAATTTATTCAAAAGTTGAAAGAAATATACTTGTCGGATTCTACTCTTGATGATAAGATTAAATTATTTGTTAGCTTTATTATTAAGGAGATCATGAAGTTTATACCGATTTTGTTTAAAGATAATGACATTTGTTCTTGGCTCCTTTCGAAATTTAGTAATGGATAGACAGCAAAGTGATGTCCATTCTTTGAACTTATTACAGTGGAATGCACAAAGTTTGAGACCTAAATTAAAAGAGTTTGAATTATTAATGATACAAGAAAAAATTCACAAAGCATTCATATCGGAAACATGGCTTGAAGCTGAATCTTCATTACATTTAAATAGTTACAATATATTTCGAAATGATAGAATTGATTCTTATGGAGGTGTAGCTATAAATGTTCATAAGTCGATAATTGTCCAAGAATGTCATGTTAACACACACAATAATGGTATAGAAATAGTAAGTGTAAAACTTTTAAATTGTAGTGATATCAAAAATGTGGTCTCTGTTTATTGTCCTTCATCGGTTCGCACAGTAATAAGTGACTGGGAAAATATTTTTTCAGAATTCACGAGCAGTTCTATAATAGCCGGTGACTTTAACGCACATCATTCGTGTTGGTCTAATAAGACTGATAGTCGTGGTATACAAATTTATGATGTCACTGTAGATACTGGTTTTACACCACTTAACAACGGTGAACATACTAGAATAAAATTGGTCAATAATTATTTACAGAAAGGCTCACCTGACATAACATTTGTCTCTTCCAATATTGCAATAAAATTCGATTGGAATGTAATGAATGAAAATTTGGGAAGTGATCATTTGTGTATCAAGATGAGGTTTAACTATCGCGATGAACTAAAATTTTCTAAAAGGCGTAATATTAAATATGCAAACTGGCAAATTTATAGGGAGTACATCGAAAATCACTTTCAGGATTTAGAGAGCGAAGAGGATTCCCAGATCTTATATGATAGGTTAATAAGCTTAATTTACAGGGCAGCTGATGCGAGTATTCCAATGATAAAAATACCACAGAATCCAACAAAAAAGTTTATTCCTAAATCTTATTGGAGTCCTTCATTGTCTCATAAGATAGCTCAGCGTAGATTAGCACTTCGTGAATTTAGGAAAAACCCTATACCTAATAATCTAAG
Organism: Oeneis ivallda; assembly: GCA_029955525.1. Lineage (NCBI taxonomy): Eukaryota > Metazoa > Arthropoda > Insecta > Lepidoptera > Nymphalidae > Oeneis > Oeneis ivallda. The sequence goes on along the minus strand of JARPMR010000012.1, from coordinate 4,101,542 downwards.
CATTTTGGAGGAAAAACATTCAAATGCCAAGTCAGCAATATCAAAAGCATGTACACAAGACTGGCACGGATATTGTGATAGTATTGATGAAGAAACTAGTTCTTCAAACATGTGGGGTCGAATGAGATGGATGAAAGGGTTTAAAACAGTGAGATTATCTGTATCTGAAGAACGAAAGCGTGATTTGTTGTGTGAACTTGCTCCTGATTATGTGGTTCCATCTATACCGGTTTGTGAATTTTCAAACACCAAATTAGATAGTTTGTTTGGTTTAGCCGAGATGAACAATAGCTTAAAGGAAAAAGATACGGCTCCGGGTAGTGATGGAATCACTTATTCAATGTTATGGAATTTGCCAAATTGTGCGAAAATATTTCTTTTAAAAATTTATAACGTTATTTGTACAACTGGGAATATACCAAATCAATGGCGTGACATAAAAGTTGTAGTTATTCCAAAACCCACTCAGCCAGGTTTACCATCTAAGTTACGTCCGATTTCATTAATGTCTTGCCTCTGTAATCTTTCATGTTATGATAGCAAAACGGTTAGAATGGTTTGTTGAAAAAGATAACATTCTATCTACAGTTACTTCAGGCTTTAGACGAGGACAGTCGACTATTGATTGCTTAGCACGTTTAGTTACAAATATACAAATTGGCTTTTCTAAGAACACTCCTACTTTGGCATGTTACTTAGATATTGAAAGTGCATATAATAATCGACCGAGCGAAGCGAAGGTCTTTGAGTCTACTTGAGTGAATTTGCACTTGTCCGTCCGTCCGTCCGTCCGTCCGTCCGTCTGTCAGAGCCTTATAACTTCTGAATTACTGAACGTAATTACTTCAATTTTAGATATAATATGTAAACCGATGGCCTCCAGCCGAAAATGGCTTAAAAAGTTATAAAAATCTTTATTTCAGGGGGGCTCTCATAGAAGCGAATGCGAAGAAAAAAAAAAATTTTTGCGTTTCATAGGGTTACAGTACCTCATTTTAAAGATAATTTGTCACAGAGTACAAAAGTATTTTTTTTTTAATTTTTTTCCTAAAATTGACGAAATGGGGGGCTTTCAAAGTGGAGATTATATTTGACCTCACAACGGAATAACCATTGAAAGCTGGGGCTTGAAAGTTTTATAACTTTAGCGTAATATCATGTACTTGAACAACAAATACTAAAATTAGATAAATGTAATAAGGAAACTAAATTATTTAACTTTTAATGAGCAGCAACAACTGAACTTCACAATGATGTCAATAGATGGCGCTCTCATCTCATATAGAAAATGCAGCTATATGTAACATAATATTATTCAATTAAAATTATTACTTAGTCATTTAGCAAACATCAATAAAACTTCACGTTGCAATTTGTTTTTACATGTTTTCTGATCGTGTCGATAGTTGACGCTGTGTACAAGTTATTTAATTTGAATGTTCCAAAAAACTATACCTAAGTTTGATTGAGGCCTTGAGGATTTCATTATAACAGTTCCCTAACCTTTACGGGCTAACTATGTTAAGTTAGTTGTCACTTTTTGTCAACTTTGTTATTACGAACCTCTACGGGACAACTAAAGGTGAAAATGACATTGGGATGTTAGGATTGTATTTAGGGGCTACCTACGTAAAGAGACTTCTACAAAGGGGATGATTTAGGTATGGTTGGTGAAAACGGGCATAATAATAATGTCAATTTTGTTCGTCATGTATCTATTGAATGAATAAGTAATTATGGGAAACCGTTACCGCGAGGTCTCAGTTCGGGGCGAACCACTAGTATATTAGTAGATAAACTAGTTGTAATTCTAAATAATTTGAAGGTAGGTAAAAGTATTTGCTTATATTTATGGAATTTTTTGACAGAAAGGCATTTACAGATCAAAAGTGATTTTGATAATAGTCCTATTCTGATCAGATAGGCACGTAAAGGCTTAGCACAGGGTGATCCTCTATCACCTTTGCTATTTAATATTGCAACTTATGAATTATGTAAAAGGGTCAGTAATATTTCAATTTGTCAGTATGCTGATGATTTCGTTTTATATTCCTCTCATAAAAATATATTGGAAAGTGCAGACAAAATTCAACAAGCTTTGAATGCTTTTATTATTCTCCTCGATGATCTTGGCCTTAAGCTTTCAGAAACCAAATCTAAGTATTGTATTTATAGTAGGGGCAATCGTAATCAAGGTGTTAACTTAAAGATCAATGAAAATCAGATTGGTTATGTAGATTCTTACAAATATCTAGGTATATGGCTAGACAAATCTCTTCGTTGGCATAAACATATTAAAGAGACTATTGAAAAAGTTCAAAGATTACAAAATCTGTTAAGAAATTTGGCTGGTTCATCTTGGGGTCTACACCCAACGCATCTACGTAGGATATATATAGCGATGATTAGAAGTAGTTTAGATTATGGAAGTCTTTTCTTTGATAGTAGCGCTAAATCTCATATTTATAAATTAGACAAAATTCAAAATCAATCGATGCGGATTATTGGAGGCTTTATTAAAAGCACTCCAATACATGTTATGGAAAGTGAGCTTAGCTTACCGCCCTTACATTTGAGAAGGAAATATTTGGCTTATAAGTATAATTTGAAATCAGCATCAATTGCGAATAACGACAGGAATCATTTAGTGGATGAATTAAAAGAGTTGTGTGTAGACCGATATTGGAACAATAAAAAAATACCAATGCTGGTTACAACCAGGACTGAGATAAGTATGGACGATATTGCTTCGTCATTTCCGTTAGAGATGTTTAAAATGGATACTTGGGTCACTAGTATAGATCTGTGTAATATTATATGTGTTAATTTAAGTAGTCTAAAATAGTCTAAGAAATCATATGATCCTACATACATGAAAGTCAATGTAATCAAAGAAATTTCGGATAAATATCATGGATGGTACACTTTATTTACCGATGGATCCAAAAATGTTAAAAATGGAAATGGTGCAGCATTTTATGATCCTAATGTAGAAAATTACTATAATAATTGTTTTAAGATTAATAGTAATGTTTCAATCATGTCATTGGAACTCATTGCAATCTCTGAAGCATTAAATTACGCACAAAATTTGCCATGTGAAAAACTCTTAATTTGCACTGATGGTAAGAGTGCATTACAACATATAGCTCGATGCGCTTCTGGCCGCAGAGGCATCTCGATAGCTTATGTTATACTCTCAAAGATTTTGCATTTCAAACGAATTAAAAAAGAGTTAAAATTGCAATGGGTTCCATCGCATATTGGTTTAAGAGGCAATGAAGAGGCTGATCGGCTGGCTAAAGAAGCAACAATAGTGGGAGAACAAATTAATATTAAACCGGATTACACTGAAGTCTTATCAAAGTATAAATCAAAATGCCAGGAATTATGGGTAGAGTACTTTCAGTGTAAATCTGTGGAAAAAGGGATTTGGTACAGAACCATACAGTCTCAGCCTCTTCATATACCTTGGTTCTTAAATGTTAAGGTTGGTAGGAGGTTAATTGTTATTGCTCTGACTCTCTGGCTCTGTTATTGACTGAGATCGGGACACATGCCTTTGAACAAGTTTAAATTTTTGATGAAAATTTCGGAATCACCTTTCTGTGACTCATGTAAGCCACAGAGAGGTGATTTTATTGAAGATGTTCATCACCTTTTGATGGAGTGTGTCAGATTTCAGTCGGGGCGAGAAGAAATTGTAGGCCTTATGGATTTGAACAGATTGGACACAGGTATGTTTTTAAACATACTTGCTCGTCCAGCATCCAAAGATGCTATATCTCTGTTCAAATCCATAAGTCTAATTTGATTGTAATCACAATTTTGTTTATTGTTTTTTTTCTCTGTAAGTGTATTTGTTTTAGTTTTCGTAATTGTTATTTTAGTTTTTTTTTTTTGTTAATTTTTCAGTGATTAACTCTGTAAGTGTATGAATTGTTTTTAGATTATAATGGGGCTGACGTGTACCAAGGTACAAAAGCCCCTAAGCAAATAAAGAGAAAAAAAAAATTTACCTAACCAAGACACCATTTCTGGAGTAACAGCAACTGTTGAATTAGCTTCTTTTCTCAGTTGCGGTACTAATACAGTAGTTGACCCCAAGTATAAGCCGGCAATAAAAAAATTCAAGGTAACGGTGCTGCACGAAAAAAACTGGAAAAAACATGAAGAACAATAATTTTAAGAGGCTTGTATTTAATAGTCAAATTTTTTGAAGACTGTTATCAAAAAGTATACATTCAACTAAAGAAACAATTTTTAGTAAAATTATTTTAAATATGTACTTTATAGTGTCGTGTTCTAGTGGCATTTGAAGTTGGTTTTTTTTGGCAAGAATTTTATTTTTAACCGACTTCCAAAAATGGAGGATGTTCTCAATGCGTCCGGTATTATTTTTCTATGTATGCCCAACGAATTCTCCAGGATTTCTAGACCGATTCAAGTGATTTTTTTTAATCGACAGAGGATGTGTCAGAGCAGTGGTCCCATAAATTTTTTTGTCTTCAACTTCTCGCAGGATGCTGCAGAGGTATTGCTTACCTTAACAGCGGGAATTTAGGAATTGTTGATTACGAATTGGTATTGTAGGTAACAAGCATAGACATCGTGGAGTTCTATCTAGGTCCTAACTCTTCAATCCTGATGCTGAAGGGTACTTCCCACCTAAACTGCGGGGATTAAGGAACTTTTGATTCCGAATTGATATTGCAGATAACAAGCGTGGATGTTATTACGAAGGACTAGGTTTAGGACCTCTTCAGTGCTGATGCTGAAAGGTACTTTACCTAAAATGCGGAGATTTAGGAATTGTTGATTAAGAATTGTTATTGTAGGTAAAAAGCAAAGACTTCATCATGGGCTTCTAGGTCCTTAGCTCTCAATTCTTATGCTGCAGGGTACTGCCCATCTAAACTGCAGGGATTTGAGAATTTTTGATTACGAATTAATATTGTAGGTACCAAGCATAGATTACATCATGGAACTATAGATCCTAGCTCCTCAATCCTGATGCTGCAAGGTATTGCCCTGTATAAAGGATTGAGGAGCTAGGACCTAGCTAGACCATATAGACTAGAACCATGATCTAGTTTATGATTGGTACCTATAATATCAATTCGTAATTGGCAATTCCTAAATATCTACAGTTTAGATGGGGAGTACCCTGCACATCAGGATTGAGGAATTAAGACCTAAAATTTCATGATGTAGTATATACTTGGTACCAAGAATATTTATTCATAGTCAATAGTTCCTAAATCCCTACAATTTAGGTGGGAAGTATCCCTGCAGCATCAGGCTTGAGGAGTTTAATGTAAAAAAATATGACATCACGGCTGGAGCTTCTTCTGTCGATAAAAAAAAAACACGTGAATCGGTTCAGAAATCCCAAAGAACTGGGTGAACGGATACAAAATAAGATACCGGTCCAAATGAGAACTTCCTCCTTTTTGGAAGTCGGTTAAAATGGTTAGCCGTCGCACCTGCTGTGGCTGTTGTCGTAAGGTTGAGTTGGAAAAGAAATTAAATCGTAAAAATGTTTCATACCTCTTCAAATCTGGTCCATCTAGTTCTTGATCATCGTTAGCAACCCATCAACGTCTCACTACTGAGCGCAGGTCTCCTCTCAGAGAACGTTTATAGGCTTATAGTCCACCACGCTGGCCCAATGCGAATTGGTGGCTTTCACACACCTTCGAGAACATTATGGAGAACTCTCAGGTGTCCAAGTTTCCTCACGATATTTTCCTTCACCGTTGAAGCAAGTGATAGTTAATTGCTTAAACGCACTTGACTCCGAAAAGTCAGAGGTACCCGGGATCGAACCTGCGACCCCCCCGAATAAGAGACCACTGTTCTAACCACTAGGCTTTCACTGCTTCATAAAATATATTATTAACTAGCTGAGCGGGAACTCTTTCATTATCCGAGATAAAAAGTAGCTCTCCCGGTCTGAGGAACCACTACTACATCCATTACTATACCCATGCAAAAAATCGCACCAATCCGCTATTCTGTTGCGACGTGATTGAAGGACAAACCAACAAAGAAACACACTTTCGCATTTATAATATCAGTAATGCTTTATTATAACACTTTTTATAATTGTCAAATTTTTTACAACCAAAGACAAAATTACGTTTAGCTGTCATTTACGTTTTGTTCTTCCACTGTCATTTTCGTTTTTTTATTCCATGTCAGATGCATTTTTGTAAACCAGGTTTTATATTGACTTGACGGAAACGCGGTCGAACGGGATAAAAAGTATCCTATGTCCGTCTCCTGGTTCTAAGCTACCTCTCCACCAATTTTGAGCCAAATCGGTTCATCCGTTCTTGAGTTATAAATAGTGTAACTAACACCACTTTCTTTTATATATATATAGCTGCTCGTGCTGATTCACTGATTCACTGACTGATTGATCACCTCTCCTGTAAAATTTTGTATGAAAAATTTTTTTTCCACCGATGGTTTCGTATAGAAGACAAAAATTCATTCGGAGGAAAATTATGGAGAGAGCTGATGCTTGAGGATTTCGGAGACGGATGAAGAGCACGGCGAGGTTATCGAAGATAGGTGGGGGGTGCTCGAACAAATGTCACTCGAAACCTCATCCATTTCGCAGTGAGCTGAAAAAAAATTCAAAATGGCGGAAAAAAGATGGCCGCCATACAAATTTCGTCAGTATCTATCTCGGCGAGTATAAGAGATGGAAGAGTGGTTTCTTGGCAAAAGATGATCAGGACCCAAAGGTCTATTTGATGAATAGAAAAAAATCCAAGATGGCGGAATTTTTTTTTCTCCATACAAAATATATGGCGAATATTGAATAGACTTGAAGCTCAGAACTATGCAAGACTTTGATACGGTTTCTTTTCAAAATTTGTTTTTAGAAAAGAATTCTCATTCTGACAAATGATAAGATATGATGATCGAGGGTTTGGAAGGTGGGTGAGGAGCACGGCCATGGTAATGAAGATAGGTGGGGGTGCTCGAACAAAAGTCACTCGAAACCTCATCCAATTGGCAGTGAGCTGAAAAAAAATCCAAAATGGCGGATTCAAGATGGCGGCCATACAAAGTTCAACGGTGTCTATCTCGGAGAGTATAAAAGAGTGGTTTATTGATAGAAAATGATCAAGACCTGAAAGTCCACTTGACGACAGAAAAACCGCGGTCCGCTTGCGGGCCGCGCACCCACGCGCCCTACTAGTTTATATATATAGATGATAAACCAAAACCAGAGCAAAATTACCATCAGCGACACAGGTACCGTTGAAATAAATGATGCCGACGATCGCGTCCGCATGGGTTAAGGTTTTTTGATTACCGAGGGAATTATTTAATGTTCCGAAATAGCGCTCAGCAGTTCTAATTTTGATGTATATATTATGCTTGTAGCAATGAGAAGTTTTATGATAATCCGTTCTGTAGTTTTTGTGTGAAAGAGTAATAAACATCCATCCATATTAAAGTTTGTGAAGATGGATTAAACCAATGGATGGGCATTGGTTAAATCCATCTTCACAAATTTCCGCATTATAATATTTGTAAAATTATACGTTACCGAGAATTTCCTTTATTAGTAGTCCAACATTTACTTTTACGCTCATTGCTTCTGATGCAGCTATCGTGTTGATAACTAATAAGACGATTAAGAACAAACAAAAACACCGGATTTAGTGAAAAATTAACAAAGAAAAAGTTAACCTGTCTGAAGAAGTATAATATCCAAAAACCGGATTTATTCTTTGTATCTTCTCCTTCATTTATAATATCCATAATGACATTCGATTTTTGATTACGGTAGTAAATATCATTCGTCTATGATTTTTGGTAATAAAAATAAATGTTTCCTTCCACGATCGTATGTTCGATATGTACGAATATTCAGTAAAAAGTGATGAAATTAACACTTAGCAGTAAAGTAATTAATATAATGTAACTCACATATTATTATCTCCTCTGTTCAATCGAATTAACATTTTGTATTAAGGGCCGATTTCACTAACGTAAAATAAGTCTTATCCGAAAGTTTAGACATTTTTTATATTGAGGATCTGCCAAAATATCAAATTAACGCTCGGATAAGACTTATTTTACGTTGGTGAAATCGGCCCTAAGTATGATAATAATTTAAATGTAGCTATACTAGCTGGTGGACAAACTACTGGAGACTACTGGAGACGTCGTGGCAGCGTACGACAAATTGTATCTTGAGTTTTTGCTATTAATTTATTTTTATTTATTTACTAACGAGACGCATTAATACTTTGTAAGGTTATTTTAAAACAACCAAACTATTTTATGAGGAAAATTTTAATTAATAGATAGTACGAATGAATATTCGTACTTTTGCATCCTAATCAGTAGATTTTACTTTGCATTGTCGATACCTTGCGCGACAATTTTATACTACTGTAACCATTATCGTTTCATATTAATATTTTATATGACGGAGGCCGCATGCGTGGGTGGCTCCTCATTATCGTGGGCATGTTGTTCTTCTTGATCTGATTGCATAGTTGTGGGTACTCGGGCAATTAAACGCGAGAAGCTGATTACATGATGTATTGCACTGCACACAATATTTAAAAGTTTGTAGAATTAACACACAGTAGTTCAAAACACAATTACTTTAAATACTTTGTAAATAGCTAGGTAAATAATTAACACCACCATATAGCGAACGATGGGTTTGGCGCGACGGTGTGACTGGGAGACCATGCGCCACCAAGCTCTCATGAACAACTGAGACGACTACTGACTGTCTCATGACTGTCAATAATAATGACTTGTCTAATGATAATAATGACGACTTCTCTAATAATAATGACCGTCTGGCGGGCACCACAGCCCTACTTATAGACGAATCGTCAACCCCCGCCACGCCAACTCCATCCAGGTTTGAATGTCAATGGAGTCAATTGAGTGATTGAATAAACTAGTACATCCAATACCTGAGTTCGCTTATAGAGGGCGCTTTCGAGTCACTTGAGTGACTTAATAAACTTGTACAAACAATACCCGAATTCGATATAGATGTCGCTTTCGAGTCAATTGAGTAATTTAATAAACTAGTACAAACAATTCGAGTCAATTGAGTGACTTAATAAACTTACCAACAATTCAAGTCAATTGAGTGACTTAATAAACTAGTACAAACAATTCGAGTCAATTGAATGACTGAATAAACTAGTACAACTATTTCATAACAGATGGCGCTTTAAATAATGACCATTTTAATTTTAATTTCCGACACGGCCAGAACTGACAATCACACGTCCCCGTGTGGTGGTGTATCTATTGACAAGAAAAAGAAACATTTGAGGCACCTTAGTTACAAGGTTCGGCCTACCTGACATGCTACTCAAAATGAAGCAATGTTCAATGTAAAACATCTGTACACAATTAATTGTAATCAAAATCATTTGACCAAATGAAAAGTTCCCATTAATCAAAATTAATCAAAATCGATCCAAGTAACAGTTGCATATCAGTACGCCATAGTACTACACCATCCATTAAAGGAATCAAAAATTGCTTAATCGTACATCTTGGCCCCACTGCCACATGCAGCAGCGCATAAGTAGCGACCATTGGTCACCCAGGTTAACACCACAATGTGTGATTCAACCAAAAACTGTAGTCTCATCAGAGACCCCGGCCACCCTAGGCCAACACAGTAGTCTCATCAGAGACCCCGGCCACAAAGGCCCCGGCCACAAAGGCCCCCACCGTAGTCTCCACGAGACCCAAGCAACACCAAGTTGCCAAAAGTAGTCTCCACTGAGACCCAAGCAACACCAATCATAAAAGGGATCACTTTGAACACAAATTGCCAGTCCGTCGGCAGTAGCCAGTCCATCGGCTATAAGTTTTGCCAGTCCATCGGCAGTAGCCAGTCCATCGGCTATAAGTTTTGCCAGTCCATCGGCAGTAGCCAGTCCATCGGCTATAAGTTTTGCCAGTCCATCGGCAGTAGCCAGTCCATCGGCTATAAGTTTTGCCAGTCCATCGGCAGTGTGACTCGTACGCAGAAGCTATCCATCTCAGCCGCGTAAGTGCTCTCCTTCCAAGGATAGAGAAACACCTATTACATGCTCCGGTGCAACTGGTACTGTCACAAACATACAACGCCCAATCCTTCGGGCATTCAATCAGTGTGAAAAGTGAAACAAAAAAAAAAAAAGAAATTTATTGACTATTATTCTCGTCACCGTCAAGAACTTCAATGACCTTAAAAGGTCCCTTAAACTTAGGATAACAAAACATAATCATCAACATAAAATCTTACAATTTTATAGCTTTAGTTGCATCAAACCTAACTATATCAATTGAATTTTTTAGTTATATTCTGGACCACCTGCTCTCTTACGTCAGAAAGATCTATTTCAACTTCGTTATCATCAGGACTCAATAATGACAACGGTCTCGCTACACGCCCTATTAGAAGTTCTAAAGGACTCGACTTTGTCACACGACTGATTGTACAATTGATAGCAAGTTGTACTTCACGAAACACCTGAATGCAATTCGTAGGTTTTAGCTATTTCTGTCCTGCAGATATCTCATAACCAAGATACTCGACTTTACGTTTAAGAAAAAGAAAACTGAAAGTTTTTAGAGAAAACCCACATTTGGTTAAAGTGTCAAGAACAACACGTAGTCTTTCGAGACCCTGATCGACGTCATGTGATGGTATCATAACATCATCGATGTAAATAATAGCATACGAATGCACTAAGTCACCAAGAGCCTGAGTGACTGAACGTTGGAAAACGCTGGGTGCATTGCGTAATCTAAAAGACATGGTAAGATACTCAAATTGACCGTCCGGGGTTACAAATCCAGTAAGATCAACGCTATCTGGATGGACTTTAATTTGATTAAACCCACTGGCACAGTCTAGACACGTAAAATAATTACCCCTACATAGACTCGCAATTTGATTCGAAATAATAGGTAAAGGAAAACGATCAGAAAGCGTGTTGCTGTTTTAGTTCTCGATAATCCACACATAACAGATCTGTACCGTCTCGTTTTTAACTAATATTATGGGACTCGAAAAAGGTGAACAACTAGGTTGGATAATACCCGCATCCAACATTTAATTAATTTTATCACGAACTAACTGCCGCTCATCAGGCGAAAGACGGTAAGGACGACGTTGAACCGTTTTACTAGGATCTACTAAACGAATCTTTAGTTCTCCGGTTGTAACTCTTGAACGTTTTAATCCGTTAATAAAAGCATCTGAATATTCGTTAAGCAATGACAATAGTCGCGGTCTATCCTCAGCTGGTATATCCGTATCAATATTCGTAAAATCAATATCCGAATTAGAAATACTACATTCATCAACAATCTTACACTTTGAAATAGAAAAAGTACTATCCGCAGTCATTGTACTTAATTGAAAAAAAAAGCTTTAAAATATCACGACCTATCATAATTTCTAAATGTTAAAACTCATCTGATATCACGTGAAACAAAATTTCTAAACTACGTCCATCAATCGTAATCATTACTTAAAATTTGCAATTTACTATCAACACTTTAATTTCCACGGTAATATTTAAGACTTTATTATAACGCACACACGATAACCTATTTGCAACACTTTCTTTGACGAGAGAGCATTCGGCACCAGAATCATAACAAAATGAAAACGACCGACCTGATTGATTTAATCGACCGGTGACCGGGCGAATCTCGCATGTATCCATGCGTCGCCGCTCAGATGCCAAAAGACTGATACCGCCGGCTGCATGCTCCGCGCGTGCTGCCACCGACTCTGCCGGCGTCGCCGCCGATAAGTGACACGCGCAGAAGCACCGCGCTGGTATCCAATTGCACGAAGTATTCACATGTAATAAAAAAAATCATTGTTAAGGTACCTTAAAACTTCCCAAAGTACCTAACTGAAAACGAAGTACCCACATGTAAATAATAATCATTGTTTAAGTAGGTACCTGCAAACTTTTGCATTAATCAGTGGGTGAACGGGTACGTTCAAGTTTCATTGAATCTAACTAACAACTTGTAATTGTAATTTTAATGTCTAAACTGAATATCATAAAAAGGGAATTTAAAATAACCTAAAATTCTTAAATATTCAGAGATGGGAATCTAATGTTAAAAAGCTCTGTCTAACTCTTCAACAACTCGTAGGTACTAAATTAATACACACAACTAAGCGTACCACCCTACGTATGGGCTAAGACAACGAAATAATAAAGAGTCTACAAAATAGTATCACTAAGCATTGGAACGATACAATGAACTCACCGTACAATCCAGTAGTACTTTATAGTGTGTATACAATCACACCAAGGTGATAGCAATACACCAGAATTCCTTAGTGTTAAGATATTTTCCATACAGTCTTAATCGTTGACATCAACAATTTCCATACGCAGCTAGACACTTATTTTCTTTCGGACAACTATTACTCAAATTAATTAAGGCTGCAGTTGGTTTCATTTCTGTCGCATCTCGTTTGGAAAATGTCCTTAAACTGGTCCCAAGTAATACCGTACGTCGGTAAACGGAAACTTGCGCAAGCCACGTAGATGCAGTTCCTTTCATCGCCTTACTCAAGGCAATCACAAGCGTGCAACCCTGGAGAGGCTTCTCAGACAAACACAGGTCTATAACAGTGGAGCACCATGCCCGTGGATCCGTATCTTGGTGTTCAGGATTGAAATCAGGCAGCGATATTTTCGGCACGGAGGGTAGTTTAATCACCTCGATTAACTGCTTCATATTTTGGTTTTGTAAGTCCATTACAACACTCAATTAATCATCAGTCTTCTCGGTAGCCCGAGGCGATCCCACTTCTGATGACGGAGGCCGCATGCGTGGGTGGCTCCTCATTATCGTGGGCATGTTGTTCTTCTTGATCTGATTGCATAGTTGTGGGTACTCGGGCAATTAAACGCGAGAAGCTGATTACATGATTTATTGCACTGCACACAATATTTAAAAGTTTGTAGAATTAACACACAGTAGTTCAAAACACAATTACTTTAAATACTTTGTAAATAGCTAGGTAAATAATTAACACCACCATATAGCGAACGATGGGTTTGGCGCGACGGTGTGACTGGGAGACCATGCGCCACCAAGCTCTCATGAACAACTGAGACGACTACTGACTGTCTCATGACTGTCAATAATAATGACTTGTCTAATGATAATAATGACGACTTCTCTAATAATAATGACCGTCTGGCGGGCACCACAGCCCTACTTATAGACGAATCGTCAACCCCCGCCACGCCAACTCCATCCAGGTTTGAATGTCAATGGAGTCAATTGAGTGATTGAATAAACTAGTACATCCAATACCTGAGTTCGCTTATAGAGGGCGCTTTCGAGTCACTTGAGTGACTTAATAAACTTGTACAAACAATACCCGAATTCGATATAGATGTCGCTTTCGAGTCAATTGAGTAATTTAATAAACTAGTACAAACAATTCGAGTCAATTGAGTGACTTAATAAACTTACCAACAATTCAAGTCAATTGAGTGACTTAATAAACTAGTACAAACAATTCGAGTCAATTGAATGACTGAATAAACTAGTACAACTATTTCATAACAGATGGCGCTTTAAATAATGACCATTTTAATTTTAATTTCCGACATATATATATTGTAACGAGCAAGTACGAAACTCTATACTGCGCGTGGCCTGACACGCAATTGGCTGTTTATTAACCGACTTCAAAAAATACAAAAAGAGGAGGTTCTCAATTCGTCGCGTATTTTTTTTTGTCGATGTTACTCCATATCTCCCTTAAATCTTAACCGATTTTAATAATTTTTTTTATTTGAAAGGTCTTATTTCCATTTAAATTTGGTAAAGATCTGCTGAATATCTTCGGAGATGGAGGACGGAACTCCTCAATGAATGAGAGGAAATCGCTCGCGATCAGAGTATGTGTAGACTTTTAACCATGCCTAGTACATAACATGCATACATAAGCTAAATTTCTATTTATTATCATCTTATTTTTACAAGCTTTTATTTATCTTGCAATGTATGTTTAGGTCAAGTCTTGCAAGGTGTATTAGAACCATTCCCGGTTTCCGATTGATTGTTTGATGAAAATGTGCATGTACATGTAAATCAGATTACAATGCAATATTACTGTAACATGGAGCTGATCTGATGATGGAGGCGGAAGATGGCTATGCGAATTCTGTAGTAAAACGATGTAACACCATGGAGTTCGGGCTCGTTTGATTTGTCTTAAGAAGTACTCTGGTTCTAGATAATATCCAGGGTGTGATGATGAAGCTGAACGGTGGTTATGAACACTCTGTAATGAAACTACGTAACCATATTTAGTTTGGGCTCGTTTCATTCGTATTGATAAGTAGTCTTAAATGATATCCATGGAATGGCTCTGATGATGGAGCTGAAACTGCAGCAGCCAGGATATGAAATACATTAGTACAGTCTTAAAAATAATCGCAGATATGTCGTGTTTGGATTCGTTTTGATCAATGAATAGAATCAAATCGCTCGCGATCAGAGACTGTGTAGATTTATCCTATGAAGCTACACTAAAAAGCTTAAAATAATATATAAAAATTCTTTAAAAAAACCGACTTCAAACGCCACTGAAAAGTATAAAATAATTTCAGTTTGTACACATATGTTGAAGTCGGGCGGGCCTTAATAGAAATATGAAACTGCAACGCTCGCCCGACTTCAACGTACCTGTACCAAGTACTTATATTCTCTGCCTGGACCTACAAACTAAAATTTTGGCTAGCGTGGCGCATTCTTTTCATCGTTTCATCGTTTTATTTAGGCCCGCCCGACTTCAACATATGTGTACAAACTGAAATTATTTTATACTTTTCAGTGGCGTTTGAAGTCGGTTTTTTTTAAAAGAATTTTTCTAAATTACTAGCTTACTCGGCGAACTTCGTACCGCCAACTTACCTATATAAATAAAACAAATAACTACTAAAACTATCCTATCTTTCAAGTTGGACCAAATTACAGATAGTTACGAAGTTTGATCAAAATCCGTTTAGTAGTTTAGGAGTCCATCGCGGACAAACAACGTGACACGTAATTTATATATAATATATTAAGATTAAGATAAGATAAATTTATCAAATGGAAATGTCATTTTCTATTATCTCTATAAACACAAGAACAGACAATTTAAAACTAGCATTGCTACATGTCATTATGTATTATTAAAAAAATGTTTTATTTTGCTAAATTCTAAATTAGATCATTTTAATAAATTTTCGCCTCGCCTTTTAGATATAAAGCCACACATGGCCATATATATTTTACGGTTATGTTTATTTGCGCCAAAATTCATGTATTTATTACGGTGCAGTCCCATTTGGAAATATCCTATTTTAACTTATAATCTAGACGTGTCTCTTAAAGATACTCTTTGCAAAATTCTAAATTTACAGTTTGATGACCGCACCTGGACTCAAGCCAGCCTACCTGTTAAATACGGTGGCTTAGGCATACGTTCCATTTCAAGCGTAGCGCTTCCGGCTTTCTTATCTTCTGCTTTTGGCTCTATCACTCTCATCAGTCAGATCCTTAATCTGTCTAATCCGGCTGATGATGTAGTGGAGAGTCTTGCAGAGGCGAAGTTAGCATGGAGTGCATCTTGTCCTGGTGAGAGTTTTCCTTCGGCTGTGGAATGTCAGGGTCTTTGGGACAAACCGCGTGTTGTTTTGACACATGCAGATCTCGTAGCGCAGTGTACCTCAGATACGGATAAAGCCCGTATTTTAGCCGTATCCGAAAAGGAGTCAGGTCACTGGCTACACGCTCTGCCATCTCATAGCCCGGGGACGATTCTCGACAGGACAGCGCTTCGTGTGGCCGTTTGCTTGCGCTTGGGGATTAAGGTATGTGAGCCTCATCGCTGTCCTTGCGGCAGCCAAGTGGATCGTTTTGGTCACCATGGACTCAGTTGTTATCGGAGCGCGGGCCGCTTGTATCGCCACGGTGCTCTCAATGATATAGTCCGTCGCGCTCTGGTCACTGCCTCCATCCCTGCACAACTGGAACCCTCCGGTTTGTTCAGGGATGACGGCAAGAGGCCGGACGGGATGACTATAGTACCGTGGACGATGGGTCGCGCACTGGTGTGGGACGTGACTTGCGTTGATACGTTGGCTGCGTCCCACCTACCAGGCTCGTGCCAAAAGGCGGGTGCAGCTGCCGAATCCGCTCAGTTGCTTAAGCGCCGCAAATACTCTGCCATTTCTAAGGATTATATTTTTGCGGCGCTTGCTTTTGAGACTCTGGGTCCATGGTCATCGGACACGAAAAATTTTGTAAATGTCGTGTCCCAAAAATTGATCCACGCCTCTGGTGACCAAAGAGCTGGCGCTTATTTAGCCCAAAGGCTTAGCCTCGCTATTCAGAGAGGTAATAGCGCCAGTGTTTTGGGCACCATGCCCATTAGCGATCACTTGGACGGCGTGTATTTTTTGTAAATATAATTAGTAGTAATTTTTTCGCTTTTATTGAGTTTGTCTATAGGAATTTCATTCAGTCTTTATAAACTTTATGTAGGATCAGGAGTGTTTTCTAAAAAGTATAAATAACTAATTGAAGTTTCATTTAATAATTAATTTATTAAAAAAAATTATTAATCATTATACTTACAATTGTACCTATATAAAAAAGTATTACTTAACTAGGCTACGTTTATTAACATTACTTATGTTATAATAACTAGTGGTTCGTCCCGAACTGAGACCTCGCGGTAACGGTATCCCATGATTATTCATTCAATCGATACATGACGACCAAAACTGACATTATTATTATGCCCGTTTTCACCAAACATACCTAAATCATCCCCTAAGTAGGAGTCTCTTTACGTAGATAGCTCCTAAATACAATCCTAAGTCCTAACATCCGTCTCAATGTCCTTTTAGGTATCCCGTACAGGATCGTGATAAAGAAGTTGACAGAAATCATCACCTAACTTATAATAGGTAGCCCGTAAAGGTTAGGGAACGTTAGTGAAAACATTGAATTATTATGTAGGTACTAACGAGTGAAAACGGGTTAGGGGCATCTGTACAAATCGTCATCTATCAACGCGAATAGAAAATATACAAAATGCAGCAATTAATAGTTTATTGAAGTTTGATATTTAACTAAAGAATAATTTTAATTGAATAATATGTTATTATATTATGTACCTAAATAATAATGGTCGACGCAAAACTGTTTTTGGGATAGATTGTAGTCGTAACTCCGAGTTCCATGGAATAGTTAATGACTGCGCCATCTATTAGCATTATTGTGAAGCTATGTGAAAATTACTGATGCTCATTAAAAATTAAATTATCTCGTTTCTTTATAATATTCATATAATTTTAGTATTTGTTGTTCAAGTACAGGATACAAGTGAAATAAAAAAATAAGTACAGCTTGAAAATATATAGCCGATTTTCCCAGAGAGCGTATTCAAGCGAGCGTATTAAATCCCCACTTTGAAAGCCCCCCATTTCGTCAATTTTAGGAAAAAAATTAAAAAAAAAATACATTTGTACTTTCTTCAAAATTGTCTTTAAAATGATATACAGAAACCCTATGAATCGCAACAAAAAATATTTTACTTCGCATTCGCTTCTATGAGAGCCCCCCTGAAATAAAGATTTTTATAACTTTTTAAGCCATTTTCGGCTGGAGGCCATCGGTTTACATATTATATCTAAATTTGAAGTAATTACGTTCAGTAATTCTAAATTTATAAGGCTCTGACAGACGGACGGACGGACGGACGGACAAGTGCAAATCGCTCTAGTAAACTCAGAGACCTCGCTTCGCTCGGTCAATTATTATAACATAAGTAATGTTAATAAACGTAGCTTATAATAATTATTTACAATAAAAGCAAGCTTATAATAAGTCGTATTACATCTTTACTCAAGTTGAAATTTGCTTTTTTCAAGTTTTCCTGACTTGCTTTAAACTATTATTTGTGTAATGCAATGACAATATTATTATGCGTGATAATTCTATATTGGATCTTCAAAAAAGCCAAGCCAAGATTGCTGTTCATCTCAAATCATTTAATTACATTCCGGTTCTTTCAGTGGAACGGTTTCAGTTTTAACTTTACTTCCATCATAAGGAACACCTTTAGCAATGTGCTCTTCTATTTCCTGAATAGTACGATCTTTCGTCTCGGGCATATATTTATACAAAATACAAAGAGAAATGGTCGAAGATACAGCGTAAAATAAAAAGGCTCCAGGTGTTCCGCAAAGCTTAAAAACAAGCGGCGTCGTTTTGAGAGAAGTTGCTATGAGTATATTGTTAAAAAAAGACAGTAAACATAAAAAATAACTTCGGTTCCTTAACGGTGATAACTCTGCGGTACAACAGGGTCCAAGGATTACTGGTCCGCAGCCAATACAAATGGAAAACCCCGTCAGAAACACTAAAGAAATATAATTATTCTCAGACACAATATCAAATTTAATGGTAAATAAGTAAATTGATAAGCTATATAAAAAACCTATTCCCGCAGATGAGAAAAAGAGCAATTGTTTTCGTCGTGTTACGATTTTAGATAAAGCACATCCTAAGTACATACCTAGCAAAGTCACACCGTCCAGTATAAGCATACCCTTGTAAGCCATACTTTCACTCGATGTGACTTTTTTTATTATTTGTATAGCATAGACAGTGCAAGCCATCTTACCTGTGGCATAGTACAAAAAAATCGGCAAGCATGAATACACGAGTGGCTTATAAAAGCTTTTACTTTTTAACATATTCAATAGCATAACGTGTTTCTTTGCTTTTAGCATTCCGTTGAGTTCAGTTCTATTACTCAATTGTTGTGACGAAATAAGTTTTCTGAGTTCTTCCTCTGATTCTTCATCTGTACCTTTCAGCCATCGATGAACTGTTGCACATTCATCAAAACGCCCCTTCGTCGCAAGCCAATAAGGTGATTCACAGCCAAATATGCATGAAATTAAATTGTATATAACGCATACAAAAATAACAATTCCAATATTTTTCCAATGATAAAATGTGCCAATAGCATTTGAGACCCATATGCCCCAGTAGAATGTAGCCGCCTTTATGGTCATAATAATACCCCTGTATTTAGGTGATGTGTATTCGGACAAAACCATAACAGTAACAGTAAGTGCTGAACCTACAAGCATTCCTTGCAATGCCTGACTGATAATTAGTTCCATAAAACTGGTGCTTCTATAAAATAATATGTTTCCTATTAATACATTAAGACTTATCAAGATGAGGCCAGTCTTTCTGCCAAAACGATGTGTTAAAATAGGCAGTAAAAATACCCATGGGGTTGCGCTGTAAGAGGATGTAGAAGCTGAAAAAAGAAATACTATTAGTTTTGGATATACTACAATAGACACTTAAATTACTTTAACTTGTTTCATACAATTAAGGCAAGCTTAAAACTAGAAATAGTAATAATTATTATCCGATTAATAATAATATTATATTACTAGCTGATGACCGCGACTTCGTCTGCGTGGATTTAGTTCATAACATCCCGCGGGAAATCTTTGTCACCCTCCAGGTTCTCAACTATACCTATCCAATAAATCACGTCAATCCGTAGCTTTGTAGCAGGAAACATTTGATCGTCTTGCTCGCGGCATTGTTAATGATGATTCAAAGAGAAAACATATTACTGATGATATTATCAATTACGTTAAACTATAATTTTTATATAATTGTTTTTACCATAATTAACCAAATACAAAATTACGTTTAGCTGTCATTTACGTTTTGTTCTTCCACTGTCATTTTCGTTTTTTTATTCCATGTCAGATGCATTTTTGTTATACTAGGTTTTATATTGATTTGACGGAAACGCGGTCGAACGGGATAAAAAGTATCCTATGTCCGTCTCCTGGTTCTAAGCTACCTCTCCACCAATTTTGAGCCAAATCGGTTCATCCGTTCTTGAGTTATAAATAGTGTAACTAACACCACTTTCTTTTATATATATTATTATTATATTTCGCTTTGAATCACTATGTAAACTTTATCCAACGAATAAATTTGACATTTTGACAGATTTTGATACAAAACAATGAGGACATTCAGAACTCGGTTAAATGTTACTCGGCGATTTTGGAAAAGGCTCTTGTGATTGTTGTCATCAACCGATAGACGTTCATTGCCAAATTATTTTAAGTTATCAAACAAATATGATAAACAATGATGCGAATAAATATAGACACCACTGGGTAATAGAGTTAGTATGTGCGTAGGCCACGTACAGAGTAGTACGTGAGAGAAGTTTAGTGTCAGTAGTGTGTGTGTGTGTGTGTGTGTGTGTGTGTGTGTGTGTGTGTGTGTGTGTGTGTGTGTGTGTGTGTGCGTGTGCGTGTGCGTGTGCGTGTGCGTGTGCGTGTGCGTGTGCGTGTGCGTGTGCGTGTGCGTGTGCGTGTGCGTGTGCGTGTGCGTGTGCGTGTGCGTGTGCGTGTGCGTGTGCGTGTGCGTGTGCGTGTGCGTGTGCGTGTGCGTGTGCGTGTGCGTGTGCGTGTGCGTGTGCGTGTGCGTGTGCGTGTGCGTGTGCGTGTGCGTGTGCGTGTGCGTGTGCGTGTGCGTGTGCGTGTGCGTGTGCGTGTGCGTGTGCGTGTGCGTGTGTGTGTGTGTGTAGTGTGCGAACCAGCTTAAGATGAGCCGTACATTCAAAGTTTCCTGTACATTCCAGGGTTCAAGTTATTTGGACCTAATACTGAGGATTGTGATGTCTATAAGTTCTGATCTACTAAACCGACGACCTTGAAATAATTACAGATTAATCTCTAAAGTACCTCTTTTACAAAAAAATAACGAAGGAACGAAGGAAATCGGAATACGCGTTAACGAATTACAACTAAAACACATTTTGAATTTCATCCCTTCTCCCAAGGGAACCGTGCTGAGTTTCAGAATAAAAAGTATCCTATGTCCTACCTCGTAGTATGATTTGAAATCATGCCAAGTTTCATTTAAATCCGTCCTGTAGTTTCGGCGTAAAGCATGGCCATGTTACAAGCAGACAGACAGACAAAAAAAATTGTTTTGGCTTCAGTATCGATTATAATGTGCCCTCCAAAAAAAATTCAAAATATCTTTAATGTACGGAATTGAACCTGTTACAGTTTACAGATAGATAATATGTAGATTATACGTGTCATTATTTAACTTACATAACCAAGATGCCATTTCTAGTGTAATAACATCAGTTGAATTAGCCTCTTTTCTCATTTGTGCTACTATCACAGTAGTTGATCCCATGTACAAACCAAAAATTAAGAAGTTTATGGCAACTGGGCTGCATGAGTAAAACTGAAAAAAGACAATTTAAGGTTAATGCAATTATTTAAAATAGTCATTGAACTCGATGAATTAGGGCCTATTTCACCAACGTAAAAAAAAATCTTTTCAAAAAACCGACTTCTAACGCCACTACAAAGTATAAAAATAATTTTAGTTTGTCCACGTTTGTTGAAGTCGGGCGGGCCTAAATACAAACTATGAAACCGATGCGCGACGCTACACAATATGAGAGACTCGTTTGTAGAAGTTGAGCGAGCATCGCGAGTCGGTTTCATAGTTTGTATTTTAGGCCCGCCCGACTTCAACAAACGTGGACAAACCAAAATTATTTTTATACTTTGTAGTGGCATTAGAAGTCGGTTTTTTGAAAAGAATTTTTATTTTAAGCTTTTAAGTGTAGTATCCTATGATTGAGGAGTTAGGACCTGGAGCTCCATGATGTAGTCCATACTTGTTGCCTACAATATCAATTCGTAATCGAAATTTCCTAAATCCCCATAGTTTTAGGTGAGTAATATCCCTGCAGCATCAGGCTTGAGGAGTTGAAGGTGAACATTTTTATGGGACCATTTCGCAAACATCCTCTGTCGATTAAAAAAAAATCACGTGAATCGGTCCAGTAATCCCGGAGAAATCGGTGGACATACATAGAAAAAAAAAAAAGATACCGGCCGAATTGAGAACCTCCTCCTTTTTGGAAGTCGGTTAATAAGTCTTAACCGAGCGTAAATTTGGTATTTTTGCAGATTTTCGATAGAAAAACTGTCAGAACGCCCAATTAATCCTCGGTCAAGCGTCACTTGACATTGGTGAAATCGGCACATAATAATAAGGAATACCTAGCATTTGAAAATAAATATTTTACTTTTTATTAATACGCTTTTTTTATTATTAGCTTGTATATCTATTAATCTATAATACCGAATTTTTGGACTCAATTTTCATCCCCTTCAAAACGTCGGATTGAGTTGAAACTTCGCGCACTTATCATGGACCGATGACAATGCAATAATCTAAATAGTTTGTCCCATTATCTTTGCCAGAATCCTCAGGATTAGCTGATGATGGAGCTGGATGGTGGCAACTCTGCAATAAAATGACGTAACTCTATCGAGATTGGGCTCGTTTGATGCGTCTTAACAAGTACTCTGGTCGCAGATGATATGCAGGGTCTGATGATAGAGCTAAAAGGTTGTTAAGGAAATTTCGTAATGAAACTACGTAGCCCCATTGAGTTTGGGCTCGCTTGATTCGTCTTGACAAGTGTTCTGGTCCCAAATGATATCCAGGGTCCGATGATGAAGCTGAAAGTTGCTTAACGGAATTCTGTAATGAAACTACGTAACCCTATCGATTTTGGACTCGTTTGATTGGTCTTGACAAGTACTCTGGTCCCAGATGATATCCAGGCAATGATAATGGAGCTGAAAGGTTGTTAAGGGAACTCTGTAATGAAACTACGTAACCCTATTGAGTTTGGGCTCGCTTGATTCATCTTGACAAGTACTCTGATTCCAGATGATATCCAGGGTCTGATGATAGAGCTGAAAGTATATTAAGGGCGACTGTAATGAAACTATGTTACCCTATTGAGTTTGGGATCGCTTGATTCGTCTTGACAAGAACTCTGGTCCGAGCTGATACCCAAGGTAAGGTTGATGATGTAGCTACTAAAAGGTTATATTTAATTTTTTTTTTATTTCTTCTTGTTTACCCCTTACAACCCGGCTAGCCACAGAACCGACCATCGACAGTTGATAAGGGAGAAATTTGAAATATCTGCCGTGCGTGGGCAGTAGCTACGGTTATACCATAGCCCACCATTTAGTCAAGTTTAAGGGAAAAATTAAAAAAAAAATTTATACTCTGTTCAAAATTGTCTTTAAAAAGATATATCGCAAGCCTATGTAAGGCAACAAAAAATATTTTACTTTGCATTCACTTCTATGACAGCCCCCTGAAATAAAGATTTTTATAATTTTTTATGCAATATTCGGCTGCAGGCCATCAGTTTACATATTATATCTAAATTTGAAGTAATTACGTTCAGTAATTCAAAGGCTCTGACAGACGGACGGACATACGGACAGACAGACAGACGGACGGACGGACAAGTGCAAATTCACTCAAGTTGACTGCAGAGACCTCGCTCCGCTAGGTTAAAAACACACTTTTGTACATAACCGGACTAAAAAGTAGGAAATAATTTTCAATAAAACGTTTAAAATAAGAATAGAGTGATTAATAAAAAAAAATATTTTATTGTAAAAAAGCGTGGGTGCTTGATCATCAAGCTACATCAAGATGTGAATTGTTGCATATATTTTTGTAAATATTTTGTAAAATTAGCGTCATCCTAAAAATATCTGATAAAACACCCCAACAACTGTTTTACAATTAATTTTTTTTTTGTTAATCACTATTCTTATTTTAAACTTATTGAAAAGTATTTCCTACTTTTTAGTTCGATTTTCTACAAAAGCGTGTTTTTAGTTTTTGAAACTATTATTTATTTAAATTACTATTGCTATATAATATTATATTTCTATGAAAGAAGATATATCTATATACATAATATTATATAAAAATCTCGTGTCAAGATGTATGTTCGGGGATAAACTCGAAAACTCCTGAACCGATTTTGATCAAACTTCGTAACAATCTGTAATTTGGTCCAACTTAAAAGATGAGATAGTTTTTATCTTAATTATTGACATCAATATTTGTTATTGCAAATTAAAATTATGTTAATTATAAGACAGTCATATATACAGTTCGAGATTTAGGTCGCAAGGCAACCTAGCAACCTAATTCTCGAACGATGTTACATTGCGGTTGTCTAGATCGTGTTATAGTTTTTCATTACTGATATTATAAATGCGAAAGTGTGTTTGTTTGTTGGTTTGTCCGTCAATCACGTCGCAACAGAGCAACGGATTGATGCGATTTTTTTGCATGGGTATAGTAATGGGTGTCGTAGTGGGTCCTCAGACCGGGAGAGTTACTTTTTATCTCGGGTAATCAAAGAGTTCCCGCGGGATTTTTTAAAACTAAATCCATGCGGATGAAGTCGCGGGCATCAGGTAGTTTAATTATATATTTAAAAGACAAATTGTCCCTGTTCAGTACGAAGGGTGGTTTTTTATTCCGAGTGTCCATGAACTTGAACCAAACTGCCATCACGTGAAAGAGAAAAATAAATAAAATTAAACGCTATAAAAATAATAATTTTTGCCATCACGTGAAAGAGAAAAATAAATAAAATTAAACGCCATAAAAATAATAATTTTAGAATCCTCGGTTTTTTTTAAATTAATTTTAAACATATCGTTTGTAAAAAATATTTTTTGATGGATGGCAACACTAAAAACTTTTCCTAATCTATTGATCTATCAAATCTGGCACCTGTTACTGTCACCTAAATGTCATTTTGAACCATGGCACTAGGAAATGGGTAATCTTGTCTTTTTTGGCTTTACCATGGAACTAGGAATTACGACGTACGGGCTTTACTATCTAAAATAATCGACATTCGATAATATACGAAAATTGTCGAAAATGAAATTCCTGCAATTCCTGTCAATCACCTGACATTGACAACTTACATATACAAATGATATTTTCAAGTTTTTTTTAATCCGGTGTGTAATCACAAGCAAAGGTCGTTAAATGAGTCAAACATGGAACTAGGAATATGGAGCCAAAACAAAAATATTTTTCTTATTTTCGGACGCTTTAAAAAAATCTGTAAATTATTTTGATAGAAGCGTTTTTGGATCTCTCTCCAACTACATTAAAATCATCCTAGTTCATTAAATTAAAATTTAAAAAACCAATTTTGGACAACACCTTTGAACCGCATGCGGTGGTATATTTTTAGATTAATGACGTATATTTAAACAATTGAAATAAATAAAATAATGTCTATTACTAATTATGTTATTCAATTAGCAAATTAATATCAATAAAAGTATCACGTTGTTTTTGCAAAAAAAATATGTTGTCTTATAATTTATATTATTTGTGGAGATTTTGAGATAAAGAAAGTTACAAAAGGAAGAATAAATAGCAATTTTTTAATGCCTAGCTTCAACTTGTATCATCTCCTCTAACAGCATAATCATCTAAACTGTCTTTTAAACTACACAAACCTCTCTGTTTTTCAGTTCTGTAAGTTGGAAGCTGTTGAAATATCATTTTAAATCGGACGGAAACACATCTTACGAACAAAGCCATAATACATATATTAAAAAAAAAACTCTTACAACGGGTTAATATTATAACAGAATTTGTTGCCTGTCTGAAGAAGAATAGTCCATATACGGGATTGTTCTTTTTACCATCTTCCTGCTTCGGGAAGTCCATGATAGCAAACGAATGTCGTAAAAAATTAAGTAGGTACACTTTTTCCAATATGCTATTGTAGCGATGAACTGTTTACTATCCCAACTGAGTAGCTAATAATATAATCATTAACTATAAGTTAAAACGTATACGTACTAATTATTCGGTACCTAATTAGAATGTTTTTATTGAATTAGATTACAACCAGCTTAAACTAGTCGATGAAGAATAATATTTTTTTATTTCACCGCATGATCTGGTGAAAAGGGCATTCCGAACCAGTGATAGACTCATCGACGATTCAAAAGCACTTGTAAAAAAGGTTATTTGAATAAAATACAGTTCTATTCTATTCTATAAAAAAAAATCTTTATTGTTATCAACCGATAGACCTTCACTGCTGGACTGAGGTCTCTTACATGGACTTCCAAAGGCCTCGGATCTCGTTGGTCCACTTAGCAACCTAGTGGCGAGTCTGCCAACACTGCACTTTCCGGTGCGAAGTCACCGCTCCAGGACCCTCGGACTATCGTTCTTCGAGCATGTGCCCCGCTCATTTCCACTTCTGCTTTGCGACCCGCTGCGCTACATCGATGACTTTGGTTCTCCTATGGATCTCGTCATTCTATCGTCTTATTTGATATCGCAAGGAAAATCTGAGAATAGCTCTCTTCATCGCCCGCTGAGTGATCCTGAAGGGGGAAAAAAGGGCTTCTTATTAATAAAAAAACTAAAACTAGCTAATATAAAAAAATTAAAAATGACAACGTTCGACCTGTATATTTTGGACATTTTTAATTTTTAGTTTCCCTTAATATAATAATTAATTATTATAAAATAACAGCTCTAATACTTACTGGCACTGCAAATAAAACAATACATTGCTAGTTCTTTATATTTTTTACTAATTTATGATTAGAAAGTTAACTTTAATTTTTCACACAATCGTATTGCCTATTAAATCTTCACTATGTAAAATTTTATTTGTGCGATATTGCACAAAAAAAATTAAAATTTAACAATTATTATGTGCAAAAATATAAATAAAGATCATAGACAACAATCAACAATTTTATTTATTTCAATTCAATTCTCACATACTGATCATATTAGGTTATCTTTAAATTCATTATATTATTTTGGACTAATTTTTCAGTGGTATGGCTTCAGTTTTTACTGTACCCCTATCATAGCGTTCACCTTTAGTTATATGCTCTTCTATTTCCTGAATAGTGCGATCTTTTGTTTCGGGCAAATATTTATACAGAATAAAAATAGCAACGGATGAAGAAACAGCAAAAAATAGGAACGCTCCAGGTGTACCGCAAAGTTTAAAAATAAGCGGAGTCAATTTGAGAGTAGTCGCTAAAAAGATATTGTTAAAAAAAGCCAGGCAACATAAAAAGAAGCCCCGGTTCCTTAACGGTGACAACTCTGCTGAACAAGTGGGAGCAAGGATTACTGGTCCGCAGCCAATACAAATGGTGAACCCCATTAAAAACACTAAAGAAATATAATTATTCTCTGACACAATATTGAATTTAATAATGTACAAATGAAATGATAAACCATATAGAAAAGCGATACCTGCAGCAGAGAAAACGACTAATTGTTTTCGGCGTGTTACAATTTTACATAATGCACATCCTAAGTACATGCCTAGCACCGTCACACCATCCAATATAAGCATACCCTCGTACGCCATTCGTTCACTAGACGTGATTTTTTTAATAATATCTATGGCATAGACAGTGCAGGCTATCTTACCTGTGGCATTATACAGAAACATTGGCAAACATGCGTACACGAGGGCCTTATAAAAGCTTTTACGTTTTATTATATTCAATAACTTTTTAAGTTTCTTAGCTTTAAACTGGCCATTAAGCTCAGTCTCACTTGATTTTTCTTGTTGTGTTAAAATTAGTTTTCTAAGTTCATTTTCGGAGTCTTCATCTGTACCTTTCAGCCATCGGTGAACTTTTGAGCATTCATTGAAACGTTTCTTTGTTGCCAGCCAATAAGGTGATTCACAGGCAAATATACATGCTATTAAGTTGTAAATACCGCAAACAATAAGAACGATACCGATGTTTTTCCAGTGGGCGAATGTACCAATAGCATTTGAGACCCAAACGCCCCAAAAAAACGTAGCCACTTTCATGGTAAAAATAATACCTCTATACTTAGGCGATGTGTATTCAGACAAAACCATTACAGCAATATTGACTGCGGAACCTACAAGCATTCCTTGTATAGCATGACTGATAATAAGTTCTGTAAAACTGGTGCTACGGTAAAATAATATGTTTCCTACTAAGACATCAATACTAATTAAGATGAGACAAGGTTTTCTGCCAATACGATATGCTAAAATAGGCAATAAAAATATCCACGGTGTTGCGCTGTAGGCAGATGTAGAGGCTGAAACAAAAAATTACTTTTACAGTGAAGAGCGATGTTGTAAATTTTGATAAAAGAATAGGTTTTCTTAATTCGTGTAATAAATGGTACAAACATAAAAAAACGAGATAAATAAGTTGATGCTTGAGTTGAATCAGGAATTATAGTCTTGTAATCATATAAAATCAATACAACACTTTCGGTTTAATAAGACCTGTCGTCATCAAATTAATGATGGTGATATCGTCGCCGTTGTCAACCGATAGACGTTTTCTTGCGCAGTGGTGCATAATATTGTAGGAACTAAAGGAAAATTAATATTCCTTTGCTATAATCCGCCAAACAGAATAAATCTTTTAACACTCGACGTACGTTTCACAAACAATTCGCAATTGCAAAGAGCTTTTCAATTGCAAATTGTGAAGTCAACATCTCCTGATGATGCTCCGGTATCGGAGCGAAACGTACGTCGAGTGTTAAAAGATTTATTCTGTTTGGCGAATTATAGCAAAGGAATATTAATTTTTCTTTAAAAATCATGGCATTCCGCAAAGGTTTTTTATTTGAGTATCGTGGGACCCAGAGTAGCTATCCGTGTTTGTGTATGTGTGGATAGATTTAAATGTGTGATACACTAAAGTAAAACACAGAACTCTTACGAGATATTTCACTGCAATTAATTATCTTATCTGGTGACCAGATAGATGACTCATTTTTTGCGCAAAGAATCAGCCTGTCCGTTCAGCGCAAAAATGATATTCTTTAATAATCTTGGCACTATTCTATGAGAGCGTGGTTTGTATAGTAATCAGATCATATTATTATGTAACTACATTAAAAAATATTAATATATATAAATTACGTGTCACATTGTTTGTCCGTGATGGACTCCTAAACTACTTAACCGATTTAGAACAAACTTCGTAACTATCTGTAATTTGGTCCAACTTGAAAGATAGGATAGTTTTTTTTTGGGAGAGTTTATTTGTTTTATTTATGTAGATAAGTTGTAGATAAGTTGGCGGTACGAAGTTCGCCAGGTCAGCTAGTATAATATAATTTACTGGAAAAACACAGTAATCTAAACTTACCTAACCAAGATACCATTTCTGGTGTAACAGCATCAGTTGAATTAGCTTCTGTTCTCAGTTGCGGTACTAATACAGTAGTTGATCCCATGTATAAACCAGCAATAAAGAAATTCAAGATAACTGTGCTGCATGAGAAAAACTGAAAAGACAAGAAAGTAAAAATTAAGAACAGTTTTAAGAAGCTTGTTACTATCAAAAATGACTCTTTTTTAGAACTAAAAAAAGGTATGTATATAAATTTATAATTGGCCACAAAACTATTGAGATTAGGTACATAACTATTGTGAATATATCAAAGCCTTTGTGACATACGTCATTGCATTGTCAATAGCGAATCGCCAAAGTCTGTCCTCGACATTTATTTATTGTGCTTTGAATTATTGTTGTAGAATAGGTATTTAAGCTTCTTGAGAACTATTAACTCAGACTGACTGCTGTCAAAAGCGAACTAGTTCACCAATTTTTTTTTTTTTTGGTCAACCGTAGACTAAACTGTACGGTCTCGTTCAAATTAGAATTTCAGGGTTGCTAGTTTCGACGGAATCGACTGTGTCTACAGGTACAAGCGTCCATAGGAACAGCACTTGCCCATACTAAATAAAGTACAAGTACACACAGTACACAGTAAATATAACTGTCATTATTTTAAGATTTGTTGAATGATGATATCTATGACTATTTATTATGATAATGAAAAACAAACCTGACAATGGCCAAAACTGTGGCCTATTACCATGACCAACGCCATACCGTACACCGTGAACAACACTATGACCAGGACTAAGACTGGCTACACAACTGTACATGACCAACATAACCATCATCAATCATCATGGCCAATACCATAACTATGATCATGAATGACCATGATGATGATGAAAGGTTATAGAGCCTGATCAATAAGTCAGTTGACATGGGTATATCGGAAAAAGGTTGTAGCAATATAGTGAATTACCTATGACTCTCTTAAATAAATCAAACAGTTTGATAAAATTTACATAAGAAGTCGTTTAAAAATAAATCTAAGTTTAATTAAAAATTAACTATGCACACATGAATGTAGATAGGACAAGGGTGGAATAAATGGAAAATTCTTGACATTTAAAACTCATCACTTATTGAACAGACTATAGAAAGTTAGGCTCGATACCAAGTCGTGCCGTCATCAGCTTAAGAGTGTGCCTTAATATCGACTAATTTATGAGTAACACACGTCCAACTCGATATTTTGATTAATTTATTAAACTGGTCACTTTCGAGTAAAGATTTTTATGAAAACTTGTGAAGATGATACTGCCATAGGCCCAATTAGAATGTCATAAGCGTACTTCCAATTCGCATTGGGCCAGCGTGGTGGACTATGGCCTATAACCCTTCTCTGAGAGGAGACCTCGCTCAGTAGTGAGCCGATGATGAGTTGATAATGATGATGATGATGATGAAGCGTACTTTGCCGTATTTGTTTACAAATTGCGAAAAACCAAATTAAATTTGAATGACCCGTATAATCAACCTTAACGCCTATGACATGGATTTCGTGTCCCTCTTCGAGTGGAATGGTTAATTATTGTTTTCTCGTGATTGAAAAATACAGAACGATAGACGCGCAACGTATATTTGATGACGTAAGCGCCAAAACTGCTTATTATACTAATTATAAGTTAATTAAACAACCAATCGAAAAATTGAAAACATTTAGTTGAATAATACCTTCTAGGTTTCTTGACAAAACAAAAACCCAACAAAAATAGTTTGCTTCTCCTGAGATAAATAGCTAAATGTGTGCAAAGCATGTATTTTTCAATAAAATAATATACTATCGTGAACATTTTCACCAATCGTGATTTTAAAACACGTAATCCAAGATAAAAGTTCGAAGTATCATTTCTGGTGGTAACTTTAACAAATGCTGAGATAAATAACAATGTAAAAATACCAAATTGCTTAGTATTAAGGACTCTTAACTTCAAGCAAGAAATCTCGTAAAAAATAACAGTAAAAACATAAGTCGATACCTGCTTAAAGAATATTATGCAATATTCAGAGTTGTACTTTTTACCATCTTGAATAGAGAAGTCCATTATATAAAACGCACGTTGTTAACAGTCCGAGCACATGACAACAACAACAACTTATGAGTACGTATAGTGTATGCACGTAGTGTAGTTTACCATTATTATGTAGCGACGTTTTTATACTTATAATAAAACTAGCTGATGCCCGCGACTTCGTCCGCATGGATTTATTTTTTAAAAATCCGCGGGATCTCTTTGATTATCCCACATACAAAGTAGCTCTCCCGGTCTGAGGACCCACTACTACACCCATTACTATACCCATGCAAAAAATCGCATCAATCCGTTGCTCTGTTGCTACGTGATTGAAGGACAAACCAACAAACACACTTTCGCATTTATTATATCAGTAATGCAAAATTATAACACAATCTAAACAACCGCAATCTAACATCGTTCGAGATTTAGGTTGCTAGGTTGCCTAGCAACCTAAAACTCGAACTGATGACTGTCGTGTAATTAACATATTTTAATTTGCAATAACAAATATTGATGTCAATAATTAAGATAAAAACTATCCTATCTTTTAAGTTGGACCAAACTACAATAGTTACGAAGCTTGATCAATATCGGTTCAGTAGTTTTCGAGTTTATCCCGAACATACATAGTGACACGAGATTTATTTATTAATATATATATAGCTGCTGGGGCTGATTGACTGATTCACTGATTCACTGACTGACTCATTGATCACCTCTCCTGTAAAATTTTGTATGAAAATTTTTTTTTTCGCCTATGGTTTCGTATAGAGGACAAAAATTCATTCGGAGGAAAAATATGGAGAGAGCTGATGATTGAGGATTTCGGAGACGGGTGAGGAGCACGGCCAGGTTATTAAAGATAGGTGGGGGGTGCTCGAACAAATGTCATTCGAAACCTCATCCAATTGACAGCGAGCTGAAAAAAAATTCAAAATGGCGGAAAAAAGATGGCGGCCATACAAATTTCGTCGGTGTGTATCTCGGAGAGTATAAAAGATGGAAGAGTGGGTTCTTGGCAAAAGATGATCAAGACTCGAAGGTCTACTTGATGAACAGAAAAAAAAAATCAAGATGGCGGATTTTTTTTTTCTCCATACAAAATATATGGCGAATATTAAATAGACTACAAGCTAAGAACTATGCAAGACTTTGATACGGTTCCTTTTCAAAATTTGTTTTTATAAAAGAATTAATCTCAATCTGACAAATGATGAGATATGTTGATCGAGGGTTTGGATGGTGGGTGAGGAGCACGGCCAGGGTATTGAAGATAGGTTGGGTGTGCTCGAACAAAAGTCACTCGAAACCTCATCCAATTGGGAGTGAGCTGAAAAAAGACTCCAAAATAGCGGATTCAAGATGGCGGCCATACAAATTTCATCATGGTCTATCTCGGAGAGTATAAAAGATGGAAAAGTAGTGTTGTGATAGAAAATGATCAGGACCTGACAGTTTACTTGATGAGAAGAAAAACCGCGGTCCGCTTGCGGGCCGCGCACCCACGCGCCCTACTAGTATATATATGTAGATATTTAGGGTAAATATCCACTTGGGGGTGATAGAGGAACTGGGTGCGGAGAGAAATAAAGTCCAATCTTGTACTCTAATTATATTTGCGTGTTCACCCGTGTGTACAGCGCAGTGTACACATGTAAATTGTTGGTGAAATTGTTGAAATTGTCAACGCAGTGTTGATGTAAATTATTAGAGAGTATTTATCGGTTAAATACTCTAATAATTTACATCAATTTTCTATATTAATAAAATACGACAACCGCGGTGGGGCGACTCGCTGAATCAGCTATAGGAGTCGCGTTACACTATGCATGTGTCCCTACAGATATACAATATATCTTTAATTATCTGTATCTTCTTTATTTATACTAAAACTAACTACGCTTTTTCTGTACTTAAATCAATTAATTGATTTATTGTCGATACTGAGCCTACATTTAGATCTAACATGGAGATGGTGAAATTGTCTTTTTAACTGACTTCGAAAAAGGAGGAGGTTTTCTAGGAGGAGGTTTCAAAAAAGGAGGAATACATAGCATAATATCTATTGTATTGTAAACTTGTTTTAAGAGCAACTGCTGAGTTTCTTGCTGATTCTTCTCGGCAGGAAGGACATTCCGAACCAGTGGTAGAATCATCGACGATTCAAAAGAACTTAAAAAAAAGTTTATTTGAATAGGAAATATTTCTATTCTATTCCATTATTTTTATGTATGTTCAGCGTTTACTCGAAGACGCCTGAACCGATTGGGAAAATTCGTTTTTATTTGAAATTGTATATGTCGGAGCAGGAATCCTCGTCGGCGACAAAGTCAGACACATTTGCTGCGCAACGAGGGTAGGTAGCGTGGTAAGATAATTTCATTACTTTGGGTGTTTATTCTTCGAACAAAGTACCCTCAAAAGCCCCTCTTTTACATTTATTAGCGATGGACCAGAAGCGGGAATTATTGCTCAAAACTAATCAGGCTTTAAGAGAACGCGTCTCTTAAAACGCTGAAACCCTACCTAAGCCGTCGCCACCATCCCCAATAACGGCCCCTTTCCACTCAGCTAATAACCACAGCACGACAGACAAAACCACCATCTGAACGTGAGGGTAACTATCAAAAATATCAAATTATTGATTAATCAAAACAACATCTGAACGTGAGGGTAGTTATCAAAACATCAAAATATTAATTAATCAAACCAATATCTAAACATGAGGGTAGTTATCAAAAATATTAATTAATAATTAATTAAACTAAGCGTACACACAATATTTATTTGATTAGGGAGCGATTGCTGTCGCAATCCCTCAATCAAGTAGAACGACCTAGACGCGAAAGCATCTACTAGTCGAATGAGTCTCTGGGCAGAGACTGAATTCGTATCGTCTAAACAGCCTTTTTATACTAATATTTCAAGATGGCGTACAAAATGGCGCACCCGCGCTGTCAAAGTCAAATGACAATTTGATTAAACTAATTTTCATAAAAAGGAAACGGAAGTCGAAACAAATACTCTTAATTAATTAATATAAATTAAACGGAAATCGATTACGCCCACATATACTTCCCAAGTGGTCCCATTGAAATTTTATCGAAATCGGTCGAGCGGTTTTTAAAATATAAACAATAAATTATATACTATGCAGAGGCGCGGGCGTTTGAAGTCGGTTTTTTAGGGTTCCGTACCCAAAGGGTACCAACGGGACCCTATTACTAAGCCTACGCTGTCCGTCCGTCCGTCCGTCCGTCCGTCCGTCCGTCCGTCCATCCGTCTGTCAGCGGGCTGTATCTCGTAAACCGTAATAGATAGACAGATGAAATTTTCACATATTATGTATTTCTATTGCCGCTATAACAACAAATAATAAAAATTAAATTAAATTAAAAAAAATAAATAAAAATATTTCCATGGGTACATGGAAATATTTTTATTTAATTTTTTTTAACGGAACCCTTAAAGAACGAGGCCCGACTCGCACTTGGCCGATTTTCTTAAAAGAAATTTTAATCTAATAAATGGATGTAAGGAATTATATAGAGACCTACGTCTCTAGAAATCATCGCGATAAAGTCAATATGTTATAACTACCTATTTTATAGTCCGGTCACGCTTTCAAATTATCGACTATTTATTTACATTAGAACAATCACGGTTTTGTCATATTTGTCACAGTAATCGAGTCAAACCAAATAAGTTAAATTAAATGTTTGTAAATTAATATTATAAATGCGACGTGTTTGTTTGTTGATTTTGCCTTCAATCACGCTGTAACAGAGCAACGAATGCATGGGCATGGTATAGCTGAGGACCTGAAGAGTGATATAATATTTAGAGGCTAATGTTTATTCCGAAAAAACTGAGGTCTCCTATTTCCACACGGAAGAACTCGTGCGAATCAACTATTTTTTAAATAAAATTATTTTTAATGATTTTTCTATACTTTAAACAAAGAGATAATTGTTATAAAGTTAAACATATCCCTAACAATCAAACATATCCCTAGAAATATACAAACAGATTCATACAAAAAATAATTTAAATGAAATAAATAAATAAAATTATTAATAACCTGCTTGAAAATATCGTTGAAGAATACAAATATCAAGAATTCACTTTATATCCAAAATGGTATCTTGATCTTAATTTTATGTATAAATTAGCTGAAGCCTTTCTATATATTTTCGAACTCTCCTTTGCCTACCACGTTTTCCTGGCACAATTTCATTAGGAACTAGATTTTGGATTTTATTTTATCAAGCAAAGTCCGCATCCCCTGAAAATGTCCCGTTTCAGAGAAACTGGTTGAGTAGTTGCGGAACACATACAGAAAAGGAAAGATAGACACAACATCAGATGAAGTTAATAATATGTTACAAGCTTTAGGTATAAAATTAGATAGGTATTCGATTGTCCCAAAAGGCGTGTTTAAATTTTTGTCGTATTTGTGATAAGCCGATACGTGAAACAGAAAAAGAAATAAAATAAAGTCAAAATTATTATTAATTAATTAATATTTTATTATTTTAGACAAGATAACTAGAAGACAACATGAACAAAAAGCTTTTTGACTTATAAGTATATTACATAAAAATACAATTATCTAACAATTCAAGCTAGCTGCAGCGTATATTTGGGTTTATTTAGTGGAACGAGTTCTATTGTGACTGTAGCATTTTGACGAACTCCTGTTAACAGTTCCTGTATTTCTTGAATAGTTTTATCCTTTGTTTCGGGTAAATATTTGTATAAAAGGCAAAGAAAAACACTTGCAGATGCAGCATAGAAGAAGAACGCTCCATGTGTGCCACAATATTGAAATACAAGCGGCGAAATTTTAAGAGTAGTCGCAAATATTGTATTAACTATAAGGCCTAAACAAGAAAGAAAGTAACTCCTGTAGCGTAAAGGTGTTAACTCTGCAGTACAAGAGGTTGAAAGTATCATTGATCCACAACTAATACTAATTGAAAATCCTATTAATAAGAACAAAGAAATATAATTTTTTTCTGATATTACATTTAGTCTAATCATGTATAAGTAAGCTGACAAAACATAAAGGAAAAATACTCCTATAGCGGAAAAATACAGTAATTGTTTTCGTCGTGTAATGATTTTGGACAGCGCGCATCCCAAATACATGCCTAGCACAGTCACAGCATCTAATATAAGCATACCCTCATACGCCATTCGTTCACTCGATGTGATTTTCTTAATAATATCTACAGCGTATACCGAGCAAGCTACTTTACCTGATAAATTATACAGACATATGGGTAAGCAAGCATATACAAAAGGCCTATAAAAACCCTTATATCGAATTATGTCGAAAATCTTAATGATTTTGCTACAATTCATTTGTTTGTTAATTTCTGCTTTGATATTGAAATGTTCTTTTTGTGATAAAATAAGCTTCCTTAGTTCTCCTTCTGAGTTTTCATCAATACCTTTGAGCCACCGGTGGTTTTTTGCGCATTTATCAAAATGTCCCTTGGTTGCCAACCAATAAGGTGATTCGCAGAAAAACATTAACGATATTAAATTGTAAATATTGCAAATAAAAACAAGAATTCCAATATATCTCCAGTGGAAGAATGTTCCAATAGCATTTGAAAACCACACTCCCCAAAAGAATGTAGCTGACTTTAATGTTAAAAAAATACCTCTGTATTTAGGCGAAGTGTACTCTGACATGACCATAACAGTGAGTGGAAGTGTTGATGCTACAAACATTCCTATCGTAGCTTGACTGATAATGAGTTCTACAACACTTTTACTACAATAAAACACTACATTTCCTACTAATACATTCACACTGACTAATATTAAAGGAACTTTTCGTCCGAAACGAAATGCCATCATAGGCAAAATGACAGCCCAAGGGATGGCGCTGTAAGCAGAAACAGAGGCTGAAAATAAAAACATGTTTTATATTAATATACAGAAAATCATACCGTGTAATTTTATTTCTCTACAAATAAAATTATTTTTAAGTTTTTTTTATTAAAATGTTACAATTAAACTTATAGCTAATCTAATTACCATACAAATCATGCCCATGTGGAATGGTGCCAAGAATACTGACTGCATTTCCGCGATGGACAGCCAGGCTGACTCTTTGCGCAAAAAATGAGCCAGTCCTTCTGTCACCAGATGAGGCAATTAAATTTAATAAATAAAAAAAAAAAAAAAAATAAGTTATAAAGAACGGATTTTTTTGGAATCTAAATCAGTTTTTCATTTGAAGTTGCCGCCTCTCCAGTTGTTACTATGATGATTTTATTAGTTTCTTATAATGGAACCGATGTGCTATTATTATGTTTATTTATTTATATTTACTTATTTTTATTATTTACTTGCTGATGTCCGCGACTTTGTCCGCGTTGGAATAGTTTTTAAAAATCGGTTTGTGTTCGTTATGGTTAAACATGAAATTGTTTACGGCTGCACTACCCCACTAGTACATACCTGCACTAGTCCATACTTGGTACCTTGCTAGGTTCTCACCATGCAAATTCACAATCGACAATCGGTTATATTAGGTGGGCAAGTCACAGCATCAGGCAAACCAAACGGTAGTGAAGGTAGAAACAAAGCTTCTGTTTTTAGGGATCTGTACCCAAAGGGTGTCAACTGCCAACTTTTTTTACTTTTTTTTCTCACCTTTTTTTATACCTACCTACTTCTACAAAAATTGCAAACCCAAAATTGTAATAGATGAGGTGGACAAAGGTGAAGCTTATCTCTAAGTAGAGATCTCTTCCAGCTTCCCTCAAAAGTGAGTAAGACGAAATTAAAAAGTGGTATAGGTCTAAAATGTACATCGCTACTTGTAGTATATACTACATATTAAATACATATATACTATCCTTATCCTTAGTAAATTATAAATGCGAAAAGTGTGTTTGTTTGTTGGTTTGTCCTTTAAGCATGCCTCAACAGAGCTACGGATAGACGTGTTTTTTGCATGGGTATAGTTAAGGACCTGGAGAGTGACATAGGCTACTGTTTATCCCGGAAAATCAAAGAGCTCCCGAGGGATTTTAAAAATTAAATCGCGGGCATCAGCTTGTAAAAATAATAAAGTAAGAATTTAAATGAGAGCCATAATTGTAAAGACGAAGTATTAATAGATTAAATCCTACTAATATTATAAATATGAAAGTTTGTGAGGGTGTATGCATGGATGTTTGGATGGATGGATGTTTTTTTTGTTTTTTAACGCCATTTGTTACTCTTTAACACCACAACGAATGAACAGTTTGGTTGAAATTTGGAATGGAGATAGCTCATACCCAGGATTAACACATAGGCTACTTTAATCCCGGAAAATTACACATTTCCCGCGGGAATTAAAAAAAACCTTAATCCACGCGGATGAAGTCGCGGGCATCATCTTAATATATATAAATTACGTGTCACGTTGTTTGTCCGCGATGGACTCCTAAACTACATAACCGATTTTGATCAAACTTCGTAACTATCTCTAATTTGGTCCAACTTGAAAGATAGGATAGTTTTTTGGATTAGGATAGTTATTTGTTTTATTTATATAGATAAGTTGGCGGTACGAAGTTCGCCGGGTCAGCTAGTCTAGTAATAAAAATAATTTAAACTTACACAACCAAGATACCATTTCCAGTGTAGCAACATTAGTTGAGTTAGCCTCTTTTCTCATCTGAGGTATTATCACTGTCGGTGCGCCCGTGTACAGGCCAAACATAAAGAAATTTAATATAATTGCACCGCATGAAAATAGCTGTGAAAAGTGCATTGTTACATTAGGCCTTTCAATGTCGTTTGTAGATAATAATTGTTCAAATAATAATGCTCTTAAATAGGGTTAATGCTAGCTAAGCAGCGAATTTTGTACAGACGAAGTTAAACGTTATAGATGTTGTAGTAGTTTATGTTGAAATTAGTCAAAATAATGTAATTTAAAAAATTCTTTTAAAAAACCGACTTTAAACACCCGCGCCACTACAAAGTAATTGTCGATTTTTAAAAACTTCTCGACCGATTTCGATGACACTTTAAATAGGACCACCTGAGAAGTATACCCTTTCAAACAAAAAGAAAAGAATTTTCCAAATCAGTTCAGGCGTCTTCGAGTAATCGGTGAAAATACAAAAAAAAAACGAAAGATTTCGATGAATTGACAACCTCCTCCTTTTTTGAAGTCGGTTAAAAACACCTGCGTTTGAATAAATAGATAATCCTAGAGGATTATGTAACAGTAAACATCAGTGACTCAGCCTTAAATAAAATTTTACAGTTTCCTTTTTAACTTCCTTTTTATTTACGCCTCTTGGTTCTGGTACAGCAATCGTGTAAACAAACTAAACGCCGCCGTGAGAAATTAGCAAAGAAAAAGTTAACCTGTCTGAAGAAGTAATTCCAAAAAGCGGATTTATTATTTTTATCGTCTCCCTCAATTGTAATATCCATAGCGTCACTCAATTTTTTGTCATGAAAATTAACGTTGTGTTATACGACGGTGGGTTCGATAAGTAGAATGAACGTATGCAAACTAGAAATTGGTGGAATTAACTAATTAGCAGTATAGTAATTAATATTATGTTTTACATTATTATCTCCTTTAAACAGTACAATTAGCACTTCATAATGATAATAATTTAAATATAGATAGCTGGAGGCCTCAATTTCGGCTGTAGAAAATTAGTAAAATATAGAAGCGTATTTTTAATAAGAACAAAATCTTACTTAACTGAGAAATAATCAAGTTAATAAATAAAGAATGTTGCTGTTTTAACTGTGTAGAGTGTAGACCACAAATATTGAATAACAAGTAGGTATAAATTAAAAATTTCATTTTTAAAAAACAAGCTTTTAGTAGCTAGCTATATCGTCAGATCCTGGCTATCATCTAGAACCAGACTACATGTCAAGACGAATCACACGAGCCCAAACTCGATGGGGTTACGTCGTTTTATTACAGAGTTACCAAAACCACCTCCCGGCTTCATCATGAGACCCTGAATATCATCTAGGACCAGACTACTTGTCAACACGAATCAAACGAGTCTAAACTCGATGGTATTAAGTCATTTTATTAAAGTATTAAAGTTGCATGGGTTAAATCGGCGTGGCATCCAGCTGCACACAAGATAGTTTATAAAACTTATTACAATGTAATAGCTTCATAATGATATTGTAAAATGATTATTTTGAAAAGAGCAACTGCTGAGTTTCTTACCGGCTCTTCTCAGCAGAATCCGCTTTCCGAACCGGTGGTAGAGTCATGACTTGTCATAAGAGCCACAGGTTGGCCTACATGAAATAAATAATTATGAATTTGAATTGGAATTTGAATATTACAGAGTTACCAAAACCACCTTCCGGTTTCATCATCAGATCCTGGTAACCATCTAAAACTACTCGTCAAGACGAATCAAATGAGCCCAACCTCGATGAGGTTGTGTCGTTTGATTGCGAAGTTCCTATGGCCACCTTCCAGCTCCATTATCAAATCAGCACCATGTCATCATAAAATTGCATTGTCACGCGATTTACACATGTATGCAAAAGGAGAATGGGCACCTTTGTATGAGTTGCGTCCCCAGACTGTATCAAGTTGTGATATATGTCATTTGAAAGGTCATGATAATAGCTTCATTTTATTGTATGACACCAACTGTGAGACTCGTGCAGGGAAAGAACTAGAAATCATTGAATTTTTTTAAGCCCGTGAAAGTCTTAAGACTGTGTTTTTTAGATTATGCGGTTTTTATTCCTTATGCCGACCAAGCGGCATATATTCAACTAGCTGATGCCCGTGACTTCGTCCGCGTGGATATAGTTTTTACAATCCCGCGGGTACGCTTTGATTTTCCGGGATAAAAAGTAGCCTATGTCACTCTCCAGGTCCTCAACTATACCCATGCAAAAAATCACGTCGATACATAGCTCTGTTGCGTCGTGATTGAAGAACAAACCAACAAACTTACTTTCGCATACAACACATCAAAATACTAATATTATAATATTATAATATTAGTATTTTGATGTCAAAACACTAATATTATAATATTAGTATTTTGATGTCCCTGTGATGTGAAAACCGGGAGCGGCCAGACTGGTGAAGTCAAGTCAACCCTCCGACCTTCTCGTGCTCATATATAAAACCCCGAAACCTTCCAACTCGAACTGCAGAACCGATTCGATTGCCTAGCAGACTGCGTTTCTGGGGCCGATCTAAACAACAGGGTCATGAAAACTGTCCATAATCTGGGTCTAAATTCTTTAAGACCCATCGGAGGAAAAGAACCGAAAAGTTCTCTGAGCATATTCTCAAGCTCATGCAGGAGAGACAACAGATAAGTCTGCAGTCATCGGCAGACGCGGCTGCCTACCAGAGGAT
Source organism: Oeneis ivallda (assembly GCA_029955525.1). Lineage (NCBI taxonomy): Eukaryota > Metazoa > Arthropoda > Insecta > Lepidoptera > Nymphalidae > Oeneis > Oeneis ivallda. The sequence continues at coordinate 4,059,909 of JARPMR010000012.1, read as the reverse complement.
TAAAAAGCAGATCTCTACGGCACAAACTCGTGACCTTCGTGTCTTTAATACCAAGTGTATTAAAGATACCATCGAGCGAAACAGAGGCTAAGTGTTCGCGAGAGATCGGTTTATCGGACAGTCGTATCGTCTCTTCTCGACCTGAGATCTTGGGAGAGGTTGAGAAGTTCTATGAACAGTTATATACCACGACACAAAAACCTGTTGAAGATTTGGCCAAAGATCCCAGAGCCAAACTGACCCGACACAATACCGAAGATATCCCGGATGTCAGCCTATACGGGATTAGTATGGTTCTCAAGCAGCTCAAGGAATCACTGCGGAACTCCTGAAAGCAGGTAGAAAACCAGTACAAGATTTTAAGCGATTGTTCAATTCCGTCATTCACGAGGGCATAACGGTTCTTCAAAAAAGTGATAATACCTTTTTGAAGAATTATAGACCCATCTCGTTCCTGGGTCGGGTTTATAAGTTGTTCTTGAGAGACATTACTAATCGCCTTTCTCGTAGGTTTGAAGACTTCCAGCCTCCCCAACAAGCCGGATTCCGAAAAGGCTTTGGCTCAATAGATCACATTCATGCGCCGCTTATATAAAAGACGGAAGAGCAGAACCGGCCACTTTGCTTAGCGATTGTGGACTATGAGAAACCCTTCGATTCGGTGGAAACTTGGGCTGTATTGAGGTCGCTGCAGAGATGCCGGATTGACTGCCGGTATATCCAAGTGTTGATGTGCTTGTATGAAAACGCAACTATGTAAGTATCCTGGTCTTGGTGGTCCTGTGGACCAGACTACGAGGCCAATCCACTCACAGGGTGGAGTGCCACAGAGAGAAATGGTCTCCCCGAAGCTCTTTACCGCTGCGTTGGAGGACGTCTTTATGATACTGGATTGAAACGGACTTGGCATCAACATAAACGGCGAGTACATCACTCACCTGCGATTTGCCAATGACATAGTAGTCATAGCAGAGACTCTGAGATACCTCAATACAAAGATAATAATAATTGAGCATATCAACAATCAAGCAAACAACAACAAGTGGGCCTGAAAATGAACATGAGCACTATCTAACAAACAGAGTGCAGGTGCATATATGGAATAAGTTGCCTAAAGAAATAGTGACGTCACGTCAATGAGCAAGACGAAAATCATGTCCAATGCTCATGTTCCGCTCCACCCAGTATTCGTTGAGAATTCTGCAATCGAAATTGTGGACACACACACACACAGTCCAGCTAGGTAGGTCCAGTTTCGAAAAAGAGATCAACCGCCGAATCCAACTCGGCTGGGCAGCGTTGGAGAAGCTCCGAGATGTCTTCTAGTTAAAAATCCCTCAGTGCCTGAAGACGAAAGTCTTCGAACAGTTCGTGTTGCCAGTGATGACTTACGGATCAGACACATGGTCGCTAACTGTGGCCTTCATAAGAAGGCTCAGGGTCACTCAGCGGGCGATGGAGAGAGCTATGATCGGAGTATACTCGCGAGATCAAATCAGAAATGAGAAGATCCGTAGGAGAACCAAAGTTACCGATATAGCACAGCGAGTCGCGAAATTGAAGTGGAAATGGGCGGAGCACATGGTTCGAAGAGCTGATGGTCGTTGGGGTCCCAAGGTGCTGGAGTGGCGACCCCGCACCGGGAAGCGCAGTGTTGGCAGACCCACCACTAGGTGGACCGACGACATCAAATGAGTCGCAGGGAGTCGCTGGGATCAGGCGGCGCTAGACCAAGTCCTGTAAAAGTCCATGCAAGAGACCTTTGTCCAACAGTGGACGTCTATCGGTTGATAAAGAAGAAGATAATAAAAAATTAAAAAATAACATAGTTCTTTCCCTGCACGAGTCTCACAGTTGGTGTCATACAATAAAATGAAGCTATTATCATGACCTTTCAAATGGCATATATCAAAACTTGATACACCACTGGGGACGAAACCGCCCATTCTCCTTTCAGCTCATTCGGTGACCGGAAAGTGGATCAAAGAGTAATGGCAGAATTGTACCTGAATGTTTTAGGAGGCGTCTACGAATATGATTTATACAAAATTAAAAGTATTTAAATTAGTTCGTTCTTTATATGAAACTATAATATATAATATATAATAAATAACACTAGTTTTACATCTTTTGCCTTGGTTAAATAATTATTAAATAATGAACCATGATCTGACTAATTCATATTGCGTTTTGAGTTTGGATCGTTGCTCGATGACATTGCTCGCCCGGAAATTCAAGAGTTTGTCTATGTAGAGAGGTCTATAGACTACTAAGTAACCCATCACATCGTCAAATGATAACTTAAAATAACATGGAAGTAGGAATTACGACTCCGTCTTTATACCCATCTACATATTTTTATAACCTCAAAATACATAGAAAATTATTAGTATCTTTTTTTTGTGAGTTCCTTAAACGAAAAATCTCAGTGATTGTGTTTTAGTAATGGAGCCTCTACGGTTTTAACAATTTTTCATGTATAGACGCTTCGAATCCATTTCAGGTAAAATGAAGTATGGACCCTTGCCTTTGTTCTTTAATTTGCAAGATTTGATGACAAACATCGGTGATGACAGACCGGGACAGGTGAAACTAAATAAAAGCTTGTAAAATTAAACCTGCTACAAAATTCATGATTAACGCAAAACCAACATTCTAAATTAATTTACATTAAATGCTACTGTTTGTCATTCAGTAGTTGTTACATTCACATTGATGAAATAAAAATCGGCCAAGTGCGAGTCGGGCCTCGTTCTTTACATTTGATTAAATCACTTTTTTTAAACTAGATATTTTTTAGATAACTTAGTTCTTAGAATGTACTTAATTAGCATAAGAGGAAAATATGCTCGATTTTTTTGGTCATACCTTACAAACTGTATTATTATATGTATAGGTATTTTCAGTATTTGTTGTTTAATTACTCTATAAAGTACATAATAAACAGAAATTTCCAAATACCTAACTAGTTAAGTTTTTGAGAAAGACAACAAAAATTGTCTAAAGCCAATAACTTTGACGGCGCTCTATTTCTTGATTTTTGTAGCTTTTTTTTTTCATCCCATCACCACCAATACCTATACGCGTGTGCGTATATTTATTTAATTACTATTATATGGGTTAGTTATTTTAGATTAGTAGAAGTAGTTATAGCCTAGTGGTTAGTACTGCAGTCTCCTATTCGGGGAGTCGCAGGTTCAATCCCGGGCACGTACGTCTGACTTTTCTAAGTTAAGTGCGTTTAAGAAATTAAATATCACAAGCTTCAACGGTGAAGGAAAACAACGTGAGGAAACCTGCACACCTGAGAGTTCTTCATAATATTCTCAATTGGGCCAGCATGGTGGACTATGACCCATAATCCTTCTCTGAGAAGAGACCTGCGCTCAGTATTGAGCCGTTGATGGGTTGCTGATGATGATGATGGATTAGTTAAGATTCCAAAAATATCTATATATATATATAAAAAAATTGGCACTCATAGGGACTGCCGATAGAAGTGAAAACTAGATCATACTAATATTAAGTATAAAATCCTGGGCCTTCTGTTTCTTTATTTGTTTTTAATTATTAGCAAACTAGCTGATGCCCGCGACTTCGTCCGCATGGATTTAGTTTTTAAAATCCCTAGGGAACTCGCATTTTACTTTATAGTATAAATGTAAAATGCGAAAGTGTGTTTGTTGGTTTGTCCTTCAATCACGCCGTAACAGAGCTACGGATCGATGAGATTTTTTGCATGGATATAGTCGAGGACCTGGAGAGTGACATAGGCTATTTTTTATCCCGGAAAATCAAAAGAGTTCCCTAGGGATTTACTAGTTACTAGGGCATACATTTTCGCCGCGCCGTAGAGAGGTAAGTAACCATAGTAACCATCCGTCTTACGCTTTTTCGATCAGGTCACGTGTCCTGACGCGAGTTTAAGATTTTATACCCATTACAGAAAAAGTGCTCAACGCCGCTAAAGAAGTCACTTCAATAAATATAGCACACTTACGACATCTAAGTGAAATATAAAGAACTTCAAGAGTAGTAGATACAAACAGCTGTCTTACGTCGTAAAATATTAATCATGGAAGTTTGTGGTCATCATCATAGATGGCGCAGTCAGTTCAATTGCCGTATTTATATACGACAATTGTACTAGCTTCGGCAGTACATATACAGTAATTAATTTCGACATCCTTATCATACCTGCCGTGGCTCTATTATACAGGCGCCGCGCCGCCTACTTACCAAATAAGTACGGGTTCATACCCACCTCCGGTTACGGAAATTTTCTTTCTTTAAATTGATAAATATAATTAAAATAATTCAAGTTACACTTTTACAGTTCTTACAAAAATAAAAATAAAAAAAAAAAAACAAACAAAAACGTAAGCCGAAGGTAGGATTCGAACCCTGAACCAGCGAAGGGACTGAGTGAAACTCACTCAGGTCCCTTTGCCACTAGACCAACCAAGCGATGACGAAGCGTCTGAAATAATCAAAGGTAATAGTTGTCTACTCTCCATCCGTCTTACGCTTTTTCGATCAGGGTCACGTGTCCTGACGCGAGTTTATGATTTTATACCCATTACAGAAAAGTGCTCAACGCCGCTAAAGAAGTTTTCACTTCAAAAATCTCGTGTCATGATGTATGTTCGGGATAAACTCGAAAACTACTGAACCGATTTTGATCAAACTTCGTAATAATCTGTAATTTGTTCCAACTTAAAAGATACGATAGTTTTTATCTTAATTATTGTCATCAATGTTTGTTATTGCCAATTAAAATATTATGTTAATTATACTACAGTCATATATACAGTTTGAGATTTAGGTTTCTGTGTGAACCTAGCAACCTAAATCTCGAACATTGTTATTACGAGTAGGTATTATTATTTTGCTAGGCAACCTAAATCTCGAACGATGTTAGATTGCGAGATAGTCTTAACCCAAATAGACTACTTATTTTACTTATCCTTACTAATATTATAAATGCGAAAGTATGTTTGTTTGTTGGTTTGTCCTTCAATCACGCCGCAACAGAGCAACGGATTTACTTGATTTTTTGCATAAGTATAGTTGAGGCATTGGAGAGTGACATAGGCTACTTTTTATCCCGGAAAATCAAAGAGCTCCCGAGGGAATTTAAAACTAAATCCACGCGGTGAAGTCGTGGGCATCAGCTAGTATTATATAAATTCAAATTTATTTATTTCATTCAAGCCGACCGACGTCGAGTTGAACATGGCGTTAAACGTTACCTGGCGGTATCACAGTTAAATTTTAAGAAAAATAATCGACCGAGCGAAGCGAAGGTCTTTGAGTTAACTAGGGCGATTTGCACTTGTCCGTCCGTCCGTCCGTCCGTCCGTCCGTCTGTCAGAGCCTTATAACTTTTGAATTACTGAACGTAATTACTTCAAATTTAGATATAATATGTAAACCGATGGCCTCCAGCCGAAAATGGCTTAAAAAGTTATAAAAATCTTTATTTCAGGGGGGCTCTCATAGAAGCGAATGCGAAGTAAAAAAAAAAAAATCGCGTTACATAAAATTGTTACGTATCATTTTAAAGATAATTTTGAACTGAGTACAAAAATATATTTTTTTTTAATTTTTCCCTTAAAATTGACGAAATGGGGGGCTTTCAAAGTGGCGATTTTATACGCTCGCTTGAAGACGCTCTCTAGAAAAATCCGCTATGGATTTTCAAACTGATTTTATGTTTTTAGGTCACTTATATCCTGTACTTGAACAACAAATACTAAAATTATATGAATATTATAAAGAAACGAGATTATTTAATTTTTAATGGGCGTCAGTAATTCATATAGCATCAACATAGCTTCACAATAATGCTAATAGATGGCGCAGTCAGTAACTATTCCCATGGAACTACGAGTTAAATTCAATGTTTGATAAATAATTCAATGTTTTCACTAACGTTCCCTAACCTTTACGGGCTACCTATAAGTTAGGTGATTGATGTTTTCTGTCAACTTATTTATCACGATCCTGTACGGGACACCTAAAAGGATATTGGGACGGATGTTAGGACTTAGGATTGTATTTAGGAGCTACCTACGTTAAGAGACTCCTACTTAGGGGATGATTTAGGTATGTTTGGTGAAAACGGGCATAATAATAATGTCAGTTTTGGTTATCATGTATCGATTGAATGAATAATCATGGGATACCGTTACCGCGAGGTCTCAGTTCGGGGCGAACCACTAGTTATTAAGATAATAATATAAATTATATTTATCTTATTTCTGAGATATTAAAAAAAACAATGGTATATAGAAGGTATATTGAACTTTTTATTATTCAATAACATTATAATATTATTACATACCTTGGTGCTATATTGTTAGGTGCAGATCGTTTATTTGCTTTATTTAATTAATAATAATATCATACATTTTTATGTTCGATTGTTATAAAACAACGATATTTTACCAATTAAAAATTAACATTTCATTCAGTTGTTAAAAATACAAAACATAAACCTAGTAAACGATTAATTGACAAAAATTTTATAAAAAATATGTGCTTAAAATGATTTGGTATCGTATCATCAGGTATGTTCTTATCAAAAAAATTATCAGTAAATAATATTTTAGAATCTAACCGAAATGGATATGTTACGGTAAATGTGATTAATTGAAAATTATTAATAATTACCGATCATTATTAATAATTACCAAGATTGATGGTAAAAGTAATAAATTATTCACTTTTTTCGGTGATTATTAATAATTACACCTTACTCTTGGTAAATTTTATAAATTTTTAAAAATAACATTCGTTTATAGGTATACCGTCGTAAACTTGGCCATCGCGATGGTCTTATAGGGCTGGGGGCGGATGATGTGTTCGGGTATACAGGATGCGACGGAATTACCGACTTCAGATCGAATACATACATGATATTTTTTAAACAAATGCAATACTTTATTCTATTAGAATTAATATATGTATTAAAACTTAACCGAGTATTATATTCCATTGCAGTGATCAAAAGAACAAACTAAAATAAATTTAAACAAGGGTCTTTATTATTTTTTATTTATTATTCGCATACATAATTGAAAGCAGGCAATACAAAAACGGGGGGGTAAGGGAGCGCACCTTCATCTAGCGCTCCAACAGTCAACCTCACCTGCCCGCGGTGCCCCCTGCTGGTTTACTGACGAGGCTATGGCGACCGACGGATGGCGGTATAACCATCTCATACTAGCTAGACTGAACAAATGGCACAGGTCGGTGTCGGGCAGCAGCGACATCGGCGCGATCAGTCTAGCCCTGCGATGACCAACACGCCTGCCCAGCGTGGTCATTATGGGCAAAACCCTATATGGAAACCGTCACAAGGCCAAGGCCCCTAGTTCCCGGCGGCCTCGCTGTGCCTGACCCTGGCAGCGGTCACGGTAATGGCGGGGCAGGGGGTGCTAAGAATCTCCGGATGAGATTCCGCTGCCAACCCCGACGACTGGACCTGGCGACATATAACGCACGCACGTTGAGGACTGACGAGAAGATCATCGAGCTGGAAGAAGCAGTGAGCAAGTTGCGCTGGAATGTTATAGGATTGTCTGAAGTCCGAAGAGAGGGGGAGGACTCGATAATCCTCAATTCCGGCAACTTGTTCTACTACCGGGAGGGCGATCAACAGTCCCAGGGTGGTGTCGGGTTCATCGTCCACAAGTCCCTCGTCAACAACATCGTCGAAGTCAAAAGTGTGTCGAGTAGGGTAGCGTACCTTATACTCAGAATCACCAATCGGTATTCGTTGAAGATTATACAGGTTTACGTACCGACTTCGGCACATCATGACGAGGAGGTGGAGGCGCTGTATGAGGATATATCAAAAGCCATACACGCCTCTACCACTCACTGCAATGTTGTGATGGGGGATTTCAACGCGAGGCTGGGTGAACGAAGCGGTGCAGAAACGAGGGTTGGGCGATTTGGTTATGGGCGAAGGAACCAGAGGGGTCAAATGCTGGCCGACTTCATGGAGAAGGAGGGCCTCTTTATGATGAACTCCTTCTTCAGGAAGCGGCCACACAGAAAATGGACTTGGATGAGCCCCGATGGTTCTACGAGAAGTGAGATTGACTTCATTATGTCGACCAAGCGCCATATATTCAATGATGTCTCTGTGATCAACAGGGTGAAAACCGGGAGCGATCACCGTATGGTAAGAGGCACATTGAATATTAATGTGAAGCTGGAAAGGGCTAGACTGGTGAAGTCAACTCTCCGACCCTCTCGTGCTCATATCCAAAACCCCGAAAACTTCCAACTCGAACTGCAGAACCGATTCGATTGCCTAGCAGACTGTGTTTCTGTGGACGATCTAAACAACAGGTTCGTGGAAACTGTCCATACTGTGGGGTCTAAGTTCTTTAAGACCCATCGCAGGAAAAGAACTGAAAAGTTCTCTGACCATACTCTCAAGCTCATGGAGGAGAGACAAGAGATGAGGCTACAGTCATCGGTAGACGCGGCTGCGTACCGGCGGATTAATAGGCAGATCTCTAAGGCACAAACTCGCGACCTTCGGGTCTTTAATACCAAGTGTATTAAAGATACCATCGAGCGGAACAAAGGCTCAAAAGTGTTCGCGAGAGATCTGTCTATCGGACAGAGCCAGCTGACGCGGCTTAAAACTGATGACGGTCGTCTCGTCTCTTCTCGACCTGAGATTTTGGGAGAGGTCGAGAAGTTCTATGGGCAGTTATATACCACGACACAAAAACCCGTTGAGGATTTGGCCAAAGATCCCAGAGCCAAACTGACCCGACACTATACCGAAGATATCCCGGACGTCAGCCTATACGAGATTAGAATGGCTCTTAAACAGCTTAAGAACAACAAGGCGCCAGGTGATGACGGAATCACTGCGGAACTCCTGAAAGCGGGTGGAAAACCGGTACTTAAGATCTTTCAGCGATTGTTCAATTCCGTCATTCACGAGGGTATAACGCCGGAAGCATGGCACAGGAGCGTGGTGGTCCTGTTCTTCAAAAAGGGTGATAATACCTTGCTGAAGAATTATAGACCCATCTCGCTGCTGAGTCATGTTTACAAGTTGTTCTCGAGAGTCATTACGAATCGTCTCGCTCGTAGGTTTGACGACTTCCAGCCTCCGATTCCCAGCCGGATTCCGAAAGGGCTTTGGTACCATAGATCACATTTATACAGAAGACGGAAGAGTATAACCGGCCACTTTGCTTAGCGTTTGTGGACTATGAGAAAGCCTTTGATTCGGTGGAAACTTGGGCTGTATTGAGGTCGCTGCAGAGATGCCGGATTGACTACCGGTATATCCAAGTGTTGAAGTGCTTGTACGAAAACGCCACTATGTCAGTACGTATACAGGACCAGACTACGAGACCGATCCACTTGCAGCGTGGAGTGCGACAGGGAGATGTAATCTCCCCGAAGCTATTTACCGCTGCGTTGGAGGACGTCTTTAAGCTTCTGGATTGGAACGGACTTGGCATCAACATAAACGGCGAGTACATCACTCACCTGCGATTTGCCGATGACATAGTAGTCATGGCAGAGACTCTGAGAGATCTCAATACAATGCTCAATGATCTCAGCAGGGTTTCTCAACAGGTGGGCCTGAAAATGAACATGAGCAAGACGAAAATCATGTCCAATGCTCATGCTCCGCTCCACCCAGTAATCGTTGAGAACTCTGCGCTCGAAATTTTAGACGAGTATATATACCTGGGACATACAGTCCAGCTAGGTAGGTCCAATTTCGAGAAAGAGATTAACCGCCGAATCCAACTCGGCTGGGCAGCGTTCGGGAAGCTCCGAGATGTCTTCTCGTCCAAAATCCCTCAGTGCCTGAAGACTCAAGTCTTTGAACAGTGCGTGTTGCCAGTGATGACTTACGGATCAGAGACATAGTCGCTAACTATGGGCCTCATAAGAAGGCTCAGGGTCACCCAGCGAGCGATGGAGAGATCAATGCTCGGTATATCTCTGCGAGATCAAATCAGAAATGGAGATGGAGAGGAGGAGATTCGTAGGAGAACCAAAGTCACCGACATAGCTCAGCGTGTCGCGAAACTGAAGTGGAAATGGGCGGGGCACATAGTTCGAAGAACTGATGGTCGTTGGGTTCCCAAGGTGTTGGAGTGGCGACCCCGCACCGGGAAACGCAGTGTTGGCAGACCCCCCACCAGGTGGACCGACGACATCAAACGAGTCGCAGGGAGCCGCTGGATTCAAGCGGCGCAAGACCGAAGCCTGTGGAAGTCCATGCAGGAGACCTTTGTCCAGCAGTGGACGTCTATAGGTTGATAAAGAAGAAGAAGAAGAATACAAAAACACACATTAACATTAATCTGAACTTTATGTATTTTTAGGACATTCTTTATTCGAACATTCCTATTATGTATCATGCGATTGTTCAATATTAAAATACCATCTTTAGCTGTCGCTAGGAAAATATCACAAGTCAGTCACTGCCAGCGGACAGCGGCAGAATACCTGATTGGTTGAGCGCGCTCTCACCCCGCGTCCTGCAGATCATCAGGAAAGCCAAGTTTACAGTGCTTTACTTATACTTAGCATTATTTTGTTTCTATAAACAGAGGCGGCAAGGGGTTGTGACAACTTGCGGGGGCAAAACAATAACGCGTCATTTGTTACCATTCATTTATTTTCAAAGCACGTGTATAAAGTGGTGTTGTTTCCGTGAATAAAACTTGTGGATTTGTGATAACCTAGAACTCCACGATGTAGTATATAATTAGTGGCAACAATATCAATTCGTAATCGACAATTCCTAAATCCCCGCAGTGTGGGTGGGCAGTACCCTGCAGCATCAGGATTGAGGAGCTATAACCTAGAGCTACTTGATGTAGTCTATGCTTAGTGGCAAAAATATCAATTCGTAATCGATAATTCCTAAATCCCCGCAGTTTGGGTGGGCAGTACCCTGCAGCTTGATGATTGAGGAGCTATAACCTAAAGCTCCATGATGTAGTCTATGCTTAGTGGCTGCAATATCAATTCGTAATCGACAATTCCTAAATCCCCGCAGTTTGGGTGGGCAGTACCCTGCAGCATCAGGATTGAGGAGCTATAACCTCGAACTCCATGATGTAGTCTATGCTTAGTGGCAACAATATCAATTCGTAATCGACAATTCCTAAATCCCCGCAGTTTGGGTGGGCAATACCCTTCATGATGTAGTTTATGCTTAGTGGCTCGGTCCTTATACGAAATATCGCTGGTATTTTCTAATAGGTCTAGGAACGATGAATCAAAATATTGCCTTTGGGCGGCACCATTAGGACCACCCGTATATACTCGCATCTGGAAATCCTTACTGTTGGCTCGGTTGGCCACTTTTATAACCACCCAGAAATGCTTTTACCCGGAAATCCTTACTGTTAGTTAGGTTCATCACAGCTTTCGTTGTTATTTTTTTTATGACAACGTAGGAATACTTGCACCCGAAAATTCTTACTGTTGGTGAGGTTAAAGGTGGCTGGAGAAAGGAGTCGGGTGGGGTTTAGAGGGGTGGTCAGACTGTTTCTTGTTTGTTTTATCGCTTTTACCAAAAGTAACGATGAATTATTAATAATAACCGATAAAAGTGATGAAATTCATAGTATTTATCAAATTTACCAAATGGTGAGGTAATTACTTTGAGTAATAAACCAACACAGGAGAGGACTTGACCCCTAATTTATTCGCAAAAAAGTCTGTCAATTACGGTGGGGGGCGAGGTGGCACACATGAAAACTTGCTTACTACAGTTGCATTTTTCCATCACGTCGCTATGCACGCACACAATATAATTAGCAAACACTACCTTAAAGTATATGCACACTATCACATTCACACACAGGGACGCTCTATCATTACATGAAACAATCGCATCATTTGTGTAAGCATTTTAGGGATTTGACACTATCGATTATCGACTTTCGATAAGTTTTTGTAATAATTATTTACAACAGAGTTACTTTATTCGAGAGTAAATTTTTTTGTTCGAGATCTTTAACATGGTAGGTATATAGAAGCGCTAGGAAACGAGGTTCTTGCCGTTATTTCAGTCATAATATGCCTTTGCTATTAGGTTGACTCTTTGTAGCCTTTTAGTACTTGCGTAAAGATACAGCTAGAAACTTTGGACTATATTGACGCTGGAAAGCGATCTAGCTTATTTCGAAAAATAACAAAATTACTTTTTTATATATTTGGAAGAAAAAGATACTGCGTCGGATTGTCGGATTTTCGTTTTCCTATGACATTATTTTTCTAAGATACTATGTTGACCTTCTCTACATGTTTATATTATATTTTTTGTTATTCATATTTTTCAACGTACTCAAAAATGCTGTAAATACTAAGACACCATCTATTTTTCAATATTATACAGATACTTCAAAAAAGTTATCAATACTTTTTAGCAGTGCAGTGCACTTAGGTGTACCTACTGTAAGGACTTAGGATTATCTGATTATTAACAGATTTTGTAGATACCAAGGTATTTACTCCGTCACTATACTCTCAATCTCATGCTGAAAGCATGCTGTAGGTACCACAGTATATCACCTTAGAGCAGCTGTTTAGTTATGATTTAAGGTTATAAGCCACCAGGGAGTGCTGTACTTTGTCATAGATTTTTAATAATATTGTTTATTAAGTTGAGAGACATTTAATTTTTATTTGAATACGTAGTGGGTATTAATATTGAACACATTGATTTTTTAAGTAATCTTGTTTAAATAAACATACAGCATTTTTAATTTATGTTTAAAGCGAAATTTACGATGTATCTATTTCTAAAAAGTATATTAAGTACAAACTGTTAGGACTACATCATGTTTCCTTAAAAATAAATACAGCATAATTAGCATTTCAGAGTTTAGAGTTATTTCGTGGTTTCATATGTATCAAATACCAAGTTACAGCAACATTGCTTCTTGAAATTGAAAAACTATTAGTCGAAATTGATATAAAACTAATGTATAAAACTAAAGTAATTCTACTTTAGAATTATATAATTAGTATCATCTGATGTGTTACATTAAAAAATATGCTTTTTGAAAAAAATCTGCTCCTGATAGCTTATTATGAGCTGTTATGATTTTTTAAAACGTTTTTGGCTCTGGTTTAAAGTTCACTTTTTCGATTTACAAGATCGTTTTCCAGCGTTGAATAATATTCTCTCAGTCCAGTATGGAGGAAACATAAAAAGGAAAAACTGAACCCTAAAAAAAAAATTTATTTAAAGTTATGATTGGTAAGTTAAAACTTGTACCTACATACTTTACTTGGAAGGCTTATTTTTTTCATCTACTTCATCTGAACGAAGTGTATATTTGTTTGTAATGCTAGGCTGCCGCCATGGCTATAGTGGCCACCCCATCTGTAATAAAACACCGCCAAGCTATTTAGCTTTCCGGTAAACCTAGCGGGATGAATAAGAAGTATGGGTACTTTAATTCAATTGCCAAGTTTTAATGAACCAAATATGTATAGAATTTAAATATTTTTTTTCGTCAATGAACCATTAGTAAGACGATAAAAATATCTCGGTATAAATAATTTATACAATCCCCCCACCAATATCGACATATGAAATCTTGCTGTCCAGCCCTAATTTTATTGCGGTGTGGCCGACTTCATAAAATTAAAGTCCTAATTTTCGAGTAAGAAAGACTTACGTAGAACTTATCATTATTATTAAACAATTTTTTAGTCTCGTTTTCATTATTTTTTGTATTATATTTGTAAAAATCCTTTCTTAGCAGATGCCTACGTCATAGTAGATATGCGTTGATAAATCAGTGAGTCAGTCACCTTTTCATTTTATATATTTAGAAAATCATATCACACTGGCTATATGGAAATATATACCTATAAATTTTGAAATAATTGAGTAAAAAAACTAATTTTATGAATTCGCTGAGTTTATGGAGCTCTAGCTGCATCAATGCATTTTAAACAATAGTGGGAGAGTACCAGCCAATCAGACACCATTGCGATCGTTATAATAATGCAATCATTTTAACCGACTTCAAAAAAGGAGGAGGTTCTCAATTTCAATTTTTTGTATATTTGTTACCCAATTATTCCGCCAAATAATGAATGGAATTTGATAATTTTTTTTTGTTTAGTAGGGCATACTTCAGAGGTGGTTCCCATATAAATTTTTGTTGATATAATGTTAGATGTTACTCCATAACTACGTCAAATCTGAACCGATTTCAATTTTTTTTGAAAGAAAGCATAATAAGGTTGGGCCTATTTAAAAGGTGAAGAGAAGATGATTCATATCTTCGGTGATGGAGGAAGGAACTCAATGATTAAGAGCAAATTGCTCGCGATCAGAGATATACACAAAAAAGCTTAAAATAATAATGTAAAAAAAAATAGGTATTTTTAAAAAACCGACTTCATACGCCGATCGGGCAAAGTTGGGCTAGCGTCGCGCATTAGTTTCATCATTTATATTTAGGCCCGCCCGACTTCAACATACATGTACAAATTAAAATTGTTTTATACTTTGTAGTGGCGTTTAAAGTCGGTTTTATAGAAAGAATTTTTTATCATTATTTGATAATCCCACAGACGATCAAAGTTCGTATTTATATATCTAGTCATATTTTACTTAAAGCTTATAAATTAGTCGTTCACCCCTTCCTATTCTATCGTGATTTTAATTCTATGGGATCAATTTATAATGCAGTTCAAGATAAAGGTCTCTAAACGAATAGTAAGTAGGAAGATTAATTTTCAATATTTTCCCCAAATTATTTCATGTACGATTAAGTAGCAACATTTTCAGATCGACAGTTTTCTTAAGTTTTCTGCATAAGTATTGCATTATTTGGATAAAATAATACATCAGAAGTAAATAAATGTTATCCTTTAGTAAACTGGATGTTTTAAATATTTTTTTAGAAGAAAATACTCTCATATTCGGCATTTATAGCGGAGCTCATTCCCCGCTAACCATACGTAGTTGACAGGCGCGTGACTCGAGTCAAACAGTTTTATATAACGAGTAGGACCAGTGGTCATACCCAACTTACAGAGGGGTACGCGCGTCAATTCTTCTCCTGTGTTGGTTTATTACTCAAAGGGTAATTATTAATAATTATCGAAAATTATTAATAATTATCACATTTATCACATTTACCGTAACAGATATATAAAAATCGCAATACAATTCGTTCTAGTAGCTTAAAAAAATACGTAAATATACAACCTCTTACATGTTATGCATTTATAACATTATAATATCACCCCCTCCTATTTGAAAAATTAAGTTGGGGTTGTATAATACTCTTTGAAGTGAAAATTACCAATAAAAATCTATTACTACGCACAAAATATTAGTAAGCCCCGTCGTTATCTCACGAAGTTATATGATTCAAAAGGAGATTGGCGATTTTTTTTTAATAAAGAATATCAGCCAAGATGAACTTGAATAATATTCTCCTCTCCCCTCCAAATAAGCGGAAAGCTTGTGCCAGGAGTGGGTACGACAATAGTGCAACGGGTTTATATTAACGGGTCCATAGAGTTTCTGACCCAGACGAACTGAACTGAACACTGAACGCCCACGTTCACGAATCAAACTTCTCATACTTGTTCTAGTAAGCCAGACTAACAAAAAATGAATCAATGTCTATCAAATAAAGTTGGGAGAAAAAATAAATTTACTTGTATTGCCATGTAACGGTTATTTATAATGTGTACTTGTGAATAATTATATTTTTGATCCCTATCTTCTAAAAATATGGGGTTTACACAGAAAAATAGTCTGAAAATTATTAATTAAAATGAAATGTTTTCTGAATCTGAACAGTTTTTTAATATGCTGGGTCAAAATTCGCCAACCTCCTTTCCATGTCATAAGAGAAAATCCAACAAATAACTATTCATCGATTATTTTCATTGGAAGTCTAAATTATAATAATCGTTATATTGTTGTAAAATTCAAGCTTAGACTAAGTATCTATTAATAAAAATTGTGTGTATCTATGGAAATTTTTAAACCTTTCCTCGTGGATAACACCCGCAGAATTCAATATAATATATGGGACAAAAACAGAACAAAAATACTTTCTTTGAAAAACTTCGGGACGCTTATCCTTTTTGTCATTTGTTGTTAAAAGAATCTGCAGTACAAAGATAGAAAGCATGGACGCAAGTATATGTAGCTTAGTTGTTTATTAAAATATTTAATATCGTGGTATTTTTAACCTGATCAAGGTTATCGCAGAGGACAGGTACGTATAATAGGTGTTTGATAAAATTCAAACATTATTATACTTAATGGATTCGCACATTTCTGACTAAACTATATAAGATTTTATTTTAATATGTATTTCAATTAAGTAGTATTTGGTGTTATAAAGTTTATTAGAATCGAATAAATAAATGACCCAGAATCTGAATAATTCTAGAGCATTTAGAGCAAAAGTATGTTTATTTGTTGATTTATTCTTCAATCACGCAGCTAGAAAGCAGCAGATTGACTTGATTCTATGGATTTTCTGGGACTTGGAGAGTTATTCCACTCTCCAAGTCCCAGGACTTGGAGAGTGGAATAAGCTAATTCTTATCCAGGGAAAACAAGTTGCAGTAAAAAAATTAGTATTGATTTTTATAATATTCATTATCCTGTCAATTCTACTTCTTTCAGTGGAAGGGTTTCTGGTTTCCCTTCTAATCTATCATGGCGGTCATCTCTTGTAATACGTTCTTGTATTTCCTGAATAGTCTGATCTTTTGTTTCAGGCATGTATTTGTACACGAGAACGAAAAAAAAAGACGACGATATAGCAAAGAATAAGAACGCGCCATGTATACCAAAATATTTGAAAATTATCGGTGCAAATTTAACAACTGTCGCTAGTAATGTACTATTTAAAAGTGACAGACAACACAAAAAATAGCTCCTATACCTCAATGGACTCAATTCAGCAGAACAGCTTGCTGAAAGGATTAATGGTCCACCACTAATGCTTAACGAAAACGCCGTTAACAATAATATAGAAATATACTTATTCTCAGACAGGAAATTTAGTTTAACCATGTACAAATAAATTGACAAAGCAAATAAAAAACATGTACCTATACATGAAAATACAAGTAACTGTGTTCGACGTCTCATAACTCTAGCCAAACCACAGCCTAGATACATGCCTAGAACGGTAACTCCATCCAATATTAACATACCTGAATAAGCCATATCTTCGCTAGATGTCATTCTCTTAATTATGTCTATAGCGTACATAGCATAAGCCATTTTGCCGGAAAAATGGAACAGGCATATTGGCATGGTTGCAAATAGAAAAGGTTTATAAAAAATTTTACATCGTAGCACATTAAACATTGCAATACATTTTCTATAATTTCTTTGCTCTTTAGTGTCTTTTTTCATATTTAAGTGCTCCCGTTGCGAAAATATTAATTTCCTGAGTTCCTTTTCTGAATCTTCATCTGTACCTTTAAGCCATCTGTGAACTTTTGCGCATTCATCAAAACGTCCATTTGTCGCCAGCCAATAAGGTGACTCCTTATACAGTATGGACGATAAATTGTAAATGCTACAAATAAAAACAACTATTCCAATATTTCTCCAATTATAGAATGTTCCAATAGCATTTGAGGTCCAAACTCCCCAATAGAATGTAGCAGATTTAAAGGCTAATAAAACACCTCTATATTTGGGCGAGGTGTATTCAGACATAATCATTATTGTGATTGTTGTTATTGAAGCTTGAAGAATTCCTTGCATCGCTTGACTAATAATAAGCTCTATAAAACTTGTGCTACAATAAAAAATAACATTGCCTATTAATACGTTAACATTAACTAAAACTAATATGTATTTCCTTCCAAAGCGATATGCTAATAGTGGCAATATGAATGCCCACGGAATTCCACTATAGGCAGATACAGAAGCTGAAAATAAAGTTATCGAATAAGCTTAATATAGTATGGGCAAGTGCTGTACCTATGGACGCTTGTACCTGTGGACATAATCGATTCCATCGAAACTAGCAACCCTAAAATTCTAATTTGAACGCGACCGTAAAGATTTGTCTATGGTTGACAGTTCGCGTTCAAATTAGAATTTTAGGGGTTGCTAGTTTCGACGGAATCGATTGTGTCCACAGGTACAAGCGTCCATAGGAACAGCACTTGCCCCAATATGAACCTACTCTAGTTAATAAAGTAGCCTTTATTAACCAGAGAACAAAAAATAATAATTTAATAACAAACTAATAACTATCCCTAGTTAAAGTAGTATTAGTAATGTGTGATATCCTAATGTTCATTAAAGCCCAGCATAATATTATGCTATTAATTATTTTAAGTCAATTGACTCAATTAACTTTCTTGTCTACTACTTTTAATAATTCAGTTGAAAAGCTCAGATGCTATAGGCTGAATGTGAAGAATATTATTATGGTCTAATGAATTATTATTAGCAAAATCATTGAGGAGGCCACATAAACTTTGATGTTCAAAAAAGAAATTTTGAAGAGTTGATCAAAGACATCAATTTCAAAAACTCATTTGGACTAGTGATAATATATTTACAGTCCAAGAGAGCCGTTATGTGGACACTTCATAACACTGTATAGTTTAAACTCACACAACCAAGATGCCATTTCTGGTGTTACTACATCTGTAGAATTAGCTTCTTTTCTTATTTGAGGTATTATTACTGTAGGGGCACCCATGAACAAGCCGTACATGAAGAAGTTGAACACAATGGCACTGCATGTAAATACCTGCAAAAATATAGAGTAGAAATGTAAGTGTAATTTATTGTGCGATTATTTTTATATCAAACCAAAAATACAGGGTTAAAGTAAACTTAAGGAACTTTGGAGGCGATACTTGCCAACTGTTTTATGTAGACACGTAATATATATGGAGAGAACTGAACGGAATTTTTTTATAGATTTATATAAAAGTATATAAAAGATGTAATAATAATATGTGTTATTAATTTTGCAAGTCCTTATCTATTAGCTGTTTTGATCTATATTTTATTTATATTATACATATAATTCAATATTAATATTAACACTTGGTATCTCCTATAAAGGAGGATCTACGTTCCAAATCGACATTACTTCCAACCCCTCAACATAGTACAGTAACCTGCAGAATAAGAGTTGAAACAAGTCAAAGAGCAATAATATAGACCATCCCACAAACTCCCGTTCAAAAATCACGAAAATTGGCAAAAATTACTTAGATAAGTCGGTGTAAATATATAGAAAAAAATATATACGCCGAATGGGAACGAAAACTCAAAGCTATAAGCACATTTGTTTGATTGTGACTTCTTACAAAAAAATCACATTGTATAATACGGAATTATAGTTGTATATTGTACTAGCTGATGCCCGCGACTACGTCCGCGTGGATAAATCCCGCGGGAACTCTTTGATTTTCCGGGATGCCTATGTCACCCTCCAGGTTCTCAACTATACCTATCCAAAAATCACGTCAATCCGTAACTTTGTTGCAGCGTGATTGACGGACAAACCAACAAACAAACACACTGTCGCATTTATAATGTGTAATTAGTAAGGAAGAATTAATACTGCGATAATAAAAGCGATCTAATTAAATTTTAGAATACGAAAGCTACTACTGTGACTTAAATATGATAGATATATTCCCTTGGGGACTTGTTTATAGGGAATAATGATTACTTTACTCATTTAGTATATAATTTTTATGTATCATCAATGGTTTTCTCAATCTCAGCATACGACAAATAAAGCATTTTAAAGGTAAAATTTTGCTACTTTGAATTTTACATTATTGCAATTTTCTTAAGGATCTCTAATTTTTTGAAAATAAATTATAGCCTATGTTACTTCCTGATAACTTGGCTTTCTTTTGGTGAAAAAATGGTTCAAACGGTCCAGTAGTTACAGAGCCTATTCGGTACAAATAAACAAACAAACAAAAAAATCTTTTCTCTTCATAATATTATTATAGAATTATAGAATTATAGAATTATAGAATTATAGAATTATAGAATTATAGAATTATAGAATTATAGAATTATAGAATTATAGAATTATAGAATTATAGAATTATAGAATTATAGATTGTATATATAATTGACCGAGCGAAGCGAGGTCTCTGAGTTAACTAGAGCGATTTGCACTTGTCCGTCCGTCCGTCCGTCCGTCCGTCCGTCCGTCTGTCAGAGCCTTATAACTTTTGAATTACTGAACGTAATTACTTCAAATTTAGATATAATATGTAAACCGATGGCCTCCAGCCGAAAATGGCTTAAAAAGTTATAAAAATCTTTATTTCAGGGGGGCTCTCATAGAAGCGAATGCGAAGTAAAAAAAAAAATATCGCGTTACATAAAATTGTTACGTATCATTTTAAAGATAATTTTGAACTGAGTACAAAAATATTTTTTTTTTAATTTTTCCCTTAAAATTGACGAAATGGGGGGCTTTCAAAGTGGCGATTTTATACGCTCGCTTGAAGACGCTCTCTAGGAAAATCCGCTATGGATTTTCAAACTGATTTTATGTTTTTAGGTCACTTATATCCTGTACTTGAACAACAAATACTAAAATTATATGAATATTATAAAGAAACGAGATTATTTAATTTTTAATGTACATCAGTAATTCTGCTGCACGGGTCGTCTTCGCTGGCCGTGGCCAGCGGAGGGTACGGGCTTCGAGGCAGGGCCTCATTACCCGGGCGGGGCGCGGGGAAGAGCACTTCCCCGGTGATGGATTTTCAGCCGTCTTGGCAATTAGGTCCATGGCGGCTGAGGCTCCTGGTCCGTGGGGAGCAGGGGCCTTGCGGAGGAGCTTCAAGGGCTCCGCTCGCTGGCGGGCGAGATTGCCGCCGCGAGCGGGGCGGTGTCCAATGTGTTGGCCCACGCTACGGGCGATGGTGTCGCCACCGTGCGATGGGCCGACATCAGTTCAGGGGGTACCGCTCGCTGGCGGGCAGGATTGCCGCCGCGAGCGGAGCGGTGTCGGGTCCAGTGGGTGGTCCCGCGCTACGGGCGATAGAGTCGCTGCCGTGCGCGGGACCGGTGTCGGTCTGGGGGCCCCGCGTCGCAGGCGAGCAAGTCGCCGCCGCGAGCGGAGCGGTGTCGGGTCCAGAGGGTGGGCCCGCGCTACGGGCGATAGTGTCGCTGCCGTGCGCGGGACCGGTGTCGGTCCGGGGGCCCCGCGTCGCAGGCGGGCAAGTCGCCGCCGCGAGCGGAGCGGTGTCGGGTCCAGAGGGTGGGCCCGCGCTACGGGCGATAGTGTCGCTGCCGTGCGCGGGACCGGTGTCGGTCCGGGGGCCCCGCGTCGCAGGCGGGCAAGTCGCCGCCGCGAGCGGAGCGGTGTCGTGTTCGGTGTGGGGCCTCGCGCTACTGACGAAAGGGTCGTCATCGAGCGCGGGGCCAGTGTATCGCCAGGGGCCCCGCGTCGCTGGCGGGCAGATAGCCGCCGCGAGCGGGGCGATGTCAAGTCCGATGGTAGGCTCCGCGCTACGGGCGAGGGAGTCGCCGTCGTGCGCGGAGCAGGTGTCTGGTCCGGTGGGTCTCGCGTCGTCGTCGTCACCGTCGTCGTCGCTGTGGTCGCCTGCGTGCCTCCTCGGTGATGGCGATCGCAGGAGCTCTCGAGGTAAGGGACGCCCGGTCGCTGGTCGGCTGGCTAGCGGTGCGATTCCGTGGAGGTGCTCGTACGGTCCGTTGTCGGCGCTGGCGAACATGCGCCGCGCCAGTGTACGGACGTACTCCTCCACGGTGGGCGTCTTGAGGTCGCGATGGATGACGTCGTTCCTCACGTACCTCGGAGCTCCAACGATCAGACGGAGGCACTTGTTTTGTTGGACCTGTAGGCGGCGCTTCTGGTATGCTGAGCAGAACGCATACCAGGCTGGGGCCGCGTACGTCAGTCTAGAGCGGACATAGGCTCCATAGATGAGGAGCTTGGTCTTCGGCGATAAGCTTGAGGTGAAGACTTGGTGAAGCATCGACAGTGCCGCCTTAGCCTGACTCACCACGTGATTGACCATGGGAATCAGGTTCAGGCTGAGGTCGATGCGGCACCCCAAGTAGCACACCGAAGTTTGCCACTCTATGTCCTGCCCTCGGAGTCGGAGCTGACGTATAGGCTTCCGGATGCCGAACAGGATCGCGGCCGTCTTCCCCACGTTGACGGCCATCCTCCACTTGTCCAGCCACTCCGGAAGCAGGTCCAACAGGCGCTGCATCTTGTTGCAGGCGACGATCTGGTGGTGCGACGACGCGAGATACGCGCTGTCGTCGGCGTAGAGCGACAACAGCACGTCTTCCTCCCCCTCGCGCGGGTGTCCGGCGAGGGTAGGGATGTCGTCGGTGTACAACGCGTACAGGCACGGAGAGAGGCAGCTGCCTTGGGGCACTCCGGCACGGATGGGGCGCGGCTGGGAGTCCGCGCCCTCCACGGAGACGTGGAAGGACCGCCCGTCCAGGAAGGAAGCCACCAGCCGCACAATCGCTGGTGGTAAATCGGTTGAGAGGAGCTTCGCCAGGAGTCCGGTGTGCCATACACGGTCAAAGGCCTTCTCGATATCGAGAAAGACCCCGACGGTGCAGTGGCCCTTGTTCTTCTCACTGGCGATGTGGTGGAGTCCTCTCGCCAGCTGGAGCGTCGTGGAATGGTTGCTGCGAAAGCCGAACTGCTCATCCCGTAAGCGGATGTACGGGGTGAGCCTTCGCAGCAACAGACGCTCGAACAGCTTGGCGATGTGCGGCAGCAGGGTGATGGGGCGGTAGCTTCCAGGGAGGCGGCGGTCCTTGCCCGGTTTGGGGATGGTGATGACCTTCCCCCTCTTCCAGGTCTCCGGAAAGTGTGCCGTGCGGAGTATGCCATTGAAGAGCCTCGCTAGCGCTACGAGGGCTCTTCTTGGCAGCTGCTGAAGTGCGGCGATCGGGATTCCGTCGTAGCCTGCCGCCTTCCGTTTGGGGAGACGGATGACGGCTTTCCTCAGCTCAGACGGGGAGATGAACTCGTCCCCCCGGAGCGGAGGAGTCTGGGCCGACAGGAATTTCCGCACTTGATGGTCGAGCTCGGTGTGGTGCCTGTACGCGTTGTCGTTGGCCGGTGGGTTGGGGGTGAACTGCGCCTCCATATACTCCGCCATGATCTCAGCTCGGTCATGCGCGGAGTATCTTCGCCTACCCTGGCTGTCCAGCAAAGGGTAGACGGGTGAGTCTGATCCGGTGAGGGTCTTGCACAGGTGGTACAGCGTTGTTTCGGACTCGGCTGCCGCGTCGATGGTCTTCTCCCAGTCATCATCTTCGCGGGCGCCGAGTGCTAGCCTCACTTCCTGTGCAAGGCGGTTGAGGTCACGCTTGACCGTCGGACAGCGAGTGCGCGCCCATAGCTTGCGCAGGGCGCGCTTCCTCCTCAGCATGTCGCGGAGCGAGCTCGAGAGCAGGTCACGTCGACCAGTGGGGGGCATGGTGGTAGTGGCCTCCTGTTTGGCCGTCTGGATGGCCGCCATGATGGTGTTGGCGGCCCGGTCAACGTCCACTGGGGTCGAGATGGGACCTGCGAGCTCAAGCTCCGACAGCGCGGCGGCGAACTTCTCCCAGTTGGTCTTGGCTCTGGGAGGACGCGGTATGGTGAAGTCGCGCTGGAGGTTAAGCGTGACCAGTATCGGCAGGTGTTCAGTGTCGAGGTCATAGAGTGGCTCGACACTGATGGGGTGGTCAATCCGGTAGTGCAGCACGATGTCCAGGACGTCCGGGTGGTAGTGGGGGTTTGACGGTATATTGGTCGGTGCTCCTGGACCCAATATACCGTACTGGTGGCGCTCGCTGTCCTCGAGTAAAGCCCTTCCGGCCGGGGTGATGACGCGCGAGCCCCAGGCTTGGTGCTTCGCGTTAAGATCACCCACGACTAGTGTGGGGGCGTGCGACTCGAGGAGTGTGTGGACGTCGGTGCTGCAGAAAGTCGTGGCAGGTGGTCGGTAGGCGGCATACAGGAGGAGCTCCTCCTCCCCGGCGTGAACACGCACTCCCTGCGTACGCAGGGATGTGTATGGTGCGTGTTCAACTTCTTCATGTACAATGTCCCTCCGCACCAGGGCCGCCGTTCCTCTGAAGGCGTGACCCCGGGGAGAGACTTCGTCGCGCCGGTACACGAAGAAGTTCGGGATACGGAGCTCGACGTGTTCCGCGAGCTTGGTCTCGCCCAGGAGGATGACGTGGACGTCCTGCGACTGGGCGAGCGTTGTGAGCTCGCGGATGTGGCCTCTGATGCCGCCCGGGTTCCAGTACAGGACCCTCAGCAGGATGGGAGTCGCGCTAAGACCGCCATCCCTGCTGCGATCGCCTGTACTGCGCCCTGTCCCTGCAGGTAGGTTGTCAGCCCGGTCGTGATTGCCTCTAACACAACCCGGACTATGGCCATGATGTCCGGGCTGTGTCTCGCTTCCCCCTGTTGAGGTGCGGGGGGAGGCGGTTGAGAGGCGGTGTGTTGCTCGGTGGGTGGGGCTGCGCGCCGGGCAGTGCGCGGCGCGGCGCGCGGTGCGGCGCGTGATGGTGCAGGCTGTTGCTCGCGCGCTTGCTGTTGCACGCGAGCTTGCTCCTGCGCCCTCTCAGGAGCAGTCCGCTGTGAGCGGCGAGTTTGCTCCCGAGAAGCGGCAGGCGTCGGCGAATGTGGCCGGGCTGTTGCGGCGGGGGCGGTCGGGGCCGATTGAGTCGGCGCAGGTTGAGCCGGCGCAGGCTGGGTCGGTGCAGACTGAGTCGGCGCAGGTGCCTGGGATTGCACCTGCGCGGCCGGTTGCGTGGGCGGTTGCCTCGCTTGCCTCGGTTGAGGCGTGGAGGCGGCGGCTGGCTCGTTGCGAGCGGGACGGCGGCCGCGGTTGCGCTTCCTGCGCCTACCGCGCAGCGCCTGTCCCCGCTCGGTGGGTGGGTTGGCTGCCGCTGGGAGAGTGGTGGTGGAGCCCCCAGCGGCGTTAGGCGGGGCGGCTCTCGCGGGTGATGAGAGACGCGAGGCGCGCGGCGCGGCGGTCGCCTGCGCGCCTTCTGCGGGGGCCGACGCAGCGGTCGCTGCGGGTCCGCGTTGCGGTTGCGGGCGGGGACGGCCAGGTGCTCGTGGCGGGGGCGGGGGCAAGGCGATGCCCCTCCTCCGCGCCTCTCGCTTGTATTGCGAGCACCGGCGGTCGTTCGCGGCGTGGCTTTGCCCGCAATTCGCGCAGGTGGGCGTAACATCGCGCGGATGCGGGCAGTCTGTAACCGGATGGGCTCCTGCACACCGGATACAGCGGAAGGGCCGGTGGCAATTGATGGAGGAGTGCCCGTACGCCTGGCACCGGTGGCATTGGGGCGGCTTGGTCCCTCCGCGCCAGGCCTCCACGGTTACCGCGGGCATGCAGAGGAGCTCCGTCACAGCGTACAGCTGACGGAGCTCTTCACCGGTCATGTGCGCCAGCTGCACGAAATAAGTGCAGCCGTGCTTGCCGGCTTTCGGTGGGATAGGTCGCGCGTTTTCCGCCGGGAAGCCGATGTCGCGCAGGGCGGCGACCACCTCCTCAGGCGGTGTGTCGAGCGGCAGTCCTCGCACCGCAATTTTGGTCGGGCGTTCGGTCGCCGGGCTGTAGCAGTACCATGAAATGGTACTGTCTTGGAGCGCCGCCTGGGTCAGGTAGCGCTGTACAGCCCGGAATTCGTCGGCAGATTGGGGTAGAAAACGAACCCCTCTGCCCAGTGGTCTGGCGTTTGGCGCGAATCCCAGCTCGCGCCGGATGGCCTGGAAGTGCCTCGTCCAGTTTGGGAGGCACTCAACCACTAGCGGTGGGTATTCGGAGCGCGGCAGCTGGGCGGCCGCAGGCGCAGCAGGCGGGGCCGCACGGCCCGCTTGCTGGGTCGTGCGGTGTTCGGCGGGCGGTGGGGTGCGGCGTGGCGCGGACGGCGCCGCGGCCGCCGCAGCGTAGGAAGTGCTCGGCAGAGGGGAGTGCGGCCGAGTCAGGTCCATCGGTACGGGCGAGGCGAGACCCGCATAGCTGGTCGAGTCCTTCGGCCAGCTTGCGGACCCCGCTTGAGAGGTCGATGCAGTTGGTTGACTGGATGGGACGGTGATATGTGCCGTCGCATCCATCGTCGGCGAGCGCGCGACAGGGACGGCGATATGTGCCGTCGCGTCGGTGATAGGTGGGCGCGCGACAGGGACGGCATGACTTGCCATCTCACCTGCGGGCGCGGGGGCGGAGGGCGGGGGGCGCACCTCCTGCTGTGGTGTGGGGGTGGTCCGCGGGGGCGGGGGGAGCACCTCTCGAGCGCGGGGGCGAGCCGCTGGGCTGGGTGATCGCGGCGACTCGTCTGACGAGTGGTATGTTCGTAGGGCTGAGCGGGCAGACAGCTTCGTCCGCTTGTCCTCCTGGCCGTCGGTGTTCCCCGAGGAGGACGAGCTCGGGCGCGCGCGCTTGACCAACTCACCTGCCGGAGCCAATGTTCCGGCTGTGGTGATCGGCCGAGTCTCGGCGTCATCTTCGCTGTCCTCACTGGTGGACGAGGACGAAGGGTCGGACAGACGCGATGGGGGCGCCGTCAACATGGGGGTTGGGCGTCTCTCGGTTGAGAAGGGGGTGACCGATTGGTCAAAGATATCCCGGCGTACAATTGCACGCGGGATACCCTTCCTACCGCTTCCCGCACGTTGCGGGCGAGGCGGTCGAGGCGGTTCGTCGGACATTATGGCATGGAATCGGCGATAATCACGATAAAACGGTGGATGCAACAACACTGCGTCCCTTGCAGGGAGACCGAACGCAATCGCGTGCTACCCAGCCAGGCGAGACCCCTAAGGGAGACCCAGCTTAGGCGCCCGCGTACACGCTCAGTCGACCCCGCTCGGTATGAGGTTTGACGGTTAGTGTTGGCAATCCGACGGCTTTTTATCATTAAAAAGCGCGGGATTTTAGGCCACGCAGTTTTCGCGGGCGGGGCGCAGGGGCGCCGACGCGGGTCGAACCCGGCCGCTTCCTCAAGCCGCACGAGTGCGGCGAGTACCACTGGCACCGGGGAACGCGACGGGCGGCGGAAGACGCGAGCCGCGAGCACTGCGGGATGTATCGCAATTCAATCGCTCGACGAGGGCTCGACGAGACGGTCTCGGAGCACACTCGGAGCGAACAACACAAAAGCAAACTGCACAGCTTGGCAGCGAATTGCGATACATCAGTAATTCATATAGCATCAACATAGCTTCACAATAATGCTAATAGATGGCGCAGTCAGTAACTATTCCCATGGAACTACGAGTTACGACTAACGACCTATCCCAAAAACAGTTTTGCGTCGACCATTATTATTTAGTTACTTATTATAATACAATAATTGTATTGTAATTTTTTTTGTACCATATTATTCAATTAAAATTATTTTTTAGTTAAATTTTAGTTAAATATTGTATATTTTCTATTCGCGTCGATAGATGACGATTTGTACAGATGCCCGTAACCCGGTTTCACTCGTTAGTACCTACATAATAATTCAATGTTTTCACTAACGTTCCCTAACCTTTACGGGCTACCTATAAGTTAGGTGATTGATGTTTTCTCTCAACTTATTTATCACGATCCTGTACGGGACACCTAAAAGGATATTGGGACGGATGTTAGGACTTAGGATTGTATTTAGGAGCTACCTACGTTAAGAGACTCCTACTTAGGGGATGATTTAGGTATGTTTGGTGAAAACGGGCATAATAATAATGTCAGTTTTGGTTATCATGTATCGATTGAATGAATAATCATGGGATACCGTTACCGCGAGGTCTCAGTTCGGGGCGAACCACTAGTTATCTATTGTTGTAGTATAGCGGCATTTCTTGCCATAAGCATGAGAATAAGAACTATGTTTCATTCTGTTTCATGGCAAATAAAACGTACATACCTATGCACTGTGGCTGTTTGATTCAAAGGAGAATTTAAAATAAATAATAGTTTAAAAAAATCTAAAAAACACGCTTTTTTAGATAACCGAACTAAAAATAGGAAATAATTTATCAATAAGTTTAAAAAAACAGCTTAAAATAAAAATTCTTTTCAAAAAAGAAGTCGGTTTTTTGAAAAGAATTTTTATTTTAAGCTTTTAAGTGTAGTATCCTATGATTGAAGAGCTAGGACCTGGAGCTCCATGATGTAGTCCATACTTGTTACCTACAATATCAATTCGTAATCGAAATTTCCTAAATCGCCATTGTTTTAGGTGAGCAATATCCCTGCAGCATCAGGCTTGAGGAGTTGAAGGTTAACATTTTAATGGGACCATTTCGCAAACATCCTCTGTCGATTAAAAAAAAATCACGCGAATCGGTCCAGTAATCCCGGAGAAATCGGTGGACATACATAGAAAAAAAAAAAAAAAAAGATACCGGCCGAATTGAGAACCTCCTCCTTTTTGGAAGTCGGTTAATAAGACTAGAAAAAAAAATGTTTCAATGTTAAAAAGAGTATATATGTCTCAGAACAGTTGTATTGTAAACCATATTGAATTTTTGCTGATCGTATGTATAACCGTGGCTAGTGCCCACGGCACATCTTTCTTTCTGCCTTATCAACTGTCGTTGGTCGGTTCTGTGGCTAGCCGGGTTGTAACGGGTAAACAAGAAGAAATTTAAAAAATAATTTTAAATACAAGCTTTTAGTAGCTATATCATCAGATTATGTGTATCATCTGGGACCAGAGTACTTCTCAAGACGAATCAAGCGAGCCCAAACTTGATAGGGTTACGTAGTTTCATTACAGAATTTCCTTAAGCACCTTTCAGCTTCATCATCAGAACCTGGATATTATCTGGGACCAGAGTACTTGTCAAGACGAATCAAGCGAGCCCAAACTTGATAGGGTTACGTAGTTTCATTACAGAATTCCCTTAAGCACCTTTCAGCTTCATCATCAGACCCTGGATATCATCTGGGACCAGAGCACTTGTCAAGACGAATCAAGCGAGCCCAAACTCGATAGGGTTACTTAGTTTCATTACAAAATTCCCTTAACAAACTTTCAGCTCTATCATCAGACCCTGGATATAATGTGCGACCAGAGTACTTGTCTAGACGAATCAAATGACTCCAAACTTGATAGGCTTACGTCATTTTATGGCAGAGTTGCCACCGTTCAGCCCCATCATCAGCTAATCCTGAGGATCCCGGCATAGATAATGGGACAAACTATTTAAATTATTGCATTGTAATCGGTCCTTGATAAATGTGCGAAATTTCAAATCAATCCGACGTTTTGAAGGGGATGAAAATTAATTCCAAACATTCGGTTACATAGATTAGATATAATTATAGATTCTACATAGATACATACCGCGAATTATGGCGAATTTTGGAGGCGGATGTTGAATTTCAAAATGCCCGTCTCTATATTCTGTAATACAGGAGATAGAGACGGCTATGGTGTCATTCAACAAAATTCGCCTCGTCTGAACCCGGTCTAAGGGAATAAAAACAACAGTTGTCAATCAATCATGGTTAATCCATAGACTTGGCTACTTATCTATGATTTAAAGGTTAAGCACATTGTTATTAAGATTTCTTTGGTCAATCACAATCGTTGTATTCTTGCTTAAGGTCAGATGATATGTTTTGAATACGCGGCAAAATAGTGGCGTTAATCGGCCGAATCGGATAGCAGTTTTATAATAATTATTTTCATATAATAAACATTTTCATGAGTGATACATTTTCATTCATATTTATGGAGATTAATTTAAAAAATAATAATTAATATACATGCATAAAATATAATTTTTCCTATTCAAGATGATATTATGCTAAAAAGATGTAAAGAATAATGAAAATATGCATTCACCTGTTTAAGAAATATTGAAACTTGGCGGTTGGTTTTTGACGACTTCCTTCTTTTTTAAGACAGTCAAAATGCATGTTACACGAACACTTATAATTTAAATATGAAAATAGTTTACCTGTCTGAAGAAGAAAATCCAATGACTGCGGTTATATCCACTGACAACTTCCTTGTCCAAGTCCGGTAAATCCATTATATTCGATTAATTAATTTACGATTAATGTCACTAAAAATATTATTCAATAAACAATCTTAAATTTTATACATTTCTTAGTTTTGCGATAGACGTACTATTGTATCTACCTGATTAAACCTTTATGATAAAAACACGATACATACCATTTTATGAAACTGGATTTTAGAACCTGTTTGTTTAGTATAAAATTATTAAACATGTACAGTAAAATGCCTAAAGATTTAAGCACACTCCCACCGCGACATTGTGATAAAAAGCTTTGACATAATATTATCTTGTGCAGAGTTTAAGATGAAAAAATATCTATCGTCCCAACCATAAACTTCATATATGGTACTTGGTACTTTTGTAATGTAACTTGGTATTTTTTGTGATTTATCAAAAGCCTTCGACTGCGTTGATCACAAGACCCTCTTACTTAAACTGAGCCACTATGGTATTAAAGATATTGCACTTAGCCTCATTGCGTCTTATCTAAGGGATCGTGTTCAAAGAGTGTGTGTCAATGATGTAAAATCATCCGGATCAGCCTCAGTAATGGGTGTACCTCAGGGTTCTATTCTAGGTCCATTCATGTTTTTGATTTACATAAACGATTTACCATATTTTGTCCAAAATACTTGCGATATTGTACTATTTGCTGATGATACGTCTTTGATTTTCAAAGTCGATAGGAAAAAAGACAATTTTGACGATGTAAATAATGCATTATCTCAAGTTTCTGAATGGTTTACGGCAAATAATCTACTTTTAAATGCTAAAAAAACAAAGTGTGTTGAGTTTTTATTGCCTAACACCAGAACTGTCAGTAAAAATTTAAAGATAAGTAATGAATCCTTGAAAACAGAGGACTCCACAGTGTTCTTGGGATTAACCCTGGACTCAAAGCTGCAATGGGGCACCCATATAGCAGTACTTGCTGGCAAGCTCAGCTCTGCTGCTTACGCTGTTAGGAAGATTCGACAGATAACTGACATAGAAACTGCAAAAATTGTTTATTTTGCATATTTCCATAGTATTATGTCATACGGAATCTTAGTATGGGGTAAAGCGGCCGATATTGGAAAAATTTTTGTATTGCAGAAGAGGGCGATTCGCGCAATCTATAATTTAAAGCCGCGGGATTCGCTTCGAGAAAAATTTAAAGAAATAGGCATTCTTACAGTAGCTTCACAATATATTTATAACAATATAATATTTGTCAGACAAAACATTGTGAATTACAAAAAAAAGGGTGAATTACGAGATAGGCAGGTTAGAGATCCAAATAGGCTCGTGATCCCTCGACTGCGCCTCAAGAGGGTCCGAAAGACATTTGTGGGAATGGGCGTGACGTTCTATAATAAAATTCCACAGTCGATCTTGGACTTGCC
This sequence comes from Oeneis ivallda, assembly GCA_029955525.1. Classification (NCBI taxonomy): domain Eukaryota; kingdom Metazoa; phylum Arthropoda; class Insecta; order Lepidoptera; family Nymphalidae; genus Oeneis; species Oeneis ivallda. Next base: position 4,028,477 of record JARPMR010000012.1, on the reverse strand, counting down.
TTTACACAAGTTTAAGAAATCGATTAAAACTACGCTCATGAAAAAAGCATATTATACGATTGAAGACTATATAAATGACAAAAAAGCGTGGATGTAATTCGTTCCAGCGATTCATGAGACAGTAGGTAATGATTAACCTGTATAATTGTATATCAAAATAATTCTATTCTATTCAGAGTTTCCACTTTATTTGTGTACAAGTCATATTTTAAAATGAGTATTTGATTTGAATATTAGTTTCAATTCGATGCCTTAGGATGGGTAGCCTAAGTATGTCACACTCTCTTTAACATTTCTGCGGTGGTGTCGTGTGATGCGGGTTGTTGCGTTCCCTAAAATATGGTTGAGCGAAGCAATGGCTGGGTCATGCGTCATGCTCGTGAACGGGTGCCACCAGCGGCAATGGGGCTACTTTCTGTCTGCCCGTCTTGACATGTGTTGAATTATAATTAGAAATAATTACGTATGCTTTTGTGGACCTTTCCCTCATTGTGGAAGCTCTGCATACATAGAATATCTGTTAAGTATATTGTAAAAGTATTTTGAAAAGAGCAACTGCCGAGTTTCTTGCTGGTTCTTCTCGGCAGGAACGGCATTCCGAACCAGTGGTAGACTCATTGACGATTTAAAAGTACTTGTAAAAGTTTATTTGAATAAAAAACATTTCTATTCTATTCTATTCTATTCTATTCTATACTTACTACCGTAAGTAGACCCCCAGACAGCCTCAATAACGAGTAACTTCTAGTCTATACTAATATTATGAAGAGGAAAGATTTTTTTGTTTGTTTGTTTGTTTGTTTTTTTGTACCGAATAGGCTCTGTAACTACTGGACCACTTTTAACCAATTTTACACCAATTGAAAGCTAAGTTATCAGGAAGTAACATAGGCTAGAATTTATTGTCAAAAAAATTAGAGATCCTTAAGAAAATTGTAATAATGTAACCCAAAGTAGGAAAATTTTGCTTATAAAATGCATTATTTGGCGTGTGCTGAGAAAACTATTAATGATACATAAAAATTATAAGCTACATGATTAAAGTACTCATTATTTTCCACAAAAAAGTCACCGAGGGAATATAACTATAATATTTAAGTCACAATTAGTAACTTTTGTGTTCTAAAATTCAATTAGATCTTTCTTCCTTATTGATACGTCATACTAATATTATAAATGCGAAAGTGTGTTTGTTTGTTGGTTTGTCCTTCAATCACGCCGCAACAGGGCTACGGATCGACGTGATTTTTTGCATGGGTATAGTTGAGGACCTAGAGAGTGACATAAACAATAATTTTTATTCCGGCAAATCAAAGAGTACTTCGTCCACGCGGACGAAGTCGCGGGCATCAGCTAGTGATGTGTAAAAGCTTATAATAAAGCTCATAGCATTTATTTTAGCGTGAAGAAAGTGACGAATTGTGATCATAGCGATATCAGATTCTTCTCCTTTTCTATCTTTGGGTCAATACCTAAAGATAGAAATAAGGGAACCCGTAAGAGATTTTTTTCGCTCCTCATTCCTTAGCAAATCTTCTTACGGTAGTAAATATAATATGAAGGTTACCGAGGATTCGTTTTGACATTTTTTGTATTGATAATCTGCCAGTCTTTATTCTACTAACTTACCGTAGAATGCCGTTGAGCCTCAATAGCCCAACGGTTAATGGTGCGGACTGAAAACTGAAAGGTCGCAGGTTCGAATCCCACCCGTTGCACTATTGTCGTACCCACTCCTAGCACAAGCTTTCCGCTTAGTTGGAGGGGATAGGAGGATATTAGTCAACTTAAAAAAAAACAAATTAGGCTTGAGTTAGGCCTATAAATTAAATAAGGCATGGATTTGACTATGACTCTTTCTCATATTGTGATTTTGGCTACAACCTCACGCCACAAAACTCACCGCCAACAAATTCAGTTCGAGTACTGAAATTGCAAAGTAGAAGAATTTAAAGGAACGAGACAGACTTACAGTCGAAAAATTATATCTGTGCGTTAGAACAGGCAGTTGCACTTTTAGAATAGAATAGAATAGAATAGAAATGTTTTTTATTCAAATAAACTTTTACAAGCACTTTTGAATCGTCAATGAGTCTACCACTGGTTCGGAATGCCGTTCCTGCTGAGAAGAACCAGCAAGAAACTCGGCAGTTGCTCTTTTCAAAATACTTTTACAATATTATACTTAATAGATATTATTCTATGTATGCAGAGTTTCCACAATGAGGGGAAGTTCCACAAAAGCATACGTAATTATTTCTAATTATAATTCAACACATGTCAAGACGGGCAGACAGAAAGTAGCCCCATTGCCGCTGGTGGCACCCGTTCACGAGCATGACGCATGACCCAGCCGTTGCTTCGCTCAACCATATTTGAGGGAACGTAACAACCCGCATCACACGACACCACCGCAGAAATGTTAAAGAGAGTGTGACATACTTAGGCTACCCATCTTAAGGGTTAAGGGACATTTTTATTTCGTACTAGCTGGTGCCCGCGACTTCGTCCGCGTGGAGTTCGTTTTTTAAATCCCTCGGGAACTCTTTGATTTTCCGGGATGCCTATGTCACCCTCCAGGTTCTCAACTATAATAATAATAATAATAATAAAGCCTTTATTAATCCAAAACATCGGTTATCGTTAGAAAAAAGTACGTTAAGCTAAATACATACTATAAGCTAAATATGTCATGGCCCCTTTCGGGTATAGGCCTCCTCCAGTTGCCTCCATTTTTTCCTATCGGTAGCTGTTTTCACCCAGTTTCTTCCTGCTACTTCTGGTATGTCGTCGACCCAGCGAGCTGTTGGTCTGCCCTTTTTTCTTTTTGCTCCAGGACCTCCAGGGCCCTTCCAAATGGTTGCTCGCTTTACCCATCTGTCTGCAGAGGAGCGGGCAACGTGTCCTGCCCATTTCCATTTTAAGCGTAGTGCATGTTTCAGTGCGTCTATCACTTGGGTCTTTTGCCTTATTTTTACACTATTTTGTTTATCTAAAATTTTTAAACCGAGGATGCTCCTCTCCATAGCCCGTTGACACGCGCGTATTTTTGACATATTTTTTTTGTTAAAGATCCATGTTTGGGCTCCATATGTTAAGCAGGGCAGGAGGCTCGAATCTATCACTTTCTTCTTTAGTGTTATTGGGAGTTTTGATTTTAATATTTCCTTGTTACTCCAGTATTTTTTCCACGTCATGTTAATACGCCTCTCTATTTCGTCTAGGTGTCTTGTGTTTTGGAATGATATTTGTTTTCCAAGGTATATATAGCTCTCTACGTACTCCATTGTTGTTCGGTTTATTATTATGGTATCTTTAGTGCCGTTGGTAGCTATCTTTGTCTTTGAGGTGTTAAGTTGAAGCCCAATATTTTCGCTAGCAGCGCTTAGTTCTCTCAGCATTTCCTCAAGTTGTTTTGATGACTTAGCAAAAAGTACTATATCGTCGGCGAATCTCAGGTTACTGAGGTTATTCCCCTCTATATTTATTCCTTTTTGATCCCAGTCTAGGTCTTTCATTATATTTTGTAGGACAGCAATGAAAATCTTTGGTGATAGCGGGTCTCCCTGTTTCACGCCTCTACGAATATTAAATTCTGGGCCTATCCTGTCCAGTTTAACCCGACTTGTGCTTTTTCTATATATATCCTTGATAATATTGATGTATGTAGAGTGAAGGTTCTGATGCTTCAATGCGTCCCAGATACTCTTATGCGAGATAGAGTCGAACGCTTTCGCGTAGTCAACATATGCTATATAGAGTTCTCAACTATACCTATCTAAAAATCACGTCAATCCGTAGCTTTGTTGCATCGTGATTGACGGACAAACCAACATACAAACACACTTTTGTATTTATAATATGTATTGGTAAGGAAGAATTAATGTAATGTACTACGATAATAAAGGCGATCTATTTAAAATTTAAACCAACCAGCCCGGTTGGCCGGTTTTATTTTTATGTATCATCAATAGTTTTCTCAGCACACGCCAAATAATGCATATTATGGGCATTTTGCTACTTTCGGTTACATTATTGCAATTTTCTTAAGGATCTCTAATTGTTTGAAAAATAATTATAGCCTATGTTACTTCCCGATAACTTAGCTTTCTATTGGTGAAAAAATGGATAAAATCGGTCCAGTAGTTACAGAGCCTATTCGGTACAAACAAACAAACAAACAAAAAATCTTTCCTCTTTTTAATATTAGTATAGATGTCATACTATGGACAAGCCACGCCAAAGCTTTAGCGGTTTCTACTGCGGTTTTGCCGCGAAGATGTGCTAAAGGCCTTATGATAGTCCTTAATATTTTCTTGAGTATCCTCAAAGTATGGATGGTAAATGGAAAAGTGACTGGTAAGGTAATGTTTGGATTATCGTACATATTAATATATTATATATTTTAAAGGGCATCCATTGCACGTTAGTTTTTAAGCTATTGCATAGCTTTTATCGCGGGCTTTGAGCGCGGCGACCGAATCAAGAAATTCCGTAACGATAATAAACCTAACACACCCCACACGTCTAACGTCGTTCCAGTTCGGCAGACTTCGGCACGGTGTTTGTGTGCGTGCGACTAGAAAATGCTATGCAATAGCTTTACCGCGGCAGTCCCCGAGTGCCACACATATTTTTTATTTCTGACAGTTTTAAGTTTATAAGAACAACAAAGCGCAGATAGCGATTTTTTTGATACTTAGAGATAAGGAAGAGATTGGGATTCTCCATAGACTTATTATATTTACTATTGAATTGTCAAAGGGATTCTTACTCATGAGTGACTATTCTTTGACCTTTGACTATTCACAGTACAAAATATAATAAGTCTGTGCTCATGACGAAATGAATTGATGCAAAATCTATCGTCTAATGTACCATTAAAATTATTGAAATCAATTGAATTAGCATAATAAGCTGCATTTTAGCTACACCAGTTAAACAGCAGAATAGAGACGTTTTTAAAATAAATAAAAAATCAGATATTTATTACAAATCCAATTTTAAAAATCACTTATTAAAACTAATTCCTAGCATCTATTACCTGACAATTATCACTCTACACAAAACATTACCTACTTAATGTACATAGGCATATGGTATGAACTACAAGAGTATGAAGAGTAGGGGAAGGTACCTGCGTACACTTTTTACATTTTTATTTTTTATTTTAAGATGAACTGATTAAATTGTTCAGTTTTTGCACCTATGTGTAGTAAATATATCGTAGTTCATTAGGAAAAATTCCGAAACTGTTATGTCAAAAGCTTAAAAAGTTATAGCAATTTTTCTAGGATAAAATATTTGTACGAATGCACCCCACGTGTGGGGTACCTTTGTACAGCAGGTGGGGAACTTTCATACACCATGGGGTAGATTCATAGAGGCTAATTAAAAAGGATATTAAACTTGCAAACTTTTATTAAATCACAAAAACAGAACTCTTAAAACTGACTTAATTATATTCAACTTGATCATAAGTTTAACTGAAATTCTTCTAGTAGAAAAAAACAAAAAATAAATCTATAACACTTAATTTCCTTATCGGTGATTCTAACGTGTAAACGTTAGAATAGCACGGTACGGTAAGGTAACAGTAGAAACGTTCGGTAGAGCGCTTAGTATCGAATTAGCATCACTACTAACGCTCGACTGTTACGGAAGACTGAATCGCTGCAAAAAGTCGCCGTGTATGATCTCCCTTAATGAAATCAATACATTTATTGTACACCACATAAAAAATAAATCTTATAGATAAGCTAGAAATAAATAACAAACGCTTAGAAGCTATCTCTGCCAAGAAAACATATTGCAGAGGATATTATAATGATCTGAGAGAACTAAGGGTGCCTTACTAAGGATCAAGAGAGACGCTCACTTAATAAAAATCCTTAAAAGTAGACATAAATTCTAGACTTAGCAAGCCACCTAGCTTTTCAGAGTAAATAATACATAGATAACGGCCTGGGCAGGCACGTGACGCAGCAGTGGCGAACTGCCTTATTGCGTTCGAACGTGACTTCAAGCTTCAGAAAAGCAACCAAAAATTTCAAAAACCTCCGATCGCCGCTCCCAAATGCATCATGTTTGTGAAACCTGCTGCTACCGAAGCCTAGGTAAAAAATATTGCTAAAAGTGTTTATAATATTTTACTAGCGATTAGATAATTCTAAAATTTATAAAATTTTCATGTACATTTTGCTTATTAATTTACTAGCTATTTATGCAATGAACTAATATTATGTGCAATATTAAACTCTGGTCAAGAACTCTGTTCATCTCAAATTAAATTTATTTAGGCTCTGATTCTTGCAGCGGAATATTTTCAGTTTTAACTGCAACCCTGTCATAAGGAACACCCATAATTGTATACTCTTCTATTTCTTGAATAGTACGATCTTTTGTTTCGGGCAAATATTTATATAAAATGAAAATAGCAATGGACGAGGATACAGAAAAGAATAAAAAGGCTCCAGGTGTTCCGCCAAGTTTAAAAATAAGCGGCGTTATTTTGAGATTAGTTGCTAAAAATATGCTGTTTAAAAGAGACAGACAACATAGAAAATAACTCCGGTTCCTTAACGGTGATAACTCTGCGGTACAACAGGGTGAAAGAATTACTGGTCCGCAGCCAATACAAATGGAAAAACCTATTAGAAACACTAAAGAAATATAATGATTCTCTGATACAATATCAAATTTAATAATGTATAAGTAAAATGACAAACCGTATAAAAACCCAATACCAGCAGAAGAGAAAAGTATTAATTGTTTTCGTCGTGTTAGGATTTTACATAATGCGCATCCTAAGTACATACCCAGAACAGTCACACCGTCTAATATGAGCATACCCTCGTACGCCATTCGTTCACTAGATGTGATGTTTCTTATTATATCTATAGCATAGATAGTACAGGGCATCTTACCATTGGTATGGTATATTAATAGTGGCACACATGCATATATGAGAGGCTTGTAAAAGCTTTTACGTCTAACTATATTCAATATCCTGAAACGATTTTTGGCTTTTAGTTTTCCATTGAGTTCATTTTTAATACTTGATTTTTCTTGTTGTGACACAATAAGTTTTCTGAGTTCTTCTTCCGAGTCTTCACCTGTACCTTTTAACCACCGATGAACTGTCGTGCATTCATGAAAACGTCCCTTTGTCGCCAGCCAATAAGGTGACTCACAGCCAAATATGCATGCAATTAAATTGTAAGTACCACATACAAAAATAACGATACCGATGTTTTTCCAATGGTAAAATGTGCCTATGGCATTTGAAACCCATATGCCCCAGTAAAATGTAGCCGACTTTATGGTCATAATAATACCCCTGTATTTAGGTGATGTGTATTCGGACATAACCATAACGGTAACATTAAGTAATGAACTTACAAGCAGTCCTTCTATAGCTTGGCAGATAATAAGTTCTGTAACATTGGTACTACAATAAAATAATACGCTTCCTACTAATATATTAACACTTATTAAGATGAGACAAGGTTTTCTTCCAAAACGATATGCTAAAATAGGTACTAAAATTATCCACGGGGTTGCGGTGTAGGCAGACGTAGAGGCTGAAAACAAGGGTGCATGTTACTTGTTTAATAATGCTTTAAAATTTATATTGACAAAATAAAATTCACGCTTTGATCTGTTTGCTTCTTACATATTAAAAAAAACTTTTATAATTAGTTCTCTAAATAATGGTCTAATTCACCCCTCATTACCAAACTGTTAAAAGGATTTAGACAGGATTTTTTGTGACTCCAGTGGTAGATTCATTTGAGGGCTTAAAAAAGACTTTGTAAAAAATTATTTGGATACAAAACTTTACTATTTTATTCTATTCTTAAACGTTAAACTGCAAGTGTTGACTTACACAACCAAGATGCCATTTCTGGTGTAACAGCATCGGTTGAATTAGCTTCTTTTCTCAGTTGTGGTACTATTACAGTACTTGATCCCATGTACAAACCCATAGTAAAAAGGTTTACCACAACTCCACTACATGTAAACAACTGCAAAGACGTAGATGGTAACCAATTTTAAAATATTCTTATTACAAAATACTTAAAGGAAGAGAATCTTATATACATAATCATGTGTTCCTTCACCGCTTATTACATCACATTATAAAAAATATTAATCTAATGCAATTTGTTACCTGTCTAATGAAGAATATTCCATATAAGTTATTGTGCTTTTTATCATGAGCCTTCCTTGAGAAGTCCATGACAGCAAACGTTCAATTTATAAAATATTTGGGGAATTATATTAACAATATAGTATCTTAGTAGCGACGTATTTCACCAGCGATATTACTCACGCTAACTAAAAGTTTCAGTGCTATAACTAATTAGATACCTACTTATCTAATTAGGTGTACGAGGGTTACGCCAAAACTACTTACTCCTTGAACATTGTATAGAAGTCATAGCCTCAAGCTTATTTATTTATTTATTTATTTAGTACCAGTAATATAAAAAAAGTCGTGTGGTGTCGTGGGACACCAGATAAGAACGAAGTTCCTTATTATAAACGTATTAATTTCAAGTTCTATTCGAGGTATAAAGAAAATAATTATGCGGGTTTACATTTTTTATCGTGATTTTTTTATCGATAAAAATCAAAATGACCCCAGGGAAGCCTAAATATCGATTTTATAAAATTTAAAATTAAAATAATTTTATAAAATAAAAAATTAAAATAAAATTGCGTGCCCCCGGATGGGCTCGAACCACCAACCTTTCGGTTAACAGCCGCACGCGAGCCGATTGCACCACGGAGGCAATGCACTGAAATTACTATATAAGAGTTTTAGGCCATAAAAAAATTTATAAAATCTTACGCTTTTTTATTTAACGTTACGGACGTTTTTTGCCAGCTAGGGTGCCCTCCGCAACGCGCCATAAGGAACTCCGTTCCAATAATTTAATTTAAAAAATTCTTTTTAAACAACCCATTTCAAACTCCCGCTTTACTACATTACACACACACTATACAAAGTATATAATTTTTTGATGATAATTTAAAACCGCTCGACCAATTTCTATAAAATTTATATGGGACTACCTGGGAAGTATACCCTTTCAAACAAAAAAAGAATTTCTCAAATCGGTTCAGCCGTCTTCGAGGAATCGGTGGACATACATAAAAAAAAGATTCCGACGAATTGTGAGGGAAAGCACCCCACTTTAAATCACTATAGATATTAACCCTGCCCTGCATTCACATATTAGAAGCACCCAAATTCGTTAGAAAGCAACCACAAAACCTCACAAAACTACAAGACGTACCGCGACGCTATGAACTTGACGGCCAGCGCGTAAGCATAAGCTCGAACCTAAAGATCCACAACACCGGCCCCAACCCGATTTGCGTAAAAATATATAATAATATCCCAAACCACATAAAAGAAATGAGAAGTAATATAGCGTTTATCAATTCCTTAAAAATTTTTCTGATAGACAGAGCTTATTATAAAATAAATGAATTTTTGAAGAAAAATAATGGTCTCCGTCTCCCTACTACTACCGCCCCAACGGGGTTCCAATGTAAATACATATTGTAAGTTGGAATGTAATGAATAAATGAATAAAATTAATAACCTCCTCCTTTTTTGAAGTCGGTTGAAAATTAAATAAAGATATAAAAAAGTTACTTTTTGATATTTGGTATCCAAGCTGATTAATAAGCATGGGTAATAATTTGAAAAGACCTGTACTGAAAAATTATAAATTATGACATTTTTGAATATCTATTTTTTCTTTTGGCATGACCCTCACTCGTGCAAAAAGACACGATTTTTAAATATAGAAATAACCTGCTTGGAGTTATCATTGTTGAATATCAAGTATATAATACACGTCTTGTAGACATCGTCAGCTTTCTTTCGTCATACTACTTTACATATTTGAATGTCGAGGACTTTGCCTGCATAGTAATACTAGTGGTTCGCCCCGAACTGAGACCTCGCGGTAACGGTATCCCATGATTATTCCTTCAATCGCTACATGACGACCAAAACTGACATTATTATTATGCCCGTTTTCACCAAACATACCTAAATCATCCCCTAAGTAGGAGTCTCTTTACGTAGGTAGCTCCTAAATACAATCCTAAGTTCCAACATCCGTCCCAATGTCCTTTTAGGTGTCCCGTACAGGATCGTGATAAAGAAGTTGACAGAAATCATCACCTAACTTATCATAGGTAGCCCGTAAAAGTTAGGGAACATTAGTGAAAATATTGAATTATTATGTAATAACGAGTGAAAAAGGGTTACGGGCATCTGTACAAATCGCCATCTATCGACGCAAATAGAAAATATACAAAATGTAGTAGTTTATTGAAGTTTGATATTTATTGGGATCAATTATCCTGTAATGTCAGTGTAAGTGTGGAAAATAAATAAATAAATACTTAATAAATAATAATAAATAAAATAACTAAAGAATAATTTTAATTGAATAATATGTTATGTACCTAAATAATAATGGTCGACGCATAACTGTTTTTGCGATAGTTCGTAGTCGTAACTCCTAGTTCCATGGAATATATTATAATGACTGCGCCATCTATTAGCATTATTGTGAAGCTATGTTGAAAATTACTCATGCCCATTAAAAATTAAATAATCTCATTTCTTTATAATATTCATATAATTTTAGTAGGTATTTGTTGTTCAAGTACAGGATATAAGTGAAATAAAAAATAAGTTCAGCTTGATAATACATAGCCGATTTTGCTAGAGAGCGTCTTCAAGCGAGCGTATTAAATCTCCACTTCGAAAGCCCCCAATTTCGTCAATTTTAAGGGACAAATTGAAAAAAAATATATTTTTGTACTCTGCTCAAAATCGTCTTTAAAAAGATATATCGCAAGCCTATGAAAGGCAACTAAAAATATTTTCCTTTGCATTCACTTCTATGACAGCCCTCCTGAAATAAAGATTTTTATAATTTTTTATGCAATATTCGGCTGAAGGCCATCAGTTTACATATCTACGTAGTACTATTATATATTCTGTGTCTATACATCTATACAAATATTATAAAGAGGAAATATTTTTTGTTTGTTTGTTTGTTTGTACTGAATAGGCTCTGAATCTACTGGACCGATTTTAACCATTTTTTCACCAATGGAAAGCTAAATTATCAGGAAATAACATAGGCTATAATTTATTAAAAAAAAGGAGATCCTTAAGAAAATTGCAATAATGAAACCCAAAGTAGCAAATTTTGCCTATAAAATTAATTTTTTTGGCGTGCACTGAGAAAACTATTGATGATATACAAAAATGATGTACTACATGATTAAAGTACTCAACCTATAATAGAGTCCGCGAGGGAATATATCTAACTATGATACTTAAGTCACTAGAGTAGCTTTTGTGTTCTAAATTTTTATTAGATCGTCGGTAGAAACAAAAGTTGGTTACATTCGTATCGTAGTATTAATTCTTATTCAAATAAATAGTTTTATCATCAAGGGTATTTATCTAGCAGTAAAATACTTTTTAATTCATTTGAATCGGACATTTAATTTCGAAGTTATCACGAGTATAAAAAATTGTGAAAGTTTGTTTTAAGTAAGTATGGAGGTACATAAATGCGTTTTGTATTCACGCAAAAACTAATGAACCGATTGCGATGAAACTTGATCGGTACACAGCTTTTACAGCAGCGTTACGTATATAGCTCTGTTACATTTCATTCCGTTCCCGTCATTTAGCAGCATTTGGTAAACTCCGAGAGAAGATGTTCCGTCTGCATGGAATTAAGCTAAACACAAAAATCAAGGCACATGGCTATTGTATTGCCAAATCTACTTTATTCCGCTGAGACTTGGACACTTTATCGCAAGCATATTCGTGCTTTGGATAGAGTCTCCGTGAAATACAGAACATCAGGTTGTCCGACAGCATTAAAAGCACAGACGTGTTGCGGCGGGCGAAAGTCAGTGGCATTGAGGCATACCTTATGCGGCGTCAATTGCGTTGGTGCGGACATGTGAGAATGCCCAACGAAAGGATAGCCAAGCGCATCTTTTATTCTGAGCATCTTTAAGGATGGAAAGCGGAAACAAGGCGGTCAGTTCCTTAGGTATAAAGATGTGCTAAAGAGCCATATGACCAGTTGTTACATCAACTCCATTCGTTGGGAAAGTCTCACTGAAAACCGAGGGGAGTGGAGGCAGGCTGTCACGGATTTTGAAGATAAAAGGAGGATGGATCTGGATGTTTACCGAGATTAACTGAAAAGTAGACAACCATCCAATATTATCTACTAGCTGTTACCCACGACTTCGTCCGCGTTTGTTTCGGTTTTTTCAATCCTGCAAGCAAACATGCAAAATAATGTATCACCTATGTTACTTAGTGCCGATTTCACCAACCTCGAGTGGCGTTTATCCGAGGGATAAATTGGGTTTTCTGACAGTTATTATATTGAAAATACTGTCAAACTATAAAATTTATGCTCGGATAAGGCTTATTTTACGTTGGTGAAATCGGCCCTAACTCTTCGGCCCATAAACTATATTATGCAAAAAATTATGTCAATATGCGTTGCTCTGTTGCAGCGTGATTGAAGGACAAACGTAAACGTAAGCGTATCTTCTCATAGGAACTGTGCATTTTTTCGGGATAAAAAGTAGCCTCTTTCACTCTCCGTTCCATAAACTATCTCCATGCAAAAAATCATGTAAATCCATTGCTCTGTTGCTGTGTGATTGAAGGACAAGCTTCCTAGAGGAAGTCTGAATTTTTTTCAGGATAAAAAGTAACCTATGTTACTCTCCGGCCCATAAACTATCTATATGCAAAAAATCATGTCAATCCGTTGCTCTGTTGCTGCGTGATTGAAGGAAAAACCAACAAACAAACAATCAAACACACTTTCGCATTTATAATATTAGTAGGGATAATTACGTCGATGGTGCCCTATGAAGTCCTCACTACGCACAGTTATTTCGTGCTATAATAGGGTACATCAGCCACATCAGGACACACGAGCGAAGCCCAGAATTCTTCAAAGTTTACACAGATCCAGTCGCTGTTGCTGAAATCGGCAATGAAGTAATGAAATGGAATGAATGACTTTTCATCCCGTTATTCCAACGGAATCGAAACTTACGCGGGTGAAACCGCGGGGCGCAGCTAGTGTACCATTAAAATTATTTCAATAAATTGAATTAGCATAATAAGCTGCATTTTAGCTACACCAGTTAAACAGCAGAATACAGACTTTTTTAAAATAAATAAAAAATGAGATATTTATTACAAACTAGCTGACATGGCGAACTTCGTACCGCCAACTCATCTATTATTAATTTTTTTTTGTTTTTTTTTTTATTTTATTAAGTATTAAAACCTTCCGTGGACCTTAAGGAACATACAAAAAATAAATTAACCAAATTGGTCCATCCATTCTTGAGTTATGCGCTTACCAACATTCATTTTTATTTATATAGATTTAATTTTAAAAATCACTTATTAAAACTAATTTTTAGCATTTATTACCTGACAATTATCACTCTACACAAAACATTACCTACTTAATGTACATTGGCATATGGTATGATTTAAAGGCAAGTGTATGAACTATGAAGAGTAGGTATTTAGAGTAAGGATTAGAAATTCGAATATTATCTGGTACTTGTTTGAATTAATTCGATTAGTTTCAATTAAAGTTGGTATAATTTTTTCGGTTTGTGACTCGTTTCATAGCAAAATCGTTAATTGAATATATAGAAAATAATATTTAGTTTTTTTAATAGCCATGTATAAATTATTGATTTTGTACGTAGTCAACCTGATCTTAACGGGACTTGGGTCATACTATTAGGGGCTTCATAAGAGAAAAATTGATCTAAATTCCGCGATGAATGTAAAAACCGGATTTTATCCTCCAATACATCAGTTCAGAGGTGCGACTCGAATTTGTTAACTATTACGGCTACACATAAAGTCAATTCCACATAGCAATACTCTAACTGATCGAGATTAAATGAAATATAGATCATCCACGGCGACTATTTGCTTCGATTCCGTCGCGTCTGCATCGCTACTTTTGACGGTTCGTCACATTTGCAACGCGCGACAGAAGTGATTCAGTTGAGATACAATCGCTTAGTATCGATTTAGCATCACTACTAACGCTCGACTGTTTCGGAATCGCTCCAAAAAGTCGCCGTGTGCAATCTCCCTTAATGAAATCAATACATTTATTCTTCATTTATTGTACACCACATAAAAAATAAATCTTATAGTTAAGCTAGAAATAAATAACAAACGCTTGGATGCGATCTCTGCCAAAACACCATATTGCAGTGGATATTATGATAATCTGAGAGAACGAAGGGTGCCTTACTAAGGATCAAGAGAAACGCTTACTTATTAAAAATCCTTAAAAGTAGACATAAATTCTAGACTTAGCAAGCCACCTAGCTTTTCAGAGTAAATAATACATAGATAACGGCCTGGGCAGGCACGTGACGCAGCAGTGGCGAACTGCCTTATTGCGTTCGAACGTGACTTCAGGCTTCGGAAAAGCAACTAAAAATTAAAAAAAAAAAAAACTTCGATCGCCGCTCCCAAACGCATCATGTTTGTGAAACCAGCCGCTACCGAAGCCAAAGCTAAAAAAGCTAAAAAATATTGCTTACAGTATCTATTTATAATATTCGATTAGATAATTCTACAATTTATAAAATTTTCATGTACGTCTTACATTTTCCTTACTTATTTACTAGGTATATAATTTATTTATGTAATGAACTAATATTAAACTCTAGTCAAGAACTCTGTCATCTCAAATTAAAATTTAGGCTCTGATTCTTTCAGCGGAATATTTTCAGTTTTAACTGCAGCCCTGTCATAAGGAACACCCATAAATATATACTCTTCTATTTCTTGAATAGTACGATCTTTTGTTTCGGGCAAATATACACACATCAAAAGTGTCTAGGGATCAAGCATTTTTATGCGGATTTCTTGAGATTGAGATGTGGCTTTGTAATAAATTTATGATTTTATAAATTTATATGGATCCTTTTTGGTGCATTTCATAATTTGAATCAGGAACTGTCAATCAAATTCGAGTAAAAGATGAAAATCAGCTGTCAATATTTTCCCTATAAAAACATACAACGCATTGAAGACATTATTAGTGCTACTGTTTCCCTACTACTGATTAAAACCAACGTTATTATGGAGCGGCGACGTCATTTAAGCAGGGAAGAAATGCTCAGAGCCGTGGGAATGATAGAAGCTGGTTCCCGGCAACGTACTGTGGCTTTAGCTCTGAATACAAGTCAGAGTGTTATCAGTCGACTTTGGACACGTTACCGAAGCACTGGTACCGTGGCTGAGCGCCATGGAGGACGGTATCGCTGCACCACACGGAGACAAGACCGATACATTCAAATCTTAACTCGAAGAGCTCCAACAATAACCGCCATGATGTTAGCCGTGAGGCTTCATCACTCTTCAGGGAACTTAATTAGCGACCAAACAGTCAGAAACCGCTTGCATGAAGTGAACCTTCATTCCCGAAGACCGCTACGGGTACCACCTATAGCAATGCACAATCGTAGGATTCGATATCAATGGGCTCTTGAACACAGAAATTGGGCAGAAGAACAATGGCGTTTCGTGTGCTTTTCTGATGAGTCTCGTTTTGGTATGAGACCGGATACAAGACGTATACGACACTGGAGAACCCCTGGACGCCAACAGCGATTAAAATCCTGCCAGGAAGTCCATCCTTATAGTGGTGGAACCATCATGGTATGGGCGGGTATTTGGATCGGCGGAAGAACTGAGTTGATTTGGATCAGAGGCAACCTCAACGCTCAAATTTATGCTGAGACGATTGTATCAGACGTCATCGTTCCTCTACAAGTGCAAATCGGTCCCTTATTTCAGTTAATGCATGATAATGCACGACCGCACACCGCAAGAGTTGTAAGACAGACTCTCGCCGCAGCTAACATCAATGTCCTGCCCTGGCCTGCTCAGTCGCCAGACTTGAACCCGATTGAGCATGCATGGGATATGCTACAGAGAAGAGCTCTGCCGAATATGGAGGGTATCCAGTGGCAAGAAGACCTTTTTTTGTTGTTGCAACGAACATGGGCGGCCATTCCACAGCGTGATTTGGATGAACTCATTTTGAGTATGCCAAACCGATGTTCTTGTGTTGTTAGTGTTCGCGGTAGAAACACGGATTATTAATTGTTTAAGTTACCCAATAAAATTTTAAAGAAAACTGTTATTTCAGTCTTTTTTTCGAACTTTAATGTTAGTGGTTCAAATGTCAAAAATCCCTTTATTAGGAAAATGGCAAATTTCTTTATTAATGCAAAGGTGACTTGGTTTATCGTTACTGTGACAAACGAAAACACTTTATTTGATGAATCCTTAAAGAAAATTTTAATTAATATCAATCAGGAGAAAAGTTATTGCAAAAATATATGTTGATCCCTAGACACTTTTGATGTGTGTATTTTATATAAAATGAAAATAGAAATGGACGAGGATACAGCAAAGAATAAAAAGGCTCCAGGTGTTCCGCCAAGTTTAAAAATAAACTCTAGTCAAGAACTCTGTCATCTCAAATTAAAAGTTAGGCTCTGATTCTTTCAGCGGAATATTTTCAGTTTTAACTGCAACCCTGTCATAAGGAACACCCATAAATATATACTCTTCTATTTCTTGAATAGTACGATCTTTTGTTTCGGGCAAATATTTATATAAAATGAAAATAGAAATGGACGAGGATACAGCAAAGAATAAAAAGGCTCCAGGTGTTCCGCCAAGTTTAAAAATAAGCGGCGTCGTTTTGAGATTAGTTGCTAAAAATATGCTGTTCAAAAAAGACAGACAACATAAAAAATAACCCCGGTTCCTTAACGGTGATAACTCTGAGGTACAACAGGGTGACATAATTACTGGTCCGCAGCCAATACAAATGGAAAAACCTATCAAAAACACTAAAGAAATATAATGATTCTCTGATACAATATCAAATTTAATAATGTATAAGTAAATTGACAAACCGTATAAAAACCCAATACCAGCACAAGAGAAAAGTATTAATTGTTTTCGTCGTGTTAGGATTTTACATAATGCGCATCCTAAGTACATACCCAGAACAGTCACACCGTCTAATATGAGCATACCCTCGTACGCCATTCGTTCACTAGATGTGATGTTTTTTATTATATCTATAGCATAAATAGTACATTGTATCTTACCTGAGGTATAGTATATTAATAGTGGCAGGCACGCATATATAAGAGGCTTGTAAAAGCTTTTACGTCTAACTATATTCAATACCCTGATACGAATTTTGGCTTTTCGTTTCCCATTGAGCTCATGTTTAATACTTGATTTCTCCTGTTGTGACAAAATAAGTTTTCTGAGTTCTTCTTCCGAGTCTTCATCTTGACCTTTCAGCCATCGATGAACTTTCGTGCATTCATCAAAACGCCCCTTCGTCGCCAGCCAATAAGGTGATTCACAGCCAAATATGCATGCAATTAAATTGTAAGTACCAGATACAAAAATAGCGATACCGATGTTTCTCCAATGGTAAAATGTGCCAATAGCATTTGAAACCCATACGCCCCAGTAAAATGTAGCCGAATTCATGGTCATAATAATGCCTCTGTATTTAGGTGATGTGCATTCGGACGAAACCATAACGGTAATATTAAGTAATGAGCCAACAAGCATTCCTTGTATAGCTTGGGAGATAATAAGTTCTGTAACATTGTTACTACAATAAAATAATACGTTTCCTAATAATACATTAACACTTATTAAGATGAGACAAGTTTTTATTCCAAAACGATATGCTAAAATAGGTAATAAAAATATCCACGGGGTTGCGCTGTAGCCAGACGTAGAGGCTGAAAACAAGGGTGCATGTTACTTGTTTGATAATGCTTCAAAATTTATATTGACAAAATAAAATTCACGCTTCGATCTGTTTGCTACCTACATAATAAAAAGAACTTTTTCACCTCACTAGCTCAAAAAGGGCGCCAATTTTTTTATTAATATGTGTTTTACAATTTATAATTTTTTTTTTATTTTTTTTATTTTTTTTGGAGTTTATTTTTTTTTCTCAACTTGCTATATTTTACATTTAAGAAAATTTCATATATGCAATACTGTAAACCTAAATTTAATTCTAAAATTAAAACTAAAATAAAAACTAATTAAAATCTAAAACCCCATCCAAGCCACCGCAGTGTGGCATAGTACCCAAGATGCTGGCAGCATTTTATAAATTAATTTATAAATTTATAAATTAATTTATACTTTATATTTAATTATATACCATTATATTTATATTTAACAATTTATATTTTAGTTTAACAACATGAAACGTAAAAGAATTAAGAAGAATTAATATTAATTAGTTACTTTTTTTTTATGAATGTCACAATTCCAAACGCAGACAAATAAGGAATAGAACATGGCGGTAAAACAAAAGAAAAATTGTCTATTATCTTAATAATTACGTACCTACTTTAATATAATTATTATAAAAGTTTTAACAGCAAAGCAAGTAATTGTAGGGATAATTTAACACCATCAGAATTAAAGGAAACAGTGTTTAACGCTAAATTAAACTTTCTTCCGGAAAAGTCACGTAATAAATACTTGAAAGCCTATGAATTATTTAACGATTGGAGATTTGCTAAAGCTGTGAAGACCTGCTAAGAAACTGTTGTTTTATCCTATTTAAATACTTAATATATATGAATGTAAAATATCCTTAGTGTTTCAATAAATATTTTTCTTTCATCTTGTATTTTTTCGCTATTGAGGTGAAAAGTTGTATATTATCATTTATCACACGATTGCAAAGATTATTGTTTCTTGTGCCGTTGAATCCCTCACTATACTCAGGATTCTAAATAAGAATTAAAAATTAATTCTAAATTAGAATCCTTCGCTCGCTCGGGATTCAAACTAGGCACTCGCAACAAAAAAAAACTTTGCTATCTTGTTGAATAAGTAACTATTATAATTAGTTCTCGAAATAGTATACCCATGAGTGTGGATTGGTCTAATTCACCCCTCACTACCAAACTGTTAAAAGGATTTAGACGTACTTAGTTTTACTACTGGGCTAAAAAGTTCCAATAGTTCAACGATTGAACCAATCTGTTTTACTAGTGGGAATGAGTCTAAACGAGTGTTATAATTATTATTCTCTCTCTGCTTCATTCTTTCGTTTCTGAGGTCACCACCCTTCCTCTTATCATGGTATGGACTTTCTTGGGATAATAATGCGATGCCACTTTAATAGTAGATGTTTGACCTCTCTATCATATTATCTGATGGATTAACTTTATCAGAATATGTTAGAGGTAATAAGTGGGACTGACGGCTCTTTGTGATACCAGGGGTAAATTCGTTTGAAGATTTAAAAAGACTTTGTAAAAGTTTACTTGGATACAAAACTTTTCTATTTTAATTATTTATTTTTATTATTCTGTACATATTAAACTTAATAAATATAATAATAGAATTAGTGGACAAAGGAAAATTCTATTTTATTCTATTTTAAAAGTTTAAACTGCAAGTTTTGACTTACCCAACCAAGATACCATTTCTGGTGTAACAGAATCGGTTGAATTAGCTTCTTTTCTCAGTTGTGGTACTATTACAGTACTTGATCCCATGTACACACCCATAGTAAAAAGGTTTATCATAACTCCACTACATGAAAACAACTGCAAAGACGTATATGGCAACTAATTTTTAAAATATCGTTATTACAAAATACTTAAAGGAAGAGAATCTTATATACCATAATCATCATATTAAACCATCGCCATCTCACTTTTGGGCACAATTCTCCTCTCATAACGAGAAGGGCTTAGACATTGTCCATCACGCTGACCAAGAAAATACTGACTTAAAGGAAGACAATTTTAGACAATCATCAACTCAAACCATAAAAACAAGCATCTATGACAACAAAATCTATGACAACCCTGGGGCTACGGAGTGAGGATGCCAAATTCCCTATAATATTATGTTGGCTAAACATAAGTTTCGCAAGTTAATCAGAGGGGTAATGCCACCGCGCCCTCGCGGTTCTGCCGCGTTTCCTCGTTCCAATTGTTCGGATTATATTTAAGATCTTATTAATTTAACTGTAAAATATTATATTATTATTGAAGCAGTGATAGCCTAGTGGTTAGTTCTGTGGTCTCCTATTCGGGGTTCGGAGGTTCGATCCCGGGTATGCACCTCTGACTTTTCGGTGTCAACTTGTGCGTTTAAGCAATTTATCATTTGCTTCAACGGTGAAGGAAACCATCGTGAGGAAACCTGCACATCTGAGAGTTCTTCATAATATTCTCGAAGGTGTGTGAAGTCCGCCAATTCGCATTGGGCCAGCGTGGTGGACTATGGCCTATAATATAAACCTTCTCTGAAAGGAGACATGCGCTCAGTAGTGAGCCGTTGATGGGTTGCTAATGATGATGATATTATTGCTTATTTAATATAAAAAAATCTTTTTAAAAAACCGACTTCTAACTCCCGCACCACTACAAAGTATATAAGTTATTGTTGATATTTTAAAAACCGCTCGACTGGTTTCGATAAAATTTATATGGAACCACCTGGTAAGTATACCCTTTAAAACAAAAAAAAGAATTTTCCAAATCAGTTCAGGCGTCTTTGAGTAATCGGTGAACATGCATAAAAAAGATTCCGACGAATTGTGAACCTACTCCTTTTTTGAAATCGGTTAAAAATACATTTGATAAGCTCAAATCATTGACAAATCTCCTCTTAGAATGAGAAGAGTTGAGGGGATTGTCCACCACGCTGTTGTCCAAATTTGCAAACTTCACACACATTTGTGAAGATTTTTGAGAACTTTCAGTCGTACAAGTTTGCTCTCCATGTGTTCCATCACCGCTTATTACCTATATCATATTATAAACAATATTAATCTAATGCAATTTGTTACCTGTCTAATGAAGATTATTCCATTTAAGTTATTGTGCTTTTTATCATGATCCTTCCTTGAGAAGTCCATGACAGCAAACGTTAAATTTATAAAATATTTGGGGAATTATATTAACAATATAGTATCTTAGTAGCGACGTATTTTACCAGCGTTAACACTCGCGCTAACTAAAAGTTTCAGTGGAACAACTAAATAGATACCTACTTTAAGTAGGTATCTAATTAGTTGTTGCACTGAAACTTTATAAGTAGGCTACTTATCTAATTAGGTGTACGAGGGTTACGCCAAAACTTAGGTACTCCTTAAACATTGTATAGCAGTGATAGCCTTAAGCTTATTTATTTATTTTAATTAAAAAAATTCTTTTTAAACAACCGATTTTTAACTACAGCTTTACTACTTTTTTTAAAAAGAATATTAGTCAAGTTGAAGTTGACTAATATCCTCCTCTCCCCTCCAAATAAGCGGAAAGCTTGTGTTAGGATTGGGTACGACAATAGTGCAACGGGTGGGATTCGAACCTGAGACCTTTCAGTTTTCAGTCCGCACCTTTAACCGTTGGGCTATTGAGGCTTACATTACACACACATTATACAAAGTATATAATTTATTGTTGATATTTTAAAACCGCTCGACCAATTTCTATGAAATTTCTATAAAATTCATATGGACCTCGGGAGTATACCCTTTCAAATAAAAAAAGAATTTCCCAAATCAGTTCAGGCGTCTTCGAGTAATCGGTGGACATACATAAAAAAAAAGATTCCGACGAATTGTGAGGGAAAGTTGTGCACCCCACTTTAAATCATTAAAGATATTAACCCTGTCCTGCATTTACATATTAGAAGCATCCAAATTCGTTAGAAAACAACCACAATGCCCTTATAGGTAGGTTAACCCTTTCAAAAATATTGTAGGTATGGGAACACCATTTTTCAATTCAGATTATTAGTCAAGTATCCCCCCCCCCCCCCTTCTGCCAGCTAAATGGTTGTATAAAGGATACAAGAAAAAATTCACAGCAGTAGTATATATAATGAATTTTAAAGAAAACTATCACAGCTAAGTAGGGCTCATTAGTTAAGGAGTTTTAACTGCTTTTTTTTAAGTTAGGTATTACACGTAGTGTAAGTTGCATATTTTGTGGTATATTACAGTATTTAAACCATGGAACTCAAAATGTATTCAATATTCATAAATAAAAATAAAAGCACTATCCTAGGTCAGCAATAATATTTGACACTTTCAACTACGGAACCCTACACTGCGCGTGGCCCGACACGCACTTGGCCGGTTTTTTGAATATAGAAATAACCTGCTTGGAGCTATCGTTGTTGAATATCAAGTAATACACGTCTTGTAGATATCGTCAGCTTTCTTTCGTCATACTACTTTACATATTTGAATGTCGAGGACATGCATGTAGCATGAGGTAGTCATTTGCTTGTGGTATTTAACTGCAAACCAATAAACCCCTACTTTAACAGCTATAAAAATATTCTCGTGTTACACCCATGATACTACTTGTATATACTATATATATTTATACTTTATAAATTTTGAATACCATAATAATTCAAACTTTATGCACTCTAGTGTCAATCATGTGAGATACAAGGAGCAAGTGCAATATCGGTACAGGAGCAAGTGCAATATTGGTACAGGCGCAAGTGATGCGCGAACATGGATAGGCAGCTTAAAAAATATTATTACTTGATAAAAATTAATACTTTAATAAATCATATATACTTTTAAAGGTTCTAGGCATAACATTGCTTGACTGATGATTAGTTCTTTAACATTTGTACTTGAATGAAATACTGTATTTCCAACTAATAAATCAACACCAATATTACCAGTGGTTCGCCCCGAACTGAGACCTCGCGGTAACGGTATCCCATGATTATTCATTCAATCGATACATGACGACCAAAACTGACATTATTATTATGCCCGTTTTAACCAAACATACTTAAATCATCCCCTATGTAGGAGTCTCTTTACGTAGGTAGCTCCAAAACACAATCCTAAGTCCTAACATCCGTCCCAATGTCCTTTTAGGTGTCCCGTACAGGATCGTGATAAAGAAGTTGACAGTAATCATCACCTTACTTATCATAGGTAGCCCGTAAAGTTTAGGGAACGTCAGTGAAAACATTGAATTATTATGTAGGTACTAACGAGCGAAAACGGGTTAGGGGCATCTGTACAAATCGTCATCTATCGACGCGAATAGAAAATATTATACAAAATGCAGCAATTAATAGTTTATTGAAGTTTGATATTTAACTAAAGAATAATTTTAATTGAATAATATGTTATTATATTATGTACCTAAATAATAATGCTCGACGCAAAACTGTTTTTTGGGATAGATCGTAGTCGTAACTCCAAATTATCTTTAAAATGATACACAGCAAAACCTATGAATCGCAAAAAAAAAAAATTTATTTCGCATTCGCTTCTATGAGAGCCCCCCTGAAATAAAGATTTTTATAACTTTTTAAGCCATTTTCGGCTGGAGGCCATCGGTTTACATATTATATCTAAATTTGAAGTAATTACGTTCAGTAATTCAAAAGTTATAAGGCTCTGACAGACGGACGGACGGACGGACAAGTGCAAATCGCTCTAGTAAACTCAGAGACGTCGCTTCGCTCGGTCAATAATCAAACAAATTTTTCGTCCAAAACGATATCTATCATGGGCATAATGACTACCCAGGGAATCGAGCTATAGGCAGAAACCGAGCCTGAAAATATTTATATATTTTTTATTTAATCATGAAAATCATAGCATTAAATAAATTAAAAATTATAGGTATTTCAATATTTAATAGATAGACACTGATAATTTATTAGTAAGCTGATTTTATAAAATAGTTAATTTTACTTTTAGCAGCTGGCTACATCGTCCTAAGACCCTAGCTATTATTTAGAACCAGAATACTTGTCAAGACGAATCAAACGAGCCCAAACTCGATGGGGTTACGTCGTTTTATTACAGAGTTGCCAAAACCACATTTCGGCTTCATCATGAGACCCTAAATATCATCTAGGACCAGACTACTTGTCAACACTAATCAAACGAGTATAATCTCGATGGTATTACGTCATTTTATTACAGAGTTACTAAAACCACCTTCCGGTTTCATCATCAGACCCTGATCAGATCAGACCGTGGTAACCATCTAACAACAAAGTACTCGTCAAGACGAATCAAACGAGACGAAACTCGATGGGGTTACGTCGTTTTATTACAGAGTTGCCAAAACCACATTTCGGCTTCATCATGAGACCCTAAATATCATCTAGGACCAGACTACTGGTCAACACTAAACAAACGAGTATAATCTCGATGGTATTACGTCATTTTATTACAGAGTTACTAAAACCACCTTCCGGTTTCATCATCAGACCCTGATCAGATCAGACCATGGTAACCATCTAACAACAAAGTACTCGTCAAGACGAATCAAACGAGACGAAACTCGATGGGGTTACGTCGTTTTATTACAGAGTTGCCAAAACCACATTTCGGCTTCATCATGAGACCCTAAATATCATCTAGGACCAGACTACTGGTCAACACTAATCAAACGAGTATAATCTCGATGGTATTACGTCATTTTATTACAGAGTTACTAAAACCACCTTCCGGTTTCATCATCAGACCCTGATCAGATCAGACCATGGTAACCATCTAACAACAAAGTATATCATACTAATATTATAAATGCGAAAGTGTGTTTGTTTCAAGTGGTTTGTTGGTTTGTCCTTCAATCACGCTGCAATAAAGCTACGGATCGACGTGATTTTTTGCATGGGTATAGTTGAAGTCCGGGAGAGCGATATAGGCTACTTTTTATCCCTAAAAATCAAAGAGTTCCCAAGGGATTTTAAAAATTAAATCCACGCGGACGAAGTCGCGGGCATCAGCTAGTACTTGTATTAGAATAGAATAGAATAGAATAGAAATATTTTTTATTCAAATAAACTTTTACAAGTGCTTTTGAATATTCAATGAATCTACCACTGGTTCGGAATGCCTTTCCTGCCGAGAAGAACCAGCAAGAAACTCGGCGGTTGCTCTTTTCAAAACAGATTTACAATACAGTAAATACTATGCTATATATGCAGTGTTTCCACAATGAGAAAAGTTCCAAAAATGCATACAGACTAACTTCTATCTTAAGATGGGCAGACATAAAGTAGCCCCATTCCCGCCGGTGGCACCCGTTCACGAGCATGACGCATGACCCAGCCATTGCTTCGCTCAACCATATTTGAGGGAACGCAACAACCCGCATCACACGACACCACCACAGAAATGTTTAAAGAGTGCGTGACATACTTATGCTACCCATGTCAAGGCATCAAACTGAAAACTAATATTCAAATGCTAATTTTAAGACATCACTTAGACACAAATAAAGTAGAAACACTGAATAGCACAGGATAATTTTGTTACACAGGTTGATTATTACTGTCTCATGAATCGCTGGAGCGAGTTATATCCACGCTTTTTTGTCATTAATATAGTCTTCAATTGTATAATATGCTTTTTCCATGAGAGAAGTTTTAATTGCTTTCTTAAACTTGTGTAAAGGCAAGTCTAAGATCGACTGGAATTTTATTATAGAACGTCACGCCCATTCCCACAAATGTCTTTCGGACCCTCTGGAGGCGCAGTCGAGGAATCACGAGCCTATTTGGATCTCTAACCTGCCTATCGTGTAAATCACCCTTTTTTTTGTAACTTAAAATATTTTGTCTGACAAATATTATGTTGTTATAAATATATTGTGAAGCTACTGTCAGAATGCCTATTTCCTTAAATTTTTCTCGAAGGGAATCCCGCGGTTTTAAATTGTAGATTGCGCGAATTGCCCTCTTCTGCAATACAAAAATTTTTCCAATGTCGGCTGCTTTACCCCATAGTAAGATTCCGTATGACATAATACTATGGAAATATGCAAAATAAACAATTTTTGCAGTTTCTATGTCAGTTAACTGCCGAATCTTCCTAACAGCGTAAGCAGCAGAGCTAAGCCTGCCAGCAAGTGTTGTTATATGGGTGCCCCACTGTAGCTTAGAATCCAGGGTTAATCCCAAGAACACTGTGGAGTCCTCAGTTTTCAAAGGTTCATTATTTATCTTTAGATTATTACTGACAGCTCTGGTGTTAGGCAATAAAAACTCAACACACTTGGTTTTTTTAGCATTTAAAAGTAAATTATTTGCCGTAAACCATTCAGAAACTTGAGATAATGCATTATTTACATCGTCAAAATTGTCTTTTTTCCTATCGACTTTGAAAATCAAAGACGTATCATCAGCAAATAGTACGATATCGCAAGTATTTTGGACAAAATTATTACAATATACTAGTGGTTCGCCCCGAACTGAGACCTCGCGGTAACGGTATCCCATGATTATTCATTCAATCGATACATGACGACCAAAACTGACATTATTATTATGCCCGTTTTCACCAAACATACTTAAATCATCCCCTATGTAGGAGTCTCTTTACGTAGGTAGCTCCAAAACACAATCCTAAGTCCTAACATCCGTCCCAATGTCCTTTTAGGTGTCCCGTACAGGATCGTGATAAAGAAGTTGACAGTAATCATCACCTTACTTATCATAGGTAGCCCGTAAAGTTTAGGGAACGTCAGTGAAAACATTGAATTATTATGTAGGTACTAACGAGCGAAAACGGGTTATGGGCATCTGTACAAATCGTCATCTATCGACGCGAATAGAAAATATTATACAAAATGCAGCAATTAATAGTTTATTGAAGTTTGATATTTAACTAAAGAATAATTTTAATTGAATAATATGTTATTATATTATGTACCTAAATAATAATGCTCGACGCAAAACTGTTTTTGGGATAGATCGTAGTCGTAACTCCTACTGACTGCGCCATCTATTAGCATTATTGTGAAGCTATGTGAAATTTACTGATGCTCATTAAAAATTAAATAATCTCGTTTCTTTAAAATATTCATATGATTTTAGTATTTGTTGTTCAAGTACAGGATACAAGTGAAGTAAGAAAATAAGTACAACTTGAAAATATATAGCCAATTTTCCCAGAGAACGTCTTCAAACGAGCGTATTAAATCGCCACTTTGAAAGCCCCCCATTTCGTCAATTTTAGGAAAAAAATTAAAAAAAAAAATACGTTTGTACTCTGTTCCAAATTATCTTTAAAATGATACACAGCAAAACCTATGAATCGCAAAAAAAAAAATTTTACTTCGCATTCGCTTCTATGAGAGCCCCCCTGAAATAAAGGTTTTTATAACTTTTGAAGCCATTTTCGGCTGGAGGCCATCGGTTTACATATTATATCTAAATTTGAAGTAATTACGTTCAGTAATTCAAAAGTTATAAGGCTCTGACAGACGGACGGACGGACGCACAAGTGCAAATCGCTCTAGTAAACTCAGAGACCTCGTTTCGCTCGGTCAATAAAGCTGAAGTTTGTTTGTTTGCTTGAACGCGCTAATCTCAGGAACTACTGGCCCGATTTGAAAAATTATTTCAGTGTTACATAGCCCATTTATCGAGGAAGGCTATAGGCTATATTTCATCACGCTAAGACCAATAAACTATTCCACGCGGACGAAGTCGCGGGCAGACGCTAGTGATTGATAATTTTACATTCATTGCAATGCAATCAATACCAGAAACTGCAT
This sequence comes from Oeneis ivallda, assembly GCA_029955525.1. Taxonomy (NCBI): domain Eukaryota; kingdom Metazoa; phylum Arthropoda; class Insecta; order Lepidoptera; family Nymphalidae; genus Oeneis; species Oeneis ivallda. The sequence continues at coordinate 4,000,748 of JARPMR010000012.1, read as the reverse complement.
ATTTTATAATACAACATTGATATGTTGGTATCTAGTTCCAAGTTATCAACATAGTTTAAGGTTCAAGGTAGCATTGAAGCAATATAATTAATATCTATTTAGTACTAAATGTTACATACATATAAGTGAAGTTTAAATTCTATTACACATTATTCTTTGTGAATAGCGATAGAATTACGTGGCAGAGACCTCCATGAGGAAGACTTAGTGACATACAAAATTTTGGAACATTTTAATACATTTTATTGATATTTTCAAAGTGCTAAAAAGTTACAGGGTACAAGGTATTTCATCATAATTTACTTTTAATTAATAATTATATATTTTTATATTTTGTATATGTCATCTGTCTGTCATCTACATACAACATGGCCACATTTATGCATTAACTTTACACACATTTAGTTTAGTAGTTTTTTTTATTACGCTAAGTTTAATTATGTAGGCCTAATAAAATAGTAGATTATTCTTAAAGTTCTTATGTGATTATGTTGCCGTGATGAAAAACTAGATGATGCCCGCGACTTCGTCCGCGTGGATTAAGGTTATTTAATTCTCAAGGGAACTTTAATTTTCCGGGATAAAATGTAGCCTATGTGCTAATCCTGGGTATGAGCTATATCCATTCCCAGCCAAATCAGTTCATTCGATGTGGCGTGAAAGAGTAACAAACATCATCCATCTATCCATACATCCATCCTCACAAACTTTCGCATAATACTAACTACTCCTACTATAGTAGGATAAAGATTTCTAATATTGATACGGTCACTATAAAATGTTAGTTAACTAATTAGGTAATTATTTATCACAAAGTTGCTGGATGGATGCTCCCATAGATAGGTACCTACTGAATAAATTAACCGACTTGGTTTTACGTCATACGTACGACGAGATAATTTTTTAATACATGTACAAAACCATGTTTCTGATGGGATTATTATTAATTATTAATTTACTAGAGGATGCCCGCGACTTCATCCGCGTGGATTAAGTGTTTTGATTCTCTCGGGAACTCTTTACTTTTCCGGGATAAAATGTAACTTATGTGCTAATCCTGGGTATGCGCTATCTCCATTCCAAATTTAAAAAAAATGTCGTAATAGTAAACATCCATCCATCTTTCCATCCATCCATCCATCCATCCATCCATCCATCCATCCACCCATCCATCCATATATCCATCCTCACAAACTTTCGCATTTATAGTATTAGTAGGATTTCCGTCATTATAGTCATCTTGACAGCCGATCTTATTAATATTAAAAGTGCGAAAGTGTTTGTCGGTTTGTTTGTATGTGTTGGTTTGTCCTTCAATCTGTTTATCTGTATATACTAATTTAACAGGCAACAATATATTAGCTGGTATTCACAAGTATCATAAAAAAATCGGCCAAGTGCGAGTCGGGCCTCGCTCTTTTAGGGTTCCGTTAAAAATAATTAAATTAAAAGATTTCCATCTACCCACCTACCCATTTTAATTTAATTTTTTTAATTTAATTTAATTTTTATTATTTGTTGTTATAGCGGCAATAGAAATACATAATATGTGAAAATTTCATCTGTCTATCTATTACGGTTTACGAGATACAGCCCGCTGACAGACGGACGGACGGACGGACGGACGGACGGACGGACGGACGGACGGACGGACGGACGGACGGACAGCGTAGGCTTAGTAATAGGGTCCCGTTGGTACCCTTTGGGTACGGAACCCTAATTATTCAATAATATGGTTTTATTATTCTTATTTATGTACATAATAATAAATTACGACAGCTTCAATATCAATCTATACTAATATTATAAAGAGGAAAGATTTTTTTGTTTGTTTGTTTGTTTGTACCGAACAGGCTCTGTAACTACTGTACCGATTTTAACCGCTTTTTCACCAATAAAAATCTAAGTTATCAGGAAGTAACATAGGCTATAATTTATTTTCAAAAAAATTAGAGATCCTTAAGAAAATTTCAGTAATGTAACCCAAAGTAGCAAAATTTTGCCTATAAAATGCATTTTTTGGCGTGTGCTGAGAAAACTATTGATGATACATAAAAATGATGTACTACGTGATTTAGTCGAAGTCGCGGGCATCAGCTAGTATAATATGAAATGAATACTAACAACGATTAATGTACTAAATATTCATACTTTGTTCTTCCTCAAAATATATAAAATTATTAAACGATTATAGACTTTATTTACTTTAAACATTACTTAATTTAGGATCTATTTTGATTATAATACAATCCCAAACAAGTCAACTTATCAGAATCTATTAAAGATTGCTATGAGAATCATAAACGAAATAGATTTTTTCCTCAATAATATTTTCCTTGTTTAAACAGTGATAGCCTAGTGGTTACGACTGTGGTCTCCTATTCGGGGGTCGCAGGTTCGATCCGGGTACGCATCTCTGACTTTTCGAAGTAAAGTGCATTTAAGAAATTAAATATCATATGCTTTAACGGTGAAGGAGAACATCGTGAGGAAACCTGTACACCTGAGAGTTCTCCATAATGTTCTCGAAGGTGTGTGAAGTCCGCCAATTCGCATTGGGCCAGCGTGGTGGGCCTATAACCCTTCTCTGAGAGGAAACTTCGCTCAGTAGTGAGCCGGATGGGTCGATAATCATGATGATTATGATGAAAATTTTCCTTTTTGCGATACTAGCTAAAATAGTTATCTTATTTAACAGAGTTTCAATAATCACGAAAGCCGCACTACCTTGTCGATTGCAGAAAAGCTCATGCAACCATTGCTATTTTCTCGATTGTGGTGACCGGTTGAATTTTTGCCGTTCTTATTACAACAATGCATTTCAGCCAATAGCAAGTTAATTCCAGCCAATGAGATGTGATTGCGATCGTCACAATCATTCAATCATTTTTAGACAATCCCACAGCAGACAATGACAGTTACATAGTAAACTTACAATTTTTTTATTACAAGCTTTTATTTAACTTGCAATGTTTGTTTGGGTCAAACCTTGCAAGATGATTTAGATCCACTTTCCGGTTTCCGATCGAGCTGAAATTTTGCATGTATGTGTAAATCGGATGACAATGCAATATTATTGTGACATGAGCTGATCTGATGATGGAGACGAAATATGGCTAATGGAACTCTGTAACAAAACGACGTAACCCCATCGAGTTTGGGCTCGTTTGATTCGTCATAACAAGTACTCTGATCCTAGATGATATCTTGAGTCTAATGATGTAGCTACTAAAAGCTTGCATTTAAAAATAAAATTTTAATTTACACTTGTTCTGTTTTAAATGCACAGTATAAAAGGTTAACTTCTCCATTTGAATTAAAAATATATTGTTCTTTCCAGATGGCGACATTGAAACTCTTCATTCTGTTCATGACGTGTCTCTACGTTCACGGTCTACCGCAGCCACCAGTAGTTCGGAACACAATTTTCTTAGATGAGAAGCTTGAGGGGCAAATCTTCGAAAACATCGATGCTTTGAACGAGCTCTCAACTGACGATGTACAAAGATACCGGCTACCCACCACAACTCGTCCCATATCATACAAGGTTCTGTGGATGGTTGATATGAGTAACCAAACATTTTCTGGAGATGTTTCCATAGAATTAGAAGCTACCCAAGCTAATGTCGACGAAATCATTATTCATGCTCATGATATGGCAATCGATTCTGTAGAATTGCAGCTTGGTGGTACTGTTATTCCACAAAACTATACATCAGATGCTGAATTGCACTTTTTAAAAATTAAACTAGCTAATGGTGCGGTCTTACAATATAATAACGAAAGCGCTGTACAATATACGTTGAAAATTGCTTTTAACAGTAACCTTAGAGATGATATGTACGGTATTTACAAAAGTTGGTTCAGAAACAGTCCTAATGAAACCAGAAGGTAAGATCCTGACTTATATACTTACAGTCAAGTAAATAGGTATTAGTGATATCTTACTAATATTATAAATGCGAAAGTGTGTTTGTTTGTTGGTTTGTCCTTTAATCACGCTGCAACAGAGCTTTGGATTGACGTGATTTTGTGCATGTAACATAGGCTACATTATATGCTGGAAAATCAGTGTTCCGCGGGATTTTAAAAACTAAATCCACGCGGACGGTATCGCGGGCTTCAGCTAGTCATTTAATTAATTTAAAAATAACAACAATAATAATATAACACTCGGTTTAATAGCATCTTAATATTCAAACTAATAACGAGAACTTGTCATGAAACTGAAGTGAAAATCGGCGGCAAATGGCGACTCTGCATTAGAAATTGCAGTTTTGGAAGACCTTCTCACCGGACGATTCGATATTTTCAAATGAGTTCCCGGTAGCAGTGGTAAACAAGCGGCACAAGATCATGTTCTGAGGCGGTTCTCTCAAGACGCCTGTCAGTTGAACCAGCTGACATAGATAGGCAGTTGGAATAAAGCTTTTCGAAACCGATCGTGTGTAATTATTAAAAGTAATAATGTTTTAATTTAGTAATATACCAACTATGCTTTGTTGTATATTTCATAATTTTGTAGATGGATAGCTTCTACTCAATTCCAAGCGACTGCTGCTCGTTTCGCCTTCCCGTGTTACGATGAGCCTAGTTTCAAAGCGAAATTCGATGTAACTATCCGTCGGCCAACTACCCACAAAAGTTGGTTCTGCACGACTATTGTAGATACACAGAGCGCAGGCATACCGTAAGTTAATATATTTTTTTAATAATTATTAATAATAATTTTTGATGATACAGTGGATTTCATTTATTACGACCTCGGCTCTAGCGGCCATGCGTCTATAACGATATTAAATCTAATTCCCTTGAATTTAAAGCATACTTTAGTACAAAATATATTGCTATTAGCGACTTCGGATGTAACGCCGAGTTCGGGTGTAGCGACTGTTTTTATTGAATATTTTGTAACAAATTCTTAGAAATCCCATGCAGATATTGAGACCGAAGTAGGCCGCCAAAGACACAAAGAGCTTTCTTTTCTTTTGTTTACATCCACTCAGATAGTCAGCAACTGTGGTGACCTTTAAGTTTCGGAGTTAAATTTATGGTTCTACTATAACGACTTCCGGATATAATGACGAAATTACAGTGGTCCCTTCATCCTCGTTATACCCGAAATCCATTGTAATGTTTATAACGCTAATGTGGAATTAGTAATATATTATATTATTCTCTCAAGCTGTCTTAAAAGGTGAACAAGTGTAAATTAAAAATTTTATTTTTAAATGCAAGCTTTTTGTAGCTACATCATTAGACTATGGATATTTTCTAGGATCAGAGTACTTGTTATGACGAATCAAACGAGCCCAAACTCGATGGGTTTACGTCGTTTTATCACAGATTTCCGATAGCAATCTTCCGTCTCCATCATCAGATCAGCTCCATGTCACAATAAGATTGCATTGTCATCCTATTTACACATACATGCAAAATTTCAGCTCGATCAGAAACCGGGAAGTGGGTCTAATTCATCTTGCAAGATTTGACCCAAACAAACATTGCAAGTTAAATAAAAGCTTGTAAAAACGGTTTCTCGTATAGAAGCGTAACTAGTCCAGTAAAAAGTTAAATGAAACCATGATCTGACCAGTTTTGGCGCAATGAGTAAAAATGTGTTCATTAATACTTAAATAAAGATATTATGAAAGAAATTTTGATTTAAATTTAGGGGAAAGGGATGAAAAAAATAAAAAAAGGGTTGAAAAATGCCTTTTTTTTAAATAACTTAATAACGGTAGGAAATAGAAAAAAAAGTTTTAAGTAAAAGTTGTCGAGAAAAAAATTCTACACAAAAAAGTTCCTTTCCATTTTTTTGTTATCTGCTTTAGTTTAGCTGCAAAAAATAAAAATTAAATTTGCTTTGTAATTAATTATAAAGATGTATAAAGGCGGGAAACATAGTGCCTATCTCAATTAATTAAGCTTTGAATAACGGTAGTACAGTCAAATTAATAAGGTATTTTTTCGAAATAGAAGATACTTCCGAACATTATCCAACAGTTTTCAAAATCGGTCATCATAGCTATTAAAACTCTAACCTGCGTGATGTCAGATTTCAGATTGAAACTTTTTCGCTTTCTATATTAAAAAGTTAGACTTTAGACTGTTTGACTTTAATTTGTTTTTAACCAATTTAAAAAAAAGAGGAGGTTCTCAATTCGCTCGCTGAGTCTTCTATTGCAAACTTCAAAAATCTAGATACTCTGATACAAAAATATAGGCCAATTATTTATACCTTTCATCCCATTGTTTATGACAATGGAGATTGGGAAATAATTTGTTAGTTAACAATTGAATAACTTTTTGAAAAATGGTGTTTAAACTTTTGTTTCTCCAGGGCTCGATTCTTTCAAGTGTTAAGAAGATACTAGAAGTTTTTCAAATTTTTAAAATCAAATCTTATGTTATAAAAAAAATATTTTTATTGCTGAACTCTATTGTAACAGCCGCGCGGAGCCCTATTTTCAACGTCAAATTAAAATTATAAATAATGGAGATAGAATCCCTGGACTTGGGACTTTTTTATTGGAAATTTCCTCCTCTTAACGAGCTTTTTTCAAAATTGCTTAAATGTCAATATTTTTCGAGTTATTAACAAAAAACAAAATATCATTTTTTTTTATTTTTTTATTTTTTTATTATAACATATTTTTTATTATGACATTTTGACTTTATACAGTATACTACATTAAACCAATTTTTTATTAAATCATTTTTTTTCATCTTATTTTGTTAATAACAATTGCAATTTTTTACCTGCACCAAAATCCTTCAAAAACATTTTTCTAGAGGTGATTCCGACTCGAATGAGCCATCGCTCATATTTTTAGGACCTTTATCTCTATTTTTCACGTTTTTGAACTTGTTGACTAGACTAATACGTAGGTATGTATTTACGAATTCAAATAAATATTGACGAATTTCAAAACATAACATTGACATAACATTTGACGACCTCCCTGGCTCAGTGGTGAGCTGTGTTGTCTTATAACTGGGAGGTCTCGGGTTCGATTCCCGGCGGGGTCAATTTTGGAATTTATAATTTCTGAATTGTCTCTGGTCTGGTCTGGCGGGAGGCTTTGGCCGTGGCTAGTTACCACCCTACTGTCAAAGACGTGCCGCCAAGCGATTTAGCGTTCCGGCACGATGGCGTGTAGAAACCAATTAGGGGTATGGGTTGAATATTCACTGGCATACCCCTTCGAAGTTAGCCCGCTACCATCTTAGACTGCATCGTCACTTACCATCAGGTGAGATCGCAGTCAAGGACTAGCTTGTCATCGAATAAAAAAAAAACACTTAGGCGATGAAACTTGACAACATAATAGTGCTGTCAATAAAGAGAACAATTAGTTCAGTTTCTACACTTTTTTGCCAAGTTGTACGAAATTAAAAATCACATCAGTGTGAATTTGCAGTACGCATGAGGCGTATTATAAAATAAAGAGAACAATTAGTTCAGTTTCTACACTTTTTTGCCAAGTTGTACGAAATTAAAAATCACAGCAGTGTGAATTTGCAGTACGCATGAGGCGTAATATAAAATTCGATCCGTAGTCAACCCAAGTCAGTTGACTTGTAATAGAAAAATACCTGAAAAATACGGAGGTATGACAAAATACGAATTTCATACCATATCAAAATACTTTAAGTATATGAGACGTGTCCATGCTTAAAACTAAGTATACAAAAGTCATGCGTTTCATCAAACTATTGTCAGGTTTTGTGCTGTGCAACTCAATCATATTTTTGTATCAGAGTATCTAGATTTTTGAAGTTTGCAATAGAAGACTCAGCGAGCGAGCCCCACACAAATGAAGTTTGATTCTTATTTGATTATGTTATCGAATTCTGTTTGTATGCTCTGGAAACTAGTATGTTTGTAGTTTTATTTGTAAAGTATAATAAATGGCCAATTGCGTGTCGGGCCACGCGCAGTGTAGGGTTCCGTAGTTGCCAGTCACAATATTATGCGTATAATTTTAGGCCTATATTGTACACAGGCCAATCACTGCCGCTATAATCTATACTAAAAAATACTTTTTTAAAAAACCGACTTCAGACGCCCGCGCCACTACAAAGCATATAATTTATTGTTGTTATTGTAAAAAGCGCTCGACCGATTTAGATAAAATTTAAATGGGACCACCTGGGAAGTATACCCTTTGAAACAAAAAAAAGAATTTTGCAAATCGGTTCAGGTGTCTTCGAGTAATCGGTGAACATACACAAAAAAAAGGATTCAGACGAATTGAGAACCTCCTCCTTTTTTTAAATTGGTTAAAAACAAATTAAAGTCAAACAGTCTAAAGTCTAACTTTTTAATATAGAAAGCGAAAAAGTTTCAATCTGAAATCTGACATCACGCAGGTTAGAGTTTTAATAGCTACGATGACCGATTTTGAAAACTGTTGGATGATGTTCGGAAGTATCTTCTATTTCGAAAAAATCGGCCAAGTGCGAGTCGGGCCTCGCCCTTTTAGGGTTCCGTTAAAAAAAATTACATAAAAATATTTCCATGTACCCATGGAAATATTTTATTTAATTTTTTTAATTTAATGTAATTTTTATTATTTGTTGTTGTAGCGGCAATAGAAATACACAATCTGTGAAAATTTCATCTGTCTACCTATTACGGTTACCGAGATACAGCCCGCTGACAGACGGACGGACGGACGGACGGACGGACAGCGTAGGCTTAGTAATAGGGTCCCGTTGGTACTCTTTGGGTACGGAACCCTAAAAATACCTTATTAATTTGACTGTACTACCGTTATTCAAAGCTTAATTAATTACAAAGCAAATTTAATTTTTATTTTTTGCAGCTAAACTAAAGCAGATAACAGAAAATGAAGTGGAACTTTTTTGTGTAAAATTTTTTTCTCTACAACTTTTACTTGAAACTGTTTTTTCTTTTTCCTACCGTTATTAAGTTATTTAAAAAAAAGGCATTTTTCAACCCTTTTTTTATTTTTTTCATCCCTTTCCCCTAAATTTAAATCAAAATTTCTTTTAAAATATCATTATTTAAGTATTAATGAACACATTTTTACTCATTGCGCCAAAGCTGGTCAGATCATGGTTTCATTTAACTTTTTACTGGACTAAACGGGGCGTGATTGATCGAAAGGGCAGATGCGTTTTTATTGTCATTTTTACTACTACAGGCTCATGTTGTTTTAGGAATTATGAAGACGATATATATGCTACTACGCCGACTATGTCAACGTACCTATTAGCTCTTATTGTAGCTGACTATGAATCTATTACTGATAATCATAGTAATAGTACCTTTTATGAGGTTATTGCAAGAAGCGGAGCGATTAATGAAAATCAAGGAAAGTATTCTTTGGATACTGGAAAAAAACTAACAGAAGTAATGAACGAACATACTGGTATAAACTACTTTGAAATGCATACTAATCTTATTAAGATGACTCACGCTGCTATCCCTGACTTTTCTGCTGGTGCTATGGAGAATTGGGGATTGATAACTTACAGGTACGTAAAAAAGCGCTTATCAAGGGTACTAATAATCCTACTAATATTAATAAATGCGAAAGTTTATGAGGTTGGATGTATGGATGGACGTTTGTTACTCTTTAACGCGACAATGAATGAACCGATTTGGTTGAAATTTGGAATGGAAATAGCTCGTACCCCGGATTAGCACATACATGAAAAAGGAGTCGAAATAAAATTTTATTTTTTTACCCTGGCATGTGGGGTGTCATTGTCTAGAGCTCATTAAGTGGAGTTCAAATATATTTTTTATTATTTTTTAGCTTCAAAAATGAAGAAATGGGGGGCCTTTAAAGTTGTGACCAAAACAAACGAGCATTTTTTCCCCATAATTATGCTAATTTAGTATTATCTAAGAACTAAGATATCTAAATATGTATCTAGTTTAAAAAAAGTGATTTGGTCATATGTACGGAACCCTAAAAGAGCGAGGCCCGACTCGCACTTGGCCGATTTTTTAATGTATTTTCTTATTTCATAATTAGGGAAGCATATCTTATGTACGATGAGGCAAACTCGAACGACTACTCGAAACAGCTGATCGCGTATATTTTGTCACATGAAATAGCGCACATGTGGTTTGGAAACCTTGTCACCTGCGATTTCTGGGACAACACTTGGCTGAACGAGGGTTTCGCCAGATACTATCAATACTTCCTCACTCATAAGGTATGTGCGCAGAAAATTATATTTTCAAAAATAATATTCAAAACATCTCAACAAATCTTCTTCTTCTTTATCAACCGACTGAATTCCACTGCTGTACAAACGTCTTTTGCATGGACTTCCACAGTTCTCGGTCTTGCACCATCTGCATCCAGTGGCTCCCTGCGACTCTTTGGATGTCGTCGGTCTATCTATTGGTGGGCTCCAACATTGCGCTTTGTTATCGCTTGGGCACAAGTCTTAATGATAACAAGTGTAAATTAAAATTTTTATTTTTAAATGCAAGCTTTTAGTAGCTACATCATTAGACTCTGGATATCATCTAGGATCAGAGTACTTGTTATGACGAATCAAACGAGCCCAAATTCAATGGGGTTACGTCGTTTTATTACAGAGTTCCGATAGCCATCTTCCGTCTCCATCATCAGATCAGCTTTATTTTTTTAAATATATAGACTAGCGCTTGACTGCAATCTCACCTGATGGTAAGTGAAGATGCAACCTAAGATGGAGCGCGCTTACCTAGAAGATGCCTATTCACTCTTGATTTAAAGGTACCCAAGTTAAAGTCATTCGGAAAAACGGAAGCCGGAAGGGCATTCCAAATTTTAGCGGTGCGTATTAGGAACTAGGAAGCAAAGCGCTTAGTGCGGGATCGTGGAATTTCGACCACGTAGCGGTGCAGATTCGAGCGATGCCTTGCGGTTCGATGTTAGAAGGGTGATGGAGGAACTAATTCGAATAGTTCTTGAGCATACTCACCGAAATATATCCTGTAGAATACCGACAAACAGGCAACCTGGCGCCGATGTTCCAGACTTTGAAGTTTGGAGTTAATTAGCGATTCGTCGCCAATGAGCCTTCTGGCGCGTCTATCGACCGAATCCAATGCAGCAAGCTGGTACTTGGCAGAGCTGTCTCATAAATGGCTGCAGTACTCCATGCACGATCGAACTTGTGCTTGATACAAGGTAACAAGCTGTTCCGGCGTGAAGTAGCGCTTGACCTTATTGAGGATACCAAGTTTCTTGCCAGCAGTTTTTGCCTTGGATTCGATGCATCGTCCGAAGTTTAGGTTTGACGAGACATTTATACCAAGAAGATCAATATCAAATATTGCATTGTCATCCGATTTACACATACTTTCAAAATTTCAGCTCGATCAGAAACCGGAAAGTGGGTCTAATTCATCTTGCAAGATTTGACTCAAACAAATATTGCAAGTTAAAGAAAAGCTTGTAAAAATAGAAGTATTTCTTTTTAATTAATATCATAAGCTAAAATTTTAGGTAGATGAAACAATGGGTCTAGCATCACGCTTCATAAACGAGCAGATCCACGCAGCTTTGCTGTTTGATTCATCTGAAAGCGCCATCGCTCTCACGAATCCCGTCGGCAGCCCGGAGTCTGTGCGCGGAATGTTCTCAAGCTCAGCTATAACTTACAACAAGGGTGCTGCGGTCATTAGGATGACGGAGCATCTCCTGGGCACTGAGACCCACACTACCGGACTCCGGAACTATTTGAAAGATCGGTAATGACTTCCACATAAGTGGAATGTGGTCTTGAATTTTATGTGAGCAAGATGTGCAACCTGTGGTTCCATAGTGTTTTATGGATGTGTTCTATGGTGTCTTCGCTGTGTTTGTGCTCCTAAGTCCTACCACAGGCATAGCAAATGCTGAGTGGAGTCAAAATATAACCTATATTGCTGTGTGCCCAAATGAATGCTTTATCTTTTTTTTCAAATCATTTATGTTTTTGTAATGTGACGCTTTAAGCAAATTGACAATAACGTACCGCACATGGTGACGGGTCTGCTGTTGAATGTCAATGATCTTGTTTACTTTTGTTTATTTTTTTATAATGCTTAATTCTTTTTTTGTGAGTGTAATTTGTTTTTGTATAATTGTTTATTTTACAGTCATCTTTATCTACTTAATCTTGAATGTGATTTCATTTCAAATTAAGTACATCCATTATCCAAAATATTTTTTACCACTTTAGGATCAGTAGTTGCTTTGCAGTAGCGACTGTTACCAATCCTAAATCTATGTTTTTATACCCTCTAAATTAAATTAAATGGATTCGTAAGTGCAGTGGCTCTTTTCAAATAAAAAATAAAAAATACTCTGTACTGTATAGAGCGTGTGGAAAACCATTATTTCAAATACTACTTACTTTAAACTCAAACTTTGTCCACGTTGAGTTAGGTTATTAAAAATTCCTCTGTTTTACTGGAATGAAAGCCTATGCTTCTCTCCAAGTCACTATATCCATGCAAAAAATCACATCAATTTATTGCTCTGTTGTGGCGCGACTGAAAGACAAACCAACATACAACACATTTACATTTATATCATTAATAAGGTGGTGCAGCAGTGGGTGGGTAATATTCGTAAAAAAAAATAAAAATAAAAAATATCTTCTTCTTCTTCTTTATCAACCGATAGACGTCCACTGCTGGACAAAGGTCTCTTGCATGGACTTCCACAGGCCTCGGTCTTGCGCCGCCTGAATCCAGCGGCTCCCTGCGACTCGCTTGATGTCGTCGGTCCACCTGGTGGGGGGTCTGCCAACACTGCGCTTCACGGTGCGGGGTCGCCACTCCAGCACCTTAGGACCCCAACGACCATCAGCTCTTCGAACTATGTGCCCCGCCCATTTCCACTTCAGTATCGCGACTCGCTGAGCTATGTCGGTGACTCTGGTTCTCCTACGGATCTCCTCATGTCTGATTCGATCCCGCAGGGATACTCCGAGCATAGCTCTTTCCATCGCACGCTGAGCGGTCCTGAGCCTACTTATGAGGCCCTTAGTTAGCGACTATGTCTCGGATCCGTAAGTCATCACTGGCAACACGCACTGTTCGAAGACTTTAGTCTTCAGGCACTGAGGAATTTTGGACGAAAAGACATCTCGAAGCTTCCCGAACGCTGCCCAGCCGAGTTGGATTCGGCGGTTGATCTCTTTCTCGAAATTGGACCTACCTAGCTGGACTGTGTGTCCCAGGTAAATATACTCGTAGACAATTTCGAGTGCAGAGTTCTCAACAATTACTGGGTGGAGCGGTGCATGAGCATTGGACATGATTTTCGTCTTGCTCATGTTCATTTTCAGGCCCACCTGTTGAGAAACCCTGAAATCGTTGAGCATTGTATTGAGGTCTCTCAGAGTCTCTGCCGCAGGTGAGTGATGTACTCGCCGTTTATGTTGATGCCAAGCCCGTTCCAATCCAGAAGCTTAAAGACGTCCTCCAACGCAGCGGTAAAGAGCTTCGGGGAGATAACGTCTCCCTGTCGCACTCCACGCTGCAAGTGGATTGGCCTCGTAGTCTGGTCCTGTATACGTACTGACATTGTGGCGTTTTCATACAAGCACTTCAACACTTGGATATACCGGTAGTCAATTCGGCATCTCTGCAGCAACCTCAACACAGCCCAAGTTTCCACCGAATCAAAGGCTTTCTCATAAGTGGCTGGTTATACTCTTCCGTCTTTTGTATAACCTGCCGCAGCGTATGAATGTGATCTATGGTACCAAAGCCTTTTCGGAATCCGGCTTGTTCGGGAGGCTGGAAGTCGTCGAACCTACGAGCGAGACGATTCGTAATGACTCTCGAGAACAACTTATAAACATGACTCAACAACGAGATGGGTCTATAATTCTTCAACAAGGTATTATCTCCCTTTTTGAAGAATAGAACCACCACGCTCCTGTGCCATGCTTCCGGCGTTGTGCCCTCGTGGATGACGGAATTGAACAATCGCTGAAAGATCTTAAGTACCGGTTTTCCACCCGCTTTCAGAAGTTCCGCAGTGATTCCTTCATCACCTGGCGCCTTGTTGTCCTTAAGCTGTTTGAGAGCCATTCTTATCTCGTATAGGCTGACGTCCGGGATATCTTCGGTATAGTGTCGGGTCAGTTTGGCTCTGGGATCTTTCGCCAAATCTTCAACAGGTTTTTGTGTCGTGGTATATAACTGTCCATAGAACTTCTCAACCTCTCCCAAGACCTCAGGTCGAGAAGAGAAAATATGTCAAAATCTAAGTATTAATTATTATAGGTAGATGAAACAATGGGTCTAGACACACGCTTCATTAATGAGCAGGTTCACACAGCTTTGTTGTTCGATTCGTCTGAAAATGCCCATCCTCTCACAAACCCAGTCGGCGATCCTGACTCTGTGAGCGAGATGTTCTCGACCGTATCTTATAATAACAGCGGCACTGTTATAAGGATGACGGAACATCTTCTTGGCACGGAAATCCACACAGCTGGTCTCCGGAGCTATTTAAACCATCGGTAACGGAATTAACTACCATAATATTATGTCATAATGATAAGTTAAAGTTACATAATGTTAATAATTTAGATAATAAATTAGAAGCAGTGATAGCCTAGTGGTTAGGACTGTGGTCTCCTATTCAGGGGGTCGCAGGTTCGATCCTGGGTACGCAACTCTGACTTTTCGGAGTTAAATGCGTTTAAGCAATTAAATATCACTTGCTTCAATGGTGAAGGAAAACATCGTGAGGAAACCTGTACATCTGAGAGTTCTTCATAATGTTCTCGAAGGTGTGTGAAGTCCGCCAATTCGCATTGGGCCAGCGTGGTGGACTATGGCCTATAACCCTTCTCTGAGAGGAGACCTGCGCTCATTAGTGAGCCGTTGATGGGTTGCTAATGATGAATGTTAATAAAGGTAACGTACCACGATTGTCTAAAATCTTAAGTTTATAATATAGCTTATTTTTTAAGCTTTTTTTATTGCTTATTTTTTAAAGCTTTATGTCAGTCGAGAATCTGATCATCAGTGCTTGTGCCTTTGTGTGCTCACCTTTTTGCATGTTGCCCAAATAAACTTTATCCTTGGACCATCCTCATTAAGTCATTAACTCTCAAGTGTAAGTGTTCATTTAGTTTCTTTCCTCACTACTTAATTCTCTTTAGATTGTTATTTACTATTTTAATTGTACGTTTTTTAAAATCAGAAAAACTTTTTTTTCTTTATAATTTAACGCGGAAGCAACAAGAATGTCATAGTACACTTAAATATTTCTTCTTCATGTCCAGCATAATGTGATATTACTTTGACTGTACCGTTATTCGAAGCTTAAATAATTGAGAGAGGCACTATGTTTCCCGCTTTTAAACATCTGTGTCTCTTTATCATATTCTTTATAATATAATATAGTATATTAATTCTTCTTCATGTCCAGCATAATTTGATATTATTTTTTTTGTCATTTCCATTTTTAAAACAACTCTAAACTCAACTTCATAAACTTCGTTTGACTCGTTAAACTTCAAAAGAAACTTTTATTTCAGGCAATACAAAACTGCAAAGCCGATTCATCTTTTCCAAGCACTTCAAGACGCCGCCGATGCAGCTGGTGCTATGTCACGATATGGAAATTTCTCAGTTATCGATTACTATCGAAGCTGGACTGAAAATAATGGTCACCCACTCTTGTTTGTTGAAGTGAATCACCAAACTGGTGAAATGAGAATTACACAGGTACCTAAATATTTTGAATATGTTTTTACAGACAATTGGTTTAAAATAATAAATAAATAAGCAGAGATGGACTAGAGGTTTTCGGGTGATCTGGGTAGTGATGAAGTCTGACATGGCTGGCCATGTCAGACTTCACGGAGTTAGGTGCGTTATAAGCAATTCCATAATATTAAGTATCACTTACAGTAATAGTTAAGGAAAACATCGATAGGAAACCTGCACGCCTGAGGATTCTCCATGGTTTTCTCAAAGGTGCGTGAAGTCTACCAATCCGCATTTGGGCAGCGTGGTGAATTATGGCCTAAACCCCTTTTCATTCGAGAGAAGAACTCCATCTGCGAAGGGCCATCAAAGGGCCTTAGGGTTCATTTTCGCAAAAAATATTCGCAAAAATGAGCGATGAACGAGGCATTGTCTAATTTCAGCCATAAGCGTTTTTTCTACACGCTGACCGCTCCGCTGTCCGCTCCGCTGTCTGCTCCGCAGACCGCACCCGGTCCCTAGGACTAGGTTTATTTGAAGAGGTGCATTATTCGTACAAGCACGTAGATCTGTTACTCTGTTGGTGTGCTATTGTACCAGAAACCAATAAGAATAAACCAACAAACAGTGACAAATTTCGCATTTATAATATTATGTATTAGTAAAGATACAAGTAGGTATTTTAAATGTGATGTCAATTAATCTAAAACCTCAATTTTTCAAGATTTTATTACAATAATTAACCATAAGCAGTAATAGCCGTGAAGGTGGTTAGGACTGTGGTCTCCTATTCGGGGGGCCATAGGTTCGATTCCGGGTACGCACCTCTGACTTTTCGGGTCAAGTGCGTTTAAGCAATTAAATATCATTTGCTTCAACGGTGAAGGAAAACATCGTGAGAAAACCTGCACATCTGAGAGTTCATAATGTTCTCGAAGGTGTGTGAAGTCCGCCAATTCACATTGGGCCAGCGTGGTGGACTATGGCCTATAACCCTTCTCTGAAAGGAGACCTGCGCTCAGTAGAGAGCCATTGATGGGTTGCTAATGATGATGATAATGATTTCAATGAACCAGCATGAATTTCTGAAATTGTATTTCCAGCGCCGTTTTAGCATCAACACTGGCTACGCTACTAACAACTTAAACTACATCGTGCCAATCACCTTCGCCACTGCTTCGAACCCTAACTTTACCGACCTCAAGCCGTCGCATATCCTGAACAACTCTGTTTCTGTCATCAACCGGGGGTCTGTGGGCGATCAGTGGGTCATTTTCAATAAACAACAAACAGGTAACGGTTTCTTTACCAATAAGTATCTCAATTCATCTATTATTTATCATTCATTGAATCAAAGTATTAATAATTATTAATGCTTTATTAACTCATATTATAATATGAGTTATATTAATTATTCCATTGAACACAATCTCTAAACTAAACTTAATTGACAGGTTAGTCTCTTTATTTTAATTCATAGAAATTTTATTTTATTGTGAGTGTATCATTGTACGGTTTATTAAGTTTTTCTAAAACCAGATCAACATCAATGTTTTTATTTTGACACACCAGTCCTGGTTAAATGTATTAGGCTCGATTTTCTGTATACCTTCTCATTGTAACTGCATTTTGGTGAATAAATCTATCTATCTAGTCAGACATCTAGACAGAAATATGGTTGAGCGAAGCAATGGCTGGGTCATGCGTCATGCTCGTGATCGGGTGCCACCGGCGGGAGTAGCCACTTTCTGTCTGCCCTGAATTTCCCCTCATTATGGAAACACTGCATACATAGTATAGTATCTATTGTATTGTAAGCTTTCGAGTTTCTTGCTGGTTCTTCTCGGCAGGAAGGGCATTCCGAACCAGTGGTAGACTCATCGACGATTCAATAACACTTGTAAAAAAGTTTATTTGAATAAAAACATTTCTATTCTATTCATCTAAAAATAATAATACACATAAAACGCTGTTATTTCCATTTTTTATTTCCGTACTACTTTTAAAATATAAATATTTTTTTATTTCATTTTATAATGTAACCACTTTCTTAAAATTATTTTTTTGATTGATTACAGGTTTCTACCGAGTCAACTACGATGATTACACGTGGGATCTCATAGTCATCGCTCTTCGTGAGAACCGGACCAGAACAGCTATTCACGAATTTAACAGAGCTCAGGTCAGATTCTTAGAAAATAATAAAATTAATTTCATTCAAACGTACAATTATGTTCAAATATATAAGGGATATTTAAAAGTATTTTTGGAAAAGCTAGTTTACTCGTGGTTACAGTTTTTGCAATTCACAAAGGCGAGTGAGCTTTACTCGTGGTTACTTCGTGCACATGCACATTGCATAAGTGTGCGTGCCTGTCAAAGCCTAGGTGGGAGCGGGCAGGCGCGAGCATTGCGCTCGCTCACACTTATACAGATACGACACACACACAACCATAAGTCAGTCGCCCTCGTGAATTACAAGAACTTGTACTGAATAAATTAAACATGAATGGGAACTCTCCAAGGGATTCATTTGCTTAACGTTCCCATTTGATACCTACTTGCAGATTGTGAACGACGTCTTCCAATTTGCTCGAGCAGGCCTCATGTCCTACAATAGAGCCTTCAACATCCTCTCATTCCTCAAAGACGAGACTGAGTACACTCCCTGGATGACTGCCA
The DNA here is from genome assembly GCA_029955525.1 of Oeneis ivallda. Classification (NCBI taxonomy): domain Eukaryota; kingdom Metazoa; phylum Arthropoda; class Insecta; order Lepidoptera; family Nymphalidae; genus Oeneis; species Oeneis ivallda. Next base: position 3,982,369 of record JARPMR010000012.1, on the reverse strand, counting down.
TTACCGGTTTCAACTGGCTTCAGAACAGGCTAGTCGGCACCAATTACCAGCCACTACTAGAGGTAATAACTAGTTTACAAAAAATACTTACCAAGTTGATTTCTTCTTCTTCTTTGTCAACCGATAGACGTTCACTGCTGGACAAAGGTCTCTTGCATGGACTTCCACAGGTCTCGGTCTTGCGCCGCCTGAATCCAGTGGCTTCCTGCGGCGAAAAAAAAAGTAATAAATTAAGAATTTTGCCGTCACGACCCTTGTGTGTTGCCTTCGTTTATTACACACGTTCCATCATAGCTTTGGTGGCATAGCGGTTAAACGAAAGAGTGAAACTATCGGTTCGGGTGTTCGAATCCTGACTTCAGATTATTATTTTTTATTTGATCTATTTTTATTATTAAAAGGATATCGTTCGCATATTTTTTTAAATAAATTGTGCATATTTACAGAAACTGATAGTAGATTGGGCAGCGAAGGTAATGAGGGAGTTGACGTACAGCCCCATACCGGGTGAAAGCTTCATGAGGTCCTACCTGAGATACCAGTTAGCTCCGGTGATGTGCAGACTGAATGTGAGAGCTTGTCGCGAGTCTGCAGTCACTCAGTTCCGTGCTCTTGTCACCAATAGAACAGAGTAAGTATGAGTAAGCACTGATAGCCTAGTGGTTAGGACTGTGGTCTCCTATTCGGAGGGTCGCAGGTTCGATCACGAGCACGCACCTCTGACTTTTCGGAGTCAAGTGCGTTTAAGCAATTAAATATCACTTGCTTCAACGGTGAAGGAAAACATCGTGAGGAAACCTGCACACTTGAGAGTTCTTCATAATGTTCTTGTTCTTGAAGAAGTGTGAAGTCCCCCAATTCGCATTGGGCCAGCGTGGTGGACTATGGCCTATAACCCTTCTCTTAGAGGAGACCTGCGCTCAGTAGTGAGCCGTTGATGGGTTGCTAATGATGATGATGATGATGAAGTATGAGTATGACTATCCCGAAAGAATTTTTGCCACGGTAGCCGATCTGATCAATGGATTTTTAAAGCCTTATTAGCTAAGCTAAACTTGACTGATATTCTCTTCCCCTCTCCAAGTTTTTTGAATGAAGTTCCTTATCGGACTTGGCGGATGGGGTAGGCGAAAAAAAGTGCAAGAATTTTCCGTCACGAGTACTGTAGACGGTCATCTAGTACGTATGCTATATTACGAGATGATTCTAACATGTGTCGAGAGATGGCGTTGATTCTAATAAAAAAATTCCGAGTAGTGTAAACGGTTATTAAAAGGCACTTCATTCCAACCGAGTGATCCACGACATTCACGCATTTTTTTATTGAGAGATATTTTTATTATTGCGATATGCCCGCAACTTCATCCGCTTGGAGTTAAGTATTTTAAGTACCGCGGAAACTCTTTATTCTTTCGGGATATTATGAAACCTATATCACTCTCCAGGTCTTAGACTTGATCAAATTGAACCGTTCACCCGTTGCTCTATTGCCGAGTGATTGAAAGGCAAATCAATAAACAAACACGCTTACGCATTTATATTAGAACTGAGAAATACACTGTACGAGTATAATATTGTTTTGTTTGTCATAATTTATTGTATTTTATGAGCTTTTATTTTTCCTTGCCAGTATGCTCAGTCCGAGTTTTAATTCGATTGATCGTAATAGTAAACGATGACATTAGCATCAAAGTAAAATGAACCATAATGGTATCGATTTAAAGTCACAAATTCAATACAGACGATTTTAATTTGAAGCGTTTTCTTCGTATATTATGTAAACGTATAAAAATAGATACACGAAATTGAGCTCTTATTCAATACTGTTTTGGTTCATTTTACTATGATGTTAAGGTCATCGGTTACTTCTTCTTGTTTATCAACCTATAGACGTCCACTACTGGACAAAGGTCTCTTGCATGGACTTCCACAGGCTTCGGTCTTGCGCCGCTTGAATCCAGCGCCTCCCTGCGACTCGTTTGATGTCATCGGTCCACCTAGTGGGGGGTCTGCCAACACTGCGTTTCCCGGTGCGGGGTCGCCACTCCAGCACCTTGGGACCCCAACGACCATCCAGCTCTTCGAACTATAAATATATAAATACTAGCTGACCCGGCGAACTTCGTACCGCCAACTTATCTATATAAATAAAACAAATAAACTATCCTAATCAAAAAAAAACTATCCTATCTTTCAAGTTGGACCAAATTACAGATAGTTACGAAGTTTGATCAAAATCGGTTAAGTAGTTTAAGAGTCCATCGCGGACAAACAACGTGACACGCAATTTATATATATTAAGAAGAGAAGATAATAACTACTTCGAACTCATCGGTTACTATTTATAGTTAACTATCAAATCCTGTTTATTTTTTCAGGGTCACAGTAAATAGTCGTAACTGGGTGTACTGCAATGGTCTTCGCGAAGGTGCTCGGGAGGACTTCGAATTCCTCTGGAACCGCTACCTCACGCACAACGTCTACACTGAGAAGATTTTGATCCTTCAAAACATCGGCTGCACTAAGGATCCCGAATCACTCAATGCGTAGGTTTACCTATAAGTATACCTTTTCAGTAATTGAAATTGATAATATTACTTAGTTATAAGGACAACTATAAACTATGTAACTAATTACATATTTGCATGCTACTCTGTGGCAGTTTGAAGCGAATGTATTATAACTGTTAAGGTCTTAAATGTACTCAATCTGGCAAATAAATAATTTGAATTTGAATTTGAAGCAGTGATAGCCTAGTGGTTAGGACTGTGGTCTCCTATTCGGGGGGTCGCAGGTTCGATCCCGGGTACGCACCTCTGACTTTTCGGAGTCAAGTGCGTTTAAGCAATTAAATATCACTTGCTTCAACGGTGAAGGAAAACATCGTGAGGAAAACTGCACACCTGAGAGTTTTTCATAATGTTCTTGAAGGTGTGTGAAGTCCGCCAATTCGCATTGGGCCAGCGTGGTGGACTATGGCCTAAACCCCTTCTCTGAGAGGAGACCTGCGCTCAGTAGTGAGCCGTTGATGGGTTGCTAATGATGATGATGATGATACCACCTATCATCTTCACGGTCATTTTGGAGCCGTTTTCTTCTACCCGAGAAACCCCACCGGATTTTTAAACATATCTATGAAATCAAAAATATTTATTACTTATTAGTTAATGAATGAATGATTAAAGATGTCCGCGACTTCGTCCTTTTTAACCGACTTCCAAAAAGGAGGAGGTTCTCAATTCGGCCGGTATCTTTTTTTTCTATGTATGTCCACCGATTTCTCCGGGATTACTGGACCGATTCGCGTGATTTTTTTTTAATCGACAGAGGATGTTTGCGAAATGGTCCCATAAGAATGTTCACCTTCAACTCCTCAAGCCTGATGCTGCAGGGATATTGCTCACCTAAAATAAAGAGATTTAGGAAATGCCGATTACGAATTATTATTGTAGGTAACAAGTATGGACTACATCATGGAGCTCCAGGTCCTAGCTCCTCAATCATAGAATACTACACTTAAAAGCTTAAAATAAAAATTCTTTTCAAAAAACCGACTTCTAACGCCACTACAAAGTATAAAAATAATTTTAGTTTGTCCACGTTTGTTGAAGTCGGGCGGGCCTAAAATTCAAACTATGAAACCGACTCGCGATGCTCGCTCGACTTCTACAAACGAGTCTCTCATATTGTGTAGCGTCGTGCATCGGTTTCATAGTTTGTATTTAGGCCCGCCCGACTTCAACAAACGTGGACAAATTAAAATTATTTTTATACTTTGTAGTGGCGTTAGAAGTCGGTTTTTTGAAAAGATTTTTTTTTGTTTTTAAAATCTCGCGGGACGTCTTTGATTTTTCGGGATAAAAAGTAGCCTATGTGACTCTCCAGATCCTCAACTATACCCATGCAAAAAACCACATCGATCTGTAGCCCTGTTGCGGCGTGATTGAAGGACAAACCAAAAAACAAACACACTTTCGCTTTTATAATACTAGCTGATTCCCGCAACTTCGTCCGCGTGGATTTAGTTTTTAAAATCCACTACAATTACAATACAATTATTTGACAGGTTCCTTACAAACATTATCAAGAATGACACGGAAATCCGACCTCAAGACTATACCTCCGCTTTCAACAGTGCCTTGACTGGTAACGAAGAGAACACGAAAGTCGTCCTGCAGTTCATACAGAACAATGTACAGGAGGTAATTCAGGCGTAAGTAATTTCGTTTACATAATTTCTCTTTCAACTAGGTACTTTATATCGTTACAGCTATTAAAGTATACAGATTTATTAGTGATTCTCTCAAATTGGTATAGCTTTAGATTTATATTTTAGTTGATTTAATAATAGTCATTTGTAATTTGGGTGTACCTATGAGGCTGACATATAGGTCACCACTCACCTATGAAAGCCCCACAAAATAAATAAGATAAAATAAACTAATAACCTTAGAGCGATTTTATATATTTTGTAAGATTGTTTAAGCTCGTATCGGCATACGCACTTATACGCGCGCCAAATTTTGCGCTTCAAATAATTTTATGAACTGTAAGATTACAAGTGTAAATTACAAATTTTATTTTTAATTGCAAGCTTTTAGTTGACCGAGCGAAGCGAGGTCTCTGAGTTTACTAGAGCGATTTGAACGTAATTACTTCAAATTTAGATATAATATGTAAACCGATGGCCTCCAGCCGAAAATGGCTTAAAAAAATATAAAAATCTTTATTTCAGGGGGCTCTCATAGAAGCGAATGCGAAGAATTTTTTTTTTATTTGCGATTCATAGGTTTTCTGTGTATCATTTTAAAGACAATTTGGAACAGAGTACAACCGTATTTTTTTTTTAATTTTTTTCCTAAAATTGACGAAATGGGGGGCTTCCAAAGTGGCGATTTAATACGCTCGCTTGAAGACGCTCTCTGGGAAAATTTTCTATATATTTTCAAGTTGTACTTATTTTCTTACTTCACTTGTATCCTGTACTTGAACAACAAATACTAAAATTATATGAATATTATAAAGAAACGAGATTATTTAATTTTTAATGAGCATCAGTAAATTTCACATAGCTTCACAATAATGCTAATAGATGGCGCAGTCATTAACTATTCCATTGAACTAGGAGTTACGACTAAGATTTATCCCAAAAACAGTTTTGCGTCGACCATTATTATTGAGGTACATAATATAATAACATATTATTCAATTAAATTTATTCTTTAGTTAAATATCATTTTGTATATTTTCTATTCGCGTCGATAGATGACGATTTGTACAGATGCCCCTAACCCGTTTTCACTCGTTAGTACCTACATAATAATTCAATGTTTTCACTGACGTTCCCTAAACTTTACGGGCTACCTATGATAAGTTATGTGATGATTACTGTCAACTTCTTTATCACGATCCTGTACGGGACACCTAAAAGGACATTTGGACGGATGTTAGGACTTAGGATTGTGTTTTGGAGCTACCTACGTAAAGAGACTCCTACATAGGGGATGATTTAGGTATGTTTGGTGAAAACGGGCATAATAATAATAGTGTCAGTTTTGGTCGTCATGTATCGATTGAATGAATAATCATGGGATACCGTTACCGCGAGGTCTCAGTTCGGGGCGAACCACTAGTAGCTACATCATTAGACTCTAGATACCATCTATCATCAGAGTACTTGTTATGACGAATCAAACGAGCCCAAACTCGATGGGGTTACGTCGTTTTATTACAGAGTTCCGATAGCCATCTTCCGTCTCCATCATCAGATCAGCTCCATGTCACAATAATATTGCATTGTCATCCGATTTACACATTAATGCAAAATTTCAGCTCGATCAGAAACCGGAAAGTGGGTCTAATTCATCTTGCAAGATTTGACCCAAACAAACAAACAAATAAATAAATAAACTGGTCAAGCTAAATAAAAGCTTGTAAAAACCGATCGCGCTTATTCCTTTGTATTCGCTCGAATGGGTGGTTTTGACTGATTCGGACGAACTCGGCTCGCTCTTATCGTATCGCTTTCCTCGCTCGAAGACGCGCGTCAACGCTCTTACGAGTTCCGCGTGTGGCAAAGGGCGAGCCTATATGCACCAATACGAGCTACCAAAAACCAGCTTATACGCGCCGAAAAACGCTCATCTGAAACCGCCCTTATAACTAGTTTCATACGCTTGGATTCACTGTAAGAGATGGATAAGATAGTTTCCATCTTAGATTTCATGCTCACTTACTACCAAGTGAGATCGCAGCTAAGGTCTAAGTTATCGAATAAAAAAATTATTTGATATACAGTAAGGTGCAGTGATAGCCTAGTGATGACTTAGTGATAAGGACTGGTCTCATATTCGAGGGGACATGGGTTCGATCCCCGACAACTACCTCTGACTTTCAGAGCTATGTGCGTTTAAGCAATTAAATATCACTTGCTTCAACGGTGAAGGAAAAAACATCGTGAGGAAACCTGCACATCTGAGAGTTCTTTTCATAATGTTCTCGAATGTGTGTGAAATCCGCAAATTCGCTTTGGGCCAGCGTGGACTATAACCCTTCTCTGAGAGGAGACCTGCGCTCAGTAGTGAGCCGCTGATGGGTTGCTAATGATGACGTTGTTGTTGACATACAGTAAACAAATTAAATAAATTGGTTTTCAGGCTTAAAATGACGGCTTTTACCAATACCATTGCCAGACTGCGTACCAGTACAGATATTGATGCGGTAAGTAGTACAATAAAAATATCCTCCCGACCGATCACGGTGGCCAACCTTCTTTTTTATTAGCCACCTGCGCGGGAGATATTATAGTGCACAGGTGCGCAAACCTAGGCACACTCTCTGTTCCCTATAAATTTTATCCCTCTCTTTATTCCCCTACTCTCATAGTCCGATGGGAAGGAAATCCGTCACGATCAGAGAGAGTGCTACTAACGAAGCATAATAAGGGCCTGTTTCATCACCTTCAAGTATACTTTAACCGACAAATAAATTTGAGGTTTTGACAGATTGGCCGTACAAAAACTGTCAAAACGTCATCTATATTCATCGGTTAAAGTTTACTTGAAGGCGGTAAAACAGGCCCTTAACTGACTCTTTGAGTGAACTATTTTGCAAATGAGGATTAGCGAGTGATTGCTGTATTACCGTTACTAAGCTGGATCTTAATTAGAAATTAAATACAAAGGGTTTGAAATCATAAAATTCCACGCGAACGCGAGCGAAATCTATGTCGATAATTTTTTACTTTTGCTTCCAGTTCGAAAATTGGGCAAGGGGAACACTCGACGCTGAGGTGTACAACAATTTAACACAGAGCATCCGATCAACTCGCGAAGGGCTGCTGTGGTACGCCACAATCCAGGAAGATCTTGACGAGTACTTCGATAGCGATGATGTGGTCATTACCACCACCAGCTCCACACCAGCGCCAGTGACCAACAACGCCACCACGGTAACGGCGCCTCCGTTGGAAGAGCCGTCGACTCCTAGTATTCCTGATTCGGCGAAGACGTCAGCGTTGTCAGTTGTTGCATTGATAGTGGCAGCCACTCTTAGCTTTATTTTATAAGCGTCTTCCAAGCCTGGTCGCATGATAACAAGTAGGGTAAAACCAGGATAGTTGCCACACTTTTTGAAATTAGTCTATATTTCTTAGTAAAAAACGCAAAATACCATAATTGTAAAACGGATAAGTACTTTGGTTTATTATATTGAAATTTATGAAAGTAAAAAAGAATTATCTTCGATATTTCCAGAGTATTGGAGATTTTTGCGGACTTCTTAATTTTGGGACAACTATCCCTAGGGGTTCCCATGTATCCCTTAGGGGATAGTTGCTTATCCATAAAAATTACATTTATGGTAGATGCCCCGCAGCGAAATAGGAAAACCCCGCAAAAACTTTGATCACACTTTACCTCTATGCAATCGCACTAAGACATGCAGCACGGCCAACTTAGTGGTAGTGGTAGATTCTCTCGATAAATAAATAAATTAACTTGTGATTCTTCTGCGAAACTAGAGTAAATTACAATCGAGGCAACTATCAACTATCTTGGTTTTATACTACTGTCAGAAAAAAATGACCCGCGCGTGGGAATGCACTCTGCTACTAAATTTTTATTCGACCCTGCACACCATCATAATTTTGCAGGATCGTACATCCTTTTCTGACGACTCATGCATTAAACTGATAAATATCGACAGACAATTTATCTGATAGTATGCGCCTGAGATTTCCTAATAGTTTTAAGACAGAATTTAAATAAAGTAATTAACTACTTTTTTAATACAATATTACCTCCAAATTCTTATTCGAACTGCTGATATTACCATCGCCAAGTAACGTTCGATGTTTTGACTTTGCAATAGAAAACTTTCAGAACTCATTTTACTCCTCGGTTAAACATATTTTGATGAAATTGGTACTAATTGATAAAACCTAGCTAAAATATAGCTACCTAGCCTTACCTAGCCCTACCTGATAGCTACCTAGCCTTACCTAGCCCTACCTGATAGCTACCTAGCCTTACCTAGCCCTACCTGATAGCTACCTAGCCTTACCTTGCCCTACCTGATAGCTATCTAGCCTTACCTAGCCCTACCTGTTAGCTACCTAGCCTTACCTAGACCTACCTGATAGCTACCTAGCCTTAGCCTTACCTAGACCTACCTGATCGCTATCTAGCCTTACCTAGCCCTACCTGTTAGCTACCTAGCCTTACCTAGACCTACCTGATAGCTACCTAGCCTTACCTAGCCCTACCTGTTAGCTACCTAGCCTTACCTAGACCTACCTGATAGCTACCTAGCCTTAGCCTTACCTAGCCTTACCTGTTAGCTACCTAGCCTTACCTAGACCTACCTGATAGCTACCTAGCCTTACCTAGACCTACCTGATAGCTATCTAGCCTTACCTAGCCCTACCTGTTAGCTACCTAGCCTTACCTAGACCTACCTGAGAGCTACCTAGCCTTACCTAGCCCTACCTGTTAGCTACCTAGCCTTACCTAGACCTACCTGATAGCTACCTAGCCTTAGCCTTACCTAGCCTTACCTGTTAGCTACCTGGCCTTACCTAGACCTACCTGATAGCTACCTAGCCTTAGCCTTAACTAGTCCTACCTGATAGCTACCTAGCCTTACCTAACCTTACCTGAAAAATAGCTACCTAGGTTCGTACGAATATTTAATTGCAATCAGCTTTAAGTAGGTACAATGTGTATATGTGATCGGGGCGATATGTGCCTGTAAATAAAAATAATGTTAGTAAAAAAATCAATATTTATATATTTTGAATATTATTTAATTTAATAAAAAATGTTATTGTTGACTTGTTGGATTTTATTTGAGACTACTTGCCTCATACTCGCTAAGCATCATTTGCCGCGCACGCAATAACGCACCCACTCTCTGTTGAGGTGGATTATACGGGTCTGCCCGCAAAATTCAAATTTAATTTGGATTTTCGCAATTTGTAAACTAATACGACAAAGTAGGCTTATGGCATTCTAATTGCAACGATGGCAGCATCATCTTCACAGGTTTATATAAAAATCTTACTTGAAAGTTTCCAGTTTAAGAAATTAGTCAGAGTATCGAGTTTGACGTGAGTTACTCACAAATTAGTCGATATTCTGAATTTCTTGAACTGGACACTTTCAAGTAAAGATTTTTACAATATATACCTGTGAAGATGATACTGCCATCGTCGCAATTAGAATGCCATAAGCCTACTTTGTCGTATTAGTTTACAAATTGCGAAAAACCAAATTAAATTCGAATTTCGCGGGCAAACCCGTATAATCAACCTTTACACTTGCCGCAAGCGACTACGTATACGTTGCCTTTTAGGGTTTCGTACCCACCACGGTGCCAATAGTACCCTAATATTACCACAGAGTAAGGACAGGTCCTATACTGTGCTATTACTAAACCTCTGCTGTCCGTTCGTCTGTCTGTTAGCGGGCTGTATCTCATGAAACGGAATAAGTAGATTTATTACTTGAAATTTTCACAGAATGTGAATCTATGTTGCCGCTATAAAAATCTCCCTGGCATGGCGTAGTGGTGAGCGCTGTGGTCTTATAACTGGGAGGTTTCGGGTTCGATTCCCGGCGGGGTCAATTTGGGAATTTATAATTTCCACATTGTCTCTGGTCTGGTCTGGTGGGAGGCTTTGGCCGTGGCTAGTTACCACCCTACCGTCAAAAACATGCCGCCAAACGATTTAGCGTTCCGGCACGATGACGTGTAGAAACCGATTAGGGGTATGGGTTGAATGTTCACTGCCATACCCCTTACAAGTTAGCCCGCTACCATCTTAGACTGCATCATCACTTACCATCAGGTGAGATCGCAGTCAAGGACTATCTTGTCATCGAATAAAAAAAAAACAAACGCTACACAATATGAGAGACTCGTTTGTAGAAGTCGAGCGAGCATCGCGAGTCGGTTTCATAGTTTGTATTTTAGGCCCGCCCGACTTCAACAAACGTGGACAAACTAAAATTATTTTTATACTTTGTAGTGGCGTTAGAAGTCGGTTTTTTGAAAAGAATTTTTATTTTAAGCTTTTAAGTGTAGTATCCTATGATTGAGGAGCTAGGACCTGGAGCTCCATGATGTAGTCCATACTTGTTACCTACAATAATAATATCGTAATCGACATTTCCTAAATCTCTTTATTTTAGGTGAACAATATCTCTGCAGCATCAGGCTTGAGGAGTTGAAGGTTAAAATTTTTATGGGACCATTTCGCAAACATCCTCTGTCGATTAAAAAAAAATCACGCGAATCGGTCCAGTAATTCCGGAGAAATCGTTGGACATACATAGAAAAAAAAAAAAAAGATACCGGCCGAATTGAGAACCTCCTCCTTTTTGGAAGTCGGTTAAAAAGAAGCGCGCATGCCTAGAAGATGCTTATTTATTCTTGATATAAAAATATAAAATATAAAAATTATAGTTAGGAAGAAAAAGGGAAGTCGGAAGTACATTCCAATTTTAAGAAGACTTTTTGTGTCTATTTATTACTTTTTCCATAAAATACTACAATATATTGTATGTGTAGGTACTAATATTTTTACTAGTTTATTCGGGAAAAAAAAATATTATTATCTGCCGAAAAAATGTTAGCAGCCCTACTTCACAAGGGCTTTTCCTTTTCAGATAACTTTCTTATCACTCAATATAAAATATCAATATCAGCTATTATCATACTTATTAATTTATATCCGGTAAATCTTGTTAAGTTGGCAATGAAAACAATAACTACTTATCGAATCTAACATTTTATCTAAAGCTAGATACGTACCTATACTTTACGTAGTTTATCTTATTAGACGTAGACTTGAGCTTATCTAAAATTACTGGAATTGTATACTACCTTACTAATCATACTTAATATTAAAAATGCGAATGTGTGTTTGTTTGATGGTTTGTCCTTCTATGACGCCGCAACAGAACTACGTATCGACGTGATTTTTGGTATGGGTATGGTTGAGGACCTGGAGAGTGACATAGGCTACCTGCTATTAAAATTAAAATATAGGTAATAAATTATTTTATTAAACGTAACACATCACTAGTCGGTAATACACCAGTGGTGTCGGTCGGCCCAGTGTTGTCATTGACAATACATGGAAATTGCTTTTGTTAGGAGTGAGTATGACGTTTTGTATAAAAATACATAAGTACAACATCGCGGGGCCGTACTTTGGCCTTGGAGCTCTCCCGTGCTCCTCGATAATAGTGCAACTTATGGGGATTGAACTGTCAACCTTTCAATTTTTCAGTCCATGCCTTCAACCGTTTGGCTGGGTTAAGTGTTGAGGCTAGAATATACCTACCAACTAATTAATCTATACTAATTTTATAAAGAGGAAAGATTTTTAAGCTATTGCATAGCTTTTATCGCGGGCTTTGAACAAGGACAAACAGTTTGAGCGCGGCGACCGAATCAAGAAATTCCGTAACGAAAAAAAAAACCTAACACCGTCGTTCAGTAAGCGTTCAACATTTTAGAGGTTCTCAAGTAGCTCTATTTGGCGCAGTGGGCGAGCGGCCGCTTTCTTTGCCGTATGGCGTATGATGTCGCAGGTTCGAATCTCACTCGCAAAGTAGTGACAGTTCGCTTTTCTTGGTTATTTGTTTTTTAATTTTTTTTTTGCATAACTTTTATAATGAAAAAAAAAATATTGCATAAATATTATAATTGCATAAGTTGATAAAAAATGCTATGCAATAGCTTTACCGCGGCAGTCCCCGAGTGCCACTTAATTTTTTTTTATAATATTAACTAAATTTCTCTTATAAATTATACATAGATCCATAATGCATAGTTTTGTATTTATTCCAGAACATATAATGATCTTCTTTTTCTTGTGAGTACCGATTTTAAACTGATATTTTATATATCTTGAAATTAAGATAGCTGTCGATAAGATAAAAACGAATACATGATTATTAACGAATTAACGAATTTATGATTATTTTGTTCAGTTTTAGTGCAAGCCAGCGAGAAAATGGTAAGTTCATAGGAATCTTAAAGAAAATATATTACTATTATACATATTATTGTATTTTTTTACTTTTAGAAGTTGCATTTGCATTTAAGCAATATAAGATATCACATGCTTCAACGGTGAAGGCAAACTTCGTGAGGAAACCTGCACGCCTGAGAGTTCTCCATAGTGTTCTCAAAGGTGTGTGAAGTCTGCCTATTTGCTTTGGGCCAGCGTGGTGGGCCTTATTTAAGAGGAGACTTGCGCAGTGAGTCGTTGACAGGTTGCTGATGATGATGATGATGATGACTATTATTATTAATATTTTTAAAAAAATACGAAAGTGCTAGAGTACCTACGGTATAGAATTAGCATGAAAATAATTACATTAATGAAGGCCAGGTTTCCTCTCCAAGTTTGGGTTTACCCGAGCAAAGGCGTGTCAGTTATTTTTTATTAAAATAATAAAGATTAAAGTCTATTATCAGTGCCCTACCAGTGATAACATGGTGCTGAAACGTGGACACTGACATTGAGGCTATATCTCAAAGTTCAAGTCTATCTGTTCAAGTGCTATGGACAGAGCCATGCTCGAAACTTCTTTGGGCCTTTGCTAAAGAACTAAAGTAATCGATGTAGTTATTAGGGCTAGCACAAGCGCTGGAGTTATTAAGTCCTCGAGTGGAGACCGCATGCCAGCAAACAGAGTGTAGGGAGCCCCCCGGCTAGATATAAGTAGAGATAACATCCAGAATGTGACAGGCATCGATTGGATGCAAACGGCCGAGGATAGACAACGTTGACACTGCTTAAAAGAGGCCTATGTCCAACATGGGATGCACTCTGGCACTTTGGATGGTGATGAAAAAATATGACATCTAAAATTTTTATCTTATTTCCAGGCATTCCGCTGGTTCGCACTCATATTTGGGGCCACCCTACTCCAGGGTATATTGACCCTCAGCCCCATACCAGTACCAGGGGAAAATGAATGGGAGGAGTTTGGGAGAATGTTGCGCGACCCCGCATACCGCCTCCCCGCTACAACTAGACCAACTCATTACAATGTACTCCTGACACCTTATTTCGAGACTCTACCAGAATCTTATGAGAAACCGTTTAGCTTTGATGGAATGGCTTTCATTAAAATATTAGCTACTCAACCTAATGTTACAGAGATCGTCATGCATTGTAATGACCTGATTATTGAATCTCTGGATGTGTATTTAAATGACCTGCGACTGAATACGACTAGTGAAAATTTTGTTTGTGAGATGCCGTACAGCTTTTTGAGGATAGGATTATTTGAACCATTGGAATTGAACCAAGAGTATCAGGTTGTTGTTCTGTATAAAGGAAACTTGCAAAATAATATGCGCGGATTCTACAGGAGTTGGTATAGAGACTCAAGTGGAACAAGGTAAGACCTCATAATACAATGAAGCTACCAGCTTGGCTAACGAGATAGATTGTGGCCTAAATCCTTCATATCCGAGAGTTGAGATGAATGACAGTGAAGGATTTTATCAACATCGAGCAAGGCCTCATGCACCCGCGCCCGTAGTGGTTGCGATACACCTGTTTTAACCCCGACGCAAAAGACGGGTGTTATAAATTTGACATCGATGTTGTCTGTCTGTCTGTCTGTGTGTGTGTGTCTGTCTGTGGCATCGTAACTCTCAAACGGATGGACCGATTTCGATGCGGTTTTTTTCATTTGAAAGCCAGTTTCCTTGCGGTGGTACGTAGCTATGTTTGATCAATATCCGTTTGGTTAATATCGGAGTATCAGCTCTTTTCCAAAATGATGTAAGGCATTTTTGGCGTATGATTACTCGATTAAGTGCTTCACGCGTACCAGTATAATTTAACGATTAAACACGTAGCCCGGCCATAACATTCACACGTCGGGGGTGTTTAAAATTTTCAATTTACACTTGTATTTCAAAACTCATGACATGACAAGTTAATACGGTCATTTAGCAGCCGTGGCAAAGACCACAAACTTGGCGGTAGATGATTGATTGATGATGAAGTTTTCTATGGAGGCCGCGGGCCCGACACCGCTGCGGGCACGGGTGATAACCACTCTTACGCTTAAGCTTAGGGTCTGTCAGTCTTATGATTTTATAATTTTGCTTTGGTCTTCTTAGCAGATGCATATTCCTTCGTGATATAATTAAATTCACGTTATTGAAGTTACAAGCCACGGATTACGCAAGGGTAGTCCAAGTAGCTAACTAACCAAGTACACAAAAATGACGTTTACGAAGAGTTATGTGCAGTTTTGATAGTAAACTCTCACTTTCTCGCGATTCAATCTCACAGGAGGCCTTTGGGCTCACGTTTCTCATGAAACACGATATTTTAATCTATTCAGTGCTCATGAACTTGCCTCGTTGACACTGTAATTAACAAATTATGTAGGTACATATTTCTCTGAAACTGGTGAATTGAATTCGGTGGGGTCTTTTTTAAGTTCTAAGTTCCATCCGCTGTTCAATCAAGTACTTTTATATTCTACTTCTTTCTTCTTGTATTTTCTATGTATGTCTGTATTTTTATCTATTGTGGTGTACAAATAAAGAACTCTTTGATTTTCCGGGATAAAAAGTAGCCTTTGTCACTCTCCAGGTCCTCAACTATACCCACGCAAAAAATTCACGTTAAATAATGTGTTAAATAAGTTTGAGATGAGCGTGATGAAAAACAAAATGGCGAAAGTGACGTCACGAGTTTCTAACGAATGCGGCGATAAAACGCACCGAGCCTTTGAGTAACACATGATAGCAAATTAATTATTATTATCATTCCCGAATCTACATATAAGTCTCTTTCTGTAATAAGGAACAACCATCTCTATAGTTTTATACGTCCATAATTTATTATTGTTATCATTAATTTGCAAAATTAATTTAGTGACTTATTAATGCCTAATACCCTCAAAGCTAATACCTAATAACATTGAAAATGAGAAAATTACGAAGGCTTATGTTATATTATCTTTCAATAAAGATAATAATTATCTTTCATAGATGCATATTAAAATTATAAATGCAGTGTGTTTGTTTGTTGGTTTGTCCTTATATCACGCAATCGAGCAACAGATCGATGTGGTTTTTTGCATGGGTATTGAGGACTTCGCAGTGACATAAAAAAATCTGTGTTTTTGTCAAGTTTATACTGGAAAAATTAAATAATAAAACTTTCATATTTTGACGAAGTCGTGGGCAAAAGCAAGTTTATAATATTAGTAAGGATCATTAAATTATTGTTTATTGAAATTCCTTTTAGCATCATTTATAACAAAACTCAAGTCATAAATCTATATATATAAAAGAAAGTGGTGTTAGTTACACTATTTATAACTCAAGAACGGATGAACCGATTTGGCTGAAAATTGGTGGAGAGGTAGCTTAGAACCAGGAGACGGACATAGGATACTTTTTATCCCGTTCAACCGCGTTACCGTCAAGTCAATATAAAACGTGGTATAACAAAAACGCATCTGACATGGAATAACAAAACGCAAATGATAGTGGAATAACAAAACGTAAATGACAGCTAAACGTAATTTTGTCTTTGGTTAAGTATGGTAAAAAATTTGACAATTATAAAAAGTGTAATAAAGCATTACTGATATTATAAATGCGAAAGTGTGTTTATTTGTTGGTTTGTCCTTCAATCACGTCGCAACAGAACAGCGGATTGATGCGATTTTTTGCATGGGTATAGTAATGGATGTAGTAGTGGTTCCTCAGACCGGGAGAGCTACTTTTTATCTCGGATAATGAAAGAGTTCCCGCGGGATTTTTAAAAACTAAATCCATGCGGACGAAGTCGTGGGCATCAGCTAGTAGTGTAATATTTAAGACATCCATAGAAGAAGAGAAAATGTCTCTAAGCCTATGGTGATTGCTCTTTTGCTTTTATTAGGCGCAGTGTCGCAGTGAAGGAAAGGAAAGAAATATTATAAAGAAATTAACAGTATCAATAATTGTGTACTTGTATTTTCTGTGATTTTTGTGTGTTATTTCAATAATAAATTTACATTTCATACAATGACGAACTTAAAGTAAGTACCATAAGGTCGTCCTTGCATGACATTCGTTTAAAAGAGCAACCCTCATATCTCTCTTAGGTTACGTCTTAGAGACTTAATTTTTTCTTTTATGAACTTCTTAGGCCCACTTGCCGGATTATCCTGTTCACCCAGAGTGAACTGCTGCTTTGACAGATTTCGTATAGAGCTTCTGTCAAAATTACTAATTTATTCCTGGGTTAAGCCTAACCCGGCGTCTCTGCAAATGGGCCTTAGATATTTATTTACGAAATAAGTAACATTTCTGGCGAAAGAGAAAATTGGCAGTCATAGGGACTGCCGACAAAAGTGAAAACTAAATTTGCTAATAATTAAAAACAAATATAAAATAAAAATTAAAATAAAATAAAATAATTACATTAAACGGTAAGGAAGGCGGCAGCTTGCCGTCTGCGCTGTACAAGGTTGCTTGAGAACCTCTAGAATGTTGAACGTTTACTGAAATCTCCAGGTGACGATGGTGACGGCTCACCCAAAAAGTGCTCAACGTGCCTAAAGAAGTTTTCACTTCAAAAATATAATGACGTCACTGGTCCATACTAAAGTTTGCATTGTCCTTTTGTTCATTAGTACTTGAGTAGCGAATATGAAGTGGGTTTTTAATGTTGACAGGTGGATGGCGACAACTCAATTCCAGCCCGGACACGCGCGTCAAGCTTTTCCCTGTTACGATGAGCCAGGTTTCAAAGCGTTTTTCGATATCACTGTAGTCAGAGAGCCGGACTTCAGCCCTACGATATCCAACATGCCTATTAGTGCTAGACAAACGTAAGTCAGAACTACTTTTTGTTTTGCTGTCTCAAATCGTGATTACTGATGGGGTAATAGTCTAGTAGCTAAGTCTTCGGCTAACTCTTTGGAAGTCCATGGTTCGAATTCAAGGCACAACTCTTACTTTTCTATGTAGTGTGCGTTTGTTTTATCACACTAATATTATAAAGGCGAAAATTTGTGTGTATGTGTGTATTTGTTACTCTTTCACGCAAAAACTACTTTAAATTTGGAATGGAGATAGCTCATACCCAGGATTAACACATAGGATAAAATTTAATCTCAAATCGTCGGAATCTTTTTTTATGTATGTTTACAGATTACTCGAAGACTCCTGAACCGATTTGGAAAATTCTTTTTTTCTTTGAAAGGGTATACCTCCCAGGTGGTTCCATTTAAATTTTATCGAAATCGGTTTAGCGGTATTTAAAAAATTTGTATTGGTGGGTGTATGAAGTCAGTTTTTTAAAATGAATTTTTCATATTAAATCAAGTATATAATTTATCTACAACGGCTACGCAACGTTTTTTTTACGGCTGATGGTAAGTGACGATGCAATCCAAGATAGTAGCGGGCTAACTTGAAAGGGGTATGGTAGTGAACATTCAACCCATACCCCTGATTGGTTTCTACACGCCATCGTGCCGGAACGCTAAATTGCTTGGCGGCACGTCTTTGACGGTAGTGTGGTAACTAGCCACGGCCAAAGCCTCCCACCAGACCAGACCAGAGACAATTCAGAAATTATAAATTCCCAAATCGACCCCGCCGGGAATCGAACCCGAGACCTCCCAGTTATAAGACAACAGCGCTCACCACTGAGCCAGGGAGGTCGTCAAAATCGTTTCCAGCCAAAATCATTAAATAAATATTTCTGTTGCAGCATGCAGAGCGGCAGAATTGCCGAAACGTTCCATACAACCCCGTTGATGTCTACATACTTGATAGCTTTCATTGTCTCGCACTATAACGCAGTATCAGTAACAAATAACACTGATCGCCCGTTTGAAATCTATGCAAGGAACACTGCCGGTAGAACGGGAGATTTCGCCCTCGAAATTGGCGAAAAACTTCTACATCAGATGGAGATATATACAGAAATCCCTTATTATACTATGGCACCTAATATGAGTATGAAGCAAGCTGCCATTCCCGATTTTTCCGCTGGTGCTATGGAGAATTGGGGTCTGTTAACTTACAGGTAATAATAATTTTGTTCATTTATGTATAGATTTAGAAACATGGATTAATTAATAATTATTATTATTTTTTATTAAAGTGTTAACCTAAACTTAAGGAAATATCAGAATAAATTTTTAAACACATATTAAAAATTCCGAGGCCAGCGGGATTCGAGCCCACGTCTCTTGGGAATCGCGCCCGAGTGTGTTAATTTTTGATATGTGTTTATAAATTTATTATGGATTAATTACTATTGGAAGTTTACAAAAACAAAAAAATCTACAAAAATTAAACTGACACCAAGAAGCTGGTTTAATACTCTAAGGTATTTAACCTTAGAGTATTAAACCAGTACTTAAATACGTACCTGTTCATATAAGCTTCTATATTGACTGGCACTGATTTGAATAATTTTAAGAGCCTTATTTATGTATAACTGGCACTGATTGTGATATTTGACAGTTGTTCCATTGAAAATCTGTCAAATTGTGACTCTATTTAAAATGGTTTAAAATTAACACTTGTTTAAACGACTCCCAATTAAGAACAACAAAAACCTTAATTTATGTGAATGATAATGATCTATAATTTATATGGAACAAGTCTCATATTTAGTCACTCACTAAATATAATATTTATTCTTCAGGGAAGCCTTGATTCTATACGATCCAAGGAACACCAACCACTTCTACAAACAGCGGGTTGCGAACATTATATCACACGAAATCACCCACATGTGGTTCGGGAATTTGGTCACTTGCGCCTGGTGGGATAACCTCTGGCTGAACGAAGGATTCGCCAGATTATACCAATACTATTTAACGCATATGGTATGTTTATTCAGCATCATCATCATCATCATCAGTCTATTTACTGTATATATATATATAGCTGCTTGCGCTGATTCACTCACTGACTGACTCACTCATTCATTGATCACCTCTCCTGTAAAATTTTGTATGAATTTTTTTTAAGCTATTGCATAGCTTTTATCGCGGGTTTTGAACTAGGACAAACAGTTTGAGCGCGGCGACCGAATCACGAAATTCCGTAACGAAAATAAACCTAACACCGTCGTTCAGTAAGCGTTCAACATTTTAAAGGTTCCCAAGTAGCTCTGTTTGGCGCACTGGGCAAGCGGCCGCTTTCTTTATGGTGTCGCAGGTTCGAATCTCACTCGCGAATTAGTGACAGTGCGCTTTTCTTGTTCGTTTGTTTTCTTGTTTAATTATTTTTTTGCATAATTTTACTATGCAAAAAAAAATTGAATAAATATTATTATAACTGCATAAGTTGATAAAAAATGCTATGCAATAGCTTTACCGCGGCAGTCCCCGAGTGCCACTTAATTTTTTTTTTCATCGAAAGTTTGGTATAGAGGACAAAAATTCATTCGGCGGATGAAGTCTATGTAGTCTACTTGATGAGCAGAAAAATCGCGGTCTAGTTTTACTATAATTTTATTAACTATCATTCTAATATCATACTATCATATTAATATTATAAATGCGAAAGTGTGTTTGTTTGTTGGTTTGTACTTCAATCACGCCGCAACAGGGCTACGGATCGATGTAATTTTTTGCATGGGTATAGTTGAGGACCTGGAGAGTGACAGGCTACTTTTTATCCCGGAAAATCTAAGTTCCCGAGGGAAATCAAAAACTAAATCCACGCGGAGGAAGTCGCGGGCATCAGTATCAGAGGGTAATAATTCATAATGAATTGTTTTAAAGGTTGTACCAGAGCTTGGCTTCGATACCCGGTTTATTGTGGAGCAAGTACATCAGGCGATGTTGTCCGATTCAGTCGACACCGCGCACGCGTTAACTAACCCTGCCGTGAACGACCCTTCAAGCGTATCTAGTCATTTTTCTGTGATAACCTATGCAAGAGGAGCATCTATATTGAGAATGACCCAACACTTTCTAGGCAATGACACTTTTACCAAGGGGTTGCGAAAATATCTTAACGCAAGGTAAGAAAATTCAGGAATATAAACTAAGATAATATCATTAATTCATAATATAGATTTCAATATATATCACAATACATACACGACAATTGAATAGTGCAAACACATAATGCCTTATATTGGTATTGATTAATTATTATTTATTATCTAAACACTCACAGCACATACTCGTAAAAGTAACTTGGGGAAGCTTTGCTTGGCAATTTTTTGTATTGACTTATATTATAAAAATATATTGTTGGAAAAACTTATTTTGAAAGAAAAAACTCAAAGAAAAATTTTGATTCATTTTGGATTGTAACTTTGTATTTTGGAGTTTACTCCTTAAGAATCGATTTTAGGCGCCCGGTATGAGAAAAATTCGAGGAGTAATATCTTCTTATCAATGACCTCGTTACGTTTTTCACAACGATGCAAATTTCTACCCTAACTTTGAGTAAATAAGGTTGGTTTTCGTGCGAAAGAGCTTTCCGAGGGAAGCCGTGACCTCGTTACGTTTTTCACAACGATGCAAATTTCTACCCTAACGTTGAGTAAATAAGGTTGGTTTTCGTGCGAAAGAGCTTTCGCTTCGGGAAGCCGAGCGCGTACCGATCGGGTCCGAGCGCCGCCTAGACGCAGCGAGCGCCGCGAATGCATTACGACGTTGTAAGGAGTAAACTCCAGTCGTGCGTCGCAGCTGACACACACACTTTTTTTATTATATTATGATTACAACTAATATTTAACAGGAAATTCGATGTAGCAGAACCACACCATTTATTTGAAAACTTAGACTCAGCTGCGCTCGAAGACGGTTCCTTGGAAGGCTATGGTAACATCACTGTAGATTCGTACTTCCGGTCCTGGTCCGAAAAAGCCGGTCATCCTGTCTTAACTGTTAGAATTAACCAAAGGACTGGGGAAATGATCGTGACCCAGGTAAATAAACTATTATTTTGATCATGATTATGTACATCATGATTGTATGTATTATGGTAGCGTCCAGTTGGATACACTTTGTAATTGTAAACTTTCAAAAATTTAACTGAGGGTACATAATATTATGAACATTTTTTTTTATTCGACGACAAGATAGTCCTTGATTGCGATCTCACCTGATGGTAAGTGACGATGTAGTCTAAGATGGTAGCGGACTAACTTGGAAGGGAATGGCAGTGAAAATTCAACCCATACCCCTAAAGCCCTAATCGGTTTCTACACGTTATCGTGCCGGAACGCTAAATCGCTTGGCGGCACGTCTTTGACGGTAGGGTGTTAACTAGCCACGGCCAACGAAAGCCTCCAACCAGACCAGACCAGAGTCAATTCAGAAATTATAAATTCCCAAATTGACCCCGCCGGGATTCGAACCCGAAACCTCCCAGTATTAAGACCACAGCGCTCACCACTGCGCCAGGGAGGTCATCAAATTTGGGAATAGATAAGGACAGCAAACATAGAAAAACATTCTTAATTGAAGAAGGAGAGGGAAAAGTTTAATTGGATGAAAGCAAGGACAACGATATTGTAGACAACACGACGTAGCTAACATACATAGAATTAGAAGATATCTGTGAAGCGACAGAATTAATTTTAAGATTATTCTAGAACCGATGGGAGAGAGACCAAGGTGTTTCGCAGTTCCCAAGTCTGTGGGAAATCCCCATCACATGGACAAGGGCGAGAGCTCCTGACTTCACCGATTTAAAACCGTCACTAGTCATTACAGGAAGGACAACATCTATTAAGAGAGGTTCGCTCGGTCTTGAATGGGTAATCTTCAACAAACAAGAATCTGGTAAGTGGTTCATTCCTGCAGCTTAAGCTTCTTGGTCTTAAATTTAATCTTTCTTGTAGGTACTATCGTACCATATTAATGTAACTAAGGTCCGCTTGCAGAGACGCCGAGTTAGTTAACCCAGGAATAAATTTGTAATTTTGACAGAAGCTGTATACGCAATCTGTCAAATTTGTCCTTTTAACCCAGAGTTAGCTGCTAACTCTGGGCTAGCAGAGTTCTGCAAGTGGGCCTAAACCATTTTATAATTTCTTATCTTTGACATGCATCTCCAGTCTTTAATAGTTCCGTGATAATAATTCGTATAATCTATAATCTATTTAAATAAAAATCTCGTGTCACGATGTACGTTCGGGATCACCTCGAAAACTACTGAAACGATTTTAATCAAACTTCGTAACTATCTGTAATTTGGTCCATTTGGTTTGGTGGTGATAGGGTAGTTTTATCTTAATTATTGACATCAATAGTTGTTACTGTAAATTAAAATAAGTTAATTACACGATAGTCATATATATACAGTATGAGATTTAGGTTGCTAGGCAACCTAAATCTCATGGAACTAGAAATTACGACTTAGTCCAACCACATCATAACAGAGCAACGGATTGACTTGATTTTTTGCATGGGTATAGTATTGAGGACCTGGAGAGTGACATAGGCTACTTTTATCCCGGAAAATCAAAGAGTTCCCAAGGTAATTTAAAAGCTAAATCCACGCGGACGAAGTCGTGGGCATCAGCTAGTATTTTAATAATTATGTCACAATGAATTGTTTCACAGGTTTTTACAAAGTCAACTATGACAGCACAAATTGGGCACTTATCACAAGAGCTCTAAGAAGCGCCGAAAGAACTGTAATCCATGAACTTAATCGAGCTCAGGTATGATCATCATCATCATCATCATTATCAACCCATCATCGGCTAACTACTGAGCGAGTTCTCCTCTCAGGGAAGGGTTATAGGCCACAGTCCACCACGCTGGCCCAATGCGAATTGGCGGACTTCACACACCTTCGAGAACATTATGGAGAACTCTCAGGTTTCCTCACGATGTTTTGAAAAAATATGTTTTTAAAAAAATAATGATTCTGGACCCTAAGGTAAGGCAAATACATACAACTTTTACATCGACTAAACTGTTTAGTCGAGTTGTGTACTTTTTGTGAATTCCACACAACTAAACTATAATCAAAAGCAAATCGATAAGGCTTTTTGATTTTTTTGTCGAGCAACTATCGTGTTGATAGTTTGCGCACATTCTATGATCGCAGTACATTCCCATAAACTTATGAAACACAACTAAATAGTTGTTCAACTAAAAGTTGTATGTATGCGCCTTACCTTCTTCTTTTCAGAACCTTCTTCTTTATTATATAATAACCGTTAACAAGTTGTTCATGGATGGATACAATCCTGGATACTTTATTATTTCTTTCAAGTAGCTGCTAAGACAATAATATATTTGAGGGACTCTCTAGAAGATTACACGCTTGATATAATTTATTTTATAGAACCATGATGATCTTCATGAATCAATCCATTGGAATTATTTCAGATTGTGGACGATCTCTTCAATTTCGCTCGCGCAGGAGTTATGCGTTATGATAGAGCGTTCAACATTCTTTCATTCCTAGAGTTCGAAGATGCATACGCACCATGGATTGCCGCTATAACAGGTTTCAATTTCGCGTTGGGTAGATTAGCTCCAGACAGTGACAATTTACAAAAACTACAGGTTGTATATTTATTTAATTCCATGAATCATAACTAAGGCTGAGATCTATGGATCGTACTCTAGCTCTACCGAATACTTAAGATAGAGTTAAAATGAGACACAAATATGTCTTGATATAAATCTGTCTCGGTTGAACTCAGTTTTGAGTCTGAGCTGAGTGAGAGTTCTATCTATAGATCTTACAGTAAGATTGACAAAATTTAAAAGAGCTTGTAATGCCATTACTTCCCAATTAAAAATTCTTTTCAAATTATATATTACTTTAACTGGAGATGTGTTAAGATCAATTCTTTTAAGAAGTATGTTTATACTAATATTATAAAGAGGAAATATTTTTTTGTTTGTTTGTTTTTTGTTTGTTTGTTTTTTGTTTGTTTGTACCGAATAGGCTCTGTAACTACTGGACCGATTTGAACCATTTTTTCACCAATAGAAAGCTAAGTTATCCGGAAGTAACACAGGCTATAATTTATTTTCAAAAAAATTAGAAATCCTTAAGAAAATTGCAATAATGTGACCCAAAGTAGCAAAATTTTGCCTATAAAACGCATTATTTGGCGTATGCTGAGGAAACTATTGATGATACATAAAAATTACAATTACAAAATACATTTGTCCGTCAATCACGCTGCAACAAAGTTACGGATTGGCGTGATTTTTTGGATAGGTACAGTAGAGAACCTGGAGGGTGACATAGGCATCCCGAAATATCAAAGAGTTCCCGCGGGATTTATCCACGCGGACGAAGTCGCGGGCATCAGCTAGTGATCAATAAAGTAATGAATCAAGAATTAGAATCATACTAATATACTATACTAATAATATAAATGCGAGTGTTTTTTTTATGGTTTGTTGGTTTGTTATTTGTCCTTCAATCACGCCGCAACAGAACTACGAATCGACGTGATTTTTTGATGGGTATAGTTGAGGACCTGGAGAGTGACATAGCTTACTTTTTATCTCGAAAAACCAAAGAGTTCTCGAGGGATTGTAAAAACCAAATCCCCGCGGACAAAGTCATCAAAGTCAAGTCAAGTCAAGTCAGCGGACAAAGTCGGACATCAGCTAGTAATTAATAATATCTTGTACCCGCAGAATGAAGCTATAAAACTAAGCGTAGCTGTGACCAACCGCCTGGGCTACGCAGAAGTAGACGGAGAGAGCTTTATGGATGGATTGCTTCGTATGCATGTCCTGACTTTCCTCTGCAATATTGGTCATCCTCAATGTATGGCCGCTGCAAAAGAAAATTTCGCCAGGTGGAGAAGTGGTGAACAGTAAGTTATCAATGCAGCTATAAATATTTGTGAACAATTAGTATCAAACTACATTATTTTAACGTCAAACTATAGCTAATTTGATTCTGATATGAACCACAGTAAAATAATGTGGTTGGATATATAACTTTCATAGTTCGAAGAGCTGATGGTCGTTGGGGTCCCAAGGTGCTGGAGTGGCGACCCCGCACCGGGTGGACCGACGACATCAAGCGAGTCGCAGGGAGCCACTGGATTCAGGCGGCGCAAGACCGAGACCTGTGGAAGTCCATGCGAGACCTTTGTCCAGCAGTGGACGTCTATCGGTTGATAAATAAAAAGAAGATATAACTTTCAATTCAATATCCAACTTTTACATGTAATGCCAAAATATTATATTATATAAGTATTTTTTAATAGATTTTGCTAGGTCTCCTTCTAAAGTCCTAATCAACTACCTACATTAAACTTTGTGTATTTTTCAGTATTCCTCCCAATATGCGTCCTTGGGTATACTGCAGCGGTCTTAGACAAGGCACAGCGGACGATTTCAATTACTTCTGGAGTCGGTATGATGAAGAAGACCTAGCTAGTGAGATAGTGGTCATGATAAACGCAGCTGGCTGCACAAGTGATCAGGCCAGTTTGGAAAAGTTCTTAGATGCAATTGTTTCTGGAAATGATGTAGTGAGACCTCAAGATTGGAGTGCTGCCTGGAGTTCAGCAGCGTCAGGCAATGCTGCCAACCCGATGAGAATGTTTGAATGGCTGACACGAAATCTTGATCAAGTTATAGAAGGGTAAATGGAGACTTTTATTTAAAAAATCTTTGTATAAAATATTGATATATTTGGGTGCATCCAGATTATATAACGACTACTATAACTGTAGGAAGAGTGACAGTTTAAAACATGGTAATCTAAAGGCATCTAGTTTTGTTTATACAAGCACATCGAATTATGGGATAAAAAATATTTTTAGCCGAAAATAAATGACACTGAAAAAACTAAGTTCCTACAATGTAAAAAAAATTGGTTGTCTGTAAAGTCGGTTAACGGACGATTGTTTTACGTGATAGCGTCATAAACATTGATGAAAAATTGCATACTTTTATGAATTGAATTGAATTATTCATAGTTTTTATTGATAGTTATTATCACTGAATTATCATTATTTTTTATAATACAAAGAAGGAGTTAATTGAAAATTACAATTTTCTCTAGTCACAAGCCAACGCTTGGGCCGATCGTGCCTCTCTATCGCTTGTTCCGCGCTCTCGCTTGCACGCGCAGACTCAGGCGAACGTGACACTTTTTCGTGCGTGCAGCCGGTGTTCATCTATTTATAAGACGTTATCACGTCAATACGTTGTCCTTAAGTATTCAATAAAGTATCGCTTTCATATTTTCTTGTTTCAGAGTTGATAGTGCTGCTACACCAATAAGTAACATTGCATCTCGGTTTAGAAATGAGCAGGAGTTGAACCAGGTCAGATTTTATTAATTGCTTAATGATATGACAGTCATTGATTTCAATTTCGCAAATAATATTTATTTCTCAATTTAATTCTCGATGAGTTAAGAAGATACCATCAATAATATTTTTTTTGTTTTGTTTACAGCTTTCTATGTGGCTTGAGCAAAATCGTGCACTCCTTGGATCTGCATATACGACTGGAATAAATGGAATAGCCGCTACAAGGAATAATTTTGCATGGACATCGCGCCGTGTGCGTGAATTCATAACATACTTTGAAACTGGTTATGTTGAAGATGTAATTTCCGATATCGACGACGGCAATAACGGCGATGACGGCGGCGATGGAGGTGACGTTGGTGAAGGTGGAGATGGTGGTAGTGGAGACGATGGTGGCAGTGGAGACGATGGTGGTTCTGATGGAGCAAGCATGGCAACATTGAGCATTATGACCCTTATTGCAACAAATATTGCAATCTTGTTGACGTAATTTTTAAGTGTAAATATAACTACACATAGAAACTTGATTATCCGGCCCTCAGTTATACGGATTCGCGATTATCCGGACTACCAACCGCAACCAATCTTCTGACTGACTAAATGATCTATCAACGCACAGCCTAAGCCACTGAAGCTGCCTGCCTGAAGCTAGAAAATTGAAATTTTACGCAAGCACTAAAAAGGATTTTTTGAAATCCCACCCCCAAGGGGTTTAAATGGGGGTTCAAAGTTTGTATGAAAGTTCGTCATTTTTCAAGTTA
This sequence comes from Oeneis ivallda, assembly GCA_029955525.1. NCBI lineage: Eukaryota > Metazoa > Arthropoda > Insecta > Lepidoptera > Nymphalidae > Oeneis > Oeneis ivallda. The sequence goes on along the minus strand of JARPMR010000012.1, from coordinate 3,954,826 downwards.
TACCCATGAAACTCGGTATTTGGGCCTTAAAATAAAAATAAAGATTCATGTTTCACAATTTTTGAAAATTCTACCCCCAAAGGGGTTAAATAGGGGTTGAATGTTGGTACGATAGTCTTTCATTTTTCAAGTTATACCCATGAAACTTGGCATTTGGGCCTTAAAATAAAAATAAAGAATCACGTGTTTCACAATTTTTGAAAATTCTACCCCCAAAGGGGTTAAATAGGGGTTGAATGTTTGTACGATAGATCTTTCATTGTTCAAGTTATATCCACGAAACTTGGTATTTTTGGCTCTTGATTAAAAATAGAGAAGTACGTATGTATTTTATATTTTTTCAAAATTCTACCCCCGAAGCGGTAAAATAGAGGTTGATAGTTTGTATGAAATTTCGTCATTTTTTAAGTTTCATCTATGAAACTTTGTACTTGGGGTTTCAATTAAAAACAAAGTACGACTTTCACAGTTTTTGAAAATTCTACCCCCAAAAGGGGTTAAATACTGGTTGAATGTTTGTATAGACCTTCATTTTTCAAGTTATATTTATGATACTTGGTGTTTTTGCTCTTGATTAAAAATAAAGAAGTACCTACGTACCTATTTTACCTGTTGGAAAATGTAGCTATCTCTTAATAATTTCTCAATAAACATTGATTTTCGTGGATATGTAGTGTATGGTGTTTTTAAAAACATAACATTATGTATGTACTACATATGCACGAAACCCGCTTTTCTTCATACATTCGATTATCCGGATTTTCGATTATCCGAATCCCTAACGACAACAATTAGTCCGGTTAATCGAGTTTCCACTGCATTTGTATTTTTGATAATAAATGTTGATAAAAATTTGTTTTTGTTTAACTTTCCATTTAGTGATTTTAATTAATCAAGAATTTTAATAGCATATTGTAAAGAAAATAAATGAAATACAAAGGACAGCAGCTAATGTTGCACTTGAGTCTTGGTTCGATTCTGGCTAGATCAATCAGTTAACTTGCATTTAGCCTAGGTCTAGTTTGATGACAGGCTTTGGCCGTAGCTAGTTACCAACCTACCGGCAAAGTCATGTCGCCAAGTGATTTAGTATTGCGGTATATAGAACCGATTAGGAATATGGATTTATTAAAACTGCCTACAAACCTAACCTTCTTAGTTAGCCGACTTTCATCTCAGAGAGCATCGATATTTAACAACACGGGAAAACACCATCGAGGGCTGACTTGACAACAGAAGAGAAAACCTTTGGTAAAATTATATTATTTTCTTCTTTAACCATAGATGTTATTCCCTAGCTGAATCTGCTTCCCAAATCAATTATTCAACTTATCATACAAGTAGGCCTTCATGAAGTAAATGCTTTCGAATTGAAATACCTATACATTTATGTGATTCTAGTACCTAAAAACTCTTCAAAGTAAGAGTTTATCTGCAAAGGTATGATAGATTGCACCAATTACACCATTAGTGATAATAATCTATACTTCTATACTAATATTCTAAAGAGGAAAGATTTTTTGTTTGTTTGTACCGATTAGGCTCTGTAACTACTTTACCGATTTTAACCATTTATTCACCAATAGAAAGCTAAGTTATCGGGAAGTAACATAGGCTATAATTTATTTTAATAAAAATTAGAGATCCTTAAGAAAATTGCAATAATGTAACCCAAAGTAGCAAAATATTGCCTATAAAGTGCATTATTTGGCGTGTACTGAGAAAACTATTGATGATGCATAAAAATTATGTACTACATGATTAAAGTACTCATTATTTCCTACAAAAAAGTCCCGGAGGGAATATATCTGACTATCGTATTTAAATCACAATAGTAGCTTTTGTGTTCTAAAATTTAAATAGATCGTCTTTATTATCGTAGTATTTATTTTTTATTTCTTACAAATACATATTATAAATGCGAAGGTGTGTTTCTATGTTGGTTTGTTGGTTTGTCCGTCAATCACGCTGCAACAAAGCTACAGATTGACGTGATTTTTTGGATAGGTACAGTTGATAACCTGGAGGGTGACATGGGCATCCCAGAAATCAAAAATTTCCCGCGGGATATTAAAAACTAAATCCACGCGGACGAAGTCGTGGGCATCAGCTAGTAGATCATAAAAAACTAATATAATATATTATGTTTTAGATAATTTTATTACAATTAATCTTCTAGAGGTACTGGAGAGATAAAAATCTGATTAGAGATTAAAAATTGTATGACGAAAAACTTAATGAGTATTAGTTGGCCAATTGGTACCATCGCGTCGTGACCACAATGGGTAAGTTAACAAACAAATCATTAAATTTAACCTAAAAGCACTGAAAGTTACACACACACTAAATACTACTTAGAAATAAAAATAAAAATCGAAATAGTAAAATCGGTGCTGTATTATGTTAAGGAACTTTTATTCCTAGCGCATCCCATAACAACGACGTTTATTCTCATCCCAATATTAAACAATCAAAATTAATAAAATTTGCTGACACGCTCTTGAATGTAATAGCTTCCAGGTCACATAAGCTCAAGTTTTACTTAAAAAGTTTATACAGTCACAGGTCTGAGATTTCAAGAAGTTTGTACACAAAATACTCTAGAGTGTGAGGGGTAACTTCTCTTAAAAGGTAGACTGCTAATTTGTCACGTTTACTAAGTTAAGTACTTAACAATTTAATTTTTTTAGGGCTCAATATGAAGGTCACGATTTTATTGTTCCTCTTCGGTGGCTTAGTTCATGCTGAGCCTGGGGGTATTCCACCAGACTTTGATTTCATTGGCTACACGACCAATATAGATACACCTAAATACAGATTGAAGGACAACGTGCAGCCAACAAATTTCATTGTAGACCTTGATGTTTATTTGTCTGAGTCCAGATTCAACGGTGTGGTTCAAATTGAGGTCGAGGTAGGTCAATATTTAAAACATTACAAAACCTTTTCTTTTACTTGTCATTGTTAGGGCGTTGTCAACTCAGGAAATCGGTAAAAACTATAATACTATGTTTATGGTAAAAACGGAGATTTTATAGCAGTGAATCCATAGATTTAGGGTTGGTAGTCGCTTCGCACACTACTAGATACCGTCGGCGTACTAGTGTTTTTTTTTTATAAAGTACTAGCTGATGCCCGCGACTTCGTCCGCATGGATTTAGTTTTTAAAACTCCCGCGGGAACTCTTTCATTATGCGAGATAAAAAGTAGCTCTCCCGGTCTGAGGAACAACTACTACATCCATTACTATACCCATGCAAAAAATCGCATCAATCCGCTGTTCTGTTTTTTTTTTAAAGTATCCTATGTCCGTCTCCTGGTTCTAAGCTACCTCTCCACGAATTTTCAGCCAAATCAGTTCATCCGTTCTTGAGTTATAAATAGTGTAACTAACACCACTTTCTTTTATCGACCGAGCGAAGCGAAGGTCTCTGAGTTTACTAGAGCGATTTGCACTTGTCCGTCCGTCCGTCTGTCACAGCCTTATAACTTCTGAATTACTGAACGTAATTACTTCAATTTTAGATATGATATGTAAACCGATGGCCTCCAGCCGAAAATGGCTTAAAAAGTTATAAAAATCTTTATTTCAGGGGGGCTCCCATACGAAATGGGGGGCTTTCAAAGTCATTGTATTCGAGGCTAGATTTCTAAAACCACTTTGTTTTAAAACTTGAAACTTAAACATAATTTGAGTTGTATTCTGTACTTGAACACCAAATACTAAGATTAGATAAATATTATAAAGAAACGAAATTATTTGAGTTTTAACGGGCATCATTGTTTTTAACAAAACTTCACTATACTGTTACTAGATGGCGCTGTCTTTAATATTGTAAATATGCATCCCATCCACGAAAGCAGATGACGATTGACGTCATCAGATTCGGCGCGTTTTAATTACAATATAATATAGTTAAAACTACCTTATGGGAATTATGGGATACCGCGAGGTCTCAGTTCGGGGCGAACCACTAGTATATAGATATCAGCCAAGTTGAAGTTGACTTATATCCTCCTATCCCATCCAAATAAGCGGCAAGCTTGTGTTAGGGGTGGGTACGACAATAGTGCAACGGGTGGGATTCGAACCTGCGACCTTTCAGTTTTCAGTCGCAACTTTAACCGTTGGGCTGACAATTCATAGTAGGTACGCCTGAACTGGCGTACCCACATAGTCTCGTAGCAACCAATGTTTAACGTTTTCAAACAAACCATGGAATTACGTTGCCACATTTAAGGAGTTATTGTTTGTAGGAAGGGCGGTATCTAGTAGCGAATAAGCTGCCGATCCTAAATCTATGTCTAAAACATTACAAAATCTTTTCTTTTACTTGTCATTGTTAGGGCGCTATCAACTCAGGAAATCGGTAAAAACTAGTAAGGAATACCTACTAAGTTTATGTTATGGTAAAAACAGGGATTTAGTAAATCTATCAAACTGTGGCATATAAAATTTATTTAAAAAAATATGTCATTCTTAAGACATTTATGAAGCGATTGTTTGATCTCAAACTATGATTTAAATTTATTAGATGCAAAAAAAATTCAAACATACCACCTTAAATATATTTCAACTTTAAATTAGCTTTTTTCCTTACCTACCTATCGCAAATTATAATTCATGTCAAGCGACCCATACAACGAAGTTTGATTCCTACAAGCTTTTAGTAGCTGGATATCATCTAGGACCAGAGTACGTCGTTTCTTTACTCTGTTCCTATGACCACCTTCCAGTTCCATCATCAGATCAGACCCTGGTAGCCATCTAAAAACGAAATACTCGTCAAGACGAATCAAACGAGCCGAAACTCGATGGGGTTGCGTCGTTTCATTACAGAGTTCCTATGACCACCTTCCAGCTCCATCTTCAGACCCTGGTTACCATTGAAAGACAAACTACTCGTCAAGACGATTCAAACGAGCCCAAAATCGATGAGGTTGTGTCGTTTCATTGCGAAGTTCCTATGGCCACCTTCCAGCTCCATAATCAGATCAGCGCCATGTCATCCTAATATTGAATTGTCACGCGATTTACACATGTACGCAAAATTTCAGCTCAATCGGTAACTCAAAGTGGATCAAATTTAATTTGCAAGATTTGATGACAAACATCGGGACAGGTGAAACTAAATAAACGCTTGCAAAAATGGTAACCCTGTATGAGCTGATTTGCCGTAAACGTTACATGAATTAACAACTCATTATTAGATTATTTATCATTTAAATCAAAGGAATTTGCCAATAAAGCAATTAATTAATATGTTGTTGACAAATCGTCTTTATTGTAGATTAATTTAGATTTAGAAATTATCAGCAACCGTTTGTTCTAATTACATTAATTAATGCATGGATTCTCAAAAACCGTATATAGGTTATAGGGTATTGAAAACCAGTTATACCCATTATAATATTTTTTAAGAACGTTATCTAACTAAAGTATTTATCAATTAATTTATTGTATGCTAAAGCGTGCTGATATGGTGAAGATTACGATAATGATTATTAAATGTGCTGAAATATTGATAATAGTAGTGATAATCTAAAGATAATAAAGAAATATTGACGAAACCGGTTAACCATGACGGCTTGACCTTGCCCAGATAAGTTAAATATCATTCGTTGATAGGATGTAAGATGTTTATCCTGATATATTTAGATTCTATTCTAATTCATGGAAATAATATTATCTTAGAATCATTATGTGTCATGCAGCTTTTTCTTCTATCATACCAATAGTAATGGTACCTAACTTTATTTTCTACTACCATCTAGCCAGACGTTAATAGGTACCTAATAAGTAATCACTTCTACTTAAGATTACCTAAATTTTAGGTTTATGTTACAGTCCACTATGTATCCTTAGTTTAAGCTGTACATTATTTTCTTCGAATTGCATAATCAGGTCAAATTGAAATGCAACTGAAACGACTTGTTTGAAGGCTCGAGCTCGTCTAATTAGCCAGTGCTCCAAGCGGACACTTTGGGAAGTAAAAATTAGAGTACTCAATGAACGACTGTCAAACGAGGGGCGTTAGATTCACTTTATTCCATTAAAGAGTTTCGATACTCGAAATCAATGAAATTAGTTGAGAGAATCAATCGTTTGACGAAGGCCTTGACAGTTGATGTAAAGTTAAATTCGTCACCTCTTTCACACCACTCAGTTTTTGATTAAGTACCTCAGAAACCAACTCAGTTAAACTTAAGCCTAACATAATAATAGGTCTTGATACCTATGAAATTGCCGTTTTGTATGCAATAAGTGAAAGTACTTATTTTTTCAAACTTTTTTATTTCTGTTATTCGAAGTAATCACCCATGCAATCGACGCATTTTTGCCAACGCATTGGCAGTTTATTGATGCCCTTCTTGTAAAAATCAGCTGGACGGGAGGCAACAAACTCTTCAAAGGCATTTTGTACTGCCTCTCGGGAATTGAATTTTTTACCCACTAAAAAGTTGTCTAAATTTTGGAAAAAGTAATAGTCGGTAGGTGCAAGGTCTGGTGAGTATGGTGGATGAGGGAGAGCTTCCAACCCCAGCTCTTGCAGCTTGGAGACTGTCTGTTGCGCAGTATGGGGTCGCGCGTTGTCGTGAAGGAGCAGTGCGGTCGACCGATTGACCAAATCTGGTTGCAGATGTGCAAGCTTCTCCATCATTCTCTCCAGTTCTTCACAGTACACATCTGCAATAATGCTCATGCCGTTTTGTAAAAAGCTGTGGTGAATCACACCCGCACTAGACCACCAAACAGTGACCATCACCTTTTTAGGGGTCATTTTTGGTTTAGGGCATTGCTTTGGTGCTGAACCAGGGTCTAACCAACTTGCTGAGCGCTTTCGATTGTCGAAGAGAATCCATTTTTCGTCGCACGTAATAATTCGTTTCAAAATTCCTTCATTTCTTTGCCTGTTGAGCAGCGCAAGGCAGGTCTCGACGCGTACGTTGCGCTGGCGATCGTTAAGGTCGTGGGGCACCCATCTATCAAGCTTTTTTACCTTGCCAATTTGTCGCAAATGGATCAATATTGTTTTGATGCTTACATCAAAAGCTGCTGCTAGCTCAGCTATGCATTCTACAGATTGAGTTTCGTCAGCTTCCACAATCGCCTTTAATTCATTATTGTTAACCAAAGTCTCCGGACGACCACGAGCTTCATTTTTCAAGTCAAAATTTCCAGAACGGAACCGGGAAAACCAATAACGGGTTGTGCGATCGTTTGTACAGTTCTCTCCATAAACGTTTTTGATGTTACGGGCCGTTTGTGTCGCGTTGGTGCCACGACGGAACTCATATTCCATAATTACACGAATTTTTAAAGTATCCATTATGACGAAAAATGTTCAAATGTAATGAAAATACAACGCTAATCAAAAAACAAAAGACTGAGTTTGTAAATAGAATGTCATGGTTTTAAAACAAAATTAATTTGAATTTAGAATACAGAGCCATTACAAACTTTTTTTTTATTTGAAATGACCAGTACTGAAGAAAGGCAATTTCATAGGTAAAGACCTAATAATATATTATTATCATTTTGTATTTCAGACAAAAGAAAATCTTACTCAGATTGTTATTCACCAAAACGTAGTTTCTGTGAGCGCAGTAACTGTGTTGGATGCCGACAGTAATCGGCCGGTAACCCCGCAGAGTCCAAATCCTTTTGAAACAGATGACTACTATGAAATATTGAAAATTAACTTCGCATCCACCATAAGTCCTGGCCGTTATATTATAACGATTACGTATACAGGGCGTATCAACGAAAATCCTGTCGACCGTGGATTCTATAAAGGCTTTTATTACTCAGGCAATACGCGCCGGTAAGAATATTTTAGCTAATTGTTACTATTTTTTTTATATTTCACCTGTTAGCCTACATCAACATAGGCGCATGTATATGAACCTTACGTACAAAAACCAGCGTACTGCCGTGACTGATGAGCACACACTATCTTGCTACTAAACAAGGAAGCTCTTGAAGTATTTTCGAACTCCAAAAAAAAATTCAAATTTATTTATTTCACGTAGGCCAACCTGTGGCTCTGACTCAACCACCACCGGTTCGGAGAGCAGATTCTACCGAGTACTTCTGAAGTGTTCGCGAAAATATTGTTCACAATTAGAATGTGTCAAAAATTATAAATATAGATGGTAGACTCATCGACGATTCAAAAGCACTTGTAAAAAAGTTTATTTGAATAAAAAACATTTCTATTCTATTCTATTCTATTCTATTCTATTCTAAATTGGTAGCTCTTAAAACCACTTAAAGTCTGCAACTCACTCTGCATGTCCACACTTTGGTTTAAAGACCAAAGAAAAGTATAGTTACTTTTCTTGCCCTTGCGTAGATGTGAATATCCCCTTACTTTTTGTCTTGTTGAAGTTTCTTAATTATTTGTTTCATTTGCAGCGAGTATGCCACAACACAGTTTCAGCCCTACCATGCAAGGAAAGCTTTCCCATGTTTCGACGAACCTCAATTTAAATGTCCCTTCACGATTTCTATCACACGTGACTCGTCCCTTGGTCCCACTTTTTCCAACATGGCCATCGCAAAAACAGAAGAGTAAGTAAAACATAATAACATATCTTTCAAACTTACTTTGGAATGATAATAATAGGTATTTAGACCAAGAAATTAATTTAATAGAAATAATGTAGGTAAATAGTAATTAATCAATATCTTCGATGACAGCACAACATTTTTGCATTTAAAAAATACTTTTCTTTTTTTTTAATTTTTCAGCTTTTTAATTAACGCATGCCAAGCTTATTTTTTTCTAAGTTAAGTTTAACTATCAAAGCTACTAATAGTTAAGTTAAGTTTAAGCCTAAACTTAACTATTAGTTAAGTTTAAGGTAAGTTTTAACTATCAAATTCACATAAAAAGTTGTCATCACACATGAAGGGGCTTTCAATGTTATTGGCTCCCGGAACTAAACTGATGGTAAATTATTTTTTCAGAGTAGCACCAGGCCGTATTCGTGAGACCTTTTTAAGAACTCCAGTCATTTCTTCTTACCTTATTGCTTTCCACGTAAGCGATTTTGAAGCAACCAACACTACCGCGACTGACGGCAAGCCTTTCCAAATAATTTCCCGTCCAGGTGTTACAAATCAGCACGGCTATGCTGCAGATATGGGAAAAAAGATAACCGATGGAATGGATGAATATTTTGATGTAAAGTATTATGAAATGGGTCAAGGACAACCCATGAAAAATGATCATATTGCGTTGCCCGATTTTCCATCCGGTGCTATGGAAAATTGGGGAATGGTGAACTACAGGTATGTACCTACTAATATTATGAATGCGAAAGTGTGTTTGTTGGTTTGTTCTTCAATCACGCCTCAACAGAGCTACGGATCGACGTGATTTTCGCATGGGTATAGTTGAGGACCTGGAGAGCGACATAGGCTACATTTTGTCCCGGAAAATCAATGAGTTCCCGAGGGATTTTAACAACTAAATAGACGCGACGAAGTCGCGGGCATCAGCTAGTAGTCAATAGGACGAATAGTCCGAATTTAAGATAGCAAGAGCAATTGCAATGATAAGATAGCATTAATAATTTACCTAAATTATTTAGTATAAAAATCTGATATATATTCATTATTTTTAATATACGTGTATAAGCTATGATAATAAAATTAATTAAAATGAGTGGAAAAATGCCAAATAGCTTTTTTCTCTGATGCACGAGACTTTCATGCAAATCTCTTCGTCAGGCTTAAATAATACCTAATGCCTCGTTGGTAATGATTTTTATGTACTTTTAGTATCATAATTTCACGGACTCAATTTTTTATACCAAGTAGGCATGAACAAATAAGAACAGCTTTTTCTTGTTACTAAACCTATATATTTTCGAAAAAAACACTGTCACTTTTTTATGTATTTTTTTTGGGGGGTTTTTACCAATTGGCATGTCAACCCAATCGATACAATCATACATAAAAAAATTATCTAAAATTCTACCCTGGCAATAAACTTATCTTAATGCTAACTTAACTTCAAAGATCAGCGTCACTTAATTTACCTGCCTTTTTAACAAGCTTGAATACTCCAATACAATTCTTCTAATACAATTACTTATTACATATTATTCTAATATTTCTTCAAATTATTCTAATACATTATTTGAAATAGTATCCATGAGCTAATCACAGACACTTTCCAATAACTGCCCCCAATTCCCTAGCTATTGGAGTGGGTACAACAATTTGCAACGAGTGGTGTGGAAGCCTTTCTAATTTTATTCTGTTCCTTGGTCCTGGTTCTTTCCTTTTAAAGCAAATTAATAAGTTTCTTCGTAACTCTTTCAGAGAAGCTTACTTGCTCTACGATGACAACCACACCAATATTTTGGACCAAATCTTCATGGCCACGATTATTGCTCACGAGCTGGCACATAAATGGTTTGGCAATTTGGTGACATGTTTCTGGTGGAGCAATCTATGGCTCAATGAGTCATTTGCGAGTTACTTTGAGCACTTCGGCGCACACATGGTAAAATGCTTAATTATACGGATTTCTTTCTGCTTTAATCCAGCACTAATACAGTATCAGTTATTTTATCTTCTGCTGAAGTAAAAGTGTAGTTAGCTATCGTATATACTTTTCAAATCGGCCCTCAGACAATGTCTGAGGTTGAGGTCAAATCGTGATTTACAATCATGACTTTATCCAAAACTTAATTTCTATATTAAATAGGTGTGTCACTTACGGACATTGAATATGAAAATTAAGTAATTTTAACAAAAGATAGAATTGACGTCTTCATAGTTAGCGTTAAGTTCAAAAATTACACAATCATCATTATACAAAAATGATAAGTCGAAAAGTTTAACTAAATGAAGAAAACATTTAAAAAACTATGGTTTTCTAATTTTAAGCTATTGCATAGCTTTTATCGCGTGCTTTGAACTATGACAAAAAGTTTGAGCGCGGCGACCGAATCAAGAAATTCCGTAACGAAAATAAACCTAACACCGTCGTTCAGTAAGCGTTCAACATTTTAGAGGTTCACAAGTAGCTCTGTTTGGCGCAGTGGGCGAGCGGCCGCTTTCTTTACCGTATGGTGTATGATGTCGCAGGTTCGAATCTCACTCGCGAAGTAGTGACAGTGCGCTTTTCTTGTTTGTTTGTGTTTTAACTTTTTTTGCATAATTTTTATTATGCAAAAAAAATGCATAAATATTATAATTGCAAAAGTTGATAAAAAATGCTACGCAATAGCTTTACCGCGGCAGTCCCCAAGTGCCACTTAATTTTTAAAAATATTTATCTTAATATATAGCCTATCTACATGTTTTCATAACAAACAATTCTTTCAGGCTGATCCATCTTTGGAACTGGATGACCGCTTCATTCTAAATCAAGTCCAAAGAGCTTTAGGTGCTGACGCTAGTCCAAGCATTGCTGCAATGAACTGGTCGGACGTCGCCGACAATCCCTCAATCTCATCACACTTTAGTACCACAAGTTACGTCAAAGGAGCTTCTGTTTTGAGAACTATTGAACATTTGGTTGGTTACACGACTTTCAGAAATGCTTTAAGATATTACTTGAAAGATAAGTGAGTATTTATATCAAAGAATTTCAGATTACTTACATATTAAGGACTAGATGATGCCCGCAACTTCGTCCGCTTGGATTAAGGTTTTTAATTCCCAGGGGAGCTCTTTAAATTTACGGGTTAAAGTGTAGCCTATGTGCTAATCCTGATAATAGTTTATATCAGGATTAGCACATCCATTCCATCCCCATTCTATCTCCATTCCTAATTTCAGCTAAATCGGTTTATTCGTTGTAGCGTTAAAGAGCAACAAACATCCATCCATCCTAACAAACTTTCGTATTAATTATAATATTAAGTAGGATTTAGTAGGAAGGATATTTTAAAGCAAATCTTAAGTATATTTCAAATTATAAAGTCTTCAAAAACATTTATATAGGTATAAACAAAAAGGGTAAATGAGATTTTAGCCGCAAACAGATGCTTAAGATAATAAACAAATAAAATAAGACGAGATTATCAAAATAGATGAAACCTTATGAAAGAGAAAATAAAAATGTAGATTTTAATATAAAGATTTATTAAGTCGAAATTATTACAAAATAGATGAAAAGTGTTTTGTAAGCAATTAACATTATCTTCAGCTGCCCACAAGATAGTGAAGTAGTTTTTAATTTATTGTTAAAGGGACTTTCCCTTTGATAATATAAAAAATATTTCACTCTTGTGGACATCTGTATACAAAATCAATTGCCATTTGCTTGCATACAACTTTTCAGTTCAGTTCAGCAGACCAATTACATTACAATAATTGGTAGATCAATACCGTAATTAAAAACAAAATGATTCAATTTCAGTGCCTACGGAATTGGTTATCCAGTAGATATGTACAACGCGCTAAGGAAAGCAGTCGCTGAAGATGCCACGTTCCAAACAACTTATCCCAATGTAGACATTGGAGTTGTACTTGATAGCTGGATACAGAATCCTGGGTCACCAGTCCTAAACGTTGATGTTAATATGGCAACTGGTCTGATCAGTATATCTCAGGTAAAACTTTAAGATTCGAAGAGATTCGTAGATTAGATCCAGAGTTACCGACATAGTCACAAAGTTGAGGTGGCAAAGGGTGGGGCATATAGCTCGAAAAACTGATGGGCGGTGGGTCCCCAAGGTGCTGGAATGGCACCAGAAAGTGCAAACGCTTGATTTAGGTACCAGAGGATCGTGATCTCTGGCGATCATTTCAAGAAAATTATGTCCAGCAGAGAACGTCTATCGATTAAGATGATGATGTTGATGAAATCATTAAGTGTTACGTCAATGCAAAGAGTAACCATGTTACTATAAAGAGTCTGATATTCTGCAAAATGGCATCCATTGAACTGGAGTAAGTTAATTACATCACAGCGTTTGCTAGCGCAAAAATAAAAATCTCTCCTGAACTTTTAGTTGGTGATTGCATGTTTTAATTTTCTTCCGAGATTTTTCTATCACAAAATTTACCTATTATATTATTATTCCTAAACCAGGAACGTTTCCAACTGTCTGGAACGCCCCCTAATCATCTTTGGCATATCCCAATCACTTGGACATATGGAGGTAGCGTCAACTTCAACAATTTAAAACCAACTATGGTCATGTCTACTAGAAATGCAACCATTCAAAACGTCGCTGGCCATAATTGGGTTGTTTTTAACCTTCAACAGTCTGGTGAGTACGTTCAAAACAATACTATGATTGACTAGTGACAGGAAAAGTTTAAATCCAGTGGTTTTGGAAACTTGTTTGGAAGAAATGTTCCTCGAGTACCGTGAAGGTGCATTTAGGAGGATTTTTTTTTGAAATTACATTACAAAGTATTCTCGGTAGGATGCAGTTCTTTTTATGATTTATCATGAATTTATAGAAAATAGTTGAGAAGTTACAAACATAGAAGTTACGCACATTTCGGATATATATTAATATACAAACAGATATTAATATAGCTATTTATGCAACTGCATCGTAATGAGGGTCATTTTAATTCGAGTGCTGTTTTTTGATACGAAGCTTGCCGAGTATCAAAATAGGATAGTACGAGAATTAAAATGACTAATTACGTTCAGTTGCATATAAGATTTTATCTACGACAAGAAAAATAAAATCATTAACAAAATACGCCGTAGGCTCAATAAAGTAACAAAAAGTAACTCCGTAGGCCGCCACCAGCCGCCTGTGGCGCCTCTGTCGTATGAACGGTACAAAAGTGCCAGAACTCAGAGCCTTAACTTTAGGTATCCTATTTTAAGAAGATAACCATTTCGATTCAGCTCCCATACAACGAGCTGCATCGAAATGAGAAGCAAAACCGAAAGAGGAACCCTCGATTTCGATTCAGCTTTCAAATTCGAAATTGGAACTTTTCGATGTTGGAGTAGATAAAACATTTTTTGCTTTTAGGCTTATATCGAGTTAACTATGATGACCACAACTGGGAAATGATCGCATCACAATTACGCAGAAATAAAAATGTTATTCATAAACTTAGCAGATCTCAGGTAATTTCTCCTGCTACAGTCCACTCCCCTTTCATTTTGATGGTTTACGATTGTCTGGTTAATTTTTATATAAAAATCCTTTATAGAAACTTTCTATGGGTGGCTGAGCGTTTAATATAAGCCTTTTATTAAAGAAAGTCTCAAAACTCGAGAATCAAAGCTCAAGAGCTTTGATTCTCGAGTCACTGTGTCCGGTTCACGCTTATAAGACAAAATGCAGATAAGGACAAATGAAATCATAGTTATTCTTACTAGCCTTTGTTACCGAGTTAGGTGTACAAATCCTGCGGGAACCCTCAATTTTTCTGGTATAAAACATAGCCTATGTCACTCTCCAAATCCTAAGCGACCACTACCCACGCAAATGTTCGCGATACAAATTACAATATCGATAAACCATCGGGATAATATTCATATTTTCGAGATAAGTGGTATTTGTAATTACGTTATCATCATCATCATTAGCAACCCATCAACGGCTCACTACTGAGCGCAGGTCTCCTCTCAGAGAAGGGTTATAGGCCATAGTCCACCACGCTGGCCGAATACGAATTGGCGGACTTCACACACCTTCGAGAACATTATGAAGAACTCTCAGATGTGCAGGTTTCTTCACGATGTTTTCCTTCATCGCCGAAGCAAGTGATATTTTACTGCTTAAACGCACTTGACTCCGAAAAGTCAGAGTCCGGGATCGAACCTGCGACTCCCCGAATAGGAGACCACTGTCCTAACCACTAGGTTATCACTGCTTAATTACGAGGCCTAAACTATTCACAAAATTTTCATTAGCATGTCCGTTACTCCCTGTATGTAATATCATAGCACCTTAGTACAAAAATATTATAAATTATTGACAAATTTAGAATATTTTAGATCGTAAATGACGTCCTCTTTTTCCTTCGAGCTGGCAAAATGAAAGTCAATCGCGTGTTCGATGTACTGTCCTTTCTGAAAGACGAGAGCGATTACTACGTGTGGAATGGAGCCTTGGCCCAACTTGACTGGATAAGGAGTAGACTGGAACATTTATCTAGAGCTCATGAGGAATTCAGTGTAAGTACCTTTGTAGGAGATGGATGATAGATGGGTGGATGACATGAGATGGACAGACCAAGTGAGGGTTGCGGTGGATGTCCCGTTACATGAATGCATGAGGAATGCAGCCGTTAGGAAGTGTGGAGGCGTATAGTGAAGCGTGTTACAACACCAACAACAGCGAGGCTCTAATTTTTTTTTCAACTAGACCCAGTGGGACTCAGGCGTTAATTATTTTTATTATTTATTAAGTAAAGTGTTAACCTACACTTAAGGAAATATCAGCATTCGAATCCCGCTGACTTCGGAATGTTTCATATGTGTTTATAAATTTACAGGCGCAAATATTTTACTTACCAAGTTTCGGATTTACATATTTTTTTTTTTCACTCTGAACTCTCGTGCACACAGGACATAAGAAAGATCTATGTCCCTTCATGGTCAACTACTTTTCTTAAACAGCTACTTCATTCTAGTCATTATGGATAAATCTTTCGATGAGGAGTGCCAACACACAAAGGACCCCTGTATTTATAATGTTGTAAAATCTATATATATAAAAGAAAGTGGTGTTAGTTACACTATTTATAACTCAAGAACGGATGAACCGATTTGGCTCAAAATTGGTGGAGAGGTAGCTTAGAACCAGGAGACGGACATAGGATACTTTTTATCCCGTTCGACCGCGTTTCCGCCAAGTCAATATAAAACCTGGTATAGCAAAAATGCATCTGACATGGAATAAAAAAACGAAAATGACAGTGGAAGAACAAAACGTAGATAAATGACAGCTAAACGTAATTTTGTATTTGGTTAATTATGGTAGAAAATTATGGTAAAAACAATTATAAAAATTATAGTTTAACGTAATTGTTAATATCATCAGTAAGTAATATGTTTTCTCTTTGAATCATCATTAACAATGCCGCGAGCAAGACGATCAAATGTTTCCTGCTACAAAGCTACGGATTGACGTGATTTATTGGATAGGTAGGTATAGTTGAGAACCTGGAGGGTGACAAAGATTTCCCGCGGGATGTTATGAACTAAATCCACGCAGACGAAGTCGCGGGCATCAGCTAGTTAAATATAAACTACTTATGTACAGGCTTATATTCTGGACCTGCTCAGTGGTGCTATCGAGCAACTGGGCTATGATCAAAAAGCCAACGAAACAGTCTCTGTCACTCAAAACAGAATGCAGATTTTGAACTACGCCTGCCAACTTGGCCATGAGGGCTGCATCAGTGACAGTCTTAATAAATGGAATGCATTTAGATCTAACCCTGACAATCTGTGAGTAATTAATAAAATTATTTTATCTACACTAATGTTATAACATTCTACTTATGTTTCCAATACTTGACTTATAATTACTACTGTTATAGCGCAGATAACAAAACACTCAATTTAAGCAATTTCACATGATGGTATAATATCCACATCGATATCGTAAAATCTCATTATAACATCAATAAAACGCGACCAATTAACCTGGCGAGCCTTACGTCAAAATCCTCATACAAGTTGTATAAAATTTTGATATTAGGCTGGCTTTTGAAAACAGTTGGGTTATACGTGAAAACTTCGTCGAAACTACTAAACTTACATACACAAAACTCTTTGGTAAGATCTTGTGCCAATTAAATAAAAAACGAACAGCGCGCGCTCGCTCCTGATCGGCCCTGCGCGCGCAGCTGCGCTCTCATTGGTTAGATTTTAATGGCGGCAAGTTCACTGTGACAATACACGTACGCGTGAATTTAATGTTTCGCAATGTGTTTTGTTTTTAAAATACAAATTAAAAGTTAAAAATGGATAGCGACGATGATATTTGTACGCCTCCGGATATTCTAGAATTGGCAACAAAAGTAACTCACAATCTTTTGCCAGAAAAATCTAGAAAATTATATGAAAAAGAATATAATAACTTTTTGGCATGGAAGATCGAAAAGAAAACTACATCATTTTCTGAAAATGTCATTCTTGCGTATCTCAAAGACCTCTCCGACAAATTCAAGCCATCTTCTATGTGGGCTAAATATTCTATGCTCAAGTCCACACTGAGTATCTACAACAATATTGATATCACGAAGTATTCAAAAGTCATAGCGTTCCTGAAACGCAGTTCAGAAGGACACAAGGAAAAAAAGTCCTTGACGTTTACATCAGGTCAAATAAAGATGTTCCTGGAAGATTCACCAGATATTTTGTATCTTTTTGAAAAGGTAAGTGTATTTTAGTTCTGTTATTTAATCTACCTAGTACTTACGTACTACACACGCAAGTTATCTAGACACTCCGTTTAAGCGCTTTGTGTATAAATTTGGTAGTAGGTACCTACACTTTACTACTTCATAAATCATAGTTTTTGCCTTGGCTATGTACCTCAAGCTTATTATATCGTTTATTGTTACAGGTTGCACTAATCTTCGGCATAATGGGGGCATGCCGAAGGCAAGAGCTATACAACATCCAGTTCGATGAAGTCTCTAACATAGACGACAGTACAATCATGGTGAAAGTTTCGAAAACAAAAACGAAAATAGATCGTTCTTTCGTTGTGACGGGCAACTGCTATGCCGTATGTAAAAAATACATGGAACTTCGACCCACCCCCTGTCGAAACCCTGCCTTTTTCTTGAGCTATAGATCGGGGAAGTGCGTCGATCAAAGAACTGGTATTAATAAATTTGGTGCTCTGGGAAAAACTATCGCAAGTTTTTTGAATCTGCCTAACCCAGCGTTGTACACGGGGCATTGCTTCCGGCGCACCTCGGTGACCCTTCTCATAGATAGCGGTGGTAATTTGACCGCACTGAAACGGCACGGGGGGTGGAAGTCTTCTACTGTAGCTGAAAGCTACATTGATGAGTCTTTAATGAATAAAATTCAAGTCTCAAATACGATCTTGAACAGTATAGAAAACAAGACGAATGAAGTAATTATAAATATTCCGACTCCGTCTACGAGCTCTACTGCTTGCCCCGCGGCCGCTACAGCTGCTGGATCAATAATTAACATTAACTTTCAAAATTGTACCATCCAAAATTTGAACAATTATTATAAATAAACTATTGTCAGCTTTTACTCTTGTTGTTTGATAAATTGCATTAGTGAAGATAAAGTAGTGTATGCAACTGCATATAACACGGGTATTAAAACACTCGTTACTATTATGAAACTCGCTGCGCTCGTTTCATAAACTCACACTCGTGTGTTATTATAATACCCTTCATTATATGACAGTTGCATAAACTACTATTATAACTTTGTCTTTTTTATCATATGTGATTAATTTTTCATTAAAAAGTTTTTGCTTAATTTGTAATCTTGTAAGCATCAGTTGAGTAAACTCAACACAGACATCTATATTATACTTATTCATTTTACTTATTCATTCATTCATTAACTATCATCATCATCAGCAATCCATCAACGGCTCACTACTGAGCGCAGGGCTCCTTTCAGAGAAGGGTTATAGGCCATAGTCCACCACGCTGGCCCAATGCGAATTGGCGGACTTCACACACCTTCAAAAACATTATGAAGAACTCTCAGGTGTGCAGGTTTCCTCACGATGTTTTCCTTCACCGTTGAAGCAAGTGATATTTAATTGCTTAAACGCACTTGACTCCGAAAAGTCAGAGGTGCATACCCGGGATCGAAACTGCGACCCCCCGAATAGGAGACCACAGTTCTAACCACTAGGCTATCACTACTCATTAACGATGCTCACGACTTATTCCGAGTGGATTTAGGTTTTAAAAAATGTTTCTTCATACACACTGTATCAATATATACGTGCCATTGACTAGGCTTTTATTTATAACTTAACAGTTTAACTCATGTCTCTTCATAAATAGTTTAAACAAGTGTAAATTAAAAAATTTATTTTTAAATGCAAGCTTTTATTAGCTACATCATTAGACTCTGGATATCATCTAGGATCAAGTACTTGTTATGACGAATCAAACGAGCCCAAACTCGATGGGGTTACGTCGTTTTATTACAGAGTTCCGATAGCCATCTTCCATCTCCATCATCAGATCAGCTCCATGTCACAATAATATTGCATTGTCATCCGATTTACACATACATGCAAAATTTCAGCTCCATGAGGAACCGGGAAGTGGGTCTAATTCATCTTGCTCTTGCAAGATTGTTTGTTTGACCCAAACAAACATTGCAAGTTAAATAAAAGCTTGTAAAATGGCTAGCTTACGTGTATAAATAAATGTTTTTATTTCAGGGTCCCCAAGAATGCCCGTCGCTACGTCTACTGTATTGGCGTCCGTCAGGGCAACGCCTCTGACTACAACTTCCTCTTCGATAGATACAATACCTCTCAGAACACCGCCGACATGGTTGTTATGCTGCGCAGCCTCGCATGCACCAAGGATGATGCTTCATTGACGCAGTTAGTGGATATTGCTATTTTTTTTTTGTAATTTGTTCGTAAATTTTTATTATATTATTCTGTTTTGTTCCTTTTTGGCGCTCTAGAGACTATTTGCATTGACTGACTTTATTGTGCAAATTTAACTTACTAATTACTTTCAAGGAAAAATAAAATTCTTTTGCTCTAATCCGCCAAACAACATAGCCTGCCCTATGGCATAACGCGTCGTTCACGCTGACTGACATTTCTCTAAGTGTAGAAAAAAAACGCAGCACACACCAACACGCAAAACCACACAAACTCTTCGAAATACTCAATCACGATGAACATGGAATGGAATGGAAATTCGCAAAGTAACGCCTACTTCTATCCAATATTAATTTTATTGCACCATCTAATTTTCTAATACATATTATTAGTCTTCGAGTATATAACCAACACTCAAAGATATTAGTTATGATATTAAGGTAATTAATAATTCAATATGGCGGCTACTAGACACCATATTGAAACAATTAAGAAACAATCGATGGACTTACAAGTGGGTTATGTTGATCTTTTATAATTATAATTAGGTTTCTCTATTCTAGTTGTCTATTGAAATGGTCTTTAGTAATTTTCGAGAATTTGCAGTAATTTTTAAGTAATCTTTCGTAACAATGTGCAAAATTCAGCACCTTTTTTCTTTAGGTACTCAAGGAATAGGTCGACCAGTTTAGGTTGCGCACTTTTCGTCAGTCAGTCTATCAGTTATAGCTCTATAATAGGGTATTTGACTATAATAAAAATATCGTTTCAACTGGTGTCATCCTAAAAGATTATTATCTAAAAACATTATTCCATACGACAAAACTAAAAAATAAAGCTTTATTTAATTAGAAAACATTAAATAAAATTGCTATAATTCTGGCCATGGTCACGTGATCGAAAACGTTCCGTGATCTCGAATGACGTCACAGTCCACACCACCTATGGAATTCTCATTTTGTCAATACATTTCGACGTGTTTGTGCGGCGTAATAGGCTAATTTCGTCTGTTTTTCATCGTTACTATTTTATTAAATACCAAATAGTATGCGTTACGCGGCCTAAACACATATTATAAAATTGTTATTGTTTGAAATGTGAACTGTTACGTCATGAGAGCAAATGGAACGTTTCGGCGGCAATTTATTTTTTTGAATTTATTTCTCGATTTTTATGAAAAATAATGAAAATTATGCCGAAATATATGTTTCGTTAGCTTCAGCATAGCATTATTAACAATTTAAGATGATTTTCTAAAAGTAGTCAAATAGCCTATTATTGCCATTTAAAGCTTATAATAAAGTTACCATGAGTTTCCCCTTTATTCTTTTTTTTCAGCTACCTGTACCAGTCAATGTACAACGATAAAATAAGAATCCACGACCGGACGAATGCCTTCAGCTATGCTCTCCAGGGCAATAGAGAGAATCTCAAAGTTGTGCTCGACTTTTTGTATCAAAACTATCAGGAAATTAGGGAAGCGTAAGTATAGCTTGTCCTTTATGACCTTTTTTCTGATATCTGAATTATTTTATCATTAAAAGTTATTTATTGGATCATAACAATATTATCAGCGCTATTATGGCGTTGATAGCTAGTCTAATATTATTATGTAAGTAGATAGCTAGACTTCGGCTTCCTTTGTCATTGGATCTGGGTTTCGATTCCCAGAAATCAGCTCTAATTTTTTGGAATTAGGTATGTGCGCTTTAGGCACTTGCTTTAACGATAAAGGAAAACATTATTTTTGAGAAAATCTGCAGGATTTGAGGTTCTCCATCATGATCTGAAAGGTACCTAGAGTATGTTAATGGTGATAGAGTATGTATGGTATTAGAGTATGTTAATCTGTATTTGATCAAAATGTCGGTATTTAGAAATATTTAGCAAATAACTATTCGTTTCTTTGCAAATTGCGGAGCGCCTGTGAGATTTATTGAAGTGTCTGGTTTAGAACATTTGGATGCTTATGGCAAACTGGTTTCAAGTAGAATTTTTAACTTAATTTTTCAGGTATGGTGGTGAAGCCAGACTGTCTGTTGCTATAAATGCTCTGGCATCTTACTTGACTGATTACAGAGATATTGTTGAGGTAAGTAAAAAATGTAAAAAAAAAATTAAGTTTTGGTTGTTAGAATATTCAATAATTCTTTTCGAAAAACCGATTTCAAATGCCATTACAAAGCATAAAAATAATTTTAGATATCTATGTATGTTGAAGTCGGGGAGAAGGCCTAATAAGAAACAATGAGAACATCAGTTTCATCATTTCTTTTTAGGACCGCCCATTGCCATATTATCCCTTACAAGTTAGCTCGCATCTTAGATTGAATCGTCAAATACCTTCGGATGAAATCTCAATTTAAAAAATTATGAATGAAAATGTGTTCTACTCGTATATAAACTGATTTTTAAGCTTTTTGACGTGATAACGTCTTATAAATCGATGAACACCGGCTGCACGCACGAAAAGTGTCTCATTCCGCCTGAGCCTGCGCGTGCAAGCGAGAGCGCGGAACAAGCGATAGAGAGGCACGATCGGCGTTGGCTTGTGATTATACAAAATTGTAATTTTCAATTAACTCCTTCTTTGTATTATACAAAATAATCATAATTCAGTGATAATAATTCGATTCCATTCATAAAAGTATGCAATTTTTCATCAATGTTTCTTAAAACGTTATCACGTAAAACGTCCGTAAACCGACTTTACAGACAACCAATTTTTTGACATATTATTCCAGTTCCAAAAGTGGCTGTACACCAATCAACTTCCACTGGCGGATTCCTTCAGCACAGGAGTGAGCGCCATACGCACAGCAATGAGCAACTTGGAGTGGGGCAACGGAGCAGCTGCTGACGTCATCGTAGAGATCAGACGCCATCGAAGCTCGTCATCCGCCGTCACAGCGTCCCTTACCTTGCTCTTATTGGCTCTAGCCGCTCATATTTTTAATTAATAATTCATTTTTTTAAGTCTTTAGAATACGTGACTGTAAACCTTTGAGTAATAAACCAGCAATGGAGAGGACGACCCCTAATTTATTCGCAAAAAAGTCTGTCAATTACGGTGGGGGGCGAGGTAGCACACATGAAAACTTGCTTACTACAGTTGCATTTTTCCATCACGTCGCTATGCACGCACACAATATAATTAGCAAACACTACCTTAAAGTATATGCACACTATCACATTCACACACAGGGACGCTCTATCATTACATGAAACAATCGCATCATTTGTGTAAACATTTTAGGGATTTGACACTATCGATTATCGACTTTCGATAAGTTTTTCTAATAATTATTTACAACAGAGTTACTTTATTCGAGAGTAAATTTTTTTGTTCGAGATCTTTAACATGGTAGGTATATAGAAGCGCTAGGAAACGAGACTCTTGCCGTTATTTTAGTCATAATATGCCTTTGCTATTAGATTGACTCTTTGTAGGCTTTTAGTACTTGCGTAAAGATACAGCTAGAAACTTTGGACTATATTGACGCTGGAAAGCGATCTAGCTTATTTCGAAAAATAACAAAATGACTTTTTTATATATTTGGAAGAAAAAGATACTGCGTCGGATTGTCGGATTTTCGTTTTCCTATGACATTATTTTTCTAAGATACTATACGTTGACCTTCTCTACATGTTTATATTATATTTTTTGTTATTCATATTTTTCAACGTACTCAAAAATGCTGTAAATACTACTGTACTGTAATACTATGTTGACCTTCTTTGCATGTTTATATTATATATTTTTTGTTATTCCACACCACACCACACCATCTATTTTTCAATATTATACAGATACTTCAAAAAAGTTATCAATACTTTATAGCAGTGCAGTGCACTTAGGCGAACCTACTGTAAGGACTTAGGATTATCTGATTATTAACAGATTTTGTAGATACCAAGGTATTTACTCCGTCACTATACTCTCAATCTCATGCTGAAAGCATGCTGTAGGTACCACAGTATATCACCTTAGAGCAGCTGTTTAGTTATGATTTAAGGTTATAAGCCACCAGGGAGTGCTGTACTTTGTCATAGGTTTTTAATAATATTGTTTATTAAGTTGAGAGACATTTAATTTTTATTTGAATACGTAGTGGGTATTAATATTGAACACATTGATTTTTTAAGTAATCTTGTTTAAATAAACATACAGCATTTTTAATGAAACATCATTTGTTTTATTTATGTTTAAAGCGAAATTTACGATGTATCTATTTCTAAAAAGTATATTAAGTACAAACTGTTAGGACTACATCATGTTTCCTTAAAAATAAATACAGCATAATTAGCATTTCAGAGTTTAGAGTTATTTCGTGGTTTCATATGTTTCAAATACCAAGTTACAGCAACATTGTTTCTTAAAATTGAAAAACTATTAGTCGAAATTGATATAAAACTAATGTATAAAACTAAAGTAATTCTACTTTAGAATTATATAATTAGTATCATCTGATGTGTTACTTTAAAAAATATGCTTTTTGAAAAAAATCTGCTCCTGATAGCTTATTATGAGCTGTTATGATTTTTTAAAACGTTATTGGCTCTGGTTTAAAGTTCACTTTTTCGATTTACAAGATCGTTTTCCAGCGTTGAATAATATTCTCTCAGTCCAGTATGGAGGAAACATAAAAAGTAAAAACTAAAACCTAAAAAAAAATGTATTTAAAGTTATGATTGGTAAGTTAAAACTTGTACCTACATACTTTACTTGGAAGGCTTATTTTTTTCATCTACTTCATCTGAACGAAGTGTATATTTGTTTGTAATGCTAGGCTGCCGCCATGGCTATAGTGGCCACCCCATCTGTAATAAAACACCGCCAAGATATTTAGCTTTCCGGTAAACCTAGCGGGATGAATAAGAAGTATGGGTACTTTAATTCAATTGCCAAGTTTTAATGAACCAAATATGTATAGAATTTAAATATTTTTTTTCGTCAATGAACCATTAGTAAGACGATAAAAATATCTCGGTATAAATAATTTATACAATCCCCCCACCAATATCGACATATGAAATCTTGCTGCCCAGCCCTAATTTTATTGCGGTGTGGCCGACTTCATAAAATTAAAGTCCTAATTTTCGAGTAAGAAAGACTTACGTAGAACTTATCATTATTATTAAACAATTTTTTAGTCTCGTTTTCATTATTTTTTGTATTATATTTGTAAAAATCCTTTCTTAGCGGATGCCTACGTCATAGTAGATGTGCGTTGATAGATCAGTGAGTCAGTCACCTTTTCATTTTATATATTTAGAAAATCATATCACACTGGTTATATGGAAATCTACACCTATAACTTTTGAAATAATTGAGTAAAAAAACTAATTTTATGAATTCGCTGAGTTTATGGAGCTCTAGCTGCATCAATGCATTTTAAACAATAGTGGGAGAGTACCAGCCAATCAGACACCATTGCGATCGTTATAATAATGCAATCATTTTAACCGACTTCAAAAAAGGAGGAGGTTCTCAATTTGAATTTTTTGTATATTTGTTATCCAATTATTCCGCCAAATAATGAATGGAATTTGATATTTTTTTTTTGTTTAGTAGGGCATACTTCAGAGGTGGTTCCCATATAAATTTTTGTTGATATAATGTTAGATGTTACTCCATAACTACGTCAAATCTGAACCGATTTCAATTTTTTTTGAAAGAACGCATAATAAGGTTGGGCCTATTTAAAAGGTGAAGAGAAGATGATTCATATCTTCGGTGATGGAGGAAGGAACTCAATGATTAAGAGCAAATTGCTCGCAATCAGAGATATACACAAAAAAGCTTAAAATAATAATGTAAAAAAAATATCTTTAAAAAACCGACTTCATACGCCGATCGGGCAAAGTTGGGCTAGCGTCGCGCATTAGTTTCATCATTTATATTTAGGCCCGCCCGACTTCAACATACATGTAAAAATTAAAATTGTTTTATACTTTGTAGTGGCGTTTAAAGTCGGTTTTATAGAAAGAATTTTTTATCATTATTTGATAATCCCACAGACGATCAAAGTTCGTATTTATATATCTAGTCATATTTTACTTAAAGCTTATAAATTAGTCGTTCACCCCTTCCTATTCTATCGTGATTTTAATTCTATGGGATCAATTTATAATGCAGTTCATGAAAAAGGTCTCTAAACGAATAGTAAGTAGGAAGATTAATTTTCAATATTTTCCCCAAATTATTTCATGTACGATTAAGTAGCAACATTTTCAGATCGACAGTTTTCTTAAGTTTTCTGCATAAGTATTGCATTATTTGGATAAAATAATACATCAGAAGTAAATAAATGTTATCCTTTAGTAAACTGGATGTTTTAAATATTTTTTTTAGAAGAAAATACTCTCATATTCGGCATTTATAGCGGAGCTCATTCCCCGCTAACCATACGTAGTTGACAGGCGCGTGACTGGAGTCAAACAGTTTTATATAACGAGTATGAGCACTGCTCATACCCAACTTACAGAGGGGTACGCGCGTCAATTCTTCTCCTGTGTTGGTTTATTACTCAAAGCTGTAAACTTATTAAGTTAAGGTACAAGTGTATTTAACTAATTTATTATTTTATTTATGACTAAGTAAAAGAATTATATTATTATATTATTTTTAGTTTCATTTGTTCCTGTACATTATATTTAAATTTTTGTATTAACTAATTAGTGTACATGTACCTGTGTTTTTTTTAAATTTTTTTCCTTGGTTGCCTGGAAGAGATCACTTCTTAGCGATAATGACGCTTATCGTGTTTTGTTTTTGGTTTAACTTGTAAAAAGTTTATTTGAATAAAAAATATTCTATTCTATTCATTGACAATAATAGTTTGATAATAAGCACTTAATAATAATAATCTGATAATAACCACTGAATAATAACAATCAAAATTTCGTCCTCTCAGTCGAGATATAATATTAAGAAGGATTAGGGAAACTAACTAACCCCATTAACTATCCACCATTACTATCCCGAGAAAATTACTATGAATAATAGAACGGGGTCACGACCATCAGCAATTAGAGTTTTTTCATTTTTTTTATTCGATAACAAGATAGTCTTTGACTGCAATCTCACCTGATAGTAAGTGACGATGCTATGGTAACGGGCTAACTTGGAAGGGGTATGGCAGTAAGCATTCAACTCATGCCCCTAATCGGTTTCTACACGCCATCGTGCCGGAACGCTATATCGCTTGGTGGCACTCTTGGACGGTAGGGTGGTCACTAGCTACGTCCAAAGCCAGACCAGACGTCGTCAAATAAATACGATCCACAGAGACAGACATACGAGTAGAATAAAAGAAATCAGCGAATCGCAACGAATTTAAATTGATCTTTGACACGAACTTTTGGTTGAGTTTAAAAAAACTATGCAGTTATTTTGATAAATCAGAGATTTAAGAAAAAACATTCGGGCTAAATTCTTCGATACAAAATAAACTTTATACAGTCAATTTTTATTACATGGTTTCCAAATATCATAGATTAATATTATGACTGTTCTTTACTTCTTGTTAAAATATAAAAAAAATATTACCTACCTGATAAATAAGCATTTAGTTATAATATGATTTATGATAATGTTATCCTATCACTTTTATTATTCGTTATCGAAATGGATGTTTATGAAACAATAAAGTTACTTCATTTTAACTTTGGCTAAACCATGGTGACTACATTTCTTCGGTCAGGTATAATATTTTCAAAAACAAATTCGCCCCATTGACTTACAAATATTTAGCTATTTTCTTCAATGATTCTCCCACATTATTTATAGGTATCTCCCCCATACTTATTAGGAATAGAATATAGGAAATAGATATTTTAAATTCACATCTTTTGATTAATTCATTCATCTCAGCAGATCACTGGCGTACTATTGGGCACAGGAATCCTCACGAATGAGAGGGTTTAGGCCACATGCGTCAACGGTGAACGAAAACATCGCGAGAAAACTTGTAAGCTTAAGTTTGCCATAATGTGGTCGACTATTGCCTATAGCCCTTCTCTGAGGAGACCAGCGCTCAGTAGTGAGACGTTGATGGGTTGATGATTATGATTATGACGATACTAGTTGATGCCTGCGACTTCACCCGCGTGGATTAAAGTTTTTTAATTCCCGCAGGAATTCTTTGATTTTCCGGGATGGGCTATCTCCATTCCAAATTTCAGCTGAATCGTTTCATTCTTTGTGGTATGAAACAGTATCAAACATCCATCTATTCATCCATCCTCACAAACTTTCGCCTTTATAATATTAGTAGGATATTAGTAAGTAGGAAGTAGGATTAGTAGGATTTAACTTCCATTTATGGGAGAATATTTATTATTAAGAAAAAAAGAATATCAGCCAAGTTGAAGTTGACTAATATTCTCCTCTCCCCTCCAAATAAGCGAAGCTTGTTTCAGGTACGACAATAGTACAACGGGTGGGATTCGAACCTGCGACCTTTCAGTTTTCAGTCCGCACCTTTGACCGTTGGGATATTGAGGCTTGAGGATTAATATAACAATTAACAAGACCTTTAATTTTTCAGAAATGTCCTGGCTCTTTGTAGCTCTGCTAGGTATTACGCACATAGCCGTCAAGGCTGACCATCCATTATGGATAAATGAATTCGAGGATTTGCTCGATATAGAGGGATCTACTACTAGGAGTACTGATACATCTTACAGGTTGCCACAAAATGTCATACCATTGGAATATGACATATATATTGATCTATACTTCGCTGAAAGAACTGATCGACCATTTAGTTACGATGGAAGCGTGACTACTATTATCCAGGTAACAACGTATAGCAAATATCAAAAAGTATAAAAAAGTAAAATATTATTATATTAGGATCAGTTACAATAATGTACAACGACAGGGTATATTTATTAGCAAGATCACTATTTAAAAAAAAATATCTTGGTAACAAGATTTTTGATTTATTGACTAGTCATTGAATACATCACAATTTCTATTCGAAAATCTTTATTGTTTGTTTACAAATTTAGAGAATTCATAAAAATATTGAGAATTCATATAAAATTGTTTGAATCAGTAAAACTTTGATTTCATCTGAATACATTAAAAGTACCAAAAAAATGTTTAATGAGTAAACTGAATTTATCTCTCTAGTCTCTTTGATATTCAGGGATACAAATCCTGTGTCCTCCAAGAATAATATCTCTGCCGAATTTCTTCAGAGCTCGTTCGGCAGTTGTGCCGTGAAAAGGTGGGAATAAACAGACAGATAAACAAACAAACAGTCAGATTTACGATCAAAAAACTAAAATAAAATTATTCTTTGTTTTAGGCTATAGAACAAAATGTTACGACTATAGTAACTCACGCCAATTTCATTTTTATTGAAGCAAGACTAACTTCGGACAGTGGCGATCCGGTAAATTTTGAGTTTCACGAAGATCATCAACGTCACTTTTTACAGTTTAATCTAGACAGACCTCTAGAAGCTGGTAGAAATTATTCTTTGTACATTGCTTATAGTAAAGACATGAATGAAGGTCCATTAAAAAGAGGAATATGGAGGGGTTGGTATATTGATGATAATGGTGTCGAAAGGTAAATAACTAAAATACTTTGATTTTACAAATCGTAATAGCTTTCTTCTTAGCTAGTTTTTGGATTTCAAACAAATTTCATAATTCTAAAAGTTTTTGGACATACTGTCTGTATGGGATGCGATTGATATTGTATCTCCAGAATATGATAAAGGCAGTAAGAAGGAGCTATCTATGATGAGAATGATTTAACTTCTAACCATCGTTATCGGAACTACTACTTAGTTATCTTGATAGATTATCATGTTACTTATGGCACGTTGGACAATTTAGCGCCAAAGTCAAGATCACCAAAGGTGCGATCATCCTTCAGGTTATCAAAGGTTTTTACCACAAACCGAGTACTTGCTTGAACTATTTTAGTTTCTATCATCACATACAAGTTGACTGTTTTATTTTCAGAATTTATGCCGCAACACACTTTCAACCGTATAGCGCGAGACAAGCCTTTCCTTGCTGGGATGAACCTCTTTTCAAAGCGGTTTTTAATTTACACTTGTCCAGACCATTTAATTACAATGCAACATTCTCCAACACAAGAATAGAAAGTACTGAGAAGTAAGTAAGTTACGAATTATTCTAACCTTCTTCAGAATGTTCTCATAATTAACGACTTTACTCGTAACACACTTCAAAAATCATACCTCCAAAAATTTATTATCAGTAATTTATCAATACTTCTGACCAGAAACATGCAGAATCAAGATATTAAGCTATTGCATAGCTTTTATCGCGGGCTTTGAACTAGGACAAACAGTTAGAGCGCGGCGACCGAATCAAGAAATTCCGTAACGAAAAAAACCTAACACTGTCGTTCAGTAAGCGTTCAACATTTTAGAGGTTCTCAAGTAGCTCTATTTGGCGCAGTGGGCGAGCGGCCGCTTTCGAACGCAGATGTCGCAGGTTCGAATCTCACTCGCGAAGTAGTGACAGTTCGCTTTTCTTGTTCGTTTGTTTTTAATTTTTTTGCATAATTTTTATTATGCAAAAAAATATTGCATAACTATTATAATTGCATAAGTTGATAAAAAATGCTATGCAATAGCTTTACCGCGGCAGTCCCCGAGTGCCACTTATTTTTTTTTATTAATTATTCCATTTTTGAGGTCAAGTAAGCAAACCGAGTAAGATTTACGTATGTCCTGAAGAGACTCGCTCAAACATCTAACATGAAAACAGCTTTACTCGCATACCATGGTCATGTGTCATCACTACTACAGTATGGTTTGATCCTGTGGGGTAATTCGGTCGATGCCAATAAGGTATTTATTAGACAAAAAGCATGTATTCGAGCTATGACTGGTGCGCATTTCTTGGATAGCTGTAAACCCTTATTCAAGAAACTCAATATTCTCTCTTTACCGAGTTTATACATCTACCGAAGTACCGAATGCTTTTATTTGTAAAAAAATATCAAACTATCTTTCCCGACCTTACCAAATACGAGAATAACCGAAGAATCCAGCGAAAAGACAAAATGTGCTTAAATTGTTCTCTAACTGTGCGTATTGCATGGCAATTAAATTATTTAATAAATTGCCTGGTAGTTTAAAAGGAAAGCCTACGGCCGTATTTAGAAATAAAATTTATAAATTACTAGCTGATGCCCGCGACTTCGTCCGCGTGGAAAAAGTAATAAAAAAGAATTGTTTTATGTTAATCGTGAGGTTTTTACGATTGTACTACGCCACTATATAATATTCTGTACCTACTTGGTACCTGCAAACCTACAATATCAATTCAAAATAGAAATTTTGTAAATACCCACAATTTAGGCAGGACCAGCAGCATCAGGATTGAGGAGTTGGTAACTGGTCTTCTACTCTGGTCTGGTGGACTACAGTCCAGTGATGCAGGCGAGAATTTTCGATTGCACTACGCTTCTTTTTAGTTTATACTTGGCATCTACAGTAGCAACTGAAAACCGATATTTTCTTGAGCGAAGCGAGTGCGAAAATTTTTTGATCGCACTACGCCTCTGTGTAGCCCATACTATTTGGTATCTACAAAAGCAATCTATAATCGACATTATCGCTAGTAAAGCCAGTGCGACATTTTAAGGATTGCACTACGCCACCATAATTATAGTCCATACTTGGCACCTACATAAGCAACACAAAAGCGACGTTATCGCAAGCGAAGCAAGCGCGAAATTTTCAGAACTGCACTACTTAACTATGTACTCCATACTTGGTTTACACTCACAACAACAATTAAGAAAAGACATTTTCGCCAACGAAGCGAGCGCGAAAATTTTTAAGATTTCATTGCATCACTATGTAGTCCAAAACGGACATTTCGCAAAATTTTTAGGGCTGCACTACATAACTGTGTCATTCATACTTGGTTCTTACAGTATCAATCAAGAAAGACACTTTCGCGAGCGAAGCGAGCGCAAAAATTTTCGATTGCACTACGCTTATTTGTAGTTCATACTTGGGACCTACAGTAGCAACTGAAAACTGATATTTTCGCGAGCGAAGCGAGCGCAAAGATTTTTTGATCGCATTAAGTACGCCTCTGTGTAATCCATACTAATTGGTATAGACAAAAGCAATCTATAATCGACATTATCGCTAGTAAAGCGAGTGCGAGATTTTTTACGATTGCACTACGCCACTATGTAGTCCACACTTGGCACCTACATAAGCAACATAAAACCGACGCTGTCGCGAGCGAAGTGAGCGCGAAATTTTTTAGGAATGCACTACTTAACTATGTTCTCCATACTTGGTTTACACTCACAACAACAATGAAGAAAAGACATTTCCGCGAGCGAAGCGAGCGCGAATTTTTTTACAATTGCGTTACATCACTATGTAGTCCATACTTGGCAATCGAAAACGGACATTTTCGCAAATTTTTAGGGCTGCACTACTTAACTGTGTCCTTCATACTTGGTTCTTACAATACCAATCAAGAAAAGACACAATTTCGCGAGCAAAGCGAGCGCAAAAATTTTAGATTGCACTACGCTCCTTTTTAGTTTCTACTTGGCACCTACATTAGCTAGCGAAAACCGAAATTTTCGCGAGCGAAGCGAGCGCAAAAATATTTTGATCGCACTACGCCTCTGTGTAGTCCATACTAATTGGTATAGACAAAAGCAATCTACAATCGACATTTTCGCGAGCGAAGCGAGCGCGAAATTTTTTAGGACTTCACTACTTAACTATGTACTCCATACTTGGTTTACACTCAAAACAACAATGAAGAAAAGACATTTTCGCGAGCGAAGCAAGCGCGAATTTTTTTAGGACTGCACTACTTAACTATGTACTCCATACTTGGTTTACACTTATAACAACAATGAAGAAAAGACATTCGCGAGCGAAGCGAGCGCGAAATTTTTTACAATTACATTGCATCACTACGTAGTCCATACTTGGCAATT
Organism: Oeneis ivallda; assembly: GCA_029955525.1. Taxonomy (NCBI): domain Eukaryota; kingdom Metazoa; phylum Arthropoda; class Insecta; order Lepidoptera; family Nymphalidae; genus Oeneis; species Oeneis ivallda. The sequence continues at coordinate 3,922,311 of JARPMR010000012.1, read as the reverse complement.
CAAAACGGACATTTTCGCAATTTTTTTAGGGCTGCACTACTTAACTGTGTCCTTCATACTTTGTTCTTACAATACCAATCAAGAAAAGACACAATTTCGCGAGCAAAGCGAGCGCAAAAATTTTAGATTGCACTACGCTCCTTTTTAGTTTAAACTTGGCACCTACATTAGCGAAAACCAAAATTTTCGCGAGTGAAGCGAGCGCGAAAATATTTTGATCGCACTACGCCTCTGTGTAGTCCATACTAATTGGTATAGACAAAAGCAATCTACAATCAAAAAATTTCGATTGCACTACGCATATTTGTAGTTCATATTTGGCACCTACAGTAGCAACTGAAAGCTGATATTTTCGCGAGCGAAGCGAGCATACTTGGTTTACACTCACAACAAAAATTAAGAAATTTTTGCCAATGAAGCTAGCGCGAAAATTTTTACAATTTCATTGCATCACTATGTAGTCCATACTTGGCAATCCAAAACAGACATTTCGCAAAATTCTTTAGGGCTGCACTACATAACTGTTTCCTTCATACTTGGTTCTTCTTCTTCTTCTTTTTGAGGTGCCATCTCCTACCGGAGGTTGGCTATCATATTGGCTATTCGGACCTTACACACAACTGCGCGGAATAAGGATCGAGTACTCAGTCCGAACCATGTCCGGAGATTCTTGAGCCAAGAGGTCCGTCTTCTTCCAGGCGGTCTCCTACCTTGTATCTTCCCCTGTATTATTAGTTGGAGTAACTTGTACTTATCGCCACGCATTATATGTCCCAGATATTGCAGTTTTCGTTGCTTTATTGGTTCGTTATACTTGGTTCTTACAATACCAATCAAGAAGACACATTTTAGCGAGCGAAGCGAGCGCAAAATTTTTCGATTGCACTACGCTTCTTTGTAGTTCATACTTGGCACCCGCAGTAGCAACTGAAAACCGATATTTTCGCGAGCGAAGCGAGCGCGAAGGTTTTTTTGATCGCACTACGCCTCTGTGTAGTCCATATATTAATGTGTACATAATTTAATATAATTTTTTTACAAAACAAAGTATATATTTTTTTTTCTTAATTTTTTAAAACCGCTCAACCGATTTCGGTAAAATTTAAAAACCACCTGGGAAGTACCCTTTCAAACAAAAAAGTAAGAATTTTCCAAATCAGTTCAGGCGCCTTCAAGTAATCGGTGAACATACATAAAAAAATTGAAAAAATAGATTCCGACGAATTGAGAATCTGCTCCTTTTTCGAAGTCGGTTAAAAAGAAATCTACAATCGACATTCTCACAAACGAAGCGAGTGAGACATTTTTTACGATTGCACTATGCCACTTTGTAGTCTTCACTTGGTTGGTATCTACAATATGAATTCATTATCGACATTTTGTAAACAGCCACTATTTAGGTGGGTATTATCATCAGCAGCATCGGGATTGAGAAGTTGGTACCATTAGTAGTTGTAGCATGGGGAGGAGAAGGGAGGTGGATGATTCCTAAACCGAACCGAGCGATAATTAAATTAGCTGAATAGATTGATGCCATCTAAGAATACAAAGCTACTGTGGGAAATTTTAGTAAACGGAAAACGGAGACGCGAAATTTTTTACGGCTGCGTTATGCCACTACCCTAAGTAGTTCATACTAATTGTTACCTATCATTGGTGAGTAGTACCCAGCAGCATCAGAATTGAGTCCTCTTTTACGGCTCCACTACACTATTATATTTTAAATATTTGGCACCTACAATATCAATTCACAATCGACAGTACGTAAATATCCATGATTTAGGTGGGCAGTACACTGCACCATCAGGATTGAGGAGCTAGGGCCTGGAAGTCAGTGATATAGTCTAAAATTAGTATGTAATGAATAGCTCAGGTCAATAAGATCTATATACGTATATATCGTATGCGAGTGACCTGGAACTATCCGAGAGAAGTTTTGTCCTATATCTCCGATAATATCTAGCAGATCTTCACCAAAATTGGTCTTTGTATTTCTTGTCGTACACACTTTCAAATAAAGAAAGAATTATTAAAATCCGTTCAGATTTGACTGAGTTATGGAGTAAAATCAACAAAAAGTTTCATCCCCTATCCTGGAGTAACCTTATGTTTTATCGGGATAAAATCTATCCTATATGTTGACCCGGAGTATCAGCTACCGCTGTACTAAATTTCATTTAAATCCGTTCAGTAGTTTTCGCGTGAAGCGCGGACAGACAGACAGACAGACAGACAGACAGACAGACAGACAGACAAAAATTAAATAAAAATCTGTTTTGGGCTCAGTATCGATAGTCAAGCACCCCCCAATTAAAATTTTCAAAATATATTAAATGTACAGAAATCTTCCAGTTACAGTTTTATTATAAGTATAGATTACTAAATAAAAATTATTACCATATTAATGATTATTTAACAGACCACAGCATCTCTGATTAATAATTCGTACCTAAACTATAATTGCACTACTATTGTACAATGTATTGAACATAGATAATTTTACAGTGTCCATATGTAGATTATTATTTTATTGATTATTTTTGACAATTTAATGGACATAAATACATGTAATAACTTTTAAAATTATGTATTAGTTTTTAATATTGACATTTTGTTTATACTTAAATTGACATTATAAATATTCACACACCAGTACTGGTTAAATGTATTAGGCTCGATTTCCTGTTTATAATCATGTTGTACCTGCATTTTTGTGAATAAAATTTCATTCATTCATTCATTCATTCATTCATTCATTCATTCATTCATTCATTCATTCATTCATTCATTCTTTCATTCATTAACCACGAGGAGAGGTTAGAGGGCAAACCAAGTCTCTGCCCATATTTCTATATTATTTTATTCTGAGACTATCCTAAAAAAAATTCTTTATACAAAGCTTGTGCTTCGATTTGGAATGGAATTTCAATCAATGCCTCCTGCTTTCAGGGTACAAAATTTTGAATATCTAATTTCACTGGTTTGCGCTTGCAACTCACGGCCTTACGTCGTTTGTCCATCCATCATCCTATCCATCCATCAGACAGTCATTGAAATAGCTGTTAGTCAGTCACAGTAATGTCATACAAGGAAAGAAGATAAATAATAATTATGTTATGACTTTACCTTTTTAGGGTTCCGTAGTAAACAAGGAACCCTTATAGTTTCGCCATGTCCGTCCGTCTGTCTGTCTGTCTGTCTGTCCGCGGTTTAGCTCAGAGACTATTGGTACTAGAAATCTGTAATTTGACAATGGTATAAATATCAATCACGCCGACAAAGTGGTGAAATAAAATTCCCATAGTGTGGGGTGTCGTTGAATAGGTCTTTCAAAAATATTGTGGGTGTGGGAACACCATTTTTCAATTCAGGGATTCATTTGTGAAATATGATATTTTAAAGTGCTAAATTTTATTAGAGTCAAGTGTCCCCCCCCTTTGCCAGCTAAATGGTTGTATATAGGATACAAGAAAAAATTCACAGCAGTAGTATATATAATGAATTTTAAAGGAAAACTATCACGGCTAAGTAGGGTTCATTAGTTAAGGAGTTATATCTGTTTGTTCTAAGTTAGGTATTACACGTAGTGTAAGTTGCATATTTTGTAGTATATTATAGTATTTAAACCATGGAACTCAAAATGTATTCAATATTCATAAATAAAATAAAAGCTATCCTAGGTCAGCAATAATATTAGAGACTTTCAACTACGGAACCCTACACTGCGCGTGGCCCGACACGCACTTGGCTGGTTATTTAAATTATCTTTTTCAGTATCGGCAATAACCGCATACGTGATAACTTCTTGGCAACTCCTAAGATGTCTTCGTATTTGGTCACTTTCCTCATCAGCGAAACATTCAGTGTTATAGCAAGTGATACTTCCTTTGATCCACCAATAAGAGTTATCGGTAGATCAAATACTGCTCGATTAGGGCAGCATGCTTTACAGCTGAGTGTCGGGATGACTAAATACTTTGATGAATATTTCAAGATACCTTATTCTGCTTTACATCCCAATTTGTCGAATGATCACATCGCATCTCCAGATTGGGCGTCAGCTGGTACCGAAAACTGGGGAATGGTTAGTTACAGGTAAATTAATTCTAATTCTTTTTATTTTTTACCTTCTTCTTCTTTATTAACCGATAGACTACTAGGCTAGATAGGCTTCCACATACTTCGGTCTTGCATTGCCTGTATCCAGCGGCTCCCTGCATCTCATCTGATGTCGTCTGTCTACTTAGTGGGGGTCTGCCAACATTGCGTTTTACTTTGCAGCTTCGCCACTCCAGCGCCTTACACTGTCCTTTTCACTTATTTCTTCTAGTTTACCAACTTATCATCTAGTTTTTGTTTCTTAAAAAATATGACTTGGGCTATATCAAATATTTAATTCCTTCTCAAATAATGGTGTAGTTACTTTACCAAAATTTACTAGTATTCATATAAGTGTCATTGATGTAACGTAGCCAAACAGGGCACATTTCTCTGTTTCTGTTTTTATTATTTACTAGCTGATGCCCGCGACTTCGTCCGCATGGATTTAGTTTTTAAAACTCCCGCGGGAACTCTTTCATTATGCGAGATAAAAAGTAGCTCTCCCGGTCTGAGGAACAACTACTACATCCATTACTATACCCATGCAAAAAATCGCATCAATCCGCTGTTCTGTTTTTTTTAAGTATCCTATGTCCGTCTCCTGGTTCTAAGCTACCTCTCCACCAATTTTCAGCCAAATCGGTTCATCCGTTCTTGAGTTATAAATAGTGTAACTAACACCACTTTCTTTTATATATATAGACTAGTTGATGCCCGTGATTTCATCCGCGTGGATTTTTCGTTTTTAAAATCCCTCGGGAACATTTTAATTTTCCGGGATAAAGAATAGCCTATGTCACTCTCCAGGTACTCAACTATACCCATGCAAAAAATCACGTCGAACCGTAGTCCTGTTGCGGCGTGATTGAAGGACAAACCAACATATCAACAAACCAACAAACAAGCACACTTTCGCATTTATAATATTAGTAAGGATGACAGCCTAAAACACTTCATCATAAAAATATAGGTACATTATAAGGTACTTAAATTAATTTTATGACAAATGTTTTCTTACTTAATTTTTATTTTTCAGAGAATTACACTTAATTATTGACCCTCAGGAAACCATCATGTCTGTTGAACATTATACAGCGACACTCGTATCACACGAACTTGCTCACAAATGGTTTGGCAATTTGATAACTTGCTATTGGTGGAGCAACACTTGGATAAATGAAGGTTTTGCTAGCTATTTCGGATATATAGCAGCACATCAGGTAATACAACTTATAGTTCTTGGACTATGCCATTGAGGTTTAAACATTAATTTAACCAACACAGAGGGCTTTTATCAATCTCTGAAATTTCTCTGTCTCTTAAAATTGTAAAAAGAGACTTCCTAATTCTGGAAGTTCTGAAGGATCTACACGTTTTAATAAAGTTTAATAGATCGAAGTTAAAAACTGTAAAGCTTTAACTGCACTGATATAATTGCCTATTTCACAACTGCCTAATATTGATTCACTTGCAAATAAAATTGACGTATTGACATTTTTGTAAGTCTGTCTGTAAAATTGCTTTTATTCTTCGGTTAAAGTTTACTAATTGTTGATGGTTAAATAGGCTTCAAATATTATAAACTAATGCTCTTAAAATGTACTAACAGGACATGTAATATTATGTTACATCTCCTTGTAATTATTAAATGAAATATATTTATTCTTAGGTATTCCCGCAATATGACCTTGACCAGCATTTTAACTCCCGATATCTCCAAGGAAGTTTATCGTTTGACTCAGGAGTGTCAACTGTTCCTCTAAACCACGATGTGAATACACCCGCCCAAGTAACAGCTCATTTTGGCACTATTAGCTATTCTAAAGGTGCCGCCTTTCTTAGAATGCTATCTGATATGATTACTCCAGAAACTTTCCGAAAAGCTTGTCAGTACTTTTTGCAAGATAAGTAAGTAACTATTTCTTATTCTTTATCTTAGCAAGTTTCCAAATTCCAGTATTTAAATACTTATTACGGCTACTTAATTGCCACTTAGCTTTCTTACTAAGTGTCTTCTATTTTGCACATCATCATCATGAGCAATCCATTAAAGTCTCACTACTAAGCGCAAATCTCCTCAATGAGAAGAGTTATAGGCCATAGTCCACCACGCTGGCCCAATGCGACTCGGTAGACTTCACACACCTTTGAGAACATTATGGAGAACTCTCAGGCATGCAGGTTTCCTCACGATGTTTTCCTTCACCGTTCAATCTTGTGGTATTTAATATCTTAAACGCACATAACTCCGAAAAGTCAGAGATGCGTGCCCTGATTGAACCTGCGACTCCCGATTAGGAGACCATAGTCTTCACCACGAGGCTATCACTGCTTCTATTGTATTTCACACAGTCTAGAGCATTTTCAGCCCTTTGAAGACCATTGGCACGTGTATTGATTTTCATATAATACATTGTTTGTTTTTTTTTTTAATTTTTTATTAATTACCTCTTAAATAGTTATATGATTTTTAATATTTTGACCATTTCATTTTATAGTTTGTATAAAGCAGTGGATCAACACGACTTATTCAAAGCATTTGAGAGGGCTGTAAAAGAAGATGGGACCATGGATGGATATGATATTTTATTTAGTGAATACTATCGTATTTGGGTTAACGAGCCCGGCTATCCACTACTAACCGTTGAGGTGCATCATCAGAGCGGTATAGTCGCTTTAAGGCAGGTAAATTAACAGCCTACTTATTAATGATTTATATCAGTTCGAAAGCCATGTTTTCAAAATACCTTCAGATTTTCCGTATTTCTGGGAATGTAGACAAATGATGCATCTTAAAGGATTTTCAAAATCCAAGTAATTTTATATGATATACGCTGAGGAACCACTGAAGTGGAGTGAAGGGTAGAAAAGCGAAGCTTTGCGGAGATAGGAAAAGTTAACCAATAGAGTTGCTCAAAATTCACGTCTCTGCTCCATCCCACTTCGGCAGGTATGACCTTCAGCGAAGAGGAGACTAGTTTTAAAGTGAAGCAAGTTTTCAAAGCGGTTTAAGTTAATCCATCAATCAAGGGAGGATTCTTGAGACATGATGACATCCTGCTTGCTCCGCTCCAGTGGATATTAATATCCACTAGTTATGTTAGTTTCCGTTTTATCGCAAACCATAAATAAAATCGGCCAAGTGCGAGTCGGACCAGCACACGAAAGGCTCTGTACACGATTTAACACCAGCTATCATTAAGATTGAGCAACAAGAATAATTTTTAACGTTTTTAATTATTATTCGTTGTTAAAGCGGCAATAGAAATACACATTCTGCAAAAATTTCAAGTATCTATTTAATTACGATTCATTAGATACAGCCTGCTGATGGACGGACAAACGGAAGGACGGACGGACAGTGGAAGTTTAGTAATAGGATTTGGGCTAAAAACTATTCATACATATTCTATTTTATACCTATTACAGGAAAGATTTTTCTTAAATCCAAATGCAACAGCTACTGAGCAAATTTATCCAATACCAATAAACTATATAACCAAGTCCTCTAACCTCACTGCGGGATTGAAACCGTTGTATATAATGAACAATAGAGAATCACAGTTTACTAAGACACTGGAACGAGAGTGGATTATTCTAAACGTTAACCAACATGGTGAGTTCAAATATGATTAGTTTCAGTCCTCGCCAATCTTTATGATTACTCTGAATAATAATGAAGACAAGCGACATCGTAGGTGAATAGGCAAATAAAACTATGAAAACAGTGGTGATGATAAAAAAACCAGCAAACGATTTTATTTTCCAAATTTTCCAGTAAAGTGTTAAACCAAAGAGGTAAACATCTAAAGCCCGCCTGCAGAAACGCCGGGTTATCCTTTTAACCCAGAGTTAGCTGCTGCTTTGACATATTATAATATATATAGCTCGATTACCACTGACTGATTCACTCACTCACTGACTGATTGACACGGTTGTTCTCCTAGAAGGAGACGGAAATCGATATAATGATGTAGGGGAGATGTGTCCAGGTGGGGGATTCGAGTTGGGGAAAATTATGACATTTCGGAAAAACAAGATGGCGGCCGACGTGAATCTTGCAACTCTTTTGTTTTCCAACCGATTTCTTTGAAATTTTGGATTATTGTAGAAATTAGTAAACGATTAACAGAAAAAGTGAAAAAAATTAAAAAAACAAGATGGCGGCCGAGCTGTGACGTCTCAAATTTCCGACCCCTCTCCTGTAAAATTTTGTATGAAAAAAATTTTTTTCACCCGTGGTGTCGTATAGAGCTCAAAGAATGTAACTCGGAGAAAGGTGGCGAGAGCTGATGAGTGAGGAGTTCGGAGACGGGCGAGGGGCACGGCCAGGGTATAGTAGATAGGTGGAGGGTGCTCGACCAAATGTCATTCGAAACCTCGAGCAGTTGCCAGTGAGTCGAAAAAAAATTCCAAAATGGCAGAAAAAAAATGGCGGCAAATTTTGTCCGTCTCTCTCTCGGAGACTATAAAAGATGGCGGAGCGGTTTCTCGACAAAAGATGATCAAAACCCGGAGGTCTACCTGGTGAGTAGGAAAAAAATTCAAGATGGCGGATTTTTTTTTTCCATACTAAATGTATGGGGAATATTGAAGGGACTAGAAGTTGGGAACTATGCAAGACATTGATTTCGATAGGTTCATAGGGCTTTTTTTCTTTTTCTTTTTTTTCATTTTACATTTGCTTTTTTTCTTTTTTTTCTTTTTTTTTTTCTTTTTTTTTTCTTTTTCTTTTGTGAATGAGGAGCACGGCCAGGTTATTGCAGATAGGTGGGGTGTGCTCGAAAAAATTTTTTGGCAAAAGATGACCAGAATCCGAAGGTCTACTTGATGAGTAAAAAAATCGCGGTCCGCTTTAGCGGGCCGCGCACCCACGCGCCCTACTTGTAGTAATAACACTTCCCGCGAGCTGCTTTAGCAGCTCGCGCACCGAGCGAAATAAATAAAGCCGAACAATCGCGGTCCGCTTTAGCGGGCCGCGCACCCACGCGCCCTACTTGTAGCAATAACACTTCCCGCGAGCTGCTTTAGCAGCTCGCGCACCGAGCGAAATAAATAAAGCCGAACAATCGCGGTCCGCTTTAGCGGGCCGCGCACCCACGCGCCTTACTTTTAGTAAAACACTTCCCGCGAGCTGCTTTAGCAGCTCGCGCACCGAGCAAACGCTAGTTATAATATATATAGCTCGATTACCACTGACTGACTGATTCACTGACTGATTGACATAATTGTTCTCCTAGAAAGAGACGGAAATCGATATAATGATGTTCGGGAGATATGTTCGGGTGGGGGATTCGAGTGGGGAAAAATTATGACATTTCGGAAAAACAAGATGGCGGCCGACGTGAATCTTGCAACTCTTTTGTTTTCCAACCGATTTCTTTGAAATTTTGGATTATTGTAGAAATTAGTAAACGATTAACAGAAAAAGTGAAAAAAATTAAAAAAACAAGATGGCGGCCGAGCTGTGACGTCTCAAATTTCCACCCCTCTCCTGTAAAATTTTGTATGAAAAAAATTTTTTTCACCCATGGTGTCGTATAGAGCTCAAAGAATGTGACTCGGAGAAAGGTGGAGAGAGCTGATGAGTGAGGAGTTCGGAGACGGGCGAGGGGCACGGCCAGGGTATAGAAGATAGGTGGAGGGTGCTCGACCAAATGTCATTCGAAACCTCGAGCAGTTGCCAGTGAGTTGAAAAAAAATTCCAAAATGGCGGAAAAAAAATGGCGGCAAATTTTGTCCGTCTCTCTCTCGGAGACTATAAAAGATGGAGGAGCGGTTTCTCGACAAAAGATGATCACAACCCGGAGGTCTACCTGGTGAGTAGGAAAAAAATTCAAGATGGCGGATTTTTTTTTCCCCCCATACAAAATGTATGGGGAATATTGAAGGGACTAGAAGTTGGGAACTATGCAAGACATTGATTTTGATAGGTTCATAGGGCTTTTTTTCTTTTTCTTTTTTTTCATTTTTCATTTTTTTTTTTTTTTCTTTTTTTTCATTTTTTTTTCTTTTTCTTTTGTGAATGAGGAGCACGGCCAGGTTATTGCAGATAGGTGGGGTGTGCTCGAACAAATTTTTTGGCAAAAGATAACCAGAATCCGAAGGGCTACTTGATGAGTAAAAAAATCGCGGTCCGCTTTAGCGGGCCGCGCACCCACGCGCCCCACTTGTAGTAATAACACTTCCCGCGAGCTGCTTTAGCAGCTCGCGCACCGAGCGAAATAAATAAAGCCGAACAATCGCGGTCCGCTGTAGCGGGCCGCGCACCCACGCGCCCTACTTGGAGCAATAACACTTCCCGCGAGCTGCTTTAGCAGCTCGCGCACCGAGCAAACGCTAGTTATAATATATATAGCTCGATTACCACTCACTGACTGATTCACTGACTCATTGACATAATTGTTCTCCTAGAAAGAGACAAAAAACGATAAAATGATGTACGGGAGATATGTTCGGGTGGGGGATTCGAGTGGGGAAAAATTATGACATTTCGGAAAAACAAGATGGCGGCCGACGTGAATCTTGCAACTCTTTTGTTTTCCAACCGATTTCTATGAAATTTTGGATTATTGTAGAAATTAGTAAACGATTAACAGAAAAAGTAAAAAAAATTAAAAAAACAAGATGGCGGCCGAGCTGTGACGTCTCAAATTTCCGACCCTCTCCTGTAAAATTTTGTATGAAAAAAATTTTTTTCACCCATGGTGTCGTATAGAGCTAAAAGAATGTGACTCGGAGAAAGGTGGAGAGAGCTGATGAGTGAGGAGTTCGGAGACGGGCGAGGGGCACGGCCAGGGTATAGAAGATAGGTGGAGGGTGCTCGACCAAATGTCATTCAAAACCTCGAGCAGTTGCCAGTGAGTTGAAAAAAAAATTCCAAAATGGCGGAAAAAAAATGGCGGCAAATTTTGTCCGTCTCTCTCTCGGAGACTATAAAAGATGGAGGAGCGGTTTCTCGACAAAAGATGATCACAACCCGGAGGTCTACCTGGTGAGTAGGAAAAAAATTCAAGATGGCGGATTTTTTTTTCCCCCATACAAAATGTATGGGGAATATTGAAGGGACTAGAAGTTGGGAACTATGCAAGACATTGATCTTGATAGGTTCATAGGGCTTTTTTTCTTTTTCTTTTTTTTCATTTTACATTTGCTTTTTTTCTTTTTTTTCTTTTTTTTCATTTTTTTTTCTTTTTCTTTTGTGAATGAGGAGCACGGCCAGGTTATTGCAGATAGGTGGGGTGTGCTCGAACAAATTTTTTGGCAAAAGATGACCAGAATCCGAAGGGCTACTTGATGAGTAAAAAAATCGCGGTCCGCTTTAGCGGGCCGCGCACCCACGCGCCCTACTTGTAGTAATAACACTTCCCGCGAGCTGCTTTAGCAGCTCGCGCACCGAGCGAAATAAATAAAGCCGAACAATCGCGGTCCGCTTTAGCGGGCCGCGCACCCACGCGCCCTACTTGGAGCAATAACACTTCCCGCGAGCTGCTTTAGCAGCTCGCGCACCGAGCAAACGCTAGTTATTATAATATATATAGCTCGATTACCACTGACTGACTGACACACTCACTGATTGACATAATTGTTCTCCTAGAAAGAGACAAAAAACGATAGATTGATGCAGGGGAGATATGTCCGGGTGGGGGATTCGAGTGGGGAAAAATTATGACATTTCGGAAAAACAAGATGGCGGCCGACGTGAATCTTGCAACTCTTTTGTTTTCCAACCGATTTCTTTGAAATTTTGGATCATTGTAGAAATTAGTAAACGATTAACAGAAAAAGTGAAAAAAATTAAAAAAACAAGATGGCGGCCGAGCTGTGACGTCTCAAATTTCCACCCCTCTCCTGTAAAATTTTGTATGAAAAAAATTTTTTTCACCCATGGTGTCGTATAGAGCTCAAAGAATGTGACTCGGAGAAAGGTGGAGAGAGCTGATGAGTGAGGAGTTCGGAGACGGGCGAGGGGCACGGCCAGGGTATAGAAGATAGGTGGAGGGTGCTCGACCTAATGTCATTCGAAACCTCGAGCAATTGCCAGTGAGTTGAAAAAAAATTCCAAAATGGCGGAAAAAAAATGGCGGCAAATTTTGTCCGTCTCTCTCTCGGAAACTATAAAAGATGGAGGAGCGGTTTCTCGACAAAAGATGATCAAAACCCGGAGGTCTACCTGGTGAGTAGGAAAAAAATTCAAGATGGCGGATTTTTTTTTTCCCATACAAAATGTATGGGGAATATTGAAGGGACTAGAAGTTGGGAACTATGCAAGACATTGATTTTGATAGGTTCATAGGGCTTTTTTTCTTTTTCTTTTTTTTCATTTTACATTTGCTTTTTTTCTTTTTTTTTTCTTTTTTTTTCTTTTTCATTTGTGAATGAGGAGCACGGCCAGGTTATTGCAGATAGGTGGGGTGTGCTCGAACAAATTTTTTGGCAAAAGATGACCAGAATCCGAAGGTCTACTTGATGAGTAAAAAAATCGCGGTCCGCTTTAGCGGGCCGCGCACCCACGCGCCCTACTTGTAGTAATAACACTTCCCGCGAGCTGCTTTAGCAGCTCGCGCACCGAGCTAAATAAATAAAGCCGAACAATCGCGGTCCGCTTTAGCGGGCCGCGCACCCACGCGCCCTACTTGTAGCAATAACACTTCCCGCGAGCTGCTTTAGCAGCTCGCGCACCGAGCAAACGCTAGTTATAATATATATAGCTCGATTACCACTGGCACACTCACTGACTCACTCACTCACTGATTGACAGGGTTGTTCTCCTAGAAGGAGACGGAAATCGATATAATGATGTTCGGGAGATGTGTTTGGGGGGGGGATTCGAGTTTGGGAAAATTATGACATTTCGGAAAAACAAGATGGCGGCCGACGTGAATCTTGCAACTCTTTTGTTTTCCAACCGATTTCTTTGAAATTTTGGATTATTGTAGAAATTAGTAAACGATTAACAGAAAAAGTGAAAAAAATTAAAAAAACAAGATGGCGGCCGAGCTGTGACGTCTCAAATTTCCGACCCCTCTCCTGTAAAATTTTGTATGAAAAAAATTTTTTTCACCCATGGTGTCGTATAGAGCTCAAAGAATGTGACTCGGAGAAAGGTGGAGAGAGCTGATGAGTGAGGAGTTCGGAGATGGGCGAGAGGCACGGGCAGGGTATACAAGATAGGTGGAGGGTGCTCGACCAAATGTCATTCGAAACCTCGAGCAGTTGCCAGTGAGTTGAAAAAAAAATCCAAAATGGCGGAAAAAAAATGGCGGCAAATTTTGTCCGTCTCTCTCTCGGAGACTATAAAAGATGGAGGGGCGGTTTCTCGACAAAAGATGATCACAACCCGGAGGTCTACCTGGTGAGTAGGAAAAAAATTCAAGATGGCGGATTTTTTTTTTTACATACAAAATGTATGGGGAATATTGAAGGGACTAGAAGTTGGGAACTATGCAAGACATTGATTTTGATAGGTTCATAGGGCTTTTTTCTTTTTCTTTTTTTTCATTTTACATTTGCTTTTTTTCTTTTTTTTTCTTTTTCTTTTGTGAATGAGGAGCACGGCCAGGTTATTGCAGATAGGTGGGGTGTGCTCGAACAAATTTTTTGGCAAAAGATGACCAGAATCCGAAGGTCTACTTGATGAGTAATAAAATCGCGGTCCGCTTTAGCGGGCCGCGCACCCACGCGCCCTACTTGTAGTAACAACACTTCCCGCGAGCTGCTTTAGCAGCTCGCGCACCGAGCGAAATAAATAAAGCCGAACAATCGCGGTCCGCTTTAGCGGGCCGCGCACCCACGCGCCCTACTTGTAGCAATAACACTTCCCGCGAGCTGCTTTAGCAGCTCGCGCACCGAGCGAAATAAATAAAGCCGAACAATCGCGGTCCGCTTTAGCGGGCCGCGCACCCACGCGCCTTACTTTTAGTAAAACACTTCCCGCGAGCTGCTTTAGCAGCTCGCGCACCGAGCAAACGCTAGTTATAATATATATAGCTCGATTACCACTGACTGACTCACTGATTGACATAATTGTTCTCCTAGAAAGAGACAAAAAACGATATAACGATGTACGGGAGATATGTCCGGGTGGGGGATTCGAGTGGGGAAAAATTATGACATTTCGGAAAAACAAGATGGCGGCCGACGTGATTCTTGCAACTCTTTTGTTTTCCAACCGATTTCTTTGAAATTTTGGATTATTGTAGAAATTAGTAAACGATTAACAGAAAAAGTGAAAAAAATTTAAAAATCAAGATGGCGGCCGAGCTGTGACGTCTCAAATTTCCGACCCTCTCCTGTAAAATTTTGTATGAAAAAATTTTTTTTCACCCATGGTGTCGTATAGAGCTCAAAGAATGTGACTCGGAGAAAGGTGGAGAGAGCTGATGAGTGAGGAGTTCGGAGACGGGCGAGGGGCACGGCCAGGGTATAGAAGATAGGTGGAGGGTGCTCGACCAAATGTCATTCGAAACCTCGAGCAGTTGCCAGTGAGTTGAAAAAAAATTCCAAAATGGCGGAAAAAAAATGGCGGCAAATTTTGTCCGTCTCTCTCTCGGAGACTATAAGAGATGGAGGAACGGTTTCTCGACAAAAGATGATCAAAACCCGAAGGTCTACCTGGTGAGTAGGAAAAAGATTCAAGATGGCGGATTTTTTTTTTCCATACAAAATGTATATGGGGAATATTGAAGGGACTAGAAGTTCGGAATTATGCAAGACATTGATTTTGATAGGTTCATAGGGCTTTTTTTCTTTTTCTTTTTTTTCATTTTACATTTGCTTTTTTTCTTTTTTTTCTTTTTTTTCTTTTTTTTTCTTTTTCTTTTGTGAATGACGAGCACGGCCAGGTTATTGCAGATAGGTGGGGTGTGCTCGAACAAATTTTTTGGCAAAAGATGACCAGAATCCGAAGGTCTACTTGATGAGTAAAAAAATCGCGGTCCGCTTTAGCGGGCCGCGCACCCACGCGCCCTACTTGTAGAATAGAATAGAAATATTTTTTATTCAAATAAACTTTTACAAGTGCTTTTGAATAGTCAATGAATCTACCACTGGTTCGGAATGCCTTTCCTGCCGAGCCTGCTTGTAGTAATAACACTTCCCGCGAGCTGCTTTAGCAGCTCGCGCACCGAGCGAAATAAATAAAGCCGAACAATCGCGGTCCGCTTTAGCGGGCCGCGCACCCACGCGCCTTACTTTTAGTAAAGAGCAAACGCTAGTTAATATATATATAGCTGCTCGTGCTGATTCACTGATTCACTGACTGATTGATCACCTCTCCTGTAAAATTTTGTATGAAAAATTTTTTTTCCACCGATGGTTTCGTATAGAGGACAAAAATTCATTCGGAGGAAAATTATGGAGAGAGCTGATGATTGAGGATTTCGGAGACGGATGAGGAGCACGGCCAGGGTATTGAAGATAGGTGGGGGGTGCTCGAACAAATGTCACTCGAAACCTCATCCAATTCGCAGTGAGCTGAAAAAAAATTCAAAATGGCGGAAAAAAGATGGCGGCCATACAAATTTCGTCGGTGTCTATCTCGGAGAGTATAAAAGATAGAAGAGTGGTTTCCTGGCAAAAGCTGATCAAGACCCTAAGGTCTACTTGACGAACAGAAAAAAAATTCAAGATGGCGGAATTTTTTTTTTCTTCATACAAAAATATATGGCGAATATTGAAGAGACTAGAAGCCGGGAATCATGCACGACTTTGATACAATTCCTTTTCAAGATTTTTTTTTATTGAAGAATTTTCATTATGACAAATGATGACATATGATGATCGAGGGTTTGGAAGGTGGGTGAGGAGCACGGCCATGGTAATGTAGATAGGTGGGGGTGCTCGAACAAAAGTCACTCGAAATCTCATCCAATTGGCAGTGAGCTGAAAAAAATCCAAAATGGCGGATTCAAGATGGCGGCCATACAAACTTCAACGGTGTCTATCTCGGAGAGTATAAAAGATGGAAGAGTGGTTTTGTGATAGAAAATGATCAGGAGCTGAAAGTCTACTAGACGAGTAGAAAAACCGCGGTCCGCTTGCGGGCCGCGCACCCACGCGCCCTACTAGTTTCGTATAAAGCTTCTGTGAAAATTACAAATTTATTAAAATTTGTAATTTATTAAAATTTGGGTTAAACCTAACCCGACGTCAGTCAGCAGGCCTTACGTATTTCCTAAGGCCGGCTTGCAGAGACGCCGGATTAGGTTTAACCCAGGAATATATAAATTTCTAATTTTGACAGAAGCTTTATATACAAAATCTGTCACAGCAGCAGCTAACGGCGTTTCTGCAAGCGGACCGAATAGGAACAAACAAACAAAATCGAATTATGGCGAGTCTTTGTTTTAATTTTGGCCTTGTTGATTTAAGACTATTGAAATTAATAATAATAAATAACTAATTATAATTTTTTCATATTATTAGAATTAAATATTAAGATATTAATTATTATGTATTTATTATTATTAGATTGCTTATATTCTTTAGGATTATATCGCGTCACCTACGATGAGGATACTTGGAATTTAATATCGGAGGCACTCCTTAATTCTCCAGCAACTATCAATGATTTAAACCGCGCACAAGTAAGTACTCCATATTTAACTCCAACTTATAAGTTTCACTTCACATTTCAATCTGAGAAACATCCAAGTTAAATTGATTAGTGATCACACAATACCTACTTAGTTTTTGTCTCAAAGTGTTTAGAATAGAATGGAAGAGTTTTTTTTTTCAAATAAAATTTTACAAAGAGCTTCATCAAATCAATCTTCTTCAAAAATCTTCAAGTGAATTCACCACTGGTTCGAAATGCCGTTCTCAACCAAGAAACTCGGCGGTTGCTGTTTTTAAATAATTTACAACAATATCATTGTGTACAGTTTTTAAGAAATTTGCAATTTCATGAATTGCCGGAGTGAATCATATCGATGGTTTTGCCATTGATGTAATTTCATTGTAATTTTCATACTTTTCATAGATTTCTATAATTTGTGTAAAGGCAAGTCTAAAATTGACTTTAGGTTTCTCTAATGCATATGTCTTAGGTATATTCTAATTATAATATTTACAGATCGTCGATGACGTATTCGCTTTGATGAGATCTGAAAAGATGACGTACAGTTTTGGTTTCAAAATCCTTAGATTCCTTCGATATGAAACCAATTACCACGTTTGGAGACCAGCCATCAGTGGGTATTCCTTCCTAAGGAACAGATTAAGGCATCTCCCCAAAGCTCGTGCCACCTTTGATGTGAGATCTTTATTATCATATTACATTATAATCTTTAGGTATATGTTCAATTTTTGACTTCGATTAAGTAGCCACTTTATGTCATACAAACAAGACATCCCTTTATATCCTTGTCATTTATCCGTCCGTCTAGTTTATCGTCATTCATTAAGTTTTTTGTTTTCCCATACTAAGCAAATAAATGTTCAATCAAACCAGAAACTAAAACCGCGATAGAATGGAAAAGTTTTTATTTAAAGAAACTTTTACAAAGTGTTTTGGAGTCTTCAAGTGAATCTACCACTGCACTGGTTCGAAATGCTAATGCTGTTCCAACCAAGATGAACCTGAAATAATCTCGGTGCTTTCTTTAAATTTTTAAACGAAGTTTCTTTTTGGACGGTTTGGCGGATGGAGGCTAGACGAAAAAAAAAAGAATTTTTTGTCACGACCCTTGTTACCTTCATTTATTGCACACGTCCCATCATAGCTTTGGTGGCGTAGCGGCTAAGCGAAGAAGTGAAACTATCGGTTCAGGGTTTGAATCTTGACTTCAGATTATGTCTTTATTATTTTTTTAATTTTTGGAACGAAGTTTTAAAGAAGAGAAATCACTAACGGCATCTATTTTGGGCAGCGTGAACTTGCTTGAACTTGCTTTTAAGTCTGCTTATTTTTTACGAGACGGTTCTAACATGTGGCGAGAGATGGCGTTGATACTAAAAGGTAATGTTTTAAAAGGCACTTCGTTCTCGGTGTTTCTGCATTTTTTTTTAAACCTTTTTGTGAACCCAATTACTTTTTTTTTGTAAACCTAAATCCCAATCGGCTTTTTAATTTTCAGTCTTTTATTTTGAGTAACATGGAAACGGTTATTAGAGTGGTGGGTTACGAGCCCAGACCGATGGAATCTGTCACGGATAGCTTGCTGCGTCAGGAAGTGTTACACTTCGCGTGCACTCTAGGACATGTTGGATGTAAGATAGACTCTGAAGAAAGATTTACAAATATGAGGCGTGATTCTCGTTATTGGTAAACAATCTTCTTATTACTGTTTGATTGACGTTGCCCGCGACTTTGCCCGCGTGGAATCAGGTTTTGGGGGTGGATTTTTTTTAAACTGTGAAACGTTTTTCTTTTTGTCTAATCCAAAGCCAAAATATAAAATTCATAGGTTTCACTTGAAAAATAATTGGAAAAATGTAGGACTTTCTTAAAATCCATAATTTCATCTTCTATTTAAAGCCTATTTTGCAATTTGAAAAATTTAATACCTTTTGTGTCTTATGTTGTTCGTTTTTTTAAGGGTCGATCCTCGTATTCGTCGCCATGTTTATGAAGTGGGCGTTAAAGAAGGAGGGAGAGACGCATTTGAGTTTCTTTTAAGCCGATACCGAACATCAAATATGGCTAACGATCAATTAGAAATGTTGCGAGGACTAGCTTCCACGTCTATTCCTGTTTTGCTGACGAGGTATAACAATTTTGTCATCCGCCTGTCTGTGTGACAAGGTCCTTTTTCTCAGAAACAGCTGGAGGTACTAAGTTGACTGAATACAAAGATTTATCGTCATCATCATCATCATTAGCAACCCATCAACGGCTCACTACTGACCGCAGGTCTCCTCTCAGAGAAAGGATATAGGCCATAGTCCACCACGCTGGCCCAATGCGAATTGGTGGACTTCACACCACCTTCAAGAACATTATGAAGAACTCTCAGGTGTGCAGGTTTCGTCACTATGTTTCCTTCACCGTTAAAGCAAGTGATATTTAATTGCTTAAACGCACTTGACTCCGATAAGTCAGAGGTACCCGTATAGAGGCGTACCCGGGATCGAACCTGAGACCCCCCCAATAGGAGACCACAGTCCTAACCACCAGGCTATCACTGCTTTTAATACAAAGGTTAATGGTCTCATAATGCTGTGAAAATTTCAAGTTTCTAGTTCAAAACAATGAAAAGTTACAGCCTTTCAACGCGTATTTCCATGAAAAATTTCCAGTGACGTTTTTGCCATTAATTTAAATCTAGGCGCATTATAACTTTGTAATTTTATTTTAAAGTGTAAAAAAATACATTCTATGATGAAAATTAAACTAGGTGAAGCCCGTGTCTTCGTCCGCGTGGATTAAGATTTTTTAATTCCCACGGGAACTTTCCTTAATTTTCCGTGATAAAATTGTAGCCTTTGTGTTAATCCTGGCTATGATCTATATCAGTATTCCAAATTTCAGCCAAATCGTTTGATTCGTTGTGGCGTGAAAGATCCATACATCCATCCATTCATACATCTATCCATCCATCCTCACAAACTTTCGTATTTATAATATTAGTAGAATTAAATAATAATAATATGTACCTACTCCCTTTTAAGTATCTTCTATACTTATAGTCCAGGGTAGATAATTTTTGAAAACAAAAAAAATTATAGTAGGATGAAACCCATTGGAAAAGGAAGAGAATGCAACAAAAATGAAAGGAATAATAAATTACGGGCGATCTGAGGTCGGGAAGTGGGGGGAGGGGGGTTTAAGGGTAAAAAACGGTTTATCTCAATTTCTGGAAAAACTACAAGTCCTATGGAAAAAAGTTAAATGGCAAAGTTGTAGGTAATAAAAAGATCTACAACTTTTGTATTTAGACTTTTTTCACATAACCTCAAAATGTATGTGAAAAATTCAAATAACCAAGTTTTTGGTATTTTATTTTTATCTTTTACAAAAAAAAATATTTTTTCACGAAATTTGGTGAAAACTTACCTTTTTATGTCCCAAACATACTGTAATTTTTCTGATTTAAAATATTTATTTTTTCACCTTTTTTTTGACTTAATATTGAAAAAGCACCTAATTTTCAATAGAAAATTCCCCCATCAAAATATCTGCTTTTTTTAAAAAGTCGGTGAGCTTTTTGTTCGTTGAAATCTCTACTTTCTGATGGTGTAAAAAAAATATACATTACTATGGTAAATGCTCTCAGAAAATGCAGAAACGAAATACGAAATAACAGGTAGTAAGGCCCAGACCCTCCTAGCCCCTATGAAATACCTTTTAAATTACATGCGTAGATGGCTATTTATTGCTATTATATAACTTATATACCTGAGTGACCTACGGAAAATTTTAGCCCATCAAAAGGTATTTCATAGAGAAGTGGGGAAGGGGCTAGGAGGGTCTGGGCCTTACTACCTGTTATTTCGTATTTCGTTTCTGCATTTTCTGAGAGCATTTACCATAGTAATGTATATTTTTTTTTACATCATCAGAAAGTAGAGATTTCGACGAACAAAAAGCTCACCGACTTTTTTAAAAAAGCAGATATTTTGACGGGAGAATTTTCGATTGAAAATTAGGTGCTTTTTCAATATTAAGTCAAAAAAAAAGGTGAAAAAATAAATATTTAAATCAGAAAAATTACAGTGTGTTTGGGACATAAAAAGGTAAGTTTTCACCAAATTTCGTGAAAAAATTTTTTTTTGTAAAAGATAAAATAAAAAACCAAAAACTTGGTTATTTGAATTTTTCACATACATTTTGAGGTTATGTGAAAAAAGTCCAAATACAAAAGTTGTAGATCTTTTTATTACCTACAACTTTGCCATTTAAGGCGCTGTGTGCAGTCACGATCATCATTCGTGAGCCGAATCACAAGCCGAATGAAGATCGTCTTATTTAAAATCTATGGGTCATAATATTATGAAAAAAAAAGTAGTTATAATTGATCGTATTTCTGGTCTGATGGTTGTTTTTTAAAAACGATGACGCAAACTTTTCTCGATAGAAAAAAATTGCAAAGTTCACTCTGCAAATACATAAACTCCCATCGTTATCTGTTATGCATACATTTATTTTGGTAAAATTAAGTACAATTGTTTATCATATCTTACTACAACAAATGGCTGTTTTAGATTTTATTTATTGTGACTGTTATAATTTTAATATTTTCCATTATAATTTAACAGTCGCAATAAATAAAATCTAATTTTTTTCTATCGAGAAAAGTTTGCGTCATCGTTTTTAAAAAACAACCATCAGACCAGAAATACGATCAATTATAACTACTTTTTTTTCATAATATTGTGGTGTGTGGAGTTCGATCAGTTAAGGGATGCTTGAAATGACTACACTTGACGAGGTTTGAGTTAATACTGTTTAATAAAATACGATCACTTACTTATATATACTACACCTCCCACGGAGTGATAAAAAAAAATTAATACAATTACATTTTTTTTTTTGAATTGACAGTTATAATTTGTCTTATAAAATAAATTTTCTTACAACTATAAACTTATAATCATAACAGAGAAAAAAATACATTGGTGTTAAACTATAGTAAATACATAATTATATGGTAGGAATACAGTATGTTTCAGTTGCTATATAATTTTGTGCGATTTTTATGCACAAAATCAATTTTCCCATTTATATCGACTTTCACATTAGGTGATAAGTCTTCTATGACTCTATATGGTCCTAAATATAAACTATTGAGCTTATTTCCTGTTTCATTCTTTATTAAAATTAAATCATTTTTGTTATATTTTATTGTATTAACTTTCTTGTCATATGAAATTTTTCTATTTTGTTTTACATTCAATAAATTTTGACGAGCATCTTGTTGTGCTAATTGTAGCCTATATCTTAATTCTTCACTATAATTATCTATATTATATAATGGTTCTACACTATTTCTTATTCTACTGGGGAGTTCACAAGTTTTACCAAACACTAGTTCGTAAGGTGTATAATTGGTTGAAGTATGCACAGTATTATTGAATGAAAAACACCAAAAGGGAAGCCAATGGCTCCAAGTCTCGGGGTGTTTATCGCACTGAATACGGAGAAATGAAGCTAGATGTTTATGAGTGTTTTCAAGTGAACCTATTGTTTCGTGGTGATATGCAGTGGAATTGAGTTTTTCTATTTCTAGCAATTTACACACTTCTGTCATAGTAGAAGATAAGAATTCAGACCCCCTGTCATTTACCATAAACTTAGGAATACCGTATCTTAATATAAAATTATTAACTAAAGACCTAGCTACAGTTACAGTTTCCTTATTTGCTAATGGATATGCTTCTACATACTTAGTTAAATCGCACTGTATGGTAAGTATATAAACGTTACCCTCTACGTCCTTATCCAATGGACCCATCAAATCCAAATAAATTTTTTCAAACGCACACGTGGCGGTTGTCGTCACAACCATGGGCTCAACGGTATGCCTTGAATATTTCATCTTTTGACATTTTACGCACTTACGAATAAATTCACGGACGTCCTTTTCTATATTTGGCCAATAAAATTGTCGTTTTATATTATTTACCATTCTACGTACCCCTGCATGCCCGCTAGTGGGTAGCAAATGATAATCGTTAATAATAAACTTTTTATCATTTTCGTCAATTATTGTTTTAACGCCTCGCAAGATACAAATTCTTGGTCCTTGGTAGTAACCATTACTTTTTATTTCATTAATTAAACTTTTAATAAACATTTCATTTTCATTATTTTTTATAATACAAACTTCGTCGACGTATATTCTTACAAAATTCACTCAATTTAATTACAAATTCGGCTCGCGTAAATTGTAATCTATAATCAAGATTTACGTAGGTATATATTATATTTTTGCAAGAACTATACATGAAACACTCACTTTTCGTGCTTATCAATTTATTTTTTTCTAATTCTCTAAGCTTTTTACTTTCCATTAATAACATTTCTACAGAATTATTAGGAATCCTTAATATTTCCACGACTCGCGGTTGATCAGGCCGTTTGTCATTGGCTACACTAGGGATTACACTCCTATCAAAATGGCTTTCACCTTTCACTGCGACCGGATTATCTTTTCCTTTTACATACACAATTTTATAGTCATACTCTTCTAACGTTAAGCGAAATTTTAATAATCTACTACTAGGATCTTTCATTCCAAACAAATATACCAATGGGTTGTGGTCAGTCATAATAGTAAAAGCTTTTCCAAACAAATATGGACGAAAATATTTAATACCCCATACAATAGCAAGTAATTCCTTTTGAATAGTTGGGTAATTTTTTTCTGCCTTATTCAAGGGCCGACTAGCGTAAACTACGGGTCGTAAATGTTTATTGCAAAGTACGGCTCCTATCGCTGTACCAGATGCATCGGTTTGTAGGATGAACTCACTATTTGTTGAAAAATCGGGATATTGTAGAATAGGTGGGGACATTAAAGCTTGATTGGAATGACTGTTCACACTCCATTGTCCACAAAAAAGGTACATTTTTTCTGAATAACCTATTTAAAGGTAATGTTACTTCAGCAAAGTTTTTTATAAATTTCCTATAATAATTACTAAAAGCAACAAAACGCCTTACATCATCTGAATTCTTCGGTATAGGATAATTTTTAATTATTGAAATTTTATTTGGATCTGGTAATATACCATCCTTCGTCACACTGTGTCCTAAGTATAATATTTCCGTTTTTAAAAAGCGACATTTACATGGATTTAGCTTTAAATTTACTTTTCTCAAACTTTGAAAAACATCCAGAAGATTTTTATTATGTGTTTCTAAATTTCTACCAAATATAACAAGATCGTCGAGGTATATAAAACATTTTTCATAAGTAAGGCCTGACATTGCTACTGTCATTACGCGCGAAAAAGCACTGCGACTTATTTTTAAACCCATCGGTAATCTTTTCATTTGATACTGTCCTGTATTCGTTGTAAATGCTGTGGCATTACGACTTTCGGGAGTAAGTGAAACTTGATAATAGGATTGACTTAGATCTAAATGAGAAAAATAAACAGCTCCTGACAATGAATCTAAAATTTCAGTGATATTTGGTAATGGGAACTTATCGTCTTGTATTTTTTCATTTAGCTTTCGATAGTCCACCACTAATCTCCAACTTTTACCTGTATCCGACTTTTTTGGTACTAATAAAATAGGGCTGGACCACTCACTGCACGTTTCTTCGATAATGTCATCTTGTAACAATTTATTTATTTGCCTCTCAACTTCGGGTTTCAAACTGTTAGGAATTCGATAAGGTTTAGTATATACGGGTTTCGAGTCTTGCTTTAAAACAATCGACTGCTCATAAACTTGAGTTGTTGTAAGTTTATCACCTGGCAGTTGAAATATGTCAGCATATTTTGAGCAAAGGGACTCAATTGTTTGACGTTCGAGAGAACTCAAGTGGTCTAACTTTAACAACGATAACAAAATACTTGAACGTTTGGAATTCGACTCGAGTTTACTAAATGAACAAAGATTGTAATTTTTTAACAGTTCTAAATCGGGTTTAAAAATAGATAATAAAATATTATTGTCGCCTGTATTGAGAATTCGTATCGGGATAATATTGTTTTTAGGTTTTACTATAACACTTGCCAAAAATAGGTTTTCCTGAATCTCTTTCGGAAGTACAATACATTCTTCAGTTATATTTGTATCTAACTGTATATAATGTATAGATTCACATCGGGGCGGAATATTTAAAAATTCCTTACTAATTACTGGTCTCCTATACAACGTTAAGTTATGACATTTTTCATGATTTTTTAAAATTAAAATAGAGTTTTCTAAATCAAACGTCACTGAATTGAATTTATCGAAAAAATCTTGGCCGATGATACCATCTGAGTGACATGGTAGTTTTTCAAATAAATAAAATTTATGTTTAAAATACGAATTATCGTGAGTTTTTAACCGACTTCCAAAAAGGAGGAGGTTCTCAATTCGGCCGGTATCTTTTTTTTTTTTTTTTTCTTTTTTTTTTTTTCTATGTATGTCCACCGATTTCTCCGGGATTACTGGACCGATTCGCGTGATTTTTTTTTTTAATCGACAGAGGATGTTTGCGAAATGGTCCCATAAAAATTTTAACCTTCAACTCCTCAAGCCTGATGCTGCAGGGATATTGCTCACCTAAAATAAAGAGATTTAGGAAATGTCGATTACGAATTATCATTGTAGGTAACAAGTATGGACTACATCATGGAGTTCCAGGTCCCTAGCTCCTCAATCATAGGATACTACACTGAAAAGCTTAAAATAAAAATTCTTTTCAAAAAACCGACTTCTAACGCCACTACAAAGTATAAAAATAATTTTAGTTTGTCCACGTTTGTTGAAGTCGGGCGGGCCTAAAATACAAACTATGAAACCGACTCGCGATGCTCTCTCGACTTCTACAAACGAGTCTCTCATATTGTGTAGCGTCGCGCATCGGTTTCATAGTTTGTATTTAGGCCCGCCCGACTTCAACAAACGTGGACAAACTAAAATTATTTTTATACTTTGTAGTGGCGTTAGAAGTCGGTTTTTTGAAAAGAATTTTTACAGTTAAATAAACATAACCCTTCGAAATACTTTTTCCTCCAATACCGTTAATAACAATATTGTCTGTATACATTTGTACATTTTTTGGTAAAATACAAGCATTTACAGCTGATAACGATGCTCCAGTGTCAAGTAGCCAAGAACACCTAGTATTGTTCACATATAATGCGATGTAATTTGCATTACTTATGTCACATGTCAAAATGTTATGTTCTTTAGGCATGAAAAAACTGTTTTTTACTTTGATTGCTTTCTACTGCATCTTGAGACTGAGCAATGTTATTATCATTACTAGTTTTATACTCAAATTCGCCATAATTAATTTGCTTATGTTGTCGAGGCAGAGCACAATTGCTAAAATTACGGTAAATTCGACGTCGATTCGCTTGCGTATATCGTCCTCCTCGATTATAGTTATGAGTCTGATATTTATGTGAATTGTTGTAGTTATTTGAATTTTCTCTACATTGGTTAGAATAACCACGAAAACCTCTCTGAGGATAACGACCACGCCCTCGAATCGAAGATTGATAAGATCCTCGAAATTTACCTTGAATATTGCCTCGCATATTCATTATTGAGGTCGAGCTCACTGAGGTCGATGCTAACTCCTCATCCTGCGCAGCTCGTACTGCGTCCTTCAGCTCCGTATAGTTTCTAGCTGAAATTATGGTACCTAAACGCTTATTGCGTAACCCATCCGAAAATTTTTTAATTGCCATCTGTTGGTTTATGGGTTTTAAAATTTCATACGCCTTTTCATTAGAATCAGCCTGAGAAATAGTTAAATCTACAAATAGTTCTTCAATACGTGAAGCATATTCAGAAATTGACATTTCATTTTGTGACATATTGTTAAGTTGTGTTAACAACGAATTAGGTGACTTTTTTGTTAGTAAAAACGATTTCATATCTTTCACCAAATCAGCGCACGAGTCATACTCTTGTTTGAGTCTAAGTTTAGCTGATTTACTTAATCTAGTTTTTAAAGCAAACGTAGCTAATTGTTTCCTACACTTTGGTTCGCTTAAACAACTCTCATAAAGTTCTAAACTGTCAATAATTTTTTCTAATGTCTCCTCTTTTCCATCCATCACCGGAACCAAGCTTGCTGCCGTTTTTAAATTAAACGTCTCCATTTTTAAAAGAACGTTAAAATTATCTTGACAATATTCCTTAATTTTCTGAAAATTACACTACTAAATACTCTATTTATGTTACTTATTCTATGTTAGAATTACATTACATACCTTATTATTCTATTAAAATAAAACGGTAAATCTTGCAGTTCATAAAATAATAACGTCATGATATCGAAGTCCGAAAACCGCTTTTTAAACTTTGACACTAATAAACTTTGCACTTATAAACTTTTTTTTTTTAAATTACTGCGGCGCTGGATTGATCCTCTTGATTTCCCTTAGTACCATGACTGGACAGCCTCAGGATCCTTCGTAGTAATCAGTAATCACGCACATAATATATTTTATTTAGTTCGTCCTTATTTAATAATTTATTTTTCGTAATCGTCCACTTTTGACATTTTATTTTTCACGTAGACTACTAATTTTCTTAAATAAATTTTTATTAAATTAGTCACTTCATTATAATATCAGTCAATAGTAAGATATTAGCCACATTATCATTTTTAGGGTTCCGTACCCAAAGGGTACCAACGGGACCCTATTACTTACCCTACGCTGTCCGTCCGTCCGTCTGTCAGCGGGCTGTATCTCGTAAACCGTAATAGATAGACAGATGAAATTTTCACATATTATGTATTTCTATTGCCGCTATAACAACAAATAATAAAAATTAAATTAAATTTAAAAAAAAAATTAAAATATTTCCATGGGTACATGAAAATATTTTTATTTAATTTTTTTTAACGGAACCCTAAAAGAGCGAGGCCCGACTCGCACTTGGCTGATTTTTTTTCTCTAATCACATTATTTTATAACTGTTTAGCCGTCGGGCTTCTTATTAGAAACGCATTATAGTTTTTTATATGCACTCGGTAACCGGACACCTCGGCTACGCGGCTTTAAGCGTTCGGCAGGGTCGCCATGTGGTGTGTAGAGTTCGATCAGTTAAGGGATGCTTGAAATGACTACACTTGACGAGGTTTGAGTTAATACTGTTTAATAAAATACGATCACTTACTTATATATACTACAATATTATGACCCATAGATTTTAAAATATAAGACGATCTTCATTCGGCTTGTGATTCGGCTCACGAATGATGATCGTGACTGCACACAGCGCCTTAACTTTTTTCCATAGGACTTGTAGTTTTTCCGGAAATCGAGATAAACCGTTTTTTACCCTTAAACCCCCCCTCCCCCCACTACCCGACCTCAGATCGCCCGTAATTTATTTTTCCTTTCATTTTTGTTGCATTCTCTTCCTTTTCCAATGGATTTCATCCTACTATTATTTTTTTTCACTTTTTATTATTTTTTAAGGCTTCTACCCTGGTCTTATTATATTATAATAAAACTGTAACTGGACGATTTCGTGTCTGTGTGTTTGTCCTTTTTTCAAGTAAAAACTACCGCACAGATTTCTACAAAATTTTATACCGTGGTAGCTTATTACTCGGGTCAACATCTAGGCTACTTTTTATCCCGGAAAATCAAGGAGTTCCCGAGGGACTTCAAAAACTAAATCCACGCGGACAAAGTCGCGGGCATCAGCTAGTGCATAATAATATTATAGTAACGGGCAACTATAAAACTCTGTAGGGTTTCGTAGTGAGCAGTGTACTGCGCGTGAGCTGACACGCATTTGACCGTTTATTTTAAATCGCATAGCTCTGGCACGGCTATTAGGTACATGCCAACATTCAATAGCTGTTTTCTTTCTACTTTAGATATCTGGAGATGACTTTAGATAAAGTAGTTCGCCACCATGACAAAGTTACAGCTTTCAATTACGCTCTTACTGAAGAACATGCTGACACTGTGCTTGAATTTGTTAGAGACAATATCGATGCGATCAGAACAGCGTAAGTTTTGAAAGATCATCATTATCTTAGCATCCCATCAACGGCTCACCACTGATGTCCTCTCAGAGAAGGGTTATAAGGTAGGGTCCACCCCGCTGGTCTAATGTAAATTGGCAGATTTCACACACCTTTCAGAACATTATGGAGAACTCTGAACAGGTTTCCTGGCGATGTTTCCCTTCATCGATGAAGCATCTGATAATTTTAATTGCTTAAAATGCACCTAATTCCGAAAAGTCAGAAATACTTGTTTGAGATCGCACCCGCGACCCCTTGACTAGGAGACTCAAGTCCTAATCACTAGGCTATCACTGCCTTTTTATACATTTAGAACTAAACGTGAAAAAACATATAAAAACTGTAATTCGTATATGGAAAATTGCATTGGAAATGCAATGGTGGCATGATTTTTATTGACCGAGCGAAGCGAGGTCTCTGAGTCTACTAGAGTGAATTTGCACTTGTCCGTCCGTCCGTCCGTCCGTCCGTCCGTCCGTCTGTCAGAGCCTTATAACTTTTGAATTACTGAACGTAATTACTTCAAATTTAGATATAATATGTAAAGTGATGGCCTTCAGCCGAATATTGGATAAAAAAATAATAAAAACCTTTATTTCAGGGGGGCTCTCATAGAAGTGAATGCGAAGTAAAAAATATTTTATCGCGTTACATAAAATTGTTACATATCATTTTAAAGATAATTTTGAACCGAGTACAAAAATATTTTTTTTTAATTTTTCCCTTAAAATTGACGAAATGGGGGGCTTTCAAAGTGGCGATTTTATACGCTCGCTTGAAGACGCTCTCTAGAAAAATCCGCTATGAATTTTCAAGCTGATTTTATTTTTTTAGGTCACTTATATCCTGTACTTGAACAACAAATACTAAAATTATATGAATATTATAAAGAAACGAGATTATTCAACATAGCTTCACAATAATGCTAATAGATGGCGCAGTCAGTAACTATTCCATGGAACTACGAGTAACGACTACGACCTATCCCAAAAACAGTTTTGCGTCGACCATTATTATTTAGTTACTTATTATAATACAATAATTGTATTGTAATTTTTTTTGTACCATATTATTCAATTAAAATTATTTTTAGTTAAATTTTAGTTAAATATTGTATATTTTCTATTCGCGTCGATAGATGACGATTTGTACAGATGCCCGTAACCCGGTTTCACTCGTTAGTACCTACATAATAATTCAATGTTTTCACTAACGTTCCCTAACCTTTACGGGCTACCTATGATAAGTTAGGTGATGTTTTCTGTCAACTTATTTATCACGATCCTGTACGGGACACCTAAAAGGACATTGGGACGGATGTTAGGACTTAGGATTGTATTTAGGAGCTACCTACGTTAAGAGACTCCTACTTAGGGGATGATTTAGGTATGTTTGGTGAAAACGGGCATAATAATAATGTCAGTTTTGGTTATCATGTATCGATTGAATGAATAATCATGGGATACCGTTACCGCGAGGTCTCAGTTCGGGGCGAACCACTAGTATTAATCGACCGAGCGAAGCGAAGGTCTCTGAGTTAACTAGAGCGATTTGCACTTGTCCGTCCGTCCGTCCGTCCGTCTGTCAGAGCCTTATAACTTTTGAATTACTGAACGTAATTACTTCAAATTTAGATATAATATGTAAACCGATGGCCTCCAGCCGAAAATGGCTTAAAAAGTTATAAAAATCTTTATTTCAGGGGGGCTCTCATAGAAGCGAATGCGAAGTAAAAAAAAAAATATCGCGTTACATAAAATTGTTACGTATCATTTTAAAGATAATTTTGAACTGAGTACAAAAATATATTTTTTTTAATTTTTCCCTTAAAATTGACGAAATGGGGGGCTTTCAAAGTGGCGATTTTATACGCTCGCTTGAAGACGCTCTCTAGGAAAATCCGCTATGGATTTTCAAACTGATTTTATGTTTTTAGGTCACTTATATCCTGTACTTGAACAACAAATACTAAAATTATATGAATATTATAAAGAAACGAGATTATTTAATTTTTAATGTACATCAGTAATTCATATAGCATCAACATAGCTTCACAATAATGCTAATAGATGGCGCAGTCAGTAACTATTCCATGGAACTACGAGTAACGACTACGACCTATCCCGAAAACAGTTTTGCGTCGACCATTATTATTTAGTTACTTATTATAATACAATAATTGTATTGTAATTTTTTTTGTACCATATTATTCAATTAAAATTATTTTTTAGTTAAATTTTAGTTAAATATTGTATATTTTCTATTCGCGTCGATAGATGACGATTTGTACAGATGCCCGTAACCCGGTTTCACTCGTTAGTACCTACATAATAATTCAATGTTTTCACTAACGTTCCCTAACCTTTACGGGCTACCTATAAGTTAGGTGATTGATGTTTTCTGTCAACTTATTTATCACGATCCTGTACGGGACACCTAAAAGGATATTGGGACGGATGTTAGGACTTAGGATTGTATTTAGGAGCTACCTACGTTAAGAGACTCCTATTTAGGGGATGATTTAGGTATGTTTGGTGAAAACGGGCATAATAATAATGTCAGTTTTGGTTATCATGTATCGATTGAATGAATAATCATGGGATACCGTTACCGCGAGGTCTCAGTTCGGGGCGAACCACTAGTTAAATTAAGTTAGCTGTTACTGTTAGTTCTCTTAGTGCCCGAACCTCGAGTACCTCGTTTATCCGAGGGATAAATTGGGCATTTATTATAATGAAAATACTGTCAAAATATAAAATTTACGCTCGGATAAGGCTTATTTTACCTTGGTGAAATCGGCTCTTAATTAATTAATCTTACAAAAAAATAGATTTTGAAAGTTCAATAATGGTCCGGGCAGACACCATGCTTTTACCAACAGCGGCGCTCGACGTTTTTGCTAATTCTAGCCAATTTTCGGAAGCTCAATGCCACAAAAACGCCGATCGTCGCTGCTAAAAGCAACGTGTCTGCCCTGGCCTTAACTTATGCCTTTGATTCCAGCTATACCGCAGACAGCCCTCCTAATCCAGTTCATACTATATTATCTAATCTTGCTTCTTACTTAGACGAATATGGACTAGAAAAGGTTTGTGAAATAATTATGATATTCTTCTACTTCTTAATCAATCGTCTACTGCTGGACAAAAGTCACAGGCCTTGTTCTTCCGCCGTCTGTATGCAATGACTTGTCTGATGTCATCGGTCCACGTGGCGGGAAGTCTGCCTACACTGCGCTTCCCGGTGCTTGGTCACCACTCCAGCACCTTGGGACCCCAACGACAAATCATTGAACTATTTGCTTCCCCATTTTCATATCCACTTCAGCTTCATTATGATAATATCGGCCATTTTTAGCCACTTAAAAGTTGTGAATCAAAATACCTATATGAATTTTTGACGTAATAACGTCTTATAAATCGATGAACACCGGCTGCACGCACGAAAAAGTGTCACGTTCCGCCTGCGCCTGCGCGTGCAAGAGAGCGGATCAAGCGATAGAGAGGCACGATCTGCCCAAGCGTTGGCTTGTGACTAGAGAAAATTGTAATTTTCAATTAACTTCTTCTTTGTATTATACAAAATAATGATAATTCAGTGATAATAATTTAATTCATTTCATAAAAGTATGCAAATTTTCATCAATTTTTCTTTATGACGATTAGTAATACTCAAAGTTATGATGTTATCACGTAAAACTATCGTCCGTAAACCAACTTTACAGACAACCATTTTTTTTTTTTTTTTAATTTTTTGGGTCCTTTGTGATGATTTTTTTTACTCGGCTATTTCCATTAAGTGGGGTGCCGTTATAACTAATTTTATTTTGTCCCGCAGTATGAAGAATGGCTTCTAAATACACAGAATAATACAGCCCAATTCAACAGTGCCAGATCTGCCATAACCACTGCTAGAAACAATATGGCTTGGGGAAGAGATAATGCGGATATGATTCTAGCAGCTGCAAAAGACGGAACATCTACATTCATCGTGTCGTCTGTTTTATTAATAGCAATGTCTTTATTAGTAATCGTTGCTTAAATATTGTAGCAAAAATATTAAGCTATTGCATAGCTTTTATCGCGGGCTTTGAACTAGGACAAACAGTTTGAGCGCGGCGACCGAATCAAGAAATTCCATAACGAAAATAAACCTAACACCGTCGTTAAGTAAGCGTTCAACATTTTAGAGGTTCACAAGTACCTAGCTCTGTTTGGCGCAGTGGGCGAGCGGCCGCTTTCTTTACCGTATGGTGTATGATGTCGCAGGTTCGAATCTCACTCGCGAAGTAGTGACAGTGCGCTTTTCTTGTTTGTTTGTTTTTTAATTATTTTTTTGCATAATTTTTATTATGCAAAAAGAATATTGCATAAATATTATAATTGCATAAGTTGATAAAAAATGCTATGAAATAGCTTTACGCACATAATTCTGAAAAGTCAGAGGTTCCGGGATTGAACATGCGACTCCCCGAATAGGAGACCACAGTCTTAACCACTAGGCTATCAAAGCAAACGTTATTCTTCTTCTTCTTTAACAACCTATAGACGTCCACTGCTTTACAAAGGTCTCCTGCATGGACTTCCACAGGCTTCGGTCTTGCGCCGCTTGAATCCAGCGGCTCCCTGCGACTCGTTTAATGTCGTCGGTCCACCTAGTGGGGGGAAACACCGCGCACCGGAAAACACTGTGTTTTCCGGTGCGGGGTCGCCACTCCAGCACCTTGGGATCCCAACGACCATCAGATCTTCGAACTATGTGCTCCGCCCATTTCCACTTCAGTTTCGCGACACGCTGAGCTATGTCGGTGAAGCAAACTTAATCAATGTTAATTCATAAAATTATTACTTAAAATTAATGAATCTTGGAACAATTTATGTATAATAAAATTGACATGATATAATCATTAATTATGGGCATGGTGCCCAAAACACTGGTGCTATTGCGCCTCTTGCCAGATATTATTATTGGGTTAGCGCCAGCGTCACAAGAACGTATTACTTAATAAAATGGTTTCCAAAAAAGCCTGTATGTAGTTTTATTTAGTGACTATCAGTAGAATTGACTGTTTCATCGCAGCTCGCAAACCTACCAATTTGCGGTAAAATTTAAAAACTAAAACCCTGGTTGTTGACCAATAACCTTGTTTGAATGTTTGAAGTCAGGTTTAATTGGGAACGTTCTTAGCTAGATATTTGATATTTGATATATATTTGATACTAGCTGATGCCCGCGTCCTCGTCCGCATGGATTTAGTTTTTAAAAATCCCGCGGGAACTCTTTCATTATCCGAGATAAAAAGTAGTTCTCCCGGTCTGAGAAACCACTACTACATCCATTACTATACCCATGCAAAAAATCGCATCAATCCGCTGTTCTGTTGCGACGTGATTGAAGGACAAACCAACAAACAAACACACTTTCGCATTTATAATATCAGTAATGCTTTATTATGACACTTTTTATAATTGTCAAATTTTTTACCATACTTAACCAAAGACAAAATTACGTTTAGCTGTCATTTACGTTTTGTTATTCCACTGTAATTTGCGTTTTGTTATTCCATGTCAGATGCGTTTTTGTTATACCACGTTTTACAGTGACATGACGGAAACGCGGTCGAACGGGATAAAAAGTATCCTATGTCCGTCTCCTGGTTCTAAGCTACCTCTCCACCAATTTTCAGCCAAATCGGTTCATCCGTCCTTGAGTTATAAATAGTGTAACTAACACCACTTTCTTTTATATATATAGATTTGATGAGTAGCTAGATATTTGATAAGAATGTTATTCAGACGATTGAGGATTACCAGCTATTTCCACTGCCGTTATCATACAATTGATATTGTTAATTATTATTTGTCTTCCATCTTTCAAAGTGAGTTGTTTGGGTCACTCTAACTATACTTGACTATAATAAATAATTAGTATACTTGAGGTGATGCCCGCGACTTCCTCTGCGTGGATTAAGGTTTTCTTAAGGTCTTTACTGCGGGAACTCTGTAATCATCCGGGATAAAAAGTTGCATATATGTTAATCCTGGGATGGATGGGATCCTGGGATAGCTTATGAGCTATCTCCATTCCAAATTTCAGCCAAATCGGTTTATTCGTTGTAGCGTGAAGGAGTAACAAACATCCATCCATCTATCCATCCTCACATACTTTCACATATTATATTGGATTACACTGAAAAAAATGTCTGCTGACTGCTGAAGCTGATATCAAAACAGTTTGAGTACTATCTAACTCTTCTAAAACATAATAAAAAATAAACAGAAAGTCGACGTAGGGGACTTAATTATATGGTTACGCATCGGCACTATCAAAACTATATTTATCAATATTTATAATGTTATGAGTACTTTATCATTAATAATTGCCTCATCATAAAAGCTTAATACATTTTTTAATATAATAGTATATTTCAATATCATACTGATGCTAATCCCGATAAGATCTAATTGATAGAATTACATTATGATAAAATAGAATATTATGATAAAATTTTATCATTCTATAATGACTTAAATGTCATTCAGGACCGTGGAGTCCCCGGAATAAGTAGGTAAATATTAAAAGTTATTAATACTGACTACAAATTCGTTTAAATGTATTTTTTTCAAAATAACATAACAAAATAAATTTGAGAAATCTACTGTTTAAGAAAAAAAATACATTAGAAATCTATAATTTTAAATTCGATATTGTAATGATAACAACTGAAATTTTCAGAACAATGAACTTAATTAGAAAGCTGGTAGTACTTTCAGCATTAGTGGGTTTAGTCCAAACAGATTTCCCACTAGATTTTGAAGAACCTCTTATTTTGAGTAGTGCTGCAGATGAAAATTATCGTATTCCCGAAGATCTTGATCCTATACACTTTGATGTGGAAATAACACCTTATTTTGAAGCTACGAACGATCGAGATGCGTTTACGTTTGATGGGATTGTTACTTTAACTGTTAAGGTAAGTAAGACGCTGTCATTACATACAGTCAAGTAAGAAAATATCTTAAAACATTCTTGACTTCACACCCATAAAGAATATCAATAGAATAGAATAAAATAGAATAGAATAGAAATGTTTTTTATTCAAATAAACATTTTTACAAGTGCTTTTGAATCGTCGATGAGTCTACAATTCAATAGATGCTATGCTATGTATGCAGTGTTTCCACAATGAGTTCCAAGAAAGCATACCTAATTATAATTCAACACGTTAAGACGGGCAGACAGAAAGCAGCCCCATTCCCGCTGGTGGAACCCGTTCACGAGTATGACGCATGATCCAGACCAAAGATATACAAGATGGAGTCTAAAGGCTGTGAACGCGTCGAAAATTTGTGCTGCCACATGTGGTTCACGCCCTTTTCCCGCGCTCAGTTTGAATTAGGTCATCACCAGATATGGAGCTCGCGAGCCAATATTTTGTTTTTTTAAATGGCGGTTTTCGGTAAATAAAATGTGAAAAAAACTTAACAGGACGATCTAAAATTCTAAAATAACCAATAACATCACCTACCATCAGTAAATAACATTCAAGCACATCAGTTCCTGCAAAATAAGAAATTGAAATTTGTAGAAAATAATTAAATTAGAGTTCGCCATTTAATGTGTGTTGCCAGTTTACGAACCCAAAATTTCCCGAATAAATAATGAAACCTTAGAATGTAGATACCGATAATATTCGAAAAGCGATTGCAGATAATGTCATTTTTTAATTTTCTTTCCAAGACAGTCCTTGTTCTACGATCTCACCTGATGGTAAGTGACGATGCAGTTTAGATGGTAACGGGCTAACTTGGAAGGGGATAAGCTAGGATTTATTAAATTTTTACACGCTATCGAGCCGGAACGCTAAATAGCTTAGCGATACGTCTTTGATGGTAGAATGGTAACTAGCCACGGCCGAAGCCGCCCACCAGACCAGATCTGAGATATTTCAGAAATTATAAATTTCGAAATTGTCTCCATCGATAATCGAACTCAAGAATTCCCCTCTTATTTTTTTTTTACTTTTTCGTTTCTGATTTTCTTTTATTTATATTCATTTTAAAGTTTTTTTATTTTTTAAACGAATATTTTACCGGGAGAGAGTTTTTATGACTTTAGCGATTTAGCGATTCACCGATCGAGTTGGAAATAGGGTTTAGGGTTACCTTGGATCAAAAATAGGAAATGGTTGCCAAAATTTTTAAAAGTCAGCGCCATATTGAAATTCTTTGTTATTGCACCGATGTCGTTCAAAATCGATATTTAGGGTTCACTAGCGTCTAAAGAGACTAATTGGTTGCCAAAATTTTAAAAAGTCGGCGCCATATTGAAATTCTTTATTGTACCGATGTCGTTCAAAATCGATATTTAGGGTTCCCTGGGGTCAAGAGAGACGAATTGGTTGCCAAAATTTTAAAAAGTCAGCGCCATATTGAAATTCTTTTTTATTGCACCGATGTAGTTCAAAATCGATATTTAGGGTCCCCTAGCGTCAAAAGAGAGGGAATAGTTGCCAAAATGTTTAAAAGTCAGCGCCATATTGAAATTCTTTGTTATTGTACCGATGTCGTTCAAAATCGATATTTAGGGTTCACTGGGGTCAAGAGAGACAAATTCGTTGCCAAAATTTTAAAAAGTCAGCGCCATATTGAAATTCTTTGTTATTGCACCGATGTAGTTCAAAATCGATATTTAGGGTCCCCTAGCGTCAAAAGAGAGGGAATAGTTGCCAAAATGTTTAAAAGTCAGCGCCATATTGAAATTCTTTGTTATTGTACCGATGTCGTTCAAAATCGATATTTAGGGTTCACTGGGGTCAAGAGAGACAAATTCGTTGCCAAAATTTTAAAAAGTCAGCGCCATATTGAAATTCTTTGTTATTGCACCGATGTAGTTCAAAATCGATATTTAGGGTCCCCTAGCGTCAAAAGAGAGGGAATAGTTGCCAAAATGTTTAAAAGTCAGCGCCATATTGAAATTCTTTGTTATTGTATCGATGTCGTTCAAAATCGATATTTAGGGTTCACTGGGGTCAAGAGAGACGAATTCGTTGCCAAAATTTTAAAGTCAGCGCCATATTGAAATTCTTTGTTATTGCACCGATGTAGTTCAAAATCGATATTTAGGGTCCCCTAGCGTCAAAAGAGAGGGAATAGTTGCCAAAATGTTTCAAAGTCAGCGCCATGTTGAAATTTTTTGTTATTGACGCTTGGGGACCCTAAATATAGATTATCAGTATTGCGCTGACTTTTTAAAATTTTGGCAACCAATTCGTCTTTTTGACCCCAGGGAACCCTAAATATCGATTTTGAACGACATCGGTGCAATAACAAAGAATTTCAATATGGCGCTGACTTTTTAAAATTTTGGCGACCAATTCGTCTTTCTTGACCCCAGGGAACCCTAAATATCGATTCTGAACGACATCGGTACAATAACAAAGAATTTCAATATGGCGCTGACTTTTTAAAATTTTGGCAACCAATTCGTCTTTTTTGATGCTAGTGAACCCTAAATATCGATTTTGAACTACATCGGTGCAATAACAAAGAATTTCAATATGGCGCTGACTTTTTAAAATTTTGGCCACCAATTCGTCTTTCTTGACCCCAGGGAACCCTAAATATCGATTTTGAACGACATCGGTGCAATAACAAAGAATTTCAATATGGCGCTGACTTTTAAAAAAATACTGGCAACCATTTCCTCTCATTTGACGCTAGGGGACCCTAAATATCGATTTTGAACGACATCGGTGCAATAACAAAGAATTTCAGTATGGAGCTGACTTTTTAAAATTTTGGAAACCATTTATCTAATACAAAATACTAAATACAATAACTCACTATAGGTATTATTAAAAGTATTAATAAAATTATTGTTTTATGATAAAAATTAAAAAAAAAGTAGATATTAATTTTATTTTTAAAGTTTAAAAATTTTAATGACATAATTCTCCCCATTTTATTGGAATCACCTGCGTACCTGGTATCATTACGCACGCTCAGTAATCCACGCCGCGCATGCGCGGCACTCACGTCACGCACACTAGCATATTTTCATTGGCCTGTTTTTTTTCGTTCTTTAGTAGCGCGATGCTCCTTCTAGACATATAAGTATTCATAGATCCAGACATTGCTTCGCTCAACCATATTTGATTAGAATATGCAACGACTGTGTGCAACTATTGCTAAATACATTTCATTATCATCATCAGCAACCCATCAACGGCTCACTATAACTGAGTCCAATGCGAATTGGTAGACTTCACACACCTTTGAGAATATTAAGAAGAACTCTCAGGTGTGCAGGTTTTCTCACGATGTTTTTCTTCACTATTATGACTCTTGTGATATTTAATTTCTTAAACGCACATAACTTAGAAAAGCCAGAGGTGCGTTCTCGGGATTGAACCCGCGACCCCCCGAATAGGATACCGCAGTACTAACCACTAGGCTATCACTGCTTCAAATAAATTTGATTAGGCTTAATACGAAACCTCCCTATTTTATAACTTTGTTAAAATTACCTTGTTTTCATATAATCAGGCGGTTAAAGACAACATCACCACATTGGTTCTCCAAGAAAATGTAAGAGAAATAAATTCAGTCGTTATTATTGATGAAGATGGTCAAGAACTACCCTTGAACACGGTGAATGGATCGACAGGATTTGAGAGGATTCGAGAATATCATTTCCTTAATATTTACTTGGAACAAGGAAGCTCGTTGATCAAATCTAAAAACTACGTAGTGACGATCAAATATGTGGGAAATATTAATGAAACGCCGCTATCTAGAGGTGTATTTAGAGGAAGCTATAAAGATAATGATGGAAAACTTCAGTAAGTTCTTACTAATGAATCTAAACCGCCTCAATCCTTAAATATGCAATTTTGATTTTTATTCTACACTTGGTTATCTTGACTCATTGTAATGATTTATAATATAATAAAACTGTAACAGGTCCAATTCTGTACATTGAAGATATTTTGAAAATTTTTGTTTGAGGGCACTCTATAATCGATACTGAAGCCAAAACAATTTTTTTTTAATTTTTTGTCTGTCTGTCTGTCTGTCTGTCTGTACCTTGGCCGCGCATCACGCCGAAACTACTGGACGGATTTAAATGAAACTTGGCATGATTTAAGTTAGTACAACGAGGTATAATATAGGATACTTTTTATCCCGAAATTCAGCACGGTTCCTTTGGGAGAGGGGATGAAAGTCAAAATGTGTATTTCGCTGTAATTTATTAATGCGTATTCCGATTTAATCCATTCTTTTTTTTGTTAGAAAGCAGGTTCTTTAGAGATTGTCCTCTAATTATTTCAAGGTCGTAAATTTCGTAGTTCAGAAATTATAGACATCACGATCTTCAGTATACGGTCCAAATAACTTGAACCCCGGAATCTACAAGATACTTTGAATGAACGGCTCATCTTAAGCTGGCAAACGTACTTTATCGTATATAGCCATCGTGGATAGCCCTATTTTGTCAAAGTCAAACTACTCCAAAGGCGTCAGATTTTGCCCAACGATCATTATACCTACATACTACATAGTAGGTATGGATGTAATACATCGTATGGACTTAATGCTACAGTGTTTTCCTATGCAATTTAATATTCTAATCATACTAATATTATAAATGCGAGTGTGTTTATTTGTTGGTTTGTCCTTCAATCACGCCACAACAGAGCTACGGATCGACGTGATTTTTTTGCATGGGTACTGTAATTGAGGACATAGGCTACTTTTTATCCCGGAAAATCAAAGTGTTCACGAGGGATTTTAAAAACTAAATCCACGCGGACGAAGTCGCGGGCATCAGCTAGTTTTTAATAAGACGATGTAGTCTAAGATCGAAACACGCAAATTACGGAGAGTTAACCTAACCTAATTAATAATCATGGTTTGTCCCTATCAGGTTATGTTAAATACTTACTTTTTTTAGTTGGTACGCTGGCTCACACTTACAACCCACAAATTCAAGGCAAGCATTCCCTTGCTTTGATGAGCCCGGATTTAAATCAACATTCAATATTATCATTAACCGTCCAGCGAATTTCACTGAGACATTTTCGAACATGGGAATAAAAAATCAAACACAGTAAGTTAAGTTTTTTTTGTAACAATACGAGTATAATACGAATAGGTATATGTTATCAAGGCTTTTGCTATATGGAGCAAGCAAAAGATACGAGTATCTCTGGAGTATTACTGGGTCACAGTTATAAAAATAATGAAGGAATAATTTAATATAAAAAAATAATTTTAAAAAACCGACTTCAAACGCCCGCGCTAGTACAAAGTGTATAATTTATTATTGATATTTTAATAACCGCTCGACCGATTTCGACTAAATTTCAATGGGACCACCTGGAAAGTATACCCTTTGAAACAAAGAATTTTCCAAATCAATCGGTGAACATACATTAAACAAAAGATTCCGACGAATTGAGATCCTCCTCCTTTTTTGAAGTCGGTTAAAAGTACTGGATGCTCTGAAGTATGCTTAAAATGACAAAACCTTTGCAAAGAAATCAACCAGGTGAAATTTGTGCATCTAATAATTATTATGTGCAAGAAGACAAACGAAAGTACTAAATGAATAATACAAATTATAATTTTTTTATGATGATGGTGAACTTGATGTTGGTACTTTGATGTTATCTTTATCAGAGATCAGTTCGATTGTAGTCTATCGGCCTGAGGCAATGATAAGACGTCATTGTCGAATACTTTAAATGATAATTTTCTTGCGTGTTTGATTTTGCAATTACGTAATTTAAGTTCAAAGCAAATACTGAAAAACAAATTGAAAAAAAAATCTATGATACCATAATATGTATCCAACTTCACTCAAATTGAATCTAAAACATGCCATCCACATAAACATTAGCGGCGGTGAAAATTTATACTCTTTAATTCCTTTTTAGGGTGGGAGATCGTATTAGAGAAGTCTTTTCTACTACACCAAGAATGTCTGCATATTTGGTGACTTTCCACATCAGCGAGCAATTTAAAGTGATCGCTGAAAATAATGACCCTGACGCTTCATACCGTATTATTGCACGACCAAATGCAGAAGGTCAAGGCGCTTATGCCTTGGAAGTAGGCCCACCCTTGACGAAATGGCTGGGGAATTACTTTGGAATCGATTACTATACAATGGGTGATACGATGGCAGAAATCATGAAAAATGATCAAATTGCATCTCCGGATTGGGCATCTGGTGCTACAGAAAATTGGGGACTTGTTTCATATAGGTTTGTTGCTTGTTTTTCTGCTATTCTATTTAATCAATTCTAAAAAAATAACTAACTGTAAAGACGGGAATAAATAAATAACCATCCTATTCCATGATTTTTCAAAGATGGCAGAATTTGGGTAGGTATTTGAAATTACAACTATTATTATCTAATCTCGTTAATTTTACACCAGTTGTGAAAGTCAAAATCACACCAATATTTGTCAGATCAGTTAAGCTCATAAAGATACCAAAAGTAATAATTAAGTTAAATAACATTATGAAGCTAATATTGCTTTAAGACGTTTGCTTGTTAATGATTAAGAATTGTAAGAGTCAAATATTCTAAACATATTATTATATTTCTTTGCTTCATCCTTCGATATAGATTTTACAAAGGTAGTCACTCCAGTCGCCAGAGATAAGTCCGCGTATTTTACAGTTATACCCTACCCTAAAAATAAATCACCTTGGCAGCACCGTCTTAAGTTTGCTCATTACTTTTTCGCGCGAGATAAGGACCGCACGCGCTCAACGCGCCGCACTTAATAATTTAACCAGAAGTGCAGAAGATCGAGTGATATTGTAGGATAGTGTGATTGCAGTATTGTTCATCGGCTGAAATCATCATCATCATCATCATCAAAGGAAAAAGGTACGAGCTCTTTTCTGTTTTCAAACGATCTCTTGTTTGCGCTTACGTACCGCCACATAATATATAGCCTACTATATTATTGTTTTTAAACATTAACATAAAAACGGTACACTTTTCGTATCGAGGTTTACTGTGAGTCTTCATCGATTATGAGGTATCAGAGAAAACGTAAATATTCTAAATTAAACATTACGTTACTCTGCAAATACTTGCGGAAGTGTTTTATTATGAAAATCAATAAAAATTAAAACACATCTATAACGATTATTATGGTAACACTATTGTTACAACTTGTCATCAATCACGATTGAATTAACTTAGTACCTACCCCCAAGTGTCGGATTTATTTAGGTAATTTATCATTATTATTTCTACATATCATATTATACATTCGAAAAATGTAATAAAATTCACGAATTCACTCAACTATGCTCGTAAAATTCGCTCAACGGGGCTTTAGTAGCTTGCCCAGCCGTTAACTATATTCGAGTACCTACTTGTAAACAAAAATATAATATTATTTATCTGGAGAGACGGTAGTGTCCCTGCCAAGACGAGCCAAGCGAAGCGTAAGGGAACTAACTACCCACCTTTTCTTCGATTTATCTGAAAACACTAATTGTTACGAAACACGTAAAATTAAAAGCAATGGTAGATGAACAAGCAGAGCAAGTAGATGAACAAGCAGAGCAAGTAGCATATTATTAGATATTATAGAAGATATTAAATATTTGGAAGAAATAATGGCCATTTTCCTCGGTTTGAAAGTCTTGCTCGTAACTTTAACAACTGTGCAATGTTCGTGTCGACACTACGACGGTAATGAGTTATATTAATTGAAAGAGAGGCATTCAATACCCTCACTTAAATAAGTTAACTAGAACCAGTTGGCATTGGTGTGAACAATGTGAGCTTTGTTTTTTTTTTTTGCGTCATACGTAAACACCGAATAAAAATCAAGCCGACGCCGAGTCTAGTACAGTTAATCCAGATACTGAATGGTCATTTTGACAAAGGGTTCAAAGTTACTTTATAAAAGGTCGGTCAACTCGTAATTGACTCAAAATTATACTCGGCGCTTGGGAAATCGACGCATGTTTCCCCGAAGTATGGTGAAAATATTCATGCCAACCATATGGCTCTTTATATTAAAAAAGGGGATGCGACAAAGACTACTCGTCCTTAGTATCACGGCCGTTAGTAAAGGAATGGGCCTACTATTAAAAGAGAGTGAAAACAGGGTGC
The DNA here is from genome assembly GCA_029955525.1 of Oeneis ivallda. Taxonomy (NCBI): domain Eukaryota; kingdom Metazoa; phylum Arthropoda; class Insecta; order Lepidoptera; family Nymphalidae; genus Oeneis; species Oeneis ivallda. Next base: position 3,878,448 of record JARPMR010000012.1, on the reverse strand, counting down.
AGGCCATGAAACACCTAAGCAGGAAGATGGCTGCAGGATCCTATGTGATTCAAACTTCGGAATCACTCAAAGCAGCATTAAACTCTTAATGCCTCAACTCAACAAGAAGTGCTATAAGATTCGGAAGGAGACAAAACTTTATTTGGATTGGCTTTATCCGAGAAACTAAAAAACAACAAACAGGGATTGACTGCGAACCAATTGCAATAACATGATTAACTGTGAGCTAATCATCAGTCATATACTAAAGCCATGACTCCACAAACAAATTGGAATTGGCTGCGAGTCAATTTGCGATAATAAAACTAGCTGTGAGCCACTCATGAGTCATATTCTAAAGCTGTGACTCCACAAACAAATCAGGATTGACTGCGAGACAATTACGATAACATAACTAGCTGCGAGCGAGCTACTCATGAGTCATGTCCTAAAGCTGTGACTCCACAAAAAAAAATCGGGATTGACTGCGAGTCAATTGCGATAACATAACTAGCTGCGAGCTACTTATGGTTCATATCCTAAAGATGTGACTTCCTAACTGCGAGCTACTCATGAGTCAAATCCTACAGCTATGACTCCACAAACAAATCGGGGTTGACTGCGAGTCAATTGCGATAACATAACTAGCTGCGAGCTACTTATGGTTCATATCCTAAAGATGTGACTTCCTAGCTGCGAGCTACTCATGAGTCAAATCCTACAGCTGTGACTCCTCAAACAAGTCGGGATTGACTGCGAGTCAATTGCGATAACATAAATAGCTGCGAGCTACTTATGGTTCATATCCCAAAGATGTGACTTCTTAGCTGCGAGCTACTCATGAGTCAAATCCTAAAGCTGTAACACCACAATAAAAAGGGATTAACTGCGAATCAATTGCGATAACATAACTTGCTGCGAGCTATTCATAAATCACATACTAAAGCTGTGATTCCTTAAACAAATCGGTATTGACTGCGAGTCGATTGCGATTACATAACTAGCTGCGAGCTAATCATGAGCCATATCCTAAAGCTGCTAAAGCTGTGACTCCACAAAAGGAAATCGGTAATTGTGATAACCTTACTAGCTGCGAGCTAGTTATGAGCCATATCCTTATGACAATTGTGTAGAAAATGTGAAATCGTGAATATATAATTATGTACATTAGCTACAAATTATTGTCTGCGAGACAATATACGTTATGGTCTTACCTAACTATATACGGGTACTCGACCAGCCCGCAACCAGGAAAACTGGCGAGCGCCTCGTCGGTACTCGTCATGAACTGGGGGGGGGGGGGGGGGCGTAACACTGTGGCGCAGGATAACAGCTTACCAACTTAATATGTGGGTTGTTATTAATAATAATTTACTACAAATAGGAGCTATTAGTTCCGAGTTTTATCTTCTTGATGCCTAAACCTAATGTTAGGCTGTTCGTCTTATCAGTGACTCCAGGTGTTTTAATCAAGGTCATAAAAGAAGTTATAACCTATTTGAGATACCTAGGCTTTAAGTCCGTTTTTGCTTGAATAACAATACTAAATTTAAAAAATCCGTGCCTTGACAACAAGATCCGGACGCTTTATCTGTCGATGCATTTACGCTATGTGGGGCTTTTATATTTTTCTATGATTTTTGTTTAATTTTAAAGTGTCTGAGGAAAATCATTGATAACGAGGCAAACGGAATCCTAGTTTTTTCAAATTGGTTACCACAAGCGTGGTACTCTCTCCTACAAAACTTGGTAGTTTCGGATACTACTTAATGCTAATCCTCATTAATACTTATTGCAATCTCATTTCACCATTCCTTGCACAAGTAACTTACCCTGGGTGTCGCGAGACTCTCCGGACTCTCTCTCTCCTTTAAAACAAGGCGCCGACCCAGACTCAGCGTCACTAATGTTAACATCATTCTCTGACAGTATTTTAAAACAATATAATACCACACTCAAGTTTCGGTGGCAGTTGTGTAAATTAAATAATAAAAATGTATTTAAACCGTCAAAGACCAGCATTAGGTATCTTCTCTTACAGCGTTTGTTACGGAGTTTGAACCCTTATCGAATTGCAATATAATTTATGCTAAGAAACAGCATTGTTTCTGGAGCGAGCGTAAAACGTCTCCTCAAAGGTGTCTATAAGTTAAGATCAACCAAACCCTATTACTCCCGTAATTGTTTGGGTCCCTCAACTTGTTTTAAACTATATTAAAAATTGGTTCCCTTATAGTCATTAGAAAAAATCACTAAGAAACTTTTCAGTATACTAGCAATTTGCACTGCTCATAGACTACAAACTCTTCCATCAATTAAATTGGAAAGCAATATTACTTTCGAAATCGGGGTTTAAATTAGAATAACGGTAAATTAAAAAAAAAAAAAAAAAAAAACATACGCTGCGGCAGATACCAAGCCTATTCTCTCTCTCTCTTCCTACCTTACTTTCAAGAAAATCTGAGCATCTGCCCTGCTACACCCCTCCACACAATATATTTCCAGAACTAAAAATATAAGATCTGAGGGGACAAATAACCTGCTATTTACCTACAAGAAGCCTTACAAAAAGGCCGAACTTCAATCGATCAGCAGGTGGATCAAGTAAACGGTATCAGGGAGCAGCGTTGACACAAGCGCACAGCGCCTCACGCTCAGGCGAGCGTTGAGGAAATTAGAAAAACGGCAGGCTGGACTAACACATCGAACTCATTCTTTCTGATTTTTGATGAGGGAGATTATGCCAGACCCTGCCAAGACAGGTCTTAATAATAATTGCGTTAACATATCTAATAGTGAATCAATTTATGAATTATACCTAATCATAAAAATAAATATATTCTAATTTATAGTATTAAATAATATTATAATAATAATATCATAAATAAATTTTAATATTGTTAAAGTGTATGCAAGCAAATTAATTAGTATTTCCATAAGAAAGTGATTAAAAATACACGATTTACAAAATCTGTATTGCGTACATGTTTATCAAAACTTTTTACTCTAAACAACTACCTTTGTAAAATCTATATCGAAGGATGAAGCAAAGAAATATAATAAGTGATCAAACGAACTTACCTGAAGTGAAGTTCGATCATTATTATATGAGTTGCTTCATCCGAAGATATAATTACCCACCCTCCCTGACTGCCCAAATAAAAAAGTTTTGAACCGTATACATCTCTAAAAATAATGAGCAAACTTAAGACGGTGCTGCCAAGGTGATTTATTTTTAGGGTAGGGTATAACTGTAAAATACGCGGACTTATCTCTGGCGACTGGAGTGACTACCTTTGTAAAATCTATATCTTCGGATGAAGCAACTCATATAATAATGATCGAACTTCACTTCAGGTAAGTTCGTTTGATCACTTATTATAATCGTATGTCAAGAAATGTTATGAACCGTAAAGTATGAATAATATGAATTAAAAATGCTTTAGAGAGCTTCGACTTCTTTACCAAGAAGGGGAAACCAATGCTCTGGATAAAATGAACATCGGCACCATCACCGCCCACGAGCTTGCTCACAAATGGTTTGGCAACCTCATCACATGCCGGTGGTGGGACAATGTATGGATCAATGAAGGCTTTGCTAGTTACTTCGAGTACTTTGCTATGGATGGAGTAAGTGAACTTTTAACTATCACAATAGAATATATTAAAGTGTTCGGTTTACAACTAGTGCGTGGTTTTTCAAAATCCTGTAAATACGCTCTAACTTTCTGGTAGTGTTCTATGCCCTTTTTCAGGATACAAACTATCAATGTGTAAAATTTGGTAAGACTGGTTAAAACTTAAGATAACCTTTGAAAAATAACTAACAAACAGACAGTCACTCTCTCATCTATCTTCACTAATATTTTAAAGAAGAAAGTTTGTTTAATGGCTTCTTGGTTTATTCATCTGTTTTTCAATAACGCCGCAACAAATTTACTCTGTTGATTTCGAACATGGTTTTGATGGTATAGTTGAGGATCCGAAGGGTGAAATTGTCTTTTTCCCAAGAAAAACAAAAGGTTTTCCTAAAATATTATTTATTTATTTATTTATTTAGTACCAGTAATATAAAAAAACAATGTAAGAAAGATATAAAGGACGTGCACATGAACAGCTTATCATTAAAGAAGAGATTTCTTCCAGAAGCCCTCGATAATATTGTTGCTTAAAAAATTACTGTTCTGCCTAGTTGAACTTCTGTATATTTCCGAATTTCCCAACCTTCATCTAATTCTTTTTGTTCTAATTTTTTTTAACAGATTGATTCATCCACGGAATTAAGTAGTCAATTCAACATCTTAGCATTACAAGGTGCACTATCAACGGATTCTTCTGCATCTACGAGGGCTTTAGAGCACACCGTCAACTCTCCAGCTCAGGTGACTGGACACTTCAGTGGCATCAGCTACACCAAAGGGGCTTCCTTCCTCCTTATGTTGAAGCATTTCGTTGGAGAGGAAACCTTTAAAAAGGCCTTGAATTATTTCTTACTGGACAGGTATATCCGTTTAGCGTAACAAATTGTGTTTGTGTATTTTTTGTCACCTGTCATTTTCCATAAAAATTACTCTTTTCATTTAACTCGATGCATGAGGTTATTTTATTCACCCTTTGGTTATGCCTGAAAACCAGCGCTATGGTCTGTCTTGAGTGCCCTTTTCAGCCGGTTCAAACAAAATAGGATGTTTGGAGAGCGCCTGGTTTCCCAGGAACCGCTATGAAATAATTAAACATTTTGTTATTTCTTTTTCAGCTCTTAGGAAATCTTTCAGGTGCTTGTTATTTATTTGTAAACTATGTATGTGTCCATTACGCTGGTGTTGTTGTGTGCTTTTATTTTATTTGTTTATTTATTAAGCGGTGATAGCGTAGTGATTAAGACCTGTTTTGGAGGAGTCCGGGGTTCAATCCCGGGCTCGCATTTCTGACTTTTCGGAGTTATGTGCATTTTAATTCAAAATTAAATTAGGTTTTAACGGTAGAGGCTTCATGAGGTTTTCTCACGATGTTTTCATCATGAACCTGAAACTGTGAGTTCTCCTAATGTTCTCAAACGCGTGTGAATCCGCACTTGGCCAGCTTGGTAGATTAAAAGAGACCCAGTAGTTGCGTGACGGTAGGTTGAGACGAATGAATTAATGAATGAGTTCACTTATTAATTTTAAGTATTTTCTTTTAACTGTTTCTTTATATAACCGATGGTTTTGCAATTGCAGGGCTTATGAGCACGCCTATCCGTCTCACTTATTCAATGCCTTCGCCAAAGCGGTCCAAGAAGATAATGCAATAAACAGTTTTCTGAGTATCGCCGAAATTATGAGGTATTGGGTCGAGCAACCCGGCTACCCCGTCATCACCGTTGATGTTAACATGAACACTGGCGTCATGACTGTAACTCAGGTAACAAGATATTTTAAGCCTCTATAATAATTTTGCAGTGATAGCCTAGTGGTTACGACTGTGGTCTCCTATTGGGGGGTCGCAGGTTCGATCCCGGGTACGCACCTCTGACTTTTCGAAGTTAGTGCGTTTAAGAAATTAAATATCACATGCTTTAACGGTGAAGGAAAACATCGTGAGGAAACCTGCACACCTGAGAGTTCTGCATAATGTTCTCGAAGGTTTGTGAAGTCCGCCAATTCGCATTGGGCCAGCGTGGACTTATGGCCTATAACTCTTCTCTGAGAGGAGACCTCGCTCAGTAGTTAGCCGATGATGGGATGGGAGGCCCGGGTCCCCCCAAATAGGAGACCACAGTCCTAACCACTGGGCTAACAACAGACATAACTACATCAATTTTAGAGAGTGTGTCTATTTTATTCACAATATATGATCTACCTACGTAAAAATCAAATTTCGTTTATATGGGGCGCGCTCGGGGGTTGCTTCTTTTAATAAATTTATAACTTTCAGGAGCGTTTCTTTATAAGTGCCTCAGCGAATAAGACTGGGCAAGTGTGGCCTTTACCCCTCACATATACCACCGGCAGAAACCCCAATTGGGACAACCTGACTCCAAGTGTCGTGATGATCAACAGGTCTATGGAAATACTGAAGGAGCCGGGTCACGAATGGGTTATATTTAATGTACAGCAGAAAGGTAAGCCTTTTAATTTATATTCTAAGTAACTATCCTATCCTTACTGTCCGTACTGCTCTAAATATATTGAAGGAAAAGGTGACTGACTGACTGATAGACTGACTGACTGATCTCACTCAGCTCAGACACAAGACTGAGTTAAAACGAGAGAGATTTATGACAGGATATATTTGTGTCTCATTTTAACTCTATCTTGAATCTTGAGTACAGCCAGAGTACGATCTATAGATCTCAGCCTCAGTTCGACCACTGGATGGATTGAGCTTAAATTTGGCATACAGATTGCTTGTATGACGTAGGCATCCACTAAGAAAGGATTTTTGAAAATTTTACTAATAGAAAAAATTAAAATAGAAGATTGAAAAATCTAACTTAACTTGAGCGAGGCCGCAAACAAAAGCTAGTAAATAATTAATGCGAAATTGTGTTTGTTGGTTTGTCTTTCAATCACGCAGCAACGGAGCACTGGATCAACGTGATTTTTTACATGGGTACATTTGAGGATCTGGAAAGTGACATAGGTTACATTTTATCCCGAAAAAACAAAAGGTTCCCGATTTTAAAATCTTAACTCCACCCGGACGAAGGCGCGGGTACAAGCTAGTTGCAGTTAAAGCTCGTTGGTATTATCGGCGTGCACATGTAAAACTCATAGTTCGAAGGTCGTTGGGATCTAAAGGTGCTGGAGTGGCGACCCATCACCGGGAAGCGCAGTGTTGGCAGACCCCCGCTAGGTGGTCCGATGACATCAAACGTATTGCAGGGAGCCGCTGGATTCAGGCGGCGCAAGACCGACACCTGTGGAAGTCCATGCAAGGGACTTTTGTCCAGCAGTGCACGTCTATCGGTTGACAAAGAAGAAGACATGTAAAAAATAAGTCTATGTGTAAAACTGAACTTATGCCTCAAAGACTGTGTCAAAAGGTGAATAATGTTCCCTTCTAGGATTTTACCGAGTCAACTACGACTCTCACACTTGGGAAATGATCGCAGACGAACTCAAAGTAAAGGGGAATAAGACTAATATCCATCGATTGAACCGAGCACAGGTATGCAAATCAAATCCTTCATTCGTTCGTTTGTAAGTTTGTCCTTCAATCACGCCGCAATAGAGCCTATGGATAACCATGATATTTTTCATAGTTGAAGACCTGGAGAGTGACATGGACCTACTAACCGATAGACTCCCGGTATATTTTTTCTATATATGTCCACCGGGATATTTTTCTGGGATTTCTTAACTTATTCAAGTGTTCTTTTTTTAATCGACAGAAGATACTACAGATAGCTACAGCATATTGATTAATTGATTCATCTTCAAACTTCATTCATATTCAACTTGATTAATCTTGTTTTAGATAGTCGATGACGTGTTCGCCTTGATGAGATCTGAACGCATCAGCTTTGAACTTGGTTTCAAGATTCTACAATTTTTGAAAGACGAGACCGATTACTACTCCTGGTATCCAGCTATTACGGGCTTTAGCTGGATTAGGAACCGGTTTTTGCATTTGCCCGAGACTTTAAAGGAATTTGACGTATGTACAGTATCATAATTATACGAAACATCATTGATAACTATGTGCCTCATTAAAAGGCTTAAGTCACGACCGTAGGATATCCGTAGGAAAAGCATAATTTTCGACATAGCTCATATTATTATAGTCGCGAAGCTGTAGTTGAAATAGGGGCAGCATATACCTAGTTCCAAGAACTGATAGTCATTGGAGTCCCAAGGTGCTGGAGTGGCGATTTCAGGACTGTGAATGTCCACGCAAGAGACCTTTGTCCAGCAGTGGGCGTTTATCGGTTGATAAAGAAGAAGATAATAGTTTAATATCGTTGGAGATATGGGCTATAGATGTCTCATTCGTGGCCTCCACTAAACTAATTGCTAACTGTTTGTAGGGTTTATTGTTAATAGTTTTTTAAACCTCTGTTGACCATAATTATTCCTGATTTTTCAATTGGTAAACTTCGGAGATAAGGGGGGGGGGGGGGGGGGGGGTTTCGATATTTTGCTCGATTAATCAAAAACTATTATGTATAAAATAATCTTACTTTGAAAATTCAAACCCCTGATTTTTACTTAAACTAAAAATAGTTTTCCATTTTTTTTATTCCAATGATATTGGGCCACTATTATATACAAATATTCCAAATTTCATGTCGATAGCTTTAATAGTTACTAAAATAATCGACTGTGACAGACGGACGGACGGACGGACGAACCCTAAAAATTGAGGCCATATTTTTTTTGTAGGAAATCCTCTTCGACTTCCTCAAAGCTGTCATCGCCGACCTAGGCTACAACGTCCAAACCGATGAACCTTTGACGAGAACCCTGAACCGGTTCTTCGTCCTCAACTTCGCGTGCAGCATCGGCCATGAGGGTTGCATCAGCGACTCCATCAGCAAGTACAAAGCTTTGATGACCAATGGAACGAGGTAAACGGGATAATCTGAATCATCATAATATTATTATTCTAATGAAGCTTTTGACGACCTCCCTGGCTCAGTGGTGAGCGCTGTTGCCTTATAACTAGGAGGTCTCGGGTTCGTTTCCCGGCGGGGTCAATTTGGGAATTTATTGGCTTTGGCCGTGGCTAGTTACTTTACCACCCTACCGTCAAAGACATGCTGCCAAGCGATTTACCGTTCCGGCACGATGGCGTGTAGAAATCAATTAGGGGTATGGGTTGAATGTTCACTGCCAAACCCCTTCCAAGTTAGCCCGCTACCATCTTAGACTGCATCGTCAATTACCATCAGGTGAGATCACAGTCAAGGACTAGCTTGTTATAGAATAAAAAAAACGATCATCATATTCATCAACAACCCTTCCGTTTGCTCACTACTGAGCGCAACTCTCTTCTTAGAGAAGTGCATGTCTCTCATCTAAGTCATGTCTTAAAATGAGTATTTGAATATGTATTATTATGATTCAATTCGATGCCATAACATGGGTAGCCTAAGTATATTATCACGCTCTCTTTAAACATTTCTGCGGTAGTGTCGTGTGATGCGGGTTGTTAGGTTCCCTCAAAATATATGGGTGAGCGAAGCAACGGCTGGGTCATGCGTCATGCTCGTGAACGGGTGCCACCGGCGGGAATGCACCGGCGGGAATGGGGGAAACTCTGCCCTTAACATGTATTGAATTATAAGTTGCATTTTTGGAACTTCCCCTCACTGTGGAAACACCGCATACATAGCTAGTATACTAGTATACTACTACTATACTAGTACTATTGTAAACTATTTTGAAAAGAGCAACCGCCTAGTCTCTTGCTGATTGTTCTCGGCAGAACGGCCAGTTCCGAACCAGTGGTAGATTCATCGACTATATAAAAGCACTTGTAAAATTTTATTTGAATAAAAAATATTTCTATTCTATTCTATTTCATAGCCTACCACGCTGGCCCAGTGCGAATTGGCAGACTTTGAACATTATGGAGAATTCTGAGGCGTGCAGGTTTCCTCGCGATGTTTTCCTTCACCGTTGAAACATGTGATATTTAACATCATCATCATCATTAGCAACCCATCAACGGCTCACTACTGAGCGCAGGTCTCGTCTCAGAGAAGAGTTATAGGCCATAGTCCACCACGCTGGCCTAATGCGAATTGGTGGACTTCACACACCTTCGAGAACATTATGAAGAACTCTCAGATATGCAGGTTTCCTCACGATGTTTTCCTTCACCGTTGAAGCAAGTGATAGTTAATTGCTTAAACGCACTTGACTCCGAAAAGTCAGAGGTGCGTACCCGGGATCGAACCTGCGACCCCCCGAATAGGAGACCACAGTCCTAACCACTAGGCTATCACTGCTCATTGATCATAGTGATATTTAACGCATATAACTAACTCCAAAGCACGTGATCGACCCCCCGAATAGTCTAACCACTAAGCTCACTGCTCTGCTCTGCTATACTCCTCTGCTACTTGATGTGGATGGTAACATTAGCAGTGCATTCAATTGAAATAAGAGGTTATTACTTTTATTTGCCTAACTTTCGTATAGTTGCGTGACTACATAACATTACATGAATAATACTTCGAAGTCAAATCCAATGAAGTAATGGTGAACTAACGATATGGTAGGAAATTGGCCAAGCCTACAAAATTATTGGCTATTTGTTATTTTATTGAGACCGCTTCTTTGGAGTTACTATCAACTTAACATCCTCGTACTGTATTAAGTTCAATCAAAATCACTTGAATGAAACTCGATTAATATTTAATCTTATTAAAAATATTTTGAAGCCTCGATAACTCAGCGATTTAAAGTGCGGACTGAAAACTGTAAGGTCAAGCTTCGATACTAACACGAGTCGTATTGTCGTACCCACTCAGTCCTAACAAAACTATCCGTTTATTTGGAGTTAAGAGAAGAATTTTGTCAAGTTCACCTTGGCTAAAATTCTTTATTCCTTAAAAAATACTAGAAATTATTGTTAAGGTGGAGACACGGGTCTGCCCGCGAAATTCAAATTTAATTTAGTTTTTCGCAATTTGTAAACTAATACGACAAAGTAGGCTTATGGCCTTCTAATTGTGCCAGTGGAATTATCATCTTCACAGGTTTACATAAAAATCTTTACTTGAAAGTGTGGTCACTTTATACTAGTGGTTCGCCCCGAACTGAGACCTCGCGGTAACGGTATCCCATGATTATTCATTCAATCGATACATGACGACCAAAACTGACATTATTATTATTATGCCCGTTTTCACCAAACATACCTAAATCATCCCCTATGTAGGAGTCTCTTTACGTAGGTAGCTCCAAAACACAATCCTAAGTCCTAACATCCGTCCCAATGTCCTTTTAGGTGTCCCGTACAGGATCGTGATAAAGAAGTTGACAGTAATCCTCACATAACTTATCATAGGTAGCCCGTAAAGGTAAGGGAACGTCAGTGAAAACATTGAATTATTATGTAGGTACTAACGAGTGAAAACGGGTTAGGGGCATCTGTACATATCGTCATCTATCGACGCGAATAGAAAATATACAAAATGATATTTAACTAAAGAATAATTTTAATTGAATAATATTATGTTATTAATAATGGTCGTTCCCTCCTCCTAGTTCAATGGAATAGTTAATGACTGCGCCATCTATTAGCATTATTGTGAAGCTATGTGAAATTTACTGATGCTCATTAAAAATTAAATAATCTCGTTTCTTTATAATATTCATATAATTTTAGTATTTGTTGTTCAAGTACAGGATACAAGTGAAGTAAGAAAATAAGTACAACTTGAAAATATATAGAAAATTTTCCCAGAGAGCGTCTTCAAGCGAGCGTATTAAATCGCCACTTTGGAAGCCCCCCATTTCGTCAATTTTAGGAAAAAAATTAAAAAAGAATACGGTTGTACTCTGTTCCAAATTGTCTTTAAAATGATACACAGAAAACCTATGAATCGCAAATAAAAAAAAATTTCTTCGCATTCGCTTCTATGAGAGCCCCCCTGAAATAAAGATTTTTATAACTTTTTAAGCCATTTTCGGCTGGAGGCCATGGGTTTACATATTATATCTAAATTTGAAGTAATTACGTTCAGTAATTCAAAAGTTATAAGGCTCTGACAGACGGACGGACGGACGGACGGACAGGTGCAAATCGCTCTAGTAAACTCAGAGACCTCGCTTCGCTCGGTCAAAAATACTGAGTTGGACGTGAGTTACTCACAAATTAGTCGGTATTTTGATTTATTTCCTAAACTGGTCTCTTTCAAGTAAAGATTTTTATGTAAACCTGTGAAGATGATAATTCCACTGGCGCAATTAAAAGGCCATAAGCCTACTTTGTCATATTAGTTTACAAATTGCGAAAAACCAAATAAAATTTGAATTTCGCGGGCAGACTCGTGTCTTCCAACTTAACGCTAAAACTGCTACAAAACCTAGTATAATAGGCGAACTATTATGTTTTCATAACAAGCTACCACATTATTAGCACTTTTGACTTCACTGTAATTACATACGACAAACATTGAAGTATCCACTTAATTGTTAGATTTTCCATTAGTGTTTATGTTTTTCTTAACTATTGTTTTCCCTATCTGCGTGCTCAGGTTATCTGCGAGTATATCTCAAGGGCCTCTCCGTTCTTTATGACTATGATTCCTACCATACGGTATTTACAAACTATAACGTTTAGAACAGAAGTTTCTAACAAACCGCTTCATACGTAGGCTCAAAACCACCAATGTGTGAGTGGCTTAGTGCCATAATATAATTATTTTCTGGTACTGAGAGTGATTTTTCGTTTTTGATTGTTATTGTGATGAATTATGACAGCCTTTCACAGCACAGTACATAATTTATTTTAATTTTCTGCGAGCTCGTCGTACTAACACAGCGATACTGCGTTGTCGGTCTTTTTGGAACGTAGTTCCTTATCGCGCGGTGCGGAACTCGGAAGGGGGCTAGATGGATCGACACTTATTTGAAACCGACACTTTTTTTGCAGGCATTGTGATCGGTATTTTCGCGGTACAATATTGGGTCCATCGACCTTTGGCTGTTAGGCGACTGCAGAAGCCACAAGGCTACGGAGACCCATTATTGTACCGCGAAAATACCGAACACAATGCCAAATTAATTAATCGAAAGGAACAACGTTCCATCCGGGTGTCCCTTGACACCTCTCAAGTTTTTTTAAATTTTTTTTTGTCCTTTAATGATTTATTTTGCAGAAACTGATATGAAATTTTTATGAATTAAAAAGCAGTCATAGCCTAGTGGTTAGGACTGTAGTCTCCTATTCGGGGGGTTCAGGTTCGATCCCGGGTACGCACCTCTGACTTTTCGGGGTCAAGTGCGTTTAAGCAATTAAATATCATTTGCTTCAACGGTGAAGGAAAACATCGTGAGGAAACCTGCACATCTGAGAGTTTTTCATAATGTTCTCCAAGGTGTGTGAATTCCGCCAATTCGCATTGGGCCAGCGTGGTGGACTATGGCCTATAACCCTTCTCTGAGAGGAGACCTGCGCTCAGTAGTGAGCCGTTGATGGGTTGCTAATGAATGAATGATTATATGAAATTATATTAATTACCGATTATCGCTGACGTTTTGGTTTTACAAACTGCCGTTTGAAATGAACCGGAAACGTATCTAGTGTAGATGTCGCAGTAAGATAGTTGAAGCTTTAAAGGCTTATTAAAAAATCGGCTAAGTACGAGTCGGGTCTCGCTCTTTTAGGGTTCCGTACATAAGACCAAATCATTTTTTTAAAACTAGATACATATTTAGATATCTTAGTTCTTAGAAAGTACTAAATTAGTATATGGGGAAAAACGCTCGTTTGTGTTGGTCACAACTTACAAACCGCATTATAAACCGGTGTTTTCAGTATCTGTTGTTTAAATAGACTATATAGTACATAATATACCAAAATTTCAAATTCCTAACTAGTTTAGTTTTTGAGATAGTCCCCCTATCAAAATTGGTCTAAAACTGGAAATTTTGACAGCCCCCATTTTTTCATTTTTGTAGCTAAAAAATAAAAACATATATATTTGAACTCCACTTAATGAGTTCTAGACAATGACACCCCACATGCCAGGGTAAAAAAATAAAATTTTATTTCGACTCCTTTTCCATGTATGGGAGGTCCCCTTTATTTTTCAATTTAATTTTATTTTCATTATTTGTTGTTATAGCGGCAATAGAAATACACAATATGTGAAAATTTCAACTGTCTATCTATTACGGTTTACGAAATATAGCCCGCTGACAGACGGACGGACGGACGGACAGCGGAGGCTTAGTAATAGGGTCCCGTTGGCACCCTTTGGGTACGGAACCCTAAAAACGAAATAACATCACCGTGTTGACTAATGCGTTTCTAAGCCTTTCAGTTTGATGGATATTTACCTAATGACATGACTCATCAAATTAATATTGTCCGATAGCGTATAAGATGTTATAATAATGTTACAAACGAAGGATAGGTTAATGTACCTTCAAGACATGAGTGTAGTAATAATATTATGATGGATTATTTAAGAATTACTTACGATAATTTTGTCCCGAATTTCATACTGAACAGTTAGAATTTTGTTGCTAGACTGCCAGTTTTATCACAACAGTGATACGGATAATCTTAGATAAGTATATCTAGATAGTTAACTGATCGAGTGATCAATCCCCAAAATTATGGATTTTCCCAATTTAGCTCGCAAAACTTATAAAAGTTCTCAAACGGAAACCCTGCCCAAGTAGATGGACGGACGATGTCAAGTAAGTCTTTGGAAGCCACTGGATATAAGCGATACAAGATCGTGTCCTGTGGCGATTTTGCAAGAGAACTTGAGATGTTGAGACTATGACGTTGTGCGTGTTGTGTTGTTGTGTTTTAACTGCATTTAACTTTAATGCAGAACCTATCTTACTAATGAATGATGCGAGTCCCCGCGGGAATTAAAAGACCTAAATCCACGCGGACGAAATCGCGGGTATCATCAAGTCAACTATAAATGCTAAGCCCCCGTACCCACGGAGCGGTTTTCACCCGCGCCCGCAGCGGTTGCTGGCCCGTGGCCTCCGTAGAATGCAGATTTACGTATAGGAAATGAAGTAGCAATTTTCACGGTGCGGTTTGCGCCCGCAGTAGAACCGCGCGGGTCGCGGTCGCACGCAGGGCGACGCGACGCGACGTAGGCGGGAGGTGTTTCTCTCCTTCCGAAGCCATTTTAGCGGACCTTTCCCGCAACCGAGGCAGCTGCGGGACCGCATAAACCTGCGGTGTCGTGAGTATTGAAATAAAACAGTAGTACCGCAACCGCTGCGGGCGTAGGTGAGAACCGCGCCGTGAAAACGGGCTGTAAGACTCCCATTTTTAAAAGCCGGTACCCATATTATATTATGATACTTTCAAAAATTAAACAGCAACATACCTATGTACATAATAACTGATAATCACTGTGTCCTTTCCAGCGTCAACCCTAACCTCAGAAGGCACGTCTTCTGCCAGGGAGTCCTCAACGGCGGCTTCAGCGAGTGGCAGTTCCTCTACCAACGGAGACTGAACTCCAACAACCAGGCCGACCAAGTCGCCATGCTGCGCTCTCTAGGCTGCACCACCAACGAACAGGCTGTGCAAGCGTGAGTATTACTAGCAAAAAGCTGAGCTTTGTGAGGGCTCGCGTAGATTTTTTAAAGGGTAATAAGTTCTGTTGCAGCGATGTTAACTCTTTGGTTTTCTAACAGATGGCGATAATAATAATAATAAAAAAATAAAAAAATAATAATAATAAAAAAAAATTAAAAAAAACACGAAAAACGAGCAACAAAAAAAAAACGAATACAAAATTGTTAATGTTCATTTTTTTAATGGTTACAAAATGTAAATTTTTTTTGACAGATAATACATCTGGATATGAAGTTAAATTACTATGTTAAACCACAAATCTATAGGTGTGATAGTTTTTCAGTAAAGTGTACCACAAAAATGCTCAGGTTGTGGGGTAGTGATAGGATAGAATAGAATGGAATGGAAGGAAATGGAAGAGAATAGAAGGGAATCAAAGAGAATTGAAGGGAATCGCAGGGAATCAAAGGATTGAAAGGAATCGAAGAGAATCGAAGGTAATAGAAAGAAATGTTTAGGAATGCAAGGAAATCTATGGAAATCCAAGGGAATCTAAGGGATTGAAAGGAATCGAAAGAATTGAAGGGAATGGATGGAGGATTTGACTGATATAGTGCGATGTGGTGTGGTACCTAGTCTATGTTAATTGTTTAATGTACTTCAAAAAAATTCAAAATCTAAATCATTTATTTCATTTGGCACCCGTTCACGAGCATGACGCATGAGCATGACCTAGCCATTGCTTCGCCTAACCATATTTGAATACACGATGAACCATAGTTATACTGTCGATTAAGGCCCGCTAGCAGAAACACTGGGTTATCCTTTTAACCCAGAGTTAGCTGCTGCTTTGACAGATTTCGTATAAAGCTTCTGTCAAAATTCACAAATTTATTCCTGTGTTAAACCTAACCCGGCGTCTCTGCAAGTGGGTCTAAATAGTTAAAAGTACCTGAGTCAAATATTTATGATTAGCTGAGAGGGAAAACTGGGTAACAGAATGTCGGCTAATACATATATCAAACATTATTAATTATTATATACCGGCCATAGATTCCACATGCCGCGGCCGGGGGTGTTTTAAATTTTTAATTTATACTTATTATTATAACGTTTATGGTTTTAGTATTGTTATCGTTGAATATACCAACATAAGTATGTATTATGTGCTATAAACTATCCAATTCTTCCACTATCATAATGATATTATCTGTAAGCTTGACATACATTCAAATACCACTTGTAATTCAATAACCATAATAGGTAATTGACACAATTTATCTTTTCAGGTACCTCCAAATGATATTAAGCGATGATCTCAAGGCCCAAGACAGCGTCAATGCTTTCACCTTCCTATACATTGGCAGCAGAAGTAATACAAGACCTGCCTTAGAATTCATCAAAAATAGAGTCGAAGAAGTCAGAAGAAAGTAAGTTTCATTCATATTGTGAATACTTCAGTCTAAGTGTCTATACCAACGACCTTATACCAAGTAGACGCCTATTCATTCCTATGCAAACAATTCAGCCAACCAGATGAGGGTTCGTGGGTGGCGGGAACTGAATGCTTATTGGTCCAGCCAAAGTCACGATCTGGATGTTATTAGCCAACGACTTTATACCCAGGGTATATATATGGTTGTTGTTACTAGCGCAACCAATGTGGGCGTAAATTTATATAAACTTTCATGTTGCCCAATTTGTTGTCTGAAAACGTCCTCACTATATTATTATGCATCTACTGAGTATAAGGTTGGTGGTCTAGACTCTAGAATTAGATGGACGACAATTGGGTATTTGACTGTAGTGCAAATGTTGATATTCATTATTTATAATCGAAAATGTAACACGAAAGAATAACATTTGTAAAAACAGAAATAAATCGACCCAAAAACAAATATCTAATGTAATAAAGTATGCTAAGTAAAGAGCGCTAGTAAATTCACCCCGCTCCATACACGCTCTATAGAAAATTTCGTTTTAGAAAGAGATAGATACAGTCACAGTAAAACAGCTTATAATTCCGAGACAAGGAAAGATATTTAAAAAAAGAGAAATGGCATTGTGTTACAATATTTAAAAACATTATTTTAAATAAATAAAAAATATCAGTCAAATACCCATTCCACTGTAAAATTTCAAACAAAATAATGGAGTGAATAGGTAGCTCGCCCCGCAGTGTTGGCAGTCTCCCCACTCGGTAGACCGATGACATCAGATTGCAGACCTAATTCAGAATCGAAACTTTAAGGCTGCTAGCAGATAATACCACAAGAGCACTACGTTATGTACAGCTTGTCATGAATTATAATTATTTTGTCGACTCTTGTGTAACTTTGTCTTGCACTTTGTTATCTAACCTAAAAACTGAGCATTCATATCGCAACGATAAAATAATAAATGTTTTTTCCCATGACGTGATACACAAGTAGGTAGGTAGGTAAATTGTTTTAGAAGTAAAGGCAGAACAGGGTTCAAGACCCATGGCGGAAACCGGTATAATTGGTAAACTGATATTTTTTCATTTATTAAATAAATGAAAAAATATCATTTTTAAATATTATAATTTATAACATAATGCCATTTCTCCTTTTTAAATATATTCACTAGTCTCAGATTTATAAACTGTTTTACTGCGACTGTATCTGTCTTTTTCTAAAACGAAATTTTCTATGGAGCGTGTATGAAGCTGCTGAATTGTGATATCACACTTCACTAGCGCTCTCTCTGTCTAACAGGAAACTTTAAAGCTAACTTAACTTATTTGTTTTTGGACCAATTTATATTCTGTTTCTACAAACGTTAATTTTACATGTTATAATTTCAATTATAAATAATGAATATCAAAATTTTGACTACAGTCAAATACCCAATTATTGGTCAGGTATTACAACCAGTCAGAGATATTATTTTGTATACGTAATTAAAAAGAATTAAACGCATACACATGGATAAAAATATTTTTGAATTATACTATTTACGAGTATTAATGTTACTAATGAAATTTTCTTATATTTCTATTATATAAAAGAAAGTGGTGTTAGTTACACTATTTATAACTCAAGAACGGATGAACCGATTTGGCTGAAAATTGGTGGAGAGGTAGCTTAGAACCAGGAGACGGACGTAGGATACTTTTTATCTCGTTCGACCGCGTTTCCGTCAAGTCACAATAAAACGTGGTATAACAAAAACGCATCTGACATGGAATAACAAAACGCAAATGACAGTGGAATAACAAAACGAAAATGACAGCTAAACGTAATTTTGTCTTTGGTTAAGTATGGTAAAAAATTTGACAATTATAAAAATGGTAGCTAAACGTAATTGATAATATCATCAGTAATATATTTTCTCTTTGAATCATCATTAACAATGCCGCGAGTAATATTATAAATGCGAAAGTGTGTTTGTTTGTTGGTTTGTCCGTCAATCACGCTGCAACAAAGCTACGGATTGACGTGATTTTTTGGATAGGTATAGTTGAGAACCTGGAGGGTGACAGGCATCCCGGAAAATCAAAGAGTTCCCGCGGGATTTTAAAAACTAAATCCACGCGAACGAAGTCGCGGGCATCAGCTAGTAATTTAAATAAAAACTGAAATATCGAAATTTACAGTTATTGGCCCACATTATACAGGTATTTTTTTGTTGGCGGCATTTTGAAACACGGTGTTGCCATTAATATATTTTTAAATTTACCACTTAACAACGAGGTTTACTAGTTTTTCAATAACAAAATTGAAATGGCCAATAATTGTATGGGGCCAATAACTATACCGATCCACATTTAAATTGCACGATTTCAATTGTACAAAATGCTCGTAGAGTTTTTTTTTTTGGGTTTACAAAGAATCAAATAGTATTATATCTATATATATAAAAGAAAGTGGTGTTAGTTACACTATTTATAACTCAAGAACGGATGAACCGATTTGGCTCAAAATTGGTGGAGAGGTAGCTTAGAACCAGGAGACGGACATAGGATACTTTTTATCCCGTTCGACCGCGTTTCCGTCAAGTCAATATAAAACCTGGTTAACAAAAATGCATCTGACATGGAATAAAAAAACGAAAATGACAGTGGAAGAACAAAACGTAAATGACAGCTAAACGTAATTTTGTATTTGGTTAATTATGGTAAAAACAATTATAAAAATTATAGTTTAACGTAATTGATAATATCATCAGTAATAATATGTTTTCTCTTTGAATCATCATTAACAATGCCGCGAGCAAGACGATCAAATGTTTCCTGCTACAAAGCTACGGATTGACGTGATTTATTGGATAGGTATACTTAGTTGAGAACCTGGAGGGCGACAAAGATTTCCCGCGGGATGTTATGAACTAAATCCACGCAGACGAAGTCGCGGGCATCAGCTAGTATATATATAAACTAGTAGGGCGCGTGGGAGCGCGGCCCGCAAGCGGACCGCGGTTTTTGTACTCCTAAATTACATTTTCAGATCCTGATCAATTTCTACAAAAAAACCACTCTTCTATCTTTTACACTGTCCGAGATAGACACCGACGAAGTTTGTATGGCCGTCATCTTGAATCCGCCATTTTGGATTTTTTTTTCAGCTCATTGCCAATTGGATGAGGTTTCGAGTAACTTTTGTTCGAGCACCCCCCACCTATCTTCAATAACCTGGCCGTGCTCCTCACCCACCTTCCAAACCCTCAATCATCTTCTCTTATCATTTGTCACAATGAAAATTCTTCTATAAAAACAAATTTTGAAAAGGAACCGCATCAAAGTCTTGCATAGTTCTCAGCTTCTAGTCTCTTCAATATTCGCCTTAGATTTTGTATAGGGAAAAAATAAATTCCGCCATCTTGAATTTTTTTCTGTTCATCGGGTAGACCTTTAGATCCTGATCATCTTTTGCCAAGAAACCACTCTTCCATCTTTAATCCTCTCCGAGATAGACACCGACGAAGTTTGTATGGCCGCCATCTTTTTTCCGCCATTTTGGATTTTTTTTCAGCTCACTGCCAATTGGATGAGGTTTCGAATGACATTTGGTCGAGCACCCCCTACCTATCTTCGATACCCTGGCCATGCCCCTCACCCGTCTCCGAAATCCTCGATCATCAGCTCTCTCCATATTTTTCCTCCGAATGAATTTTTGTCCTCTATACGAAACCATCGGTGAAAAAAAAATTTTTCATACAAAATTTTACAGGAGAGGTGATCAATGAGTGAGTCAGTGAGTGAATCAGCCCCAACAGCTATATATATATTAACTAGTAGGGCGCGTGGGTGCGCGGCCCGCAAGCGGACCGCGGTTTTTCTATCGTCAAGTGGACTTTCAGGTCCTGATCATTTTCTATCAAATAACCACTCTTCCATCTTTTATACTCTCCGAGATAGATGCCTATGAAATTGGTATCCGCCATCTTGAATCCGCCATTTTGAAATTTTTTTCAGCTCACTGCCAATTGGATGAGGTTTCGAGTATTTTTTGTTTGAGCACCTCCCACCTATCTTCAATACCCTGGCCGTGCCCCTCACCCACCTTCCAAGCCCTCGATCATCATATCTCACCATTTCTCAGAATGAGATTTCTTTTATAAAAACAAATTTTCAAAAGGAACCGTATCAAAGTCTTGTATAGTTCCCAACTTCTAGTCTCTTCAATATTCGCCATATATTTTGTATGAAGAAAAAAAAATCCGCCATATTGGATTTTTTTTCTATTCATCAAATAGACCTTTGGGTTCTGATCATCATTTGTCAAGAAACCACTCTTCCATCTTTTATACTCCCCGAGATAGACACCGACGAAATTTGTATGGCGGCCATCTTTTTTCCGCCATTTTGAATTTATTTTCAGCTCACTGCGAATTGGATGAGGTTTCGAGTGACATTTGTTCGAGCACACCCCACCTATCTTCAATACCCTGGCCGTGCTCTTCACCCGTCTCCAAAATCCTCAATCATCAGCTCTCTCCATAATTTTCCTCCGAATGAATTTTTGTCTTCTATACGAAACCATTAGTGAAAAAAAATTTTTCATACAAAATTTTACAGGAGAGGTGATCAATCAGTCAGTGAATCAGTGAATCAGCACGAGCAGCTATATATATATTAAAGAAAGTTGTGTTAGTTACACAATTTATATCTCAAGAACGGATGAACCGATTTGGCTAAAAATTGGTGGAGAGGTAGCTTAGAACCAGGAGATGGGCATAGGATACTTTTTATCCCGTTCGACCGCGTTTCCGTCAAGTCAATATAAAACCTGGTTAACAAAAATGCATCTGACATGGAATAAAAAAACGAAAATGACAGTGGAAGAACAAAACGTAAATGACAGCTAAACGTAATTTTGTATTTGGTTAATTATGGTAAAAACAATTATAAAAATTATAGTTTAACGTAATTGATAATATCATCAGTAATAATATGTTTTCTCTTTGAATCGTTATACCGCGTTTCCGTTATGTCACTATAAAACGCGGTCTAACAAAAACGCATCTGACATGGAATAACAAAACGCAAATGACAGTGGAATAACAAAACGTAAATGACAGCTAAACGTAATTTTGTCTTTGGTTAAGTATGGTAAAAAAATTGACAATTATAAAAAGTGTTTTAATAAAGCATTACTGATATTATAAATGCGAAAGTGTGTTTGTTTGTTGCTTTGTCCTTCAATCACGTCGCAACAGAACAGCGGTTTGATGCGATTTTTTGCATGGGTATAGTAATGGATGTAGTAGTGGTTCCTCAGACAGGGAGAGCTACTTTTTATCTCGGATAATGAAAGAGTTCCCGCGGGGTTTTTAAAAACTAAATCCAAGCCGACGAAGTCGCGGGCATCAGCTAGTTAATAATAGAAATAATACTTTTTCAGAGTCGTCCTCCCAGCGTGGTTTGAAAGTGTCTTGAGTAACTTGGCGAGTTATGCCACTGAAGAGGTTCTCAATGACGTAAGTATTACCTGCTTAAAGTACCACACAAGTTTAGAAAAACTATCAGCATCAATCTTACTCGATAATCTTTAGATATAATCTAAAAATCTAATCTTTAATATTATATAATCTATCTGCCTTAGAGTGAACGCATATCAGACATTATCAGATAAATTTCCATACTGTCATTTATAATTATGCAGTAAATTGATTTCAAATTCCGAGAGTGAATTTTTTAATCTATGCTAAGTAGATCTTAATCCTTAAGTAGGTAACGATTAGCAATTCTAAGTGCCAATATCACCACCACCGACTAAAGTTTAACCGAAGGGTTTTGACGGTTTTTATATCGAAAATCTATCAATTTATTCGTCGGTTAAAAGTTATTCAGCGATGCTTAAATTGACATTAAGTTCTTTTTGTGGTTTCGATTTTTTTTTAATTGAAGTAAAACTTCTTTACGGTCGCTTGACTTGGGGAGTAAGCTGGTGAATGCGTTACGAAAAGTGTGATCGGGCGAGGCGAACAGAAGTTGAGAGAGAGAGATATAATTTAGTGAAGATAGAAAGAGAGAGAGTTACGTTTCGTATAATATTACTGTAAGCGCAAGAGAGAGGTGCGAGCACACATTTTCTTTCTCTCTGTCTCTCATAGCCAGTTGCGTTTCGTAAGTTTTACTTCAGTCGTGTGGTCTAAAGCACACTCGTTTTTTGACGTTATAACGTCTTATAAATCGATGAACACCGGCTGCACGCACGAAAAAGTGTCACGTTCCGCCTGAGCCTGAGCGTGCAAGCGAGAGCGCGGGACAAGCGATAGAGAGGCACGATCGGCCCAAGCGTTGGCTTGTGACTGGAGAGCGCCCGCCGCCGGCGCCGCTGCCCGCCAGTCACGTGTTTAGCCGCGCTGTGGTTAGCGGATGTGTCGCGAGCTAGTTCTAGCATGTTTCTTTATGACGTTATCACGTAAAACTATCGTCCGTAAACCGACTTTACAGACAACCAATTTTTGGAACGTAGTTCCTTATCGCGCGGTGCGGAAGGGGGCTAGACGGAAAAAATTAAGACAAAATTGAACAGACACTTTTTTGAAACCGACACTTTTTTGAATGTGAATTTGGCATTGTGTTCAATATTTTCACAGTACAATATTAGATCTCCGTAGCCGTAGAAACCACAAGGCTACGGAGATCTAATATTGTAGTGTGAAAAAATTGAACACAATGCCAAATTAATTAATCGATAGGAACTTCGTTCCATCCGGGTTTCCCTTGACACCTCTCAAGTTTTTTTTTCTACCATTTTTTTTCTGGAATTTTCAGATGGAACAATGGCTTCAATCCAACGAGTCAATACCAGGCAGACAAGTCGGTCTGAGCGCTGTAGGCAGTGCTAGGACTAGCATGCAATGGGGCACTGATCGAGCCAAGACTATTCTGAAAGCCGCCAGAGCATCTGCTATTGTCACAACCCAAGCGTCTTTGTTGTTGCTAATTGTTACTTCTTTTGCATTATTACTCAGATGATAGTAAAGTTTTCTGAATTTCAATCTACATAATTATGTTATGGTTTCTTGCGATGTCTAATAAACGTACAGACACGTTTAGACCGTACTTCGAGTCTTGCTCAAATGTTTTTTGTAACATTCTATTAGTATTAGATACTAAAGTATACTTAAGCTCTTGTAAATATTATTGTTTTCAATTAAATCCAATAAATTAAAATATTCAAAAAATAAATTGTAATTTATTCCTTTTAAGTATATAAAAAATATTTATATTATTTTAATTTGTTTATCTTGATAATATTATAAGGACTTTAATTCTGATGTGTTTATTTTATTCTGATATTTCCTTAAGTGTAGGTTAACACTTTAATAAATAATAATAATAATAACTTTGGCTTAATATGTATTTAGTTTGTACGCGGGTGTGAGTGTCGAAATATACAAATAATAATAATAATAAAGCAATGTGGCATCTTTAGTTTCTAAAGAGCTCCATTGTAATATGGAGTCTTGGAAAAAGTAGATCAACAACTGTAACGTGTTGCTACTAGATGTCGCTAACAGTTGCTTAAAACTGAAAAAAGTAGATACATATCACTAATTTCGATGCTGACGTGTGTGCGGACATGGTGTAACGGTAACACACTCGGGCGCGATTCCCAAGAGATGTGGGTTCGAATCCCGCTGGCCTCGGAATTTTTGATGTGTTTATAAATTTGTTCTGATTATAAGGACTTGTAATTGGCCGTTTTATATTAATATTTTGAATGTAGAGAGTAACAAAAAAATAAGCATCGCAAATAAAAAAAATACAAAAACAGAAGTTTCCTTTATATCAGTCTACCGTATTTATTCAAGGCACACTCGATATTAAACCGTACCATCTACTAAGATATCATACCTAATCGTAGAGTGGCCATTGAGTACCTTTTTAGTACAATACCATCAAGGGTTATCAATACAATACTTACCTTTATTTTAATGACATCATTGATTAGGGTGGATATATTAACTTACAAAATATAGTACAGTAATTCAAAGAATAGCGAAGTTTCATGGTGTGGATTTTTTAATATTCAAATATAAAATAAAATAACTAATCAGTAATCACTATAAAAAAAATTGAAATCTATCGAGATATATATATAGACAATTAAAGTTAAAAGTCCGCAGGGAATGGTCGTGGAGCGAGAAATGTGACCTCACGTGTCCATTTTCCCTTCAGCTGAGCGAAATTTTAAAATATCCTTATTATCCTTACTAATATTATAAGTGTTTGTATGTTGTTTGGTCCTTAAATCACGCTGCAACAGAGCTACAGATTGACGTGATATTTTGCATAGACATAGTTGAGGACCTGGAGAGTGACATAGGCTACTATTTATCCCGGAAAATCAAAGAGTTCCCGCGGTATTTTAAAAACTAAATCCACGCGGACGACGTCATGGGCATCAACTAGTAATTGAATAATTCGTTTATCATTTTGTATTATTTATCTTTAAACTAGCTGATGCCCGCGACTTCATCCACGTGGATTTAGTTTTTAAAATCCCTCTTTGATTTTCAACTCCAGGTAATCAACTATACCCATGCAAAAAATCACGTCAATCCGTAGCCCTGTTGCGGCGTGATTGAAGGACAAACCAACAAATAAACACACTTTCGCATTTATAATATTAGTAAGGATGTTTTTATTTTAATTTATAAAAACCCACAGATTTATCTCAGGAAACCCCCTTTCACGAAGCGAATAAAAGAAGGGGCTATGACCCGCATCAATGAAAAAGCAGCGCTTAACTCTGCTCTGCGTAGTAGGTATGTCTCGGTGATCTATCTTAAGTAGGTAAATATCTTTGAGTCGCATCAACGAATAGTGATGATAAGGTAAATCGAGATGATTGTTATCTCTTTGAAGAGTGAAGTGTTGAAGCAAATACAGTTCGCACAATAAATTGCCGTGGATAAGACATCAGGTATGTAATTAAAAATAATTAACTTGCAAAGACAGTGTTGTACATGTTACCTACTTATAAACACATTCAAAAGTAAATGAACAAATAATAATAAAAACGGTAGAATAAAATATTGATTACAAATAATTATGTTTAGACGCAGACAAAATAAAAAGTGACTTGGTTTTCTCTTTAAATTATCTACAATTAACCAGTATTTTTTAAATTGGAATTATAAACTATAATGACGAAAATATAAGTATCTTTGAAACAGTTTAATCTTATTAGTTAATTAATACAGTGAAACTGTTCAAAACAGTGAATATGCAAATATTATGTTGATAAAGAAGTAGTTCATTATTCAACTAAAACCATCGATGTACTAAAACCTTATTTAACATTACTAATGAAAGAAGTGAAAAAAGCCATTAAAGTTAATAGGTACTTTATAAATGCTAATTAACTTCAAAAAGTATACAATTATTTCGACTAATAGGTAAGTCATGGCAGTAAAACTATACATGTACTAATAGAGAATTTACCTATATCATATATATGTATAATGAAAAATATATTGGTATCTAAAGTGAAAAAAAGAAGACTAATAAAGAGAACTACGTAATTCTAGCATTCACTATTTTTTTAACTTATATATTATTATCATTATAAGAAGAAAAATTATTAACAAAATAATAATACATAATCAGTTTTAGGTTCAGCACCAACAAACAGACATAATAATGATTCTTATACCTTGTGCCGTAATTTTTGTATTGTACTTGTAATTATCATTTAGTTCTCTAACCTGATTCAGAAATTATTAGACGCTGCTACAAATCTTGTTGATACAGATTTTAGTATCAGCCAATACCCGTCTACTACTGGACATAGCCCTTTTCTAGAGTGCAATAACTCAACCCACACGGATTTCCGTCTTTCTCATTTAGCCAATTTCCGTTACCAATAAGTTAGTTTTTCCAACGGGTTGAGGTCATTAGAATAGAACAGAATAGAATAGAAATATTTTTTATTCAAATAAACTTTTTACAAGTGTTTTTGAATCGTCTGGCTCTACCACTGGTTCGGAATGCCCTTCCTGCCGAGAAGAACCAGCAAGAAACTCGGCGGTTGCTCTTTTCAAAACAAATTTACAATACAGTAAATACTATGCTATATATTATGCAGTGTTTCCACAATGAGGGAAGTTCCAAAAATGCATACTGACTAACTTCTATCTTAAAGATGGGCAGACATAAAGTAGCCCCATTCCCGCCGGTGGCACCAGTTCACGAGCATGACGCATGACCCAGCAATTGCTTCGCTCAACCATATTTTCATTCCATGCTGTATTAGCCGATAGAAGGTCTCTAGGACAGATTCTATCACAAACATCGCCTACCCACTGCCACGTCAGTTTGCTAATACTACATCTATAACTATTTATGGCTTTGTGGGTAACTTTGACTATCTTAAAGTTTCTTTGATACGAATTTTGTTCTTCAGATACCCAAAATACATAGCCTGCATCCAAAAATTCAAATACGCTTTTGAAATTGTTGGCGAGGCCTGCAGAGTGCAGTGTTGAGGCATAAAATTAACTAACGTAGTTATTTAATGAATGTTACTCAGCCTAGCCCAAATTTTCTATGAGCCTTCTTCTCTATAATAATAGAGATAGAAAGAAATATATTTAAAACTAGCTGATGCCCGCGACTTCGTCCGCGTGGATTTAGTTTTTAAAATCTCTCGGGAACTCTTTGATTTTCCGGGATAAAAAGTAGCCTATGTCACTATAGAATAGAATAGAATAGAAATGTTTTTTATTCAAATAAACTTTTTTACAAGTGCTTTTGAATTGTCGATGAGTCTACCACTGGTTCGGAATGCCCTTCCTGCCGAGAAGAACCATCAAGAAACTCACTCTCCAGGTCTTCAACTATACCCCATATAAAAAATCATGTCGATCCGTACCCCTGTTGCGGCGTGATTGAAGGACAAACCAACAAACCAACAAACCAACAAACAAACAAACAAACACACTTTCGCATTTATATTATTAGTAAGGATATGCTGCCAGTATTATGGCAAAAAAAATCATTTAAAGTAAGGTTATTTGTTGAATTGAAGATTTTTTCCCTGTTCTGACCTTGCATTAAGCAGAATATTTATCCATTTTAATATTTGAATAAATAATATATTTCTATGAATCAGTATGAGGTAAACAGAGTCAATAAATTCAGGATGAATTTTATTATTTTATTACAATCACACTATCACTTCACACTAATATTATAAAGGCGAAAGTTTGTGTGTATGTTTTTGTTACTCTTTCACGCAAAAACTACTGGATGGATTAGGCTGTTTTAAATCGAGATAGATTATACCCTGGATTAACACATAGGTTATTTTTTATCTCGCAAAATTACAAAGTTCCTGCAGGAATCAAAAACCTTAACCCACACGGACGAAGTCGCGGGCATCAGCTAGTTACCTATAATTTTTTGCTTAAGCTAGAATATCCAAAATGTATACTAACTTACACTATACCTACCGTTATACCATGTTTATGATACTATACTATACTATACTGATTACTGCCAACTATAACCGAATTTTAAATAATTATTTGCAGAGATGTCGCGGCAAATATTGCAGCTGGCGCTGCTTATAATCTTTGCCATTCAATCAGTTTATTCTGAAACCGATCCAAAGTATAGACTGAATACAACAATCACACCTTCGGATTACTCAGTACTCATAACACCATACTTTGATACCGGCGATGATAGAGCATTCACATTTGATGGAGAAGTACAAATTACGTTTACAACTAGCACGAATATAAACACAATTAAACTTCATTCAGAGAACTTAACCTATACAGCTGCAAATATCACATTAACGAATGGAGTAAATACTATCAATTTGCTTGAATCTAATCCTCTAGAATTTGAAGAGAAATATACCTTCGCTCATATTCATTTGGCAAGTGAACTGTCGCCTGATGTTGAGTACTCATTGAAAATTGTATTTAGAGGTACAATAAGAGAAGACTTAGCCGGATTCTACAAAAACTACTACATCGAGAATGGCGTTAAAAAGTAAGTAAATTACGTAAGAATTAAAATACAAAGTGAGTAAATTACGTAAGAATTAAAATACAAAGTAAGTAAATTACGTAAGAATTAAAGAATTAAATTTTTGTAACGTTAAAAAAATGAAAAATAAAAACAAAAAAAGTAAATGACTATAGCATCTTCTAATTTTAATAACATGGTTTCGTGCTCTGCTTGTTCATCTATTCTACTCCTTTTGCCATCCTTCATTCTAATTTACTGTTCTCAACCCCATATTTATTTTGCATGACGTTAGGTTTTTCAAATCCCACTGGAAGCCATTATTTTTGGGGGATAAAAGTACAGACTTTTGTCACTCTCCAGGTTATCAACTCTGCTCATGCAAAAAAATCGCTTTTACTATAATATTAGTAAGGATCATTGAATAAATTTTGTCCTGAAAGGCAAACTAAGGTCATCCTCTTAAACATTTAACTTCATAGATATGATCACAAGGCCATCATCTTTGATATTTGATATCACATGCCGTTTATATCACTCAGCATCTCGTCGTTATTTTTTCATCTTAGGTGCTATCTTGATCTCGCAATGGAAGTGGAGTACTCCGTCAATAGATCAAGTTGGTTACCACATTCTATCGGCACTGTTTATCACTGGGATCATCTTATCTTGCTGTGTTATTGTGTTAAGATAAGGTCTGGAGAGGATTTCATTGGAATAGTTTAAGATAACAATAGCGTTACATAATTATTTTTAGACCAATTTTATGAAACAAGTAATACTAGTTTTTTATACTTATTACTAGTATTATATTTATATTATGCAACAGTAATACTTCTTTCTGTCTGTCAATGTGTCAACTGGGATTATCCTATCTAAACTGTCTATTATTGTGATGAAGATAAAGTCTAGAGAGTTTAATAATAGAGGGTTTAATACTCAACGCTAGAGAGGATTTAATTTGAATAGTTTTATAAATAACATTTTGGCGATAAATAACATTTTTATGAGACTAGTTATTTATTTTAATCAATACTATCTATATTGTCTTACTAATATTGCAAATAAAAGTGAAATTAACTGTCTGTTTGTCCGCCTGCCTGTCTATCTGTCTGTCAGTTTCGTTTTCACGGCTCGACTGAACAGATAACGGCGTTTGGCGTCATCCTGGATACGAATATAGCCTGCTTTTATAGGCTTTTTATATAATATATTGATCATATACAATTAAATTACTATCAAATAATTATTATTATTCATATCGAAAATGCTCAATTAATGGACTTTGTCTTAGACGTATATAAAATAATGTATACTGAGTGGTAGCAATAGCCATTTGTCTTCTTGAATAAGCTTAACAATACACTTAAAAAAATACTTAATATTAGCCAAGTAAATATTTTGTAATCACTTATTTTATCAAAAAAGATTAAGTGCAAACGCCTGTCAATATTTGATAGCAAATACCTAGTACTAAACACAAACGACGGTACATTTATGGCGTACAAGATTGTTCAAAACAAGTTTCTTTTTCTAGATGGCTAGGTGCCACGCAGTTTGAACCGACTAATGCTAGAAAGGTTTTCCCATGTTTCGATGAACCGGAATATAAGGCTGTATTTACGTTATCCATCGACAGACCTGCGAACTACAAACCTACTTTAGCCAACACGAAGCTTCAGACTAATGAATCATTGTAAGTACCTATTCATCTTATTTACTCAGTTTTAACCCATATACCACCAGTACCACTACTGCCAAAAAGAACCACAGTATGTAATAATTAAACAGTACCTAAACAGTCCAAACATAGTCCGCAACATGTTACTTATTACAAACACATGAATTTTAAGTCAGTTTTTAGTTACGTACTATTTGATGTCATATTTTGTTATTTGTCTACCAATAAATTGTATTAAGCCGACTTTAAAAAGGAGGAGGTTCTCAATTCGTCAGAATCTTTTTTGTAATGTATGTTCACCGATTACTCGAAGACACCTGAACCGATTTGGTAAATTATTTTTTGTTTACAAGTGTATAGTTTCCAGGTAGTCCCATTTAAATTTTATTGAAAACCTACGAGCGGTTCTTAAAAAATCAACAATAAATTATATACGGGCGTTTGAAATCAGTTTTTTTAAAGAATTTTATGTGTTAAATTTTTTTTAATCCAATTATATTTATTGAAAGTAATTGTTTTTTATTCTAGATCAAATGGATACGTCCGAGAAACATTTTATCCCACACCAAGAATGTCAACTTACTTAGTAGCGTTCCTAGTATCAGAATTCGAAGCTCAACATTACAGTCGAAATGGAAGCAAGGAGCTTGGAGTCTTTACGAGACCAGAAGCCAAAAACCAAACAGATTATGCGTTCGATTTCGCTGTACGCGTTGTACAAGCGTTGGGTGACTACTTTGGAATCGATTTTTACTCAACAAATAGCAATCTGAAACTTGATCACATAGCGTTGATAGATTTCAAAGCAGGCGCTATGGAGAATTGGGGACTTGTAACATACAGGTAGGTAGAATCGTTTAGTGATAAAGAAAACAATACGGTATTAAATAACAAATAGGTAATCGTGAACTACAGCATAGTCGCACTGAGATTAAAAAAACAAAATATTATTTTGATTTTGATAAGTTAGTGCAAAAGTTTTTATTTTTTGGAGTTTTCCACAATCAGTTTCTGATTTACAATTTATGTTACATTATATTTTAATCATTTTTTTAATAATCTTGATGAAATAATCGGGAAGAAATTACAATAATCTCTTGATTTGAAAAAAAAATCATATTTCAATTTCGAAAATTTAAAAATATTGAAAGCGCTTTAAGAAACGGTACTTTGCTCTTCGCTTGGCTCGTCGTGACGGGGACACTACCGTGTCTCCAGATCAGTAGATTCAAATTACAAATTTAACAATAAATAATAATATTTAATAGATAGAAAATTTCATATATACAATACTATAAACCTAAATTTAATTCTAAAATTAAAACTAAAATAAAAACTAATTAAAATCTAAAACCCCATACTATGCCACACTGCGGTGGCTTGGATGGGGTTTTAGATTTTAATTAGTTTTTATTTTAGTTTTAATTTTAGAATTAAATTTAGGTTTATAGTATTGTATATATGAAATTTTCTATCTATAATATAATAAAACTGTAATATACTCCTTAAATATAATATTTAAAACATCATTATTAAGTTTTAAGTCATCATAAGTTTTAAGTCATCACTATCATCATCATTTAAACCCACTACTGGTCAAAGGTCTCGAATGAGAAGGTTTACCATTTTAAATACTTAATAATGACAGACAGATGTCTTGCTCATAGCTCACAGCTGTTACTTCAGAAGCATATCGGTGACGCGAACCCATAAAATTTTCCCCTACCAAAACTTGCCAGTTTTCACTCAAAAAAAATTTCTATGCAACAGGGAATCGTTACTGTTATACGTTACGGATGAGTCGACCCCATACTACAAGTACAGAGTGGCGCAGATCATAGCGCACGAGACCACCCACATGTGGTTCGGTAACCTGGTGACGTGCCACTGGTGGAGCAACACTTGGTTGAACGAGGGGTTTGCTAATTACTTCCAGGATTATATCACTGCCATGGTGAGTATCAAACAAAGAATTAGGAGACCCCTAAGAGGCACAACCAAGACCTTAAACTTTAACAAGTCATCATTATAATAAGCAACCCACCATCGGCTCAATACTGAGCGCAGGTCTCCTCTCAGAGAAGCTTTATAGGCAGACTTTTTTTTTTTAATATATAGACTAGCGCTTGACTGCAATCTCACCTGATGGTAAGTGAAGATGCAGCCTAAGATGGAGCGCGCTTGAATAGAAGATGCCTATTCACTCTTGATTTAAAGGTACCCAAGTTATAGTCATTCGGAAAAACGGAAGCCGGAAGGACATTCCAAAATTTAGCGGTGCGTATTAGGATTCGAGCGATGCCTTGCGGTTCGATGATAGAAGGGTGATGGAGGAACTAATTCAAATAGTTCTTCAGCACACTCACTGTACTACTAGTAGTACTACTCCTGTAGAATACCGAGAGACAGGCAACCTTGCGCCGATGTTCCAGACTTTGAAGTTTGGAGTTAATTAGCGATTCGTCGCCAATGAGTCTTCTAGCGCGGCTATCCACCGAATCCAATGCAGCAAGCTGGTACTTGGCAGAGCCGTCCCATAAATGGCTGCAGTACTCCATGCACGATCGAACTTGTGCTTGATACAAAGTAACAAGCTGTTCCGGCGTGAAGTAGCGCTTGACCTTATTGAGGATACCAAGTTTCTTGCCAGCAGTTTTTGCCTTGGATTCGATGCATCGTCCGAAGTTAAGGTTTGACGAGACATTTATACCAAGAAGATCAATACTGTCAGTGACCGGTACGGATACATTTCGGAAAGTCGGAGACAGGGGGAATGGACTCCGTTTGGCGGTGAACAAACACGCTTGCGTTTTGGTAGCATTAAATTTGACAAGGTTGGCATCACCCCAATCCGATACCTCTTTCAAAGCCAAATTTATGCGTTCTATCAAAGCCTCTCTATGCTCGAAAGTTTCAGCGCCACTAGCACGGGGACAGGACATGTATCTCTCCGTAACGGTGCTGTCATCCGCATACCCAAAGATACTGGGCCTGTGGAGGTCATTAATGTGCAGCAAAAAGAGCGTTGCGGAGAGAACAGGTCCCTGAGGGACACCGGCGTTAATCGCCATCAGATCAGACGAGGAGCCATCTATGACCACTCGAAATGATCGCCCACTCAGGAAATCCGATATAAAACGCCACACACGCCACTTCACACGCCATTGTGAACTTTATAAAGAACTCTCAGGCATCTCAGGCATGCAGGTTTCTTTACGATTTTTTCCTTCACCGTTAAAGAATAAGTGATATATTTTAAATATTATTACGCACAATAACTCCGAAAAATCAGAAATGCGTACCTGAGATCCCTGAACCCTCTGGAAAGGAGGCTGAAGTCTTAACCTCTATCTATCACCGCTTAACCGCGAGACAATTTTTGGAACGAAGTTCCTTTTTGGACGGTTTGGCGGCTGGGGGCTAAGCGAAAAACAGTGTACGAATTTCCCATCACGACACTTGTTGCCTTCGTTTATTACACACGTTCCATTATAGCTTTGGTGGCGTAGCGGCTAAACGAAGGAGTGAAACTCGGTTCGGGGGTTCGAGACTTTAGAATATTATTTTTTATTTTATTTATTTTTATTATTAATGTTTTATTTTACTACGTTCCAACCGAATGTTCCACGACACTCACGCATTTTTTTAATACCTAAATTTTATTAACAGATCGAACCCGATGTGGGAGCAGATGATCAGCTCGTCATAGGTTCTGTGTACACTGCTCTAGACGCTGACGACGTTCCCGATTCTCCTCCGATCACCAACGTTAACGTGAACTCGCCTGACGAAATTAGCGGCCATTTTGGATCTATCACTTATCAGAAAGCTGGATCTGTAATACGAATGATGCACCATTTGATTGGAGAAAATGCTTTCAAATCTGGTCTTAACGCATATTTGGTTGCTAAGTAAGTTATTTTACAAACTAGTGACAGCTGATAACAGTTAGGACTTCGGTCTCTTGGGGGGAGGGGGCAAAGTTCGATCCAAGGAAAGCATTCTCTGACTTTTCGGAGCTATGTGCGTTTTAAACAAATATCACTTGCAGTAACGGTGATGGTAAACATCGTGAGGAAACCTGCATGCTTAAGAGTTCTCCATAATATTCTCAAAAGTGTGAGAAGCCTGCCTCACTTGGCCAGCGTAGCCTAACCCTCCTCTTTTGAGAGGCATGGGCCGTCGATGAGTTGAATGAATGAACTTATGAAAATTTGTTTTAGTCAATTTTTAGGGTTTCGTACAATATAATTTTATGACTTAATTTTTGGAACGTGGTTCCTTATCGCGCGGTGCGGAACTCGGAAGGGGGCTAGACGGATCGACATTTTTTTGAAACCGACACTTTTTGAAGGCATTGTGTTCGGTATTTTCGCGGTACAATATTGGGTCTCCGTAGCCTTGTTAGGGAAAGGTTCCACATGAAGAAATTGTTTAAAATAAAATTGAAAATGGAAAATTCGGTCTGTCGAGCTGGGATTCGAACCATCGACCTTTGGCTGTTAGGCGACTGCAGAAGCCACAAGGCTACGGAGACCCTACTTATTGTACCGCGAAAATACCGAACACAATGCCAAATTAATTAATCGTAAGGAACTGCGTTCCATCCGGGTGTCCCTTGACACCTCTCATGTTTTTTTTTATCATTTTTAAATTCATAATAAAAAGTCATGAATCGAAAATCGAAAAATAATACTCTTCCAATATTGAAAACCAAAATTTTTTGACCGCTAAATGCTGAGGAGAGTAAATTAAAATCTTTTTAGAAATTTCCTTCAAGTATAATTAAATGTTTTAATTTCCAGCTCCTTCAAACCTGGCTACCCTGAGCAACTCTACACCGCTCTGAGCCAAGGTGTCAATGTGTACAACTCCTTAGCCAGTTACCCTGGCTCCGATATCACTGACGTCATGAGCTCGTGGATCAGTCGAGCAGGATATCCCTTAGTGTATGTGGAAGTCAATCACGATGACTCCACCATTGTCTTAACTCAGGTAGGAAATAAATAAATATCTATTGTCTTCCCAGTCGGATTATGACCGCGGCATCCACTAAAAACCAACAAAAGTGCACACTATATTCCTGCACTCTCATGCTTCCATAATCCGACACGACCGGAGGTTTAGGTCCAAGACTTTATGTAGTGTAGGTACTTTCTGAGGCACGGAATGAGAACTTCTCAACAATAAGAGAACCCGATAGCTTTTTGAGTCGACCCAACGATTTTATAGTTTTTTCTATTTCTTGGAGTGATTTAAGTATATTCTTAGTAATCATTCCAATTTTTTTTTTCACATTTACCTAAATGGAAATTTTAAGCTATTGCATAGGTTTTATCGCGGGCTTTGAGCGCGGCGACCGAATCAAGAAATTCCGTAACGAAAATAAAACTAACACCCCCCACTCCGACCGGCACAGCGCGCAGCGGTGCGGCGTTGACAGCCGTGCATCGTCTAATGTTTCAGTTCGGCAGACTTCGGCACGGTGTTTGTGTGCGTGCGACTAGAAAATGCTATGCAATAGCTTTACCGCGGCAGTCCCCGAGTGCCACACGTATTTTTTTCCTTTTAACTGTTATTTTATGCAATATTTTTATTTAAGTGCTTAATTTTACAGAAACGTTTCTACAGGCATTCCGCTGATCAATCTGATGAAATTTACAAAATACCAATTACGTACACATTGGAAACGGCTTTCGACTTTACCAATACTAAGCCTGCCTTTATCATGACCAATAAAACATACGTACTACCCGCCAGGGAGATCAAAGAAAACCATAGCTGGCCGATATTGAACATTCAAGAAACAGGTATCAATCAGTTTTCCTATATTTAGATAAAGACAAATTCATCGTTAGGGTTTCGAAGAAAAAACGGAACCTTTTTGAGCTCGCTCAGTCGTCCATCTGTCTGTCCGTGTATCGAGGCCCTTTTTCTCAGACACGGCTTGATGTACTAAGTAATTTATACTGACTTGACTGCCTCGTTGGTCTAGTGGTGAGCAAGTTCGACTACGGATGACGAGGTCCCGGGTTCGATTCCTGGGTCGGGCCAAAAAAAAATAGGGTATTGGGTTTTTCTGTAAAGAAACTCTCATTACTAGCCCGGAGTTAGGAAAGTTGGCGGTGAGTCACCCCCGTGCCTCGGAGAGCACGTAAAGCCGTCGGTCCTGCGCCTGATCTCTCTCCGGTCGTGTCGGATTTTCCGTCCCATCGGACTATGAGAGTGAGGGAATAGAGAGTGCACCTGCAGTGCAGTGTGAGAGTGTGTCTGCGCACACACTTGTGCACTATAATTTCTCCCGCTCAGATGGCTAATCTCTGAGCAGGTTGGCCGCCGTGATCGGAATCGGTCGGGAGGACATTATTTTATTTATTAATTTATGCTGAATACATAAGTCTACATAAGTTGATGCAGAGTTCTAAGCAGTTTAACTCGATGAAAAGTTACAGCTTTTCAAAGCATATATTTCCGTTCAAAATTTCTAGTAACGTTTTTATTATTTACCATTAATATAAATCCAAGCTTTTTATTAAATCATTATTATTTTATAGTCATTTTAAAATTAAAAAAAATATATAAAAAAAATCATTTTATGATGAAAATTACGATGTAGTCCTTATTACAATGCTTAATATTATAGTGACGGGCAACTTTGGAACCCTATACTGCGTGTGGCCTAACACGTATTTGAACCTTTCTGTTGATAGCCCATTGGTTAAGACATCGGACTCAGTTTCGGTCGTCAGGGGTTTGAGTCCCGGGCACGCAACTCCAACTTTTCTAGTAAAGTAATTAAATATTTCCTTTTACGATGAAGGAAAACACCGTAATTACATGCCTGAGGTTTCTCCATAATATATTCTCAAAGGTTTTTTTTATTCGATGACAAGATATTCCTTGACTGCGATCACACCTGATGGTAAGTGACGATGCAGTAGGATGGTAGCGGACTAACCTGGAAGGGGTACGGCAGTGAAAATTCAACCCATGCCATAATCGGCTTCTACACGCCATCGTGCCGGAACGCTAAATCGCTTGGCGGCACGTCTTTCACGGTAGTGTGGTAACTAGCCACGACCAACGAAAGCCTCCCACCAGACCGGAACAGACAATTCAGAAATTATAAATTCCCAAATTGACCCCGCTAGGAATCGAACCCGAGACCTCCCAGTTATAAGACCACAGCGCTCACCATTGCGCCAGGGAGGTCGTCAAAGGTACGTGAATCTCAGAGGAGAGTTGAGGAGACCCGTGCACAGTGATGGCCGTGACCAGGCAGGTGATGGTTTGAAAAAAAAAGTGGCCGGCTTTTTGTTACTAAATTATAAGTCAAATGTTAATCACGTCTTCTCTGCTAATGATTATTCTTTCTCTTTTAGGCCTTTACAGAGTTAATTATGACAGCCACACCTGGCATCATATATCTGATCACCTGAAAGGCAGTCGTCGTGAAGAAATTCATTATATAAATAGAGCTAAGGTAAATTACTAGTTATAATGGGATCTGCCATTTTCTATTTGTATCTTGTTATACGTGTTTTTCACTGACAATATTATAAAGAAATAGAAAATGGCGGCTTGACAACTATATCATCATCTTAATTATTACGTAGTACCATTATATATTCTGTGAACATACGAATAACATCGGATTTTTTGGCGTGATAACGTCTTATAAATCGATGAACACCGGCTGCACGCACGAAAAAGTGTCACGTTCCGCCTGAGTTCCGCGAGTTCCGCGTGCAAGCGAGAGCGCGGAACAAGCGATAGAGAGGCAAGATCGGCCCAAGCGTTCGCGTTGGCCTGTGACACATTTATTCATCAATGTTTCTCTATGACGTTATCACTTTTAAATGACTTGCATCACTTTGATA
Organism: Oeneis ivallda; assembly: GCA_029955525.1. Classification (NCBI taxonomy): domain Eukaryota; kingdom Metazoa; phylum Arthropoda; class Insecta; order Lepidoptera; family Nymphalidae; genus Oeneis; species Oeneis ivallda. Next base: position 3,840,233 of record JARPMR010000012.1, on the reverse strand, counting down.
ACGTTATAATGGCAGGGGATGTGAACATCGACCTAAAAGTATCATCAATTTTGAGAGATAAGTACCTAAACCTGATGGCGGAGCAGGGCCTGAAGTGTGGTATCTCTGATTATACACGCATTGAAAAGAGATTAAATATAACAACACAATCTTGCATTGATCACATATTCGTTCGCTCCCACACAACAGACCCTTGCACGGCCGCGGTCGATACTGTACTAGCGGATCATCGCCTTATCGCGATTGCACTGTGCAGCATGCATGAATCAAAAATGTTGAACTATAATGCAAGTAAACTAATACCTACCTATGACCCTGTAATATTACGCGAGGAATTATGTACTGCGAACTGGTCGCAATTGGATGGTATGCAATCACCACAGCAAATGTATACTTTCGTTAAAGATATATTTAACAATGCCTATTCAAAAGCAACAAAAATCATCACAAAAAACTCTGAATATTATCGCCAAGCACCATGGATTAACAAAAAACTAATTAATTTGAGTAATAAACGAGATGAACTGTTTCATAAATGGAAGAAGGACCAGAATAATGTTCTTTTAAGATTACAGTACAATAGAAAAAGAAATTTGGTAAATAAAGTAACTGAATATTACAGAAATTCATATTATAAAAATAAAATAATCAAAAATTTGCTAACTCAAGAAAATTATGGCAAATTTTAAATGACATTGCTGGTAGAATTGTAAAATCAATTGATGAGGTAGTTTTAAATGCTTTTAAATCACAAAATCTTCTACCAAAGCAAATTGCCGATAATTTTGCGACCAACTTTGACACTGCTGTAAAAAACATATTGCCGAATTGCAATCAAAATCTTTTTAACTATTATTCAAACAATTTTCCTATTAGTGAACCTAGCTGTAGCATGTATTTTAACAAAGCAACTCCAGATGGCATCTTTAAATTAATAAATAAGTTGAATATAGATAAAGCCCTTGGGTTTGATTGTATTAGAATGCGGGACATTAAGGCCATTGCTAACAGAGTTTCGGAACCATTAGCTAAATTTATTAACACCTGTATCAGAGCAGAGTCGTATCCTGACGAACTTAAAATGGGCTGCGTTAGACCGGTGCATAAGCGAGGGAAGTTTGACGACTTGTGTAACTATAGACCAATTACTTTGACATCTTCAATAGATAAAATAGCAGAAAAATATATTTGTAATCAAATTCATACATTTTATCAGAAAAACAATATTCTCAGTCCCAATCAATTTGGATTTAGACCAGGTAAAAACACAACAATGCTACTGTCAGATTTCACGGACACAGTTAATTCTTGGATGAACGAAAAACAACATATTCTGGCTCTTTTTATTGATTTTTCTCGTGCTTTCGATACATTGGATCATTATAAGCTAATTAAAAGGTTAGATGATTCAGGAATTCGTGGATCGCTCTTAAATTGGTGTAAAGATTATCTGACGAACAGAAGTTATTGCGTAAGAATCTGCAACAGCTACAGTTCACCAGTTACAGTAACTGAAGGCACAGCTCAAGGTTCCGTACTTGGGCCATAGCATTTTATAGCTTACGTCAATGACATGTGTAGCGGATAGTTTCAATAAAAAGTCAAGCTTTTCTTCAGGATTATAATTTGCAGCGGAAAAATTTTCTCACATATTGACATCTGTCTACATTTATTTTTTAATAGGTATTTTTTCTTATAAATATGTGACACTACAAAAAGGTTTATCTTCGCGTCGCTAACATAGCCCGCCCCAGTGCTGGGTTCAGCACTCTTCTCCAACTGGCAGCACTGCGACGCGTGCCATCAGTCTTCTTAGCAGTCCCGACTTCGGCGCCTCGTCCACGACTCGTAGGCGCCCGTCCTTGTCTGGCAGCACCGCTTCGATGACGCCTCGAGGCCACGCCCCTCGAGGCATGTTGGGGTCGACAATAACGACCTGTACGCCACGGTAGGTGTGTTGCAGGACCCAGCTGCGCTGGAACTGGCTGACATAAAGCTGCGAAGTGGGCCACTGCTTCCTCAGGAACAGGTTGGAGTCCACAAATGCTCCGACCAACGTGAGGTTTGAGGAAGTACCTAAAACAAACTGATTAGGAGTTATGGCTTCTGTGGTTGAGAGTTCCACAGATACATGAATAAGTGGACGGCTTTTGACCATCTGTTCCACTTTTGATATCAAAGTGATCAACATTTCTTTTCTTGGTGCTCGTTCTTTCATTTTAATCCTCTTGTAGCTTCTAATTAACCTTTTCCATGGCCCGCCCCAGTGCGGACTACCCGGAGGTTTCTTCCTCTCTTTCTTGATTTCAGTTGCAGCGTCGATGCGGCCCCCAACCCGAAGAATTCCATGCTCGTCTAGGAACGGTGTTAAGGTAAGTAACTTACTCTTCTTATCTAATGGTTTTTCTTTTTTCAGGCGTTCGAGTTCTTCAGTAAATGATTGCGTCTGTGCGTATCTCATTAACAGTTGTTCCGCGCGTTTCATCATAACACCATTAATTTCACCGGTAGGCTTCTTACATTTCTTATCCACAAATGATAACACTACGCAAGTAGATTTCAGTAGACGTAGCCATGACGAGAATCTCACAGGGTCCGGACAGGCAGGTAAGCATACAGCAGTGCTTTCTATTATAGCCACACATTCTGTGATAACTTGATTTGACGTAGATACTCTTAACATGTCCTCAGGCCATTCATTCTCGTCGCGTGAAAGAAACGACGGTCCGTATAGCCATTCGCCCCTGAAAATCTTCATATCGCAAACTTCTCTAGTCGCGGCATCTGCGATGTTCAATTTAGTAGGTACGTAGCGCCATTCATTCGAACAGGTAAGTTCATCAATTTCCCCTAGTCGATGAGCTACGAACGTTTGATAATTTCGCGCGTTATTTTTTATCCAGTGCAGCACAGTAGTCGACTCGCACCAAAAATATTTTCTCTGTGGTTTGATTCTATGTTGCTTGATTATAGTGTCCGCTAACCTAGCCCCCAATACAGCTGCTTGAAGTTCAAGCCGTGGCACCGATAGCGATTGTTTTACAGGCGCCACTTTGCACTTGCTTGCAACAAACGCGACGCTCCTATGTTTGTCATTACAGCGCCAGTAAGCGACGGCGCACATAGCTTTCGGCGAAGCGTCACAGAAAACATGCAATTCTAATTGTTCGTACACGCCTGCCAGTAGATTCGGTGCATCCACTGCATCTTCTTGACGATCGTTTACACGCGTGGCTGCTAGATAATGACGCGGTAGGCTAACTTGATCAATATCCATAAGCAATTTTAACCACTCAGTCCACATAACATAAAGTTCACTTGTAAGTGATTCGTCCCAGTCGATACCAGTTTGCCATGTTTCTTGTAATAATATCTTGCCTTTAATGGTAAATGGCGACAAAAATCCTAACACATCAAATATCGACATTATAACTCGTAGCATTTCTCGTTTCGTAGGTATCTTCTCGCCCGAGACTATAGTAGCGGGAATGCGCTTGAATGATACATCGAAACTTAGAACATCTTTTTTAGGGAACCATATTAAACCTAAAGTACGTTCTGAGTTCTGTTCAATATTGAACCTTACTGTTGTAGGTCCTAAAGCTTGTGTTGGGAGGGACGCCAAGATTTCCTCGCGATTGCTAGTCCAATTTCTTATCTCGAAACCGCCTTGACCGTGAATGAATGAAATATCTTTTACTATTTCTCTCGCCTCGTCTACGCTATGAAGGCTGTCGATATAATCGTCCATGTATCGATCGATCCTCTCTTTATAACGCATAGCATATCCATTGTCAGCCTGCATCTTTCTTTCTACACCTTTCAACCTCGACATTGCGGAAGGAAAAGAGTTAGGCATCTTAGCATCGCAATTTTTCCATGTTAGACCAACGTGCCACCTTCCGTTTATTAATTTACTTGTTTTTTCCAAGTGAACCTTAGCTTGCAGGTCATCGGCGTTCTCTCGAGGTGCAACAGTAACACCTAGGGAATCAACAGCGAAAGAACGTTGGACTTCTTCATGCATCTCTCGGAGTAAGCACTCGCTCTCGATATCCAAGTCGTGGTGGTTAGTGCTGAGCAGCAGGGCGGAGCGCAATAGACTACGAGAAGCGTGCGCTCTGGTACAACCATGAAGACACCATCCAAGTGGAGTAAGAGTAGCAAACGGTTCCCCTGGTTTACCTTCAAGTACTTGTAGTGGTAACAATAAATGGTAGTTGTCCTGCCCTATCAATATCTGCGGCTTAGAGTATTGACGAGTTATTTTATTTTCAATTTCAGAAATATGCCTATATCGTTCCGTGCATAAATTGGAAGTATCCTGCGCTGGCAGCTCTAAGTTTTCAACGCTGTACGCTTCAAACGTAAACGGCTGCCCATCTCTGTTAGTTACAGTTAATTCTACAACTTCGCAATAACGCTCGACCACGTGTCCACTCCAGGCGCCGCATACTCGCATACATTTCTTAGAACCATGTAGGCCGACTCGAGCGGCGAGTTCTGAACTAACCAGAGTAATAGTCGATCCATCATCAAGCAACGCTGAAGTTGTCTCGATTCCTTGCGGCCCGTGTACTTGTACCTTTATCATCTTTAGAAGTACTCGGCTACAGTCATCTTTAATATGAGTTATTTGTTGCGTTTCCGCGATCGGTTGTTGTTCAATCGATTCAGACGCGGGGGTATTATTTTCCTGTAGCGAACTATTGCGATTAAACTCATAGTGCAAAAGTTCGTGATGTGCTAATTCACACCCGTTTTTTCCACACTTCTTCGCAGGGCAAGTTTCACGGCTGTGACTCGTTCGTGGTACCTTCAAACATTGAAAACAGATACCGTACCTCTTTGCATGACTCCAACGGTCTTTTCGAAGCGCTTTCTTGAATACCTTACAATCCGGTAAATCGTGTTTCGGCCCGCGGCGGCAAAATCGACATTTCGTATCTTCCGTGCTTAATTCGCTTTGTAGTAATACGTTGTGGGATCTATTCGCGTAGTTTTCATCGTACTTACGCTTAAAATTACTTTGTTCGGGCTTAGCACAATTAATGTTCACCGCGGTTTTTGTTGTTTTAACGGCTTCTTCCCTTAAAAAGTCTGAAAGTATAACCAGTTTAGCCTTAGAGCCTTCAATTATAAGAGGATAACTGTAGTCCGTCCATTTTGAAAGTAAAACCGTGGGGAATTTAGACAATATAGCCGACATAATGTTCATGTTTTTTAGGTACTCATCTTCGCCGATTGAAATAACTGCTGCTACGAAGTTCTGAACTTTGACTGAGAACTTAACTATATCTTTATGATATTCCTGCGACATAGCAGGTAGCTTCTGAATATCATGCACTATTCTGGAAATAATTACGTCCGGATTTCCAAACTGTAGCTCAAGTGCAGACATTACCGTGTCGGGAATGGTGGCGCTAATTAATAGAGCTGTTACAGCTTCCTTCGCCGGTCCACGTAGGCAGCTACGCAGCCTCCACAGATTTTCTCTAGGTGTAAAGTTACATACGTCTGTAGACTCAGTGTAGGCCTGTTTAAAGTGTAGCCACTCTAGTGGGTCACCCGCAAATACCGGTAGGTCCTTCTGAGTGCTGATACGGCTAAGCAATCTGGTATTTGGTGCGTTGCTTTTGGAGATAGCTGCAATATCTTTCAGTGCGCTAGCCAGCATTTGAACAGTGCTTACAGTGCCACCGCCTCCAGCGGCGGGCGGGCACAGCTCGCCTAAATCGTGACCATCTTGCTGGACGGGCTGTGCTAAACTTTCGTGGTGGCTGCGCTCCAACCATCTCTCTACTTCACTATTAGTGCTACGCACCTCACCTTCATCCGCTTGAGAACAATGTTCCTCATCGAGTGCCGCTATATCCGCTTGGAGCTTCTTATCTATAAGCTGCTTATCTATAAGTGCTTTTGCTTCCGCTGCCGCTAGCTCCAGTTGTCTCTTTCTAGCTATAATAGATGATGAGCTTGACTTTCTAGACTTACTCTTATGTGTAGACATCTTACTCGGCGACACTACGTGGCTGCCAATACACTGTCCACTAGTGCCAGGTTCTACATTGTGGAATTGCTGATTCTGTTCCTCCCGCTTCCTTGCGAAACTACGCGTAATCATTGGTGGAGGAGTCTTAAACATTACCAGATCCGCGCTCGAATGGACCACTCTGTAGCGGATAGTTTCAATAAAAAGTCAAGCTTTTCTTCAGGATTATAATTTGCAGCGGAAAAATTTTCTCACATATTGACATCTGTCTACATTTATTTTTTAATAGGTATTTTTTCTTATAAATATGTGACACTACAAAAAGGTTTATCTTCGCGTCGCTAACAACATGCATAAAGTTTTTAGACATTGTGCCTCCTATCAGTATGCGGATGATACTTGCATGCTGGTTGCACATAAAGATGTCAATACTGCTTTGTTACTGCTACAGGAGGATTTCGATAATTTAAATAAATGGTGTCACGATAGTGGTTTGATCTTAAATTCCCAAAAGACTAAATTAGTCCACATTCATTCACCAAATTTAAATTCAAACAGTATATTTAACATAAAATAATTGCACATGATCATAATTGCTTGCATCAGCCGCAATTCAATTGCTTATGTTCAACTATTGAAGTCGTTAAATCGCATAAATATCTTGGGTTAACAATAGATCATAGGTTCAACTGGCATGAGCACATTAAAAATGTTTGTGACAAGCTTAGAGCTTTTTTGGCAAATTAGTCTATTATTAGGAAGCGTTTAAATTATAAAGTCAAACTTATGCTTTACAATGCACTTGCAGACTCGATAATAACTTATGGTCTTAGCAGCTATGGTCGAACAGACAAATCATATCTTCAGTATATTTATAGATTACAATGTAGAATTTTAAAATCCATTGTACCTTTAAATATTAAAATTATAGCTAAATCGGATGAAAAATATCTATTTAAGCATTGCAAAGTAATACCCATTCATGAGAAGGTCCAATATCAGCTGCTAAAGGAGCAATTTTTTAATTTAAATATACAACATATTATTCCAATTAAATGTGATACACGTAGAGTAAATCATAAAACTTTACTTACTATTAGATATAAAAATAAATATGGTAAACGCACCACTGCATACATAGTCCCTCGTCTAATAAATAATTTAGATAGTAAAGTAAGATTACAATTCACTGAAAATAATTTAAAACGTAAACTAAAATCATATTTTTTGGATAAGTTGGTTTGTTAATGTTAGTATAGGTATTTGTGTTTAACAGAATCGGTTTATAGCTCACAATTTAAACCTCAGTGGTTTTTCGTGTGCTAATAAGAACATTTTTGTATATTCCTCTTATTTGATAATAATAAAAAAAAAAAAAAAAAAAAACGTAAAACTATTGTCCGTAAACCAACTTTACGAGTACAGACAACCAATTTTTTAAACGCAGGTATAGTAACAAATGCGTCAGATATATTATAAGGTATTTATGATTATTGAATTTTTTTTTACAACAGCCAACTTAAAGTTTCTTTTTCACTATTTGCAGATTGTGAACGATTTGTTTGCATTTTTATTCGCTGACGAGGTGAAGTTTGATCTTTTGCATGACGTACTGCACTTTTTGGAAGACGAAACGGAAAATGCGGTTTTGTACGCAGCTGTTCGTGGATTCAAAAAACTGAGAAGTTATTATCTTGGGTCAGATAGTTTGAGCCTCATCGATGTAAGTTATTAATGAAATTATAGTAAGTCTAGAAGTGCAGTAGTGTAGTCCACCACTAGATGGCCGACGACATCAAACGAGTCACAGGCAGCCACTGGATACAGGCGGCGCAACATCGAGACCTGTGGATGTCCATGCAGCAGACCTTCCCCTCATTGTGGAAATATTATATTTTATTCTAAGAAAGTTGCATGGGTTAAATCGGCTTGGCATTCAGCTGCCCACAAGATAGTATAAAAAACTTATTACAATGTAATAGCTTCATAATAATATTGTAAAATTATTATTTTGAAGAGAGCAACTGCTGAGTTTCTTACCGGCTCTTCTCAGCAGAATCCGCTTTCCGAGCCGGTGGTAGAGTTATGACGTGTCATAAGAGCCACATGTTGGCTTACGTGAAATAAATAATTTTGAATTTGAATGTGAATTTGATCTTTGCTCAATAATATACGTCTATCGGTTGATAAACAAGAAGTAATTTAAGTAAGAAGAAGAATAAAAAATTTAAAATAATATATACCTATCATAATCATCATCATCAGCATAGGCCTGTCTAAGAGCGTCGCCAGCCGATGGCCAAGGGGGAGGCAAGATGATATTATTGATTGAAGATTTGGCAGCGGTATCTGGATTTCAGTGATGAAGTATCTTCTACTACTATATTTGTCAAATGTCTAGGGGGGGGCAGCTGCCCCTACCTACCCCCCTTGGCGACGCCCACTGAATAGATCTTATGTACTCGAATGGAAACCTCGCATGGAAAACACAGCACGGAAGACCAAGTAGGACTTGTGTGCTGCGCTGTGAGTCACTAGAGTGCAGTGAGCTTTTGCTTTAAACCAAAAACTCCCTACTATAATCGGTGTAGCAAGCCTTTTAGTATTGCCATGCTTATGATTTGTCGTTTCAATATAATGATATACGAGTAGAAGTTTCCAAACATAAGAATGACTTTTATTATAACTAGTGGTTCGCCCCGAACTGAGACCTCGCGGTAACGCGGTATCCCATGATTATTCATTCAATCGATACATGACGACCAAAACTGACATAATTATTATGCCCGTTTTCACCAAACATACCTATAAATCATCCCCTACGTAGGAGTCTCTTTACTTAGGTAGCTCCTAAACACAATCCTAAGTCCTAACATCCGTCCCAATGTCCTTTTAGGTGTCTCTGTTAGGAGGTCTCGGGTTCGATTCCCGGCCGGGTCAATTTGGAAATTTATAATTTCTGAATTGTCTCTGGTTTGGTCTGGTGGGAGGCTTTGGCCGCGGCTAGTTACCACCCTACCGTCAAAGACGTGCCACCAAGTGATTTAGCGTTCCGGCACGGTGGCGTGTAGAAACCAATGAATGTATACATGGTATGGTATGGGTTGAATGTTACCTGCCATACTCCTTCCAAGTTAGCCCGCTACCATCTTAGACTGCATCGTCACTTACCATCAGGTGAGATCGCAGTCAAAGACTAGCTTGTCATCGAATAAAAAAAAGTCGATGAGTCTACCACTGGTTCGGAATGCCCTTCCTGCTGAGAAGAACCAGCAAGAAACCCGGCGGTCAGCGGAAGTCATGATATATTATGTTAATCTACAAAACACAATGTGGTTTTAGGATTTTATTCTACATCTGATCGACAGCAGCGTGAGCCGATTGGGATTTGAAGTCAAGACTACTGATGATTACAAAACACATAGAAATCGTATGCAAATATTAGATCTAGCTTGCAAATTGGGTCATCAAGGTTGTATTAATGGGGCTTTAGCTGTTTACAAGGAATTTAAGAATGATGGCAAATCGTAAGTGGCATTGCCAAAATTGCTTTGTGAACAATAAAATTAATTATATACTGTTTTTGTAATGTTTTTCAAAAAAATATAATGTAGTAGCTTTTTAGGGTTCCGTAGTAAACAAGGAACCATTATAGTTTCGCCATGTCCGTCCGTCCGTCTGTCTGTCTGTCTGTCCGTCCGCGGTTTAGCTCAGGGACTATTGGTAGTTACTAGAAATCTGTAATTTAACAAGAGTATAAATATCAATCACGCCGACAAAGTGGTGAAATAAAATTGTGAAAAATAATTTTTTTTAAGGTACCTCCCCTACATGTAAAGTGGGGATGAAATTTTTTTCTCGTCTATCCCATAATGTGGGGTGTCGTTGACTGTCTTTCAAAAATATTGTGGGCGTGGGAAGTGGGAACACCATTTTTCAATTCAGGGATCCGTTTGCGAAATATGATATTTTAAAGTGCTAAATTTTATTAGAGTCAAGTGTCCCCCCCCTCTGCCAGCCAAATGGTTGTATAAAGGATACAAGAAAAATTCACAGCAGTAGTATATATTTTAAAGGAAAACTATCACGGCTAAGTAGGGTTCATTAGTTAAGGAGTTATATCTGTTTTTCCTAAGTTAGGTATTACACGTAGTGTAAGTTGTATATTTTGTAGTATATTATAGTATTTAAACCATGGAACTAAAAATGTATTCAATATTCATAAATGAAATAAAAGCACTATCCTAGGCCAGCAATAATATTTGAGACTTTCAACTACGGAACCCTACACTGCGCGTGGCCCGACACGCACTTGGCCGGTTTTTTTTAATAATAATACTTAATAATTTATTTATTTGCTTCAAACATGGGTTACTTAACAGATAGGTAGATTAAAATTATTTTCCGCGGCACCGCCCACGATCGACTTTTCATTTCATTCCAATCTGTCCAGTGGTTTGAGCTATGCGTTGATATATCAGTCAGTCAGTCAGTCAGTCAGTCAGTCAGTCAGTTAGTCAGTCAGTCACCTTTCCTTTTATATATATATTTAGATGAATGAATTGACTGACATTGGATCATTGGTGCTTGAATGATGACCTTATACCAGAAAACGCAGCATCGGAAATCAATCCTTTAGTTAGATGGACAATTGCAACCGAATCGCTGTCAACTACTGGATACGAGTGGCACGAGATCGTGTTCTGTGGCGGTTCTTGCACGAAATTTAATAATTTGTTAAGCTGGGGACGTCTGTTGAATGAGACGAAGACTATGATGAAGGTTAAAAAATGGACAATCCAAATGGACAATGGATAGTTTATTTACATTGTAATAAACAATCACAAAAAATATTTAAATGATTTTTTTCAATTCAATTCAATTTTAATTCAATTTTTTTTGCACATAGCCTTCGTAATAATTCTTTAGCATATTTACTTTAATTTCTAGGGTTGACCCAAGTTTGAGAGAGGTGGTATATTGCACTGGTCTTCGTTATGGTAACGGTGAAGACTACGATTTCCTCTGGAACCGAATGTCCTCAACAAATGTAGCTAATGAAGCACGACTCATTGGTGATGTCTTAGGCTGTACCTCGGATGAAACCAAATTGAACAGGTAAGGAAACGTCAAATAAAAAATTAAGTGGCACTCGGGGAATGCCGCGGTAAAGCTATTGCATAGCATTTTTATCAACTTATGCAATTATAATATTTATGCAATATTTTTTTTTGCATAATAAAAATTATGCAAAAAAATAATTTAAAAAAAACAAACAAGAAAAGCGCACTGTCACTACTTCGTGAGTGAGATTCGAACCTGCGACATCATACACCATACGGTAAAGAAAGCGGCCGCTCGCCCACTGCGCCAAATAGAGCTATTGTGAACCTCTAAAATGTTGAAAGCTTACTGAACGACGGTGTTAGGTTTATTTTCGTTACGGATAAAGCCCGCGATAAAAGCTATGCAATAGCTTAAAAATTCATTTAAAGAAATGAGTCCTGGTAATAAATTTACCAAATTCCTAAGTAACATCTAAGGATGGGTTACTTGTGAGGCGGTTACTATTGAGGTTATATGTTAAGGGTTCTTTCACTTTTTATAAAAATTCTTAATATTAGTTTCGAATACTGATTTAATGCAACCCACTTAGCTGGTTTTTTAGTAATTGTAAAGAAAAATATATTTTTTCAGTTTCCTGGTGTCTATGCTTGTTGAAAACAGTCCGATCAAAACTCAAGATCTCACCGTGCCTCTCTCGGGTGTCCTTTCTAATTATAGCAACGTCCATATTGTTTTTGAGGGATTGCAAAAGAACATTAGTCTCTGGAAGTCAATGTAAGTTTTTTTTTATTCCATAACAAGCTAGTCCTTGACTGCGTTCTCACCTGAAGGTAAGTGACGATGCAGTCTAAGATGGTAGCGGGCTAATTTGGAAGGGGTATTTGGTTTCTACACGCCATCGTGCCGGGATGCTAAATCGCTTGGCGGCACGTCTTTGACGGTAGGGTGGTAACTAGCCACGGCCAAAGCCTCCCACTAGACCAGACCAGAGACAATTCAGAAATTATAAATTCCCAAATTGACCCCGCCGGGAATCGAACCCGAGAACTCCCAGTTATAAGACAACAGCGCTCACCACTGAGCCAGGGAGATCGTCGAAATATTTATTTATGTTCTAGTTAGCAACATTCATCAGTTTAAGCTTCATTACTTTGCAATATTTTCATCAGCAACCCATCAACTTTTCCCTACTGAGTGCAGGTCTCGTCTCGAAATATTATAAGCAATAGTCACCATGCTGGCCTAATGGAAATTGACAGATTTCAGACATATTTGAAAACATTATAAAGAACTCTCAGACTTACAGGTTTCCGCACGATGCTTGCTTTCACATTTGAAGCATTTGATATTTAATTGCTTAGACGGTTAAGCAATTAAAACACATAGCACATAACTCCGTAAAGCCTAAGGTACATGCCCGGGGTCGAACCCACGACCCCGCAAATAGGAGACCGCATTCCACCACTAGGTTATCACTGATTTATATCCAATTTTTAATAGTTTCTAATAATATTATTATATTATATTATTTATTTTTTGTGTTCGACTGTATTTTATGAACAAGTTTAAATATCATATTATTATTTATTATTTATGAAATAATTTCTTTTTATTATTTTTAATTATTTTTTTTCCTATAGTTACACATCATTAGACTCAGTACTATCTTCAGTTGCGTCGTCTCTACGTACTGACGATGAATTCAACAAAGTAAGTTAATTTAATTTTTCTTTTCTATGCTTTTATTATGCTCAAGGTACATTCTAGTTATAATAATGTCCTCCTGACCGAATCCGATCACGGCGGCCAACCTGCTCAGAGATTAGCCATCTGTGCGGGAGATATTATAGTGCACAAGTGTGTGCGCAGACACAGGTGCACTCTCTATTCCCTCACTCTCATAGTCCGATGGGACGGAAAATCCGACACGACCGGAGAGGGATCAGGCGCAGGACCGACGGCTTTATGTGCTCTCCGAGGCACGGGGGTGACTCACCGCAAACTTTTCTAACTCCGGGCTAGTAATGAGAATTTCTTGACAGAAAAGCCCAATACCTTTTTTTTGGCCCGACCCAGGAATCGAACCCGGGACCTCGTCATCCGCTGTCGAACGTGCTCACCAATAGACCAACGAGGCAGTTCTAGTTATATCAGTTCATTATACTGTCGATTTAATTCGCTGCGTGTCATTAAGAGCGCACTTTAATATGTTCCGTTATTAACCTTCTCGCTAATTGCCTGCGACCCAAATGACCCCCGTCAAACACTCCACGCTGAGCACACATTCATTATCGTTGTTTGGCAAACCAATAGTGTTGAGTGGGATATACTTACGAAATGAGTTTAGAAGACTCACTTCCTTTTTAATATGACCCAGTACAATTCTTGTATCTTTTTACAATGAATTTATTAAAAAAATCTAAGCCTTGAGTGTATTTTTGAAGTAAAAACTTCTTTAGGCACGTTGAGCACTTTTTTGGGTGAGCAAAAAACATTGATTTCGCGAAATCGTCACCGTCACCATCGTCACCTGGAGATTTCAATAAGCGTTCAACATTTTAGAGATTCTCAAGCAACCTTGTACAGCGCGGTCGGCCAGAAGCCGCCTTCCTTACCGTTTAATGTATAATGTCGCAGGTTCGAATCTCACTCACGAAACGTGACAGTGCGCTTTTTTTTTCAATTATTTTTATTTATTTTTATATTTATTTTATTTTTATTAATATTTTTTTTATTATTATAAGTAGGGTAAAATTGGGGCTTCTGCATCACTCTCGCTGCGCTCGATGATGCAGGAGCCCCAATTTTCAGCCAAGAAGGTGTATGTAGGCTATTTTAATTTATTTCAAACAATTTGGATTCATCTTCATTCTACACAACAGAACTATTTTATTTAATACTTATATCTTGCTTATATCCAACCATTGTCGATTTGATTGTCATCATTCAGCTAAACTCTTTAGAATTTACTAAGTTTGACACATGGTGCAAGGTCAAAATATATTAGTTATTAAGACATTCTTTGACGATCGCGATATGTACCTACCTACTTTCAATATAGTTAAAATGATAAGAAATGGGTGGAGGAAATTTTAATAAATTAAACAAGCTTATTTAATCATCAATAACTTTATTGTTTAAACACCATCTATTTAAACACGTTACATTTTTCAATGCACAGATAGTTGGATGATAAATACAGCTATAGATATCAGAATTAGAATTATATAATTTATATAATGTTAACAAACTAGGACAGCCTTTATCTTCTAAATTATATACATTATCATTTTTCAATATATCTTTTAACCATGCCTGCTTTTCGAGACCTTTACAATAAACATCTTTGTTTTTAAGAAAATGTACTATATGGCATTTAAAATTCTCATAAGGCACGACTCCTTCGCTCCAAGATATTTTTCTATTTCTTTCAATCCAATCAACCTGTTTCCTTTCCGTGTCTGTTAGCCATTCATAGGGATAAGGTGGTTTAATTAACAAAACTTGAATCCGATCATTGTACACTAAGGCAATCTCTTTAGGTATAAAGTAATTCTGATCATTTTTAAAACCTTGAACATCCACAATAATTTTCATGATAATTTTCGTACAATATTGCTCAGCGGTCTATACTCCACAAGACGATCGTTGATAATTAAACAGTAAGCGCTGGTATTACTCGGAATATCCTGAGATGTTTCAATTTCTAGACGAACATCAACTGGACCAGTTTTTAAATTTTCATTTTGCCTGGAACAGTCTATGACAAATAAAGGTGCCTTTTCTTTAAATGTAAGCAGATCAAGCAGTGGATCGATAGGATGGTTGTAAAACGACTGACGAAACTTAGCATACATGTCGTATAATATACTGTATTTATTTTCATCAAACTTGAGATTTAGTGCATCGTAGGGATAATAGTGTGAATTCAAGAATAGTGTAACATTGGTCAGTGTACAATGATCGAATATTGTACTGTCTTTCGTTTTAATGTTTTTTCTATTAGTCTGCAAACCAAATATAACATATCGAGCTTTTTCTAATTGAGATGCTGTCTTTACCGCCCATGAATGTTTTGTAGTTTTTGGTAGTAATGGATATTCATATAAATCCCAATTTCTAAATGCTATTTGTATAGGATTATCTTTCTCTAATTTCCTTAGAAGCATCAATCTTTGCTGGTCTGAAACTTTAATATGAGGCACTCGCCATTGTATTCTCTGTATATTGATGTCTACAATATCATCGTTACCTGTAATAACGCTATTTAAATTGGTACTACTTCTGTTAAGTATAAGTTCATGTTTACAGTTAATTATTATTTTATTGTAATCTTCAGCGAATCCTAAAATCTTATTCAGAGGCATCAAAGCATTAAAGTTCCCATTTTGATTTTTAAATCCTTCTATATTCCAGCCCCACACAGCAGCTGCTTTACTATCTCCGCTATTCATTGAAATGTAAGATTTTATTGTTGTAGTTATTCCAGCATTTCTAATACGATCAATTTCAACACCATTCATTTCATATCGGATATCTTGGAAAAGAAAAGCGAAAGCATTATTACTGAAATCAACGCTTTTTTTTTGAACTTTGCCTGCTTGATCTTTATAAGTTACTGAAATATTTCCTTCAATGTAAATAGAACTAGCTGATGGTAGCACATAAATATCTTGCTGGTGAATGGGTATCCGGATTTCATCATTTTCATTAAAACTATTATTGTATGGATTATATGTATGGATTTCATAACTCTCGATAGAGTTATCAAATTCAGGTAAATTATTAATTTGAAGAAGACTCATACTTTAAAGCCAAGTGCCTCAAGAAATTTTTTATTGCTTTGATTAATTTTTTTATGCCTTCTAACACGTCTAACTTGTTTTACACTTTTCTTTGTAATAACTTTCTTTACTCTTGGATTAGGTTCTTTATAACAATTATTACTTGTACTGAAGACAATCATTTGGATTTTTTCAAATGTAGGCACAAAACAATAGTTTCACCTCTGAAATTTATAGGGTTGCCTTCTAAATCCAAAATTTTTATGGTTATTGATGAAATTATCTTTTGTTTTACAGGAAAATATATAACGTTGCAAGGATTTTCTATAAATCTATGACTAGGTGGAACGTTTGGCACAAACTCGTAAATAATATGTGTGGGAGAACCGTTAGTGTACGATCCCTGCACAAGATTACATTCGATCCTTATGACGGACACCGGCAGAATGTTTACTGGAACTGATGATTCATGCCATTTATTTGCTGTTAACTTTCCTCTCGGAAAACCTAACATAGGGCCAATACTATTTTCTAAATCAAAATTTATAGTTTCACTACAGAACAAAGAACATGTCATCGTGTTGATGTTAGGTTTTATTTGTAATTCACAATTTTCAACTCTTTCTTTTAGATATTCATACAAATCTTGTAAATCGTAAGAACCTGGTGGAACATCGATTCTTTTTTTTTCTTCACCATATCCAAATACATTATTATTATAGTCCACATTTGGAATTGAATTAAATACCGAAAAATATATCAAACCGCACTCATATTCATCTTCCAAAATAAGAGGGGGGGTGTAATGAGATTCTATAATGGATTTATTTCCCACAATAGTTAAGGTAAGAGACATTTTGGTTGACTGAACTTTTATTTCATTGTGCAAACTATTTATTTAATAGTTTTATTCCAGAAATTTATAAGAAATCTGATACAAAGATGACCACAGTTAAAAGAGTTGCGTCCTTGAAAATTATCATAGTTGTAAGTAATATTTGATCCTACATACTTTAAAAATTCTTTCGGTGGTTTTAAATTACCATAACTATCAAAGTATTCAATATAATTATTTAGCTTTGCATAGGCTACCCAATGCGTTCCAGGATTTTGAGACACATCCAAGTTGATAACACCACACTCTTTTTGAAATGGATACTTAGGTAATTCATCCCTCATGAATACACCTCTGAAATAGGGAATTTCTTTTGAAAACTTTAAAATATCAATATTAGATAGAGCGCGATTAGGTAGCCGTCGAATCAGTTTTTTGTCTTTGCTGTGTATATTCCCAAACCATCTCCATAGGGCTTTATAATTAATCCTTTCCCAATACATAATGTTTCCATTTTTTCATTATGTCTTTTTAGTTCTTGAAATTTTTTTTTCATTAAATTTATAGCATTAACTGCTTTTACTATACTAGCAGCACCACCTGCTAAGCCGCCAGCAGCAGACAACCCCGCAAAAATTGGAATTAATGGTAATACTCCGCCTGTCTTCGGTATGGGTATAATCCGTGGTATATTTAAAGATGATTTCTCAGCTAACTCCTTAGCAGCGGCAATAGCTAATTCGATTGCAGCCTTTTTGCATTTAGGTTTCAATTTGTGGATATGTTTCTTTGTCCGAGATACGATATCTTTAAAGTTTTTCTTCAAACCGGTACCAGATTTATTTATCTTTGAATAACTAGATTTTCTTCTCAAAGTCATTTTATGCAGAGGTGATTCCTGTTTTTCCATTTTTAAAAATAGGAGAGAACTCTGTCTCTGATCGTAGACAATTAGAGACTGAATAATGTTGACATAATTTGTGCTTATAAAACACTCTGCTTATCTATCCAGCTATTTTCGCTAAGCGGCAGACCCAACCACTTGACATACAATTGATTTCCTTTTCTTTTTAAAACCTTTTCAATGAGGTATATGTCAGGATGATATGTTTTTTGTAATTCTTCAGCATAGAAAGCTCCTAATATAGGACGTTGTCTAGCATCTTTTAAAAGGTAGGTAATAGGGTGTGTATTTTGAATCTGAGCAATACGAAAAATTTCAGTTGACCAATTGGGAGTATATCCCTTTTCAAAAGTTCCTTTGTATTTGCTAATTCTAACATAATCTCCAATTTTAAATTTCGGATATTTTTGTATTGGTGCTGATACTTGAATCGATCTGTATCTATTAAGTATTATTTTTTTATTCTTTTCACTAACTTTATCTGGAGCCATACCAATTGTTCTGTGAAATGTGGAGTTATATCTTTTCATTATGTGATCGAGGGTTCCATCATTCCATTTGTAATTGCCTTGTAAGCTAAATTGCTTATAAAGTTTTGTTTTTAGCGTTCTTATAAATCTTTCTACTATTGACGCCTTTTTAGTGGTATATGTAGAATAATGATGAATATTATACTGTCGTAATTTATTTTTAAAACAGTTATTATAAAATTCTTTTCCTAAATCGGTTTGTAGATTTTTAGGAACACGACCTTTTTCTAGTATCTTACTAAAAGCTTCAGTTACAGTTTCTTGATTTTTATGTTTAAGAGGATATGCCCAAGCATATTTAGAGAAAGCATCAATGACGGCTAATATATATTTATATTGCAAATTTTCTTTGGAAAATGATTGCATATCAACTAGATCAGCCTGCCATACATCATCAATGTCTTTCAATATAACACGTCGTCGAGGAAAATTCTTTCTTACATTCTTATGAATTTCATTTACTACACTAACTTTGCTCATTTTTTTAATTTACGACTAACTACATCTATACTTTTTTTAAGACTACTTGTTTCTGAATGTAACTGTATCAATGTTTGTTCGACTGTTTTCAATCTTTTTATGATCTCATCTATAATTTTGTCAACATATAATTTAGTAGCACAATCGTTTGGGTCTATAGGCATACCAATATGTTTAATGATTTTATGTTGAGCATCAAATATATTTTCCAAGGAAGAATAATCCATTTTTAATTTTTTGTGCACATGATGACCAAACTTGTCGACATTCATGTTCGATAGTATTTATAGAACTAGGCTTGATAGAAAATAACTCGTAATTTTATATAATTTATTTTATAATACCAGCTTCTTTAAGTTCTTCGATTATTGATATAATCTCATTATCATGACTAGTGTTGCCAGCATCTTTAGAAGCAATTAAAATTTTTAACCTATCTACCAACTCGTTAGGATCATCCCAATAAATGAAATCTGTATTCTTTTTGTACTTTTTTAATGTTGGCATAAAACCGCCTTGTTTTTCTACCTTGTTAGATTCAGTTTCAGAAAATAATGGTTTCACGATTTTAGTATATTTGACTCCTTTATCACCTTTTATCTGATTTAAAGGATTATAATCTCTCTTATGTACATTAGTGTTACATAAAATATCTTTATAAACTAACTTATCTTGTTCAGATATCACCTCTAAATCTGGCTTACTTTGAAATAACAATTCTGCTAATCCCGGGGTTACTTCATAGCTTCTAGTTCCTATCTTAGCTATCATATTTTTACTAGAACCATCTAAAAACATGACTTTTGAATTTCCAATCATCAATGTACTGTTTTCATTGCGCACACCAAATGGCACATTTAAATTTTTGCATACATTTTCTGGCATCGGCGAGGGAGTGCGAATTTCTTCATCTTTATCAGAATTTTCACAAGAAATTTTCAGTTTAGGTGTCAGGTAATCTTCATCTTTCTTGCCATCATACTTTTCGTTATGGATAAAATCAGAAGAAGAATATGAATCGTTTATGTCATTAAGAGTTTTCATCTTCGTGGAAGTTTTTTCATTATTATTTTCTGCATTTTTATGCCATACTAATGATTCTAATGGATCAGTTATAGATCTAAAAAGTTTGCGTCTCCTTAGTTCCATATCTTCTTCATCTTTTCGCATTTGCTTTGCTTTTTTTTTAATAGTTTCAATCGATTTAATTAATTGTTTCTTTACGTTTGCTTCCATATTGACAAAAATGGTTATCTTGATAGTTGCTTAATTTCAACTGAATAAATTTTCGCGTTGTAAGTTCTATATAATAATTTATTAGTCAAATTCCACAAATATGTCGAATGCCTTTCTATATCTGCCTTTGTTTAACTCACAATCCTTGTTTATTAACAAAAACGTATGCGGATCTTTCCAGATATTTGAACATAATTGCTTAAAGTCACGCCAGCTCATATCAGAGTTAACATGTTCTTGATATATGTGTTTTAAGTTTATATCATCTTGCTTAAATATGATTAAAAGATTAACATTATCTCGTATTAATTGCTTAGGAATTTTTGAATATGTCTGAGACAAATAAAAACAATCAACTTGCTTATGCCTACCCATCGAAAAATAATTTCGAATATTTACTTGATTTTCACATGCCACATCGTCAAAAATGAAAATGGAGTTTTTCATGATATCGTTAGGTGAAATAACATCTTCATGATTTTTAAGCATAATAAGTTTTACATCTGGGATATTTTGAAATACATTATATAAAAAACAATATTTCGATTGAAAAGTGGTTTTAGAGTAAATATAGACATTCTGGAACCTCAGACCGTTTTCATGTAATAATAAATTAATCATTACATTTGTTTTACCGCAATTAGAGGGTCCACAAATTATAGATCGAATCGTATTTGGTAAGAGTTTACTATGTCTGTTATAACATGTTGATGGTATTTCAGTATCTATGTAATGTATATCTAAAGATTCGACTTGTTTGATCAACTTCATTGTTATTTGTGGCATACTTTTTAGATTACTCATTATTAAATACAGCAATCATGTTTCGACTTGTCTGTCTTGTTTAGAATTTATGAATAAACCTTGTTAAATAGAATTAAAACCCTAGGTATCATAGTCTAAGTATCAATTTCAAATGCTTTCTGTATTAAATAGATCATAAATTGTTACTTGTTTACCATATACCAAATATGCTAACATGTTTTGAAAACTTGATGCCTTAAAGATGATTTTATTACATTCTTGAACAATAATTTAAATACTTAACAATTAAATATTCATTCTCAGTTCATCTCTCACAAGGAGTACATACAATTGAATTTTCTAAACATTGATCCTCGTCTCTCTGGTAAGTAATTAAATTTTTCATACATTCCGATTGTATTTAAAAAAAAATGTTTTCTCAGAAATATTAAATTTTGTTTTGTTTCAGGATAATGGCGAACTATTATTGTATTGATGAAAACGCTCGAAGCATATGCGAAAGCATTGATCCATTTTCTTTAAATTGCGCTCAAGATGTGAATGCTATACTGGAGAAAGAAGAACAAGACAGGTTAAGTGAGCAAAAGAAAACAGAGTCACTTCAAAATATTAAAAAGTTGAATAAACTATCTTTGAAAAGAAAGCTTCCAAAAGTAGACCTGCAAACACTAATGCCAGATTCATCTTTTTTTATTCGAAAAAACAGGATGAAGGCGCATCATATAATCAAAATTGAAATCCTGGAAATCAACAACAGCGAGCAGGAAAATAGTGTGAATAGTCAATTAAGTGTACAATATGTAGTGACAGACAATTATGATAACATGATGTATGCAACGGAAGAATTAATTAATAAGATTATTCAGAAGTTAAGCATGCCAGAACCATTGTAAGTGATTGGAATAGATTTTATTAAATTAATCACTATTATATCAAGTTAATGGGGTTTTTAAATGTATACAATACCTAATTGTTTGATGGTGCAATAAATTATTTAAAAATTATAAATGTTTTTTTTTTTACGAGTGTTTTAGATATTAGTAAAGAAAACTAAACCTACTTGTAAATTATAAGACTTCTTTTAAATATTTTACTATTTGAGAGCAATAAAATGAGAATAAAATATAATTAAAGAAATAATCATAATTGAGTCTGTTTGGAATGAAAAATAAAAAGACATAGAAGTTGTTATAATTGAAGTTTATTGTTTTATATGTTTAATATATTTACACATGAATTTCCTTATTACTAAATAAACATAAATAATAAAAGTACTTAGAATATAGTTACACAAGCAAATTTAAGTCTTATTTAGGTAAATAAGTAACTAGTGACAATATATTTTAAAATATAGTACTATAATGTCCCCAAGGTAAAGTATTATACTTTTTATAAATTTGTCGCTTATCATCATTTCCACTAAGAACGAGCTTTTTAATTTTTTGTGTATACAATTTATGATTTTTAGATCGTATCACGTACATAGTGTCCCTGTAGGTTGTCTCAAGATTTAAGATATCTCTGTATTTATCAATAGTAAGTTTTTTTGTAACAGGCTTTTTAACACCTTTCGCTTTCTTAATAGTAGAATTTAAAGTGTTAACACAGTATAATTTTGCTTTTAAACCGACAAATTCTGTGATAATATCACCACCCATCTCATCTTTAAAATAACCTGGTATTTGTTTATTCGTGTTTGGAATATGGTATATATTATTTTCATGAAAATTACTTGTGTCAAAGTACTGAATATGATATTTCAAATCTTTATAGAAGTCTTCAGTGTGAATTAAATACAAAAGACTATCGGTATCAGTGTAACAAAGTTTGATTTTGTTTTTATATATATTTTTCATTACAGAATAGTGAAAATTGTATAAATGACTTTTTGCTAATTCTAATATAGTGAAACCCACATAAATTGGTAGATCTAAAATTACTCTTGTTGGCTGAAGTTGGATGGCCACGAGGCTCTCAGAAATAATTGCAAGATTTTTGAAATTAGGCGCACTCACATATTTTTCAGCACCACAGATTTTATTTGTACTATTACAATTATCTTTCCACACGTTTACTAGCTTTACGTCAACTTGTTTCCTCTTGTTTTCAATAGTTTTTCCAAAAATTGAATTATTTTGTTTTTTAAAAAAATCTCTTTCAAAATCTGATGTAGCTTTTTGTCTTAGTGATGTATTTAGGGATATATAGGGCTCTAAAAAATTTTTTTGTTTGAAAGCCAATATCCTGTGAATCTTCAGCAATATGAGTCCGTTTTTCAAACATTCTTGCAAGTGGAGATAATGGATAACATATTTGTATTTATCATAGAGATTTGCAATCAATTTTGTGTTCTTACCATTTGACATTATTGGGACTGTTAATTTTTCTGCTGCAAATGGTAAATCAGAATGTTCATCATGAATATCGCTGGGATAGTGAATATCTACTTCAAGTATGTATCCTACTTCACTATCAGGAGAAATAGAGTTGATGTCAAAAATAAGTATTTCATCTTCTTTTAAAAATCTAAAATTTTTATAGGGAAGTTGCTGCATCATAGCATAACCATACAAATTTACACAATCCAAATAAACTAAGAATGAATTCAGCTCTTCTTTATCATAATTCGGTAAATATTTGTTATTAGCCTTTGCATGTCTTAACGAACATTGTGCAAGACCTCCTCTAATACCATTTTCTAACATTTGATATATTTCTATATCAGATATTAAATCTAACTCAATATTTGTCAATAGGAGCATAGCATCCCAACTTAGTGAAGGTGATGAAACATAGTGACATGGATCAAGTCCATAATAATTTAAGCTCATGGATCTGAATTTCTCAAAAATGTCACACAGTAACAAGACATCGCACTTCAAATATAATTCAGTATATTCACCCAAGTTTTTAATATCAAATTTTTCCCATACAGTTAACGCATGATTATAATCATCGTTTGTTATAGATTCCGATGTGAGTTTATTATAAAAATTTGATTGATCTGGTAACTGAGTTTCTTCATATTTTTCCCAAGAATCTACATAGTCATAACAATATATTCCTTTTCTTAGACATAAACGGAATAAGGTATCGTCAATGAAGAATGTTCGCAAATGTTTAAGATCTTCAGGATTTAGAGTCTTTACCAAACGATCTAAACTTGAACTCAAAAAATTAAAGGAGTCTATAAACTTTAACTGAGCCACGTTCTTAGTATCAATTGGGAAAAACTTTGTAAAAGAAATGAATTTCTCTTTATTTTTTGGAATTAAATTAATACGACCGCATACATTTGAAAGTTCATTTATAAATAAATGACAGTCATATCCAGAAAGATTATGAAATATTATTGGTATGAAATTACATTTTTTATTATTTAAATTACATGAATTATGAGCAGGACCTCGATATTTACCTGTGAAATGGTCATGGTCATGAACTTTATAGTCAGTATGAGAAAATTTATTTTTACAAATATGACATAATATAGCGCTATTATAAGTTGTCTGCTCTTCATTAGTAAGCGGATTCATATCTTTATAAATATTTAAAATTTTGTATAATCTTTCTATGTCTTTCGAAATTGAATCGACAAATTTTTTTGCACAATTTGGTCCTCGATAAGAAACAAAGTCATTCAATTCAGGGTTGGATTCACAGCATATGTAATAAGCGAAACAAGTGGCTTCGTGAATCTGAACATTTTCTACATGCTCACTTTTACTTTTGTCAGAATATTCTCGAAGTAAACTTTCAAAATCGCCATAAATAACAATTGGAATTTTTTGGGTCCTTTCTGGATTCGAAAAACGAAGTTTAGCATTCACTTCTGGAAGAACTGTTTTCATTCGAGCGCATTCATGAGTATCTAATTTTGCTTCAGAATCAAAGTAAAGAAAACATTCATCACATAAATGAATTTTACATTTGTGTTTCGTAAGTTGCTTGTGGACAAGTTTTTCAAAATTTTTGATCAAAACAAAATGACTCTTGTTTTGCTTATTGATAAATAGTAAGTTAACATGCACAAGCTTTCTTTGTAAAGTTTTGTACAAAGGTCCTGTTACAATATTATTTTTTTCTAGGCCGTAAATATTGACGCTTATATTTGTATTGTGTCTTTCAAAACATTTTATATCTTCGAATGTTGGAGGGAATGACATACCATTTATATTTAAAACTTTAGAATAGTGTGGATAAGATGAAGTTCTATTTGGATTACTTTTTGTTGGATACATTTGTGCTATGATACACCAAAGAAAGCAGTGACTGTCTGTATTATGAATATTAAGACATGACTTCGTTCTGATAATATTTTTTGGTAAATTAATGAATGTGCCAGCTCTCAAGGGATTGTATTTTGCTATATTTATTTCTAAATGGTTAATTGACTCAATTGTCCAACCAGACTCAGATAATTCGAACTCCGTGCATTTGCTTATCAAATTTTTGGAGTATTCTTCAAAAAGAGTGCGTAAGTCCGTGCTTTGAACTATAACTGTATATTTAGTATTAAAAGATTTTAAAGAAACTTCATCATTTTTAGGAAGTTTGTATAATACAAATAATTCAAAATTTGCCTTGATTGATTTATGTTTAATAAGCAGTTTTTTAATTATATTACAAACAGTTCTAAAAACATTTGATAAAAAGAGTTCTGGTGAAATAATATCAGTTGAATGCGGATTTACCCTATAACTCGCAATCCTATTTTTGAAAGCACTGGCTATCAATTGCACATTATCAAACTCAGTTTTAAGTAAGCAATTAGTCTTATGAATGTTACTTTTCTTATGTGATGAATACTTTGCCACATGCGTGTTACATTCCTGACAGAATTTCATGTTAATTTTTTTGTAATTGTTGAAAAAGGCTCTTTTTAATAGTTACAGTATTAATATCAAAATATTAAAAAAGATGATAAAAATGAAATATCATTTCTATATTTTACATGTAATATTTTCAGTTTTTACTTTATCACTATCAAACTAATGAAATTAAAACTTAAATTTCAATTCAAACCTCTATAGTTTTTGTTGCATATGCCGCAATGTAAAATAATAACAAATGTCTGACATTAATAATAAATTTCAGATTTTCAATTTTTTTTTGTGGTTTCTGATTTCAGTACTTAGTTTTTCATTGCTGCAATTGCTGTAAGGAATGACAATCAAAATAATGAAAATATAAAATTTTAATGATAACCTCTAACTTATTTTGTGTCTTATGCAACAATGAAAATTAAAAAAGAAATATCTGAATGTTAATATTTAAATTCAGATTTTTGTATTATATCTGGTTTTTAGATTCTGATTTCAGTACTTAGTTTTTCATCGCTGCAATTGCTGTAAGGAATGACAATCAAAATAATTAAAATATAAAATTTTAATGATAACCTCTAACTTATTTTGTGTCTTGAGCAACAATGAAAATTAAAAAAGAAATATCTGAATGTTAATATTTAAATTCAGATTTTTGTATTATATCTGGTTTTTAGATTCTGATTTCAGTACTTAGTTTTTCATTGCTGCAATTGCTGTAAGGAATGACAATCAAAATAATTAAAATATAAAATTTTAATGATAACCTCTAACTTATTTTGTGTCTTGAGCAACAATGAAAATTAAAATAGAAATATCTGAATGTTAATATTTAAATTCAGATTTTTTGTATTATATCTGGTTTTTACATTCTGATTTCAGTACTTAGTTTTTCATTGCTGCAATTGCTGTAAGGGAAGACAATCAAATAATAAAAATAATGATAACTTCTTTATTTTGTGTCTTGAGCAACAATGAAAAAATAAAAAAATTAATATCTGAATGTTAATATTCAAATTCAGATTTTTGGTTTTATATCTGGTTTTTAGATTCTGAATTCAGTACTTATTTTTTCATTGCTGCAATAATTGCTGTAAGGAAAAGACACAGTGATTATATTATTTATGATGTCAAAGTAAAAAATTAAACTTGCTTAATAGATTATAGGGCAAACACCGCAATCAAAAAAATTTAATATTAAAATAATTAAATCTGCAACATCATAGTATCTTTATTATTTTAATATATAATATTAAAACTATTTTTAGAAGACATTGTAGGGGTACAAAATAGGCTGAATAGATGAATATTCTTCTTTCACCGCTGTAACTAGCTTAGTCACAGCACGCCAAGTCGCACTATCGCCTTCCACAGCCGACTTACAGGTGATGAGCGCGCGCTTCCATCTATCGGTGCCCAGCGTCTCAGCCTCGCGCGTGTTATATACACGCAGTTCTATGTAATATTCCCCGGTCTTGGTGGGATCCGCTCTCTGCAGTGTGTAGCCCGTGCCCGCTCGACGGGAGAAAAAACTTCGTAAGGCCGCCGCTCTTATAGGCTCGTTTTCATCCTGAAATCAGTAAAGAAATAATAAATATTACATTATTTCAACAAACTAGACCTTTCATAAGGCTTCGCTTTATTATTTTTTTTAATGATCGATACTGATAGGATAAATAGCTATTAGGTAATTTATATGCATGATTTTGCCTTTATGATCTAAAGTCAATAATAACACAGGAAAAAGTATGTATTCTCGATTAATAAACGAGCACCAATTAAAAACTGCTCATTCTACTCAAAAGTACCTAGGTACTTCGTAACCAACTCTATCAAAATCTACTTATTTTTCAAGTTACAAATCGCTATAGTTGTACAAATATGAATTGATTGAGAATTAAGAGATTACTTACTTCTGAATCTACAATTGGTCTTCTTTTCTTAATTTTCAATGATTCGGGTTCAGAATCGGAGTCCGAATGTATTGTTGTCTTCTTCGGCTTTTGACTAGACTTCTCAGCCCGAGGAGACTTCTCAGCCCGAGGAGACTTCTTACTTGATTTTTTGACTTTAGTTTTCTTAACTGTCCCGCTCTCGTTATCTGAGTCGAAAGGGTTTCCGCTTACAGTCGACCTGAAATCAAAGATAAATTAAATTATTGAAATATTATTCATAACTCCCACATCCATGTAAAATAAAAATTTTTACGAACCAAACATAAATACCTATTTAATACTTAAAAAATTGATAATTATTAATTAAATGAGCATTATTTTATTATATTATTATATTATTTCTACAATTGAGTTCACAATTATTAATACTATGTAAAAAAAAGACACGTACATACTTACAGGTTATGTGCACTTGTCACTTCAGTTGAAAATAATAGAAATGTCCAATGTAGCTTCTGCATCTCTTTTTATAATAGGGAATCATAAACCCGCATTCACATTAGTACTTTAGTAAAAATTGAGTATTATTTTCATGAACTCATATTTGTGTATCGTTCTTATGAACGCTCTAGATAAAGACTAAAATCCTTTAAATGAAGATTGACAATTATGATTATACCTTTACTTTCCTAATATGAAGCTGGCGTCAGTCCGTCGCAGATACCTGAGACGAAATTCTTTTAAGGAAGTTGCATACTTTTGCCATAAGTGTCATGGTTCTTGTTATAATAGTTTTTAGTGTTTATAGTATGGAAAACTGAAAACATTTGAGCTTTCCAAATTTAATTATTTTTTTAGATTTATCCCTATTTTGAAGTTTATTTATTGCATTGTATAAATGACATGTAATAATAATTTTAATTTCGGATTTAAAAAAAAATCCTCAAGTATTATGGTTCTAATTATAATGGTTTCTTCTGTGTTTGCAGTAAGAAACAAAAAACGTTTGAGCTGTCTAACTCTTAATTTTTTGTTTCTTTCCATTTTTATGAATTTAATTACCTATTGGTAACACATACATACCTATGTTCAATAACTGTATAAAACATCATCCATTCATAAGCATAACATTAGTTTAAGGCTGAAAAGTGTTAATTGTATGCCTTTACTATGTAATACGCACTTAAAAGATAAAAAGTAGTATTTTTATAAGTATTGTAGCATATATAACATAAAATAATTAAAATAAAAAGCATTAATAGGCTAGACTTTCAGCTTAAACAACATGGGGGTGCATACTATACCCGCAAAAATTTACAATTTTAATAATGGCCTACCGACTAGGTATATGTACAGAGATGTCACTTCATCCTGAATATCCTAGTTATTCTACTCAAAGCATACGCTTGAAGAGTTTTAAAACTTGGCCTCACGTTTATTTCAAAAACCTAAAGAAATGGCGAGAGCCAGCTTTTTTTATACAGGAATAAATGATAAAGTAATTTGTTATTTTTGTGGAGGCAAGCTCAAGCACTGGAGTCGCGAGGATCTGCCATGGTCTGAACACGCTCGATGGTTTCAGTTCTGTCCCTATGTTTTACTTATGAAGGGCAAAGAATTTGTACAAAGTGTTATCAACGAGTCGTGTGAAATAACTGAAAACCGTGAAACGTGTGAAAATAACAAAATATGTTTAAAAACCGATGTCAATAAACCTGACAAATATATGAATGAAGCATCGATACTTTCTTGCAAAATTTGTCTAGTTGAAGAAATAAGGGTCTGTTATAGACCTTGCGGTCATGCTGTAACGTGTGCAAAATGCGCTCTTTCTTTAAATAATATGCTATGTCCGATATGTAGAACAGAAATCGTTAACGTGATTAGAATTTATTTCTCATGACTTATAAACAGCGAGAAGTTCTGTTAAAAATCAGCCTATGCCTTTATACACATTGTTTAAGTTTGCATCAACGGAACTTACAGTGTGTACCTAAAGAAATCTGATTTGAATTGATCAGATCGAGTGGGCATACAATATCATAATATCAATCAATGTAAACATATCGAGCGCATAGTATCTCTATTGTATGATTCAAGCATCTGACTAAACGTAGAATCAGATCATCGAATGCGAACCCGATGCGCCGCTCATGTGGTGCGCTAGCGCATGTGTAATGCGATCGACTATTGCGATGATTTATAAAACACGACAAAAAAATTGGGGCTCCTGCATCATCGAGCGCAGCGAGAGTGATGCAGAAGCCCCAATTTTACCCTACTATTATAATTAATTTGCATTAACAGCTGAACACATATGAACTCTTACATTAATTAGGTATCTTGTATGTTTTTCGAGCTTAAATTAATACTCATAACGCACCTTGCTATACTAATTTGACATGTTTCGCTAATAATAAGAAATGTATATTTCAAAAATTTGTATTGTGCTAGTTATATTTAGAGATTACGTCGTAATGTACCTGCTTCCGAGATATCTGGAGCATATCTCAATCCATTCTAATTAATCATGCCCAGAACTGAAGCGATGTAATCGATTCAAAAGGCTATAAATGAAACCGTATTTTAAGTAAACAGCAGTGACCTATATTTTGGCTAAATAAAATACCTACAACGATTTAATAAATGCATGAATATGCTAAAAAATACTTCAGTTAAATATAATTTTACCAACGTAACTATGAACATTGAACATTCTTTGGAAACATTTAAGACTAAGAATTCACGGAAACACAATTTTGTAAGAAAGATGATCATGACCTATAATTATATTAATGTCAAAGCAGGAAATTGAGAAAAAACATGCTATGAATCAGTTCAGTTGGCGCTTGACCAAATCTACAATCCAAATCTGTAACTCCTCTTCTAAAAATCATTGAGCTATTTTTACATCGCATCGGGTATTATAAGCATTCCTCTAAAAATTGTAATGAATCGAATCTACTAACTACAATAATAATATTTTTTGGCTATTATTTAAAAATTTTCAAAATATGTGGTCTTATAGAGGGTATCTTTTCAACTTTCAAGTTTGTCGTGTCTTTGCCACATTATTTTGGGTTCGGGTTAATGAACTGCTTGTTTTCAATAACGGTTCTGCCTTCTGCTTCTTTCTCAACCAATAAACGTCCACAGCTGAAGGTCCTGTATAGACTTTTTTAATCTTTATTTTGTGCCGGGGCTTTATCACCTAGTGATAATGTCGCCCCCGTAGAATAAACCTTAATTTTAAACTTAAGATTAAGGTTAAGTTAATCTTAGCCTTAACTAAGGTTAAGGTTAAGAGTAATAGAGAGTAGAGTACTCGTACTCTATACAGGTACGAGGCGAACCTGTATAGACTTCTCCTCGGTCTTGCGCCGCCAGTATCCAGGGGCTCCAACTCGTCTGATGCGTCGTCCCATCTAGTGGGAAGATCTGCTGACACTTTTTTTCCAGTACGAAGTCGCCACTCCAACAACTTGGGAGAATAACGACCATCGTTCCTTCGAACTATGTGCCCCACTCATTGCTACTTCTTACTGATCTCTATAATTAATCTGTGATTATCACTAGACAGGCTGTTGTCATCATCCTTTTTTAGACCTTCTTGATTGACGCCATTTTGGCTCTGTAAGCAGGTACGAGTGTTCAAGGAACTAAAATTAGTGAGGGCACTAGTTGAGAACTAATCATCATCATCATCATTAGCAACCCATCAACGGCTCACTACTGAGCGCAGGTCTCCTCTCAGAGAAGGGTTATAGGCCATAGTCCACCACGCTGGCCCAATGCGAATTGGTGGACTTCACACACCTTGTAGAACATTATGAAGTACTCTCAGGTGTGCAGGTTTCCTCACGATGTTTTCCTTCACCGTTGAAGCAAGTGATATTTAATTGCTTAAACGCACTTGACTCCGAAAAGTCATAGGATCGGACCTGCGACCCCCCAAATAGGAGACCACAGTCCTAACCACTAGGCTATCACTGCCTGTGAGAACTAATAGTAGATACTTTTTTATTTCCTGTATCCTTATATTATTTAGTTCCAGAGACACTCGTATGTTACTTGTGGCGCTTTAAAATGATCAATGATTTAAGCTGTCATTAATATAACGACAGCCAGTCCAGTAATCATAGATTAATTGAGGTCAGTGGCTACTTCTGTTTTGCAACTCGATTAGCGAGGTCGGTTAGTGATTCTCCTACAGATCTCCTCATTTCTGATTTGATCTCACAGGGAAGCTGAGCATTGTTCTCTCTATCACCCGCTGTGACCCTGAGTCTAAGAATGAATAGTGTTATAATTCCTAGTACAACATGTATGCATTATTTGATCAAATTCTACACTGTGGAGTTGACCATGAGTTAGGAAGGTCGATTTAATTTCGCTGCGAAAGCCGTAAAAATATTAATAGTTACTTGCGCCAGAAGAAACAGACAATACAAGTACCGTTTATTTTCGTCATACTGGATACGCTTGTGTGGGTAATAAGGCGGATACAATATATCATTAACTATTAAGGGATATATTTCTGACAGTTTATCACCATACTTGCCGCACTCTTCTTATTAAGCTATTGCATAGCTTTTATCGCGGGCTTTGAACTAGGACAAACAGTTTGAGCGCGGCGACCGAATTAAGAAATTCCGTAACGAAAATAAACCTAACACCGTCGTTCAGTAAGCGTTCAACATTTTAGAGGTTCACAAATAGCTCTCTTTGGCGCAGTGGGCGAGCGGCCGCTTTCTTATGATGTCGCAGGTTCGAATCTCACTCGCGAAGTAGTGACAGTGCGCTTTTCTTGTTTGTTTGTTTTTTAATTTTTTTTTTGCATAATTTTAATTATGCAAAAAAAATTGCATAAATATTATAATTGCATAAGTTGATAAAAAATGCTATGTAAATAGCTTTACGGCGGCAGTCCCCGAGTGCCACTTAATTTTATTTTTCTTCTTCTTCCACTGAACGTTATCTTAATTAATTCGAAATGTAGTTTAGTAACCGTTAATTTACAGCTGTGATTTTTTTAGATTGTTGGCAAGGTAAACATGACTTTTGACTCCCATTATACAATAGTGTGACAAAATATGTCAATCGAAACCGATCTTTCTGGCGTACGCGTTATGCTTCTTATGCCATTGAAGCTTAAAACAAAACTATATCGCAACTATAGACTTAACTGGGCAGTCTCCCTGTTACGTTCCCTCAAATATGGTTGAGCGAAGCAATGGCTGGATCATGCGTCATGCTCGTGAACGGGTGCCACCAGCGGGAATGGGGCTGCTTTCTGTCTGCCCGTCTTAAAGTGTTGAATAATAATTAGGTATGCTTTTGTGGAACTCATTGTGGAAACACTGCATATATAGCATAGTATTTACTGTATTGTAAATTTGTTTTGAAAATAGCAACCGCCGAGTTTCTTGCTGGTTCTTCTCGGCAGGAAGGGCATTCCGAATCAGTGGTAGACTCATCGACGATTCAAAAGTACTTGTAAAAAAGTTTATTTGAAATAAAAACATTTCTTTTCTATTCTATTCTATAGTCTGTACTACGTGTGTAGTTCACACTGTCACTGTACACATACCTACTGCGCGTCGACTCCTTGCTTGTCGATCGACAATGTGAGCTCGCAGTGCATTTTGACTGCAAGCTCACTCCAAAACAACAATAGAGGTCTACATATTTACAATTTTGGAACGTAGTTCCTTATCGCGCGGTGCGGAAGGGGGCTAGACGGAAAAAATTAAGACAAAATTGAACTCAAATATGGTCTGACTCAAATATGGTCGAGCGAAGCAATGGCTGGATCATGCGTCATGCTCGTGAACGGGTGCCGCCGGCGGGAATGGGGCTACTTTCTGTCTGCCCGTCTTTGACATGAATTGAATTGTAGTACGTTTTGTGGAAATGTCATATTCTATTCTAACAAAGATGCACGGGTTAAATCAGCTTGCCATCCAGCTGCCCACAAGATAGTATAAAAACTTATTACAATGTAATAGCTACTTATTAATATTGTAAAATGATTATTTTGAAAAGAGCAACTGCTGAGTTTCTTGCCGGCTCTTCTCAGCAGAATCCGCTTTCCGAACCGGTGGTAGAATCTTGACGTGTCATAAGAGCCACAGGTTGGCCTACATGAAATAAATAATTTTGAATTTTGAATTTTGAATTTTTGAACCGACACTCGACACTGATCGACACTTTTTTGAAACCGACACTTTTTTGAATGTGAATTTGGCATTCGAGTGTTCGCTATTTTCGCGGTACAATATTGGGTCTCCGTAGCCTTGTGGCTTCTGCAGTCGCCTAACAGTTAAAAGTCGATGGTTCGAATCCCAGCTCGACAGACTGAATTTTCTATTTTATTTTAAATAATTTCTACATCATGTGGAATTTTTCCCTAATTTTTTATAACTTTAAAGTTAACGGAGACCCATTATTATACCGCGAAAATATCGAACACTCGAATGCCAAATTAATTAATCGAAAGGAACTACGTTCCATCCGGGTGTCCCTTGACACCTCTCAAGTTTTTTTTTCCACAGTTTGAAACATGGCTATCTTCGTGCACTGAATGCGGTGAAACGGCAGTGACCAGCGCAAGGACAGCCTTAGCTAAGGCTAAGCAAACGAGCCAGTGGGCTAAGGACCACCGGAGCGATATCTGGACCAGTCTCAAAGGTGGCGCGGGCATGACCTCTGTGTCATTCTTGTTAATACTCGCGGGATACGCTTTGAGCATCGGATTTTAATATAACCAAAAACCTAAATTAAGAGAAGTCTCCGTCAAGAACCCGCGAGCGCGCACCATACAAAGTATAATTAATTTTAAGTTCAATAATTTAATTTTTATAAACGGGCTCAAAGATTTGACCTGCAAATCAGCTGTGCCAATTTTATTACTGACTTGTAAGTAGTTAATAACGTAACTTTTCGAATAATATTACATATTTGTAAAAAAATAATTAAGTAGATAGGTACTTATAAGAAAAAGTGTAAAGAGATCCCACTCCACTTAAATAATGTACTTAGCTTGTAAATAAACCATTATTAAGATAAAGATCATTAATGTTAAAATAAAAAGATAAAAATATTGTTGTTGCACGTGTTTTTATTATTCTCATTATTTTAGTATTAACTTAGTCTCCCCTGATAAAGCATACTAATACTAAAAATGCGAAAGTATGTTTGTTGGTTTGTCCTTCAATCACGTCGCAACAGAGCTACGGATCGACGTGATTTTTTGCATGGGTGTAGTTGAGTACCTGAGTGACATAAGCTTCTTTTTATCCCGGAAAATCAAAGAGTCCCGAAGGATTTTAAAAATTAAATCTACGCTGACAAAGTCGCGGGCAAGTCAGCTAGTTATAGATAATTTATAATTAAAAAAAATTGGTTGCCTGTAAAGTCGGTTTCTTCTTCGTTTGTTTAGTGGCTCCGCGCGTCGAGCGTTTGAGCCATAGTCAAGTTTTTCTGATCCTTTCCAAAATTCCGATAGTTTTACGTGATAACGTCATAAAGAAACATTGACAATGAGTAATGACTGGCGGGCGGCGGCGCGCGGCCAACACTTGGGCCGATTTTGCCTCTCTATCGCTTGTTCCACGCTCTCGCTTGCACTCTCAGACGCAGGCGGAACGTGACACTTTTTCATGCGTGCAGCCGGTGTTCATCGATTTATAAGACGTTATCACGTCAAAAAATAATTGCAAACACTAAAATAAAGTGTGTTTTTATAAAAAACACACTAAATCATCGGTAGAAATGTTAATTTAATGATAATGAATGCATACGACTCGGAGAACTAATAGACATTGAAGTCCAAAGTTAACCGCACCGGGAAATGCAGCGTTGGGGAAAATACAGCAGACTATCATCATCATCATCATCATCATCATTAGCAACCCATCAACGGCTCACTACTGAGCGAGGTCTCCTCAGAGAAGGGTTACATGCCATATCTAGTCCACCACGCTGGCCCAATGCGAATTGGCGGACTTCACACACCTTCAAGAACATTATGAAGAACTCTCAGGTGTGCAGGTTTTCTCACGATGTTTTCCTTCACTGTTGAAGCAAGTGATATTTAATTGCTTAAACGCAATTGACTCTGAAAGTCAGAGGTCCCGGGATCGAACCTGCGACCCCCCGAATAGGAGACCACAGTCCTAACCACTAGGCTAGCAGCAGACTATGGGTTTGTCTAAATTTGATTACTACAGTGACCTTCACCTCTGCTGCCACTTGCTTTTTGGAAATAAGTTCCTTTTCGGACAGTTTGGCGGATGGAGGTAAGGCGAAAAATGTGTAAGAATTTTCCGTCACGACGCTTGTTGCCTTCGTTTATTCCACACGAGTCGTCATATTATATTTGGTATAGTAGCGTCATAAACGAAGGAGTGAAACTATCGGTTCGGGGGTTCGCATCCTGACTTCAGATTATTATTTTTTATTTTATTTATTTTTATTAACAAGTAGGTAATTTATTATTAAAATTAACTTCGTTCCAACCGAGTGATCCACGACACTCTCGCATATTTCTTTTATTGCATTGATGTGGTTATAGTCATAAATTCGCCCAAGCAGAGGTGATTGCGATCGTCACAATTGTATTGCGATTGTAGCAATCATTTTTAGATACCTAATCCAACAGTAGGTCTCAAGTGAGTTGATAAGTGTACAAATAATAATATTTACCCTGCAGTGCTAAGTATACACTAATTATTACGAAATGTTAGCAAAGTTACCATTCGTACCTAAATAGGATAAGAATAGACAGGCGTTATATTAGCATTTTTTGTTTCCGTATCGACTAGCTGTGGGTGTACGAGTATGTTACCAACTTCAACTATAGACAACGACATTCTATGTATCTATTCTTATGTTAATGTCTTGGTATCGATGGAATTTATGATTTTTTTTAATTTAGTTAACTGGATGAAATAGGTTAAGGCATAATTAGGACTGTTCAAAATAATAATATTATTTTATAATATTTCATAACTGAAAACGTGAAATAAAAGGTTTTGATTTTATGGTACATCTTAATTTAATATGATGTGTTTCTAAGTTAGGTTTTAGGCTTTTTACAAGTGAAGTAGACTGACAAAAGAAGAAAAGCAGCAGCAGAGATTTCCGATACAAAAATTATTTTCACAATATTTTTTTTATATTCTAAAAATGTATTTTTAATTTTCCTTATATTTTTGCAAGTATGAAAAGCAATATGCATTAAACGTGAAAGCATAAACAAACGTATCCCAAATAAAACACCGCTGATGTCCAGTTTACAATGACCCGTGAC
Source organism: Oeneis ivallda (assembly GCA_029955525.1). NCBI lineage: Eukaryota > Metazoa > Arthropoda > Insecta > Lepidoptera > Nymphalidae > Oeneis > Oeneis ivallda. The sequence continues at coordinate 3,803,609 of JARPMR010000012.1, read as the reverse complement.
ATTACATTGAAGCGAATATTATTTCCCCTTGTTATAAAATAAAGGTAGAGAGGTTACGGCTCTAGTGAAAATGGTAGTGGCCGGCGCCAATTTTCCGTCGCGTTCGAATGAAAACGCATTCGAAGTTCGAACGCGCGTCCTCTGCGGACGTAAAGCGTCCATTTGGCGGGAAGGAATTCAAATTTCGAACGCGGCCGCGGTCTAAATGAACAAAACATTTTAGGCTCAGCTGTTTTTTTTTTTAATATTGTATCCGAATTTCGAACTCAACTTATGTGAAAGCGATAGTTAATTACTTCTTATATCTTAATTTTTGTAAATTTTCATTTTGAGTGAACGCATCAAGAAAAACGTTTCAGTAAAGCGCTTGAATGAAAAAATCTGTGCAAAGTATTTAAAAAATTAATATAAATACATTTAAATGTGCTTCATAATAAAAATTTAAAAAAGTGAGAATTTCAAACAAAAAAATTAAAAATACGAACAGATTACAACAATAAAATTATTTATTTATGTAGACTTAAAAATGTTTCTCTTTGCCATACTCTTGTTATTTTCTTCAACTTCCGCGTTCGTACTAGAAGAAGAATGTCTTAACTACACAGTGTACCCGGTGCAATACGAACTGACAATTATTCCACATATATATAAGGACGGAAATTCATATTATGACTGTAATATAGTGATAACTATAATCGCAAATGGTCCGAATGTTAATATTATCGAACTGGACGCAAAAGATCTGGAGATCAAGCGCGATTCTGTACAAGTTTTGGACGGAAATGTGAATTTAGTGAACGAGTATAGGCCTTATGAGTTCGACAATGTTCAAGGAAAACTGTTTGTTTACTTGAAAGAACCTCTAAAGCAGTACAGCGTGTCGAGAAAACAGTACTCTATACGAATTGATTTTCTCAAGAGAGTGAGTTTGGAGAGTGAAGGGATTTTTCTTGTAGAATACGATGAATATGGACAACCTCAGTAAGTATTTTTTAATCGACTTCAAAAAAGGAGGAGGTTATCAATTCGTCGGAATCCTTTTTTTTTTGTTATATATGTTCACTGATTACTCGAAGACGCCTGAACCGATTTGGAAAATTCTTTTTTTGTTTGAAAGGGTATACTTTCCAGGTGGTCCCATTTTTTTATCGAAATCAGTCGAGTGGTTTTAAAAAAATCAACAATAAATATACTTTGTAGTGGCTGGTAGCGTGTGTTTGAATTGAAGTCGGTTTTTTAAAAATATTTTTTGATATTAAATTATTATTTCTATTCATGATAAGATTTGCTTTCGATCTCACCAGATGGTAAGTGACGATGCAATCTAAGGTGGTAGCGTGCAAACTTGGAAGGGCTATGGCAGTTTTAATGCATGCCTCGCAACTCGCTGAGCTATGTCGGTAACTTTGGCATTGCTTAGGGGTATGGGTTAATAAAAACTGCCATACGCCCATTTAGATTAGCCCGCTGTATAGTCACTTATCAGAAGGGCAGCTGTCTTGACACAAAATATATAATAACTTATTTTAAACTTACTATCTATAACGACGTTATTTTAAAAATTCTCTATAGGTAGTTTATAAATTACTTGCATAGTCAGACTGCCTGTTCACTTACCATCACATCAGGGGGTCTTCTGACGTCGAGGGTCTTCTGGGTCATCATTCTGACGCCCTGAACTAATTCTGACCCCCTCAGTTCTCTATCTCAGTGGCTGTCGTTCAGTTGCTAACTAAAACTGTCAGGCACGGAATATGTAATTCCACTGCTGCGTTCAACTTTTTGTTTTCAACGGGCCACTAAAATTGTTAAATGCGTTTAATCCGCTTTCCGAACCGGTGGTAGATTCTCGACTTTCATAAGAGCCACCGGTTGACCTACGTGAAATAAATGATTTTGAATTAGAATTTAGAAAATTGAGAATAGCACCGCAGGGGTCAAGTCCAGGGCTGTCAGGCAGGCATGAGGTTGAAGTCAAGGGCTAGCTTTTTTTTCGTTTCATACATCATAATTAATCACAATAAAAATCAAAAATTATGGAAAAAATTAATAAATAAAAAATAAAATAATAAAATAAATAAAAAAGGGCTATCTTGTTATCGATTAAAAAAAAATCTTAGCCAGCATCATTACTACTAAGTCAATTTATCTATTACAAAAATCTGTTAGAAGCGTTTAGTTTCAATGTCAGACGTATTTGGATCGAGCCTGCGCCTACGCATGGATAACCCTGAGACTTCTTAGAATGGTAAAAGAGCATTAAAGTAACATTGTTATTGCTTCGATTGCATCTGGGACTATTTAGTGTTTGATGTAGAGATTTGTAAACTAGAAAAAGACCCTTCGAATTTTTTTACCCATCTGAATTCGAAGGTACCATCCTTCTTTTTTTTATTGAAACCTGGGCGTTAATTTTTTTGGAGAATATTAGCCGTACAGAACTTGAATAATATTCTCTCACCTTCAAATAAGCTTAAAGAATTTGAAAAAAAGCCTTAAATATTTAAATGAGGCAATTGTTTTACTGGTAATGTTGCAATTAACTGTAAAATTTGAATACAGTTTCAATTTTTCAGAACACCAACAAAACCAAAGATTTGCGAATAAAAATTTAAAAAAAAATCTTGAATTTTAAGACATTCATTATTAAATTTTTCTTTGCTTGTTTACGCATAGCAGTATTCCTTGAGTGATACAAAATGTAATAAAAGTCAGTATCCACCTAGCAACTCTTAGTTGCTCGTTAATAAAATATAATACCCACCATTAAAACTCTGTGACTAGAGTCTAGACGCACAAAACCAGGCATATACTAATGAGAACTGACGAACGCGGTAGTCTTGCCTCCTAACTATAATTAACATTGTTTCGCTTATTGGAAAAATCTTCCATTTATGAGGATACAGAACATGCAGATGAGTTTACGTTATACATAGACCTACATGGTTAAAGATTACATTACAGACTTGGAACTAGTAGAAAGAGCTATGCTCAGAGTATCCCTGTGATATCAAAATATCAGAAATGAGGAGATCCGTAGGAAAACCAGGGGTAGAGAATACCTCTCTTAAATTGATTGCATCAGTGCAACGATCGCAGTGGCCTCTGATTGACTGGTACTCTCCCGCTATTGGATAAAATACATTGATGTAGCAAGAACGCCATAAATTCAGCCAATCACCGCAATTGAAACTGAAGCTTGATTGATGCAGCTTTTACAGAAGCGACACACTGAGTTACCGACATAGCTCATTGAGTCGTGAAGCTGAAATGGCAATGGGTGAGGCATTGATGGTCGTTGGGGTCTAAGGTGGTACACCTGGTGGTGACCTGCACCCGAAAGCGCAGTGTTGGAAGACATCAGGCGAGTTGTAGGGCGTCGATGGGTACAGGCACCGCAAGACCTGATGATAAATAAATAATATAATATAAAAATTCTTTTAAAAACCCGACTTCAAACGCCCAAAAAATCAACAATAAATTAAATACTACAAAGTACACCGCTTGCCCGATTTCGATAAAGTTTAAATGGGACCACCTGGGAAGTATATCTACCCTTTCAAACATACAAAGAATTTTCGAAATTGGTTCAGGCGTCTTTGATTAATCGGTGAACATACATAAAAAAAAGATTCCGGTGAATTGAGAACCTTCTCCTTTTTTGAAGTCGTTTAATATAAGAAGATCAACCCAATGTCCCGATAAAATAAAAAATGGTTAAAGAAAACCAAAATCTTTGTCGTACTTTTTAACGGAAAAATATTTTTGAACGGTGATAATCCTTAGTGTTTTAAAATTAAACCTGAACATAGATTACCTCGCACTTATTTTCTAACAAAATACCCAAGAATAAGAATCGTGAAAGTAATTTTTTTTATTTAACTTTAATTTAATTTAATAAATTAGCATAACATTGACATGATACACCCAAATGTGAAACGTATTTAATATGAAACGATAATGGTTACGGTAGTATAGTATTTAAAAAATATCGCGCAATCATTAACGCTTACATTCAAGAATAACTACAGATACCGACAAAACAAAGTCAAATCCATTGATTAGGATGCAAAAGTACGAATATTAATTCGTACTAAGTATCTATTAATAGACATGCGTCTCTATGTCACGGTCGAGTGCTCGGCCTTGGGGGATGTTGAACTAGTTTATCAGTTGCCATGGCTGACTCGCGTAGTTCCGATCGTGGTTTTCAGTTGTAGCTAACATAAATAATCAGACTGGTAGCACTCCGCATGTTAGGTATACAGCTACAAAATATCTACGCGTCGTCCCAGTCCGTTAGGACGGGCCAAATCAATGGGCTAACATCGTCCGAAGGGTTTACGTGATAGAAAGAGAGGCAATTTGTAGGTGAATCTTTTTTCTTCTTCTTCTTTATCAACCGATAGACGTCCACTGCTGGACAAAGGTCTCTTGCATGGACTCCCACAGGCCTCGGTGGGATCATCTATTGGGGGGTCTGCGAACACTGCGCTTCCCGGTGCGGGGTCGTCACTCCAGCACCTTGGGACCCCAACGACCCTCCCTTCTCTCTTCGAACTATATGCTCCGCCCATTCCACTTCGGTTTCGCGACTTGCTGAGCTATGTCGGTGACTTTGGTTCTCCTACGGATCTCCTCATTTCATGTTAGGTATACCTAACATGAAATGAGGAGATGAGAGGAGAGAGATTAGTTACAAATATCTACGCGTCGTCTCAGCCCGTTAGGATGGGCTAACGTAGTCCGAAGGGTTTACATGATAGAAAGAGAGGCAATTTCTAGGTGAATATGACTGTAATTTAGCGCTGTGCGACCTGAATTGCACTTTATTGTGTGAGCAAGAGTCGCTATTTATTGAAATAATTTCGCGGAGTTAATCTTCTGTACTTGTACTATTATATTGTATTCTGTGTCATTATAGGTACCAACTGTGCAAACTGCTAACTTTTGAGGGATCCGTAGTAAAACCTACCTGATAATAGCTGCCTACATCAGTCATTGATACAGTTTCCATTGTGGCGTTTCAATAAGACATTCTTGTTTCAACAACGCATTTTAGTTATAGCACAGATTAAAGATAGGGTAGTGAGACTATGTCGAGATGATATCGAATAATTGTAATTTAACCTTAACTTATAAATTATTATCTTGACGCAACTTAGTTTTTGTTATAGGTTCATGTTTATTTTGACAGCACTTCATTCACTACACACTAACTCCAAAGGTTTAGTTGTTTGTTGTAATTTACCAAATCCGTTACGTCAAACATCTGGTTATCTCTACGTTAACATGGCCGTGAAGCCGTAGATCTGTACTAATATTATAAAGAGGAAAGATTTTTGTTTGTTTGTTTGTTTGTACCGAAAAGGCTCTGTAACTACTAGACCGATTTTAACAATTTTTTCACTAATAGAAAGCTAAGTTATCAGGAAGTAACATAGGCTATAATTTATTTAAAAAAAAATTAGAGATCCTTAAGAAAATTGCAATAATGTAACCCAAAGTAGCAAAATTTGGCTTGTAAAATGCATTATTTGGCGTGTGCTGAGAAAACTATTGATGATACATAAAAATTATGTACTACAAGATTAAAGTACTCAATTTCTACAAAAAAATCCCCGAGGAAATATATCTAACTATCATATTTAATTCACAATAGTAGCTTTCGTGTTCTAAAATTTAATTAGATCGCCTAAAAGTTATTATCGTAGTAATACTACGATTCTTCCTTAATAACAATAAATATTAAAAATGCGAAAGTGTGTTTGTTTGTTGGCTTGTCCGTCAATCACACTGCAACAAAGCTACGGATTGACGTGATTTTTTGGATAGGTATAGTTGAGAACCTGGGAGGTGACATAGGCATCCCGAAAAATCAGAGTTCTCGCGGGATTTTAAATACTAAATCCACGCGAACGAAGTCGCGGGCATCAGCTAGTCATGCATAAAATCTAAAAAACCTAGAATATTACCAGTTGTAAGGGTTCAAAAATTAAACTCATTAGACTTTTTTAGCTAGCTTTTCTATTAAGAAAAACTAGCTAGCTAAAAAATCCGGAAATGTACCAGGATATAAAATGATCTAACATCTCTTTTCTTTTACCAGGTACCTTTTCACTACCCGCCTCTCCCCGAACAGGGCTAAATACTTCTTCCCGTGCTTCGAAAATCCTCAATTCGAGGCGGTGTTCAAGTTCAAAGTGTATGTGACGTCACCACACTCCAGTTTGCAGTACTGTAATACGAGCCTTGTGATTGCCGAAGAACTGAAAAGACAAAGGTAAATAATCTATTTTTGACGTGATAACGTCTAATAAATCGATGAACATCGGCTGCACGCACGAAAAAGTGTCACGTTCCGCCTGAGCCTGGGCGTGCAAGCGAGAGCGCGGATCAAGCGATAGAGAGTCACGATCGCCCCAAGCTTTGGCTTGTGCCGCCCGCTAGTCATCGTAAATGTTTCTTTATCTACTCCAACATCGAAAACATCCAATTTCGAATTTGACACCTGAATCGAAATGAACCCTCTTTCGGTTTTGCTTCTCATTTCGATGCAGCTCGTTGTATGGGAGCTGAATCGAAATGGTTATCTTCTTAAAATAGGATACCTAAAGCTAAGGCCCTGAGTTCTGGCACTTTTGTACCGTTCATATGACAGAGGCGCCACAGGCGGCTGGTGGCGGCTTACGGAGTTACTTTTTGTTGACAGAGGCGCCACAGGCGGCTGGTGGCGGCTTAAGGAGTTACTTTTTGTTACTTTATTGAGCCTACGGCGTATTTTGTTAATGATTTTATTTTCCTTGTCGTAGATAAAATCTTGTATGCAACTGAACGTAATTAGTCATTTTAATTCTCGTACTATCCTATTTTGATACTCGGCAAGCCTCGTATCAAAAAACAGCACTCGAATTAAAATGACCCTCATTACGATGCAGTTGCATAAATAGCTATTATGACGTTATCACGTAAAACTATCGTCCGTAAACCGACTTTACAGACGACCATTTTTTTTGGAAATTTGTGGTCACCCTACTAGACTACTAATATTTTTGTCGTCGATAGTGTCTGTACTAATATTGTGTAATATGTGTTTTTAGACTAGATGAAATGAAAGATCTCTGTAATCTGTCAGATTACAGTAAAATGTATAGTCGCGGTCTGAAAATGTATCAGTTTTCAAATTAGATTCTTTATCACATTGCGTGCAGTAAGGTCTATAATGCCATAGAATATCGAAAGCATATCGACCGTCAGACACAGATGTGTGCATGCAATTATGAATCTTATGGTGGTAAACATTTTCAGACCGCGACTGTATGTAGCACGTAAAACGGTTTCAAAAGGCACAAACATTTCAGTGTCACACTGTTGAGCGTGCTCACCAACAACTTTAGTCCAAAACTTTTTTTTTCGTTCTATTTTCAATCATAGACGCCATTGATCAAGTATGAGTAACCACAATAATTGACACCGTTTCCACAACCACTTATGTGGCATCGGTTACTTTATATGGACAGACAGGACTTGTCTGAGTTATAGCGTGTATCGATGGATTAAGGTAGACGTGTATTTTCACAATAACATAGATTAGTATATTTTATTGATTTGAGAATAACGTAGTATCGATTGAGACGATGATGGTCAGATAAGTATACTAATACCACCCCTAACCTGTGCTAATACTAAAGTAACATTGTCTGCATATTATATTATAGAAAATACTATAATTATTTGAAATATGTTTAATTGCGAATTAAATTTAGAATAAATAAATTGCGACTTTATTTTAGTTTTTGTTTTTAGTTTTAATTTTAGAGTAAATTTAGGTTTAATGTAGTATTCTGTATAAAGTCAAATTGTAATAAATATTGCGAATGCATAACATTAACACGTTTGTATTAGCTTCATCAAAAGAGGATGAAATGAGTATTAAATTATATTCGAGGAACAAATCTGTTTATTAAAATCAAAATACACACGTGAAAATGAAGACTACTACCATTTCTACATATCGACGTATTGCTTGATCAAAAGTGGACAAAGAAAAAATAAAAAATCCGCTTACACTTGCACTATATCCTAGTTATAAAGTAAGTGGTATGAGATGAGATCAATTATATCAGAGAGCCATAGTGTTTTCTATTTCTGAGTACTTTAACCATTTAAGTTAATAAAAAGAAAGTTACCTCTAGTACTCAAGTTATTCAATAAAAACTTGCTGAAGACTTAATAGTCTTTAGTAACTAGCATGAAGAAACGGATTTATTTCCACAAAAACTTTGACAGTTTCTTGAGGTGTGTCTACACCGATGTTGTGTGAATCGATTTAGTATAAGTTATATTTGACAAAAGAATTATTTTTTTTCATAAACTTTTACATTATGTTATTTGTTAAACAATTTTTTTTGTTATCCCTAAATAATTTTGCGTTCCCTTATAGTTATTTAACTTTTGTTTTCTTTAATATTTATTTAACTTTTGGTCAATGCGTCCTATTCTTCACCTATCTCCCTATCTCCATCTGATTAATATCATGCTTCTTCTTTATCTACCGGTAGACGTCCATGGCTAGACAAAGGTCTTTTGCATGGTCTTTAACAGGCCTCGGTCTTGCACCGCCTATGACGTCGTCGATGACCCTCTGATATCGTCGGTCCGCCTAGTGGTCAAATGGTTAATGGTATGCCGATACTGCGCTTTCCGGTGCGGAAACCCAACGACCAACATATAAAATAAAGAAAACAAATTAAAGATACACCTTAAGTGTGAATGCACCTTAAGAACAAGTGTAATTACGTACTATTCATATCCATTTGAAGAATGTGTTAGAAGCGGCGGTGGTCCTAGAGACCGCACGTTACCTTTGAAGGAAGGGAATGTGTGGCTAAAATTTCCTTTCCCAAGCTTATTAAATTAATAAGTTAGCTTGAAAAGCTGTATGGATTCGGAGGGAAATCTTACTTCTTATTCAATGGGTATTAATCCCTGGCATACGTCATTAACTTTTCGGAGTTTATGTGCATTTTAAGCAATTAAAAACTTTAACGGTGAAGGTAAACATCGTGAGGAAACCTACATCCCTGAGGGTTTCCTATTACACTCTCAAAGGTGTGTGAAGTCCGGCAATCTGCACTTGGGCAGCAATGACTTCTTCTCAGAGAAGAATAGTCTATAATAAGTCCGCCACGAGCCCCTATGTGAATTGGCGGACTTCACACACCTTCGAGAGCATTATGGAGAACTCTCAGGTGTTCAGGTTTCCTCACGATGTTTTCCTTCACAGTTGAATCATGTAATATTTAATTTTTTACGTTGAATCATGTTATATTTAATTTCTTAAACGCACGTAACTTCGTAAAGTCGGAGGTGTGTCTGGGCTCAAACTGCGACCCCCGAATAGCATACCACAGTCCTAACCATTAGATTATCACTGCTTTTACTAGTTTTACTAGATAAGGAACAAATCTAAATATTTAAATACAAAACTTTGTTTCCAGTTCATCAAACAGCTACACAATCATAGAATACATGGCGTCACCTCAAGTGGCACTCTACCAAGTTGGCTTCCACCACTCAAAATTCGGGAGTCGACAGGACACGGCAAAGAAAACCAACGATACTCTCATAATCTGGGCTCCCGGTTCCTCGTTGAGGCATTATGACTTCATATTGGGTTACGGAGAGACCATAATCAATTTGATTCATGAATATGCAGGAGTGAATCGGCCTCTTGTGAACGGCCCGATAAATATAGTGGCTGTACCGAAAATAATACACGGATATGAAATTGGGAGCTGGAATCTGTTGACTAATAGGTAAGCCTAATTTAATTGGAAGCTGGAATCTGATGACTAACAGGTAAGCGTAATTGAATTGGGATGAATAGCCAAGTAGGTCAAATCAGTTTGTAAATATTTTCTATCTAGTTCTACTATGTGGGAAGGCGAATAAATTAATTTTACTTCTTTTTCTTCTTTATCAACCCATAGACGTCCACTGCTGGACAAAGGTCTCCTGCATGGACTTCCACAGGCTTCGGTCTTGCGCCGCTTGAATCCAGCGGCTCCCTGCGACTCGTTTGATGTCGCCGGTCCACCTGGTGGGGGGTCTGCCAACACTGCGTTTCCCGGTGCGGGGTCGCCACTCCAACACCTTGGGACCCCAACGACCATCAGCTCTTCGAACTATGTGCCCCGCCCATTTCCACTTCAGTTTCGCGACACGCTGAGCTATGTCGGTGACTTTGGTTCTCCTACGAATCTCATCATTTCTGATTTGATCTCGCAGGGATATACCTACCGAGCATAGCTCTCTCCATCGCTCGCTGAGTGACCCTGAGTCTTCTTATGAGGCCCATAGTTAGCGACCATGGTCGCTAATTAATTTTACTATTCATCTTAAAAAGGTGACCGTCTAACCGACCAACTGACCGACTGACTGACCGACCGACTGACCGATCAACCCATCGGGCTGAAATTTGTCTACGAAACAGCACGCCACGCTCACGCGTATGGCAGTAGAGAGCCGCGGAGAAGGGGCTTGACGGCATAAAAGTGTCCTGCAGCTTACCGCCACAGCATACGAGTCGTTTTACACCCCAAGGCGTGCAAATAGATGTTTCACATCAAAAGTTTAGCATTCTATTTGTAATATATCAACCGAAGGCCTTAAAGGTCCATTGACCTTAAATATTCTAGACCCTAAAACTGAAATCCATAGATCGCATTTCCATTCTGCTCAGACTCAAGATCGAATTAGAACGAGATTTTATTTCAGGTCATTCGAGACAGGATTTGTGGTTGACTCAGTCTTAAGTTTGAGTCAAGTCTCAGCCCGCTCTTTAGCTGTCAGCATTATATCTGTACACAGTGACTGGCCTTAGGATTTTATAGAAAATTCTAGAAATAAACATTATAAAAAAATTGTTCTAATAGTGTTTATTCTTGAAATACTTTTGCATAAAATGTATTTCTCGAATTGAACATCAAGGTCAAATGAGAACAGCTGTTATACTTCAGAACAGTCTGTATGTTTATCAGTTTTGAAGGTAACCTTAAATATATTTGGCCGACAATCCAAAATATTATTACTTGCAAATGAACAAATAATTAGGTAACTTTGAACACATACTACGTACATTTAAGTGTACATTCTCGTATGTGAGTAGGTATACGTAGTATTGCAAATTGGGTCTGATTTTTTGGTGTAGATTATATTTTTTCTAAAATCAGGGACACATAACCTTGGTAAATTAATTAACTTAATACTTGCTAAATTAATTAAAAAATAAATAATAATAATTAATTAACTTGTTCACAAGCTTCCTCATTTTCATTTTTACTTCAAGCATCACCTCTGAATTACATCGAATAAAAGAAGAATGAAAAAAAATTATATTAAGAACTTAGAGTGTTCATTTGCCTTCTAGTGATACAAGATTATCTTACATAAATGAATTCACAAGTATCAAGCAGATGGAACAAATGAAGTTTGAACTAGCTCAGCAGTTGAGTCGGATCTGGCTGGGTAACCCAGGGGAGGTACAGCGCACGCGGTGGAAAGAGGAATGGTTTAAAGAGGGCGTTGCTGGCTACTTAGCGTATTACTTGTTAACTCAGGTGAGTGAACTAAATTAAACTTTATCATAATACATGGATAAAAAAAATTGGCAGTCGATAGAAGTGAAAACTAGATTTGCTAATAATTAAAAACAAATATAAAAAATAAAATAAAAAAAGCGCTCTGTCACGTTTCGTGAGTGCGATTCGAACCTTCGACATCATATATTAAACGGTAAGGAAGGCGGCTGCTTGCCGACTGCGCTGTACAAGGTTGCTTGAGAACCTCTAAAATGTTGAACGCTTACTGAAATCTCCAGGTAACGATTTTGAAGGTGACGATGACGCGAAATCCATATTTTTTGCTCACCCAAAAAAGTGCTCAACGCGCCTAAAGAATTTTTCACTTCAAAATTTAAAATCTCTCAATTCAAAGCTCAGATCACTAAATACCGCTGGGGCTAGCTCGAAGTTCCTTTACGTGATTAAATTAAAAGTTAAAGTTTAGGATATAACCCATCGAGCTGCGAAGTTACAGTGGATATGAGCTGGGAACAAAGTTTGTAAAATTGATAATACTTAATATACGTTGTACGGCTTCCAAGATACTGGAACAGTGATTTCACACTATACAATTCAATTTTGGCAGACATCACCTGGTAGATAAACTACAGGATAGTTCAAAAAATCTTACAAAAGACCTAACTTCAATATTCAGCATTGGAAGTCTCCTTGAATCGGTTGTCGACGATGATTATTTACTTCTTCTTCTTCTTCATCAACCAATAGACGTCCACTGCTGGACAAAGGTCTCTTTCATGGACTTTCACAGGCCTCGGTCTTGCGCCGCCTGGATCCAGCGGCTCCCTGCGACTCGTTTGATGTCGTCGGTCCAACTGGTGGGGGGTCTGCCAACACTGCGCTTCCCGGTGCGGGGTCGCCATTATTTTCTTAATAATTAATTTTTAATACCTCAAAATTGTGTTTATAGTACAACAACGGGATGGTCTCATATCAACACAGACTACCAATCAACATGTATGGATTGGAAATGAAGCACAAAGCGATGGCTGTAGACTGGGCTCACCCCACACCAGCACTAGCTTCCTTCAACAGGACATTGGCTATCGAGATACCGACGAGATATAAAGAGTTGGTGACAATGAAGACAGCTTCGTTATTATGGATGGTGGAGAACTGGCTCGGATCAGAAAAGTTTCACCAAGCTCTGGTTAACTATATTAATAGCAGGTAATTATGTTCTCGTAAATTCAATTATTTCTTATCTATGTACCGACAACGTAATTTAATTAATAATCAACAAGAAATAAAATACCGGCCTAGTGCGTGTCGGGCCACGCGCAGTGTAGGGTTCCGTAGTTGCAAGTCACAAATATGTAGAAAAAACAGATATAACTCCTAAACTTATGAACGCTACTTAGATGTGATAGTTTTCCTATAACATTCTTTATATACTACTGCTGTGAATTTTTCATGTATCCTGTATCCAGTATGAGTTTAACATGAAAAAGTAGTTATTGTGACATAACTGTAATACATAGTTAGACATAATATCCCGGACTTTTTTGTAGATGTTGATGTCTTCTATAAAACTGTAGTAGGTATCACTCAATAGTTTCCGCAGCGTACGCGATTTTTTTTGGTGTTTTTTCCACACCTTGTGTTACATTATCGTTAGTTAGTTTTCATACGGATCCTTAACTTTTTTGAAAATATTGTTAGCCTATGTTCATCAGGGATAATGTAGGATTCAAATGGTGAAAGAATTTTTCAAATCGGTCTAGTAGTTTCGGAGCCTATTCAATTCAAACAAACAAACAAATCTTTCCTCTTTATATGTATATTAGTGTAGATTGCTTGCTTGCATCTAGCAAGCAAAATTTATTATAATGATAATAGTATAATAATGAAAATAAACTAAAGTCGTAATTTACACGCTTCATTTGGGTTCAAATTAGCTTCAAATCTTCTTTGAGTATATAGAAGCAAATCTCTAATGACCAACTTTTCTTTACTTTTTAGGAGAGGGCAATACATATCCCTGATAGACTTCATGGCAAGCCTGGATCGAGACACTGTTGAATGTTTCCACCAATTCTTCAACGGGTCTACTTCTTCAAGGGTCCTGAACTCCTGGTTCCATCAGTCTGGATATCCTGTGGTTAATGTCCTAGTTCTGAGAGATCGAACACCTAATGCAGTGCAATTGAAGCAGGTAGTTTTGTTTAAATATTTTGGTTCCACTTATACTGAAGAAGTCTTCCAAAGAGGTTGTTTCAACTATATATGGAGCCTGGGCCAGGCCTTTGTACAGTCTTTCAAAATGTTTGGGGTCATGAAATAGTGATTATTTTTTCTTTATTTCTCATTAAAAGCAGGTCCCTTTTTACGAGGTGCAATGCGAAATTATTTTGCAAGATAAAAGCGCAACAACATGGCTTTCTTTTTGACGATGACACATACTAACACGAGTCATGATGACATTTGACAATTGAAATGACGTAACGTCATTTCATTACAGACATAGACAACAAAAGCAGATGGATGCACTCCGGGAGTTGCTATTCTACAAATGTACCCAATTATCAATTTTAAATTTGTACCTCTTATTCACTGTAAAACCGCAAAAATGCATATTTTATTTCAATCTATAAGATTTAATACTATTTTTTTGGTATAGTGTACAAGTACCTGGCCCAAGATGAAATATTAAAAAGATAAATATACGTATTAAAAATTATACATACCTGGTCGATTGGCCTTGCAACACTTTATATTGTCAAATTGAACATAATTGGCATGACTTCATGTAATGGATGTTGAAAATAGCGTTAATCACACTTAACATCAAACAACATCGAAGCAATCAATCCAATTAGTAATTTGACTTGAAGGAGAAAATTATTCAATTTGACTTCATTCATGAAATAATATCCAACCTCAAAATATAGGTATAAAATGTTCCTTATTACCCGACTACAGCAAATCCAAAAAAAGGGTTGCGATTTTAGCAGTACAAGTATATAATTATAATATTGTAATATGTATGTATGTATGTTCCATCGTAGCGACTAATTTACAGAGACAATTTTGATTAATGAGATGTCAATCGATTCGTTATTACGATACGGGTGCCAATAGGTTACACTTTACACAAAATCGATATAATAATGATGGATGTTATATCCAATTTATTTACTTTTTTTACTTACCTAAAAGGATGTCCCAACGACGGATTAATATTTTTATGTAACTTTTTTAGAAAAAAAAAATATGAAGTGGCACTCGGGGACTGCCGCGGTAAAGCTATTGCATAGCATTTTTTATCAACTTATGCAATTATAATATTTATGCAATTTTTTTTTTGCATAATAAAAATTATGCAAAAAAAAACAAACAAGAAAAGCGAACTGTCACTACTTCGCAAGTGAGATTCGAACCTGCGACATCGCCGCTCGAAAGCGGTCGCTCGCCCACTGCGCCAAATAGAGCTACTTGAGAACCTCTAAAATGTTGAACGCTTACTGAACGACGGTGTTAGGTTTTTTTCGTTACGGAATTTCTTGATTCGGTCGCCGCGCTCAAACTGTTTGTCCTAGTTCAGAGCCCGCGATAAAAACTATGCAATAGCTTAAAAATTGTGAATAGACGAGTTACTTTTTTCAGTTCAGTTTATCTTTTTACTTTTTTCAGTATTTTGTTGTTGTTATTTACAGGTGAAGTTCAGCTTTATCGAAAAAGATAGGCACGACTCTAACTACCTCATCCCGATCTCGTATATCGTTCAGCACAATCAGAATTGTTTCAACTGCTTCCAGCCAAGGTTCACTATAGGCAGTCAAACTTATACCTTCGGAGAAAACCTCAATGGTGGTTGGATTTTATTGAATAGAAATGCTTCAGGTATGTTCCTTTCTTGTTATTACTATATAAGTACTAGGACTATTACATTTCGCACATTATAATTTCTAATATTTATAATGATTGTTAAATTATCAGATACTTTTGACTAAATTTGTTCTATTATTATCCTTAACAATAAAATTACCGATATTTTAGATATAGTTTTATTATGATATACCTAGATTTCGATAGAGAAAAATGGCGAAAACTACTATTAAATCTTATTTTCTATCAAAAACTAAGTAGGTATATTATGATGATAAAATTAAAATATGTCTAATATATCCGTAATTTATCTGTCGTGGATAATAATATACCACATTTTGTCAAAGTATCTGAGACTAAATATTAGAATGTGTGTGAGAGAGGGATGCGAAGTGTAATTAGACGTAGTCGTAATTCCTAGTTCTATGGTAATGGGTGGTAATGGTCCTCTTAAGGTGAACTGAACGGGTCTACCCGCGAAATTCAAATTTAATTTGGTTTTTCGCAATTTGTAAACTAACACGACAAAGTAGGCTTCTTCTTCTTCTTCTTCTTTATCAACCGATGGACGTCCACTGCTGGACAAAGGTCTCTTGCATGGACTTCCACAGGCCTCGGTCTTGCGCCGCCTGGATCCAGCGGCTCCCTGCGACTCGTTTGATGTCGTCGGTCGTTGGTGGGGGGTCTGCCAACACTGCGCTTCCCGGTGCGCTTAGGCAGGTTTAAGTAGGCTTATGGCATTCTAATTGCGACGATGGCAGTATCATCTTTACAGGTTTATATACAAATCTTTAGTGTCCAGTTTAAGAAATTAGTCAGAATATCAACTAATTTGTGAGTAACTCACATCAAACTTACGCAATTTTACGCATTGGTAGTGCCTCTGGTGCTACAAATGTTCATGGGCGGCGGTAATCACTCAACAACAGGTGACCCGCCTGCTCGTTTGCTCGCTAGTTTTATATAAAAAAAACTCAATATTCTGACTAATTTCTTAAACTGGACACTTTCAGTAAAGATTTTTATATAAACCTGTGAAGATGATACTGCCATCGTCACAATTAGAATGCCATAAGCCTACTTTGTCGTATTAGTTTACAAATTGCGAAAAACCAAATTAAATTTGAATTTCGCGGGCAGACCGGTATTTAATCAACCTTAACAGTGTAAAGTATACCTACAGCGTGAAATTATAACGGTTGTCATACCGCGGCAGAACGATTGCCCTCAGTATTACTAAATATACATTACTTTAAAACATAACTAAAATTAATAATACGAGACAATACAACCTAAACTACAGCATTAACTAAACAAGCGAGACAATTCCTACCCAATACTAAACTATTAAAAATAAAATTTTCTTCACTTTCAAAATTCAACCCTTTAAAAAATAGCAATCTAGCAAACAGTTTGGTCTCTAGATTCTAGTGGATTGGCGGTTTTGATTGTTGTTACATAGGTTGTAAAACGTTTTTTAATCATAGACTATGTAATTCTCAACCTTGCCAACTACTATAACATTAACCCACACACACCTGCCTGTAGACACAAGGATATTAGCATTTCCTACTTTAGTCATTAATTTTTGCTCGCTACCTTTTTCACTTGAATTTTTATTATCCCGGGATAAAACCCTACTAGCCTATACTAATAGGGTATTTTATTCCTAGTGAGAAATTATCCAAAAATATCTAAATAAGATAGTTTAGGCAATACGAAATCTAGTCTTATACTATCTTCACAATACAAGACACACAAATTTAGCGCGCCGCATTCGGCATGGACCGGCGGCCGCGGCCGCTATGTGTCGGCTTTACAAAGGGCGCCAACCATTTGAGCGAACGAATTCACTATACAGACGACATCACATGGCATCTAGCGTTTACGCGCGAAAATTTAAAATGCAAAATTTAAATGCATTTTTTTGCTACTTATCGATTAAATGAAATTTTAGTAAATTTTCTAGTAGTATATTATTAACAGCTTAGGATCAAAAGACACAAAAAAGAGTAAAATACCCTATTCTTGTATAGTATTTTTCAACGGAAGTCCCTTTGGATCCTGATCGTATTCAGAGAGTAGGTAATTTATTAAGCTATTGCATAGCTTTTATCGCGGGCTTTGAGCGCGGCGACCGAATCAAGAAATTCCGTAACGAAAATAAACCTATCACCCCCCACTCCGACCGGCACAGCGGTGCGACGTTGAAAGCCGTGCATCGTCTAACGTCGTTTCAGTTCGACAGATTTCGGCACGGTGTTTGTGTGCGTGCGAATAGAAAATGCTATGCAATAGCTTTACCGCGGCAGTCCCCGAGTGCCACACTTATTTTTTTTTTCTAGTTTCGACCCTTTTGTCACAACTTTATTTTCATCTGAATTACTGGCAATTCAGGAAACTTCAGCTTACTTCGCCTGCTACGTAGTACTATATTCTGTGCTGCTGGTCGATTGCGGATCTATTATCTAGGATAAACCATTGTCTATGTCACTCTCCAAGTCCTCAACTATCTCACTACTCATGCAAAATATCACGTCAATTCGTTTCTCCGTTGCTGCATGATTAAAAGGCAAACGAACGAACAAACAAACAAACACACTTTCGCATTTACAATATTAGTAAGAAGGAGACATGAACTTGAAGTGTCTACCATTGGCTCAGTAACACAGTTCCGCAGAATCCTTGGCCGCGGTTCGCGTTAGCAATAAACAGACTATTTCGGTGCGACTGCTATTCTCCACCCACGCGTCCATTGCGAGCGGCTTCCCACACCAATACGTGCTCTGTAAACACAGGCATTATCTATACTTCTATACCAATATTATAAAGAGGAAAGATTTTTTGTTTGTTTGTTTGTACCAAATAGGCTTTGTAACTACTGGACCAATTTTGACCATTTTTTCACCAACAGAAAGCTAAGTTATTAGGAAGTAACATAGGCTATAATTTATTAACAAAAAATTTAAAGATCCATAAGAAAATTGGAAAAATGTAACGCAAAGTAGTAAAATTTTTCCAGTAAAATGCATTATGTTGCGTGTGCTGATAAATCTATTGATGATACATAAAAATTATGTGCTACATGATTAAAGTACGTATTATTTTCTACAAAAAAGTCTCGGAGGGAATACATCTAACTATCATATTTAAGTCATAATAGTAGATTTTGTGTTCTAAAATTTAATAAGTTCGCCTCTATTATGGTAGTATTAATTCTTCCTTACAAATACATATTATAAATGCGAATGTGTTTGTTTGTTGGTTTGTCCCTCAATCACGCTGCAACAAAGCTACGGATTGACGTGATTTCTGGATATTGATAGTTGAGAACCTGGAGGGTGACATAGGCATGTCGGAAAATCAGAGTTTCCGCGGGATTTTAAAACCTAAATCCACGCGGACGAAGTCGCGGGCATCAGCTAGTGGTCTTATAAAATTAAGTAAAATCGGTTGTAGCCTAGTGGTTACAACTTCCGTCACCTTTTCGGGTTGTCCAGGGTTGTATCCCAGATACAGATTTTTGACATTGTGAAGAAGTGCATTTAAAAAAATTAACGGATCAGATAACTTTAACAGTAATATTGAATTTCTAAAAGTACCCCTGCAGCAAACTCATTGAAAGTGAGTGAACGAACATCTATAATATAATAAAACTGTAACAGGTCCAATTCTGTACATTGAAGATATTTTGAAAATTTTTGTTTGAGGGCACTCTATAATCGATACTGAAGCCAAAACAATCTATAATATAATAAAACTGTAACAGGTCCAATTCTGTACATTGAAGATATTTTGAAAATTTTTGTTTGAGGGCACTCTATAATCGATACTGAAGCCAAAACAATTTTTTTTTAATTTTTTGTCTGTCTGTCTGTCTGTCTGTCTGTCTGTCTGTCTGTCTGTCTGTATCTTGGCCGCGCATCACGCCGAAACTACTGGACGGATTTAAAAGAAACTTGGCACGATTTAAGTTAATACTACGAGGTATAATATAGGATACTTTTTATCCCGAAATTCAGCACGGTTCCCTTGGGAGAGGGGATGAAAGTCAAAATGTGTATTTCGCTGTAATTCATTAAGGCGTATTCCGATTTAATCCATTCTTTTTTTGTTAGAAAGCAGGTTCTTTAGAGATTGTCCTGTAATTATTTCAAGGTCGTCAATTTCGTAGTTCAGAAATTATAGACATCACGATCTTCAGTATAAGGTCCAAATAACTTGAACCCCGGAATCTACAAGATACTTTGAATGAACGGGTCATCTTAAGCTGGCAAGCGTACTTTATCGTATATAGCCATCGTGGATAGCCCTATTTTGTCAAAGTCAAACTACTCCAAAGGCGTCAGATTTTGCCAAACGATCATTATACCTACATACTACATAGTAGGTATGGATGTAATACATTGTATGGACTTAATGCTACAGTGTTTTCCTATGCAATTTAATATTCTAATCATACTAATATTATTATAAATGCGAAAGTGTGTTTGTTTGTTGGTTTGTCCTTCAATCACGCCACAACAGAGCCACGGATCGACGTGATTTTTTGCATGGGTACTATAGTTGAGGACATAGGCTACTTTTTATCCCGGAAAATCAAAGTGTTCACGAGGGATTTTAAAAACTAAATCCACGCGGACGAAGTCGCGGGCATCAGCTAGTGAGTAATAAGTATGTCAATGATGAATGCGGTATCAACCGGAAATATAGCAAAAATATTATATTGTAAGAAGTATATTTTGAAATTTAAAGTATATCTTTATAATTTTCAGGATATTATAGAGTCAATTACGATGAAACAACGTGGCAACTGATTGCAAAGGCCTTACAGGAAGATCATACGGGTATAGATGAATTAAATCGAGCTCAAGTAAGTAATTATTAGCGCAATATTATTAAAGAGAAGCGTAAGCTCGGAGTATCTCTGCCAGATCAAATCATAAATGAGGAAATTCGTAGTAGAACCAAAGTTAATAAAATTGCTTATCAAGTCGCAAAGCTGAAGTGGATACATAGTTCGAAGAACTGATGGTCGTTGGGGTCCAAAGGTGTGAAATGGTGATCCCGCGCCCTCAAACGTAGTGCTGGTAGACTCCACCCTAAATGGACTGACTAGATGCAGAGAGCCACTGGATAGTGGATACAAGCGGAAATAGGAGGATACCTGTGGATGTCCATGCAAGAGACCTTTGTCTAGCATTAGCATAGGGGGTCTATTATAGAATAGAATAGAATAGAATAGAAATATTTTTTATCCAAATAAACTTTTACAAGTGCTTTTGAATAGTCGATGAAGCTACCACTGGTTCGGAATGCCTTTCCTGCCGAGAAGAACCAGCAAGAAACTCGGCGGTTGCTCTTTTCAAAACAAATTTACAATACAGTAAATACTATGCTATATATGCAGTGTTTCCACAATGAGGAAAGTTCCAAAAATAGTATTAGTAGATAAAGATGAAAAAAAGGATAATGTAATAATCAAAGGATAATTTTTATATAATTGCTGCAATTCTTTTCAAGATCGTAAACGACGTGTTCGCTCTATACGCGGCTGGTAGCTTGCGCGAAGATATTGCTCAAGAAGTACTTGATTACTTGAACAAAGAAATCAGTCATATGGTCTGGGACTCCGCAGTATCTGGCTTTCATTTGCTGAAGGCAGAAGGCGTTAAGATGACCAGAACGTTGTATGAAGAATGGAAGGTAAACCGGATCAAATAATTTCAATATCAATTACTTTAGGAGGATAAAGTAGAGTACTTTCTCATCTCAATCCATCGCCTGCCCACTGTCACAGGTCTCTTCAAAGGAAGGCCACGATCCACCACTCTGTCAAAGTATGGATTGGCAGACTTCGCACACCTTTGAGAATATTCTCTGGCATGAAGGTTCCGCACGATGGCGATGTTATATTTAGTTGATTAAAACGCTCATAACTCAGTAAAGTCAGATTAAAAAGTCGAAGTCTTGTTAGTGTTGATTTTTTTTTGGAGTTCAATTTGATTATAATTATAATATTATACCTAGATTTCCTCATTCTTTATTCGTTAATTTTTGGTTTCAACATTTTTCCATAGATTTAAGAAATTGTACATACTACTAAATGACTCTAATTTCAACTACCATTTTCAGCAATTCATGCAAAATAAGGTCTCCACGATATACAAGAGGTTGGTCATGAGTCTCGAGCAGCGCAGCAACGTCCGCCTGTTCAGGAACACCGTCGTACAGTTCGCGTGCTCGGTCGGCTACCAGCCCTGCTTGCAAGACATGGACCAACACTATCGGGAATATAGACATTCTAATAAGAGGTGTGTATTATTATTGGAACGAAGTCCCTTATCGCGCGTTGCGAAAGGGGGCTAGACGGAAAGAATTAAGACCAAAAGTTGTAACGACACTTTTATACATTTTTTGATGGCCTAAAAAATATCTTATATAGTAATTTCAACGAGTTGTGCATCGCTCCCGTGGCGCAATTGGCTCACGTGCGGCTGTTAACCGAAAGATTGGTGGTTCGAGCCCACCCGGGGGCGCGCAATTTTATTTTCATTTTTTATTTTATAAAATTATTTTTATTTTAATATTATTTTAATATTTTATAAAATCGATATTTAGGCTTCCCTGGGGTCATTTTGATTTTTATCGATAAAAAAATCATGATAAAAAATGTATACCCGAATAATTATTTTCTTTATAGGTACCTCGAACAGAACTTGAAATTAATATTTTTATAATAATAACTTCGTTCCTATCTGGTGTCCCACGACACCACACGACTTTTATTGTGTATATATTTTCGAGCCCAACCATTGAACCCCACCTTCTTCATTCTTCTCTCTTGATCCCGGGATTTATTTCCCCAATCGATATCTACCCGTTTTGCGTGAATCCAGTGGAATGGCTCCCTACTAGATCATTCCAGCTAGCCGAGCTCACTGCGGAATGTAAACAGGATACTCAGGTCGGCGAAGACTTCTGAAAGTGTTGCTGGAGAGCCAATGTATTGTAGCCATAGCCGTTTGGTTGGATACCTGCATTCCGGTGTTCTCCAAGCTCCACCATTATTATAGAGTCTACTCCTAGCAGAAGCTTCATAGTAAAAACGTCTACAGGGCACATACTACCAACGCTTATCTAAGCAGTATTATTTCAATTTTGTTTTGAGATGTCATTTAAAATTGTAAGATATGTCAAAAAATATTGCAATCATACTGCTTTAATAGCGTTGGGAGTATAGGCCCTGGTTCTTTGAACTTTGCGCGCGACTCTTGTTTTTATAGATCTCCATAAAATAATATATTCATGGAAATTTCCAGGGCCTGAGTTTCATAATAATTAATATTATCTCTATAATCTGTCGTTTTTATTTCAGGCTTAATCCGGATTATCGCGAAACCTGCTATTACTTGGCGTTCACTAGCGGTAAAAGTGATATAAGCGGAAATTTGAACAGATTTGAACTTGAAGATAAAGCGAACGCTGAACATCGATTGTAAGTAATAGTTATTAACTATCTTAACTGGTATATTCCTATGGGAAAAAACAAACTACTTTTGCTATAATCTGCCTAACCAGAACAAATCTGTATGGTACAAAGCTTGAGGCGTACATTTTCGCTCTTCCAGTAGTAGAACTAAATATATAATAACGCAACAACAACAGGCAACACCGCATAAACTCTCCAACACCGAAGCGTCTTCAGGAGACGTTGATTCCACAATGCACAAATGCAAAGTGAAATCATATGAATAATCATAAATTATAGGTGCTGAACAGCGCTTTTCAGAACTTTTTGACCCCAACGTCTATCAGTTCTTTGAGCTATTGAGCTATTTAAGCTTCGCAAGCCATTAAGCTATGCAGTCAATTTTGTTTCTTCAACCAATGTTCTGATTTCTGATTTTGAAGAGAAACTTCGTACGTAGCGTAGACACTGAGCTATCTTAAGGGATTCCATGGTTAGCAAATATGTCACGGAGATATTTGCCCAATTCTGTTCAAATAATTTGGTTTCCAGGTACTAGGTATTACTTTCATTTACTTACTGTTATTTAGTTGAGTAGGCATTACTCTAATTAGAGTATGAGTACGAATAAACAATATTATTATTTTTATCATAATCATAATAGTTACCTTTGATTTTAGGAGATTAGGAAACAAATTCTTGTACAGAATACCCAAAGGAGAACCGAAGCCTTTACCGTACAAAAAGTCAACTACAACTACTACAACTGAGGTACTGAATGTTTTCACCTATATAATATATATATATATACATATATATATATATATATATATATATATATATATATATATATATATATATGTATATATATATATATATATATATCTTGCGCTTAATGACACTCATTCCCTTTTTCTTCTTCTTTATCAACCGATAGATGTCCACTGCTGGACAAATGTCTCATACATGGACTTCCACAGGCCTCG
Source organism: Oeneis ivallda (assembly GCA_029955525.1). Lineage (NCBI taxonomy): Eukaryota > Metazoa > Arthropoda > Insecta > Lepidoptera > Nymphalidae > Oeneis > Oeneis ivallda. The sequence continues at coordinate 3,779,682 of JARPMR010000012.1, read as the reverse complement.
GTCTTGCGCCGCCTGAATCCAGCGGCTGCCCGCGATTCGTTTGATGACGTCGGTCCACTTGGTGGGGGGTCTGCCAAAACTGCGCTTCCCGGTGTGGGGTCGCCACTCCAGCACCTTGGGACCTCAACGACCATCAGCTCTTCGAAATATGAACATTCATGCCCTATGGCAAACTAAAGTTGTAGCGTGCTCGCCGAATTATAGGTGATCAGTCACTAACGCAGGCTCAGTCTGCAGCACCGTCGCAATGTTGCCTGTCTATCGGTCTTCTATCGGATATACTTTGGAGAGTGCGCTCAAGAACTTCACAAGCTTGTGCCCCCCCCACCGTTTTACCACAGAACTTCGAGAAATCGTGAGCGTTGGCATCCTTACGTGGTTGAAATCCAACCTGCTCGCACAAAACGCTTCAGTTCAACGTTTCTGAATCGAACCGCTAAGGTGCGGAACGCACTTCCAACATCTGTGTTTCCGGCCACGTATAACCTCAGTACCTTCAAGGCAAGAGTGAATAGGCATTTTCTAGGCAAGCGCGCTCCAACCTAGACCTCATCAGTGCTGTTCAGTATTGATTGTCGTCAAGCGCAAGCCTATCCCGAAAATTAAAAAAAAAAAAGTGAGTTCAACAATTTGGCGGATGCTATCTTAACTCCTACTTATCTTAGCGGATGCTGTTTTTGTAGGAAATTTATTGGCTCTGGCAAATATGCAACATTTGAACAAGGTCAAAGATTCTACAAACCTTATATAGGTACCCAAGTTAATGCGGTCTGATAGTTTTGATAAATTTGCTATGCCGGTTAATCGATTGATCGATCCAGTTGTCGCTTATTCGACGCCTCTATAACGTTCATAGAAAAATTTGTGTCAGACAAAAGGATAGCTGATACAAAACGTCCAAAAGTCCTGGGAATTTTGCAATACAAATTATTGGAACGTAGTTCCTTATATCGCGCGGTGCGGAACTCGGAAGGGGGCTAGACGGATCGACACTTTTTTGAAACCGACACTTTTTTGAAGGCATTGTGTTTGGTATTTTCGCGGTACAATATTGGGTCTCCGTAGCCTTGTGGCTTCTGCAGTCGCCTAACAGTTAAAAGTCGATGGTTCGAATCCCAGCTCGACAGACTGAATTTTCTATTTTCAATTTTATTTTAAATAATTTCTACATGTGAAGCCACAAGGCTACGGAGACCCATTATTGTACTGCGAAAATACCGAACACAATGCCAAATTAATTAACCGAAAGGAACTACGTTCCATCCGGGTGTCCCTTGACACCTCTCAAGTTTTTATCAAAATTTTCCTGGCCTTTCCTCTCACTTCCTTCCTTAACTTCTCACATAAATGTAAACGACAGAGTCGTGCCAAAATGTGTGACTTTGTACTATAAGCCACTCACTCAGAAGTAACTGAAGTCTGAACTGAACTGTTTTCTATTTCCAGATGGCAGTCATATCAACAACTCAAGTTCCGGGCAAAGGAGCCACTAATGTAGTTTCATTGTTTACAATATTTATTGCATTAGCTAAGCTTATAATATTTACGTAGGTAATTTACCAACTGTTGAAGGTATAATTACTATTATTATTATGCGATCAAGATTAGAAAAGTTATGTTAAGTCGCCACTTACTATTTCATTGTGAAATAGAAAAGGACGGTGTAAACATGGTTTTCTTAACAGAGTTAATTTTAACATACAAAAAAATTCTTCAGACAACTTCTACTAGGTACATACACGTATAATTTTTTACCGACTTCAAAAAAGGAGGAGGTTATCAATTTGTCAGAATCTTTTCTTTTATGTATGTTCACCGATTACTCGAAGACGCCTGAACCGATTTGAAAAAAATTTTTTTTTGTTCCAAAGGGTATACTTCCCAAGTGGCCCCATTGAAATTTTATCAAAATCGGTCGAGCGGTGTTTTAAAATATCAGCAATAAATTATTATATACTTTGTAGTGGCGCGGGCGTTTGAAGTCGGTTTTTTAAAAAGATTTTTTTATATTGAATTATGTTCTGCGATTTTTTCTACTTATACAAACTAAAATTCTTATTAAAAAACCTCAAACAAAAATAAAAATATTCTTCCTTTTGTATGAAACACAAAAAAATGTGCCTGTTGGCATTTTAAAATTGACATTGTCTTAGTGTTTAAAATTAAATTATTATTTTTAATATCAAATGTGAACACTGCCTATAATTTCTATTATAATAAGCGTAAGTAAAGATTAATTATTATTTATAATAATGTCAAAATAGATATTACTTGATTTTTTTTTTCTAATTAATGTATTTTTATTAGTTCCATAAAACTTGTACATGCATATATACAATTAAAAACCTAAATTTACTCTAAAATTAAAACTAAAATAAAAACTAATTAAAATCTAAAACCCCATCCAAGCCACCGCAGTGTGGCATAGTACCCAAGATGCTGGCAGCATTACCCCTTTGAAACCTTGTTGGAATATAATACCCAGTTGGAACCTTGGGCGGCGAAGTGAGTTCGGTTTTGGAGGATTTAGAAATAATTATATCAAAATTTAAAACTATTGGCTTGGAACTTAACTTTGATAAATGTGAAATTTATATTCCAAATTCTTTTTCGGCCGAATCCAAACTGCACATATTAAATAAATTCAATATTTTAGCTCCAGGTATTAAAATTTTAAACGATGAGTCACTTCGCCTCTTAGGAGCACCTGTTCTAGAGGCCTCAGTTCCTCAATTTTTTACTGACTTAATTTCTAAATTCAAAAACACTTCCCATCATCTATTCGATATTAATCCTCATATGGCAATGACCATCATTCGATTCTGCTTATTTGTTCCAAAATTTACTTATTTCCTTAGATGTTCACCTCTTTGGAAATTTAATAATTTATTGGAAAATTTGGATAATTTTATACAAAATATTCTATCAGACATCTTAAATTATCCGATAGATGATCAAGTATGGGCCCAGGCTTCTCTTCCGATCAGGTATGGAGGTCTGGGAATCCGCAAAATTTCTAGTGTCTCTCTGCCAGCTTTTCTTTCCTCTACTTATAGTACACACATCTCTTTGAAAAAATTATATCCCAGTCTTTGGGATCAATTGAGGTGTCGTACTTGGCAGAGGCAAGAAATGGATGGTCAGCGATTAGCCCAAATCAATTGCCGGTTTCTCTTCCTTCCCAGAGACAGTGGGATGACATTATTTGTAAAAAAACTTATGACGCAATGTTAATGCAAGCAAATTCTAAAGACCTTGCTCGTCTTCTCGCTGTCTCTGCGAAAGAATCCGGTCACTGGCTCCATGCTATCCCTTCTGCTAATCTGGGCACTCTTTTAAACCACGCCACTCTTGCAGTGGTAGTTGGTCTTAGGCTCGGCGCCAAAATAATCCAGCCTCACCTTTGCCACTGCGGTGACCACGTTTACGCTTACGGTCATCACGGGCTCTCCTGTTCGAAGAGCGCTGGTCGTTTCTCCCGCCACAATGCCCTCAACGACATCATCCGCAGGTCTCTTGCTACTGCTCACGTGCCAGCTGTATTAGAACCTATTGGTTTGGCACGTAGTGATGGCAAGAGACCTGATGGTATGACGCTTGTTCCTTGGAGGACAGGGAGGTCGCTTGTGTGGTATTCCACCTGTGTAGATACTCTAGCTGCTTCCCACATCCATGCGACCTCCTCTGTGGCGGGTGCAGCGGCTACTAGCGCCGAACAGGCTAAGAGGCGCAAATATGAAAAACTTGACAGTGGTTTCATATTTGCGCCTTTTGGTGTAGAGACCCTGGGGCCGTGGGGCCCGGAGGCTCGCGCACTTTTTTTAGAGATATCGAAATGAGTGATCGAGTCTACCGGGGATCCAAGAGCTGGCAGCTACCTTGGCCAAAGGATTAGCTTGGCTAGCCAAAGGGGTATTACTTGATAATATTCGTAATATTAATTTAGAAATATTACGAATTTAAAATTTAATAAGTTTTGGTTTTGTGAAGAAAAGTTAAAGTTAAGAATAATTTGGTAAAATAGGTAATAAGTGTTAGAAACTAAAACTTCATTTTGCCATAATTTTATTTTTTCAACTTTGTTAACATTCCTCTTATAAAATGGTGGTTTTTAATATTGTGAGCCTTAAACAGTGCCTTAGTAGTATACTGGATCAATTGAGCGCACACAAGTTTAATTTCTAGTCATAATCATAAATATTACACTTGTAAGTAAGTAGGTGAAAAAAACACTAATAATGTGCTTACAACTATGATATTTTTTATTATTATTTAACATTATTGTAACAAAATGTACATAATTTTTTAACAATAATAAAATAAAACTTACATTTTCTAGTAAACTTATAATTATTTTCATTTTAAGAAATAAAACAAGTCTTAACAAACAATTTTAATTATTTTATCCAAATTTGAAACAAGAGGACGCGGCTGCTTCAGATCTGGTAAAATATTTCCATTCTTATCTTTAAGTGATGATGCAGTAAAAACTTAATATCTAAAAAAACTTATAATTTATTTTTTATAATAATTGTAATAAAGTAGGTACTTAATAATAATTAATTATTATAATAAACTAACTAATAATTATAATAAACTTCACTTTGTGCAAATCCGACGCGATTATGCGCTAATTATAATACTATAAGTATGCTAATAATATGTGGATAATACGCGATTAAATACTGTTTATTATCTATTGTATATTTATTATTTACCTATAATATTAATATAAAATTATAATTAATAAAATAGAAATAGTACATAGACTTACTTTTTTCAAACAAAACTGACTTAAGAATCAATAATATGCGATTAAATACTGCTTATTATTAATGTAAACTTATACATAATATTTTAAGTAATATTGGTAAAATAAGAAATGTAATTATTAATATAGCAGATAATAATATCATAATAATATAGACATATTTAGATTAAAACTGACATGTGATAGCAATAAAAACCTTAAAATGTAATATTATTCATAATTAATTATACTAATTAATACTATTTAATTCACTTTGTGCAAAACTGACGCGTTTTTATTACCTACTATGAATATTTTACGATTATAATATACTTTCGATACACAAAACAAGTTAATTTAAATAAAACAGACGTTACGAATAAGTATCTATGTAGGTACCTTAAAATAATAATATTTTTCGATTAATGTTTTAAGAAATTCACTTTGTGCAAAACTGACGCGCTCTATCTATCTAAATCGGGAATATTATGTGATTATACACCTTAATAATTAAGTACAATGGTTAAAATACACCAATCATCAAACAATCAAGTTACATAATCTGTAACAAGTTGTGATTCAAATTCTTCATAATTATCTTCACTCTAGCACATGAAAACTTTTCATCTCTTATTCGTGTATATGCTACACTCAAAAATCAAAAACGCACATTGAGCGGAAAAATAGCTCACAACGCGATGTGGTCACAGTAAAACATCCACATAGCGAAATTCGTGTTATGGCTCTAATGAAAACGCGCACGACGCGTTGTGGCAATCAAAGAAAGACCAAATAGCGAAATTCGTGTCGTGGCTTACATGCTATTCGATCTCAACGCGTTGTGGCAATGAAGAAAAGCCATGACGCGTTCTGAGCATACATTGTGTTAACCATATCACGACGGACAGGTTGTAACTTGTCGGTGTCGGCTCGGGTGCAAAGACGCATTGAAACATCAGTTTTATTCATTTCTTTTCTGTTTATGAGAGTGAATTTTAATGTCAGCGCTAATTATGACGAATAAAAAAGAATTGTTTTACGATAAATTACGTGAGTTTGTGGAAACAAGCACTGATCGCAGTTTTATTATGACTACAAAAGAGTCTTCTGGCGTAGCCCATTTGATTTGTAACTTGAACAAAACGCAACTCACGCCACAGCCTTCGTGTTTATTATTTTCTACAGCCTAGAAAAACTTGAGAAAATTTTTATAAAATATAAAGAAACTATTATTTAGCAAAAAAGCTTTTCCACTCTAAACGAAATGGACTGATATAGGTCGAACAGTGTGACAGAACCGAATTGGCCAACCCCGACTCCACGTAGTCTTGTCAGTCCTACCCCTAGAGTGTTTTTATGAAGCGCGAAGCCAGAAGCTCGCGATGAAGGGGCGACGGAGCGAGTCTTCTGGCGTAGCCCATTTGATTTGTAGCTTGAACAAAACGCAACTCACGCCACAGCCTTCGTGTTTATTATTTTCTACCGCCTAGAAAAACTTGAGCATTGAGTTCTATTGGTTTGAAATGAAGAATCAAATTGGAGGGGCTTCTATGCTTCCTCTACTCCTATTGCCCTCCCTGCCACACTTTCTATAAAATGAAAAATATTTCTTAAGGACATCTACTAAAACGTTTCCAGCCTAGGCCTAGTAGGATCTATATCGGAAAGTAGTGTGCGTTGTAATCAAATAGTATTCTATACGCGTCATGGCTTTTCTTCATTGCCACAACGCGTTGAGATCGAATAGCATGTAAGCCACGACACGAATTTCGCTATTTGGTCTTTCTTTGATTGCCACAACGCGTCGTGCGCGTTTTCATTAGAGCCATAATACGAATTTCGCTATGTGGATGTTTTACTGTGACCACATCGCGTTGTGAGCTATTTTTCCGCTCAATGAGCGTTTTCGATCTTTGAGCGTAACATATACATCAAATACATTAAATGTAGTGTCAAAGACAAAAGGTCAAAGAAAATAGTAAAAGTCACTTTAATTTAATATTATTGTTCCCATATTACCCATTTGATATCGAATGACGATATTATTATATTATTATGAGCAAAAAAATGTTTTCATTTAACTAGAGTGTAGACTGGGAACTACAATTACTATCGACGAGATAGCAAAGAGTATCCAATACCATACTTAACATACCATACTGAATAACATACGCATAACTTATTACTTAAAAATCTGCCAATAAAATTAATATCTTCTGAATGAACGATTTCTATAATACACTTTAAGTATCAAAAATTTATCATAAACTATTAAAAATAAACTATGAACTATATTATAATTAAATAAAACCATAGTTTAATAGTATAGTTACTATAAATATTCTAAACTAATATTTAAATTAGGCATAAAAATAATATTCTAGCCATACTTAATGTAAAGTCAATAAAAAATTACTTAAGTGTTATGAAATCCCGCGAATACCCCGATTAATTTTAAAATTATGATTATTTTTAACGATAATATTTAATGTTTATAGGTATATCTTATAAGCCTATTTCCACACACCTATTAACTTCTTTCTAACGTTGATTATATAATGCAATACACATAGATATACATAATAACAGAGTGGATACAAATACGTTGGGTGCATCATTGAGATCGATCCATTCGTAAATATTTTCCAAATTATCATGCGCCCACGAGAAGTTCTCATCTAGACGCACCAATGCCCTTTGTGCTGCCAACATTGAGTCATCTAGGTTGCTTATACTATTCTGACTGTTGATCCAATTGATGAACTGCAATGATAATTCCGTATAAGCGTATACAAGCAAACTTAACTTGAACTAAAAGTTCACACAAACAACATTAAAAAAACGATGTATGAAATTCCCAGTAGCAGTGATAGCCTAGTGGTTAATACTGCGGTCTCTATTCAGGGTTAAGTTAGGTTTGAGAGTTCTCCATAATGTTCTCGAAGGTGTGTGAAAATTCGCATTGAGCCAGCGTGGTGGACTATGGCCTGTAACCCTCTCCGGGAGGAGACCTGCGCTCAGTAGTGAGCCGTTGACGGGTTGAAAATGACGATGATGATGAAGGAATTCAGTATCACAATGTATGCTTTAACGCTGAAGGAAAACATCATGAGGAAACCTGCACGCTTGAAAGTACTCCATAATACTCTCAAAGGTATAATTCAAATTAATAACATCTAGGTATTCCTTAGCCTTGACATTGTAAATTTTAAATAACTGTATCTTACTAGCTATGACATTGTAAATATTAATTAATTATTTAAAATTTTGATTGGAGTTACCCTGGCAATGTTGAATATGCCTATAATTGGTAATTTGTAACAGCATTAGAATTTATTAACCACATTGTATTATTTTAAGTGTATTTGCAATTTATCGCTGGCATATCGATTAAATAAATAAATAAATAAAGGTGAGTGAAGTCTGCCAATATGCGTTGGGTCAGCGTGGTGGACTATGGCCTATAACCCTTTCTATGAAGGGCGGCATGAGCCCTTGATGGGTTGTTGATAATGATGATGACGATGAAATTCCCAAGACTAGTTCCAAATGATACTTGACTTACTTGGTTGAATTGACCGCCGGACACAATATTTTCCGCCATAATGAAAATTGCCTCATCGAGCTTCTCAGGACCACCGTACCTAAAATCCGTATATTATATTATTATTAGGGCCTCTTTCACCACTTGCTGATAAAGTGCCTGATAGCCATACGACTACCTCTCTGACAGATAGCGTTCAAATTTCTTTCTTTCTATTTAATTTCACATGTGTCCGTTAAGACGATTTAGCAGATAAACTCTAAACAATGTCAAACAGACTTATCTGACAGCTATTTTATCTGTTAGATATATATCAGACACTTTAACGGTACGGTGAAATAGGCCCTTATTATTGTGAATTGCCTGGAAGATATCGCTAGGTAGCGATAAGGCCGCCAAGTTGTATACATAATTGTGTTTTTGTATTGTTCTTTATTTGAAGCAGTGATAGCCTAGTAGTTAGGACTGCGGTCTCCTATTCGGGGGGTCGCAGGTTCGATCCCGGGCACGCACTTCAGACTTTTCGGAGTTAAGTGCATTTAAGGAATTAAATATCACATGCTTTGAACGGTGAAGAAAAACATCGCGAGGAAACCTGCACGCCTGAGAGTTCACCATAATGTTCTCAAATGCGTGTGAAGTATACCAATTCGCATTGGGCCAGCGTGGTAGACTATGACCTATAACCCTTCTCCGAGAGGAGACCTGCGCTCAGTAGTGAGACGTTAATGAGTTGCGCATGATGATTATGTTCTTTATTTTATATAGTGTAAGTATCGTCCTTTTATAGTTATCGATTTATCAACTAGTAGTACTTTCTTCGATTAATTCTTCGATGTTTCAGTCTAAGTGTCGATTTTGCCAACGTCGAGTGAAGTTTACCCGAGGAATAAATTGGGCGTTCTGACAGTTTTTGTATTGAAAATCTGTTAAAATATCAAATTTATTCCACGATTAAACGCTACTCAACGTAACGAAATGGGCACTTAGTGGAAGTGCCTATTCATTTCGGTTCCAGGCAGTGGGCAGACATTTTTGTTACAAGCTTTTATTTATATCAATGTATATGTATGTATGTTCAGTTCAAATCTCGCAAGCTGAATTGGAAGCACTTCCTGGTTTCCGATTAAGCAGAAATTTTACACGTATATATAAATCGGGTGCAATATTAGTGACATGGAGCTGGTCTGATGAAGGAGTCGGAAGGTGGCTATGGGAACTCTGTAATAAAACTGCGTTATACCTAAACAAACATACTTAGAAACATCGTATTTTTTTAATTTGTTGATACAACTTACATTTCTCTTATTGGGCGAGCATTTCTAATGAGGAATCCCAGTGCTATTCCTGAATTTTGGAAACTTGACGAGGCTACTGCTGCGAAGATCTTCAGTCTCTCTTCCAAGACGAGATTATGCGGGCCACTATCAGAAATCGTTTCGTCGAGTAATCTGAAGACATAGATACATGTAGGTAGAAGTTTCCGTCTAATTATATTGTGCTAAATGGATCTATGGGCCTCATAAGAAGGCTCAGGATCACTCAGCAAGCGATGGAGAGAGTGCTCAGTATATCCCTGCGAGATTAAATCAGAAATGAGGAGATTCGTAGGAGAACCAAAGTAACCGACAAGGCTCAGCGTGGAAACTGAAGTGGAAATGGGCGCGGCACATAGTTCGAAGAACTGATGGTCTTTGGGGTCTCAAAGTGTTGGAATGGCGACCCCGCACCGGGAAACGCACTGATTTGGTTACAAAAAAAGCGTATTAAAAAATCAAGCTGATACAAACAAAAACAAACTACGCAAGATTTGCTCTGTCACCAGAGCAACTTCAAGAGTTTAATGAATACAAGCACGTAGCTTTGTGCCTTTTTCAAGCTACTTGACATTGGCGAAGTGCTAGTTTGGCACTAAAAAAAGCCAAAATCAAAGGAAAGAAGAAGAAATACGTAAAAAGCTTGAAAATGAAATTAATTTCCTTCATAATATAACACTGACAGCTGCAAAATTATATACCCAAAGAAGTATTAGAATGCATAATCATAAAATGTAATGTAGTAAATAATCATGGAAAAACTCAAACTTTCTTAGGCTAAAAGTACAAAGCGTTTTATGTCGTGGAGTTAGTTGAATGGACTCGTTGATGAGATTTTTATTACCATGGTAATAGGTTTTGCTCCGGACGACCCAAGCGAAATTACCCTGCCAACGAACATGCTCCTTTGTCTTTTTATCGCGTCAATGCCGTAAAGTAAATTACAAGTTTTTGCAAACTCCTAATAGCAGTCGCAAATATAGAAAGAAAGAAAATTCTGCTTCAAACGAACAATTTTATCGCATACGGATGTAACATAAATTATAATAATATTTGCCTTTGATTCCACCAAGAATGAGGTTTAGCATAATATGTCCTGCAGACAGCTGAGCACTAATTTTCAGCTATGACCTAGCCCATGTTTGTGACACTACCCCTAAATAGAACTTAACTATCGCACAAGATTACCAAATACAATATTGAATAGGTACCTACGATTATAATCATAAATAAGGTAATAATAATATAATTATTACCATTCCTCAAGGCAAAAAATTCTTAATAACTCCCAAGACAACTAGAGAGGCAGAAAAAAAAAATTTTTACTGACTATATTGTGACAGCCATCTTTATTACTATAATAATCAGGTGAGTTTTCATGTCTAACTAAAATTTTTTTTTCATAATTTCATTTCATTTCATCAGATTCATCATCAATACCTATCGCCGCATCATTGCAGTAAATATAGAGCCAATATTAAACAAAAGTAGGCACTTCAGCTTACGTGTTTATGAATCCTTCATCTTCCGAACAGGCGAAAGACTCCAAAATGACGAGACGCTCGTATCTAGACTGTACTTCATCCAAATGATTTTCAAGAGCTTCTCTCACTTCTCCTTCATCGTCTTCCCTCATCATGGTACAATATACTGCGGGCCTTATTTCTGGGGGAATATTGGGATTGCTGCAAAAATAAAAAGGTATATTTGAAAGTGTTTAATTAAGCAGTGTTGGTAGTCCATTTAACATTATACGTTGTACAATCTGGATAATTGTTATCATCAGGAGTAATTTATTCATAGCAGAGCAATTGTTAACTGCTATAAGTTTTCCTATTTAGCTTTTTTTTATCTTAAAACCACGACGCACTCTTAACACATTACCATGTAGTTAATGCGTATAAATATCACCATGTGCAAAGGATCTGTTACCATATATTGTACTTATCCGTGTTTAAAGTTTTTGTAATATCAAATACTTATCGAAGTAGATAATTTGCGTCCAGCCTGACAACTGAGTAAAATTAAACTTGTGGAATACTCACACTTCTCCTTCATCATTAGGGTGAAAGAATATATCAACTGCAGCAGCGATGCACGGGTCATACCCAACTTTGCACACATGTTCCATCACTAGACCTCTTGTTAGAGATATCATCGCAGGTTCTGCTGGTTCCGGTTCGAAACCAATTTCTTCTTCTACTGTCTCTATTATTCTACGAATCAATCTCTGTAAAATTATATTTTCATTATAAAAATTATGCGTAACAACTTTACTGCATAATAATTATTTAACAGAACAGCACGTTTCCAAAGATTTTTAGTTTATTTTTTTAAATCCTCAATGTTGCCGTAATGGTAATCGGTTATCGGATTATTATAATATTATTTTATACTTTTATCATCATCATCATCATTATCAACCTTTAGATGTCCACTGCTGGACATAGGTCTCCTGCATGGACCTCCACAGGCTTATTCAGTCTTGCGCCGCCTGAATCCAGCGGCTCCCTGCGACTCGTTTGATGTAGTTGGTCCACCTAGTGGGGGGTCTGCCAACACTGCGCTTACCGGTGCGGGGTCGCCACTCCAGCACCTTGGGACCCCAACGACCATCAGCTCTTCGAACTATGTGCCCCGCCCATTTCCACTTCAGTATCGTGACTCGCTGAGTTATGTCGGTGACTTTGGTTCTCCTGCGGATCTCTTCATTTCTGAGCTTACTTTTATGAGCGTTACAAAATTTATAATTGATGAAATTTATAAAATAAGTATGTATATACACTATTATGCAAATTCGCAAGCAAAAATCTGGGTCGATCATAATAGTTTAGGTTAGTTCAATCCCAGATTCTTAGCTCACTTATTGACGACCTTCCTGGCACAGTGGTGAACGCTGTGGTCCTATAACTGGAAGGTCTCAGGTTCGATCCCCGGCGGGGTCAATTTGGGAATTTATATTTTCCGGATTGTCTCTGGTGGGAGGCTTTGGCGGTGGCTAGTTACCACCCTAACATCAAAGACGTGCCGCCAAGCGATTTTGCATTCCGGGACGATGGCGTGTAGAAACATATTAGGGGTATGGGTTGAATTCAAAAAAAAATTCAAAATTATTTATTTCACGTAGGCCAACCTGTGGCTCTCATGAAAAGTCATGACTCTACCACCGGTTCGGAAAGCGGATTCTGCTGAGAAGAGCCGGCAAGAAACTCAGCAGCAGAATGTTCACTGCTATTCTACTTACAAGTTATCCCGCTATCATCTTAGACTGCGTCGTCACTTACCATCAGGTGAGATCGCAGTCCAAGGACTATCTTGTAATCGAATAAAAAAAACTTTAATTTTTACCAAGTAAATATTATCATCACGTCCATCGTCTTCATCTACAAACGGAAGTAGGCGTTTCCTGATGAATTCCATGTTCCTCACGAATGTTTTCCAAACTGCATATTCAGTTTCAAGCTCCATTGCTAAAGTCATTTCTAATGCTGTGTCGTAGGGCATTTTTCTGGCTCGGGCCAAGTTAAAGGCGTCATCGAGGAGCTGAAAGTATTTTTTTTTCAGTTTAATTTATTTATAACCGACTTCAAAAAAAGGAGGAGGTTATCAATTCATCGGAATCTTTTTTTTATGTATGTCCACCGATTACTCGAAGACGCCTGAATCGATTTGGAAAATTCTTTTTTTTTTAAAGGGTATATATACTATCCCTCATATAAATTTCATAGAAATCGGTCGGGCGGTTTTTAAATTATCAACAATAAATTATATATTTTGTATTGTGTGTGTAATGTAGTAAAGCGGGAGTTTGAAGACGGTTGTTTAAAAATATTTTTTAAGCTATTGAATAGCTTTTATCGCGGGCTTTGAACTAGGACAAACAGTTTGAGCGCAGCGACCGAATCAAGAAATTCCGTAACGAAAAAAACCTAACACCGTCGTTCAGTAAGCGTTCAACATTTTAGAGGTTCTCAAGTAGCTCTATTTGGCGCAGTGGGCGAGCGACCGCTTTCTTTGTATGATGTCGCAGGTTTGAATCTCACTCGCGAAGTAGTGACAGTTCGCTTTTCTTGGTGTTTGTTTTTTAATTTTTTTTGCATAATTTTTACTATGCAAAAAATATATTGCATAATTAATATAATTGCATAAGTTGATAAAAAATGCTATGCAATAACTTTACCGCGGCAGTCCCCGAGTGCCACTTAATTTTTTATTTTTTTATAAGTATTAATTTTATTATTTTTTTGTAAGTATTAAGGGATCCCGTATTTAGATTAAATTTTTAAGCTTTACTTACAGTAGCACGATTAAGGTGATGAATATCATCTCTCGTCTCGGGATCTGATAGGACTTCAGTCAGTCTACCCCAGGTATCTTCGTAATTCACGCGATAATAATCTGAATAAAAATAAAAGTTAAATCATATAATGCAGTTTACTTAGGGCACAGATCTACTTGCAGTTCCTGAGGATGTGGGGTTCCAAGACGCTAGAATGGCAACCCGCAGAGAAAAACATTATATTATAATGTTACTAGAACCTTCTTTAGGAATACGGACGACATGCAACGTTGTGACGATTATACGAGGAGGAAATGTAGAATTGAGTAAATAAAGTCGCCACTCCATGCAATATGAATGGACGCGCGAGAAATGTTTTCTGTAGTGAATGCAGTCAGTCAACGACTCCGGCACAGAATATAATTATAATAGTGACGCCGGCCTCTAAGTGGCAATACCCGACGCACGTACGCGGCCCCCGCGTGGTATGCGTTAGCGAGTGAGCCGACGAGGAAGACCCTACGAGCCCAACAGTCCATCGCACTACGGAGGATAGTGGACGCCCCTCGATACGTGAGAAACTCCACCATTAGGAGGGACTTACGTATCGAGGATATCGACGAATTTATCATCAACCTAGCGAAGAAGCTCTTCGAGCGGGCTGACAGTTCGTCGCATGATCACCTTCGGCAGATCGCCCCGTGGCACGCCCGCCCTCCAGACCGGAAAGCGTTCCCTCGGGATCTCCTCCCGAGCAGAGACGCCGACCCTGAGGACGACTGAAGCAGAGGATAGATTCAAACTGATCCCGTAAGGGACCACTCCAAGGACCGCACCGTATTAACGGCGCGCGGAAGATCTCATCCGCAGGGGGCATACCCGCCCCGAACGGATTTCCCCACTTCCCATGGGGGAAGTGTGCGAAGACCACAAGAGTCTAAGTGGCAGTCGTGTGTTGACCATCGTGCAAGCACTATAATTCCGATCGATAGAACAAGTTTTATTTAAACACCACATTTTCTGTAAACTTTTTTAGGTCTTCCCGCTCAAATTATGTATCACAACGTTGGAATATACAGCATAGTTATCTAATACGTTATTGTTTAGAGCAGGTATTTCCAAACTATTTTGGGCAAGAGACCCCTTTTCCAAAATGAACTGATACCTCAGACCCCCATAGCCAAATTACTTTAAAAATCATATCTTAATTTTTTTCCTATAGATACAAAATACTTACCAATTTAAAAACTTTGCGGTTCGTAGGGTGAGTAAACTTTTTCTCATAAAAATGAAATAAATATACTTACATAAAATTCAGTGATTATCAAGTGTAATTAATAACTATTTATACAAATTACGTAAAAAGTACAACAATGATACTTCCTACTAAAATATTAATCATTCTTATAACAAGTTGGTACACGTAACACATCTTATACAGTATCTTGAAAGTTTCAAATAAGAACTTGTGTTAATTAATAGGGGTCGATTTTTAGACCTCGTCGACGTCCAAAATTAGTTTTCGTTTATGTCGACCCCTTGGAAACCGGTTTCGTCCACTTTGGGAATCCCCGGTTTAGAGTTTCACAACTTTTAGTGTTTAATTGAAATTGCATATAAAGGAGACATCTTTAGTAGAGATGAAACGGATAGTGGTTTGGCCGGATACCGAATAACGGATATTCGGCAAGCTACGAGGCCGGAGCGCCGGATATCCGGCTGCCGAATATTCGGCTCTTTACATATTATTAGAAATGCGGAAAATTTGGTATTCATTCACCGCAATTTGCCACTTGTTAATTTTAAGTACTAAATTTTTATAACACAATATGTTTTTATGTGCGATTATAAAAATAAACAGTGTCAATAACTTATTATTTTGTATAATTTACCCAAAGTATAGTAATAATATTTTTTAAATTTTACTATACGGTATCCGGCCGAATAGTGAAAACAAGGCCGGATAGGCCGGATACCGGATAGTTATCGGATATCCGTTTCATCTCTAATCTTTATTAGTATTTTTTCTGAATTACCTTGACCCTGAAGATTGAATATGAACCAATCATCGTCATCCAAAGCCAATTCTAGATACATACTCGCCGTCAACATTTCTGATGGGAATAAGTTATCGAAGTCGAGGTTCTTGCTTGTCGTGAATGTTAATGGAATATTATATTCAAATTGCTGCCTTTGTGAGAAACCAAAGCGTTCCTGAAAATAAACAATTTTATATTTCGTTCTTGTAGGCACCACACAAATGTCAGAATAGAAAAGAAAAGAATAGAAATGTTTTTTATTCAAATAAACTTTTACAAGTAGGTACTTTTGAATCGTCAATGAGTCTACCACTGGTTCGGAATGCCGTTCCTGCCGAGAAGAACCAGCAAGAAACTCGGCAGTTGCTCTTTTCAAAATACTTTTACATAGATATTATGCTATGTATGCAGAGTTTCCACAATGAGGAGAAGTTCCACAAAAGCATACGTAATTATATCTAATTATAATTCAACACATGTTAAGACGGGCAGACAGAAAGTAGCCCCATTGCCGCATGTGGCACCCGTTAACGAGCACGACCCAGCCATTGCTTCGCTCAACCATATTTGAGGGAACGTAACAACCCGCATCACACGACACCACCGCAGAAATGTTAAAGAGAGTGTGACATACTTAGGCTACCCATCTTAAGGCATCGAATTGAAACTAATATTCAAATCAAATACTCATTTTAAGATATGACTTGTACACAAATAAAGTGGAAACTCTGAATAGAATAGTTAGCTCAGAATAGTTAGCAGTTAATACAAACATAAGTTAAGGGTTATTCCAATTGAATGCTAATAGCCAAATATAAAAGAGCCCTTCTCTGAGTAGGATTACTATTCAACAACTAACTTTTGCCCGAGGTTTCGTTCGTGTGGAGTTTGATTTTTCCCTCTGTTCCCTGAACCCTCTGTTCTGGCACAAAAGTTAGCCTATGTCATTCTCCAAGTCCTCAACCTATACATTTAAAAAATCATGATGATCGCTGTTCCGTTGTTGCGCAATTGAAGGGCAAACCAAGAAACCATCATACAAACACACTTTTGCATTTATAATATTAGTGACAAAATTGATTTCAACTCTGACATTAGGATGTATCCCGAGACTTCGATAGTTTTCTTCAAGCTACGTGTTCCTAAGGAAAGAAAAAAATTGCCGTTGGGGCATGACACAAAATCACTATTGAAATAAAGACGGTATTTCAAAAGGTATGTAGATGTGGGAAAAGCCTAATTAGCCGCTAAGGTGTGGAGCGCCCTTCCGGCATCCGTGTTCCGTGCTTCGTATAATTTCAGTAACTCCAAGGGAAGAGTGAATAGGCATCTTCTAGGAACGCACGCTCCCACCTAAACTTCATCAGTGTTTTCCATCGTTGATTATCGTCAAACGCAAGCCTATGTCGCGATAAAAACAATTCAAACCTCCAAAATGAGTCGCATATCCAGTTACCGATTTGTGTCAACGTTCCTTAACACCATACCTGTTGGATCTGTACGCCTGTTCGTCGACGAATAATGGTGATGAGAGGGTAGCCATTGTTGTCCACCCATGGACGAAGCCATTCATCCACAGCCCAAACCAGACCACTTCCTGCGTCGGTGATGTATCCATCGGTCATGCTGTCGTACAAGTTCCGAGTAGTAACCAATCCATTACGTCTACTGGAAATACATCATCATCATTACTGCCATCAGGAACCCATCAATGGCTCACCACTAAGTGCAGGTCTCCTTTCAGAGAAGGGTTATAAGCCTTAGTCCACCACGCTGGCCCAATGCAAATTGGCACACTTCACATACCTTTGAGAACATTATTGAGAATTCTCAAGTATATGTAGGTCACTTCACGATGTTTTTCTTCACCAATAAAGCAAGTGGATATTTAATTGCTTAAATGCACACTCCGAAATGGAAAATAAAAAAAGTTTAAAAATAATGCAGTTTTGAGTTACTCGAAAGAGCAACTCGTAACTTTTGAGTTTCAAATCGAAAGTCATCTGTAGTTTTTTATAAGAAGAATGCGAACTACGTATATTCCTAGCTTCTTTATGGGTTGAAGATGCATGGTCATGTTTGATATACTCATCTTTATTATCATGCCAATGACTGTTCAGTGGCCATTCTTGCATTAGATCTTTGGCCAGCAGTGAATTGAAAATTCACAACGACAACGGTGACTAAATATAAGAGCATTTTTAGGGTTCCGTAGTGAACAAGGAACCCTTATAGTTTCGCCATGTCCGTCCGTCGGTCCGTCCGTCCGCGACTTAACTCGGAGACTATTGGTACTAGAAATATGTAATTTGACAACGCTATTTAATATTTATCACGCCAACAACGGGGTGAAATAAAATGGTGAAAAATAATTTTTTTATGGTACCTCCCCTACATGTAAAGTGGGAATGAAATTTTTTTTTCTTGTCTATCCCATAGTGTGGGGTGTCGTTGAATAGGCCTTTCAAAAATATTGTGGGTATGGGAACACCATTATTCGTTTCAGGGGTCCGTTAGTGAAATATGATATTTTAAAGTGCTAATTTATATTAGAGTCAAATGTCAGCTAGCTACTTCAGCCAGCTAAATGGTTGTTTGTAGGATACGTGAAAAAATCCACAGCTGTAGTATATAAAGAATTTTATAGGAAAACTAACACGGGGAGTTATATCTGTTTTTTAGAAGTGAACCGCGAAAAACCATGGAACTCAAAATATATTCAATATTCATAAATAAAAAAGCACTATCCTAGGTCAACAATAATAATTATGACTTGCAAATACGGAACCCTACCATGCGCATGGCCCGACATGCACTTGGCCGGTTTTAAAATTATCTTATCGATATCTGACTACGACAAAGTCAAAAGAAAATGTTAAGATTGTAGCAGTATATGTATGAAAGAAAGAAAGAAAGAAAGGATTTATTTGCATAATTGTAAATACATAGTGCGAACACTTTACAATCAGCCAATTATGGCACGCAAAATTAGGATTCTAATACAAATTAGAGTCTATATTATTAAAGAATATATATATATATTATATTTTTACTTCTACACTCTAAAACTTTGTTATATTAAGTACTAGCTGATGCCCGCGACTTCGTCCGCGTGAATTTTTTTTTGTTTTTTTTTTTGTATTAAAACCTTCCGTGGAACTTTAGGAACATACAAAAAAATAAATTAACCGAATTGGTCCATCCATTCTTGAGTTATGCGCTTACCAACATTCATTTTTATTTATATAGATTATTATCATATTATGTAAATGTGAATTTTATTATTAAACATAAATAAGTATAATAATATTTTATCGTGCAGTTTTTAAATTAAAGAAATCTTTTAAAGTGTAGAAATTATGTGCAATAAGCCATTTATACAGTTTATTTTTAAATAACTTCATTGGCAACACCTTTAAACTCTTAGGCAACTTATGTGTGTGTGTGTACTCTTATAGGGTAGGCTGGTCTAAGAGCACGCATCCGATAAGAGTACGCAATGCCAACACTCGTGACGCTGTTAACGATACGCGGCTAACTTCAGAGTTATTTTCAAGTGCAAGCTATTGGCAAGTGCTGTGCGAAAAAATAACAAAATACATGCAAAAACACAAAAATTACTTAAGTTTAAACATTTTTACCTATTTTCTTAAATAATTTTTGCGTTTTGGGATTATGTTTGTGAAAAAACTACAAAATTTTAAACAAAAACGATAATACGGCTTGATCGGCAAGGAATTCCCCTAGAGGTCACAGCGACAATGATTCCGGTCGATGCTAATAGATGACGTTACACTTCGCTCGATTATAAAATCGTTAATGTGTGAAAGAATACGTACTTGTGTATGTTACAAGAGTACGCGCGTACTCTTACACACATTATTTTATTTTTATTTTTTTCACATGTATTTTAATATTTATTTGTATGTTTAAATCCGCTTTCCGGTATAGCTCAACTACCACGAGCTGAAGTAATCTCAAGATCGAACCGCAAAAGAGCAAAGTTAGACATTTTGAGTTGACCTCGGTTCTAGTTGGCTCTCGAAGAGGATTCGGCCTCAAAATAAGCACCAGTGAAAAAAAGACTGCGAAATGTATTACTAAAGGAGATATAAAACTAAAACTTCCAAAGAATAAACCCAAAAAGAAAATGTGGGGATGTCCCTCATGACGTGGTACCTCCAAATGAAGACTGAATAGGATGTTCCAAATGATGAGGTGGCATGAAGCCTGTATGATCTATGAAGCTGAAAATATGTATTATTGTGAAATCTGCAAGTAGCATGGACACGAATGAGAATGAGTTAAGAAATATGAGATAATTTTTCCTGCGTACTCTTATCAACTTACATGCGCACTCCTATCCAATAGCTCGTGTAAGAGTAAGTATTTACCACTTTTGTTATTTTTTTTATTTTTCTAATATATGGCACATTACTGTTACATTTCATGTTACTTTATGAAAGCTGTATAAATTGAGTACCAAATAAAAATTAAGCTGATGATCTACAGTTAGTGAATTTTATTTCAAAACAGTTTGAACCTTAAGTGCGTGCTCCTAGACCAGCCTACCCTATGTGTGTTTATATTTACGTATTTTCCACTATAGTGCCTACCTAAAATAATTATTACATACCGGCTCCTCATTAGTCCTTGAGCACCTGATTGGACCAAATCTCTTTCTTCACTAAGCACTAATCTGGCCATACGCAGTATCGCGGGTGCTTTTGTTTTCAATAACCCTTGAGTGTGCAGCCTTATATCGTTGTCATTATATATGGGGTCATTTAATCTGGAACAAATAAAGATTAATCTTCATTTATTACAAATACAAATTAGATTTATCTATCTTTAACAAAGATTATGTCGACCTTCAGCCCATTTTATCTGGGCACGGCTCTCTTCTCAGAATAAGAACAGTTTCTACTGCAGTCATTCAATGAATATTCAAAGGGTATAATATATATACATATTAATATAATAGTCCACCGCGAGTGCCAAATGCGGAATGGCAAACTTCACACAACTTTGAGAACATCATGGAGAAGACATTCAGGTTTCCTTCACGATATCATTCCTTCATCTTCTTTATCAACCGATACGTTCACTGCTGGACATAGTTCTCTTGCATGGACTTCCGCAGGTCTCGGTCTTGCGCCGCCTGAATCCAGCGGCTCCCTGCGACTCGTTTGATGTCGTCGGTCCACCTAGTGGGGGGTCTGCCAACACTACGCTTCCCGGTGCGGGGTCGCCACTTCAGCACCTTGGGACCCCAACGACCATCAACTCTTGGAACTAAATATTGTGTCCCGCCCACTTCCAATTAAGTTTCGTGATTCTACACTAATATTGTATTTATGAGTAATTAACACTTATAAGATCATCTAAGCTTATATTATGTTCGTCATTATCATGAGCAACCCATTAACGTCTACTGAGCGCAGCTGATCTCCTCTTAGATAAGGGTTATAGGTTACCACGCTGGTTCAATGTGAATTGGTAGACTTCACACACCTTTGAAAACATTATGGAGGACTCTGGTGTGCCGGTTTCCTCACAATGTTTTTCTTCACCATTGAAGCAAGTGATATTATTTAATTGCTTAAACGAACATAACTCCAAAAATTCAGAGGAGATCCCGATCCCATGAGGCCCGAGATTGAACCAGCGACCCCCGAAAGGAAAACGCAGGCCTAACCACTAGGCTATCATTGCTAGCCTAGCTTTAAGTTGGTTTTTAGTATTCGAGAGATCAGAGAAGAGACATGAACATGAATGACTTATGACGAGTATAAATACCTTAATGGTTGAGCGCTACCATACGCGTCATACAGGAGACTCTCCTGAATGATATCTGTTGTAAATATCGCGTTCATGTCTATGAGGGAGTTGTCCTCTTGGCCTTCCCGAGGAGTTTGGAACTGCAACCAAATAAAAAGTTGTGAGTAGTCATACATAAAAAATAAAAAGTTATGCGTAGTCATACACAAAAAATAAAAAGTTATGCGTAGTCATACACAAAAAATAAAAATTTATGCGTAGTCATACACAAAAAATAAAAAGTTACGCGTAGTCATACAAAAAAAAATTAAAAGTTACGCGTAGTCATACACAAAAAATAAAAAGTTATGCGTAGTCATACATAAAAAACAAGAGTAAATTAAAAAAAAATATTTTTAAAATAGGTACAAGCTTTAAGTGTACTACCAAATCACCACACACCCTGGATATCATAATATAGGACTTGACAAGATCAATTAAACGAGCCCAAACTCGATGGGGTTACGTCATTTTATAACAGAGTTTCCCTAAGCACCTTTCATATCCATCATCAGACCCTGGATATCATCTAGGACCCGAGTACTTATCAAAACGAATAAAACGCGCCCAAACTTGATGGGGTTACGTCGTTTTATTACAAAGTTGCCAAAACTACCTTCCAGCTTCATCATCAGACCCTGGATATAATCTAGGACCAGAGTACTTGTCAAGACAAATCAAACGAGCCCAAACTAGATGGGGTTACGTCGTTTTATTGCAGAGTTCTGATAGCCATCTTCCAGCTCCATCATCAGATCAGCTCCATGTTACAATAATATTGCATTGTCATCTGATTTAGACATATATGCATAGCTCAACCGGAAGTTGGAAAGTGGTTCTAATTCATCTTGCAAGATTGGAGCTAAGCAAAGCTTGTAAAAAAGATCTATAGGTACGTGATGACTTGAGAATCTCCTCCTGGCGTCAGTTACACAAGAGTTTCTCGAATGCGAGCGGCATGAAATCGTTTGCGATCATCCTATGCGACTACTTTTCATACCTCCCGCTCATTATCACCCGCGATTACACATTACACTAAATCATTGTACAGACAAAATCTCGCCTATCAGTAAAGCAATGCTCGAGTGCAAGTGTTGAAATTTCGCTCGCATTCGAGCAACTCTCCTTTTGTTACTGTTACTGTTATTTTCGTCCGTTGATATCATAATAGCAGTACCTACTCGTACCTACCTATGTTTCACGAATGTCTTGATAATATTATAGTGAACATTCGCAATCGTGTGCCGATATTTACCCGATTAGGCAAAGCCAACATGAAGGTTTATGACTTTAGGAATCTATATAAGGTCTATGTTTATATCTGTCCACCGTAGCGAATAAATTACTGGTATTCATTGTAACATGAATTAATTTTTATTTTTGAACTATTTTTAGTTTTGGTGCTGATGAAATCTTAAGTTATTTCTTTACACAAATTCTTTTATCTAGGAATGCAAGGAGGTGCGGGTAAAACCATATTATCTTAAAAGTGACACTCTGCGACGTAAGATAAAAAGTATCGGACAGGTGAACAGTTGATTGATAAGCATGATGGTGGATAGTGGGTGTCCTATACAGATCTGGGCCTATACTACGATCGCTTAAAGCTGTATTATTTCTAAATTGTTTCTTGTTTTTTGTAGTTTGTTGTAAAAAGTTCAAACTTAAGGTAATCAACCTTAAGGTAATTTGAATAATACCTATCTTGGTTGTAAAAGGTTGAAATTTTATGACATCTCAAGACAAAATTGAAATAATAAGCTTTAGAATAATAGCTTTAAGCGTTGATAGTATAGGCCCTGATCTAAATTCAGGGAGATTTTTGCCGTAATATGCCTGAAATGTATCAACGCACTATAGACATACATAATATAATTAAAGTTTCTCTAGCGATAGCGCAGCCATGAAATTTCATGGGCCTGTTAGTCTTTTATACATATCCATAATTCATCATCATCATCATCATTATCAACCCATCGTCGGCTCACTACTGAGTGAGGTCTCCTCTCAGAGAAGAGTTATAGGCCATACTCTACCACACTGGCCCAATGGCGGATTTCACACACCTTTGAGAACATTATGGAGAACTGTCAGGTGTGCAGGTTTCCTCACGATGTTTTCCTTCACCGTTGAAGCATGTGATATTTTAATTTCTTAAACGCACTTAACTTCGAAAAGTCAGAGGTCCCGTTGTCGAAGCTGCGACCCCCCGACTAGGAGACCACAATCGTAACCACTAGGCTATCACTGCTTATATCCATAATTATAAAATATTATTCTTCTATACGTGTGTATGAATTGAACTACTGATCCGCAACACCGATTTTGGTGAATTTGTTTGTGTTTGAGTGGGCTCCTGGATGGTTTAGGTTTACAATCCGACCTGGTCGGTACTCAGTGGCGCTGTGATAATGTTCGGGCTAACTTCGGGCAGGACAACATTTGTCAGATCCATTAGTATTTAGATAAGAAACTATATTCGTTTTTATCCGCACAGCCTTGATAACCTCTTAAACACTTAAATATTCCTAAATACTACTACACTACGAAACTGGAACCAACTTCCTGCGACGGTGTGTCACTTAACTACAACATGGGGTTATTCAAGGGGTGGACCAAAAAATTTCTGAAAAGCTGGCAACGCATTGACTGGTCCTGTGGTGCTAATCATTCAACATCAGGCTACCCGCCTGCTCGTTTGATCGCTATACGCATATAAAAACTAGTAGGGCGCGTGGTTGCGCGGCCCACTAATGTGGACCGTGGTTTTGCTGTTCATTAATTAATAGAGTTTCAGGTCTTGATCATATTTTTACCTAAACACCACTCTTTCATCTTTTATACTCTCCAATATTGACACCTATGAAATTTGTATAGCCGCCATCTTAAATCCGCCATCTTGTATTTTTTTCTGTTCATCAAGTAGACCTTTAGGTCCTGATCATCTTTTGCTAAAGAAGCACTTTAGCATATTTTATACTCTCCGAGATAGACACCGACTTAATTTGTATGGCCGCCATCTTGAATCCGCCATTTTGAAGTTTTTTTCAGCTTACTGACAATTGGACGAGGTTTCGAGTAACATTTGTTCAAGCACCTCCCCCCGTATATTCAATACCCTGGCCGTCCTCCTCACCCCTCTCCGAAATCCTAAATCATCAGCTCTCTCCATAAGTTTCCTCCGAATTAATTTTTGTCCTCTATACGAAACCATGAGTGAAAAACAAAATTTCATACAAAATTTTACAGAAGAGGTGATCAATGAGTGAATCAGCACAAGCAGCTGTATTAAAAAGATCTTGAGGACAGATCCAGAGGTGTAGGCGTGAATTGTGCATTACTCACATCCTTCGCAATTTCGTATGCAGCATAGCCGGCCAGGCCCGCTATCACCCACTGGTCCCTCCAGTTCTCGGGGAAGATGGCCCCGCCGAACCACTGCCGCGCCATCCCTTCAGCAATCGCCACCAGCGCGCTCTTCCTCTGCTTCACCGCATTGTTGCTCTCCATGAGAATGTAAGGTTCCCTAAAATTGTACTAACATTTTATACCTTTGAAGGAAAAAGCTATAGAAGAGCCCGCCTCAACAAAAACATTCACGGTTCTACCAACAATTTAAAGACTGCTAACGTTTAGCAAGCCCTAGAGCCCCGCAGAGACCAAGTCCAGTCCGCAATTGAATGTCCTACTTCCTACTAATATTAAAACTGCGAAAGTTGGTGAGGATGGATGTATGGATGGAAGGATTACTATTTAATTGGATTGTTACTCTTTAACCGAACCGATTTGGCGGAAATTTGGAATGGAGATAGCTCAAATTAAGGATTAAAACATACAGACTTCCCGTGGGAATTAAAAAACTTTAATCCGCACATCATCTAGTAGCAAATTAATGTCTATTGGTTAGCAAACAAGTGTAAATAAAAAATTTTATTTTTAAAAAAACGAGCTTTTAGTAGCTGGCTGCAGAGTACTTGTCAAAACGAATAAAACGAAACTCGATGGGGTTACGTTGCTTCATTACAGAATTCCCATAGCTACCTTCCGGCTCCATCATCAGATCAAATCCATGTCACAATAATATTGCATTTTCAACCGATTTATAAGCATGCAAAATTTCAGCTTGATCGGAAGCCGTGAAGTGGTTCTAATTCAGTTTGCAAGAGTTGACCTAAACAAAAAGAGTAAATATAAGTATGGATTATTCCACATCATAGTTCAAAAAGCGAATGGTCGTTGGGGTCCCAAGGTGCTGGACTGGTGACCCTGCACCAGGAAGTGCAGTATTGGCAGACACTCACTCTAAGTGGACCAACGACATCAAACTAGTCGCTGGGAGCCACTGGTTACACGCGGCGCAAGACCGAGCCCTATGAAAGCCCATGTAAGTGAACTTTGTTCAGCTGTGGACGGCTATCGGTTGATAAAGAAGATGATTATCCATGTCGATAAGTACTCACCAGATACACAAAGTAGAGAGACCGTACCAGTCCCTGGATACATCCGGTACGGCCACCACATGCAAGCCGCCATCTTGGCCCGCAGCTATAGTGCTATGTTCAAAATCGGTCCATTCGTTCAGGGCGTTGTAATAATGGTTAATGGCCAGAGAAGCCATAGCCTGCTGGTTGACAGTTCCGTCACGTGCGTAGACAATGACGCGGTTTGGGACGGGTTGGCTGAGTATGTTCATGCTGTGGGCAACCATGGCCCAGCGGTGGACTGAGCCTTCCAGCGATTCAAATGTTGTCCTACAAGAAAAAAAAATTGTGAGCCGATGCGGGATGCCTGGCAGATATGAAGCATCAAAATTATTTTGTACAGACATACATACTACTACATATATATAACAGTCAGTCTGACCCACCGGTATAGAATAGCGTGGTTGTTTCAGGTTAACACAGACCCCAGTAGCAACTTCCGTTGGGCTTTGTAGCCGACGGTAGCCAACGGTTGGAAGATGGTAGTGGAGCTGACCAAGTCCCTTCGTAAGGCCAACCACATCCTGCTTTTCTACGGTTGGCACCACGATTTTTAGGGATAACAATTCTTACTGTTGGCCAACCAAATTAGGGACAAAGGCCCAAATAACAGCCAACGCAAATTGCTTCTAGGGAACTCTGATTGGCTGACTGAGGTGATCCCTCAGCGGGCGATGGAGAGAGCTATGCTCGGAGTATCCCTGCGAGATCAAATAAGGAATAAGGAGATACTTATGAGAACCAAAGCTACCGATATAGCCCAGTGAGTCGCGAAGCTAAATTACTAATTAGTGGTAATGAGCGGGTAACATATTTCAAAGAACTGATGGTCGCTGGGGTCCCAAGGTACTGGAATGGCAACCACGCATCGGAAGCATAGTGTTGTAGACCCTCACTAGGTGGACCGACGACATCAAGACGAGTCGTAGGCAGCCGCTATTTCACAAAAAAGAAAGATACTTACGTACTGTCTTCAACCAATCTAGTATTTGACAGAACTCTATCGAAACCCATGTCATTGAAGGTAAGAGATAGAATAGATGTTAAATTCGGCTCGTCCATACAAGGAAACACTCGCCTTGCGTTGGTTGGATGCAGGTTCATTGCGATGTATTCACTGAAATAATTTATGGTATTACATACATATACATTAGGTACTGTTCATATTTTAACGCTGTTTTGTTTGGTGAGGGCTGTAAAGTCTATAATTATCGGGTTTGAATCCCATCAGCAGGGCCTATTTCAGTAGGGCAGGTCACTACGTTAGTCTGGTGGGAGGATTTGGTCGTCGCTAGTGACCACCCTACCGTCAAAATTGATGCCGCTAAGCAATTGAGCGTTCCGGCACGATGATGTGGAGAAATCGATTAGGAGCTTCAAGTTAACCAGCTACTTAGACTGCATCGTCAATTAACATCACGTGAAATCACAGTGATTGCATACAAAAATTAAGTAGCTCCAGGACACATTAGCCCAATGCTTTCAACAAGCCAGTCAATGTGAATTGTATGAAAACTCGATCAATGTCAGCCAGTCAAAATGTACGTTATTTTGATCTGAACATTTTAGCCAAGTGCTTTGGTAAAGCGCTTATACTCATTACTACGGTTTTTAAGTGTATTCGCCATTTAAAACATGACCAACACTCTCCTTTTCTCACCAAATCAAACATAAAACTTGTATCGGAAGTAGGCTCGACAAAAGTAAAATTGGGTTTGAACCTTCATCTTTTCGGGTTTCAGTCCGGCCCCTTACGTTGTCTTAAAATATAAGAATAGTTATTTGTGTTATATGGGGCCAAAGAATTTTTTTGTTCCCCGAGGGCGTAAGTGGAATTCAGAGCGAAGTGAAGGATTCTTTAGTAGAATCCCGAATCATGATTACCTATGAGAAAAAGCTAGGAGTATCAACCTACTATGTATAGACATTACTTATACGTATATTGAAAGTTTAAATAAAACACAAATAAATTATTATGAAATAATTAAACATTAATATTTATGTTGGATACAGGCATATTATGTCCGATCGACAAATTGATCACGTGACATATAGAAGACAACTGCTTCTCAAACATTTTTGAATTTCAAACGGAATGAGGGATAGACAGGTTTCTGCAACGAACGCAGTAGTAATACACATACTAAAGCACGAACGTGGACCAATCAGAAGAGAGAAATGAAAACTCATATGGGCTAAAAATTACATTTTACTCCGGCTATCCTCTGAAGCCAATATTCGTTTTTCGAATAGGTAGGTATGATGAAATGGTTATTTTCATGTTAAAAAAAATCGCCAGAGTTTAATTCTGTTGAAACTGTACCTATTCCAAATTATAGTGGATTTTTAGCAATATTTAAGTAGGTATGTTAATTAATTAATTATTCTTCTATTTTGCGGAAGATTCGTCATAATGATCTTACAAACAAATAATACTAGGCAAGCCTACCTGCTTTATTACAAACCGACAGTATTTAGGTACTAGGCTTATTTTACGAAATAGCTCATAAAACACAGAGTTATTTATTTAGTAAAAATTATTATTTACTAGATGATGTTTGCGACTTCGTCCACGTAGATTAAGGTTTTAATTCCCGTGGGAACTCTGTAATTTTCCGGGATAAAAAGTAGCCTATTTGTTTCATTCCAAACAGCCACAACGTTAATGCCACAACGCGTGAAAGAGTAACAAGCTATCGATCCATCTATCCATGCATCCATCCATCCACACACATCCTTCTCCACTTATTTGGAGGAGAGATGAGAATTATTAGTCAAGTTCAGAAATTTTTAAATAAAACCTCTTACTTATCATCCCATTTCCCTAAAAAGATGCCGGTACCATCATCTCTCAGTGATACAGTATATTCAATAACAACAATATAGGTAGCCGCTTGTCCTTGTCTCGGCCTGATTTCTAGAACATCATCATTGACGTTACTGAATTCTGCGTCTTGAACATTATCTATAGTCACTATACCAACACGAACCGGTCCTATATCGAGCCCCTTAACATGGAACTTTATCAAATTCCCCATCGTTTGATCAGTCAAGCTCACTTCTATGATCGCTTTTCCCCTCATAACATCGCCATCTCTTGTAAGTTCTATGGCGTAACTGTACACAGATTGACCGGGTCTCACATTATTAAGTGTTGTTATTTCATTTCTGTTAATATTTCGATTAGTTGTATTTTGTTCGCCTTTTATTTCTTGCACTTTCGGTTCGCTTGTACTAAAAATTACCGCATCTTGTAGACTATCCTTATTTGAGGTAGTGTAGACTGTATCCGTAATTGCTATTTGAGACGTAGATTCACGAACTAAAGGAAGTGATCTTGTGGAAACCGAAACTATTAAACAGTAAAGTATGAAGCACTTAATCCTAGTCCGGGCCATTTTCCTTCAGGCCGGTAAATTCACTCAACAAAACGATACATAAGTTCACCACACTGCGATGTCTACACCCAAATGGGTCGAATCAGATATCGAAAGTTGAGCAAATGTCGATAAATTCATTTCAAGTTTAGATGAGATAAAAGATATGATCCCAGCATTAGGTACAGTATGCCTAGTATTATTTAAATTTTATTTATGAAATAATAAGGGATTACTTGAAGAAAGATGTGCAAACACATACGTGAGAAACGTTTTTTTTTTAGTTGTAAAACCGTTTTAATTAAAAAAAAGTTCCGCCTATTGGACGACTGGTCAGTCACAAGCGGATTCCAATAAATATCTCTAACTTGATGACTATTTCCATCTTCAGGCGAATGATCTCACTCACTCCTAAGATGAGTTTCCACGGCGCGGTTCGCAAGCGCGCCGTGTAAATTGCTACTTCATTTTCCATACAAATCTGCATTCTACGGAGGCCGCGGGCCCGCAACCGCTGCGGGCGCGGGCACGAACCGCGCCGTGGAAACTCAGTCTAAGAGGGAATCAATTAAGTATCTTAAAATGTATTATTATCAGCATATTTTTAATCATTATTAGAGTTAGTTTTTTTTTATCATATCTTACATAAAAAAACTTTAGAAACTTCTTTTGCATGACACATTGCTCTTTTGATTGACCTTATCTCAGGTTTTATCTATAGAGTTATTTTATATTTTCAGAGATATATGTTAAAAAAAATTGAAACCATAACGAAACCAAATTTTCTAACCCAAACTTTTGACTAAACATTTGTCTTTTTTGAAAGATATTTATAAATATATTGCATTAAGACTTGAATAAGCTAAAGATATTGCATTAAGACTTGAATAGGAAAGTTTATTTGTCTGTTTATCTTGATAAAATTTGATACAGCTCACATCACCGAGACGTTTATAGGATAGGATACATTTATCATGTGAAAACAAAACTCCAATAGGATGATTTAAAAAAACCCTCTCTAGGTTGACAAAGTTGCAACCTTTCACTTGTACCTAAAACGAGAAACTTCAACAAAAGATGTTTTTTAGGGTTCCGTACCCAAAGGGTGCCAACGGGACCCTATTACTAAGCCTACGCTGTCCGTCCGTCCGTCCGTCCGTCCGTCTGTCAGCGGGCTGTATCTCGTAAACCGTAATAGATAGACAGTTGAAATTTTAATATATTGTGTATTTCTACTGCCGCTATAACAACAAATAATAAAAATTAAATTAAATTAAAAAATAAAGGGGGCTCCCATACATGAAAAAGGAGTCGAAATAAAATTTTATTTTTTTACCCTGGCATGTGGGGATGCTTTGTTTAGAGCTCATTAAGTGAAGTTCAAATATATTTTTTATTATTTTTTAACTACAAAAATGAAAAAATGGGGGGCCGTCAAAGTTGTCGGTTTTAGACCAATTTTGATAGCCCGGGTTGTTGTTACTCAAAAACTAAACTAGTTAGGAATTTAAAATTTTGGTATATTATGTATTATATAGTGTATTTAAACAACAAATACCGAAAACACCGATTTATAATACGGTTTGTAAGTTGTGACCAAAACAAACGAGCATTTTTCCCTATATGCTAATTTAGGACTTTCTAAGAACTAAGACATCCAAATATGTATCTAGTTTTAAAAAAATGATTTGGTCACATGTGCGGAACCCTAAAAAAGTGAGGCCCGACTCGCACTTGGCCGATTTATTTATAATAATAATAATAATATTTTTTATTAAAGGCAAAAAACCCAGTATAAATAAGAATAATAAAGAACAATAAAATAAGAATAAAATAAATGTAAAAACCTAAGACTATGTGGGAAGGTTAAATAAAAACCTTATGTATATAAAAACCTTGATATGATATGTAAACCGATGGCCTCCAGCCGAAAATGGCTTAAAATGTTATAACTAGTGGTTCGCCCCGAACTGAGACCTCGCGGTAACGGTATCCCATGATTATTCATTCAATCGATACATGACAACCAAAACTGACATTATTATTATTATGCCCGTTTTCACCAAACATACCTAAATCATCCCCTATGTAGGAGTCTCTTTACGTAGGTAGCTCCAAAACACAATCCTAAGTCCTAACATCCGTCCCAATGTCCTTTTAGGTGTCCCGTACAGGATCGTGATAAAGAAGTTGACAGTAATCATCACATAACTTATCATAGGTAGCCCGTAAAGGTTAGGGAACGTCAGTGAAAACATTGAATTATTATGTAGGTACTAACGAGTGAAAACGGGTTAGGGGCATCTGTACAAATCGTCATCTATCGACGCGAATAGAAAATATACAAAATGATATTTAACTAAAGAATAATTTTAATTGAATAATATGTTATTATATTATGTACCTAAATAATAATGGTCGACGCAAAACTGTTTTTGGGATAAATCGTAGTCGTAACTCCTAGTTCAATGGAATAGTTAATGACTGCGCCATCTATTAGCATTATTGTGAAGCTATGTGAAATTTACTGATGCTCATTAAAAATTAAATAATCTCGTTTCTTTATAATATTCATATAATTTTAGTATTTGTTGTTCAAGTACAGGATTGTATCCTGTACGAAAGTGTATCCTGTGAAGTAAGAAAATAAGTACCACTTGAAAATATATAGAAAATTTTCCCAGAGAGCGTCTTCAAGCGAGCGTATTAAATCGCCACTTTGGAAGCCCCCCATTTCGTCAATTTTAGGAAAAAAATTAAAAAAAAAATACGGTTGTACTCTGTTCCAAATTGTCTTTAAAATGATACACAGAAAACCTATGAATCGCAAATAAAAAAAAAATTCTTCGCATTCGCTTCTATGAGAGCCCCCCTGAAATAAAGATTTTTATAACTTTTTAAGCCATTTTCGGCTGGAGGCCATCGGTTTACATATTATATCTAAATTTGAAGTAATTACGTTCAGTAATTCAAAAGTTATAAGGCTCTGACAGACGGACGGACGGACGGACGGACGGACGGACGGACGGACAAGTGCAAATCGCTCTAGTAAACTCAGAGACCTCGCTTCGCTCGGTCAAAAATCTTTATTTCAGGGGGGCTCTCATAGAAGCGAATGCGAAGTAAAATATATTTTTTTGCATTTCATAGGGTTGCAGTACCTCATTTTAAAGATAATTTGGAACAGAGTACAAAAGTATTTTTTTTTATTTTTTTTCCTAAAATTGACGAAATGGGGGGCTTTCAAAGTGGAGATTGTATTCGAGGCTAGATCTCTAAAACCACTTTATTTTAAAACTTGAAACTTACACATAATTTGAGTTATATTCTGTACTTGAACAACAAATACTAAGATTAGATAAATATTATAAAGAAACGAAATTATTTAAGTTTTAATGGGCATCAATGTTTTTAACAAAACTTCACTATATTGTTAATAGATGGCGCTGTCTTTAATATTGTAAATACAGTTTTGCGTCAGCTATTCTTATTTTGTCTATTACTAATTATGTTATTCAATTAGCAAATTATTATCAATAAAAGTATCACGTTTTTGCAAAAGTAAATCCGTTTCTATTTACAATAATTAGACGTTAGCACCTATTTACTACCGTATGATGGTACTGTGTCTATGAATGTAACTAAAGATGAGCGCGCATCTAGACATGCTCGCCGCAGAAGCCGCAAGCGCGCAGTCATGGCAGTTTATAATTTTTTTTATTATGAAATCGTATGCTACGTAACACCCGTTCAGCGAACCAGCTGAATTTTAGTAAAATACTGTAGGCATACGCATCCCATCCACGAAAGCAGATGACGATTGACGTCATCAGATTCGGCGCGTTTTAATTACAATATAATATAGTTAAAACTACCTTATGGGAATTATGGGATACCGCGAGGTCTCAGTTCGGGGCGAACCACTAGTCTATTACTGTTTTGATGCACAGATAGCCAATATGTAAAAATATTGCTGGGCATCCCGTCACACACCATTTTTAGGATGCTGTTCTGAGATTTTCGGAGTCTATCCCAAAAGGAAGCTACTCTTCTTCCCATTACTACGTAAAAATCAGGCACTCTCAATCCCGCAAACATAACTGAGGCACTACAATATCTGGGCAAACGTGGGGCAAACCCATCAATACGTGAAAAGCATCATTAGGTATACTGAACGCGCATTGCCGAGTAGGACCTTCTGAGAAAGTTTGTTGTTGACATGTGTAGAAGCACTGGCAATACGCGTTAAACAGTGTAATTTTGACGGGCTTGCTACATTTGCGAAATCTCCTAGCTAGCATGTTGCAGCGAATCGAGAGCGCTCTCCTCTCCCTCTCAATGTCTCAGTAAGAATATGTCCCAGATATCAACCCGAACTGCGGAGCCATCTAATAATACCTCGGGTACTCTCTCCGGACCCTTTCCTAATCGAAACACCAACATTATATCACGTAGCTGATGCCCGCGACTTCGTCCGCGTGGAATTAGTTTTTAAAATCCCGCGGGAACTCTTTGATTTTCCGGGATGCCTATCACCCTCCAACTGGTTCTGAACTGTACCTAGGTATTACCTACCCCAAAAATCACGTCAATCCGTAGCTTTGTTGCAGCGTGATTGACGGACAAACCAACAAACCAACAAACCAACAAACAAATACACTTTCGCATTTATAATTAAGTACGATAATAAAGGCGATCTAATTAAATTTCAGAACACAAAAGCTACTATTGTGACTTAAATATGATAGTTACATTAATTCCCTCGGGAACTTTTTTAGGGCTCCGTACCCAAAGGGTACCAACGGGACCCTATTACTAATCCTACGCTGTCCGTCCGTCCGTCCATCCGTCTGTCAGCGGGCTGTATCTCGTAAACCGTAACAGATAGACAGATGAAATTTTTGCATATTATGTATTTCTATTGCCGCTATAACAACAAATAATAAAAATGAAATTAAATTAAAAAAATTAAATTAAAATATTTCCATGGGTACATGGAAATATTTTTATTTAATTTTTTTTAACGAAACCCTAAAAGAGCGAGGCCTGACTCGCACTTGGCCGATTTTTATAGAGAATAATGAGTACTTTAGTCATGTTGTACATAAGTTTTATGTATCATCAATAGTTTTCTCAGGACACGCCAAATAATGCATTTTATAGGCAAAATTTTGCTACTTTGGGTTACATTATTACAATTTTCTTAAGGATCTCTAATTTTTTTAAAATAAATTATAGCCTATGTTACTTCCTGATAATTTAGCTTTCTATTGGTGAAAAAATGGTTAAAATCGGTCCAGTAGTTACAGAGCTTATTCGGTACAAACAAACAAACAAAAAAATCTTTCCTCTTTAAAATATTTGTATAGATAAACTTCAGACCAAATACGACAATATTTACCTAAAATTAAAGTATAATTATTATGGGTAAGTTCTTACTTGTCAAGGATTTCACCACGGTAAATTCCATTTCCGACAAAATCCAAAGCACCAGTATAATGTATTAAAAAAGTATACATAGTTGCCCTCGTTGGGGGCAACATCGTCAAAATTCCTTCTTCGTAATTAGGATCAAATTCAATTTCAGTAAATTGATTACCGCCAGCAATATTGAACTGAACCGACTCAATTTTTAGATCCACCATTTGAAAGATAATTGGATCGTCTATAGTTTCCTTGTCAATGCTGATGTCAATTGTCGCAATCCCGTTAAACTCTGTTCCAGGCTGAGGTGTTATTTCAATATTATACCTATCGACTTCCATACCAGGCCTAAAGCTGCTTTGCTGCTCATTTAATAGCAAGTCTTGACTTTTTTCTCTTGATTCACTGTTCTGTTCTACAAGAACATGAAAATTATAGTGAAAGTCTTCGTTATTTACAGCATTCGTGAGATAGTTAACTGTTTCATAGTTTTTCTGATCTTTGTATTGTTCGGCATTCCCTTCAGTATGCTCGTTTTCGAAATACACTTCACCGATTCCATTTGCTAAAATAACTTTATCAGAAATCACCAAAGTTTCATCTTTCACGTTTTCTTTAATAGGTAATGGCTTTATTGAATTTAAACTAAGAAAAAACACAAAATATATCGCACGTAACTTCGACATTTTTGGTTATGTTACTAATTTATGTGCATATTCTATTTTTGGTGTCATCTCAGTTGACTAAGCAAATGTCTGCTCACTACCTATGAATACTGTGGTCTTAATAAAATGATCGATGTAAACAATCTTTAAAGTATTGAAATCAATACGATAAGTCTTAAATACACAAATCTAAATAAGGAAAATCCATAAATAATACAGTCAAAAAGAAAATTCATTCAAAAATATTCATTATTTACAATTAATTTACAAAGAATTATAAGGATTATTTTGTAAATGAAACACTTGTTTATAATATAATTTAATTTATAGTAAAGTTCGTATCAAAATATAACTGTACTTATTTTATATATTTACAAAATTAAGTTTGTATCAACAATTGATAAATCATTCAATTGTTAATGTACAAAATATTGAAAAATGAATGTTGTTGAATACAGTGATCGACAATTTGTTATTTTCAACCATAGTCTTACTGCCGCAGTCAGATTAATTCATTTAATTACTTATATTTAATGAGATATTGACTAATATTATTTATCATTAAATCACGTCATTTATATATAGGTACCTACCTACTAACAAAGTGTTTAGATGACTGAGAGTGATTTTTTTTCAAAAGTAAGTTGCAAAGTAGAACCTTAAGTAAAACTTAACGGCTCACTTACAGTCTGACTTACAGTCACACTCAGAGCCGTTAAGTTTTACAGCAAAATGACAATTTTGTTTTATTCAATTTATTTGTATTTTATATAACACAAGCCAACCACAGGAAATTCAACCGCGAATTATAACAACATTTGTCTTAAAACTAGTAACAATCGTTATATTATGGCCAATTACAGATATTCTTGAAAAAAAAAACAGAAAAATTACGTTTTTTGAATTAGATGGAATTGAAATTTTGTTATTACATAGACGCATACACACGTACCTACTTAGAATAATAAATTACAAAAAAAATAATGTTATGAACAAATCACTTTTGTCAGCGGTTGTACCATGTGATAAAGATGGAAATGATGATAAGGAATCCCGACGTCAAAATATTCGCGTTGCTTCCGTAGTTCAACCTGAGCCAACTGTGTACGAGTTCGAAGTTGTTAGTCGACCACACGATGGAAGCTCCGATATTCTCTCTAATGTCGTTGATGGAGGCTCTCTCGCCAGCTGTGAAGATGCTATCGTAACGGCTTGCGAATGTGTTGATCTGAAAAATAAAAGAGACACGTTTAAAAGTCCAATATCTGGGTGACCGAGCTTTGCTCGGATATTTTTTTTTTGGTAATACGTATTTTTTGGAAATTATATATTAAAAAAAAAATAATAAATAAAAAATAATAATAAAATTCATAATCAGGGGAAAATATAATCGTCTTGGACTCGAACCGGGGTCTTCTGGTTTCGGGCCCGCCCGACTTACCGTCAAGCTATCGGGAATTTATAGATGATGGCGAAATTTACCTTCGTATTCTAATGATATTGTAAGGGGTTTTTCATTGCCTGAAAACACGGATAAAACGACCTTTCCTAAAAATGAAACCTAGCTAGATCGATTTATCGCCCCCGAAACCCCCTGCATACCAAATTTCATGAAAATCGTTGGAGCCGTTTCCGAGATTCAGATTATACATATATATACAAGAATTGCTCGTTTAAAGGTATTAAACTAGCGGCACGTTATGATGGCCGGTTTGACACATTACAATAGTGATGTGGAATGTCAATTTATTCTCGAACAAAAAACAATTAAGTTTTGTTTTTGTACCTGATTAAATAGGTTTAATAAAACAAAAATGTATATGTTTATTTAATTTATTTGAACGAACTGAATATTTGAATGAAAATGAATATACATACTTTATATGCACACAAGAAACATATGAATACAAAAGATACCAAAAAAGGTGCCACAAAAGGCCATAATTAATCAGATTCGTCCATACTACTATTTTCACTGTCGTCACTGCTATCATCACCTACATTAATAATTATATGTTCGTTTTCTATAATATTATCTATTTTCACATCTCTTTCATAATCTTCCCTTATTAATTTAACAGTTCTATTCACAACCTTTTCCCAGTCTCCTTTAGTCACATGTTCACAAGCTTCTTCTAATAATTTTAGCATTTTTTTTGTGGTAAATGGGGGTTCTGTATTGTGTCTTGCAGCATATCCCTTAATTTGAGCCCACACCAACTCAATCGCATTATACTCACAATGGTAAGGCGGTAACCGTATAACTCTGTGCCCATGTTCTAATGCTATTTCGTCAATGACGTATCGGATCTTGGTTGGTTTGTTTTCTTTTAAAAGACGTACTAATTCCGCTTTTAACATATTCATGTTTGCATCTACGCCATTTTTACGAAGCCATGCGACGATATCAGCTTTCTTTTGGGATTGGGCAGGTGGCTTGTCAATTTGCATCGAGTGGTATGGGGCGTTGTCCATAATTATAATAGATGGTTCAGGGAGGCTACACAACATTTAGGTAAACCATTCAGTAAACTTTTCTCCATTCATGTCTTCATGATAGTCTCCAGTGGTTTTTGACGCAAAAGCCATGAGAGAACCTTCGACAAACCCGTTGATGGTTCCGGCGTGACAAATTATAAGTCGCGATCCTTTTCGTACAGGAACTTTGGAAGTAGATGCTGCTGTGTCATCGTTCCAAGAACGGCCTACAGTATGGTTAGCATTAAGCCATGTTTCAACCAAGAACACAACATTTTGCCAATTTTTGATTTCTTTCACTTGCCGTAAAAAAGTATACCTTGCCATCGCTATATCAAATCTTTCCATCAATATTTTGCGTTTGTTACATTTTTTGTATCGAAATCCAATGGTCTTCAAAATCTTCGTTAAAGAACTTTCCCCACCGAAGAATAATCCAGCTTCCTTCAGTGAATGCACCAACTTTTTTCTTGTTGGATACTCCTTCTGTAAATAGTAGCCGTAAACATGTCTTCGGATAGCATCGGCATCAAAGCTATCGATGCCTACGACTGGTTTTGCTCGTTTTCTCTTTTTTGGTGTGTGAAGTTTATTTTCTTCTGTGCCAGTCTCGCCATATTTTTTTTTAGTTATCCGTCTAACAGTTCGTTGTCCAATATTAAGCGCATCAGCTACGCGTTCAACCACTGACGTTATAGGTAAAATTGGCCCTCCATTTTGAGCTTCACGATCGAAATAGTTACGAAGGCGTATTACGAACTCACGTGTCTGACTATTTAGAACAGTTCTCTGCGTACGTTCGGTCATATCGACGAAATCCACAACAAAGGGCTTGAACAGAGTCCAAATTAACGAGCAAGGGTCAACAGTAATGCAGTATCAATATTTGAAATCCAAAGCCAGGTCAAAACTATATCACAATCGCATTGCACTGACAGTTTATACTTTTCGAAGCAACGTCAATTCGAAACTGCTTTGTTTTGCATTGAGCATTGACGCGAGTTTGCCGGAGGTAGTAGTTGTGCTAGCCAGCGATCCTATGTGACGATCGTATTAGATTCCATTTTTAAAAATTTTCAATTTAGAAAACCAAATGCCGAGTTGTGGTATATATCATATAAAAATAAAAATTTTACCTTTTGTATGAAACAGCTGATATTTTTTTGCGATTTCAGAGGTTTGTCCACATAGTGAAAATTGTTCATATTCACAAGTACATTCACCCCTTAAATGGTGCAAACTGATTTTTCTACACTTGTATACATTTTAGAAATCAATTTAATAAATAAATTTTGAGTCCTAAACCTAAAACTACATTCGATAAAATTTATGAATCTCTGCACATCACTATCGTCAATAAAGTAATACAATTATTTCCTTCAAAGTCGTTATCAATTAATACGGAACTTCATGAGCGGACAAACGTCAAACCGGCCATCATAGCGTGCCGCTAATATAGATAGATAGATTCTCGAAGAACTTGGCATCAAGTAGCATCTGTCCTCCATTGTATAGGCTCGCATTGTCACTTTCTTTAGTCACGTATTAAGGACGATATTTTGATAGAATATCTATAAATGGTTCAAGAAAGAGTATGGGGTACAATGGCACGTGGCAGATCGCCCATGAGATGGACAGACCAAGTGGGGGCTGCGGTGGATGTTCCCATATACGAATTGTGCGAGAAAAGCAGCTGTTAGAGAGGAGTGGTATGGTCAGGAGTATCACAAAACCCAGGTGATGACCACGACCACTCTGTCTAAGAAGAATGAACTGAAAAGAAAAAAATTATCTCGTCTTGACACTTTTTTTCTTGCGCGTCTACCTTTTTTTTTTACCTTTTTTTCTACGTCGCACAAAGATAGGCTGGAAGAATTACGCTCTTAATAGCATTAAATCCGCTTTTCATACTACGATTTGCCATATAGTGAGGAAAAAAAGCGTGAGTGTCGTGGAACACTCGGTTCGAACGAAATGCCTTTTAATAATATATATATTCATAATAAAAATAAATAAAATAAAATATAATAATCTGAAGTTAGTATTCGAACCCCCGAACCGATAGTTTCACTCCTTTGTTTATCCGCTATGCCACCAAAGCTATAACAATTTATAGTACACCAGTTCAATAACGTGACGTAACGGAACCTCGTGAAGGAAAATTCTTACACTTTTTTTGCCTAGCCTTCATCCGCCAAGCCGTCCGAAAAGAAAATTCGTTCCAAAAACTGTTGGATTAGACGATAGGTTCAATCCTTTGAGTATATAACCAAGTTCAATCAGTTTGTGAGAGAGCAATAAATTATACAGTCTTTTGGCAGGACATCCCCCCCCCCCCCAAACAGAAGGGTTGATGACATCAGGTGAGTCGCAGGGAGCCACTGTATACAAGTGCAAGACCTACGCATGTGGAAGTCTATACAAGTGACATAATATTATTTCCGGCAGTGGACGTCCATCGGTTGATAAAGAAGAAGAATTTATAAGGCGTTAGCATAACTTACTTTAGTCAGGTGCGCCCTAGTAGTCAATCTCCTAGCCAAAGCGTTCAGTATGTTTGTGGTACCAGTAAGGCCTTGTACCCTGCGAAAAAATAATACCATTAGGACTATAAATGTTAAAAAAAGAAATCAATTTTATCATGTTTTTTATATAAATGAGAAAAAATGATAGAAGGAGATGGATCAAATCGGGCACAACTTGTCGTTTATAACAGGGTACCAATTGTCTAAAAGTTATTCTATTGATCGTATTCGTATTCGATGACATTAGCGTTAGTGTATTGATTTAAAGTCACATTTTCAGTACAACAGATTTTAACATGGAGCGTTATGGAGCGTATCGTACATGAACCCGTGACGTAACGTATAAGAATGCTTACACGAAATCGAGCTCTAATTCAATGCTGTTATGGTTTATTTTTTTCATCGAATACGATTACGATCAATGGAATTACTTTAGATTATCGCACCTCATATGTGAAACCTTAAGTAGTAAATAAATGTATAAATAAGTTGCTCAAAGAGTAACTTTTTACATCTGTACATAGTGGATGAACTTCATCATACATTTCCACCTGCTCTATAGCAGGTGTGCTCTATAGCATAAATTACTATTAATTTAATAGTGTAAGAAGATCAATACAAAAATGTGTTTTATTTAATAAACTTTTACAATTTTTTTTTTGCTGTTTACATGCTTAGTTATTTAAAAAAATTGTATATCCAAATGAACCTTATTAGTCACTGAAGCAATATTTCTCAGATGACTTTGAATCTACATATAACTCACAAACATAAAATGCAAAATTAAGTAAGTTCAACAAAAAATATTTACTTTTATCCTAAATAGCAGGCATCGAACTCTACAAAATAGGATATAGAATAGAATAGAATAGAATAGAAATGTTTTTTATTCAAATAAACTTTTACAAGTACTTTTGAATCGTCAATGAGTCAATATATTTCCCTGTTGAACCAAGATAACCATGGGTCCAAGGCTGCATGGAACTACATTCATCTCATTTAGGTCCAGAATTTAACTTATTCGGAACACAAGGAGAATATTATTATAATTAACGTTTTGAAATACCTACCTTGGTTGTATAGCAGCGAAGTTTTCGATAACGAAATCTAAAGCCACTTCCATGTTGGCCGGGCTCGCGTTGATGGTAGAGACAAGGATAGTATGTCTGTCCTGCTCTCGCACTGACGAGTTTTCATCTATAACTTGATTGAGATATCTGGAAGAAAAGATATTTTCACCTCGCTAGCTCAAAAAGGGCGCCTTTGCTGCCCAAAACCAGTGAGCAAAAGTCGTTTTTGTTCACTCAGTGAGAAAAGGTGTTTTGAATTTAGAACGCTTTGGATTGTCATTTCTTCAATTCATTTTCTCAAGTTCACTATCATCATCATTCTCAAGTAATTTTTCAAAAGATCGGAAATTTTGTATAAAATTTTGTATACATTTTATTTCATACATTTTATTTCATCAAAGTTTTCTATTTTACTATTTAAACTATTGAGTTTATGTTAAAATGTGTTTTAGAATTTATAAATCTGTAAAACAACATGAAAAGTTAAAATTAAAACGTTTAAACTATTAAAGAAGAATTAAAATTAATTAATTATTACTTATTATTTTTTATGAATGACACAATTCAGAACGCAAACAATTAAGGGATAAAACATGGCGGGAAAACGAAAGAAAAATTGTCTATTATCTTAATAATTACGTACCTACTTTTAAGATCATTGTTAAAAAAAAGTTTTCAAAATAACAAAATGAGTGATTCTTGGCATAATTCAACACCATCAGAATTAAAGGAATTAGCATCTAACGCTGAATTAAACTTTCTTCCGGAAAAGTCGCGTGAAAAATACTTGAAAGCCTATGAATTATT
The DNA here is from genome assembly GCA_029955525.1 of Oeneis ivallda. NCBI lineage: Eukaryota > Metazoa > Arthropoda > Insecta > Lepidoptera > Nymphalidae > Oeneis > Oeneis ivallda. The sequence goes on along the minus strand of JARPMR010000012.1, from coordinate 3,737,107 downwards.
TAACGATTGGAGACTTGCTAAAGGTGTGAAAACCTGTTCAGAAACTGTGATTTTATCATAATTTAAGTACGTAATATATGAATGTAAAAATTCCTTAGTGTTTCAATAAATGTTTTTCTTACATCTTGTATTTTTTTCGCTATTGAGGTGAAAAGTTGTATGTATCACACGATAGCAAAGTTTTTTTTTGTGCCTTTGAATCCCTCCCTACACTCAGGATTCTAAATAAGAATCACTACGCTAGTGATTCTACATTAGAATACTTCTCTCGCTCGGGATTTCGCACTCACGAAAAAAAATTGCTATCTTGTTGAACAAATAACTATTTTTTAATTTTGAAATGAGTGTATGAACAAGTTTGGTATAATATCCAGTTCCGGTCTGCTGAACTGAAGACTTTATGAAAGTTGCGGGATGACCGGGCGTGGTGACACCTACATAATACAATACACATAAATACCGTCAGGTATCCAGCTTTCAAACTAATGAACCCATGTGGATTTCAATCATGTACATTAAAAGTCAAAATCCAGTACAAACACTCATATACATATTTGTATGTTCATTCTACTCACAAGCTTCGTAAAGTTGTATTGGAAGTGCATCCTAGTGAATTCAACAGGATGGCCTGTTCGCTGGAATCCTGGCTGGCGAGATATCTGTCCCAGAGGAAGTTGAAGTTCTCCGCACTGCCTCCTCGCAGGCCGGAGCAGAACACCGTCGTCTGAATATCCGGGTTCAGTGGCTGACCTGGGAATTACAAGGACTCAATGGGTTTCTAATAGGAGCTCCTGAAAGGTCGCATTATCTCTCGCTGTCTATCAGGTATAATTGCTGGTTTTTCACGATTGTAGTAGCATTCCGAACCAATTTTAGATTAACTTGACGGCTTAAAAGTACTTTGTATGAATTTTTATATGAATAAAATGTTAAATGAAGTTTATATGCCCCTACCATATAGGCATATTTGTGAGTGAAGTACACTTGCAAGGAAACTAATTCTCTTTCAAAACATCATCATCTTATCATCAGCCCATTACTGGGCACGAGTCTTTTTTCACAATGAGGAGAGTTAAGGCCATAGTACAGAGGCCATAGGCGTGAACAAATTTCACACACTTTTGAGAGAGAATTTTGGAAACTTCCAGGTTTCAAAACCACATTATTCAATCCAATAAGTACTTTGAAGTCAACAAAAATTGCCAAGAGATTTTTTTTTTATAGCAATCAAACGAGCAGGCGGGTTACCTGATGCTAAGTACTTTTCTCCACCCATAAACATTTATAGCACCAGAGGCACCACCAATGCGTGCTTTTCAGGAATTTGTTGGTCCGCCCCTTGAATAACCCCATGTTGTAATTAAGCGGGAACATCGTCGAAGGGAGTTGGTTTCACAGGTTTGTATAGTACATGTAAAGAAAGATCTGGCACAGCGGATGGTTGGAGGCACCCAGGTGGTGAAGGGTTGTATTTAAAAGTAATTCATCAAACTTACTTGGATCATTCCTAAACTGCTCCAACAGTGTTTGAGATTGGTTTACACAATTCTGGTTGCCGAGACGGCAGTTGAGGTTTAGAATGATGTTCCTGTAAGCAGGTGTAACGTGCTCTTCATCTGTTTGAGCTATAAAGCCTAGTCTGTTGTACGACGGGCCCGTGAGGTGAAGGACGTAAGCCTGTGGAAATCAGGTTCATTGGTACGTTAATAAAATCAAAATCAAAAAATTTCTTATTGTTGTGCTTCTACTTCTATTGGTCGCCACTCCAGCACCTTGGGACTCCAACACAGTTGGAAAAGCTCCTACTAGATACACCGAAGACATTAATCGAGTCGCTGGGAGCCGCTAGATACAGACGGCGTAAGACCTAAAGCTGTGGAAGGCCGTGCAAGCGGCCTTTGTCCAGCAGTGCATGTCTGTCGGTTGATAAAGAATAAGCAGTGCTTTTAGCAGATTTTATCTATAAAAAAATATACGTGCTAGATTTTATGACTACTGTACTAAGATCTTTTTAAAGTTTTAAAAGTCCAAGTCAAGTCAAGTTTAAGAATAGGAAAAATGGTGTGCAATCTGTAGATTGGAAGTGATCTCTCGGTCAAGAGGCTAGCAGTACCATACCTGGAATACTTCATACGCCGGTGATCCGCTCAGCACAATGTCGAGGTAGTTGAAAGCGTTATTGGCTGAACCCCAAGCGATGTAGTCAGTCTCGTTGACTAAATAGCGGGATACTTCAAAGGCGTTGGCGTATCTCTGTAAAAAATAGTATTTCCTTACTAATCCTTCATTAGAAACCAATCAACGGCCCACTACTGAGCGCAAGTCTTCTCTCGGAGAAGGGTTATAGGCCTGCATAGTCACACGACACCACCACAGAAATGTTTAAATAGTGCGTGACATACTTATGCTACCCATGTTAAAGCATCCTTAAATCCCTAATGAGCTATTATAAAATCACGTCTCTCAACACCGCAGGCCCGTCGTGACTACGGTCCATGCAACTGGATCGAAATATCGACATTATATAAAACAATAATTATCGTGGTACGTAGTCGTATAATACATTATAATTATGTCATTAAGCCACGAAATAAGTATAAAATCTTTAGTCCACCTTATTTTATAATTCAGATCATAATAATATAGTTCCTACTTTTAATCTATTTTACATTTCTTATAAAGTATTTTTAATGTATGCAGTAGGTAATATAAAAATATTCTCCGATTTGCATCAACTCATGAAGCGGCAAAAGAACTTGTGCTGAATAATAATCTGGAAACTGAGAATATCTAAGAGCTTTCGCACACAAACTTTTAAACCTTGAATACCTTAAATGGCCATTTAAATGGAAAAGTGCAAAATATTCAATAACACAACTACCTACCTACGGCAAGTAGTGTCCTCTTTTTACAAGCTTTTATTTAACTTGCAATGTATGCATGTATGTTTGTTTAGGTCAAATCTTGCAAACTGAATTTGAACCATTTGTAAATCGGAATGCAATATTATTGTGTCATGGAACTGATCTGATGATGGAGCTGGAATGTAGCTATGGGAACTCTATAATAAAACGACGTAACCCTATCGAGTTTGGGCTCGATTGATTCGTCTTGATCATTAGTGCTCTAGGACTACTAGATGATAGGATCTGATAAAGTAGCCATTTTGTAAAAGGTTGTTTTATAAAAATAAAAAATCGTGTGGTGTCGTGGGACACCAGATAGGAACGAAGTTATTATTATAAAAATATTAATTTCAAGTTCTATTCGAGGTATAAAGAAAATAATTATTCGGGTATACATTTTTTATCATGATTTTCTTATCGATAAAATTCAAACTGACCCCAGGGAAGCCTAATCCTAGTCTATCGATTTTATAAAATATTAAAATTAAAAAAATAATTTTATAAAATTAAAAAAGAAAAAAGGATTGCGCGCCCCCGGGTGGGCTCGAACCAGAACCATTCTTTCGGTTGGCGGCCGCGCGCGGGCCAATTGAGCCACGGGAGCGATGCACAACTTAATGAAATTATTATGTATGTATTTTTTAGGCCATCAAAATTTTCTTCAATTCTTTCTTCATCAATACAATCGCAATATCGTGTGCTAAGGCCCTCAGTAAGAATGTATAAACTTTTTGTATAAATTACACTGGAACGCTCCAAATCGAAATTACTAGTTAAACACTGGTTGCAATTCCAATCGCACTTGAGATCTCAAGTGGAAGGAAGTTTTAATTTAAGTAGTTGAGCACATTTTCAATTAAATTACCTTGTAGGGAAACTTTGACTTTGAGGAATTAGCGCAAATAAATCGGAATAGAACTTTAAACTTAATTTATAATAATGTATGCTTCAGAGTAATTCATGCATGAATGCAGTTATAGTTGAACTATTATGTTTTCTTCATCATCATCTTCATTAACAACCCATCAACGGCTCACTACTGAGCCAGGTCTCCTTTCAGAGAAGGGTTATAGGCCATAGTCCACCACGCTGGCCCAATGCGAATTGGCGGACTTCACACATCTTCGAGAACATTAAGAAGAACTCTCAGATGTGCAGGTTTCCTCACGATGTTTTCCTTCACCGTTGAAGCAAGTGATATTTAATTGCTTAAACGCACTTGACTTCGAAAAATCAGTGGTGCGTACCCGGGCTCGAACCTGCGACCCCCCGAATAGGAGACCACAGTCCTAACCACTAGGCTATCACTGCACATGTTTTCTTGATTATAGTAAAATGCATCATATATGACTTGTGTTACAAATATTGGGTATGTTTAACCGGAGCAGTTAAACACGGGTAAAAATACTGTTGGTAACGTGGTACCAGGTATTGGTAAGCTGTAACACGGGTAAGCAGTGATAGCCTAGTGGTTAGTTCTGTGGTCTATTAGGGGGGTTGCAGGTTCAATCCCGGGCACGCACCTCTGGCTTTCCTAAGTTAAGTGCATTTCACAAGCTTCAACGGTGAAGAAAAACATCGTGAGGAAACCTGCACACCTTCGATTTCTCCATAATGTTCTCAAAGGTGTGTGAAGTCTGCCAATTCGCATTGGGCCAGCGTGCTGGACTATGGCCTATAACCCTTCTCTGAGAGGAGACCTGCGCTCAGTAGTGAGCCGTTGATGGGTTGCTCATGACGATGTATACGGGTAACGAATGCAATCATTTTTTTCACTCTTGAATCTGCAATCAATCGCAAGACTAGCAGATGAATTGAGCCTCGAAATGCCTTCTGCAGACATGGCACGAGCTATACACAAAAACAACTCTACCTCGAAACAAATCTACCTGTGATTCAGATTTTGGGTTTTTAAGTTTGTATAAAAACAAACTACTAACTCATGCATGACTCAAACACTTACTTCTAGATAAGGATTTGAGTGGCAAATAAGATGAGCCAAGATAAGTGATTCAGGGAAGTTTTGTGACACAGTCATTCAAAGATTACGTAGAAGCTACAACCGTTTGAACAAGTTTAAAACTGTTAATAACTGTATTATAAGTCGATGAAACAGAATTTTTATGCGGGTGTGCCAACTCCCTTCAAATCTAACGGATTTCAATATTATTTCTCATTTGAAATGGATATTTTTTAAGCCTAATTTTAGTTTTGATGGAAAATGTAAAAGATTTTTTTTAATCTCAAATATTTATAGAGGGTTTGTTCAAATCAATGAACATGCCATCCTCATCGGACAGCCTCACGGACCCACTACCTGCGTTTTACATAAGCTTTGTATATCTCGTACAGTGTTCTAGCCTCCTTCGATAACGGACAGGCTAGAACACTGTTACAAGTGCCTAACTATCACAAATCAACCTTAAACTTATACTTAAAACTAAATCTTTCCCTTTCGTTGCGGACACATTCCACTAAAACGTGACACACATCCTCAATAGCATTGCATTCTGTGCATTTTGGTGAGCTCGCTTTACCTACAAGGTATGCAAAACCACAGAATAATAACTAGTAACTAATCGATAAAAATATCATGATAAAAAATGTATACCCGAATAATTATTTTCTTTATACCTCGAATAGAACTTGAAATTAATATTTTTATAATGAGGTATAACGTTCCTATCTGGTGTCCCACAACACCACACGACTTTTTTACTTACAGTTCTGCCATTTCGGGCCATGTTGAACACGTCGTCGACGATCTGAGCGCGGTTCAACAGGTGGATGGTCTGGTGAGACGTGAACAGGACGCGGGCAAGCGCCTGCCAGTTCTGGTCGTCGTAGTTCACTCTGTAGTAGCCTGAGACAGAAAAAATTAATAGAGATTAAGCGCCAATGTAGCAGTGCAGCAGTTATAGCCTATTGGTTACGACTTTGGTCTCCTATACGATCCCGGGTTCACGCACCTCTGAATTTTCGGAGTCAAGTGCGTTTAAGCAATTAAATATCACTTGCTTCAACTGTGAAGGAAAACATCGTGAGGAAACCTGCACACCTGAGAGTTCTTCATAATGTTCTTGAAGGTGTGTGAAGTCCGCTAATTCGCATTGGGCCAGCGTGGTGGACTATGGCCTATAACCCTTCTCTAAGAGGAGACCTGCGCTCAGTAGTGAGCCGTTGATGGGTTGCTAATGATGAAGCGCCAATGTCACCATCGTCGAATAAGGTTTAACAGAGGATTTTGATGTTTTGGTTTATGGGCACGTATGCAAAAAGTAATACGCATACTACGTTTAAGTCTAAAACATCAAATTTTTGCTCGGTTAAACATTACTCGGTGTTTTTAACAATATTACACAATATGCTGAACATGAATTGCCCTCTGACCTCCAAAATGAGCGTAAAGCTTGTTTTATAGTTACAATAGGTACCGACTGCCCCATCACTATTTTCTTAGTGATTCATAACAGTGAGACAATACAACCGACCGGCGACGTCGCTCGTTACCGATTCTCGGCTCAATCTTTTTCTATGTTCACCCGCATAGATTCATTATTTTAAAATTATGTTTTTTCTAGATTCAATTTAACAATTAAATAAGTTTTACAGTTAGTATATCAAGAAATTAAAAATATTTTAGAATAGAGAATAATGTGGATAAATGTGTTTGGTTTGAAACCAGCACATAATAATTATAGACTACATAGTTTCAAGTAAGTTAATTAATTAAGATGTAATAATTGTTTATTTTGTAATAAGGTATAATATGTTAGTAAAGGTGATGTAGCCTAAAGTAACATTTATACTTAGTTAGTTAGCAAAGTAGTCTGTACTTTTGTATAACTGTTTTTTCTTTAATTATGTTTATTAATAAAGACATTTTATAATCAAAAAATCAATCAATCAAAGCTTGTTTGGAGTGGGTACAAAAATGCATTGCAATGGGTGGGGATTGAACCATCGACATTTCAGTTTTCAGTCCGCACCTTTAAACGTTGAACTATTAAGGATTTAAAATAATTGGCACCAAATAAAAAACCAACTGCAAATCCATAATGTAAAATAAATAGTTTAAAAAATAATAATGCATGCCCAATCAAATCCGGCCACGGTGATCAATCTTCAGCGAGAGATATTATAATTCACAAGTATATGCGCAAACACTGGTGTACTTACTAGCTTGTTGCTTATTCACAATGAACCAGTCAGCATCAGAGAGCCCAGGAATGTCGACGGCGAGTGCTGGACCAGTCGGCTGCACCCACGCTTGAGGCTTGGTGTCAGAGAAGTCGGGGTTCGTGGACAGTACCCAGTTGACTGGCACATGCCAGGTAGTGGATGAAGACAAGGAGGGGTTGGTCAGGTAACGTTGCTGTTGGGAGAGGACAATATTAGCTGTAGTGTCCTTATTTATTGCACTCGTCACACACTTTTGAAATAGAACAGCTTATATTATTTCTTTAGAAAGTAGCCTTGTTGAGATGACAGTAAACTGGCTGTGATCTGTAATGGAATTTGGAGGTCTTTTTGCGTTTCTATCGTATCTCGGAAAGTACGTTAAGTCAGGTAACTGGTGGTACGGTTTCGGTTATTATTACTTATGTTTGATGGAAAACATTAAACCTTAAACCATTTAACACATTCACACGAATACGCAGACTTACAAAATACCTATATCGTACGATATTGGCAAATTAATATGCAAAGGTTTTTGACAGCAGCATAAAACAGTCAGTCAGTCAGTGAGTATATGCACAAAATATATTTTCCGCGTATGAGGGACGAGGTAAGAATCAAAGTCATACTCTTACAGGAGTAGTTAAGCGGAAGAAGCTGAGAGAGGGTTCTCAGAGAATCCGTTCTTGACCCAAGAATATCCCTACCATAATGATAGCTATTATCCAGAATTTGAAAAAAGGCACATATGGTTTGCATCCCCGAAGTGGACTTAGGATACTTTCTATATCAAAAATTACCCGTTAGCTTTTTTTATAAAAATGAATCCACGCATATGCATGTTGTGTTCATCAACTAGCAGACTGTTTGAACTTGACTGTTTGTGTGAATTATTGGAACTTTGTATGGCAGAAAAGAACTTTGTATGGCAGAAAAGAACTTTGTATCTACCTGAGAAATAGTGATAGACTGGGCAGCAGGAGCTGACCTCCTGACGGTAAGTACTGGGAAACCACCCTGCGTGGTCCACCTTTCCGTGATATTTGCAAGAGGCCATGGTATAGTGTGGTTGGACTCGTCGAGGGCTGCTTGCAGGTGGACGTATAGCTCATCTGGTACTACTGCGCGGCGTGTGCTGGAAGATCAACTTTAATGAACCAATTCTGTCTTTTGTCGAAGAAATTGGTGATATATATTTATATCATCAACCAGGCATTTCATTTATTCATTCATCTCAACCCATCAGCAGCACATTACTGGGCTAAGATCTCCTCTTAAATGAGAAGTGTTAAGGATATGATAGTGACCACTCTGGCGTAAGTGCGTATTGGTAGACTTCACACACTCTGAGAACATTATCGAGAACTCCAAGGCCTGTAAGTTTCCTCAAAATATTTCCTACACCGTAACAAGTGTTGTTTATATACTTAAAACTTAAACCATTGAAGTTAAAATGCACAAGAACTCTGAGAAGTCAGTGAGTAGCTGTTGGTAGGAAGAAGCATAAGGTGTAATTTTAAAATTGGGTATTTGACTGATTTTTTATACATTTAAAATAAACTTTATAAATTATATAAAGCAATTCCATTTTTCTTTTTTAAATATTATCTTTACTAGTCTCAGAAAGACCAAAGTTACTTGTTATAAAAACAAAGTGCGAGGTGTGACGTCACACCTCCATACATTCTTCATAGAAAATTTCGTTTTAGAAGGAGACAGATACAGTCGCAGTAAAACAGCTTATAACTTATTTACAAGTTGCATTTTCGATTATAATTAATTAATATCGACATTTTGACAACAATCAAATACCCAATGGTTAGAAATCATTTAACAATTGATAATTATAATTGGTTCTGTTGAAAAGTTAGAAATAACGCTTCATCTCAAAATATCTCTTCAATGTAATATAATGTGTACAAAATATAGGTACATTAGAGGCATAGTATCTGATATTGTGGTGTATGAAAATATCGCGGGAAAATCAAATCGCGAAGCAGTAACTCGGCGAAGTCATTGTACTATTGTTGTATATTCTACATCCAGTCACAAATTCCCAAGACGCCTGTGAGATATAAATTTTTTCGCTTTTATTTTATGCGGTCGCGAAAAACTTGTGTTCTTTTTAAAAGATTCGAAGCAGCGGCGCTCGGCTTAAAGATGCTACGTCGAATCTACGAGTATGCAGAACATGAATCATAAAAATAATATAGCGCGCTTAAAAACTCTAAAGAGATTTTATTTTATGCTGCTGGGCATTATAAAGTTCATGCCAAGGTTTACAAAGTTAAAATACTCTCTGAAGATCTTATTTATGTTAACATTAAGTTTGTTTTATGTGGTTTCTGAATATTATTTTTAAGTAATCGCTTTTATTGCACCGCTTGCAATCGCTTTGATTTGAGAATTCAATATACTTAGTAATAATAATATAATGAAGCTACCATCTACCTTAGACCTTTTCAGACTATCGATCAGATAATATTATAATTAATATTTATAATAAATTATTAGAATAAATTTATAAACATTTATCAAAAATTCCGAGGCCAGCGGGATTCGAACCCACATCTCTTGGGAATCGCGCCCGAGTGTGTTAGCATTTTACACCATAGCCACGGTCGAACTACACGTCAGCATCGAAATTAGTAATATGTATCTACTTTTTCAGTTTTAAGCAACTGTTAGCGACCTCTAGTAGCAAAATTCATTTAAGCAACTAAGTGCGACATCTAGTATCTAAATATTACGACGACGTGTAGTGATTTGAGCTGCCAAACAAACCAAAAAACAAACAGTTTCGCATCCTTACTAATATTATAAATGCGAAAGTATGTTTGTTTGTTGGTTTGTCCTTCAATCACGCCACAATAGGGCTTCGGATCGACGTGATTTTTTGCATGGGTATATTTGATGACCTGGAAAGTGACATAGGCTAAAAATCAAAGAGTTCCCGAGAAATTTTAAAAACTAAATCCACGCGGACGAAGTCGCGGGCATCAGCTAGAAATAAGGATAAGACAGAAGGTAGCGCTTATAGCTCGGATTTTTTTTACTTACCTACTATTTTATCAACTAAACAGTAGGATAGAAAGCTTACTTGTTCGCCAAGTAGTAGACCAGGCCTTGCTGGAACACCGCTGGCGTGAGGAAGTGCTGCATCATGCGGATGACGGAGCCGGCTGAATAGAATAGAATAGAATAGAATATAAATGATTTTTATTCAAATAAACTTTTTTACAAGTGCTTTAGAATCGTCGATGAGTCTACCACTGGTTCGGAATGCCCTTCCTGCCGAGAAGAACCAGCAAGAAACTCGGCGATTGCTCTTTTCAAAACAAGTTTACAATTCAATAGATACTATGCTATGTATGCAGTGTTTCCACGATGAGTTCCACAAAAGCATACCTAATTATAATTCAGCACATGTTGAGACGGGCAGACAGAATACTTTCTGTCTGCCCGTCTCCCCATTCCCGCTGGAGGCACCTGTTCACGAGCCTGACGCATGATCCAGCCATTCTCAGAATGCCCAATTTATTCGTCGGGTAAACGTCATTCGACGTTGGTGAAATCTGCCACCAGTAGTTTACACTAGCGGCACGCTATGATGGCCGGTTTGACGTTTGTCCGCTCATGAAGTTCCGTATTAATTGATAACGACTTTGAAGGAAATAATTGTATTACTTTATTGACGATAGTGATGTGCAGAGATTCATAAATTTTATCGAATGTAGTTTTAGGTTTAGGACTCAAAATTTATTTATTAAATTGATTTCTAAAATGTATACAAGTGTAGAAAAATCAGTTTGCACCATTTAAGGGGTGAATGTACTTGTGAATATGAACAATTGTCACTATGTGGACAAACCTCTGAAATCGCAAAAAAATATCAGCTGTTTCATACAAAAGGTAAAATTTTTATTTTTATATGATATATACCACAACTCGGCATTTGGTTTTCTAAATTGAAAATTTTTAAAAATGGAATCTAATACGATCGTCACATAGGATCGCTGGCTAGCACAACTACTACCTCCGGCAAACTCGCGTCAATGCTCAATGCAAAACAAAGCAGTTTCGAATTGACGTTGCTTCGAAAAGTATAAACTGTCAGTGCAATGCGATTGTGATATAGTTTTGACCTGGCTTTGGATTTCAAATATTGATACTGCATTACTGTTGACCCTTGCTCGTTAATTTGGACTCTGTTCAAGCCCTTTGTTGTGGATTTCGTCGATATGACCGAACGTACGCAGAGAACTGTTCTAAATAGTCAGACACGTGAGTTCGTAATACGCCTTCGTAACTATTTCGATCGTGAAGCTCAAAATGGAGGGCCAATTTTACCTATAACGTCAGTGGTTGAACGCGTAGCTGATGCGCTTAATATTGGACAACGAACTGTTAGACGGATAACTAAAAAAAAATATGGCGAGACTGGCACAGAAGAAAATAAACTTCACACACCAAAAAAGAGAAAACGAGCAAAACCAGTCGTAGGCATCGATAGCTTTGATGCCGATGCTATCCGAAGACATGTTTACGGCTACTATTTACAGAAGGAGTATCCAACAAGAAAAAAGTTGGTGCATTCACTGAAGGAAGCTGGATTATTCTTCGGTGGGGAAAGTTCTTTAACGAAGATTTTGAAGACCATTGGATTTCGATACAAAAAATGTAACAAACGCAAAATATTGATGGAAAGATTTGATATAGCGATGGCAAGGTATACTTTTTTACGGCAAGTGAAAGAAATCAAAAATTGGCAAAATGTTGTGTTCTTGGATGAAACATGGCTTAATGCTAACCATACTGTAGGCCGTTCTTGGAACGATGACACAGCAGCATCTACTTCCAAAGTTCCTGTAGGAAAAGGATCGCGACTTATAATTTGTCACGCCGGAACCATCAACGGGTTTGTCGAAGGTTCTCTCATGGCTTTTGCGTCAAAAACCACTGGAGACTATCATGAAGACATGAATGGAGAAAAGTTTACTGAATGGTTTACCTCAATGTTGTGTAGCCTCCCTGAACCATCTATTATAATTATGGACAACGCCCCATACCACTCGATGCAAATTGACAAGCCACCTGCCCAATCCCAAAAGAAAGCTGATATCGTCGCATGGCTTCGTAAAAATGGCGTAGATGCAAACATGAATATGTTAAAAGCGGAATTAGTACGTCTTTTAAAAGAAAACAAACCAACCAAGATCCGATACGTCATTGACGAAATAGCATTAGAACATGGGCACAGAGTTATACGGTTACCGCCTTACCATTGTGAGTATAATGCGATTGAGTTGGTGTGGGCTCAAATTAAGGGATATGCTGCAAGACACAATACAGAACCCCCATTTACCACAAAAAAAATGCTAAAATTATTAGAAGAAGCTTGTGAACATGTGACTAAAGGAGACTGGGAAAAGGTTGTGAATAGAACTGTTAAATTAATAAGGGAAGATTATGAAAGAGATGTGAAAATAGATAATATTATAGAAAACGAACATATAATTATTAATGTAGGTGATGATAGCAGTGACGACAGTGAAAATAGTAGTATGGACGAATCTGATTAATTATGGCCTTTTGTGGCACCTTTTTTGGTATCTTTTGTATTCATATGTTTCTTGTGTGCATATAAAGTATGTATATTCATTTTCATTCAAATATTCAGTTCGTTCAAATAAATTAAATAAACATATACATTTTTGTTTTATTAAACCTATTTAATCAGGTACAAAAACAAAACTTAATTGTTTTTTGTTCGAGAATAAATTGACATTCCACATCACTATTGTAATGTGTCAAACCGGCCATCATAGCGTGCCGCTAGTTTAGGCACAGTGGCATTAGCTAGTTGGATAGAAATATAAATCCTTTTTTAACGTTTTCTTGGTTTTATCGATGCAAAATCCGAGAAAAACTTATGCCACAATTCAAAATTAAGTATTTATTTCATGTAGGCCAACCTGTGGCTCTTATGACAAGAAATCTTAGGACTTGACTCGATAAAATGGTGGAATAATGAAGCTTAATTTTTTGTAAACAAAATATTTTTGCTATGGATTTTATACATGATTTCAATATGCATAATTTTAGAAGATCGACATGCCTAAAATGGATAAAATAAACCACATTTTGTAGAAACTATTAAACTAATGAAATATATTTTTGTTTGGAACGGAGAAACTTATTTTGTAATGGTGGAATCGGGATTTGAAGAAACGGAATTTTGGAAAGGATCAGAAAAACTTGACTATGGCTCAAACGCTCGACGCGCGGAGCCACTAAACAAACGAAGAAGAAAATGAGAATCTTAATAAAATGGCAAGTCGAGAATCTAACGACAGTTCGGAAAGATGTGTCTTGTCTCTCACTAACCTCTGACGCACTATTGTGTCTTGTTATCGTAATCTATGAGATTCATAAAGTACGTAGGTAGTGGTAAACCACATTCATAGTTAAATAGGTATACCATAGGTGATGTTGATGTGGGTTATTCTTATAATCATGTTATTGATTATAAGAGTAACCCACATCCATATATTTTTTAAACTATATTTCATCACATTGTACCTTATCAAAATATCGAAAATTCTATCGAATTCTTCGTATCGCAATTTTTGATAGCGTATCTTATCTACAAGACTTGGATGACATGACAAACGCCTTGTAAATCTTATCTGCATGGCATAAGTTTTATATTTGAATGACAATTCTTTTTCCCGCAATATGAGATCTGTAGGTGTCGAAATAGATATCCTCACGTTTCTGGCAAAACTGCAAATTGCTGGATTGAAAGTACATTTTGTTTTATAAATAATAATATGTAAATATCGGCCTCATAAGAAGGCTCAGGATCACTCAGCGGGCGATAGAGAGAGCTATGCTCGGACTATCCCTGCGAGATCAAATCAAAAATGTGGAGATCCCTAGGATAACTAAAGTCACCAACATAGCTCAGCGAGTCGCGAAACTGAAGTGGAAATTGAAGTGAAGTGGAAAGCGGGGCATATAGTTCGAAGAGCTGATGGTCGTTGGGGTCGCAAGGTGCTGGAGTGGTGACCCCGCACCGGGAGGCGTAGTGTTGGCAGACCCCCCCACTAGGTGGACCGACGACATCAAACGAGTCGCAGGGAGCCACTAGATTCAGGCGGCGCAAGACCGAGGCCTGTGGAAGTCCATGCAAGAGACCTATGTCCAGTAGTGGACGTCTATCGGTTGATAAAGAAGAAGATTATTATCCAGTAACATCGATTGTCATCTGGATGGAACCCCGATCTATGTAACTTTACTGCACCGAAATATGGACAATGGACATAATAAATTAATAATATGTATATTAATTAGTAATATGTATAGTTGTAGTGGTACATCGTAGGATAATTATTTTTTATTATACTAGCTAGCATTGGCCGCCTGTCTCGAATGTCCTTTTTCGCCAACCGTACCTAAATCATCTACTACATAAGAGTCTCTTAGGTAGGTAGCCCCTAAATACAATCTATTACCCAACGTAATTTTCACCTTTAGGGAGTTCCCTAACGGTTGACTGAAAGTGTCATCTAACTTAGCTTAGATAACTCCTAAAAGTCAGGGAATGTTGTTGAAAACGGGCATTATAGTCATAATTATGTCTTAAAGATCAGCACTCACATTTCTGGTAAGCAACTGCGTTAAAGGTACTAATGATTTGAGAGGGGGTATAGACGGGATGGGTCATAGGGTTGATGGTCAGGACAGCATCGTTCTGCATAACGTTTTGCAGAAGAAGAACGTATTGGTCCATCATACGCCACGGCAGCACCTGAAACGAATGAAAATAATCTTTAGTTATAATCTATTATAAAAAAATATTTTTAAAAAACCACTCTACCGATTTCGATTTTAAATGGGACCACCTTGAAATAAAAAAAATCCGAATTGGTTCAGACGTCTTCGAGTAATCGGTGAATATACATAAAAAAAAGATTCCGACGAATTGAGAACCTCCTCCTCCTTTTTTGAAGTCGCTTAAAAATTGACTAGGTAGTGCAGTGATAGCATAGTGGTTAGGACTGCGTTCTCCTATTTGGAGGGTGCAGGTTCGATCCAGGTTCGTTTAAGCAATTAAATATCACCAAGCAAGCAAGCAAGTAATATTATATAATATACGCTGAAGCATTTCAACAGTGAAGGAAAACATCGTGAGGAAACCTGCACTCCTGAGAGTTTTCCATTATGATCTAGGTATGTATGCCAATGCGCATTGGGCCAGCGTGGTGGACTATGGCCTGTAACCCTTTTCTGAGAGGAGAACTGCGCTCAGTATTGAAACGTTAAGGAGTTGCTCATGATGATGATGATGATGATGAGTACGTAAAACAATGACAAATACACCGGTGATAAGATTTAGCCGCCTTTTCGGGCATGCCATTACATAAATAATAATATTTAGTTAAAAATTCTTCTTCTTCTTCTTCTCGAGCCTCATGTTATCCATCGTTGGACATAGGCCTCCTCATGTGCACGCCATTCTTCTCGATGTTGTGCCAATCTCAACCAAGTCTTTTTAGTTAAAAATTACTTAAAATTATTTACATTACTTTAAATTAGTGGTTAAAGATTTAGCATTCTTTTTGTGGGATGAGTGGCACCCACCATCCCAAGGCACCTTTATTTTTTTCGGGTTGTATTATGCATTCTAAGCAATTATATGATAGACGTATGTGTCCAATTTGCGTGTTAGAACAAGCAATTTTTCATAAGAGCTGACACAGATTTAGCATTAGCAGTCGCTTCGCACCTATTAGATAAAGTTGGGGTTTGCGGCATTATAGTACGCCTGATCTGGGATACCCGCATAATCTCATAGCCACCTATGTTTGACATTTTTAAACAAACTATGATATCACGTTGCCGCATTTATGGAGCTATTGTTTGTAGGAAGGGTGGTATCTAGTAGCAACAAAGCTACCAATCCTAAATCTTACATTAAATAAACATGAACAAGTGAGTTTTGAATTTCTAATCATAATGTAAGTTACATATAAAAACATCCTTTAGTCCATATCTTAATGCATTTATGACATCTTATTCACCAGGCGACCTTACCTTACGAGTATATCCAAACCAACTTTAAAAATGTCTCGTAGACGTGCACGAGAACATGATTCTCTTTTATAGGTACCTACTACCTTCTCAATATGATTCTGCATTTTGTAGAGAAATATAAATTCAAATATTTCGTTTCGCCATTTCTGTTATTTGAATTGTAAAAGCAAGAAGATAAATAAAGATTCAGGATATATTTTCGAATAATACTTGAGTGTTTTCGAATTGTTTCATAAATATTCAGTATTATTTTCCCTGAATACATTATAAATAACGTTCAATAGATTGGTGCTTCAACATTATTTGGGTATAAATTAAATTGTTTAGGCAGCCATTATGCAGCGCCTTATTTTTTTTTTAAGGAATATTTTCCAAAACTGAACTTGAGAAATATTCCCCCTCTCCCCTCCAAATAAGCGTAAAATTTGTGCTAGGAGTGGGTACAATTTTTATTCGATGAAAAGATAGTCCATGACTGCGATCTCATCTGATGGTAAGTGACGATGCTGTATAATATGGTAGGGGCTAACTTGGAAGGGAAATGGCAGTGAACATTCAACCCATACCCCTAATCGGTTTTTACAAGCCATCGTGAAGGAACGCTAAATCGCTTGGCGGCACGTTTTTGACGATAGGTAGGTGGCCAAAGTCTCCCACCAGACCAGACCACAGACAATTCAGAAATTATAAATTCCTAAATTGCGGTCGCAGGAAATCGAACCCGTGACCTCCCAGTTATGACCACAGCGCTCACTACTGTGCCAGGGAGGTCGTCAAAAACATAACGAAGTCCATTCAAGAGACCTTTGTTTAACAGTGGACGTCTATCGGTTAATAATGTTGGACTATGGCCTATAACCCTTCTCTAAAAGGGGAGACCTGCGCTCAGAAGTGAGACGTTAATAGGTTCATTTCATTTTTTTTTTCATTAGCAACCCATCAACGGCTCACTACTGAGCGGGTCTCCTCTCAGAGAAGTGTTATAGGCCATAGTCCACCAAGCTGGCCCAATGCGAATTGGTGGACTTCACACACCTTCGAGAACATTAAGAAGAACTCTCAGATGTGCAGGTTTCCTCACGATGTTTTCCTTCACCGTTGAAGCAAGTGATAGTTAATTGCTTAAACGCACTTGACTCCAAAAAGTCCTGGTGGTCAAAGAGGTGCGTACCTGGGATCGAACCTGCGGCCCCCCCAAATAGGAGACCACAGTCCTGACCACTAGGCTATCAGTGCTTATAGTTAATAGGTTGCTGATGATGAATTACCATGTCCGTGCCATAGTTCTCGAAGAAGTTGGCGAAGCCCTCGTTGAGCCAGGTGTAGGTCCAGGAGACGGGGCTCACTTCGTTGCCGAACCACATGTGCAGGTTCTCGTGGCAGATGATGCGGGCGACGTTCTGCTTTGTTGCCGTCGTGGTGACGCCATCTTGGACAAGCAGCGCTACCTCTCTGGACAAAGAAGAAATAACGCTTTTTTTTAATATCCATCATTATCATTATCATCGAAGCGATGGCTGGATCATGCGTCATGCTCGTGAACGGGTTCCACCAGGGGAATGGGGCTACTTTCTATCTGCCCGTCTGAAGTAATTAATTATAGTAAATTAATTATAATTAGGTATGCTTTTGTGGAACTCATTGTGGAAACACTGCATACATAGCATAGTATCTATTGTACTGTGGACTTGTTTTGAAAAGACCAACCGCCGAGTTTCTTGCTGGTTCTTCTCGGCAGGAAGGGTATTTCGAACCAGTGGTAGACTCATCGACGATTCAAAAGCACTTGTAAAAAAGTTTATTTCAATAAAAAACATTTCTATTCTATTCTATTCTATTCTATTCATTATTAGCAGCAACCCATCACTGGCTCACTACTGAGCGCAGGTCCCTCTCAGAGAAGGGGTATATGCCATAGTCCACCACACTAGCCCAATGCAAGTTGGCAGACTTCACACACCTGAGGCGTGCAGGTTTCCTCACTTGCAGGTTGAAGCCTTACTTATTGCACTATTTTGACGTGATAACGCCTTTAAAATCGATGAAGACCGGCTGCACGCACGAAAAAGTCGCACGTTCCGCCTGAGCCTGCGCGTGCAAGCGAGAGCTCGGAACAAGCGATAGAGAGGCATGATCGGCCCAAGCGTTGGCTTGTGACTAGAGAAAATTGTAATTTTCAATTAACTCCTTCTTTGTATTATACAAAATAATGATAATAGGCTATTTGACTACTTTTAGAAAATCATCTTAAATTGTTAATAATGCTATGCTGAAGCTAACGAAACATATATTTCGGCATAATTTTCATTATTTTTCATAAAAATCGAGAAATAAATTCAAAAAAATAAATTGCCGCCGAAACGTTCCATTTGCTCTCATGACGTAACAGTTCACATTTCAAACAATGACAATTTTATAATATGTGTTTAGGCCGCGTGTCGCATACTATTTGGTATTTAATAAAATAGTAACGATGAAAAACAGACGAAATTAGCTTAATACGCCGCACAAACACGCCGAAATGTATTGACAAAATGAGAATTCCATAGGTGGTTTGGACTGTGACGTCATTCGAGATCACGGAACGTTTTCGATCACGTGACCATGGCCAGAATTATAGCAATTTTATTTAATGTTTTCTAATTAAATAAAGCTTTATTTTTTAGTTTTGTCGTATGGAATACTGTTTTTAGATAATAATCTTTTAGGATGACACCAGTTGAAACGATATTTTTATTATAGTCAAATACCCTATTCTGTGATAATAATTCAATTCAATTCATAAAAGTATGCAATTTTTCATCAATGTTTCTTTGTGACGATAACACGTAAAACTATCGTCCGTAAACCGACTTTACAGACAACCATTTTTTTTTTGAAAATCAGCCAAGCCAAGCTGAACTTGACTAATATTCTCCTCTCCCTCCAAATAAGCGGAAAGCTTGTGTTAGGAGTGGGTACGACAGTAGTGCAACAGGTGAGGATTTTAGTTTTATTGAAGCTATAAGCGCTACTATCGTACCCATATATCTAACAAAAGCTTTACGCTTAGGTATTTAGAGACGAGACGGGAACATTAGTCAAGATGTTGACCTTGACTAATGTTCCCCTCTCGTCTCCAAAAATTCATTGTGCCTCCTTTTTTATATAAAAATCTTTTACATAATAATCTATATATATAAAAGAAAGTGGTGTTAGTTACACTATTTATAACTCAAGAACGGATGAACCGATTTGGCTGAAAATTGGTGGTAAGGTAGCTTAGAACCAGGAGACGGACATAGGATACTTTTTATCCCGTTCGACCGCGTTTCCGTCAAGTCACTATAAAACGTGGTATAACAAAAACGCATCTGACATGGAATAACAAAACGCAAATGACAGTGGAATAACAAAACGTAAATGACAGCTAAACGTAATTTTGTCTTTGGTTAAGTATGGTAAAAAATTTGACAGTTATAAAAATGATAGCTAAACTAGCGGCACGCTATGATGGCCGGTTTGACGTTTGTCCGCTCATGAAGTTCCGTATTAATTGATAACGACTTTGAAGGAAATAATTGTATTACTTTATTGACGATAGTGATGTGCAGAGATTCATAAATTTTATCGAATGTAGTTTTAGGTTTAGGACTCAAAATTTATTTATTAAATTGATTTCTAAAATGTATACAAGTGTAGAAAAATCAGTTTGCACCATTTAAGGGGTGAATGTACTTGTGAATATGAACAATTTTCACTATGTGGACAAACCTCTGAAATCGCAAAAAAATATCAGCTGTTTCATACAAAAGGTAAAATTTTTATTTTTATATGATATATACCACAACTCGGCATTTGGTTTTCTAAATTGAAAATTTTTAAAAATGGAATCTAATACGATCGTCACATAGGATCGCTGGCTAGCACAACTACTACCTCCGGCAAACTCGCGTCAATGCTCAATGCAAAACAAAGCAGTTTCGAATTGACGTTGCTTCGAAAAGTATAAACTGTCAGTGCAATGCGATTGTGATATAGTTTTGACCTGGCTTTGGATTTCAAATATTGATACTGCATTACTGTTGACCCTTGCTCGTTAATTTGGACTCTGTTCAAGCCCTTTGTTGTGGATTTCGTCGATATGACCGAACGTACGCAGAGAACTGTTCTAAATAGTCAGACACGTGAGTTCGTAATACGCCTTCGTAACTATTTCGATCGTGAAGCTCAAAATGGAGGGCCAATTTTACCTATAACGTCAGTGGTTGAACGCGTAGCTGATGCGCTTAATATTGGACAACGAACTGTTAGACGGATAACTAAAAAAAAATATGGCGAGACTGGCACAGAAGAAAATAAACTTCACACACCAAAAAAGAGAAAACGAGCAAAACCAGTCGTAGGCATCGATAGCTTTGATGCCGATGCTATCCGAAGACATGTTTACGGCTACTATTTACAGAAGGAGTATCCAACAAGAAAAAAGTTGGTGCATTCACTGAAGGAAGCTGGATTATTCTTCGGTGGGGAAAGTTCTTTAGGGAAAGATTATGAAAGAGATGTGAAAATAGATAATATTATAGAAAACGAACATATAATTATTAATGTAGGTGATGATAGCAGTGACGACAGTGAAAATAGTAGTATGGACGAATCTGATTAATTATGGCCTTTTGTGGCACCTTTTTTGGTATCTTTTGTATTCATATGTTTCTTGTGTGCATATAAAGTATGTATATTCATTTTCATTCAAATATTCAGTTCGTTCAAATAAATTAAATAAACATATACATTTTTGTTTTATTAAACCTATTTAATCAGGTACAAAAACAAAACTTAATTGTTTTTTGTTCGAGAATAAATTGACATTCCACATCACTATTGTAATGTGTCAAACCGGCCATCATAACGTGCCGCTAGTGTAAACGTAATTGATAATATCATCAGTAATAAATATGTTTTCTCTTTGAATCATCATTAACAATGCCGCGAGCAAGACGATCAAATGTTTCCTGCTACAAAGCTACGGATTGACGTGATTTATTGGATAGGTATAGTTGAGAACCTGGAGGGTGACAAAGATTTCCCGCGGGATGTTATGAACTAAATCCACGCAGACGAAGTCGCGGGCATCAGCTAGTTTAATATAAAAATTCTTTTTAAACAACCGACTTCAAACGCCCGCGCCACTACAAATTTTTGACATTTTAAAAACCGCTCGACCGATTTTGATAAAATTTAAATGGGACAACCTGGGAAGTATATACCCTTTAAAACAAAAAAGAATTTCCTAAATCGGTTCAGGCGTCTTCGAGTAATCGGTGAACATACATAAAAAAGATACCGATCCTTTTAAGTGAACTATAATTCACTGCCTCAGCGTTGAAATGGAGGCGGTTGTTTAGAGAATAGACCCTTACTACCCGAAATATCTCATTAAATGGGGGCAATTGGAACTAACGCGCTCTCAGAATTAATCTCGAGTGGGGTGGCGGCCATAATGAAAAAGTCACGCCTTTTGTGAGTCGAGTAAATGAGTCCCTTGAGTCTCTTGCCTCATTCACGACACAAAATATGGCGATGGAGCGGCCGTAATTAAGACATGTCATTATGCGGATTGTGTATTACACACTATCTGATGTTTGCTACTTCGTGTAATTAGATTTTCATTCATCTCGACCACTGATCTTTATCTATAATTAATCTATCATTAGCACTGGACTGGTCCCTATACAAATATTGACAGCTTAAGCTAAGGATCAAAATGAAGCGCCACATTTGACAAACGAGTGTCTTTGGAACTAAATAATATAGATAGGGATTCAGAAAGTACCTATCAAAAAGTATCTAATATCAGTTGTCTGTCCAAAGAACTAAAATAAATGAGGGCACTACCCCCACTAATTTTAGTTCTTTGGACACTCGTAACTGAAACTGAAGTGGAAATGGGCGGGGCACATAGTTCGAAGAGCTGATGGTCGTTGGGGTCCCAAGGTGCTGGAGTGGCGACCCCGCACCGGGAAACGCAGTGTTGGCAGACCCCCCACTAGGTGGACCGACGTCATCAAACGAGTTGCAGGGAGCCGCTGGATGCAAGCGGCGCAGGACCGAAGCCAGTGGAAGTCCATGCAGGAGACCTTTGTCCAGCAGTGGACGTGTATAGGTTGATAAAGAAGAAGAAGAAGGACACTCGTAACTGTTTACAGTGCCAAAATGGCGTCAATCGATTAGTTCCACAGAAAGGATGACAGCAGCCTGTGTTAAGAATAGAATAGAATAGAATAGAATAGAAATGTTTTTTATTCAGATAAACTTTTTTACAAGTGCTTTCGAATCGTCGATGAGTCTACCATAAGCATAGCTTAATTATTATAGAAGTCAGTGATCTCAACTAAGAATTCGAAGATGATAACTGCTGGTTTAATCCTCTACCTATTTGTGAAAGTTTTGTCAAAGTAAGTTCAGCCCAAGTTCAGCCTCTCTGAAGGGTAGCCTCGGACAGACAGATCTATCTATAATCTATAATATAATAAAACTGTAACAGGTCCAATTCTGTACATTGAAGATATTTTGAAAATTTTTGTTTGAGGGCACTCTATAATCGATACTGAAGCCAAAACAATTTTTTTTTAATTTTTTGTCTGTCTGTCTGTCTGTCTGTCTGTCTGTCTGTCTGTCTGTCTGTATCTTGGCCGCGCATCACGCCGAAACTACTAGACGGATTTAAATGAAACTTGGCATGATTTAAGTTAATACTACGAGGTATTATATAGGATACTTTTTATCCCGAAATTCAGCACGGTTCCCTTGGGAGAGGGGATGAAAGTCAAAATGTGTATTTCGCTGTAATTCATTAAGGCGTATTCCGATTTAATCCATTCTTTTTTTGTTAGAAAGCAGGTTCTTTAGAGATTGTCCTGTAATTATTTCAAGGTCGTCAATTTCGTAGTTCAGAAATTATAGATATCACGATCTTCAGTATAAGGTCCAAATAACTTGAACCCCGGAATCTACAAGATGCTTTGAATGAATGGCTCATCTTAAGCTGGCAAGCGTACTTTATCGTATATAGCCATCGTGGATAGCCCTATTTTGTCAAAGTCAAACTACTCCAAAGGCGTCAGATTTTGCCAAACGATCATTATACCTATATACTACATAGTAGGTATGGATGTAATACATCGTATGGACTTAATGCTACAGTGTTTTCCTATGCAATTTAATATTCTAATCATACTAATATTATAAATGCGAAAGTGTGTTTGTTTGTTGGTTTGTCCTTCAATCACGCCACAACTGAGCCACGGATCGACGTGATTTTTTGCATGGGTACTATAGTTGAGGACATAGGCTACTTTTTATCCCGGAAAATCAAAGTGTTCACGAGGGATTTTAAAAACTAAATCCACGCGGACGAAGTCGCGGGCATCAGCTAGTAATATAATAAAACTGTAACAGGTCCAATTCTGTACATTGAAGATATTTTGAAAATTTTTATTTGAGGGCACTCTTTAATCGATACTGAAGCCAAAACAATTTTTTTTTAATTTTTTGTCTGTCTGTCTGTCTGTCTGTCTGTCTGTCTGTCTGTCTGTATCTTGGCCGCGCATCACGCCGAAACTACTGGACGGATTTAAATGAAACTAGGCACGATTTAAGTTCATACTACGAGGTATAATATAGGATACTTTTTATCCCGAAATTCAGCACGGTTCCCTTGGGAGAGGGGATGGAAGTCAAACTGTGAATTTAGCTGTAATTCATTAAGGCGTATTCCGATTTCATTCATTCTTTTTTTGTTAGAAAGCGGGTACTTTAGAGATTGTCCTGTAATTATTTCAAGGTCGTCAATTTAGAAGTTCAGAAATTATAGACATCACAATTCACAATCTTCAGTATAAGGTCCAAATAACTTGAACCCCGGAATCTAAAGGATACTTTGAATGTACGGCTCATCTTAAGCTGGCAAGCGTACTTTATCGTATAAGCCATCGTGGATAGCCCTATTTTGTCAAAGTCAAACTACTCCAAAGGCGTCAGATTTTGCCAAACGATCATTATACCTACATACTACATAGTAGGTATGGATGTAATACATCGTATGGACGTAATGTTACAGTGTTTTCCTATGCAATTTAATATTCTAATCATACTAATATTATAAATGCGAAAGTGTGTTTGTTTGTTGGTTTGTCCTTCAATCACGCCGCAACAGAGCCACGGATCTACGTGATTTTTTGCATGGGTATAGTTGAGGACCTGGAGAGTGACATAGGCTAATGTTATCCCGGAAAATCAAAGTGTTCCCGAGGGATTTTAAAAACTAAATCCACGCGGACGAAGTCGCGGGCATCAGCTAGTAGAAAATAAATGCAAAGATGGTGTTTGAAACAATTGATGCACTTTTTCACATTTCATTTCATCGAGATCACTTTGAAATAAATCACTGAGCGATATCTAAATATAATATATAATTTAATATAAAAAAATATTTTTAAAAAACCGACTTCAAACACCCGAGCTTATATAATTTATTGTTGATTTTTAAAAACCGCTCGACCGATTGCGAGATGATTGATGCAATATTTTTTTGCATAATAAAAATTATGCAATAAAATAATTTAAAAAAAAACAAACAAGAAAAGCGCACTGTCACTACTTCGCGAGTGAGATTCGAACCTGCGACATCATACACCATACGGTAAAGAAAGCGGCCGCTCGCCCACTGCGCCGAACAGAGCTACTTGTGAACCTCTAAAATGTTGAACGCTTGCTGAACGACGGTGTTAGGTTTATTTTCGTTACAGAATTTCTTGATTCGGTCGCCGCGCTCAAACTGTTTGTCCTAGTGCAAAGCCCGCGATAAAAGCTATGCACAGCTTAAAAGATTCGTATGAATTAAGAACCTGCTCCTTTTTTGAAGTCGGTTAAAAAGGAAAAGATGTATGACTGACCAACTGATTGACTGATCTGTTAACGTCGAGAAAAAATTCAACCCTTAAGGGGATAAAATAGGGGCTTAAAAATAGGGGCTTAAAAAACCGAACATAACGTGAGCGAAGCCGCAGGGAAAAGCTAGTTTCATACGCATTATGTTCGTTCATAGAAAATATTAGTTTTCTTTTGTGTGTGGGATGTAGGCCAAATTGCGACTTTGTATTTTATCGACTGTCTTTGACAGCGAGCTAAGCCGTAAGACCCGGTTATTATCAAAAAAATCTATAGACCAATGTCGTGACTGAAAGACAAGCAAAGATGATTGAAAGACAAGCAATGGACACCAAAAACCAGATATTCGAACTGTACTTAATGAGTTCTAGATAATGATACCCCACATGCCAGGGTAAAAAAATAAAATTTTATTTCGACTCCTTTTCCATGTATGGGAAGGAGCCTCCTTTATTTTTTATTTTATTTTATTTTTGACCGAGCGAAGCGAAGGTCTCTGAGTCTACTTGAGTGAATTTGCACTTGTCCGTCCGTCCGTCCGTGTCTGTCAGAGCCTTATAACTCCTGAATTACTGAACGTAATTACTTCAAATTTAGATATAATATGTAAACCAATGGCCTCCAGCCGAAAATGGCTTAAAAAGTTATAAAATCTTTATTTCAGGGGGGCTCTCATGGAAGCGAATGCAAAGTAAAATATTTTTTTTGCGATTCATAGGGTTGTTGTGTATCATTTTAAAGATAATTTGGAACAGAGTACAAAAGTATTTTTTTTTATTTTTTTCCTAAAATGGACGTAATGGGAGGCTCTCAAAGTGGAGATTATATTTGACCTCAAAAGTCACGATCGCTTGAACGGCCTTGCTTGAAAGTTTTATAATTATTAGCGTTATATCATGTACTTGAACAACAAATACTAAAATTAGATAAATAAAACTTGAGAGGTGTCAAGGGACACCCGGATTGAACGTAGTTCCTTTCGATGAAGGAATTGTAATAAACTAGTGGTGTCATCTAGTATTAATTGATTAACTACGATGAATTATTTTTAGTTTATTTCTATTGCACTGTTACAAAACCAAAGAGTTACTCTGGTGGAGTTACTGTTTTTTCACAGATGGCGTTATCCAATTTATACAATAAAAAATTAGGGAAAAATTCCACATTTAGAAATTATTTAAAATAAAATTGAAAATAGAAAATTCAGTCTGTCGAGCTGGGATTCGAACCATCGACGTTGAACTTAAAGGCGACTGCCCTAACCACTAGGCCATGCAGACGCCTTGTTCTAAGGCGAATATACCGAACACACTGCAAAATTCACATTCAACAAAAAAGTGTCGGTTTCAAAAATGTGTCGAGGGTCGGTTTCATTAATTTTTTCCGTCTAGCCCCCTTCCGTACCGCGCGATAAGGAACTACGTTCCAATATAATAAGGAAACTAAATTATTTAATTTTTAATGAGCTGCAGTATTTTTATCAGAACTTCACAATGGTGTCAATAGATGGCGCTCTCATCTCATATTGCAAACGCAGCAGAAGTACTAATACATTAACAAATTTACTTAAAATTACTATACAATTAATTAAAATTATTATATAATATTTAAAAATCAAACATTAATAAGAAGTTTTATGCACTGTTGTTTTTGCATGTTTTCTGATCGTGTCGATAGACGACGCTGTGAACAAATAATTAAATTTGAATGTTCCAAAAACTATACCTAGGTACCTATTGATGCCTGATTTCACTACAGTTCCCTAACCTTTATGGGCAACCTATTTTAAGTTAGGTGACGCTTTCTGTCAATTTTGTTATTACGAACCTCTACGGGACAACTAAAGGTGAAAATGACATTGGGATGTTAGGATTGTATTTAGGGGCTACGTACGTAAAGAGACTTCTACAGTCTTAGGGGATAATTTAGGTATGGTTGTTGAAAATAGGCATAATAATAATGTCAATTTTGATCGTCATGTGTCTATTGAATGAATAAGTAATTATGGGAAACAGTTACCGCGAGGTCTCAGTTCGGGGCGAAGCACTAGTTATTATTTGTTGTTATAGCGGCAATAGAAATACACACTCTGCGAACATTTTTAACTGTCTACTTATTACAGTTTACGAGATAGTGTCCGCTGACAGATGGACGGACGGACAGACGGACAGCGGAAGCTTAGTAATAGGGTCCCGTTGGCACCCTTTGGGTACGGAGCCCTTAAAAAGATCGTTATGTTTAAAGTTGTGGGTTTCAGCCATTTATTTTACATTGCCAAATCCATTCCAAGTTAGCCCGCTACCATTTTAGACTGCATCTTTACTTTCAGGCGAGGTCGTATTCATGCGCTATCCTTTCATCGAAAAAAAAGTTACTGTAATAAGCAATTGTGACAGAGAGAATAGCAAGCAGTGATAGCCTAGTGGTCACGACTGTGGTCTCCTATTCGGGGAGTCGCAGGTTCGATCCCGGGTACGCATCTCTGACTTTTCGAAGTTAAGTGCGTTTAAGAAATTAAATCACATGCTTTAACGGTGAAGGAAAACATCGTGAGGAAACCTGCACACCTGAGAGTTGTCCATAATGTTCTCGAAGGTGTGTAAAGTCCGCCAATTCGCATTGGGCCAGCGTGGTGGACTATGGCCTATAACCCTTCTCTGAGAGGAGACCTCGCTCAGTAGTGAGCCGATGATGGGTTGATAATGATGATGAATGATGATGACAGAGAGAAAGACGGATGAAGTCACACGATAAGGGTTCTTTATTTTGTTACGGTACCTTAAAAAGTGAAGAAAAGCACATTCTGAATTAAAGCCAAGGGATGTCACGGTCATTTACCATCTCAGACTGCGTCATCACTTACGAGTACAATCAAGTGAAATAGCAGTCAAGGGATATCTTCTCATTAAAAAAAATTAAAAGGCACTCGGGGACTGCCGCGGTAAAGCTATTGCGTAGCATTTTTTATCAACTTCAGCAATTATAATATTTATGCAATATTTTTTTTGCATAGTAACAATTATATGCAGAAAAAAATAATTAAAAAACAAACAAACAAGAAAAGCGCACTGTCACTACTTCGCGAGTGAGATTCGAACCTGCGACATCATACACCATACGGTAAAGAAAGCGGCCGCTCGCCCACTGCGCCGAACAGAGCTACTTGTGAACCTCTAAAATGTTGAACGCTTGCTGAACGACGGTGTTAGGTTTATTTTCGTTACGGAATTTCTTGATGCGGTCGCCGCGCTCAAACTGTTTGTCCTAGTTCAAAGCCCGCGATAAAAGGTATGCAATAGCTTAAAAGTTACTGAAATAGAAAATTGTGACAAAAGGACAGCCGGATGAAGTCACACGATACCTTAAAAAGTGAAGTCAAGCATGTAACACATTCTGAATTCAACTCAAGGGATGTCACTGCAGTGGTCGTAATGAAGAAGTCAGTCCCTTTGTATGTCGCGCAAACGAGTGCCGCGCTTGTACTTATATGATAAAATATTCTCACAAAGGCCCTAGGGAACTTGTTCATTGAAACTAGTACTGTTTTAATATTCTATTGTTCCATTATGAACTTTGTCGGGTATTAATTAGGACTGAGATTTCATTATTAGATTAGATAAATTACTTAAGATTGTAAGTTTTATCTAGTATTTTTTGACGTGATAACGTCTTATAAATCGATGAACACCGGCTGCACGCACGAAAAAGTGTACGCCGCCTGAGCCTGATCGTGCAAGCGAGAGCGCGGAACAAGCAATAGAGAGGCACGATGGGCCCAAGCGTTGGCTTCTTAATAATAATAGTACCATATTATCCAAACATGACAGTGCCTCAACTACATTACCACGGTTCAATAAGTAATATCTAATAATTAATTATATCCTCAACAGCGCAAGGGTACGCGGATTGTAAACTGAAATATCAACGGTTCAAATAAGACGGTTTATTTAAATGAGCTATGTCTACTCCTTTCATGTGTCCTATAGCCATTTAGTACATAACTAGCTGATGCCCGCGACTTCGTCCGCGTGGATTTAGTTTTTAAAATCCCTCGTGAACACTTTGATTTTCCGGGATAAAAAGTAGCCTATGTCCTCAACTATAGTACCCATGCAAAAAATCACGTCGATCCGTGGCTCAGTTGTGGCGTGATTGAAGGACAAACCAACAAACAAACACACTTTCGCATTTATAATATTAGTATGATTAGAATATTAAATTGCATAGGAAAACACTGTAGCATTAAGTCCATACGATGTATTACATCCATACCTACTATGTAGTATATAGGTATAATGATCGTTTGGCAAAATCTGACGCCTTTGGAGTAGTTTGACTTTGACAAAATAGGGCTATCCACGATGGCTATATACGATAAAGTACGCTTGCCAGCTTAAGATGAGCCATTCATTCAAAGCATCTTGTAGATTCCGGGGTTCAAGTTATTTGGACCTTATACTGAAGATCGTGATATCTATAATTTCTGAACTACGAAATTGACGACCTTGAAATAATTACAGGACAATCTCTAAAGAACCTGCTTTCTAACAAAAAAAGAATGGATTAAATCGGAATACGCCTTAATGAATTACAGCGAAATACACATTTTGACTTTCATCCCCTCTCCCAAGGGAACCGTGCTGAATTTCGGGATAAAAAGTATCCTATATAATACCTCGTAGTATTAACTTAAATCATGCCAAGTTTCATTTAAATCCGTCTAGTAGTTTCGGCGTGATGCGCGGCCAAGATACAGACAGACAGACAGACAGACAGACAGACAGACAGACAGACAAAAAATTAAAAAAAAATTGTTTTGGCTTCAGTATCGATTATAGAGTGCCCTCAAACAAAAATTTTCAAAATATCTTCAATGTACAGAATTGGACCTGTTACAGTTTTATTATATTATAGATAATTCAATGCATGGCTGATAAATATTCTTTAAAAAAACTTCAATAGCGATTTGTATTTCTTGAAGTTAAGGACGTTTGTAAGGAAATTGCGCCTCTTGACGTTACTAAGTATTTATTTAAGGAGTTTTAGATTTTTTTTTATTTAGGAACAGACAGACACACTATCTTGTTAGAGAATGGTAAACCCCGTTTGACTTTAAAGCACCTAAGAAATTATTCTAAGCTTAAGGTGGAAGACACAGTTCTGCCCGCGAAATTCAAATTTAATTTGGTTTTTCGCAATTTGTAAACTAATACGATAAAGTAGGCTTATGGCATTCTAATTGCGACAATGGCAGTATCATCTTCACAGGTTTATATAAAAATCTTTACTTGAAAGTGTCCAGTTTAAGAAATTAATCAAAATATCGACTAATTTGTGAGTAACTCACGTCCAACTCAGTATTTTGATTAATTTCTTAAACTGGTCACTTTCAAGTAAAGATTTTTATGTAAACCTGTGAAGATGATAATTCTACTGGCGCAATTAGAATGCCATTAGCCTAGTTTGTCGTATTAGTTTACAAATTGCGAAAAACCAAATTAAATTTGAATTTCGCGGGCAGACTCGTATTATTTGAGGCTGCGTCAAATATGTTTCGACGACGAGCACAGCTTTGAGAATAGCTCCCCAGGCAGTGTGGACAGTTCATCCACAAATTACTTAGCTGATATTAATCTGTGCGGCCTTTTGTATCAAAGACGGAAAATAAATGACCCTTTACAATTTCATGCCTGTATCTTTGTTCTTGAATTATAATCATTACTGTACTTATTTAAATTCTGAACACAAAAGTAGGTATGGTACATCTCAATATATAAAGAAAAGGTGACTGACCGACTGACTGATCTATCAACGCACAGCTAAAACCACTGGACGGATCGGGCTGGGCATACAGATAGCTATAGGCACGTTGAGCACTTTTTTGGGTGAGAAAAAAACATGGATTTCGCGAAATCGTCACCGTCATCATCGTCACCGTCACCTGGAGATTTCAGTAAGCGTTCAACATTTTAGAGAATTTCAAGCAACCTTGTACAGCGCAGTGGGCAAGCAGCCGCCTTCCTTCCCGTTTAATGTATGATGTCACAGGTTCGAATCTCACTCACGAAACGTGACAGTGCGCTTTATTTTAATTGTTTTTATTTATTTTTATATTTATTTTATCTTATTTTTTTTTTATTTTTTTTTTATATTTGTTTTTAATTATTAGCCAATCTAGTTTTCACTTCTATCGGCAGTCCCTATGACTGCCATTTTTTTTAAACAAGGCGTTTGTGTTCCAGTTGACGATAGAAAATGCCTATACCTGCACTTTTTATTTGAAGGTACTCAAGTTATAGTTAGTAGGAAAACGGTAACGGGAGAAGCATTCCAAATAGCGATGATTTTATCATATACGAGGAAGGAAAGAACTTAGAGCGTGTCCTTGAGTGTCTTGTCATCGAATGACGAAAAAAAAACTTTAATGTGGAGACTATCATATAAAAATATAGGTACACGTCATAAATACCTGTAAATAACGAGGCCCCAGTTCTCCATGGCACCAGCAGCGAAATCAGGTACTGCAGCCTTATCAAACTTCGGCAGAGCGTAATCAAGCTTAGTATAGTCCTGCAGTGCCATCATGTTCTTCTGACCATAGTCCAACGCGAACGCTGCAGTACAAATTCAATATTATCATTTATTTCATTTAGGCCAACTTAAGGCTATTGTGATAGGTCAAAACTGTACCATTTCGAAAAGTAAATTTTACTGAGAAGAGCCGACAATAAACTCAACAGCCCTTTTCAAAACAAAAATGTTAAAATAATATGTTAAATATATTATAAGCAAATCCAATTGATTCCAAACAACTTTGTCATCAAGAAATTAAATTAAATGACTCATTAAATGAGTCTTTATTCCCTATTTAAATTTGTGTAATGGTAAATCAACCAATTCTTTCGGAATCAAGTTATTAAAGCGTATACATACTCGACTCCACAAAGGACTTTAGGCAGGCGACATCAACAGGATCGCGTCATTAGTTTATGTCGGTGTCTGGTTATTAGATTTTATGTATATTCATCATCATCATCATCATTAGCAACCCATCAACGGCTCACTACTAAGCGCAGGTCTCCTCTCAGGCTCTCAGAGAAGGGTTATAGGCCATAGTCCACCACGCTGGCCCAATGCGAATTGGCGGACTTCACACACCTTCAAGAACATTATGAAGAACTCTCGGGTGTGCAGGTTTCCTCACGATGTTTTCCTTCACCGTTGAAGCAAGTGATATTTAATTGCTTAAACGCACTTGACTATGAAAAGTCAGAGGTGCGTACCCGGGATCGAACCTGCGACCCCCCGAATAGGAGACCACAGTCCTAACCACTAGGCTATTACTTCTGATATTACCTCCTGATTATGTATATTACCTCTTTGTAATAGAGATGAATATTTTGTTTCACAAAGACTACGTTATATTATAAATATATTTTTCGCAAACAAAACTTTAAAACATAATCAGAGATAGGATTTGAAAGGTATTAAATGGCATTCTATCCCACTTCTGATTTTGGCAAACACACAAGTGAACTCATTTCACAACAACAAAATAACAAAATTCTCTCAAAGAAATTAACATACACAACAACAGTGTTGGCTAGTCTGCTCCTCGCTCCGTACCCGACTCTGTTGTTGTGTAACTTAATTTCTTTGAGAGAATTTTGTTATTTTGTTGTTGTGAAATGAGTTCACTTACGTGTTTGCCAAAAATATTATAAACTAGCTGATACCCGCGACTTCGTCTGCGTGGACTTAGTTTCTAAATTCCTTCGGAGTTCTTTGATTTTTCCGGGATAAAAAGTAGTATGTCACTATCCAGGTCATTAACTATACCCATGCAAAAAATCACAATGATCCGTAGCTCTGTTGCGGCGTGATAGAAGGACAAACCAACAAACAAAGACACTTTCGCATTTATATAAGTATGATATAAACAGTGAAGCTACCGGCAGTTTTCTGAGTTTCTGGTCTCGAGTACACTCTGAAGGGTTTAGGGAAGATGGCGGATGGTGCGAGGGGATCGTTGCTGACGAAGTCAAAGTCTGAGACCAGGTAGGCCAGGAGATAAGTGGACTGTATTACGGTGTCTCGGAACTCGTATTTCACGAAACCTGTCACTTCTGGTCTGAAACAAAATGCTTAGGTTAGGTTAGTTATAATAATTACTTGAATGAAACATTAATTAGAATTTTAATATTATAAATTAAATTTACAGTGAAATAATATTTTAGCAGAATTTCAAAATGATTTATTGTAAGTACTGGCGGTACCGAACAAAATGTAAGCAAGCCCTTAGCCGCACACGAGTGATTCCTAGCTCATCCGCCAGCGTCTTTACGTTTCCGTGTTCAATAGGACGCAGCAATGCCTCGAAATGCGCACGGGTTTGTTGTCTCAACATTCGTTACAAACCCGTGTTTAATAGGAGGCACTCGTCCTCCAATTGCGCACGGGTTTGTAACCGAAATTTTCTTTCAAACACGTGTTCCATTCAAGGCGATAAAGCAGTCGTCCTTCAACTGCAAACGCAAGCCGCGGAAGAAAATTTCGGTTAAAATCCGTGAGCAATTGGAGGATGAGTGCCTTCTATTGAGCACGGGTTTATAAGGAGTGTTGGCACAACAAACCCGGGCGCATTTCGCGGCATTGCTGCCTCCTACTGAACACGAAAACGTAAAGACGCCACCCACCAAACGTGAAAGTTGTCGGTACCGGTGCTATTCGATTATTGTGTAAAGTGAAGTTAATTTGAAAGTAAATTAGCTCAATTTGTTTTGAACCTGTGTTTTCTCATTATTTTCCGCGTCTGATTTCTAACAATATTATACCTAATTATGGTTTTGTAGTCCCAAGGTACTGGAGTGGCAACCCCACGCTCGAAAACGCAGTACTGATAAACCCCCACTAGATGAATCGACGTCAATAAACCAGTCGCTGGAGGCCTGTGGAACTCCATGCGAGAGACTTTTGTTCAGCAGTGGATATCTATCGGTTGGTAAAGAAGAAGAAGAATATTGTTTGTAAATATTGTTGGCTATCTTACTTCAAAAGATCGGTAGTTTTTTCAGGCATATTACTCCTCACGGTGGTGTATCTGGGAGGCGCGTAGATGGTGGTCCGGAACACGGCTTTGTAACGAGGCTCGTCATAGCACGGGAACGCGCGCCGAGCGAACGTGGGCTGCAGCTGGGATGTCACCAGATTGCTGAAAGAGAGATCTTCATCATTATCACATCATCATATCATATTATATCAAATATGTGGTGGTGTCGCGTGATGCGGGTTGTCACGTTCCCTGAAATATGGTTGAGCGAAGCAACGGCTGGGTCATGCGTCATGCTCGTGAACGAGTGTCACTGGCGAGAATGGGGCTACTTTCTGTCTGTCATCTTAATATGTATTGAATAATTGTTAGTAGTATGCATTTTTGGAACTTCCTCTCATTATGGAAACACTGCATACATAGCATCGTATTTATTGTTTTGTAAACCTGTTTTGAAAAGAGCATCCGCCAAGTTTCTTGCTGTCTTTCTCGGCAGGAAGGGCATTCCGAACCAGTGGTAGAGACAGACGATTCAAAAACACTTGTAAAAAGTTAATTTGAATAAAAAATATTTGTATTCTATTCTATTCTATTCTATCATGTTCTCCTGTAGTCTCTAGCAAAGCGGCCTACCCCACCGGAGACTAATCAACTCAGCGAAGGATATCTATCTATAATCTATAATATAATAAAACTGTAACAGGTCCAATTCTGTACATTGAAGATATTTTGAAAATTTTTGTTTGAGGGCACTCTATAATCGATACTGAAGCCAAAACAATTTTTTTTTTATTTTTTGTCTGTCTGTCTGTCTGTCTGTCTGTCTGTCTGTCTGTCTGTATCTTGGCCGCGCATCACGCCGAAACTACTGGACGGATTTAAATGAAACTTGGCACGATTTAAGTTAATACTACGAGGTATAATAAAGGATACTTTTTATCCCGAAATTCAGCACGGTTCCCCTGGGAGAGGGGATGAAAGTCAAAATGTGTATTTCGCTGTAATTCATTAAGGCGTATTCCGATTTAATCCATTCTTTTTTTGTAAGAAAGCAGGTTCTTTAGAGATTGTCCTGTAATTATTTCAAGGTCGTCAATTTCGTAGTTCAGAAATTATAGACATCACAATCATCAGTATAGGTCCAAATAACTTGAACCCCGGAATCTACAGGATACTTTGAATGAACGGCTCATCTTAAGCTGGCATGCGTAATTTATCGTATATAGCCATCGTGGATACTATTTTGTCAAAGTCAAACTACTCCAAAGGCGTCAGATTTTGCCAAACGATCATTATAACTACATACTACATATGTAGTATGTAGGTATACATACATACATACATAGTAGGTATGGATGTAATACATCGTATGGACGTAATATTACAGTGTTTTCCTATGTAATTTAATATTCTAATCATACTTACTAATATTATAAATGCGAAAGTGTGTTTGTTTGTTGGTTTGTCCTTCAATCACGCCGCAACAGAGCCACGGATCTACGTGATTTTTTGCATGGGTATAATTGAGGACCTGGAGAGTGACATAGGCTACTTTTAGGAAATCAAAGAGTTCCCGAGGGATTTTAAAAACTAAATCCACGCGGACGAAGTCGCGGGCATCAGCTAGTTGTGAATAAGCGTGTTTAGTGGAGCAAATAGTCTCGTATTTAAACACGACTTAAAACTTCGGCCACAATTTCGGGAAGTCCAGGTTTCGATCCCAGGAACGCATCTCCAACTTTTCAGAGTTATAAAAATTAATTTTTCATAATTCGAAGCTGCACTGTCTGCAAGATAGATAAGCTACATTTCATAATATCATTTTTGTTTTGAAAAGAGCAACTGCTGAGTTTCTTGCCGGCTCTTCTCAGCAGAGTTAGCTTTCCTAACCAGTGGTAGATTTTTGTCTTCATGTCTTTCTTGTTGACTGTCATAGGAGGAAAGTTTTTGCCTTGCTATTTTTATAAGCCTCAATAGCCCAACGGTTTTAAAGGTGCGGATTAACCACTGAAATTACAACGGTTCAATATTTTTGCACTATTGTCGTACCCACTCCTACAAGCTATATGGCTCCGCTTATTTGAAGCAGTGATAGCCTAGTGGTTAGGACTGTGGCCTCCTATTCGGTGGTCACAGGTTCGATTCCGGGTTCGCACCTCTGACTTTTCGGAGTCAAGTGCGTTTAAGCAATTAACTATCACTTGCTTCAACGGTGAAGGAAAACATCGTGAGGAAACCTGCACATCTGAGAGTTCTTCATAATGTTCTCGAAGGTGTGTGAAGTCCACCAATTCGCATTGGGCCAGCGAGGTGGACTATGGCCTATAACCCTTCTCTAAGAGGAGACCTGCGCTCAGTAGTGAGCCGTTGATGGGTTGCTAATGATGATGATGATGATTTGGAGGGAGAGGAGAATATAAGTCAGCTTGAGTTATTTTAATTAAAAAACTTGAATACTCACACAGTCCCAACACCAGGGCGCTCATAGGTCGAGACGTATAATCCAAACATATTGGTCGCGTATGTACCTGTGTACTGTATCCTCAAATTAAACGGTTGCATTGTTTTCAATAGTACGCTTGATGTGAGTGTTAGGAAATGCGTATCATCCGTTGCAAGATCATAGCTTTGTAGGATATCAGTGGTAACGTTCTCGTCATCAAATAGACCGATCTTTGTTATATTCATTGCCATAGCGTGTAGGACGATTGTGCTCGTGTTCACTGTAGGAAAAACCCTAATAGTGACATCTCCTGTGAAAGATTCCTTGTTGCCAGGATCTAGGAAGAGTCTGACGTCATAGAACGTTGGGAATGACGTCCCTGGCAGGACGTAAGCTTCGTCTGGTATAGTTGTCGCATATTCGGAGCGCGGTAGCACGCTGTATGCCAGACCGGAACCCAATAAAGAGATGA
This sequence comes from Oeneis ivallda, assembly GCA_029955525.1. Classification (NCBI taxonomy): domain Eukaryota; kingdom Metazoa; phylum Arthropoda; class Insecta; order Lepidoptera; family Nymphalidae; genus Oeneis; species Oeneis ivallda. The sequence continues at coordinate 3,700,028 of JARPMR010000012.1, read as the reverse complement.
ATATTATGGAAATCATATCTGAAAGAGAGAAATTAAGTTTACAGTATTTCCCACCTGCATAGTCAATGCTTGTTTAGACATTGCAAGTTCAAGGTTTTTCCTGCGATTCCTGTCGCATGGAGTTATTAATCCCGCGTTGACTTTCTGTTTTACGGGATAAAAAATAGTCTATTCATTAAAGAAGACTCTTTATTAAAAAGCCATAAACAACGGTGACATGAAGAAGTGTGGTCAAAATATCGAATAACATTTTTTCAGTATTAACGTAACATGTCCTTTGACTATATAATTTAATATAAAAATTATTTTTAAAAAACCGACTACAAACGCCTGCGCCACTACAAAGTATATAATTTATTGTTGATTTTTTTAAAACCGCTCGAGCGATTTCGTTAAAATTTAAATGGGATCACCTGGAAAGTATGCCTTTCAAACAAAAAAAGAATTTTCCAAATCGGTTCAGGCGTCTTTGAGTAACCGGTGAACATACATAAAAAAAAAAGATTTCGACGAATTGAGAACCTCCTCTTTTTTTGAAGTCAGTTAAAAATATATAATTTATGTTTTATGCATTTAATTTTTGTTATTACTATTTTTTACTTTTCTGCATTCATCATCATTTACCATCCTAATAATTCCTAAGATTGCAATGAAACACTATACCCTGTCCAACCGTTTATTATCTTTTTGACAGATCAGTCTCACTTATTCTCACATAGTGAGACGTTGGACAGGGAATAATAATATTATTTCAAGGAATATATTATTTTCTAGCTGTACATATATGTTTCAAGTGGATTTAAACAGATATCTTGTATCAATCTTATCTTTTGGTATCAGCGGTGAGTAGTGGGGAATTTCCTTATCTGTGGGAGGACTGCCGATCTTAACTTTTGATACTTTTATCTCAGTTTGAGCATACTTTATTTAAAATCCGAATCCATGCGTTAGCTAAATAATAAGTCGATAGGTATAAAAAATACGTGTGGCACTCGGGGACTGCCGCGGTAAAGCTATTGCATAGCATTTTCTAGTCGCACGCACACAAACACCGTGTCGAAGTCTGCCGAACTAAAACGACGTTAGAAGATGCACGGCTTTCAACGCCGCACCGCTGTGCCGGTGTGTTAGGTTTATTTTCGTCACGGAATTTCTTGATTCGGTCGCCGCGCTCAAAGCCCGCGATAAAAGCTATGCAATAGCTTAAAAACCGACGAGAGGTGAGAAATGTACGGTTATAGCATGCTGACACATAAATATGATGAGAAGAACGAAAAAAACGACAAAAAGTACAACGCGAAATACTCAAAGTCCGAATGCTATCAGATACATCACCCAACCGAATTAGTTTTTGACATCACATCTTAGACCGTTTAAGACTGAGTTTCCACGCCGCGGTTCGCGGCCCGCGCCCACAGCGGTTGCGGGCCCGCGGCCTCCGTAGAATGCAGATTTGTATGGAAAATGAAGAAGCAATTTCCATGGCGCGGTTTGCGCCCGCGGCGGGCGGGTACAATTTGGTACCGCAACCGCTGCGGGTGCGGATGCGAACCGCGCCGTGAAAACCCAGTCTAAGGCCACGTTTTCGCATAGGCGTGGCGTTGCGCGTCGCGCGGCGCGTCGCTCGCTCGCTCTCGCTCGCCCTCATACCTTGGCCATATCGCGCGACCGCTCACGCGACTCGACGCGCCGCGAGAAGCGCAACGCCACGCCTATGCGAAAACGAGGCCTTAAAAAGGTAAGCGTCACGTCATTTCCAAAAAGCAGCGATGTTCCATCTATAATATGAAAATCAATTGCTGCTGATTAGTAAATTATAATATAGTGATAGCTGAAACACTGAAGACGTCAGTCACATTTTGGATTTTGAAACATAAATCCAATCACTATTGGGTATTTGACTGATATTCTTTTATTTATTTAAAATAACGTTTTTAAAAATTATAACAATGTCATACCTCTTTTTAAACGACTTCAAAAAAGGGAGAGGTTATCAATTCGTCGGAATCTTTTTTTTATGTATGTCCACCGATTACTCGAAGACGCCTGTACCGATTTGAAAAACTCTTTTGTTGTTTGAAAGGATATACTTCCCAGGTGGTCCCATATAAATTTTATCGAATTCGATCGAGCGGTTTTTAAAATATTAAGAATAAATTATATAATTTATTGTTGATATTTTAATAATAAATTCTGTATAGTGGCGCGGGAGTTTGAATTCGGTTTTTTAAAAAGATTTTTTTATATTAAATTACTTAAATATCTTTACTAGTGTTGGAATTATAAGCTGTTTTACTGTGACTGTATCTATCTCTTTCCAAAATGAAATTTTCTATGAAGCGTGTATGGAGCTGGTGAATTGTGACATCACACTTTACTAGCGCTCTCTCTGTCTAAAAGGAAACTTTAAAGCTTTATAACTTATTTGTTTTTGGACCGATTTATTTTCTGTTTTTACAAATTTATTCTTACATGTTACATTTTCGATTATAAAAATAATGAATATCATTTTTTTCATTTTCACTACAGTCAATACAGATAGCCTAAGTTTCTTTTGACATTCGGCTTCCTTATGCTGGCATCATAATATTTTGACCCCATAAATTTACTATCTATCTGCTGCTTGCAGTCTAAGCCCCCATATTACATAGTGAGAATTTCAGTTTGCCGACTTCGTGCCGATAATGATATGACAGTTTTTGCCATAATTTACAATTTTATCATTGCTGATATAAATCAAAATATAATCAATAATCATGTTTATACTTTATTATTATCAATTAATGGTATAATAATTCTCGTATTTAACTTATTAGATTTTGATAAAACTAGCGATAGCGCGTTACATGACAATGTGACGAAACCTTGACGAAACATGTAAAATCTGAAAACTTCCTCGTTGGATTCTACTATCCTACTAATTATTATTATAAAATATTCAAAAATTTGTGAGAATGGATGGATGTTTGTTCACGCCACAACGAATGAACCGATTTGGCTGAAATTTGGAATGGAGATAGCTCACACCTAAGGTTAACACAAATAAGCTTCATTTTATCACGAAAAACTTCCTAAGCACGGGTATCAAAAATCTTAATCCACGTGGACAAGGTCGCGGGCATAATCTCGTAATATAAGTGACGGTGAAAATCTTAATTAAATCTTTGACTTCAATCAAAAGAAAATGACGGTTTAAAAAAATTTCGAAATTATACCTAAGAGTACTCTAATTTTTTTATACAAATATGTGAGATAGGTATATTTTCTTTAACATTTTAGAACTTAATAGGAAACACACCGACAAACGCAAAGATTCATTCTGTTTTACACACTATCCTTGCTAATATTTTTACATATTTTAAATGCGAAAGTGCGTTTGTTTGTTGATTTGTTGGTTTGTCCTTCAATTACCCAGAAACGAAGCAACAAACCGATTTTTGTTTTTGCATGCAAACAGCTGTTGAAGATTTGTAAAGTGACTGGCTTTTATCCCGAAAAAGCGGAGGTTACCCGCGGGATTTGTTGAAAACCTAAGCTAATTTAATAATTTTAATAGGCCATTGTAATATTTATTGCGGGGACATCGCAAAGCTTCCTGAGCTTGGTTCCCAGCCGAGATTATTCCCTAGTAGCAATTTGCGTTAGCTGTTGGTTGAGCCTTTGTCCCTAGTTTGGTTGTCGAACAGTAAAACTTGTCATCCCTATAAATCGTGGTGTCAATCGTAGAAAAGTGGGATGTAGTGGTAGACTCATCGACGATTCGAAAGCACTTGTAAAAAAGTTTATTTGCATAAAAAACATTTCTATTCTATTCTATTCTTAGAAAGGACTTAGTCGGCATCACCACTACCATCTCCCAGCCGTTGGCTAGGTACCGTTGGCTACAAAACGCCAACGCAAATTGCTACTATTCGTTCGAAATAAATAAATAAATAAATAAATATATAAATAAATAAAAAACTTTACCCTAACCAACACAACAAATTAGATATCACTAAGAGTCTACTATATGCCTATTTAAAAGTAATTGGTGTGGAATGGTCAATGGGCCACCCCCTCAGCTTGTGCCGCAGCATGAAAGGCAGGTATGTACAGTCGGCTGCAAAAGTCCATATAGAAAAAGCAAACAAGTTGCCTTGCATGCAGTCTGTCACTCACACACTTACTGTAGTATTGAACTGAAATCGTTTGAACCTTATGTTGTTGACTTAAGGTTGATTATTGATAGATAATATTTATTTGTGTGAGTGAGCAGCGAGTGATACACAGCATTGATTGCGCATGGTTTTAGCCTTTAAGCTATGTATGGACTTTTGACGTCGACTATACCTACCGGATACACCGCAACGCTGATTTTCAGGAAGGGCCTATGGGCCGAAGCGAAATGAAATATTTACTTACCTATAAACATGTGGTCCGGCACGATGCGCGACCTACACTCATTGATAATGAAAGTTTCATATAAATAATATATTAATTGATATAAAAACCATTTTAGGGTTCATCTTTAATATTCTACCTATTCTTATCTAATTTTATCTATAAAATATACAAAAATCAATTGCTGTTCGTTAGTCTAGCTAAATCTCAAAAACGGCTTGACCGATTTGAATGTTTTTTTATTCGCTCTAATACAGGGGTGGCTTAAAAATAAAAAATAGGGAAAACCTACAAGAATAGCTGTAAAATCAAAAGATAAAAATTGAATTTATGTATAGGAATCACCACTTGGGATTACTTTTAATAGATGGTGGGTGTAAAGTCGCGGGTAATAGCTAGTCTATGATAAAATGGTTCTTCTTTATACTTTACAAAATTTGGACTTATTCTTTGGCTAATAAAATCAAAGTGCTAGTACTCATTATTTCTTTAAGTTGCATGGTTCCTGACAAATCGGTGCCGTCTTAGGTTAAGTTTTAGGTTTTAGTCTTACTAACATATAGGTTTAAGTTTATTGTTACTAAGTTAGTAACAATAAACTTAAACCTAACACACTATGATCCCAGTTGGTCGAAATAAAATATTTTTATTTTATTTTTTTATTTAATTAGCCTCGGAAGAGAATTCTTTCAAATTGTTGATGTTTATTTGATGTTGGTTGTTTTTATAGAGACGCATCAGTCGATACAATTACTGATTGATAATACACGAATACTCAATTAGTTGTACAAAACAAACTCGCAAAAACACGTTGTTTCTTACGGAACCAATCATACTTTTTGGGATTCGCACTAACCTAATTCTTAATCAGGAATTTTTTATTAGATATCGATTTACCTAAGCGATATAAGTTATCTATTAAAATTATACTTCTATACGAGGACACGTGAATGTAATTTTTATTAAGTACTAGTTAATGCCCGCAAATTCATCCGCGTTCATTTAGGTTCTATACATATATCTATCTATGTAATATCTTTAAACGAGCAATTCTTGTATATATATATATAATCTGAATCTCGGAAACGACTCCAACGATTTTCATGAAATTTGGTATGAAGGGGGTTTCGGGGGCGATAAATCGATCTAGCTAGGTTTCATTTTTAGAAAAGGTCGTTTTATCCGTGTTTTCAGGCAATGAAAAACCCCTTACAATATCATTAGAATACGAAGGTAAATTTCGCCGTCATCTATAAATTCCCGATAGCTCGACGGTAAATCGGGCGGTCTCGAAACCAGAAGACCCCGGTTCGAGTCCAAGACATTATATTTTCCCCTATGAATTTTATTATTATTTTTTTATTTATTATAATTTTTTTAATATATAATTTCCAAAAAACACGTTGAAAAAAAAAAAAGAAATAACGGAGCAAAGCTCACCCAGATATTAAAAATTCTTAAGCCCGATTTCACCAACGTAAAAATAAGTCTTATCCGAGCGTTTGATATTTTGACAGTATTTTCAATAAAAAACCTAGAACACCCAATTTATTTCTCGGTAAAACGTCACTTGACGTTCGCATGGGTGAAATCGGCACTTCATACATGAGGATTTGTGTACACTATCTCCAGGAATATTTATTAGATCCTCACCAAAATTGGAAATAACTTACCAGATGATATTATGCACTTTCCAATAAAGAAAGTATTATTAAAATCGGCTCAGGCTTGACGAAGTTATGGAGTAAAATCAACAAAACTATCATCCTCTATTTCATCCCTATAAAGTTTTATTTTGCAACAAAAGGTAGCCTTTGTCCTTTTCCAAGTTTCGCTCTGTCTCTATACAGATAACGAACCGAGCCTAGAGTTCAGATTTTCGGAACCCTGAAAATCATCAAAATTGTTTCAGCAGTTTAGACGTGTGAGCGTAACAGACACACATGAGTTACTTTTTGCATTTATAATCTTTGAATAATCATAAATGTGTAATCAAAGTTTATAATATTAGTACGTCCTTACTCTGTGATATTATTAGGGATAACAATTATACCGACAATTAATAATAATATCTGGGTGACCGAGCTTTGTTCGGTTATTTTTTTTTTGGTAAATCGTGTTTTTTGGAAATTATACATTAAAAAAAAAATTCATAGGGGAAAATATAATCTTCTTGGACTCGAACCGGGGTCTTCTGGTTACGGGACCGCCCGACTTACCGTCGAGCTATCGGAAATTTATAAATGATGGCGAAATTTACATATTTACGTATTCTAATGATATTGTAAGGGGTTTTTCATTGCCTGAAAACACGGCTAAAACGACCTTTTCAAAAAATGAAACCTAGTTAGATCGATTTATTGCCCCCGAAACCCCCTGCATACCAAATTTCATGAAAATCGTTGGAGCCGTTAACGAGATTCAGATTATATATATATATATATATATATATACAAGAATTGCTCGTTTAAAGATATAGGTAGATAGATATAGTTTTTGATGACAAGATAACCTTCAACTGCGATCTCACCTGTAACAATACAGGCGTGTTTAAGCATGCTTTAGCTTATAAAAGTACTACAATTCTATGCATTTAAATACAAAAAATGCGAAAAACGAATCGATGTGAAACATTGTGAAAAGGAGAACTGATGCGTACACGGCTTCATACAAAATAGCAATTTTCAATAAGTAAAATGAGAATCGATGCACACGTGATTCCACCCTTAGGGTTTATTGCCTCAATAAAGTTCAGTTAGAGGACTAGACAACAAGAGGCTATTTACATGTGCTCTCAGCCCACTCGCTGTAACAGGCCCACTGACGAGGGTGAAGTAATCACGCAACAGACTAAACTGAAACAAAAATAGCCTTTGTTGAAAGTACCTTGGAACAAAAAATAAGGTTTTAAGCTATTACATAGCTTTTAGCGCGGGCTTTGAGCTAGAACAAACAGTTTGAGCGCGGCGACCGAATCAAGAAATTCCGTAACGAAAATAAACCTAACACCGTCGTTCAGTAAGCGTTCAACATTTTAGAGGTTCACATTTAGCTCTGTTTGGCGCAGTGGGCGAGCAGCCGCTTTCTTTAGATGTCGCAGGTTCGAATCTCACTCGCGAAGTAGTGACAGTGCGCTTTTCTTGTTTGTTTGTTTTTTAATAATTTTTTTGCATAATTTTTATTATGCATAAAAAAAATATTGCATAAATATTATAATTGCATAAGTTGATAAAAAATGCTATGCAATAGCTTTACCGCGGCAGTCCCCGAGTGCCACTTAATTTTTTTTTATTCGATGACAAGATAGTCCTCGACTGCGATGTCACCTGATGGTAAGTGACGATGCAGTCTAAGATGGTAGCGGACTAACTTGTAAGGGATATGGCAGTGAACATTCAAACCCATAACCCTAATCGGTTTCTTCACGCCATCGTGCCGGAACGCTAAATCGCTTGGCGGCACGTTTTTGACGGTAGGGTGGTAACTAACCACGGACAACCACGGACACCAGACCAGACCAGAGACAATTCAGAAATCATAAACTCACAAATTGACCCCGCTGGGAATCGAACCCGAGACCTCCCAGTTATAAGACCACAGCGCTCACCACTGCGCCAGAGAGGTCGTCGAAAGGTGAATACAAAAGAGTAGATCAACAACTGTAACGTGTTGCTACTAGATGTCGCTAACAGTTGCTTAAACTGTTTGAAAAGTAGAAACATATCACTAATAATTTCGATGCTGACGTGTAGTTTGACCGCGGCTATGGTGTAAAGCTAACACACTCGGGCGCGATTCCCACGAGATGTGGGTTCGAATCCCGCTGGACTCGGAATTTTTGATATGTGTTTATAAATTTATTCCATAAAATAAGGTATTTGATTGATATTTTATTTATTTACTTAAAACCTTATGACGCCTGTGCCTTCATCCGCGTGGATTAAGTTTTTTTAATTCCCGCGGGAACTCCTCAATTTTCCGGGATAAAATGTAGCCCTTGTGTTAAGCCTAGGTATGAGCTATCACTATTCCAAATTTCAGTCAAATCGGTTCATTCGTTGTGGCATGAAAGAGTAACAAACATCCATCCATTCATCCATACATCCATTCGTCCATCCATACATCCAGCTTTCCCATTTATAATATTAGTAGGATAGGATTTCATTTTAGAAAATTACAGATATAGTCGTAGACTGATTTCATTTCTGTTTTTACAAAATAATATGTTATTCTTACACATTACCTTTTTGATTATAATTTATGAATATCAACATTTTCACTACAGTCCTACCTAAATTAAATACCTTTAATTATTGTGTCGTCAAAACCTTTTACCTTCAGCAAATACTTTCATTTCGCCTGCCTGTCTGCTCTAACGCAGACATTATTCGGACTGTGCTGATCATACAAGATACCTTTTTAACCGGCTTCAAAAAGGAGGAGTTTCTCAATTCGTCGGAATCTTTTTTTTTTATTATTATTTATGTTCACCAATTACTCGAAAACGCCTGAACCGCTTAGGAAAATTCATATTTTGTTTCAAAGGGTATACTTCACAGGTGGTTAAATTGAAATATTATCGAAAGCGGTTTTTAAAATATCAACTGTTAGCCTTTTGTAGAAAACTAAGTTGTGAAATTGAAGTCGGTATAAAATAAAATAATAATTACTGTTCATATTTACATAAAAGCACGTTTATTTAACTTATAATCTTGAAAACATAAGTTCTTGGTTAATCAACTTCTTCCGACTTCCGTTAATTGTGATGTGTCTATTTTACTTAATCAAGCCATGAAGTGTCAAATTCTTATTTAAAATTGATTATGATTTTTAGAAATCATAAAGATATCATTATTTTATTTGTTGAAATTAGTTTAATGAAATTGTAAGTTGGTATTTGACCTTTGACAGCGTGGGACAGTATCGTACGCCATTTTGAAGGATTAGCATAAATACAGTTAATTCTCTCGTTTTTATTTCTGACTTATTTCGATTAGTAGATGCTCCTGCATCTAGGTCGTTAAGTTTGATTGAGAGTTGTGGTAGCAACCATAACCTAAACAAGTAGATATTACCTGTTGGCACGTGTAATCCATTAATTAAAATTTAGAAAACTTTTGATAGCAACCCTCACGTTCGGATTGTGTTTTTGTCTGTCGTGCTGTGGCTATATTGATTAGAGGTGTGGAAAGGAACCGTTATTGGGGAATGGTGGAGACGGTTTAGGTAGGGTTTCAACGTTTTAAGAGAACATATTCTCTTAAGACTTGATTAGTTCATTGAGTAATATGAGTTGTTAGTCACACTAAGGACAGTGTTTGAATCTCTAGATCAGTGAAATTGTAACACAACCAAAAATTATATATGTCGCAGTAAGATAGTTGAAGCCGTGTTGCCGTATAAACCTGGGTTTATAGCTATATGCCGGAATATAGCTATATACGAAAGCGATCTAGTAATATAGCTATCTGACTAGACTAGTCTAGTAAAATGGTTAAAATCTAAAGTTAGGTTAGGTTGGGGTTCGACATGAACAGTCAGGTGCCCGGCCGCAGGCTGGACACTTAGGTTCCATTTGATATAATCAGATAATTTGCGTGTATATTAAACTTAGGTAAATTGACTAAATCTAAATCCACCACTAAAACCATCTCGTAAAAAAAACAGACATTAAAGCAAGTGCAAGCAAGTTCACGCAGCCCACAATAGATGGCGTTAGCAAATTTTGCCGCAAATATTTTGTTCAGAAAATTTTCTTCTGTAAAACTTCGTTCCAAAAGTTAAGAGAAAGAACAAAGACATGATCTAAATCTGAAGTCAGGATTCGAACCCCCGAATCAATAGTTTCACTCCTTCATTTTACCGCTGCGCTATCAAAGCATTTATAGAACGTGTAAACGAAACAACAAGGGTCGTAACGGTAAATTCTTACGCCTAGTAACAAGGGTCGTGACGGAAAATTATTACACATTTTTTCGTCTAGCTCCCATCCGCCAAACCGTCCGAAAAGGAACTTCGTTCCAAAAATTCTTACTTATAACCTAATTTTTTTAAATACCTAAGTTTACACTTGCGAAATCGAGGCAAATCTGCTAGTTTATTCATGTTTCTAATCCATTTACGAGTATGTCAAAGTCAAACAAGCTTACGGTAGTAAATATAATTCGTCTATGCAAACAAGGTTAAGAAAAAAACGAACGGAATTTCAGTTAATCTGACATGTTTGATGGATTACAAATTACTCGCGCTTTATTCTATTTTTGTGTTTTATTTGCTATGTTTTGGGTGTTTTATTGGATAAAGTTCAAGAGTTAGTAAACAATTGGTCTTAAAATATTTTACAACAATGTAAAAATATACTGCACCAAATTGTTCTTACTTGTTTTAGGCGTCTGTTTGCATAATTATACTTACAGCTTTATCCAGAAGGTACACGAACATTTGATATCCCGATATTTTAAAACATTATCACTATTCAGATCTGAAATACTTACTTCTACTACTACTTACAGCTGGACAAAGGTCTCTTGCATGGACTTCCACAGGCCTCGGTCTGGCGCTGCCTGGATCCAACGGCTCCCTGCGACTCGTTTGATGTAGTCGGTCCACCTGGTGGGGGGTCTGCCAACACTGCACTTCCCAGTGCGGGGTCGCCACTCCAGCACTTTGGGACCCCAACGACCATCAGCTCTTCGAACTATGTAATCCGCCCATTTCCACTTCAGTTTCGCGACTCACTGAGCTATGTCGGTGACTTTGGTTCTCCTACGGATCTCCTCATTTCTGATTCGATCCCGCAGGGAAACTCCGAGTATAGCTCTCTTCATCACCCGCTGAGCGATCCTGAGCCTACTTATGAGGCCCTTAGTTAGCGACTATGTCTCAGACCCGTAAGTCATCACTGGCAACACGAAAGTAATTATTACTTACTGTTGTCAAAACGTTGACATTCATTATTTAAAATCGAAAATGTAGCAAGTATAACATTTGTAAAATCAGAAAATAAATCGGTCAAAAAACAAATAAGTTATCCACTGTTTTTCTGTGACTGTATCTATCTCTTTCTAAAATAAAATTTTCTATGGAAAGTATATGGAGCTGCTGACTTGTGACATCACACTTCAGTAGCGCTCTCTCTGTTTAACAGGAAACTTTAAAGCTCTATATTTCCGAGAATAGTTATGATATTAAAAAAAGAAAAATGGCATTGTGTTATAATATATATGAACATTATTAAAAAAAATTGGCAGTCATAGGGACTGCCGATAGAAGGGAAAACTAGATTAGCTTATTATTAAAAACAAAAAAGAAAAGCGCACTGACTCGATTTCGTGAGTGAGATTCGAACCTGCGACATCATACATTGAACGGTAAGGAAGGCGGCTGCTTGCCCAATGCGCTGTGCAAGGTTACTTGGGAACTTCTAAAATGTTGAACGCTTACTGAAATCACCAGGTGACTACTGTGAAGGTGACAATGACGCGAAATCCATGTTTTTGCTCACCCAAAATAGTGTTCAACGCGCCTAAAGAAGTTTTCACTTCAATAAATAAAAAGGTATCACTCAAATACCAAATTGCCTAGCAACGACAGATAATCAAGTCTATTTTCATTATTTTCTTGTCTATATTTATCTTTTTGAATACTGCCCATTCAAAGATTTCACCTTTATTTACCACTTTGAGGAGAGGTGGAAGAAAGGGGTTGTTTCATCTTGGGCCAGGTACTTGTACGCTATACCAAAAAATAGTATTAAATCATAGGAATTGAAATAAAATATGATTTTTTGCAGTTTTACAGTGAATAAGAGGTACAAATATAAAATTGATAACCATGTAGGTACTATATTGTAGAATAGCAACACTCAGAATGCATCCATCTGCTTTTGTAGCCTATGTTTGTAATGACGTTACGTCATCTTAATGTCATTTCAATTGTCAAACGTTAATCGCTGTTATGTCAAATGTCAATTGCAGTTAATTGTGGTTATTTTTATGTCAAATGTGTCATCGTCAAAAAGAACGCCATGTAGTTGCGCTTTTATTTTGCAAAATAATTTCGCATTGTACCTCGTAAAAAGGGCCTTTTAATGAGAAATAAAGAAAAAATAATCACTATTTCATGACCCCAAACATTTTGAAAGACCGTACAAAGACCTGGCCCAGGCTCAATCAATTTTTTCAAAAATTTTTCAATTTTCTCAAAATTTGAAACAATCCCTTTATAATACTAAAAATAAGCTTCACTTTTGTTAACTTCATATAATTTATATTATTTATTAATTTATTTTTTTGTTAACTTCGTATTTCTGTACAAGAATAAAAGACATTTTATTAATAAATCTTCAGAGATGTGTGGGATTCACAGATCACCCCAAGTGGGATTGAACCACAATTCTCCGAAAACAGTAATTAATAACCGTGTGAAAATTAACCGATGTGAAATAAATTCCGCTCTTGGTCTATTCCTATTATTTGCATAAGTCTAGCTATAAATCTTGCTCGGCGACCTCATTGGTGTAGAGAAAGGTGTAGAGGTATAGAGAGTTTATTATATAGAGAGTAGGTATAATTGTAGGTAAACTCAACATATCCGTTATGGTCTAGGTGCACCTGAGAAGAGTAAGAACTTTAGTTCAAACCGATTAGTTAGTAGAAGACTTTGGATAAAAAAAGTATATTTTGTCAATAATACAGATGAATTTATTTGAAACTCAATATAATAAAAATGTAACTGGACCGATTCTGTACACAAAATATATTTTGAAAATTTTAATTTGAGGACGCTTTCATAACGATACTTAGCCCAAAACAATTTTTTTTGTCTGCCTGTCTGTGCGCGCATCACGCGAAAACTATCGACTAACTAACCACGAGCCATTGCTATCGTGGTTTAGATCGTACCTAAAAAACAGACCTCTAAGCGTAACCATAAAAGGCTATACGTCTGATCCCTTCTCTGCCACCTCGGGAGTTCCCCAAGGATCTCATCTGGGACCAATCCTATTCCTGCTGTTTATTAATGATATTACACAAAGTATACGGTATAGCCAATGTTCAATTTTCGCAGACGATCTCAAAATATACCGTGTGATAAAGAGTGCTGAGGACAGTCGCTTACTTCAAGAAGACCTTAATTCCATTCAAAACTGGTGCACCAAAAACAGAATGATATTAAATGCCTCAAAGTGCGCTCATATAAAATTTACCCGCAAAAGGAACATAATACCTACGATGTATTCTATACATAACCAACAGCTCGAAGAGGTCAATTTCATCAGAGATCTCGGCATCATAATCGATAGGAAGCTCACTTTTAAAGATCACATAGATCATATTTTCTGTAAGGCGTGGAAACTACTAGGTTTTGTCAAGCGTAACAGCGCCGTTTTTAGAGGAGTAGACTGCATCTCCAGTATCTACCACGCATTAGTACGCAGCATTCTGGAGTACGCGGTCCCAGTATGGAACCCATACTATAGAACACACATAGACAGAACAGAGCGAATACAACGTTCTTTTACGCGGTATCTGGCGTTTAAAGACAAAACATGTCCTTACAGAGCCGATTACGATGCTCGCTTAAAACATTTTAAAATACACTCCCTCGAAAAACGAAGGCAAGCGACTGACCTCATAACTCTCTACAAAATTGTTCGTAATATCACGGATTCCCCTGACCTGCTACAGCACATAAGCATCAACGTCCCCCGCCGCAGTCCCAGACACCCTTTACAAAAAACATTCGTTTCAAAAACTTCGAAGACTAACTTAGGCAAATTTTCCCCTATTAATAGAATAACTAGCCTGTATAACAATTTGACAAACCATGACATCGACATCTTCCACGACACTCTATTTAGTTTTAAGAAAAAATTATATCTACATGCATAGCCCTGTATAATATTATAGCATTATTATTATCGTTATAATTTACTTACATATCTCATTGACAATATTATTAGGTATTATTATTATAGTAATTTATAACTCTCTGTTTCTGTAACTGTAAAGGTACTTACCGCATATTTGCGCTTCTTGTTAACCGGACAAATTTTTTAATGCTGTGTACACCTGTAATGATAACTGTACTAGGACTAGAAAACTTCATCATCATCATCATCATTATCAACCTTTAGATGTCCACTGCTGGACATAGGTCTCCTGCATGGACCTCCACAGGCCTCGGTCTTGCGCCGCCTGAATCCAGCGGCTCCCTGCGACTCGTTTGATGTCGTCGGTCCACCTAGTGGGGGGTCTGCCAACACTGCGTTTACCGGTGCGGGGTCGCCACTCCAACACCTTGGGACCCCAACGACCATCAGCTCTTCAAACTATGTGCCCCGCCCATTTCCACTTCAGTTTCGCGACTCGCTGAGCTATGTCGGTGACTTTAGTTCTCCTGCGGATCTCTTCATTTCTGATTTGATCTCGCAGGGATACCCCAAGCATAGCTCTCTCCATCGCTCGCTGAGTGACTCTGAGCCTTCTTATGAGGCCCACAGTTAGCGACCATGTCTCGGATCCGTAAGTCATCACTGGCAACACGCACTGTTCGACTTTAGTCTTCAGGCACTGAGGTATACTAGAAAACTTAACGCAATGTAATATTTTTAATGCTTATACAGTGTATTGATGGTGTATCATATGAAATAAATTAAAAAAAAAAAAACTACTGAACGGATTTGAATGAAATTTAGTATAGTCAGAGCTGATACTCCGAGTCAACATATAGGATAGTTTTACCCTGACAAACAATATGGTTATCCCGGGATAGGGGATGAAAGTTTTTATCGATTTTACTTCATAACTCGACCATTTAAACCGATTTTAATATTTCTTTTTTTTTTGAAAGTGTATATCTACTATCGGGCAGGTTTTGCCTAATTTTGTTGAAGGTCTGATAAATATTATCGGAGATATAGTATATAACTCTTCACGGATTGCAGCAAGTCACTCGCTTATGAGACAACAATCCATGAAAACCCTATGAGACTTTTAGCTGTAGACATAATTTCAAATAGACTAAATCATTAACCTTTAGACACCAGATGTTCATACGATTAGGTTTGTTTTGTAGCCTACCCGTGCGAAGCCGAGGTGAGTCAACTTGTTAATAATAATATAATAATGATTAATAGTAGTCTGATAATAGATAACCGTCTATGCTTGTCACTTGGCTAATGATGGACTACATTGAGGAGACTTGTGCCCAATAGTGATGACGACGATGGGTTGAAATAAAATATTAATATAGCCTACCACAGGTCCATAATAGCTATTTATGCAACTGCATCGTAATGAGGGTCATTTTAATTTGAGTGCTGTTTTTTGATACGAGGCTTGCCGAGTATCAAAATAGGATAGTACGAGAATTAAAATGACTAATTACGTTCAGTTGCATACAAGATTTTATCTACGACAAGGAAAATAAAATCATTAACAAAATACGCCGTAGGCTCAATAAAGTAACAAAAAGTAACTCCGTTAGCCACCACCAGCCGCCTGTGGCGCCTCTGTCATATGAACGGTACAAAAGTGCCAGAACTCAGAGCCTTAGCTTTAGGTATCCTATTTTAAGAAGATAACCATTTCGATTCAGCTCCCATACAACGAGCTGCATCGAAATGAGAAGCAAAACCGAAAGAGGGTTCATTTCGATTCAGCTGTCAAATTCGAAATTGGAACTTTTCGATGCTGGAGTAGATAAAAGCTTTTATAATTCTATATTTCGGAATTTATGTAAATAAGCTCTCACGATAAAGCTCCTGCGGTATTTTCGGCCACGTGTAGCCTTAACCAATAACCATTGACCACGAGCTGGAAATATCTAATTAGCACTCCCTACTGGTCTGGAAAGCGTGTGTGGGCTGGTGTAAAGTCAAATTTATTTAAAAATTGTACAATAAAAAATCGGCCAAGTGCGAGTCGGGCCTCGCTCTTTTAGGGTTCCGTTAAAAAAAATTAAATTAAAATATTTTCATGTACCCATGGAAATATTTTAATTTAATTTTTTTAATTTAATTTAATTTTTATTATTTGTTGTTATAGCGGCAATAGAAATACATAATTATGTGAAAATTTCATCTGTCTATCTATTACGGTTTACGAGATACAGCCCGCTGACAGACGGACGGACGGACGGACGGACGGACGGACGGACGGACAGCGTAGGCTTAGTAATAGGGTCCCGTTGGTACCCTTTGGGTACGGAACCCTAAAAATTAATAAAATCGGCCAAGCATAATAATGTTATAAATTTTGTGTGGTGATTTCTAGTTTTTAGAGGGGGGTGTGCGGACTTTTCGTGACAGAACTTATTTCCAATCCAATGGATGGATGGATTGGCCATCAGCCTGTATTCATCCACCGCTGGACATAGGCCTTTCCGAGAGCGCGCCACCAAACACGGTCCTCCGCTTTCCTCATCCAACCGCTTCCCGCCACCTTCTTAAGGTCATCGGTCCAGCGAGCTGGAGGGCGTCCTACACTGCGCTTGCCGGTACGCGGTCTCCACTCTAGAACACGTCTGCCCCATCGGCCATCGGTTCTGCGACAGATATGACCTGCCCACTGCCACTTCAGCTTGCTAATCCTCAGAACTATGTCGGTCACTTTTGTTCTTCTACGAATCTCCTCGTTCCGGATTTTATCCCTAAGAGAGATTCCCATCATAGCTCGGTCCATAGCGCGCTGAGCGACTTTTAATTTGTGAACGAGGCCCACCGTCAGTGTCCACGTTTCCGCTCCATACGTCATTATCGGTAGAACACACTTGTTTGTTGAAACCTTTGTCTTCAGGCTTTGCGGTATCGACGAATTGAAGACCTGACGCAGCTTTGTAAATGCTGCCCAGCCCAGCTTATGAACTTATTTAACCGATAACAATAGGTAAGCAACGGTAACAAAAGTCTGTAAAAGAATTCATGACCGACTTTGGAGCTATGAATCTCTCGTCCTTCTCGTTTCTTCAGTTCAAAACTCATTATTGTTACCATACCTGTTATTGCCACTAACATCTGATAATAACAATTAACGTTAAATCTGGTAGAAATCCAGTATTTTTACTCAAATGCAAATTCACCATTTTTACCTACTACTTATTACTATAATCCTACTAATATTATAAATGCGAAAGTTTATGAGGATGGGTTATTTATTTTATTTTTATTTTATTTATTTATTTGCATAAAACAAAAATATTACAAGGACAGTACAGTTTGGTGTAAACATAAACTGATTTGAGTTTTTCCGTACACCAATAGCCGTCGACATCGATACGCGGAAAAATTTCTTAAATCTAAAAATTTTAATCTGTTTGTAGGAACCTAATAACTATTCATTACAATAATAATAAGGTACATTAAATGTTTATAGTTAGGTACATAGTAGTAAAAAGTTTATTATATTTCAATGTATGGAATGGATGGAAGGATGGATGTTCGTTACTCCTTCACGCCAAAAGGAACTAACTGATTTAGCCGAAATTTGGAATGAATATAACTCATACCTAGGATTAACACATAGTCTACATTTTATCCCGGAATATTAGAGTTTATTCCGCGGGAATTAATAAACCCTTAATCCACGTGGACAAAGTCGCGGGCATCATCTAGTACAACATAAAATAAAACAAATTTTGTAAATAGTAATAAAAATTAGGAAGAGCATCTCTTTTCCTAATTTATAAGAAGATTGCAAAAGTGGTTATATAGGAGAGAGAGAGTTTACATATTTTAACATAAGGCGTTTCTGCAAGCGGCCCTAATTGTATTGTTACATTGAAATCATAATATAGAAAATAGTACTAGAATGAATTTGTATTGAATGCTTGTAAAATAGCTTTCTCTTGAATAAATCCGGTCGTTATAAAATCGCATCGAAAGCCATATCGGCGTAGCCTGTTGCGTCGAAGCTCTACGCCGTAGCAGTTAACCCGCGGACGCCGACGTTTCCGCGCGTAGCCGCCAGTCCGTACGTAGCATCTTACCTACGAGTCTGTGGAATCCTTAAAGTTTAACCCTCAACTTGAAGTTTTTTACGTAAAATAGATACGTGGGATTTCTTTAGTTTTAAATGAAGAGAAACTGATTTTGAGTGATGATTTTTATGATGGAATAATATTATGGTATTGCTAAGGAGTTGTTCTTTTAGTTGGTAAGTAGTTATAAAGTTTTAATTTTATTTTTCTAAGCTTAATTTAGATTAAACAAAAGGGACAATTAATATTAAATACATTTTTTAACTATTTAGTAGCATTCCTTACCTGTGTTACTCCAGTCTTACTACCAGTAGTAATTCGGGTATTTTTTTTTTCTTTTGTTACTACTGGCTAAGTATGACATCTATTTAATAATAATATTAATAATAGCAAGTTACTTAAATCGACCATCCTTAAATAAAAAAAAAAACTTAAAAAATAAAAATAAAAATTCTACGTTTTTGAATACAATAAAAAATTATTTTAAAATTATATTGCTTTAAACCGGCTTTGCATTCTGCTGCCCACAAGATAAAATAAAATTCTATACTGTGTTACGGTTGAATTGTTTATGTATTGTGTTGCTTTTTGAAAATAGCTGTAGGTTTTTTTTGGTAGGTTTTCTTTCGTTTCGTTTGTAGATTCTCTTTTCCATACTGCTAGACCCCTTAAAAAAAACTTTGACTTAATTGATAAAATACTTATGTTCGTCGTCATCAATGATACCTAAATCATCGCCTAATTATAGGAGTATCTTTATGTAGGTAGCCCCTAAATACATTGCCTTGCCCAATGTAATTTTAGGTGTTCCCTAAAGGTTTGTAAACACAAAATTGACAGAAGGAACCACCTAATTTAGCTTAGGCAGCCCGTAAAAGGGAACGTTGATGAAAACGGGCAATCAAAAACCACGCAAAACATAATAACTGCAATTAGCTTCTTATGAACTGAACATTTAACACACAAGTGTTTCGACATTTAGCGTAACTACGTAGGGTTTTTAAAATGAGAGGACATTAATTAATTATTTAATGAATGTGACCAAAATTCGAGCTCATACATTTTTAACCAAAACAGATAATAATTCTCATTTCAATGCCCATGCGGAAAAGTTAAGTCATATAATAATTAATAAGCATTTGGTGTAAATTGGATCCCACCAAAACATTTTTCATGTGAAATGTTGGCACGACGAGCAAACGAGTGCTCACGCTCTGTCAAAAAGTTGAAAAAATCAGATGAAGAAAATGTTTCTGGTGGGATTTCACTACTTTTTGTATGTTACTTAAGGCAATATTTCTCTATTTTGCTTATTATTATTTATAACAAGGAGATCCTATATCAATTTTCAGACCTCTAGCATCAAATTTTGCGTAAGTCTCATACATACTTTCATCCCCTAGTTTAAGGATTTGGGGGGTAAAAATTCCAAGTTTTAGAATTTTTTTGTTGTTTGTGTACTAGCAACACTAGCTTGCATGCGAAATTTCAGCTTTCTAGGACTTCAGGAAGTACTTTAAGAATTTTGTTGATCATCAGTGAGTCAGTGACCAAATCGGGGATTTTTAGATATCAATAAAATCTAAAGTATAAGAGCTATGCAATTGAAACTTTATAATATGTTTAATAAGTTTACTATTGACATCATATCCCGAAAATTTTGTTTATCGGGTATAATCTAAACCCAAGTTACGAGGGTTCAAAAAACGACGAAGCGCTTCGAGAAAAGGTAGGTAGTGCCCTTGCGCTTCGCTTTCAGTCGTGGTGGGGACACTACCGTGTCCCCAGATTTACTATATGACAGAAATGCTCTAAAAGGAGCCATATCTTTTCGGATGTCAGTTTTCACCGACGCTCCCTAACTTTTACGGGTTACCTAAGCTGAGGTGACGCTTTCTGTCAATTTTGTCTTCATAAACCTTTAGGGAACACATAAATGTGAAAATGGCTTTGGGTAAGTGGTAAGACGCACAATCAGGCTTTCTATTGGAGAAAATCGGATGAAAATCACTACAGTAGTTTTTGAGATTAACGCACACAATCAGACAAACACGTCGGAGGGACTTAGTTCTTTAGTAAATATTATGTAGTTGTATTATTGAGCTGGTTCTCGTAGCGTGATATTTTATCAACTTTCGTGTCCAGAACGTTTTACAAGCGATGCCGATTATAATTATTACAAAATCTTGCTTACATAATTAACATTTTAATTAAGCTATTATTACTATTAATTAATGTACTTTTATTATAAAATGTGGATTGTAAAATGTAAGATCTTGATTTAAGCGAACATTGATTTGAAATGTTCGTAGGAAATGCTCAAGGACACATAGGTATTTAAAATTGTGATTTGTTAAAAAATCGGCCAAGTGCGAGTCGGGCCTCGCTCTTTAAGAAAGAAAAAGAAAGAAAGAAAATATCTTTATTCACTATAATGGTGACACAGACAAAACTAGTTACAAAGATATAATTTCGTCTTTCTTCTTTAAGGGTTCCGTTAAAAAAAATTAAATTAAAAGATTTCCATCTACCCGGTTTAAGACGTTTATTGCATCATTTAAAAGAATATAAAATATTCACTTAAACAAATGATACTTACAGGCTAATATCTTAAATTATTACAGTTAAATAAACAGTATTTTTGAGCGTACAAAAAAGATTACAATAACTACAGTATCTATCAAGAAATAATGCATTTACACTAGCGGCACGCTATGATGGCCGGTTTGACACATTACAATAGTGATGTGGAATGTCAATTTATTCTCGAACAAAAAACAATTAAGTTTTGTTTTTGTACCTGATTAAATAGGTTTAATAAAACAAAAATGTATATGTTTATTTAATTTATTTGAACGAACTGAATATTTGAATGAAAATGAATATACATACTTTATATGCACACAAGAAACATATGAATACAAAAGATACCAAAAAAGGTGCCACAAAAGGCCATAATTAATCAGATTCGTCCATACTACTATTTTCACTGTCGTCACTGCTATCATCACCTACATTAATAATTATATGTTCGTTTTCTATAATATTATCTATTTTCACATCTCTTTCATAATCTTCCCTTATTAATTTAACAGTTCTATTCACAACCTTTTCCCAGTCTCCTTTAGTCACATGTTCACAAGCTTCTTCTAATAATTTTAGCATTTTTTTTGTGGTAAATGGGGGTTCTGTATTGTGTCTTGCAGCATATCCCTTAATTTGAGCCCACACCAACTCAATCGCATTATACTCACAATGGTAAGGCGGTAACCGTATAACTCTGTGCCCATGTTCTAATGCTATTTCGTCAATGACGTATCGGATCTTGGTTGGTTTGTTTTCTTTTAAAAGACGTACTAATTCCGCTTTTAACATATTCATGTTTGCATCTACGCCATTTTTACGAAGCCATGCGACGATATCAGCTTTCTTTTGGGATTGGGCAGGTGGCTTGTCAATTTGCATCGAGTGGTATGGGGCGTTGTCCATAATTATAATAGATGGTTCAGGGAGGCTACACAACATTGAGGTAAACCATTCAGTAAACTTTTCTCCATTCATGTCTTCATGATAGTCTCCAGTGGTTTTTGACGCAAAAGCCATGAGAGAACCTTCGACAAACCCGTTGATGGTTCCGGCGTGACAAATTATAAGTCGCGATCCTTTTCCTACAGGAACTTTGGAAGTAGATGCTGCTGTGTCATCGTTCCAAGAACGGCCTACAGTATGGTTAGCATTAAGCCATGTTTCATCCAAGAACACAACATTTTGCCAATTTTTGATTTCTTTCACTTGCCGTAAAAAAGTATACCTTGCCATCGCTATATCAAATCTTTCCATCAATATTTTGCGTTTGTTACATTTTTTGTATCGAAATCCAATGGTCTTCAAAATCTTCGTTAAAGAACTTTCCCCACCGAAGAATAATCCAGCTTCCTTCAGTGAATGCACCAACTTTTTTCTTGTTGGATACTCCTTCTGTAAATAGTAGCCGTAAACATGTCTTCGGATAGCATCGGCATCAAAGCTATCGATGCCTACGACTGGTTTTGCTCGTTTTCTCTTTTTTGGTGTGTGAAGTTTATTTTCTTCTGTGCCAGTCTCGTCATATTTTTTTTTAGTTATCCGTCTAACAGTTCGTTGTCCAATATTAAGCGCATCAGCTACACGTTCAACCACTGACGTTATAGGTAAAATTGGCCCTCCATTTTGAGCTTCACGATCGAAATAGTTACGAAGGCGTATTACGAACTCACGTGTCTGACTATTTAGAACAGTTCTCTGCGTACGTTCGGTCATATCGACGAAATCCACAACAAAGGGCTTGAACAGAGTCCAAATTAACGAGCAAGGGTCAACAGTAATGCAGTATCAATATTTGAAATCCAAAGCCAGGTCAAAACTATATCACAATCGCATTGCACTGACAGTTTATACTTTTCGAAGCAACGTCAATTCGAAACTGCTTTGTTTTGCATTGAGCATTGACGCGAGTTTGCCGGAGGTAGTAGTTGTGCTAGCCAGCGATCCTATGTGACGATCGTATTAGATTCCATTTTTAAAAATTTTCAATTTAGAAAACCAAATGCCGAGTTGTGGTATATATCATATAAAAATAAAAATTTTACCTTTTGTATGAAACAGCTGATATTTTTTTGCGATTTCAGAGGTTTGTCCACATAGTGAAAATTGTTCATATTCACAAGTACATTCACCCCTTAAATGGTGCAAACTGATTTTTCTACACTTGTATACATTTTAGAAATCAATTTAATAAATAAATTTTGAGTCCTAAACCTAAAACTACATTCGATAAAATTTATGAATCTCTGCACATCACTATCGTCAATAAAGTAATACAATTATTTCCTTCAAAGTCGTTATCAATTAATACGGAACTTCATGAGCGGACAAACGTCAAACCGGCCATCATAGCGTGCCGCTAGTGTAGTGAGGGTATGAGGGTAACCATCACAACAAAAGTACACCGATGCGTCACACAGATATATGTCACAGCCGTAACTAAAATGGATGTGGTTTGTTTTGGATGTGGTGTGATTACTAATTTTTATTTGTTAAGTAAATTTTTAATAATGTTTTAAAAGTACGTATGTTTTTACACTCTTTGATATTTTTAGGAAGTTTGTTAAATAACTGGGCACTTTCAAATGTGATATTTCTTCGACCATAGTTAGTTCGTGATGGTCGTAATATAATGTTATTAGCACTTCTCAGTCTATTCAACTGTGGATATTTGTTTTTAGTAGTAAAAGTAATGTTTGTATGTATTTCTTTTGATAATATTTTTCTAATCAGAATGCATGTGTAGTATTTGTAAGTATTCGTTATGTTCATTAATTTTGTTTCGTTATATATCTTTTCTGTTGAGGTTAAAAAATCATAATGAAATAGTACTTTTATTAATTTATTTTGGGCTGTTTGTAGTATTTTAAGATTAGTTTTAGCTGCTGAGCCCCAGACTTGGATAAGGTAATCTATGTGTGGTTTGACCAGTGAGTTGTAGATCATATATCGTACCTTATGTGGTAGGCAACGTACTATGCTGCGAAGGGCTCCAGTAAGGGATGTTAATTTAGTTTTTATTTTTTTAATGTGTGGTTTCCATGTAAGCTTGTTGTCTAAAGTTAAGCCTAGATATTTTTCGCATTCTGACCTGTTAATAATAGTGTCGCTAATTTTTAGGGGTTCGAAGTTGTTAATTTTTTTATTTTTAGCTGCAAATATTACATAGTGAGTTTTGCTGATATTAAGAGTCAATAAATTACACTGAAACCAAACATTAAGTAAGTTAAGATCATCTTGGGCATCGTGGATTATATTTTCTATTTTATTACCATAGTAGAAAAGGGTGGTACCCACCTACCCATTTCAATTTAATTTTTTTAATTTAATTTAATTTTTATTATTTGTTGTTATAGCGGCAATAGAAATACATAATATGTGAAAATTTCATCTGTCTATCTATTACGGTTTACGAGATACAGCCCGCTGACAGACGGACGGATGGACGGACGGACGGACGGACGGACGGACGGACGGACGGACAGCGTAGGCTTAGTAATAGGGTTCCGTTGGTACCCTTTGGGTACGGAACCCTAAAAATCAAATCAATACCCAGAGATATTCGTTTAATCTTTAATAAGTCATTAGCTAATCATTAGACAAATCACTTAATGATGATGACGAAACATTAAACTAACTCTGGGAGTGAACTTTTTTGATCATAATTATAAGTAGGTATACTGAAGATTCTGGTTGAACATTAAGAACTCGGATTGTGGCAGTAATTATTTTTTATTTACTTAGGTAGTATCGAGTGAATATGTATTTTCTAAGCAAGCGCGCTCTATCATAAGCTGCATCTTGACTTACCATGAGGTACGATCGCAGTCAAACGTTAGTGATAAAATGAAACCGGGCTAACCTGGAAGACTTGACTCCAGGCACGTATCTCTGACTTTTCGGAGTTATGTACGTTTAAACAATTAAATATCACATGCTTCAACGGTGAAAGAAAACATCGTGAAGAAACTGCAATGCAACTGCATGTAATGAAACTGAAGTGCAATACATAAATGAATACCTGAGAGTTCATAATGCTTTTGAAGGTGTGTAAAGTCCACCAATTAACCATCGTGGTGGACTATGGCATAAATCTCTTCTCTGACAGGAGACCTGCGCACAGTACTGAGCCGTTGATGGGCTGCTGATGATGATGATGTTACCTGGAAGAAAAAGCGAAAGCTATTTCGCACGAAAACCAACCTTATTTACTCAACGTTAGTGTAGAAATTTGCATCGTTGTGAAAAACGTGACAGAAAAACGTAACGAGGTCATTGATAAATTGATTTTACTGCTCGGATTTTTCTCATACCGGGCGCCTAAAATCGATTCTTAAGGAGTAAACTCCAATAAACTCCAAAAACTAAGATAAGCAGGCTTTTATCTTTTCCAATTAACCTAACTTTGTTATGCTTTTCGTAATACAGTGTGTAATCGGGCAATTTCATAATGCATACCACTATCTGGATTGCAATATACTAATAGCAGCTAAAAGCATTCTTAGCATGACCTCTACCGAAGCTATACGTTCTACGATGGATGACGAGATAACTGGATTTGCTTGCCGAATTTTCTCACTTATATAATTTGAGATCGCATTAGAGAAGAGTCGCTCGACAAAAGGTTTTATTTTTTTTATTTGAGAACACGTTTAATACTATATAAAAAATCAGATAAATAATATAATATTACAACAGCTAAAATAAAAACCAGAAGAAGATTACCGCGGATTAAAGTTTTATCATTCCCGCGGGAACTCTGTAATTTCCAGGATAAAAAGTAGCCTATGTGCTAATCCTAGGTAAGAGCTATTCTCTAAGCTAAGCAAATTTCAGTCAAATCGGTTCATTCGTTGTGGAGTTATAGAGTGACAAACATCCATCCATCCATACATCCTCACAAACTTACGCATTTATAATACTAGATAATGCCCGCGACTTCGTCCGCGTGGATAAAGGTATGTTAATTCCCGCAGGAACTCTGTAATTTTCCGGGATAAAGCCTATGTGCTAATCCTGGGTATGAGCTATCTTCATTCCAAATTTCAGCCAAATCGGTTCATTCGTTGTGACGTGAAAGAGTAACAAACATCCACCCATATATCAATCCTCACAAACTTTCGCATTTATAATATTAGTAGGATGAGTAGGAAGTTGGATTTGAATACTGACCCTTTAGCAAAGTAGATGTTTGATATCTTCTGCCTGAAGGTAATGCACTAGTCTTAGTAGCAACTGTACGAAGTTGTATCTCCCGTGAACGACACACTTACGTTGTTTGCCGGATTCGTCCATTTCCGTCCTGGTTCCGCTTTTGTAGCTGTCGTCCTCGCGAGACTAGGCTAATGTGTATGAGCACTTTGCGTCCCACAACATTAAGGCCCGCTGTCATGTAATGCTAGTTGGTGGATTTGACCAAATTTTCTCATTCCATACTGAAATATACAAGATTTATATACCATTTTATAACATCATCATAATCATCGTCAGAATATTATAGAGAATTCTCAGGTGTGCAGGTTTTCATCACCGTTGAAGCGTGTGATATTTAATTTCTTAAACAACCGAAAAGTCAGAGGTAATCCGGGATTGAACCTGAAACCTCCAGAATAAGAGACCACAATACTACACTACACAATAATACACTTGGCTATCACTGCTTTATAATATTACTAGATGATACCCGCGACTTCGTCCGCGTGGATTAAGGTTTTTTAATTCCCGCGGGAACTCTGTAATTTTCCGGGTTATATCCCGGTTAGTAGGCATTTTGTTAATCCTGGGTATGAGCTATCTCCTTTCCAAATTTCAGCCGAATCGGTTTATTCGTTGTGGAGTAATAGAGTAACAAACATCCATCCATACATCAATCCATACATCCTTACAAACTTTCGCATTTATAATATTAAGTAGGATATTAGACACTTAATCCGTCGTTAGTTTTCCATTTAGCTGAAGAGATTTTTTCATAAATTCTTATAAATTAATCTTAATTACGGCCGTTGTAAAGGCAATTTAATGAAAAGGTAAACCGTAGTGCCCTATTAATTGCGGAGCTTATTAATGATTTTTCTTAATTAATCTCCGTGTTCCAGCTATTGTTTTAATAATTACGATATTAAATCAAAGTCTATAATGGACGTTTTTGAGTCAAAACACGTCACTAGGACAAGCGTTGATGATGATGGTGATGATGATATCATCATCAGCATTATCATCATCAACCGATACATACACTGTTCGACATAGGTCGCCAAAGAACACGATCTTGTGCCGCCTGTTTCCACACATGGCTTGAAAGCACTGAATATACTCGTATCCACCAACCAGATTTTATCCTTGATTTCGTCCTTCCTGAGAAACAAAAAACCGGCCAAGTGCGAGTCGGACTCGCGCACCGAGGGTTCCGTACTCCAAAAGTAAAAGTAAAACGATAATATTATATTAATTTGCTTATTTATCGTTAACTTTGTTTGTAGAGGTTTATTGTTAATATAAAAAAAACTATGATAGTTAGAGCGTTGGTTTATTTTTCCTGTAAAATATACATAAACCTCTATTGACCATAATTATTTCAGATTTTTCGATTGGTAAACTTCGGAGATAAGGGGGGGGGGGGGGGGGGAACGGTATTTTTTTCGACATTTTGGCCGATTACTCAAAAACTATTATATAAAGAAATAAATAAAAAACTGTTTTAGAATGCACAAGTAAAGGCCTTTCATAATATGATACCCCACTCGGTATAATTATCTTACTTTGAAATTTCAAACCCCTGATTTTCCCCCTCTTTTAATTAAACTAAAATAATTTTCGCATTGATTTTATTTTTCCTGTAAAATATACATAAACCTCTATTGACCATAATTATTTCAGATTTTTCGATTGGTAAACTTCGGAGATAAGGGGGGGGGGGGGGGGAACGGTATTTTTTTCGACATTTTGGCCGATTACTCAAAAACTATTATATATAGAAATAAATAAAAAAACTGTTTTAGAATGCACAAGTAAAGGCCTTTCATATGATACCCCACTCAGTATAATTATCTTACTTTGAAATTTCAAACCCCTGATTTTCCCCCTCTTTTAATTAAACTAAAATAATTTTCGCGTTGATTTTATTTTTCCTGTAAAATATACATAAACGTCTATTGACCATAATTATTTCAGATTTTTCGATTGATAAACTTCGGAGATAAGGGGGGGAGAATGGTATTTTTTTCGACATTTTGGCCGATTACTCAAAAACTATTATATAAAGAAATAAATAAAAAACTGTTTTAGAATGCACAAGTAAAGGCCTTTCATATGATACCCCACTCGGTATAATTATCTTACTTTGAAATTTCAAACCCCTGATTTTCCCCCTCTTTTAATTAAACTAAAATAATTTTCGCGTTGATTTTATTTTTCCTGTAAAATATACATAAACTTCTATTGACCATAATTATTTCAGATTTTTCGATTGGTAAACTTCGGAGATAAGGGGGGGGGAACGGTATTTTTTCGACATTTTGGCCGATTACTCAAAAACTATTATATATAGAAATAAATAAAAAACTGTTTTAGAATGCACAATTAAAGGCCTTTCATATGATACCCCACTCAATATAATTATCTTACTTTGAAATATCAAACCCCTGATTTTCCCCCTCTTTTAATTAAACTAAAATAATTTTCGCGTTGATTTTATTTTTCCTGTAAAATATACATAAACCTCTATTGACCATAATTATTTCAGATTTTTCGATTGGTAAACTTCGGAGATAAGGGGGGGGGGGGGGGGGGAACGGTATTTTTTTCGACATTTTGGCCGATTACTCAAAAACTATTATATATAGAAATAAATAAAAAAACTGTTTTAGAATGCACAAGTAAAAGCCTTTCATATGATACCCCACTCAGTATAATTATCTTACTTTGAAATTTCAAACCCCTGATTTTCCCCCTCTTTTAATTAAACTAAAATAATTTTCGCATTGATTTTATTTTTCCTGTAAAATATACATAAACCTCTATTGACCATAATTATTTCAGATTTTTCGATTGGTAAATTTCGGAGATAAGGGGGGGGGGGGGGGGGGAACGGTATTTTTTTCGACATTTTGGCCGATTACTCAAAAACTATTATATATAGAAATAAATAAAAAAACTGTTTTAGAATGCACAAGTAAAGGCCTTTCATATGATACCCCACTCAGTATAATTATCTTACTTTGAAATTTCAAACCCCTGATTTTCCCCCTCTTTTAATTAAACTAAAATAATTTTCGCGTTGATTTTGTTTTTCCTGTAAAATATACATAAACGTCTATTGACCATAATTATTTCAGATTTTTCGATTGATAAACTTCGGAGATAAGGGGGGGAGAATGGTATTTTTTTCGACATTTTGGCCGATTACTCAAAAACTATTATATAAAGAAATAAATAAAAAACTGTTTTAGAATGCACAAGTAAAGGCCTTTCATATGATACCCCACTCGGTATAATTATCTTACTTTGAAATTTCAAACCCCTGATTTTCCCCCTCTTTTAATTAAACTAAAATAATTTTCGCGTTGATTTTATTTTTCCTGTAAAATATACATAAACTTCTATTGACCATAATTATTTCAGATTTTTCGATTGGTAAACTTCGGAGATAAGGGGGGGGAACGGTATTTTTTCGACATTTTGGCCGATTACTCAAAAACTATTATATATAGAAATAAATAAAAAACTGTTTTAGAATGCACAATTAAAGGCCTTTCATATGATACCCCACTCAATATAATTATCTTACTTTGAAATATCAAACCCCTGATTTTCCCCCTCTTTTAATTAAACTAAAATAATTTTCGCGTTGATTTTATTTTTCCTGTAAAATATACATAAACCTCTATTGACCATAATTATTTTAGATTTTTCGATTGGTAAACTTCGGAGATAAGGGGGGGGGGGGGGGGGAACGGTATTTTTTTCGACATTTTGGCCGATTACTCAAAAACTATTATATATAGAAATAAATAAAAAACTGTTTTAGAATGCACAAGTAAAGGCCTTTCATATGATACCCCACTCGGTATAGTTATCTTACTTTTAGATTTCAAACCCCCGATTTTCCCCCTTTTTTAATCAAACTAAAATAATTTTCGCGTTGCTTTTATTTTTCCTGTAAAATATACATAAACCTATATTGACCATAATTATTTCAGATTTTTCGATTGGTAAACTTCGGAGATAAGGGGGGGGAACGGTATTTTTTTCGACATTTTGGCCGATTACTCAAAAACTATTATATATAGAAATAAATAAAAAACTGATTTAGAATGCACAAGTGAAGACCTTTCACATGATACGCCACTCGGTATAGTTATTTTACTTTGAAATTTCAAACCCCCGATTTTCCCCCTTTTTTAATAAAACTAAAAATAATTTTCGATTTTTCTTTATTCATATATTATAAATTATAATTTAATATAAAAAATTCTTTTCAACCGACTTCAAAGTTTGTTTGAAAGGGTACTCCCCAGGTGGTCCCATATAAATTTTATCCTTTTTTGAAGTCGGTTGAAAAGACCTAAGCCGACGCAAAAAATCAAAGCAGTGCAGTGGTTAGGATTGCGGTCTCCTATTCGGGGGGTCGCAGATTCGATCCTGCGCTCGCACCTCGGACTTTACAGAGTAATGAGCGTTTATGCAATTAAAAATCACATGCTTCAACTGTGAAGACAAACATCGCGAGAAAACCTGACACGCCTGAGAGTTCTCCATTATGTTCTTAAAAGTGTGTGGGCCAGCGTGGCGGACTATGGCTTATAACCCTTCTCTGAGAGGAGACCTGCGCTCAGTAGTGAGACGTCAATGGGTTTCTGATGATAATGATGATGAAACTTGCAGGAATCATCTAGTATAAGCTAATTCCATTTCATTGCATGTCAGCTAAGTTTATTAAAGCCTAAAGCAGATAATTTATTTCATCGTTATAGGAAACCCCATTAAAACAGATTTATACCCTCGCGTTAATTAATCAATATTTAAACTATGGTTACTGGTTAGTAATTAGTAAAGCAAATTAATCAAGATCCAATCTTATCATTTTAATGGACCGTATATTACAAAAGCTCTTTGTTAACCCCATCGATCTTAAACTATCACTTCAAAATTTATAATCCAAGGGTCATAATTTATTGTGTTAGTCGGTTGAGTATTCTCAACCATAACTAAAACATCCATTTGCTTGACGTGTGTTGTCTCCAAAGTAATCCTTCAGCTAAAGTCATTTTCACCCTATGTGTTCTCTAAAGATGTGTGTGCATGATTGTTTATAAGTTTCTTGTTTTTTAATTCTGGGAAAGTGGCGCATAGTGAAATACCGGTAAATGCAGGTTTTTTAAAACCTACCTACTTCCAAGCAGACGAAACCTGGTAGGTATTTAATTCATACGGAATTATTTTAGATAGTTTGTCCTTCAATCACGCTGCAACAGAGCTACGGAGTACGGATCGGTGTGCGTTTTTGCATAGGTATCCCTAATTTAAGACCTGGATATGATATTATAGGCTTTTAAACCCGGAAAAATTAACATTTCTCGCAAGATTTTTGAAACCTTAACTTCTTGCTAGAGTGGTGACTTCGCTCTAGAAAGCGTAGCCTTGGTAAATCGAGGGACCGATGATATTATGAGACAGGCCGCTGGATACAGGCGACGCAAGACCGGGACCTGTGGAAGTCCATGCAAGAGACCTTTGTCCAACAGAGGAAGTTTATCGGTTGATAAAGAAGAAGAAGGTTGTCACTAAAATCTAGGGTAAGTTGGTGAAAGTCTATTAAGCTATAAGATATGATAATATTAGGTATGATATATATCCCGAGGAGAGAGAGGCCAGCCTACCCTCAGATGAAATTACAGATTAGCTCTCATCTACACAAATAAATAAAATAATTGAAGTGGTTCTCGAAATAACTTACCTCTTTTTAATTTCATCTTAGCAGACCGAGATTTATTTTTTCAAAGGCACTCTACGATTTTATGATTATATGACTGCGCAACCCAAATACAAGATATTTAATCTTTTACCTGTCTGTCTATATTTCTGTTTATACGGGCTACTATTTGTACGGCTGGACGGACTTTCATAAGCATGTATAGGATCATTCAAGATTTAGGTTACTTCATTTTATCATACA
The DNA here is from genome assembly GCA_029955525.1 of Oeneis ivallda. Lineage (NCBI taxonomy): Eukaryota > Metazoa > Arthropoda > Insecta > Lepidoptera > Nymphalidae > Oeneis > Oeneis ivallda. The sequence goes on along the minus strand of JARPMR010000012.1, from coordinate 3,667,912 downwards.
GATATAGGTAACTAGTACCTATTATATAATGCGTGTATAAAAAAAAATATTATATTTTAGCCTTTGGATTATCCCCAATATCCACATAATATTATTAGGGCCAACCTGTTAAGAAATATTCGCTGCATAACCAAAGAATTGATTTTCAATTATTTTAGTGTACAATGTTTTTGGAAATACATTAAAGGTATACTAGGTTTAATTAAATCTGACTTATTCCCTTTCAAAGTAACTTGCTACCATCTTAAGCTGTATCGTCACTTACCATTATTCAAGTGAGATTGCAGTAATCGCATAAAAAAACCGCATTATAAATCGGTGTTTTCAGTATATTTTGTTGTTTAAATACACCTTATAGTACATAATATACCAAAATTTAAAATTCCTAACTATATTAGTTTAATTTTTGAGATAGACCCGTATCAAAATTGGTCTAAAACCGACAACTTTGACGGCCCCCTCTTTCTTCATTTTTGTAGCTAAAAAATAAAAAAAATATTTGAACTCCACTTAATGAGCTCTAAACAATGACACCCCACATGCCAGGGTAAAAAAACCAGGGTAACAGGGTAATAGGGTCCCGTTGGCACCCTTTGGGTACAGAACCCTAAAAACAAGTCGCGGCCATCCCCTACTTTGTATAATATGAAAATATGAGCCACTAGTACGTAAGTACGCGTTTTAGTTTTTATCTTGTTTGCACTTAAGCCAGCGCTGCAAGCTCACGTACACCACGAAGCCCGTGTAAGCTGAGTAAGCACATTTTATTTATTTATTGCCACAGTCCGACGTGATGCGGTTACTAAGCATAAAGCTAAGAGGATACTGAATAAAACGGTCCACCAGTAAATGAAACATAAACAGAGAAGCCATTTTTTTATTGATGACAAGATCATCATCATCATCATTAACAACCCATCAACGGCTCACTACTGAGCGCAGGTCTCCTTTCAGAGAAGGGTTATAGGCCATAGTCCACCACGCTGGCCCAATGCGAATTGGCGGACTTCACACATCTTCGAGAACATTATGAAGAACTCTCAGATGTGCAGGTTTCCTCGCGATGTTTTCTTTCACCGTTGAAGCAAGTGATATTTAATTGCTTAAACGCACTTGACTCCGAAAAGTCAGAGGTCGAAAGGTCGAGGACCCGGGATCGAACCTGCGACCCCTCCAATAGGAGACCACAGTCCTAACCACTATCACTGCTTCTCGAATGACAAGATGGCTGATGGTAAATGACTATGCAGTCTAGGGTGGTAGCGGGCTAACTTAGGAAATAGCTGTAAAAACTAAATTGACAAGTTTTAAAATAGTGCTAATCTTTTCACAACGTTCCCCTTGGAAAAGGAAAGCACTATTTTTAAACCCGTCTACTTAGTTTAGTTTAGAGATTGTGCACCTACAACTAAACTTCAATTAATAATAATGCTTTTTCTGGCGTATAGTGTAGATTCATCTACACTCATTAAAAAATAAGTAGTAAAATCACCCACCCGGTATATACCTATGTATTTTTACCTATTAGCTCAAAGCGTTGCACGATTCAACGCAGTGAATAGTAGGAAGAAGATCTTATTACTTATTCAGTGATTCAACGGCATGTTCCAAATCCGCACACGACTGGCTTGCTTGCTATGAAAACGTTTATTCGCGCGCTCTGTCCATCTTTTCTTCTACAATTAGGTAGTTCGCAATACAATAACAATACCCCGGCGCGGCGGTCGCGCCGCCATTGTCATGAAAACAATCCGCGATCGCATCGCGCTGTTCAAGAAATACGAGTCCCATTTATTAGAAAGTGGAGCACTTTAATTAAAATTCATTGCGAAAAATACGATAGCGCTCTCTTGTGTGCTTGAGAGTTTACTTTGTTCCGTTTTGTGTAGACTTTAGGTTTAGGAGTTAGGAATTATTGGCTTGCCGTACATCGTGACAATAACCGCAAATAATAATTATTACTAAAATTAAGTTCAGTTCAGTAAATAATAGCTGCTATTTTTAATCAAGGAACCAATTTCAATGCGATAGGAAAATATTTTAAAGTAAGATTAAAGTACGACATTACGGTATTTAATGTCCTAGATTGTGTATGTTCATTTAGTATGGTTGTAATGAGATTATAGAGCTTATTATTATTATTATAATATACCACCAGAACCAACGAACGAATGGCATTCCGAACCAGTGGTAGATTCCCTTGACGATTCGAAAGCACTTTGTATTAAATCGAAAAGATTGTGATATTATATCGTATTATCCACAATAATATGCAGTGTGCACGGTACATACATAGACTTGACTACAGACTGTAGGTATAGACAAACTGGATGCTTTTGCTCTGCTTATCGCCGCAGATGTGTGCCGATGCTGCTCGTAAGATAGTAGACTATAATACCCACCTGCCGCAGCCCGCAGCCCTGCCCTGCCGTCCGCCTGCGTGTTTCCGTTTCCGTGTTCTATAAGAGGCAGTATTGCATCGAAACGCGCATGGGTTTGTCTTGCTAACTATCCAATTGCGCACGGTTTTGCGCTCTGATAGCTGTTGTAGGACAAGTGCTTTATCGCCTTGAATTGAACACGTGTTTAGAAGAGAGTTTCGCTTACAAACCCGTATACGCAATTGGAGGACGAGTGCCTTCTATTGAACACGGATTTGTAACGAATGTTGGCACAACAAACCCGTGCGCATTTCGAGGCAGTGCTGCCTCCTACTGAACACGGAAACGTAAAGACGCCGCCCCGCCTGCTTTGTTATGAGGGCGATCTACGATAACAATGATCAACTATAACCACCACCTATATTTATAAACCAGATTTTCCAACAATTTCGGCGTAGAGCGTCAAAATCGTTCATCTGTTTCAAAGATAAGACTAAACAATAAAAGACAACGTGTTACTCTTTTCTTCAAGTTCAAAGTCCATTAGAGATTTTATTCACAGGCATATATAGAGAATAAACCTGGCAAAATTTCTTTATATCATCATCATCATAGACATCATCATAGATATCATCATAAGCAAGTCATCAGCGGTTCACTACTAAGCGCACGCCTCCTCTCAGAGAAGGGTTGCGCCCGGCGCAATGCAAATTGGCAGACATCACTAACCTTTGAGATCGTTATGGAGAACTCTCAGGCGTGCAGGTTTCCTCACAATATTTTCCCTTGCCATTGGAGCATGTGATATTTAATTGTTTAAACGCACATCCTAAAATTTAAAGATACATTTTTAAGCTATTGCATAGCTTTTATCGCGGGCTTTGAGCGCGGCGACCGAATCAAGAAATTCCGTAACGAAAATAAACCTAACACCGTCGTTTCAGTTCGGCAGACTTTGGCACGGTGTTTGTGTGCGTGCGACTAGAAAATGCTATGCAATAGCTTTACCGCGGCAGTCCCCGAGTGCCACACGTGTTTTTTTATTTTTATTCGATGACAATATAGTCCTTGACTGCGATCTCACCTGATGGTAAGTGATGATGCAGTCTAAGATGGTAGCGGACTAACTTAGAAGGGGTATGGCAGTGAAAATTCAACCCATACCCCTATTCGGTTTCTACACGCCATCGTGCCGGAACGCTTAATCGCTTAGCGGCACGTCGTTGACGGTAGGGTGGTAACTAGCCACGGCCAACGAAAGCCTTCCACCGGACCAGACCAGAGACAATTCAGAAATTATAAATTCCCAAATCGACCCCGCCGGGAATCGAACCCGAGACCTCCCAGTTTTAAGACCACTGCGCTCACCACTGCGCCAGGGAGGTCGTCAAAAGCCTGCCATGCCCTGGATGGATCTCGCATCGCGCGACGCCACGCATAGGAGTCCGCAGTTCTAACCACTAAGCTAACACTGATCATCATCTATCTAATTATTATTAGAAAATGGAGCACTGTTAATTAAAATTCACTTTGAATAATACGATATAACGATAGCAGTTTCTAGTAGGACAAAGAGCCTACCTCTTGAAGTTCTTTATGAACTTTTTCCAACTCCACCGTAACGTTCTAGGCTGCCTCAATTTATTAGCACAGCAATTTTTTAATGGCTCGGCATTCATTACTGCTTTTCATTCTTTGTATGCAACGAGGATGGCATAATTATATTGAAGGTATCAATGTAACGCAGGTATTACTTTTCTTTAATTGGATCCACTTTCATACATACTCAAACCATCTCTGGCCTAGTAGTGCTAGGGACAGGTCTCCTTTCGAATAAGAAGGGTTGGGGCCAAAGTCCCCACGCTGGTCAAGTGTATAGAATAGAATAGAATAGAAATATTTTTTATTCAAATAAACTTTTACAAGTGCTTTTGAATAGTCGATGAATCTACCACTGGTTCGGAATGCCCTTCCTGCCGAGAAGAACCAGCAAGAAACTCGGCGGTGATAGACTTAATACACTGAATTGGCATACTTTAGTCACCTTTGCAGTGAAGCAGTGATAGCCTAGTGGTTAGGACTGTGGTCTCCTTTTCGGGGGGTCACAGGTTCGATCCCGGGTACGGTACGGTACAGTACGGTACCTCTGACTTTTCGGAGTCAAGTGCGTTTAAGCAATTAAATATCACTTGCTTCAACGGTGAAGGAAATCATCGTGAGGAGACCTGCACACCTGAGAGTTCTTCATAATGTTCTTGAAGGTGTGTGAAGTCTGCCAATTCGCATTGGGCCAGCGTGAGCCTATAACCCTTCTCTGAGAGGAGACCTGCGCTCAGTAGTGAGCCGTTGATGGGTTGCTAATGATGATGATGATGATGAGACACCTTTGAGAACATTCAACATGCAGGCATTCATGCTCCTCACGATGTGCTATGAATTACCTATTTAATATCATGAAAATTATTACTTTACTTCGTGAATCGTTCAACCAATAGAATAGTTTTGTGTAGTACATGTACTAAGTATTACTATTAGGAATGAATTCCCGTCACTGAACGAGAAAGAACTATTTTGTATGCATGAGTAGTAAGTACATCCATCTTTTCACCTACTTCGTTCGCTAAGTTCTGAACGAGCGGGAAACAAGGAATCAGATAATGATAGTAGGTCGTTCATTTAGTACACACATCAAAAGTGTCTAGGGATCAACATATATTTTTGCAATAACTTTTCTCCTGATTGATATTAATTAAAATTTTCTTTAAGGATTCATCAAATAAAGTGTTTTCGTTTGTCACAGTAACGATAAACCAAGTCACCTTTGCATTAATAAAGAAATTTGCCATTTTCCTAATAAAGGGATTTTAGACATTTGAACCACTAACATTAAAGTTCGAAAAAAAGACTGAAATAACAGTTTTCTTTAAAATTTTATTGGGTAACTTAAACAATTAATAATCCGTGTTTCTACCGCGAACACTAACAACACAAGAACATCGGTTTGGCATACTCAAAATGAGTTCATCCAAATCACGCTGTGGAATGGCCGCCCATGTTCGTTGCAACAACAAAAAAAGGTCTTCTTGCCACTGGATACCCTCCATATTCGGCAGAGCTCTTCTCTGTAGCATATCCCATGCATGCTCAATCGGGTTCAAGTCTGGCGACTGAGCAGGCCAGGGCAGGACATTGATGTTAGCTGCGGCGAGAGTCTGTCTTACAACTCTTGCGGTGTGCGGTCGTGCATTATCATGCATTAACTGAAATAAGGGACCGATTTGCACTTGTAGAGGAACGATGACGTCTGATACAATCGTCTCAGCATCAATTTGAGCGTTGAGGTTGCCTCTGATCCAAATCAACTCAGTTCTTCCGCCGATCCAAATACCCGCCCATACCATGATGGTTCCACCACTATAAGGATGGACTTCCTGGCAGGATTTTAATCGCTGTTGGCGTCCAGGGGTTCTCCAGTGTCGTATACGTCTTGTATCCGGTCTCATACCAAAACGAGACTCATCAGAAAAGCACACGAAACGCCATTGTTCTTCTGCCCAATTTCTGTGTTCAAGAGCCCATTGATATCGAATCCTACGATTGTGCATTGCTATAGGTGGTACCCGTAGCGGTCTTCGGGAATGAAGGTTCACTTCATGCAAGCGGTTTCTGACTGTTTGGTCGCTAATTAAGTTCCCTGAAGAGTGATGAAGCCTCACGGCTAACATCATGGCGGTTATTGTTGGAGCTCTTCGAGTTAAGATTTGAATGTATCGGTCTTGTCTCCGTGTGGTGCAGCGATACCGTCCTCCATGGCGCTCAGCCACGGTACCAGTGCTTCGGTAACGTGTCCAAAGTCGACTGATAACACTCTGACTTGTATTCAGAGCTAAAGCCACAGTACGTTGCCGGGAACCAGCTTCTATCATTCCCACGGCTCTGAGCATTTCTTCCCTGCTTAAATGACGTCGCCGCTCCATAATAACGTTGGTTTTAATCAGTAGTAGGGAAACAGTAGCACTAATAATGTCTTCAATGCGTTGTATGTTTTTATAGGGAAAATATTGACAGCTGATTTTCATCTTTTACTCGAATTTGATTGACAGTTCCTGATTCAAATTATGAAATGCACCAAAAAGGATCCATATAAATTTATAAAATCATAAATTTATTACAAAGCCACATCTCAATCTCAAGAAATCCGCATAAAAATGCTTGATCCCTAGACACTTTTGATGTGTGTACTTCGTTCCTTGTGGACTATTTAGTCTGTGATTCTATCGCTCCGAACTACTGTACTAATAGTACTAGAAGTCTGAACTAGTACCGTGTGAACTAGTGTCGTGTGATGCGGGTTTTTACGTTCCCTCAAATATGGTTGAGCGAAGCAACGGCTGGGTCATGCGTCATGCTCGTGAACGGGTGCCACCGGCGGGAATGGGGCTACTTTATGTCTGCCCAGTTTAAGATATATTGCATTGTTAGTACTTGGTAGGTATGCATTTTTGGAACTTCCCTCATTGTGGAAACACTGCATACATAGCATAGTATTTATTGTGTTGTAAACTTGTTTTGAATAGAGCAACCGCCGAGTTTCTTGCTGGTTCTTCTCGGCAGGAAGGGCGTTCCGAACCAGTGATAGAGTCAGACAATTCAAAAGCACTTGTAAAAAATTTATTTGAATAAAAAAAATCTATTCTATTCTAGTACTGTATTTTCGATGTACTACAAGGACGGTGCGCTCCTTTTATTGACCGAGCAAGAACAAACCTACAATGAAAGTCTATAGCTGGGCATCAGTCTCTTCTCATTCGAGAGGAGAATGCCCACGAGTGGGCCAGCGATGGGTTGGTTGAATAAATAAAGTCTCACGCGTATTACCCTAAACCATCATATTTTACCCTACAAACAACAAGCCTAAGAAGTCCAAACTTCACGCTAACTCACTCGCAGTTCAAGTTACTTGATCTTGTTTACTGAAATACGATATAGTTAAACGAGGCCGAGGGAAAACGCTCGTTAGCAACTTTGAAAAGTACATATTTTTTTGGTTTTATTTGAATTTCAAGCCCGGTTGAACTCTTGTTTTGATTGGCCTCGTGGTTTAACAATGGATATTTTTTTTTACAGATCAAAGTCAAAATCCGGAATTCTATTATGAAATTCTACAAAGAAATATATTTAAAGAATACAATAAAATAGAACAGTTTTTTATTCAAATAAACTTTAGCAAAGTGCACGACTGGGTGATATCAAGCGCGGACAACCCATTGACAACCCATTTTCTCGAGTCATAGAGAGTCACGAGTAAATGGGTAGACAAAACTCTCTCGCAGTGCACTTGCTAGCACCCTATATTCATATATTTTATTCGATGACAAGCTAGTCCTTGACTGCGATCTCACCTGATGGTAAGTGACGATGCAGTCTAAGATGGTAGCGGGCTAAATTGGAAGGGGTATGGCAGTGAACATTCAACCCATACCCCTAATTGGTTTCTACACGCCATCGTGCCGGAACGCTAAATCGCTTGGCGACACGTCTTTGACGGTAGGGTGGTAACTAGCCACGGCCAAAGCCTCCCACCAGACAAAATCCAAAATATCGCAAAATATCGCGCCTTATTCAGTTTCTACTCGTCACTTTGCTCCAACATCGCACTGATTGACCCAGTGACCTGGTGCCGCCATCTCGCATGCAACATGCATGTATGCATGCATCATGTATCATGCAACTCATTGAAACTAAGCTCGCTAAGTTCTTTTGTAGAGCATCATGTCTGATTTTTTCATCAAACTCTACTTACGGGTATTATTATGATTTCGACCGTGTTCCCGTATCATACTAAACAGAAGCAACCACAGATTGGTAGTAAATGGTGCTAATTTGGTTGTACATAATATAGTGGTATTGTCCACCACGCTGGACCAGTGCAAATTGGCAGACTTCACACATCTTTGAGAACATTATGGAGAACTTTCATCTGTGCAGGTTTCTTCACGATGTTTTCTTTCACCGTTGCAGCCTCAATAGCCCAACGGTTAAAGGTGCGGACTGAAAACTGAAAGGTCGCAGGTTCGAATCCCACCCGTTGCACTATTGTCGTACCCACTCCTATAACACAAGCTTTCCGCTTATTTGGAGGGGAGAGGAGGATATTTTATTTTATTTTATTTTATTCATTTAGGAAAACCAACAGCTTATAATTCTATATTTATACTTAAGAAATAATGTAACTAACAGCTAATAATAGGTTTTCGCAGGTAAATACTAAATACACACAGGATTACCTGGATAGACAAGAAAGATTCTGAAAATTATATATATACTTTAAGAAACTAAGGATTTAGACTGGATTAATAACTTAGTTAAATTCAAATTGCCACGAAACAAGTCAACATTAGGTTCATTGTAAACAGAATTTAAAAGGCGAGAAGCACGAATAATTGATGTTTTAGACTAAAGTCATAACAAAAAGGCTCTTTTTTCCTAGTGTAAGATATCGAATTACATTTCGATACATTAAGATCAAGTTTATTTTTGATACAATAGTTATCAAATCTGAGCAAATCATCTTGCAAAAGCTTCGCTTCTGTAATGTTGTTCACTGGACGGAAAACCTTCAAGTCATCGGCGAAGAGTAAGAATTTGGAATTAATAAAGCATTGATCTATATCATTGATGAAGATGATAAATAGGAAAGGTCCCAGCAAAGACCCTTGAGGTACACCAGAGGGTACTGGCATCCAGTTGGATTTGAAACCATTGAGCACCACTGATTGTAACCTGTTATCTATGTAGGATGAAAACCAACGGTACAAGTCTCCTCTGATCCCAAGAGAAGCTAGTTTTTCCAAAAGCAGGCTGTGGTCGATTTTGTCAAAGGCTTTACTGAAATCCGTATACACAACGTCCACTTGATCGTGATTATCCAGTCTATCTGTCAGATAGTCAGAGAACAGTATTAAATTTGAGACTGTCGATCTGCCCTTTAAGAAGCCATGTTGGTTAGGAATAAATTGTGATTTTAGAGCATTGTAGCATTGATTGTATACTATACGTTCAAAAATCTTTGCAATTAGGCAAAGTTTAGAGATGGGGCGATAATAATTTTCCACTGCTTTTTTAGAGCCTTTTTTATGAATGGGTGTAATGTACGCAGATTTCCATAAAGAAGGCATGTAACCTTCATGGACTGATCTCTGAAAAAGGATAGAAAGAGGAGTGGCTAGAGTAAATGAGCAATTAATTAGAAAACAAGCTGGAATTTCATCAGGACCAGCGGATTTATTGTATTTCAAGGCTCGAAGTGCTTTTGCAATATGGCAGGGTACGATCTCAATTGCAAAAATGTCGCTCGTTACTAAGTTATTTGAGGCGTTTACTTGCATGCACGTCGGTGAAGTTGATGATTATGTTAGTATGTTGAATGAAAGTAAGAGGAAAAGAGTTCGCAGATGCCAGTCCCAGAGTCAGATGCCTGTTTAGAGTACGTCATGGACTTAGGATAGAAGCTAATTGAACGATTTGCTAAACTACGTTTCATATGAGACCAGAAAACTTGAGAATCTTTTGTAATGGACCTTCTATTTTTTCAATATAGCGAGAATAACAGTCGTCTTCTAATATTTTAACACGTGATCTTAGTAAGTTGAAGGTGAGTTGGTCTTCCAAGTATGAGTGAGATATGAGTCAACTTCAACTTGGCTGATATTCTTTTGTAAAAAAAAAACATAGAGAATGAAATGACGATTTTTCTGCAGAACTAGTTAAAAATATTTATCACCTTTTCGAGATAAAACATAGTTCCAGCAAATGACCGACACGTGTACAGTAATCAAAAGCACATATAACATGAAAACAAGATCACGAGACCGCGATTGTGTAGATTAGTCCGGATTACGCACGAAAATGGCTGCCATTTGTATTCAAAGCGCGAAAACCTCAATTAAACTAGTACCTAGTGTACAGAATAGTTTATAATATTGTTATAATGTTGTTATGTGAAGCAGTGATAGCCTAGTGGTTAGGACTGTGGTCTCCTATTAGGGGGTCGCAGGTTCGATCCCGGGTACGCACCTCTGACTTTTCGGACTCAAGTGCGTTTAAGCAATTAAATATCACTTGCGTCAAAGGTGAAGGAAAACATCGTGAGGAAACCTGCACATCTGAGAGTTCTTCATAATGTTCTTGAAGCTGTGAAGTCCGTCAATTCGCATTGGGCCAGCGTGGTGGACTATGGCCTAAACCCTTCTCTGAGAGGAGACATGCACTCAGTAGTGAGCTGATAATAGTGAGCTCATTAGTGAGCCGTTGATTGGTTGCTCATGATGATAATGATGATGATGATTTATCCGTAACAAACTGTAATGTTTTCCAAATAGAATAAAAAGAACCACCATAGAGATTTTAGACCATCTAACTCTTCAGGTTTGCGACTCGATGAATTGTTGTTAACTCTGATTCTTCTACGGATCTCCTCAGACGTCACTTCTCATTTGGTCACCACAGAGAAACGCCGCTTACGGCTCTATCCATCGCCCGCTGAGTGACCCTGCCCTGAGCCGTCGTATGAGGCCCATAGTTAGCAACCCTAATTTCTGATCCATGATTCATCTTTGGCAACACGCACTGCTCGAAGGCTTTCGAAGTTTTTGTTTTTTGAAAATCCCTAGGGAACCCTTTGTTTTTCCGGTATAAAAATTAGACTATGTCATGTTTTCTTCAAGTGAACATGACATAGTCTAATTTTTTATCTATACATTAGAAAATAAAGTCAATTTTTAGTTCTGCTGCGGCGTGATTGAAGGACAAACGAACATCTTTCGCATTTAATATATTAGGTACTTAGTGAGGATAACCGCTCTAACATCGCTGATTCATCCCATAAAATTCCGTTTGTTTCATTATTCGGAACCCAAAAAATAGAAAATTGTGGACTTGCGAATAACGGAAAATACCGTATTCAGCCATTTTTAAGTTAGCTGACATTCAGATCGATATAACACAATCACGTCCCGGCAAACAATTCCAGCAATTTTGCTTTAAATTCCGCCTCTCTGCACAAATTTCAGCCTGCCCGGGATAATCCCCACGTTGGGGAAGCGTGTGATACTGAATGACTTACTTACAATTGGTACACCTCATTATTAGTATAAAATAGAATAGAATAGAAATGTTTTTATTCAAATAAACTTTTTACAAGTGCTTTTGAATCGTCGATGAGTCTACCACTGGTTCGGAATGCCCTTCCTGCCGAGAAGAACCAGCAAGATACTCGCCGGTTGCTCTTTTCAAAACAAGTTTACAATTCAATAAATACTATGCTATGTATGCAGTGTTTCCACAATGAGTTCCACAAAAGCATACCTAATTATAATACAACACATGTTAAGACGGGCAGACAGAAAGTAGCCCCATTCCCGCTGGTGGTGGTGGCACCCGTTGAGCATGAAGCATGATCCAGCCATTGATTCGCTCAACCATATTTGAGGGAACGTAACAACCCGCATCACACGACACCACCACAGAAATGTTTAAAGAGAGCGTGACATACTTAGGCTACCCATGTCACGCTCTCTTATCATGATAAGGTATCGAATTGAAACTAATATTCAAATACTCATTTGAAGACATGACCTAGTATGTCAGTAGTAGTACTGTAATAGTAATAGTGAATAATAATAGTAATTATTTCTTACTGACCGAATCCGGCCACGAAGCTATCTGCACAGAAGATATTATAGTGAACAAGAGTGTACTCGAACAAAGGTGCATGCTCTATTCCCTCACTCTCAAAATCCAGTGGTTTCGTTTCGGTCGTTTCGTTACTACAAGAACTATTGTTCAGAAAAGTAATGAACAGTGAATAAATTTTTCACCTTACGCCCATGTGAATGTAGCGAAATGGCCGAGCCACGTATTTTGACTAACGTGTAGAGTTTGTGAAGTCAGGGCTTGTAGAGTCACAAGCTTGGCTCTACATGAGATCTGATAACTTTTTGTCAGTGCGAGCCATATGATCTCGTAATGGCAACATTTTACATGAAAATGTTTTTGGTGGCGTATTACCTACTTACTATTTCTAAGTAGGTACTTACTATTTCTCCTCGTAAAATATTTTAAAAGATGGTAGAAACCACAATCAAATCTTTTATTCTTTAGAGTATTTTATTTATTCAAGTTACGGAAAAGATTTGTCTGTATACCATCCGGGAATAGCTTTAAATTCCGACTCTCTGCACAAATAAAGCTGCCCGGGATAATCCCACGCTCTAGAAGGCGAATACAGAATGACTCCTACTCAAACTAGGTTCACCTCATTATTACAATAAAATAGAATAGAAACGTTTTTATTCAAATAAACATTGCTTTTGAATCGTCAAGTGAATCTACCACTGCACACTGGTTCGGAATGCCGCTCCATCCGAGAAGAGCCGGCAAGAAACTCGGCGGTTGCTCTTTTTTAAAATATTAGACGACCTCCCTGGCTCAGTAGTGAGCGCTGTTGTCTTATAACTGGGAGGTCTCGGGTTCGATTTCCGGCGGGGTCAATTTGGGAATTTATAATTTCTGAATTGTCTCTGGTCTGGTCTGGTGGGAGGCTTTGGCCGTGGCTAGTTACCACCCTACCGTCAAAGACGTGCCGCCAAGCGATTTAGTGTTCCGGCACGATGGCGTGTAGAAACCAATTAGGGGTATGGGTTGAATGTTCACTGCCATACCCCTTCCAAGTTAGCCCGCTACCATCTTAGACTGCATCGTCACTTACCATCAGATGAGATCGCAGTCAAGGACTAGCTTGTCATCGAATAAAAAAAGAAAAAAAAATTAGTCTAATTATCCAACTAATATTATAAAAAGAGTCCGTCTCATGGATTTTTGGAGCGAGTTATATACACAACGTCCTGTATGTATGTGCTTAACTATTTGAATGCTTTTTAGGCACCTCTTTAGGACCGCGGAAATTAAATTTATCTGTGCAGAGATTAAGCTACTGTACAGATTTAATCTCCTATTTCTCCGTGAGAAGATGAGCTGGGCCCCAGTACATATTATTTTCCATATGCGTTTAGTAATTACTAGGCACTTTGGTTGTAAATTACATCAAAATCCTTGATATTTTCATCATCATAAATGAAGCATTGATAGCCTAGTGATTAGGACTGCGGTCTATTGGGGGGGTCGCAGGTTCGATCCCGGGCACGCACTTCTGAATTTTCGGAGTAATGTGCGTTTATGAAATTAAATATCACATGCTTCGACGGTGAAGGAAAACATTGTGTTTTAAAATGTTTTAAAAGGTGTGTGACGTCTGCCAATTCGCATTGGGCCAGCGTGGTGGACTATGGCCTATAACCATTATCTGAGAGGACACCCCGCGCTCAGTAGTGAGTCGATGATAGGTTGCTGATGATGATGATGATGAAACTCCATAACCACAATTTAGCAGCGGCAATGTTCATCCGGTAGCTTTACACACTTATACGCCAATGTGTTCTAGGCACTTAACTTAGGTAAACTCATACCGATGAGCTTTAAGATAGGTAAGTACGAATTCTTGAAAACAAACAAAGTTTAGAGATCAATTCGAATTATTTATCTCTCTGTAAGTTTACAAAGTCCTAAGTTACTTCAAATGTACGAAGAAGTTCAACTCAAGGAGTCTTCTGGCCAATTAAATTACACGATTTGCTTTACCTTTTACTATTTGGGCTGGAAGTAGATTCGATTAAGTTGATGCTCGCGATTTCGTCTGCGTGGAGATGAAGAATTTCCTGAGAACTCGTTGGTTTTTCAGAGTAAAAAGCTGGCATAATCCTGAGAATACAAGCTATCGCTGTGAAATTTTATTCATCATCATCATCATTATCAACCTTTAGATGTCCACTGCTGGACATAGGTCTCCTGCATGGACCTCCACAGGCTTCGGTCTTGCGCCGCCTGAATCCAGCGGCTCCCTGCGACTCGTTTGATGTCGTCGGTCCACCTAGTGGGGGGGTCTGCCAACACTGCGCTTACCGTTGCGGGGTCGCCACTCCAACACTTTGGGACCCCAACGACCATCAGCTCTTCGAACTATGTGCCCCGCCCGTTTCCACTTCAGTTTCGCGACTCGCTGAGCTATGTCGGTGACTTTAGTTCTCCTGCGGACTGTGAAAGAAAATGTGAGAAATGTTATTATTAGCGTTTAAATATTGTCACTAATAGCAACAGGTTTTACTTTTTACGCAGGGCTAAAATGCTTTTCATTTCGAAAATATTCTGAAATAAAAAAATCTTCTGGAGTAAATGTTGAAATCGAGAAAATGGGTAAGTAGGTAGACAAAATCTTCTTCTTTATAAATCGATAGGTATCTAATAAGAGACAAAGGTATCTAGCATAAACTTCCACAGGTTTTGGTCTTGCGGCAGCTGTACCCAGCGGCTCACATACGGCTCGTCTGATGTCGTTGAACCACCTAGTGGTGAATCTGCCAACACTGCGCTTCCCGGTGCGGGGTCGCCACTTCAGCACCTTGGGACCCCAACGACCATCAGTTCGAACTATCGTGTAGTACTAATTTTATTGATCCATAAGAAACAAAATACAAAAAAACCAAAAATATACTGTTGATTCGGTCGCTTCCAATCTTCACGGGATCACCCGCTGGGCTAATCTGAAGATTGACTGAAAATTTCATCAAAATTGGTCCAGCTATTTTGGAGTCCATAGGGCACGTCATACACACACACACACACACTGATTTTTACATAAGTGTATGAATTATCCCTCGTGAATAAATTAAAAGTGTGACTGAACTTCAAATCTTTACTGGACATCCAAAAGAGGTGTCTCTCACATAAGCATAAGTCCTATGCAGTTGACATCCAATCGACTTGCATGAAAAGTATCCTCGTATCTGATACCATAAAATGCCAAGGTATGCGAAGGAGAGCGCACACTACGGGGTGTTACGGAGCGGGCAGACTGGTTACTTTTAGAGGCAGCGATCGGCGTTTGTTGTGACTGCATCGCGTTTTCGCGACTCAAAAGCGTTCAATACTATACTAAAAGTAGCGTAGATCAGCGTTTAAAAATCTCGAAATGCAGATGCTAAAAAACGCAACTGGATCGCTGCGTCTTGGCGTTTGTTGAGTGCGTTATTATTAGCGAATCAAAATACAATATTAATATTATCCGAATTAGCGTTCGGACACGGAATCGAGCTTCCGAACAGCGATTAAAAACCATAAAAACGCCGACCTAAAAGAAGCCAGTCTGCACTCTCCCTTTGGGACTTGCTAACTAAAACTGAAACGGATTCAGTAGGTACATGATTAGGTGATCAGTCGATATCGATGTTTTCATGACTTTGAAACTTTTTTTTTTTTATTAATTACAACATGGAACGAGTAGTCTATGTCTACTATCTCAACTTACTTTCATTGAAAAACTATAAATTATGCAATATACAGTTAAACTTCCATACACGATTGATCAGCTGTTTAGCAAAAGTTCGAACTAATTCGCCATGACTTGGACCTATATATCAAAGTACAATCCGCCGCTTGCTCGTTGATCACAGATCGGGTTGATCGCATTGTTCGTGATACATTGCGTGCTCAAAAATTAGATATCAGTAAACCATCTTTCTCGAGATAGGTTATGTATCTGTAATTTCGTTATACCTTGTAACTTCTTCACAAAGTGTTCTTTAGCATTTCCCTCACCATGTATACCTACTAATGCACACACTTGCGCACTAAAATAAGTCCTGCTAGCTTTTCACGCGCTCGGTGTGCGGCGCACCTAATCTAAGTTCGATAGACACTGATTTACCGAAGCAGTTAAAGCAAAACAAGGCTTCATCAAATCGATTATGTCTGTCGTGCAAAGGAGCCGTAACATTATCTATACAACACTCCAAATGAACAAATATTTCTATAGGAAAATAGTCTTTAAATCTTAAAGAATAGGCTTTCGAATAGCGTGGTATATTTTGTGAGTTGCCTTCTGTAGAGTAACCTTCGGGTCCCTTTTATTTTGAGACAACGCGGTCGGTTGGGTGCCTATTGCTACCTACTGAGCCTAATCACTGTGTCAACAGGGATGATTTGACACTTGAGCATCATAAACACAATGTTTGGGTACTTGATATCATCACAGTTCAGACTATACTATACTTTTTAGGGTTCCGTACCCAAAGGGTGCCAATGGGACCCTATTACTAAGGGCCTGTATTACCACCTTTTGATAAGTGTCGGATATCCTAGCCGTAAATTTTGTCACTTTCTTACTTTATGTCAAGTGGTAGGATCTAGAAGTGTCATTAAGAGCTAGTTACAGGTTGGCCTACATAGTAACACAAAATCCATTTATCCATCCTCACAAACTTTCGTTTATTTATTTATTTACTAGTTGATTTAAACTCATTCCTCAAACCTCCGTCCCTATGCTGCCTTTGTAAACATTTGATTATTTAAAATGTCGCTAACCACAAGACAAAAACAAATCGTTTCACGACATAATTAATTGAAACAACGTACTAATGTGCAACGTGTTCTGGAACTATATTATTATAACTATAGAATAGACACCAAGGATGTTATAATGCCTTCGATGCTCTCTTTGAAGTTCGTCCGGAAAACGTTTTCACACGCTACTGAGCCGGCTAAGGCAGTGCTGCACTAATGTGCCAGAAATAATCCGCTTACTACATCAAAACCACATAAATAATATAACACCCTAATTCAAATCCATACAGTACCTTCTAATGTTATTAAATTAATTTTTAAAAATATATTTTATTTATTTATTTTTAGCAGCAGCAGTGAATAGCCTAGTGGTTACGACTGTGGTCTCCTATTCGGGGGGTCGCAGGTTCTATCCCGGGTACGCACCTCTGACTTTTCGAAATTATTACGTAAACGTATTGCGTTTAAGAAATTAAATATCACATGCTTTAACGGTGAAGGAAAACATCGTGAGGAAACCTGCACACCTAAGAGTTGTCCATAATGTTGTCGAAGGTGTGTGAAGTCCACCAATTCGCATTGGGCCAGCGTGGTGGACTATGGCCTATAACCCTTCTCTGAGAGGAGACCTCGCTCAGTAGTGAGCCGATGATGGTTTGATAGTTGAAATTGAAATTGAAATTGAAATTGAAATTGAAATTGAAATTATTTATTTCCTTTCTTTGATTACATAGGTGCTTAAAATCTATGAACGTTGACGACTGGAAAAGTTTAAACTGCGTTCCAGCCGTCACGCCCACCTCCGAGACATAATTATTTATATACGGAAATATTAACACGATTCAATTTATCCATTTATATAATATTAAATTAAATTTACAACATGCAGGAAGTGTGAGTGAGTGTGTGTGTGTGTGTGTGTATGTGTGTTTGTGTGCGTTTGTGTGAGTGTGTGTGTGTGTGTGTGCGCGCGTGTGTGTGGGTGCGTTCGTGTGTGTATGTGTGTGTGAGTGAGTGAATGCGTTTGAGTATTATTGTACTATTTGAGTGTGTATAAAAGTCTTTCGGTCTCTTCATAGGAGAGTGATTTTAGCCATTTGAAACATTTAGATTTACATAAATTACTTGTTAAATGGTAGATATTTAATAATTTATTGATTCTGTTGTACAGTAAACAGCTTAAAAACGGGTAATGGCGCCTTGAGATTGCCGTTCGAATCGATTCCATTGCACATACCATGTAGGATCTGCGTTTGGAGCAAATTTTTGGGTCATAGGGTAGCTCAAGGTGTTTACGTAGAATTGTGCACAAAATAAACAATTGTCTCACTGTTAAGACCTTAGTGTATGCATAAAGATCGACAGTAGGAAAAAATATGGGTTTATTGCACATGACCTTTAATACTGATCTCTGCGCCCGCCCTTTCAATTCTCAACATTGCCGTTTTTCCTGAGCCACCCCAACAGGCAATGCAGTACGACAGAATCGATTGAGCCAAGGAGTAGTAAACTGTCTTTAAGCAAGCCAAGTCAACCACATTCCTCAGTCGCTTAAAGACAAAGATAAGTTTCCTCAGTCGAGACACCAATGAATCTATATGTTGGTTCCACGTCATAGCACCGTCCATAGTTACACCTAGGTATTTGGTGCTTAGTGAGCGCTCCAAGAGTGGACAGTTACAAGCATCGATATTGAGACAACAGTGGGCTCGTATGATAAAAGAGGGTGGAGCTTGTGAGGGTGAAGAAGATGCAAAAGTAATAAATTTTGTTTTTGCAACGTTAAGAGTTAGCAAATTCAGTTTTAGCCATATCAGCACGGATCTTAAAGAAGATTCAGAGCGATGTTGCGCTTCTTGCCAGTTTTTCCCATGGGTAAGGAGTACTGTATCATCCGCATACATGATAATCTTACAGTTAGGTAGGTTTATGGTACACAACTCGTTTATGTAAATGAGAAAAAGGGTAGGCCCAAGGACACTACCCTGTGGGACACCGTAATTAATTGGGGCCTCTTTGCTTAGGAAGTTACCTATTTTTACGCACTGGGTACGATCAGTTAAATAGCTTTCAAAAATATTAAAAGCCAAACCTCAAACACCTATCTTCTCGAGCTTATTGAGCAACTTGGGAACAGAGACAGTGTCAAATGCTTTAGAAAAGTCAAGATAAATGGCAACAGATTTTAATTTATTACCAATATTTTTTAGAATGATTTGTGAAAGTTTTAATACTGCATCTTCCGTTGATTTTTCACTGCGGAATCCAAATTGGTTTTCTGATAATATATCGTTATGATTGATGTAACTTAAAAGTCTCTTGTTAAGAATCTTTTCAAATATTTTTGACAGAGTTGTGAGTACGGAAATCGGTCTATAGTTTGTGACACTGCCTCTGTCTCCACTCTTATAAATAGGGTGCACAACAGCCTTTTTAAAGGCACGAGGAAAAATTCCTAGGGAAATGCATAAATTGAATATATGTTGCGATGAACGGAATGCCCTTCCTGCCGAGAGAAACCAGCAAGAAACTCGGCGGTTGCTCTTTTCAAAACAAGTTTACAATTCAATAGATACTATGCTATGTATGCAGTGTTTCCACAATGAGTTCCACAAAAGCATAGCTAATTATAATTCAACACGTCATGTTAAGACGGGCAGACAGAAAGTAGCACAATTCCCGCTGGTGGCACCCGTTCACGAGCATGACGCATGATCCAGCCATTGCTTCGCTCAACTATATTTGAGGGAACGTAACAACCCGCATCACACGACACCACCACAGAAATGTTTAAAGAGAGCGTGACATACTTAGGCTACCCATGTCACGCTCTCTTATCATGATAAGGTATTGAATTGAAACTAATATTCAAATACTCATTTGAAGACATGACCTAGTATGTCAGTAGTAGTACTGTAATAGTAATACATAGTGAATAATAATAGTAATTATTTCTTACCGACCGAATCCGGCCACGAAGCTATCTGCACGGAAGATATTATAGTGCACAAGAGTGTACGCGAACAAAGGTGCATTCTCTATTCCCTAACTCCCTTAATCCAAAGGTTTCGTTTCGGTCGTTCGTTACTACAAGAGCTATTGTTCAGAAAAGTAATGAACAGTGAACAAATTTTTCACCTTACGCCTATGTGAATGTAGCGAAATGGCCAAGCCACGTATTTTGACTAACGTGTAGAGTTTGTGAAGTTAGGGCTTGTAGAGTTAGGGCGTGTAGAGCTAGAAGCTTGGCTCTACATGAGATCTGATAACTTTTTGGCAGTGCGAGCCATATGATCTCGTAATGGCAACATTTTACATAAAAATGTTTTTGGTGGGATATTACCTACTTACTATTTCTCCTCGTAAAATATTTTAAAAGATGGTAGAAACCACAATCAAATCTTTTATTCTTTAGAGTATTTTATTTATTCAAGTTACGGAAAAGATTTGTCTGTATACCATCCGGGAATAGCTTTAAATTCCGACTCTCTGCACAAATAAAGCTGCCCGGGATAATCCCACGCTCTAGAAGGCGAATACAGAATGACTCCTACTCAAACTAGGTTCACCTCATTATTACAATAAAATAGAATAGAATAGTTTTTATTCAAATAAACCTTTACAGTGCTTTTGAATCGTCAAGACGTGAATCTAACACTGCACACTGGTTCCGAATACCGCTCCATCCGAGAAGAACCGGCAAGAAAGTCGGCGGTTGCTCTTTTTAAAATATTAGTTGGATTGGTTACTGGTTGGACAGTTATTACCGTCTCATGGATTTTTGGAGCGAGTTTTATACACAACGTCCTGTATGTATGTGCTTAACTATTTAAATGCTTTTTAGGCACCTTTTTCAAATAAATAAAACTTTAAACTAAGAGTCTACTATATGCCTATTTAAAAGTAATTGGTGTGAAATGGTCAATGGGCCACCCCCTCAGCTTGTGCCGCAGCATAAAGGCAGGTAAGTACTCGTACCTACCGGACACACCGGAACGCTGATTTTCAAGAAGGGCCCAAGGGCCGAAACGTCACGGACCACCACTGAAATTAAATTAGTTAAATTAATTTTCATTTTGGAAATTAAATTTATCTGTGCAGAGATTAAGATACTGTACGTATTTAATCTCCTATTTCTCCGTGAGAAGATGAGCTGGGCCCCAGTACATATTATTTTCCATATGCGTTTAGTAATTACTAGGCACTTTGGTTGTAAATTACATCAAAATCCTTGGTATTTTCATCATCATAAATGAAGCATTGATAGCCTAGTGATTAGGACTGCGGTCTATTGGGGGGGTCGCAGGTTCGATCCCGGGCACGCACTTCTGAATTTTCGGAGTAATGTGCGTTTATGAAATTAAATATCACATGCTTCGACGGTGAAGGAAAACATTGTGTTTTAAAATGTTTTAAAAGGTGTGTGACGTCTGCCAATTCGCATTGGGCCAGCGTGGTGGACTATGGCCTATAACCATTATCTGAGAGGACACCCCGCGCTCAGTAGTGAGTCGATGATAGGTTGCTGATGATGATGATGATGAAACTCCATAACCACAATTTAGCAGCGGCAATGTTCATCCGGTAGCTTTACACACTTTTATGCCAATGTGTTCTAGGCACTTAACTTAGGTAAACTCATACCGATGAGCTTTAAGATAGGTAAGTACGAATTCTTGAAAAGAAACAAAGTTTAGAGATCAATTCGAATTATTTATCTCTCTGTAAGTTTATAAAGTCCTAAGTTACGAAGTACGAAGAAGTTCAACTCAAGGAGTCTTCCGGCCAATTAAATTACACGATTTGCTTTACCTTTTACTATTTGGGTTGGAAGTAGATTCGATTAAGATGATGCTCGCAATTTCGTCTGCGTGGAGATGAAGAATTTCCTGAGAACTCGTTGGTTTTCCAGAGTAAAAAGCTGCCATAATCCTGAGAATACAAGCTATCGCTGTGAAATTTTATTCATCATCATCATCATTATCAACCTTTAGATGTCCACTGCTGGACATAGGTCTCCTGCATGGACCTCCACAGGCTTCGGTCTTGCGCCGCCTGAATCCAGCGGCTCCCTGCGACTCGTTTGATGTCGTCGGTCCACCTAGTGGGGGGGTCTGCCAACACTGCGCTTACCGGTGCGGGGTCGCCACTCCAACACTTTGGGACCCCAACGACCATCAGCTCTTCGAACTATGTGCCCCGCCCATTTCCACTTCAGTTTCGCGACTCGCTGAGCTATGTCGGTGACTTTAGTTCTCCTGCGGACTGTGAAAGAAAATGTGAGAAATGTTATTATTAGCGTTTAAATGTTGTCACTAATAGCAACAGGTTTTACTTTTTACGCAGGGCTAAAATGCTTTTCATTTCGAAAATATTCTGAAATAAAAAAATCTTCTGGAGTAAATGTTGAAATCGAGAAAATGGGTAAGTAGGTAGACAAAATCTTCTCTTTATAAATCGATAGGTATCTAATAAGAGACAAAGGTATCTAGCATAAACTTCCACAGGTTTTGGTCTTGCGGCAGCTGTACCCAGCGGCTCACATACGGCTCGTCTGATGTCGTTGAACCACCTAGTGGTGAATCTGCCAACACTGCGCTTCCCGGTGCGGGGTCGCCACTTCAGCACCTTGGGACCCCAACGACCATCAGTTCGAACTATCGTGTAGTACTAATTTTATTGATCCATAAGAAACAAAATACAAAAAAACCAAAAATATACTGTTGATTCGGTCGCTTCCAATCTTCACGGGATCACCCGCTGGGCTAATCTGAAGATTGACTGAAAATTTCATCAAAATTGGTCCAGCTATTTTGGAGTCCATAGGGCACGTCATACACACACACACTCACACTGATTTTTACATAAGTGTATAAATTATCCCTCGTGAATAAATTAAAAGTATGACTGAACGTCAAATCTTTACAGGACATCCAAAAGAGGTGTCTCTCACTAAGCATAAGTTGTAATCCCATGCAATTGACATCCAATCGACTTGCATGAAAAGTATCCTCGTATCGGATACCATAAAATGCCAAGGTATGCGAAGGAGAGCGCACACTACGGGGTGTTACGGAGCGGGCAGACTGGTTACTTTTAGAGGCAGCGATCGGCGTTTGTTGTGACTGCATCGCGTTTTCGCGACTCAAAAGCGTTCAATACTATACTAAAAGTAGCGTAGATCAGCGTTTAAAAATCTCGAAATGCAGATGCTAAAAATCGCAACTGGATCGCTGCGTCGTGGCGTTTGTTGTGTGCGTTATTATTAGCGAATCAAAATATATTAATATTATCCGAATTAGCGTTCGGACACGGAATCGAGCTTCCGAACAGCGATTAAAAACCATAAAAACGCCGACCTAAAAGAAGCCAGTCTGCACTCTCCCTTTGGGACTTGCTAACTAAAACTGAAACGGATTCAGTAGGTACATGATTAGGTGATCAGTCGATATCGATGTTTTCATGACTTTGAAACTTTTTTTTTTTTATTAATTACAACATGGAACGAGTAGTCTATGTCTACTATCTCAACTTACTTTCATTGAAAAACTATAAATTATGCAATATACAGTTAAACTTCCATACACGATTGATCAGCTGTTTAGCAAAAGTTCGAACTAATTCGCCATGACTTGGACCTATATATCAAAGTACAATCCGCCGCTTGCTCGTTGATCACAGATCGGGTTGATCGCATTGTTCGTGATACATTGCGTGCTCAAAAATTAGATATCAGTAAACCATCTTTCTCGAGATAGGTTATGTATCTGTAATTTCGTTATACCTTGTAACTTCTTCACAAAGTGTTCTTTAGCATTTCCCTCACCATGTATACCTACTAATGCACACACTTGCGCACTAAAATAAGTCCTGCTAGCTTTTCACGCGCTCGGTGTGCGGCGCACCTAATCTAAGTTCGATAGACACTGATTTACCGAAGCAGTTAAAGCAAAACAAGGCTTCATCAAATCGATTATGTCTGTCGTGCAAAGGAGCCGTAACATTATCTATACAACACTCCAAATGAACAAATATTTCTATAGGAAAATAGTCTTTAAATCTTAAAGAATAGGCTTTCGAATAGCGTGGTATATTTTGTGAGTTGCCTTCTGTAGAGTAACCTTCGGGTCCCTTTTATTTTGAGACAACGCGGTCGGTTGGGTGCCTATTGCTACCTACTGAGCCTAATCACTGTGTCAACAGGGATGATTTGACACTTGAGCATCATAAACACAATGTTTGGGTACTTGATATCATCACAGTTCAGACTATACTATACTTTTTAGGGTTCCGTACCCAAAGGGTGCCAATGGGACCCTATTACTAAGGGCCTGTATTACCACCTTTTGATAAGTGTCGGATATCCTAGCCGTAAATTTTGTCACTTTCTTACTTTATGTCAAGTGGTAGGATCTAGAAGTGTCATTAAGAGCTAGTTACAGGTTGGCCTACATAGTAACACAAAATCCATTTATCCATCCTCACAAACTTTCGTTTATTTATTTATTTACTAGTTGATTTAAACTCATTCCTCAAACCTCCGTCCCTATGCTGCCTTTGTAAACATTTGATTATTTAAAATGTCGCTAACCACAAGACAAAAACAAATCGTTTCACGACATAATTAATTGAAACAACGTACTAATGTGCAACGTGTTCTGGAACTATATTATTATAACTATAGAATAGACACCAAGGATGTTATAATGCCTTCGATGCTCTCTTTGAAGTTCGTCCGGAAAACGTTTTCACACGCTACTGAGCCGGCTAAGGCAGTGCTGCACGAATGTGCCAGAAATAATCCGCTTACTACATCAAAACCACATAAATAATATAACACCCTAATTCAAATCCATACAGTACCTTCTAATGTTATTAAATTAATTTTTAAAAATATATTTTATTTATTTATTTTTAGCAGCAGCAGTGAATAGCCTAGTGGTTACGACTGTGGTCTCCTATTCGGGGGGTCGCAGGTTCTATCCCGGGTACGCACCTCTGACTTTTCGAAATTATTACGTAAACGTATTGCGTTTAAGAAATTAAATATCACATGCTTTAACGGTGAAGGAAAACATCGTGAGGAAACCTGCACACCTGAGAGTTGTCCATAATGTTGTCGAAGGTGTGTGAAGTCCACCAATTCGCATTGGGCCAGCGTGGTGGACTATGGCCTATAACCCTTCTCTGAGAGGAGACCTCGCTCAGTAGTGAGCCGATGATGGTTTGATAGTTGAAATTGAAATTGAAATTATTTATTTCCTTTCTTTGATTACATAGGTGCTTAAAATCTATGAACGTTGACGACTGGAAAAGTTTAAACTGCGTTCCAGCCGTCACGCCCACCTCCGAGACTTAATTATTTATATACGGAAATATTAACACGATTCAATTTATCCATTTATATAATATTAAATTAAATTTACAACATGCAGGAAGTGTGAGTGAGTGTGTGTGTGTGTGTGTGTATGTGTGTGTGTGTGCGTTTGTGTGAGTGTGTGTGTGTGTGTGTGTGCGCGCGTGTGTGTGGGTGCGTTCGTGTGTGTATGTGTGTGTGAGTGAGTGAATGCGTTTGAATATTATTGTACTATTTGAGTGTGTATAAAAGTCTTTCGGTCTCGTCATAGGAGAGTGATTTTAGCCATTTGAAACATTTAGATTTACATAAATTACTTGTTAAATGGTAGATATTTAATAATTTATTGATTCTGTTGTACAGTAAACAGCTTAAAAACGGGTAATGGCGCCTTGAGATTGCCGTTCGAATCGATTCCATTGCACATACCATGTAGGATCTGCGTTTGGAGCAAATTTTTGGGTCATAGGGTAGCTCAAGGTGTTTACGTAGAATTGTGCACAAAATAAACAATTGTCTCACTGTTAAGACCTTAGTGTATGCATAAAGATCGACAGTAGGAAAAAATATGGGTTTATTGCACATGACCTTTAATACTGATCTCTGCGCCCGCCCTTTCAATTCTCAACATTGCCGTTTTTCCTGAGCCACCCCAACAGGCAATGCAGTACGACAGAATCGATTGAGCCAAGGAGTAGTAAACTGTCTTTAAGCAAGCCAAGTCAACCACATTCCTCAGTCGCTTAAAGACAAAGATAAGTTTCCTCAGTCGAGACACCAATGAATCTATATGTTGGTTCCACGTCATAGCACCGTCCATAGTTACACCTAGGTATTTGGTGCTTAGTGAGCGCTCCAAGAGTGGACAGTTACAAGCATCGATATTGAGACAACAGTGGGCTCGTATGATAAAAGAGGGTGGAGCTTGTGAGGGTGAAGAAGATGCAAAAGTAATAAATTCTGTTTTTGCAACGTTAAGAGTTAGCAAATTCAGTTTTAGCCATATCAGCACGGATCTTAAAGAAGATTCAGAGCGATGTTGCGCTTCTTGCCAGTTTTTCCCATGGGTAAGGAGTACTGTATCATCCGCATACATGATAATCTTACAGTTAGGTAGGTGTACCATATACACAACTCGTTTATGTAAATGAGAAAAAGGGTAGGCCCAAGGACACTACCCTGTGGGACACCGTAATTAATTGGGGCCTCTTTGCTTAGGAAGTTACCTATTTTTACGCACTGGGTACGATCAGTTAAATAGCTTTCAAAAATATTAAAAGCCAAACCTCAAACACCTATCTTCTCGAGCTTATTGAGCAACTTGGGAACAGAGACAGTGTCAAATGCTTTAGAAAGGTCAAGATAAATGGCAACAGATTTTAATTTATCATCAATATTTTTTAGAATGATTTGTGAAAGTTTTAATACTGCATCTTCCGTTGATTTTTCACTGCGGAATCCAAATTGGTTTTCTGATAATATATCGTTATGATTGATGTAACTTAAAAGTCTCTTGTTAAGAATCTTTTCAAATATTTTTGACAGAGTTGTGAGTACGGAAATCGGTCTATAGTTTGTGACACTGCCTCTGTCTCCACTCTTATAAATAGGGTGCACAACAGCCTTTTTAAAGGCACGAGGAAAAATTCCTAGGGAAATGCATAAATTGAATATATGTTGCAATATAGGTATAATAACGTGTGCACCGGCTTTAACAACTGAAGTGGGGATACCGTCCCAGCCAACGGCACAATTGTCTTTAAGATTACGGATTACGATTATAGTATATAGATAGTGATGGTGATATTTTTATTATTTTCGTATATAACAGTGTTAAAAAAAATTAGAACGGTGAAGCTTATCGGGTAATCGGTTTGGTAGAGAAAACTTGAGAATAAGAGAGTACCTAAGAATTCGTCCATTCTTCATTGCTGGTATAATCAGTGCATGCTAAAGCTCTTGTCCTTATCGGGTCTTCGATCTGCTTCGTGAGGTTTGGAATTCGCAATCACTAGGATACCTAATATTGAGTGCTATTATCAAATTCCAATATCTTTTGTCTAGTGCAGGTGGTATTCAAAGGGGCAACGTTGCCCATTTGAATAGCCATATTAATCCTTCGGATCCCCAGTAAAATTGATTACTGATTACCCTTTTGACAGTTCTATAAAAAGTGCTCGAGCCAGCATCTTGCCACCAGCATCTTGGTTACAATGTCGGTGACATCGATGAGGTTTCAGATTGTATTTAGTTTTAATTTTAGTATTAATATAATTTTTGAAGTGAAACCTTCTTTAGGCACGTTGAGCACTTTTTTGGGTGAGCAAAAAACATGGATTTCGCGAAATCGTCACCGTCACCATCGTCACCGTCACCTGGAGATTTCAGTAAGCGTTCAACATTTTAGCAGTTCTCAAGCAACCTTGTACAGCGCAGTCGGCAAGCAGCCGCCTTCCTTACCGTTTAATGTATGATGTCGCAGGTTCGAATCTCACTCACGAAACGTGTGTTTTTTTTATTATTTTTTTTCATATTTTTTTTTTTTTTTTTTTTTTTTTCAATTATTATCAAATCTAGTTTTCACTTCTATCTGCAGTCCCTATGACTGCCAATCTCTTTTTTTTAATATTAGTATGTATTTGCTATTCAAATCGTTTTTTCAAAAAAGCTCTCACATAAAGTCCATAGACAATACAACAAAGAGCTTTCTGACTCTATACCAACCTCGGCACATGAATTTTCCGCGATAGCCTATCAACCGGGCTGACAGACGCTTCCTTTGCAGATGAATCCCGGCATGGCGCACACGGGCGACGCGGCGGCAGTGGGCGGGCACCGGACACCCATCCGTCTGCCCCCGGCCTTATCTACATCTGTGGTGAGGTTGCATTTACCTGCCTGTTACGTAGCTACGTAGTTTAAGCATTTTTTAAGTGAAAACTTCTTATGGCGCGTTGAGCTTTTTTTTGGGCGAGCAAAAAACATTTATTTCGCGTCATCGTCACCTTCACAATCGTCACCTGGAGATTTCAGTAAGCGTTCAACATTTTAACATTCGGCAAGCAGCCGCCTTCCTTACTGTTGAATAAATAATGTCGCAGTTTCAATCTTACTCACGAAACATGACAGTGTGTTTTTTTTAATTATTTATTTCTATTTTTTTATATTTATTTAATTTTAATTTTTTTAATTTTTAAGCTATTGCATAGCTTTTATCGCGGGCTTTGAACTAGGACAAACAGTTTGAGTGCGGTGACCGAATCAAGAAATTCCGTAATGAAAATAAACCTAACACCGTCGTTCGGTAAGCGTTCAACATTTTAGAGGTTCACAAGTAGCTCTGTTTGGCGCAGTGGGCGAGCGGCCGCTTTCTTTACCGTATGGTGTATGATGTCGCAGGTTCGATCTCACTCGCGAAGTAGTGACAGTGCGCTTTTCTTGTTTGTTTGTTTGTTAATTCTTTTTTTGCATAATTTTTATTATGCAAAAAAAATGTTGCATAAGTTGATAAAAAATGCTATGCAAAAGCTTTACCGCGCCAGTCCCCGAGTGCCACTTAATTATTATTTTTAATTTTTTTTTTTATATTTGTTTTTAATTATTAGCAAATCTAGTTTTCACTTCTATCTATGTACTATGACTGCCAATTTTTTTTATTTATTAGATAAACTAACGATACATTGTAGCGACATCTATATATTTAAATAATGAAAGCCAATAATTGTCAATAAATTAAATCTTTAGTCTGACTAAAAAAACTCAAAATCGGCATGAGCGATTTGAATATATTTTTTGTTTTTTCGCTCCAATACAAAAAAATTAAAAAAAATAAAAAATAAAAAAAAAAATAGGGGAAAACCTAAAAGAACAGCCGAAAAATCGAAAAAAAAACAAAAAAGTGTGTGTCAGCTCCGGCCTCCGACGCACGACTGGAGTTTACGCGCGACTCGGGTCCGAGCGCGCCCCGACCGACTTTCGCTTCGGGGACCCGATCGCTACGCGCTCTGCTACCCGAAGCGAAAGCTCTTTCGCACGAAAACCAACCTTATTTACTCAACGTTAGGGTAGAAATTTGCATCGTTGTGAAAAACGTAACCGAAAAACGTAACGAGGTCATTGATAAATTGATTTTACTAAAATCGATTCTTAAGGAGTAAACTCCAAAAATTGTTTGTTGTCTAGATGCAGTGTTAGAGGCCAGACAAATACAGGGGTGCCAAAAAACAGAAACAGAACGAGTCACAATGAATGCTACGGAAGCCAGCCTCGATGCCAACCGAACCACACCGATATACGCCATCGGCACCAGTTTTATAACCCAATGGTAAGAGGGAGAAATCATCATGATCATAATCATCATCACCATCATCATCGTCAGCAACCCATCAACGGCTCACTACTGAGCGTAGGTTTCCTCTTAGAGAAGGGTTAACATAGTCCACCATGCTGGCCTAATTCGAATTGGCAGATTTTACAAAGAATTTACAAAATTGGAATTTAAGTGTGACATACGAGTAGGTATAATATAAATAGCAATTTTAAATTCTTGACATTTTTATAGTTATTTATTTATTTATTATTATTTTTGATAATTGAAATTATGTGGTGTAAAATATGTACCGAAATGAGTCTTGGTTATTTGAAATAAATGAATTACTATTATTATTATCACATGCCTTTATTCATTAGTGTGTCTTTCAATCATGCCGCAACAGAGCTGACCTGTGGAAAGTCACATACTTAATCCACTATTTATCTCGAAAAATCAATGAGTCCCTGCGGGATTTTAAAAACTAAATCCACGAAGTTCATACCTATTTATAAAAATATTTATAAAAAAAACAAAGTTATAAACTAAAGTTAAATAACTTACTACCACAAACTAAATGAGCTTCTAGTCAGCATCATTTTTATATGAATGAAAAACTGTGCTATTGTCTGAAACATATTCAGATAATACTCCGCCTGCGCTGAGGAGCGATACATTGCATAATGGGTCATTGGGGAACTATGCTACACCGCGTCAGAGAAAAGTTTTCATTTAAATACTTCCTCACTCATACTTACTTTTTATGGCTACGGTATAAAAAAGTATACGAAATCCTCATTTTCGGGGGACGCGGTTCGATCCCAGACTCCCCCATGCATCTCTGACTTTTTGGAGTTAAGTACGAATAGAATAGAATAGAAATGTTTTTTATTCAAATAAACTTTTTTACAAGTGCTTTTGAATCATCGATGAGTCTACCACTGGTTCGGAATGCCTTTCCTGCCGAGAAGAACCAGCAAGAAACTCGGCGGTTGCTCTTTTCAAAACAAGTTTACAATACAATAGATACTATGCTATGTATGCAGTGTTTCCACAATAAGGGGAAGTTCCACAAAAGCATACCTAATTATAATTCAACACATGTTAAGACGAGCAGACAAAAAGTAACCCCATTTCCGCCGGTGGACCCGTTCACGAGCATAACGCATGATCCTGCCATTGCTTCGCTCAACCATATTTGAGTTGAAGTTGCCGATCAAAACCACAGAGTAACTCGTGTGTCAAAACTTATTCATTTCATGGCATTTTACTTTGACACTAAGTCAAAGTAAAACAAAACCATAACTGTATGGAATTAGAACTCAATTTCGTGTATGCATTCTTATAAGTTTATGTATGTAAGATACGCTCCATAGCGATCCATGTTAAAATCGGTTGTACTGAAATACAATCAAGGATTATTTTGCTTTGACGCTAATGCCATCGAGTGCGAGTGCGATCGGTAGAATAACCTTTAAGACAATTGGTACCACCTGATCTCCTGTTGAAATCCATCGGCTCCCATCGATTCCTTGGAAGTCGTCTGTCCATCTAGTAAAGGGTCTGCACAACACAGCACTCTCTGGTCTGAATTTGCGACTCGAACATCTTGGGAGCTTCACGGTCCTTTGACTTATGACACCGAGACATGTCTTTGCTAACCATAAGCCTCATAATAAAGCTGAGAGTCACTATCAGAAGATATTTCTATATGACAAACTCAGAAAAATCTATAAAAAAACCAGAGTAAGCGACATAGCTCAACGAGTCTGTTTAAACGCCTCAGAATTATTTACAACGTCCAGAAGCCGTTTGAACGCGTTAAATTAGTGTAATCCTATTTTCACGCGAAAACTCAGAAGCTTAGCGTCGGCTTATCCGTTTTCGTCTTGTAAAAAGCGACCAAATGCGTGTCGGATCACTTTAAGGTTCCGTAAGTAGCCCGGCAAAATAGGCGTAGGTACTTAGTGCCGATTTCACCAACGTCAAGTGACGTTTAACCGAGGAATAAGTTAGGCGTTCAGGCAGTATTTGTATTCAAAACTCTACCAAAATATAAAATTTACGCTCGGTTATGACTTATTTTACGTTGGTAAAATCGGCCTCTATATGCGTTATAAATATTTATATTTGTCAAACGGATCTCTAAATCGAAAAAATTTCATAACTTACCTACCAAAAATTTTTGAAAGACCTATCAAACGACACCCCACAAAATAGACGAGTATAAAAATCCTCCCCACCTGTAAGGTGTACACAGATGTAGAAAATATATTTGTTATTTTTTTCAAAACTTTTTCACAACTTTGTAAGCGCGATTAAGACTGAGTTTCCACGGCGCGGTTCGCGGCCCGCGCCCGCAGCGGTTGCGGGCCCGCGGCCTCCGTAGAATGCGCATTTGTATGTAAAATGAAGTAGCAATTTCCACGGCGCGGTTTGCGCCCGCGGCGGGCGCAGTACTAGCGGTACCGCAACCGCTGCGGGCGCGGGTGCGTACCGCGCCGTGGAAACCTAGTCTTATACTTACAACCAAGCTAAATTGTCAGCTTATCGTCTGTCCGCAGTTTAACTCGGAGAGTCTTGGTACTAGACCAACGGACAAACTTGGCGAAACTGTAGAGTTGTTGTTTCACTACGGAACTCTAAAAAACAAAGCGTGAAGTATCGCAGCCAGCAACACTCGAAATGAAGATTGATTCATTTTTGATGAACCCACTCGCCCACTGAAACTGTGCGGCGGCTTTGATCTGTAAGGGCGTGTTCACACGCTGCAGCTGCGGTGTACTGTCTGCCGGCTGACTCTAAACTGAAAGCCCTGAAAGCACACGGCTCACACAGTCACAGTCACCAGGTTGAGCCCCAAATAGGCAACTCAGCAAATGGCTGCAAACTGAAGTATCCAGCAAATTAGTATTAGCAACGAGTACGTCGCAGTCTCAGCGACTCAGGCTATGAGGGTGTGAGCTGTGTAATTTGCAGCACAGAGTCGTTGCAACAAAATGTCTGCTGCTGACTGTCAGCTTAGTCTGAATATGCCCTAAGGGGCAAATGAGGCAAAATATTCTGCATCAATCAATTCGCTTAATAATACAAAATAATCCTGTAAACCGGTACACTACACGATAATCATTTAGATTGCTTAGTGCCGATTTCACCCTCGTCGAGTGACGTGTATCCTAGTAATAAATTGGGTGTTGTGACCGTTTTTGTACTGAAAATACTATCAAAATATCTGGGGACACGGGAGTGTCTCCGCCACGACGAGCCAAGCGAAGCGCAAGGGCACCTTTTCTCTAAGCGCTTCGTTGTTTTTTTTGAACCCTTATAAGTTGGGTTTGGATTATACCAGATAAACAAAATTCTCGGGATATGATGCCAATAGTGGACTTATGCGTTTCGTTACTACAAGAACTATTGTATAACAGAAAAGTAATGAACAGTGAATAAATTTTTCACCTTAGCCCAGGTGAATGTAGCGAAATGACCAAGCCAAATATTTTGACTAACGTGTAGAGTTTCTGAAGTAAGGGCTTGAAGATTTACGGCGTGTAGAGTTAGAAGCTTGGCTCTACATGAGATCTGATAACTTTTTGACAGTGCGTGCCATCGGGCTCGTGCGTCGTGGCAACATTTTACATGAAAAATTTTTTTTTTGGTGGGATCAAATTTACGCTCGGATAAGACTTATTTTACGTTGGTGAAATCGGCCCATAAACCAGGAAAAATTCTGTCATAAAATTTTGTATCATCGCATCAGACGATAGGCCCGTCCGTCCATTACGGCAGTGACTGTGGTAAAACTGACAGCCAAAGCAATCGTCTAAGAGACGCCTTACAAATGTGTTACGATTTGTATTCATGGAAGTTACCTCGCCTTAATCTGATTTAATAACAATGATAAAAATGCGGTATTTCATTATATTATAAGAAGATACGAAAAATATTTTCGCAGTGTATTCGCAGTTGATTTTATTTTTTCCAAGAGATAATATATAATTGTTAAATACAGTTTGATTTTTATTCGGATTTTCCCAATGTATTTTATATTTTTGATATTTTTACTTACAATATATTGAAACACGTACGATACACACTGCATACCTTCTGAGAGTTCTCCAAAATTTTCCTCGCGATGTTATCGTTCACCACAAAGCAAGTAATATTTGATTCCTTAAAACGCGCATAAAGCCGAAAAGTAAGATGGTGTGAGACTCGAACTCTGCTTAAATAGCCTCGTTTGCTGCATTTAAAGTTAGGAATAACACACACATCGTCAACACAGCGTCTTCGCTGGCGAAGACGAGGCCCCCAATTCTACCGTCACTTGGGTGTGACTCCTTACCACGACCACGGGGACGTACGGACTAATATAGTCCAACCAATCCACCCCTTCGTCCCAACGTCATCCTAAGGTCCGAGCCTCACAGGAAAGACGTTGCCTATTCAAGCCCTAGGCCTCAAAACCCAGGTGACGCTTCGCCTGGGAGTTGAGTACTGCAGTCACCTCTTCAATGGCTCCGCTAATATCAACTTGCGGCACTAGATGCTGATAGATAGATCGTCGAGCTAGGAAACTCATTGGCAAGGACTCACCACTCTTAGCCAAGCTTCAGAGCCTCGATCACCGCCGAAAAGTTGCCGGCTTATCGGTGTTGTATAGGATATATTTCGATGAGTGTGCTCAGGAGCTCTTCGACCTTGTCCCCCCTTCACTTTTTTACCACCGCACTGCAGGACATCGGCAGGGCTTCCATCCCTATATCGTTGATATACCATCCACGCGCACCAAGCGGTTCAAGTCTTCATTTCTGATTCGCACGGCTAGGGTCTGGAACGCTCTTCCGAGATCTTTAAATCAAGAGTGAATAGGCATATTCTAGGCAAAAGCGTTCCACCTTAGGCCACCTTAGGCCACATCATCACTTTCCATCAGGTGTGATAGTGGTCAAGCGTGTGCCTATAATGCATTTTAAAAAAAAAGGGCTTCGCGCTCGCCCACCCCCTCGTGACGCTGTAGCGGCCATAGGGTCTATGCAGAATAGACAATCCAAATAAAACACTTATCTTCCGGTGATATCGCAGTCGAAGGCTATCTAGTCATCGTAGAAACACTCTAAGTAATTATAAATTCTTTCGGGTTCATGCCCGGGCATGCACTTAAACGTTTAAGCAATTAAACATCACATGTTTCAACAGTTAAGCAAAACATCGTGAGGAAACCTGCACCCCTGAGAGTTCTCCATAACGTTCTCAAAAGTGTGTGCACACTACCAATTCGCATTGGGCCAGCATGATGGATTATAGCTTAAAACCCTTCTCTGAGAGGAGCCCTGCGCTCAGTAGTGAGACGTGGATTGCTGATGATGATTCTTCTTCTTCTTGAGGTGCCATCTCCTACCGGAGGTTGGCTATCATATTGGCTATTCGGACCTTACACACAACTGCGCGGAATAAGGATCGAGTACTCAGTCCGAACCATGTCCGGAGATTCTTGAGCCAAGAGGTCCGTCTTCTTCCAGGGGGTCTCCTACCTTGTATCTTCCCCTGCCACTGCCTTCGCCACGCATGATGATGATTATGAATTATAAATTATGTTGTGGCAGGAAACTCCAGAAGCTAAAACAACGCACCTGCCTCAGCTCCAACTACCCCGAGTGCCAGGGCTACCTGGTCACCAACGGCACCAACTACACCGATATCTACATCTTCAACGGCTCCCTGGACGGAAGCCCTGAATTGGTAAGATACTTCAACCATTTTTGAGGTTCCGTACCCAAAGGGTGCCAACGGGACATCTAGGTGTGGGTAGGTAAGCGGAAAATATTACTATAACACAGGTTCGTGGCACCTGTTGGAACCGCAGTCGTATATAGATTCTCAAATGGTGTGGATGTGTTAATGTATATGTTAAGTAATACATACATCACTACATATTATAAAACAAAGTCACCCGCTGCGTCTGTCTGTCTGTCTGTAGTATAATAAATTAAATGAATATTATCGCAAAATAAAAACGAACGCGCGTGAAAATAAATCCAAATATTCAGCTGATGCGACCCTACGACAGAAATAAAAAATATGTAGATCAAAGATTTACAAGATGGAGCCTAAAGGCTGTGAATGCGTCGAAAATTTGTGCTGCCACATGTGGTTCACGCCCTTTTCCCGTGCTCAGTTTGAATTAGGTCATCACCAGATATGGAGCTCGCGAGCCAATATTTTGTTTTTTTAAATGGCGGTTTTTGGTAAATAAAATGTGAAAAAAACTTAACAGGACGATCTAAAATAACCAATAACATCACCTACCATCAGTAAATAACATTCAAGCACATCAGTTCCTGCAAAATAAGAAATTGAAATTTGTAGAAAATAATTAAATTAGAGTTCGCCATTTAATGTGTGTTGCCAGTTTACGAACCCAAAATTTCCCTAATAAATAACGAAACCTTAGAATGTAGATACCGATAATATTCGAAAAGCGATTGCAGATAATGTCATTTTTTAATTTTCTTTCCAAGACAGTCCTTGTTCTACGATCTCACCTGATGGTAAGTGACGATGCAGTTTAGATCGTAACGGGCTAACTTGGAAGGGGATAAGCTAGGATTTATTAAATTTTTACACGCTATCGAGCCGGAACGCTAAATAGCTTAGCGATACGTCTTTGATGGTAGAATGGTAACTAGCCACGGCCGAAGCCTCCCACCAGACCAGATCTGAGATATTTCAGAAATTATAAATTTCGAAATTGTCTCCATCGATAATCGAACTCAAGAATTCCCCTCTCATTTTTTTTTAACTTTTTCGTTTCTGATTTTCTTTTACTTATATTCATCTTAAATTTTTTTTTATTTTTTTAAACGAATATTTTACCGGGAGAGAGTTTTTATGACTTTAGCGATTAAGCGATTCACCGATCGAGTTGGAAATAGGGTTTAGGGTTACCTTGGATCAAAAATAGGAAATGGTTGCCAACATTTTTAAAAGTCAGCGCCATATTGAAATTCTTTGTTATTGCACCGATGTCGTTCAAAATCGATATTTAGGGTTACCTTGGATCAAAAATAGGAAATGGTTGCCAAAATTTTTAAAAGTCAGCGCCATATTGAAATTCTTTGTTATTGCACTGATGTCGTTCAAAATCGATATTTAGGGTTCCCTGGGGTCAAGAAAGACGAATTGGTGGCCAAAATTTTAAAAAGTCAGCGCCATATTGAAATTCTTTGTTATTGCACCGATGTCGTTCAAAATCGATATTTAGGGTTCCCTGGGGTCAAGAAAGACGAATTGGTGGCCAAAATTTTAAAAAGTCAGCGCCATATTGAAATTCTTTGTTATTGCACCGATGTCGTTCAAAATCGATATTTAGGGTTCCCTGGGGTCAAGAAAGACGAATTGGTGGCCAAAATTTTAAAAAGTCAGCGCCATATTGAAATTCTCTGTTATTGCACCGATGTCGTTCAAAATCGATATTTAGGGTTCCCTGGGGTCAAGAAAGACAAATTGGTGGCCAAAATTTTAAAAAGTCAGCGCCATATTGAACTTCTTTGTTATTGCACCGATGTCGTTCAAAATCGATATTTAGGGTTCACTGGGGTCAAGAGAGACGAATTCGTTGCCAAAATTTTAAAAAGTCAGCGCCATATTGAAATTCTTTGTTATTGCACCGATGTAGTTCAAAATCGATATTTAGGGTCCCCTAGCGTCAAAAGAGAGGGAATAGTTGGCAAAATGTTGAAAAGTCAGCGCCATGTTGAAATTTTTTGTTATTGACGCTTGGGGACCCTAAATATAGATTATCAGTATTGCGCTGACTTTTTAAAATTTTGGCAACCAATTCGTCTTTTTTGACCCCAGGGAACCCTAAATATCGATTTTGAACGACATCGGTGCAATAACAAAGATTTTCAATATGGCGCTGACTTTTTAAAATTTTGGTGACCAATTCGTCTTTCTTGACCTCAGGGAACCCTAAATATCGATTTTGAACGACATCGGTGCAATAACAAAGAATTTCAATATGGCGCTGACTTTTTAAAATTTTGGCGACCAATTCGTCTTTCTTGACCCC
Source organism: Oeneis ivallda (assembly GCA_029955525.1). Lineage (NCBI taxonomy): Eukaryota > Metazoa > Arthropoda > Insecta > Lepidoptera > Nymphalidae > Oeneis > Oeneis ivallda. The sequence continues at coordinate 3,630,341 of JARPMR010000012.1, read as the reverse complement.
AGGGAACCCTAAATATCGATTTTGAACGACATCGGTGCAATAACAAAGAATTTCAATATGGCGCTGACTTTTTAAAATTTTGGCCACCAATTCGTCTTTCTTGACCCCAGGGAACCCTAAATATCGATTTTGAACGACATCGGTGCAATAACAAAGAATTTCAATATGGCGCTGACTTTTTAAAATTTTGGCCACCAATTCGTCTTTCTTGACCCCAGGGAACCCTAAATATCGATTTTGAACGACATCGGTGCAATAACAAAGAAGTTCAATATGGCGCTGACTTTTAATAAAATACTGGCAACCATTTCCTCTCATTTGACGCTAGGGAACCCTAAATATCGATTTTGAACGACATCGGTGCAATAACAAAGAATTTCAGTATGGAGCTGACTTTTTAAAATTTTGGAAACCATTTATCTAAAACAAAATACTAAATACAATAACTCACTATAGTTAAAGGTATTAGTAAAATTATTGTTTTATGATAATAATTAAAAAAAAGTAGATATTAATTTTATTTTTAAAGTTTAAAAATTTTAATGACATAATTCTCCCCATTTTATTGGAATCACCTGCGTACCTGGTATCATTACGCACGCTCAGTAATCCACGCCGCGCATGCGCGGCACTCACGTCACGCACACGAGCATATTCTCATTGGCCTGTTTTTTTTCGTTCTTTAGTAGCGCGATACTCCTTCTAGACATATATGTATTCATAGATGTAGATATAATATGTATTATCGTTAGGAAATAATAATTCATATTTAAAAAACAAGGGTAGAAAATTAAATTAAGAATATTATATATCTATAGCTTTGGTTAAAAAATATTCGAATAAGTTATTCTATTTCATGTATGAGTGCCTTTCATGTTCCAAATATGTGCTATAAATATTCGCACGCAAGCCGTCTGAGAGTTTTATCAGAAAAATGTATATCCTTATATTATAAAGAAGGATTTTACTACGTGTGCGTGCCATAAACAGAATGCTATTCCTCACACCCCATGCGTATTTAATAAGGGTATACCCACATTTTAAAGAAGCTACATTATGGGCCAAGGAAAAAGTTATACTTTTATCATCGTTGATCGAATAATATGGAATCAGTATTATTGGAATATTGAAATATTGTGAGCAATGTTAGCCCAGTGGTTAGGACTATGGGTTCCTATTCGGGAGGTCGCAGGTTAGATCCCGCGCATGCATAACTGACTTTTCGACTCTCGACTGAGAAATGAAATATCACACGCTTCAACGGTGAAGGAAATCATCGAGAGGAAACCTGAACACCTGAGAGTTCTCCATAATGTTCTCGAAATTGTGTGAAGTCCGCCAATTCGCATTGGGCCAGCGTGGTGGACTATGGCCTATAACCCTTCTCTGGAAGGAGACCTGTGCTCAGCAGTGAGTCGTTGATAGGATGCTGATGATGATGATGATTACGTGTTGGTGTTGCGTTGTTCCTTTATTTGTTCTAATAATGGAAGAGCGGCAGTATACAGAGCGAGTGGTACATTGCAACATAAGTACAGATTTTTTTCTGGTTAGTTAAGCGAATTATAGCAAAAGAATTTTGTATTTGCTTGAGTATCTTAGATCGGCGACTGCATCGATACTGCATCGCATTTTGGCAACTTGTTGCATCTTGGCGTGCTGTCAAATAACAGATACCCAGAGTCTCATTAAATCGCTGCGGCTGTCAGCTGGCTGGAGAATACTATGCATTCGCTGCATATTGCCGTTTTCAAAAGCACGGTGAAAAGAGTTTTCACTCTACAACATTCTAGGATTTGAAAGCATCAGATATCATTACTTAGGACTCAAGCATTCATCTAACAAAATTTTGTGGAAAAATTGACATAAAAAGGGGTTCAACTGACAAAAAGAATTTTGTAATTATAAAACAGTGATAAATATACAAAAATCTGTTACCGTAATAATTACATATTTATTGGAACGTAGTTCCTTATCACGCGGTGCGGAAGGGGGCTAGACGGAAAAAATTAAGACAAAATTGAACCGACACTTTTTTGAATGTGAATTTGGCATTGTGTTCACTATTTTCACAGTACAATATAAGATCTCGGTAGCCTTGTGGTTTCGTCAGTCGCTAAACAGTTAAAAGTCGATGGTTCGAATCCCAGCTCGACAGACTGAATTTTCTATTTTCAATTTTATTATAAATAATTTCTACATGTGCAATTTTTCCCTAATTTTTTATAACTTATTTTTAAGTTATAAAAAACTTAAAAATAAGTTATAAAAATCAGGGAAAAATTCCACATGTAGAAATTATTATATTTAAAATAAAATTGAAAATAGAAAATTCAGTCTGTCGAGCTGGGATTCGAACCATCGACTTTTAACTGTTTAGCGACTGTCGAAACCACAAGGCTACCGAGATCTTATATTGCACTGTGAAAATAATGAACACAATGCCAAATTAATTAATCGAAAGGAACTTCGTTCCATCCGGGTGTCCCTTGACACCTCTCAAGTTTTTACAGTACCAACTCTGTCGGTGCTTAACGGTAATATAACGTATTGAAACGGTAATTGCTACAGGCAAGTTGGTCTCTTGCAATTTGCGGTAAACAGCCAACTTTACAGTTTTCACAGCGGTTTCATTAAAGCCACTTTGCGAGCGAATGTATTGAAAAACTCTTTGTTTTCTTCACAAATGAATTCTGACTCTGTGGTAAAATGGCTGCGGTTGCAAAGTTTCTCATTCCACGAGCTGAGGTATACTTTACTGAAGTTAGTCTAGTTTAATTCAAATTCAAATTATTTTCACTCAAATAAACTCCTTCTTAACTTACGAGTTCCTTTGAAACGTTGAAAGTTGAAGCGTTTATGGAGAGATTATGTGTATGAGTAAGTAAGTTCCGTAGGGTTAATTATTTTTAAAATACCAACATCCTTCATCCTACCACAAGCAATTTCTGTACGTCATACTTATAATTTTTTGTGTTAAGTACGATTTTAGTAATTTTATCTCAAAGAAAAAAACTTATTCTTACTACTTATTCTTTGTATGAAAAAATAAAAGCTGGTGTTGAACTAAAGTTGTATAATAATAACTGTGCACAGAAATTGCCTGTTGATGATTTGTGGTATTTTAAAATTAACATTTTATGTAGGTATTGAATGACTTTTTTCTACATTTTTTAGTAGAGTAGATTTTAGTAGAGTGTAGTTTCTTGTTGTAATTGTAATGTGGTCGTGTCCTAATAATGTTCTTTACTTCAATAAGGCCATTTGGAAGCGTCATATTACGAGGCTATCTTTTGTACCTAAATGATGTATTCAATTCCACACTGAACATAATATAATATTATACACAAAATGTAAAACCTACCATCTGCCATCTGCCAAATGACAATGAAAATACTATACAGTAAATATAGCGTTTAATGGTTAAATACTCAAAGTATACAGTATTTCAATGTTCTATGCACTCAAATAGTCACGGGAACCTTAAACATGAAATGCATTGTTAACTATAAAAACTGAAAGCGAAATTTTTTTATTCAAATTTTGAGTGACTATGATTTCATACACCATTGTGTAGTCCAACACGCTGGCCCAATGCAAATTGGCAGACTTCATACATATACCATTGTGTATCTTCTTCTTCTTCTTTATCAAACTATAGACGTCCACTGCTGGACAAAGGTCTCCTGCATGGAATTCCACAGGTCTCGGTCTTGCGCCGCTTGAATCCAGCGGCTCTCTGCGACTCGTTTGATGTCGTCGGTCCACCTGGTGGGAGGTCTGCCAAGACTGCGTTTCCCGGTGCGGGGTCGCCACTCCAACACCTTGGAACCCCAACGACCATCAGCTCTTCGAACTATGTGCCCCGCCCATTTCCACTTCAGTTTCGCGACACGCTGAGCTATGTCGGTGACTTTGGTTCTCCTACGAATCTCCTCATTTCTGACCTGATCTCGCAGGGATATACCGAGCATAGCTCTCTCCATCGCTCGCTGAGTGACCCTGAGCCTTCTTATGAGGCCCATAGTTAGCGACTTATGTCTCGGATCCGTAAGTCATCACTGGCAACACGCACTGTTCGAAGACTTTAGTCTTCAGGCACTGAGGGATTTTGGACGAGAAGACATCACCATTGTGTATGAAGTCTGCCAATTTGCATTGGGCCAGCGTGGTGGACTACGGCCTTAATAGCCAGATACACAGGATATATTATAATAGTAATTCAGAGGAGACCTGCGCTCAGTAGTGAGCCGTTGACGGGTTTCTGGCACTAAATAGGCCCAGGGGCTTTTCAGGAAAATAGTAACAAACGAATAAACACAACCTCAAACGCTGAACAAAATATTATAACGTATCTGTTCCAAATTCCAATAAAAAAATCTGTGGCACTCGGGGACTGCCGAAGTAAAGCTATTGCATAGCATTTTTTATCAACTTATGCAATTATAATATTTATGCAATATTTATTTTGCATAATAAAATTATGCAAAAAAAAAATAAAAAACAAACAAACAAGAAAAGCGAAAAATTATGCCAAAAAAATAAAAAAAACAAACAAACAAGTAAAGCGAACTGTCACTACTTCGCGAGTGAGATTCGAACCTGCGACATCGGCGCTCGAAAGCGGTCGCTCGCCCACTGCGCCAAATAGAGCTACTTGTGAACCTCTAACATGTTGAACGCTTACTGAACGACGGTGTTAGGTTTATTTTCGTTACGGAATTTCTTGATTCGGTCGCCGCGCTCAAACTGTTTGTCCTAGTTCAAAGCCCGCGATAAAAGCTATGCAATAGCTTAAAAACTTTTAAGACTTACATTAATAACATAACTGACAACATCCTAACAAGATTTTGTTGAAGGATAAATAGCGCGTCACAAAATTTTGGACGTCCCAATTGGGGCTTATGATTTATTGATACAGGGTGGAGCGCAAACACGGAAAGCTTGTTAACACGCGCGTCGTTGCTTGATGTATGGTTGTTGATTATGATTAATGACAACATGAACATGTCTGACTGATTTTCAGTCACGGTGGCCAATCATAACGAACACTTTTTTTTTATTCGATGACAAGCTAGTCCTTGACTGCGATCTCACCTGATGGTAAGTGACGATGCAGTCTAAGATGGTAGCGGGCTAACTTGGAAGGGGTATGGCAGTGAACATTCAACCCATACCCCTAATTGGTTTCTACACTCCATCGTGCCAGAACGCTAAATCGCTTGGCGGCACACGTCTTTGACGGTAGTGTGGTAACTAGCCACGGCCAAAGCCTCCCACCAGACCAGACCAGAGGCAATTCAGAAATTATAAATTCCCAAATTGCCCCCGCCGGGAATCGAACCCGGGACCTCCCAGTTATAAGACAACAGCGGTCACCACTGCGCCAGAGAGGTCGTCAGACTTGCCAACTACGCAGGTGATAATAATCGTATAATTTACAAAAGTGAAGCAGTGATAGCCTAGTGGTTAGGACTGTGGTCTCCTATTCGGGGGGTCGCAGGTTCGATCCCGGGTACGCACCTCTGACTTTACGGAGTCAAGTGCGTTTAAGCAATTAAATATCACTTGCTTCGACGGTGAAGGAAAAAATCGTGAGGAAACCTGCACATCTGAGAGTTCTTCATAATGATCTCGAAGGTGTGTGAAGTCCACCAATTCGCATTGGGCCAGCGTGGTGGACTATGGCCGATAACCCTTCTCTGAGAGGAGACCTGCGCTCAGTAGTGAGCCGTTGATGGGTTACTAATGATGATGATAATACAAAAGTGATTTGTGTGTGCATTAGACGGGTACACTCTCTATTCCCTCACTCTCGTAGTCATGTGGAATGGAAATCTTACACGGCTTGAGATATATCAGATGCAGGACCTACTGCTTTATGTGCTCTCAGAAGCACGGGTATGACAATCCACCAACTTCCTAACTACTAGTACTGAGAATTTCTTGACAGGAAAACCCAATACATTTTTGACCCCACCAGGGAATCGAACCGTGGACCTCGTCATCCACAGTTAACATGCTAACCACTAGACTACCAAGGCGGTACAGAGTGTTTGGTACATTCTTCATCATTCATCATCATTATCAACCCATCATCGGCTCACTACTGAGCGAGGTCTCCTCTCAGAGACGGGTTATAGGCCATAGTCCACCACGCTGGCCCAATGCGAATTGGCGGACTTCACACACCTTCGAGAACACTATGGAGAACTCTCAGGTGTGCAGGTTTCCTCACGATGTTTTCCTTCACCGTTAAAGCATGTGATGTTTAATTTCTTAAACGTACTTAACTTCGAAAGTCAGAGGTGCGTACCCGGGATCGAACCTGCGATCGACTGCGTGCGGCTATCACTGCTTCAACACACACATTACATACATTACACATACATTACATAGATTACATACGGTACATTCTTACGTTTCCATAAAACAAGGTCTTATGATTGCGAAGATTATGTCGCTTTACAGATAAAAGTTTTTATGCGAGCATAAATATTGGCATTTATTTGCACAAGGGGCAGTTTAATATCGCCCCTTGGTCGATTGCTTTGAGCCCTAAAGCTTCGCCGATCACTTTTATTTCTAACGGTCTTATAAAGGAGTAGACAAGCAGAGAGACAGCCATAATATTGTTAGGTAATATTACCATGTGCTAGTCGAACCCGCACGCTAAGAGTTCCGTACCATTGAACAAGATTTAACACCAGCTATTAATAATACTTATTAAGATCAAGCAAACACAAAAGTTTATTTATGGAGACTCTCATTATTTTTAAACTTTATTGGAACGTAGTTCCATATCGCGCGGTGCGGAACTCGGAAGGGGGCTAGACGGATCGACACTTTTTTGAAACCGACACTTTTTTGAAGGCATTGTGTTCGGTATTTTCGCGGTACAGTATTGGGTCTCCGTAGCCTTGTGGCTTATGCAGTCGCCTAACAGTTAAAAGTCGATGGTTCGAATCCCAGCTCGACAGACTGAATTTTCTATTTTCAATTTTATTTTAAATAATTTCTACATGTGGAATTGTTCCCTAATTTTTTATAACTTATAAGTTAAAAAAAATTAGGGAAAGGCCAATGCCAAATTAATAAATCGAAAGGAACTACGTTCCATCCGGGTGTCCCTTGACGCCTCTCAAGATTTTTTTTAGTTTCTGTTTTAGCGGCAATGGAAATACATATTCTGTGAAAATTTCAAGTATCTTCCTTTATCAGTTCATGAGATACAGTCCGCTGACCTTTGAGTAATGACAGTTGGCACCATTTGGGACGGAATCCTAAAAAGATACAGGATACAGTACCTACTTTATAATCCAGAAAATCAGTTTCTAAAAACCCAAGTCGCAGGTTCATTAAAAATAACTTCATAATAATTTTCATCTTGACGTGTATAGTAAGTAGGTCTACTCCATAAATGTAGGTATATTTATTTATTTATTTCAAGACTACTTACGGTACGATCTATGGTCTACTCCATTAATTGATACTTCCAATTTGGCTTTCTTTTGATAGATCAGCCAAAAAAATAAATTATTTTCAAAAAACCGACTTCAAACACCCGCGCCACTACAAAGTTTATAATATATTGTTGAGTTTTTAAAAACCGCTCGACTGATTTCGATAAAATTTCAACGGGACCACCTGGGAAGTACACCCTTTCAATTAAAAATTGAATTTTCCAAATCGGTTCAGGGGTCTTCGAGTAATCGGTGAACATAATATATATATATCGGTGAATATATATATATATATATAAAAGTTTCCGACGCATTGAGAACCTCCTCCTTTTTTGAAATTGGTTAAAAATACTTTTACACTGGTGTTGAACGTTGGTGCGGAATGGCATTGTTATCTGTGACGTGCACAGCAACGGGCGTGCTTTGCTGAAGTAGGTCATTCGAGAGAACGTTATGCAGAACTGGGTCATACGCCAACTGCTCATCATAGCACATCGAGCCATGACCGTATCGTTAGCGACATTGTTATCTGTGACGTACACAGCAACGGGCGTGCTTTGCTGAAGTAGGTCATTCGAGAGAACGTTATGCAGAACTGGGTCATACGCCAACTGCTCATCATAGCACATCGAGCCATGACCGTATCGTTAGCGACATTGTTATCTGTGACGTACACAGCAACGGGCGTGCTTTGCTGAAGTAGGTCATTCGAGAGAACGTTATGCAGAACTGGGTCATACGCCAACTGCTCATCATAGCACATCGAGCCATGACCGTATCGTTAGCGACATTGTTATCTGTGACGTACACAGCAACGGGCGTGCTTTGCTGAAGTAGGTCATCCGAGACAACGTTATGCAGAACTGGGTCATACGCCAACTGCTCATCATAGCACATCGAGCCATGACCGTATCGTTAGCGACATTGTTATCTGTGACGTACACAGCAACGGGCGTGCTTTGCTGAAGTAGGTCATTCGAGAGAACGTTATGCAGAACTGGGTCATACGCCAACTGCTCATCATAGCACATCGAGCCATGACCGTATCGTTAGCGACATTGTTATCTGTGACGTACACAGCAACGGGCGTGCTTTGCTGAAGTAGGTCATTCGAGAGAACGTTATGCAGAACTGGGTCATACGCCAACTGCTCATCATAGCACATCGAGCCATGACCGTATCGTTAGCGACATTGTTATCTGTGACGTACACAGCAACGGGCGTGCTTTGCTGAAGTAGGTCATTCGAGAGAACGTTATGCAGAACTGGGTCATACGCCAACTGCTCATCATAGCACATCGAGCCATGACCGTATCGTTAGCGACATTGTTATCTGTGACGTACACAGCAACGGGCGTGCTTTGCTGAAGTAGGTCATTCGAGAGAACGTTATGCAGAACTGGGTCATACGCCAACTGCTCATCATAGCACATCGAGCCATGACCGTATCGTTAGCGACATTGTTATCTGTGACGTACACAGCAACGGGCGTGCTTTGCTGAAGTAGGTCATTCGAGAGAACGTTATGCAGAACTGGGTCATACGCCAACTGCTCATCATAGCACATCGAGCCATGACCGTATCGTTAGCGACATTGTTATCTGTGACGTACACAGCAACGGGCGTGCTTTGCTGAAGTAGGTCATTCGAGAGAACGTTATGCAGAACTGGGTCATACGCCAACTGCTCATCATAGCACATCGAGCCATGACCGTATCGTTAGCGACATTGTTATCTGTGACGTACACAGCAACGGGCGTGCTTTGCTGAAGTAGGTCATCCGAGACAACGTTATGCAGAACTGGGTCATACGCCAACTGCTCATCATAGCACATCGAGCCATGACCGTATCGTAAGCGACATTTTTACGTAAATTAATGCGTTTTGGAACGTAGTTCCTTATCGTCCGGTGCGGAAAGGGGCTAGACGGAAAAAATTAAGACAAAATTGAACCGACACTTTTTTGAAACCGACACTTTTTTTAATGTGAATTTGGCATTGTGTTCAATATTTTCACAGTACAATATTAGATCTCCGTAGCCTTGTGGTTTCTACAGTCGCATAACGGTCGATAAGGGTCGATGGTTCGAATCCCAGCTCGACAGACTGAATTTTCTATTTTCTATTTTATTTTAAATAATTTCTGCATGTGGAATTTCTACCTATTTTTTTATTTTTATTATTAATTTATTATTTAATAAATTAATAATAAAAATAAAATTATTTTTATTATTAATTTATTAAATAATTAAATTATAGGCTTACACAACATGCTTTAAAATTTAATAACCTGCTTACAATAACAATAATTACTTCAATTAATTTGCTAACCTATCCTACATATTATTATACAATTTAATTACATACAAAACTTTAAATTTATTAACTACTAGCTGATGCCCGCGACTTCGTCCGCATGGATTTAGTTTTTAAAAATCCCGCGGGAACTCTTTCATTATCCGAGATAAAAGTAGCTCTCCCGGTCTGAGGAACCACTACTACATCCATTACTATACCCATGCAAAAAATCGCATCAATCAGCTGTTCCGTTGCCTACGTGATTGAAGGACAAACCAACAAACAAACACACTTTCGCATTTATAATATCAGTAATGCTTTATTATAACACTTTTTATAATTGTCAAATTTTTTACCATACCTAACCAAAGACAAAATTACGTTTAGCTGCCATTTACGTTTTGTTATTCCACTGTCATTTGCGTTTTGTTATTCCATGTCAGATGCGTTTTTGTTATACCACGTTTTATAGTGACTTGACGGAAACGCGGTCGAACGGGATAAAAAGTATCCTATGTCCGTCTCCTGGTTCTAAGCTACCTCTCCACCAATTTTCAGCCAAATCGGTTCATCCATTCTTGAGTTATAAATAGTGTAACTAACACCACTTTCTTTTATCTATCTTCTTCTTCTATCTTCTATCTTTCTATATAAATAAAAATGAATGTTGGTAAGCGCAAAACTCAAGAATGGATGGACCAATTCGGTTAATTTATTTTTTTGTATGTTCTTTAAGGTCCACAGAAGGTTTTAATAAAATAAAAAAAAACAAAAAAATTTAATTTTTACTTTTAACTTTTGACAGAACGAAGTCTGTCCAGGCAGCTAGTATAATATAAAGATATAGATATAGATATAGATTATTACTACTAAATGATATTTTCGGAAATATGAAAATATTGAAAATTCGTCAAGTCAGTCCCCGCCCACCAACAGATTTCAAACTTATCTCAATATAATACAACATGGCAGCCTGGTGATTTTTTACTATGACGACATGCGTCGTAGATTTATGGTTTTCATGCAAATCGAATTTGAATTAAGTATTTGTATTTCAATGAATTGTTTTGGCTACCGATTTAGTAGTTTACAATTATAAAACGAACATACAGGAGCATTAAGCAACTAGAAAAAAGTTGTTAAAAGACACAGATGCGTTTCTGAGACGCAGAGAAAAGCCGCGCCGTGCGCTGCCCGCGCTCCCTCTGACCACCTCCCGGCCTTTCGTCGCCTGTGCATGCGCGCGCGTACTTCAGCATGCGTACATTCTTGTTTATTTAAAATAAAACCTAATTGTTTTTGGATTGAAAATCGTTATTAGTATTTTTATGAGACGTCATAATAATATTAAAAAAATATTGTGCGATAGCTGTTGGGGGGTGGGGACAGTGGCCATACATTTTTTCCATAGTCCTTTAAACGGACCAACCTAACGTGCCCTTTCAAATAAAAAAAAATAAGTGTGGCACTCGGGGACTGCCGCGGTAAAGCTATTGCATAGCATTTTCTAGTCGCACGCACACAAACACCGTGCCGAAGTCTGCCGAACTGAAACGACGGTGTTAGATTTATTTTCGTTACGGAATTTCTTGATTCGGTCGCCGCGCTCAAAGCCCGCGATAAAAGCTATGCAATAGCTTAAAAGATATTGAAATTGGTTTAGATTTATCGGAGGATTTATGGAGTAACATCGCTTAAAAAAATACGCGTTGAACCTCCCCCTTTTTTGAAGTTGGTTTAAAATATATGGCTATGGATCCCTTTCCCAATTAGGACAAAATCTCATACAAGGAGACCTCTGTAATCGCCTCATTTCCACGTATATTGTTTGGGAAGGCGTAACGTGTTTGCGGCTCATTATTTTGGTATCCGTCATGCGGTTGGAGGTGAAATTTTGTGGCAGCAACCTTTCGAGAGAATATGGGTAAAGAGCTACTTATAACATTTAAAGTTCAAATAGGTACATTTATTATTAGGGGTAAACCTCGTCCACGTTTCGGTATCTATAGTATTACTTTATTTGGACCTTTACCGAAAATAAGCCTATTTAACTACCAAAAATTCGAAATCCATGCCTCACCAAAGCGTTCTTATAACAGCTGCAACTTTTTCTTACTTAGCTCATCTTAGCGTGGACTTTCACAAAATCACTAGGGGTATGACAGATTAGAATGCGTGGAATAGGTGTAATCAGGTTTTGTTCTGAGTAAATTTTGTCAACCAGTAAAGATAAGCAGTAAATGCAGAGTAAATGAGAGTAAATGCATCATTATGGAGAACTCTCAGTCGTGAAGGGTTCCTCGGTATATTTTACTTTACCCGTTAAATACTAGTTTATTATAAGTTCATTCCAGAAGAATATTTTTCGTGCTATTTTCGGTCCCATAATATCGCAGCATACTCAGTCGTGAAGGTTTCCTCGGTATATTTTAATGTCCCGTTAAATACTAGTTTAGTATAAGTTCAGTCCAGAAGCATATTTTTTTCATGCTAACTTCGGTCCCATAATATCGAAGCAGACATCGAACTGTTAAGGCGCTGTGTGCAGTCACGATCATCATTCGTGAGCCGAATCACAAGCCGAATGAAGATCGTCTTATTTAAAATTTATGGGTCATAATATTATGAAAAAAAAAGTAGTTATAATTGATCGTATTTCTGGCCTGATGGTTGTTTCTTAAAAACGATGACGCAAACTTTTCTCGATAGAAAAAAATTGCAAAGTTCACTCTGCAAATACAAAAACTCCCATCGTTCTCTGTTATGCATACATTTATTTTAGTAAAATTCAGTACAATTGTTTATCATATCTTATTACAACAAATGGCTGTTTTAGATTTTATTTATTGTGACTGTTATAATTTTAATATATTCCATTATAATTTAACAGTCGCAATAAATAAAATCTAAAACAGCCATTTGTTGTAGTAAAATATGAAAAACAATTGTACTGAATTTTACCAAAATAAATGTATGCATAACAGAGAACGATGGGAGTTTATGTATTTGCAGAGTGAACTTTGCAATTTTTTTCTATCGAGAAAAGTTTGCGTCATCGTGTTAAGGAAACAGCCATCAGGCCAGAAATACGATCAATTATAACTACTTTTTTTTTTTTTTCATAATATTATGACCCATAGATTTTAAATAAGACGATCTTCATTCGGCTTGTGATTCGGCTCACGAATGATGATTGTGACTGCACACAGCGCCTTAAGTGAAACAAAGAGATTGCTTCGAGCGAGGTAACATTTCCACACATTTGTTTCCGAGTCGTGAATAGCGCGGAGACGACAGTCAATCGATTTTACCATTACCGTCGCTATGTCAGGGTTGTATTTACCTTTTACCTTTAAAAGAGACTACATTTCTGTACAATATTTTCTGTAATGTGGTGATATGAATCACCAAGTAATCGCCCTTCCATAACAAATCATCATTTAATACCAAACAATACCATAGCGATATTATTCACACCCCGAAAATTTCATTATTACACTTCTCTCGTAATGCCTTCACACATGTTGCCCAAGATGTTCAACACGAAAGTGCTCGCATCCTATCCTGGTTCTTAACAACATGGCGTTCCCACGCACTGGCCAAAATGGCGCCAATCACTGACCAATCAAAAAATGGCATGTCAAAAATGTTGTGAGCGATAATACTTTTAAACACTGCGAATAATAAACTTTGTACTTATTAATTAAACAAAATCAAAATTAAATAGTAAATTTAAAAATAATTTTACAAGGTCTTCGACATAATTATATAAGAGGGACGCTGACGACGTGATTTTTGTATAAAAAAAAACACTGCAAAGTTTTATGGTAAATAGCAAAGTGGTGATAATTTAATAATAAGTGGGAATGAAAGAATAAATAAATGATTCGTTTTTAAGCCCGACAACCCTAAATATCCAACTTTTGGTGGATTTTATTTATAACAATACTCAATACAATTTCAATGAAAAAATGGATAAAATAAAATCGCATTATTCGCGTCGTTCGAAAATACAAGTGCTGAAACTGTAGGGTTGTTGAAAACCTAAATTATGTTCCGAATAAAATCATCAATTGCTTTGTATGGTTAAGAGAATAAAGGAACAAAATCATAACATTGTGGCTATCCGAAGTTACGTATTAAAGGTGCGTCCACACGTTGACTCCAATAACACTAGTGGTTCGCCCCGAACTGAGACCTCGCGGTAACGGTATCCCATGATTATTCATTCAATCGATACATGATAACCAAAACTGACATTATTATTATGCCCGTTTTCACCAAACATACCTAAATCATCCCCTAAGTAGGAGTCTCTTAACGTAGGTAGCTCCTAAATACAATCCTAAGTCCTAACATCCGTCCCAATATCCTTTTAGGTGTCCCGTACAGGATCGTGATAAATAAGTTGACAGAAAACATCAATCACCTAACTTATAGGTAGCCCGTAAAGGTTAGGGAACGTTAGTGAAAACATTGAATTATTTATCAAACATTGAATTTAACTCGTAGTTCCATGGGAATAGTTACTGACTGCGCCATCTATTAGCATTATTGTGAAGCTATGTTGATGCTATATGAATTACTGACGCCCATTAAAAATTAAATAATCTCGTTTCTTTATAATATTCATATAATTTTAGTATTTGTTGTTCAAGTACAGGATATAAGTGACCTAAAAACATAAAATCAGTTTGAAAATCCATAGCGGATTTTTCTAGAGAGCGTCTTCAAGCGAGCGTATAAAATCGCCACTTTGAAAGCCCCCCATTTCGTCAATTTTAAGGGAAAAATTAAAAAAAAATTATTTTTGTACTCAGTTCAAAATTATCTTTAAAATGATACGTAACAATTTTATGTAACGCGATATTTTTTTTTTTACTTCGCATTCGCTTCTATGAGAGCCCCCCTGAAATAAAGATTTTTATAACTTTTTAAGCCATTTTCGGCTGGAGGCCATCGGTTTACATATTATATCTAAATTTGAAGTAATTACGTTCAGTAATTCAAAAGTTATAAGGCTCTGACAGACGGACGGACGGACGGACGGACGGACGGACAAGTGCAAATCGCCCTAGTTAACTCAAAGACCTTCGCTTCGCTCGGTCGAAAAAGCAACATGTGGTGTGACTGTTTGGCTTGGCTTGTATGGGATTGCAAGCGATGACACCAATCAGATCGGTTGTCTGTTTTTTGTGCACAAACAAAGGAAGCTACTAGATTGTGAACCTGCGTCGAGCATACGTCGCTCTTACTCCTGTTTAAATTAATTATAACTATACCCTGTCCCAGCGTTTATTTTCTTTTTGACAGCTCAGTCTCACTCACTCTCAGATAGTGAGAGTGAGACTGAGTGAGAGTGAGTGAAACTGGGCTGTCAAAAAGAAAATAATCGGTTAGACAGGGTTTATAATAAAAATTCCAGACTGATCAAACAACACAATAAGTATAACACATAATATATTAATAATTATGTATATTTTTATGTCAGATAATTTCATTCAATCATTCAATTCAAGCCATCGCCGGCCCACTGCTATATACAGATCTTCCGTTGAATGACTACGGTATTAGTTTTAGGTGATTTGTATGTTTTTAGAGTTCGGTATTATTCTACAGTACGTATATATAACACCCGCACCCCTCACCCTACAGTTTACTCTCGCACCACTCTGTTAGTGGTCTACACACTACTGATCCCCACTACACAGTGATGCCTGTATTTGTGTTTCGTTTCTACCCACTACTTGCTGTTCATAGCTACTACTTACAGGTCCAATATGCAGCACTCACGATATACTAGTAGTGCTAGTACACTCGCAAGCGTATGAATGAATGAATACATGTTTGGCTCGCGTGCATTTGCAAGCGTCATTTGTTTTTGGAGTTTACTCCTTAAGAATCGATTTTAGCAGCCCGGTATGAGAAAAATCCGGGCAGTACATTCAATTTATCAATGACCTCGTTACGTTTTTCTGTCACGTTTTTCACAACGTTGAAATTTCTACCCTAACGTTGAGTAAATAAGGTTGGTTTTCGTGCGAAAGAGTCCCCGAAGCGAAAGTCGGTCGGGGCGCGCTCGGACCCGAGTCGCGCGCATAGAGAAGGATATAGCGTCGTGCGTAAACTCCAGTCGTGCGTCGGAGGCCGGAGCTGACACACACTTTTTTTGTTTAACACTGATTGTCACAACCGTGTGGACGGAGTATTATAAAATTGTTCGAACTCTGGGCTGTTTCCATAACAATAGACTATTCAACTTGAGTGCCAAATTGAAAGCAATACCTTTTCAGTTGGTTTACGTCATTTTCAAGCATCGTGGCGTGAATTCTGACGTAGATTTGAAATAAAATGTGTAATTTCAACACTCATATTACTTACCGCGATTTTGCCCGCAAGGGATTGGGTTTTTAAAAAGGGTTTGGGTTTTTGGGATAAAAAGTAACCTATGTCACTTCAACTTCCGACTATATTCTCCGTTGTTGCTGTATAATTGAAGGACAAACCAACAAGGAAATACAATTTCGCATTTATATTATATTAGATTATTGTTTAACGTAATTTTATCGAAGAATTTTTTTGAATTGGTATAGTTGAAAAGTGACATAAGCTACTTTCTATTCCGGAATAAATAGTTCTTTGGGAATTTTAAAAACCTATCTTCACGCGGACGAAGTCACGGACAAAGCTAGTGAATAAAAAGAAAAATTCTAATACTTCTTCTTCTTCTTCTTTTTAGTGGCTCCGCGCGTCGAGCGTTCGAGCCAAACTTTTAAAGAATAATCAAAGCTTAAAATTATGTACAAAGGTTATTCTAGTTTTAACCGACTTAAAAAAAAATAAAGAGAAGGAGGTTCTCAATTCGACGCGTATTTTTTTTGTCGATGTTACTCCATATCTCCAACAAATCTTGACGGATTTCAATATTTTTTTTTATTTGAAAGGGTGTATCTGCAGGTAGGTCCCATTTAAATTTGGTGGAGATTTGATGAATATCTTCGGAGATGGTGGACAGAACTCTTCAATAAATGAGAGGAAATCGCTCGCGATCAGAGTATGTGTAGACTTTTAACCGTGCCTAGTACATAACATACATAACACTAAATTTCTATTTATCATCTAATTTTTACAAGTTTTTATTTATCTTGCAATGTATGTTTAGGTCAAGTCTTGCAAGATGTATTAGAACCACTTCCCGGTTCCCGATTGAGCTGAAATTTTGCATGTAGGTGTATCTAAATCGGATGACAATGAAATATTATTCTGAAATGGAGCTGATCTGATGATGGAGCTGAAAGATGGCTATCGGAAAGCTCTGTAATTAAACGACGTAACCCCATCGAGTTTGGGTCCGCTTGATTTGTCTTGACGAGTACTCTGGTCCAAGATGATCTGATCATGTAGCCTACTAAAAGCTTGTTTTTAAAAATACAATTTTTAATATACACGCTTAGAATAAATACTCCTAGAAACGCAATAGTCGACGCGGTGATAAGCCATTTTTAGGAAGCCGGAAGCATATTCCTACGCAGTAACGTCGCGTTAGTACGACGAGCTCGCAGAAAATTATTAAAAAATAACGTACTGTGCTGTGAAAGGGTGTCATAACTCATCACAACAACCATCAAAAACGTAATTAACAGTACCAGTGCAGAAAATAATTACATGGCACGCACACATTCATTGCTCATTTTAAGCCTACGTTTGGAGCAGACCTTTATTAGAAACTTCCTTCCGATCTATGAGTAGGTATTTAATCTAAGTTGATACTTGTTTTTAACTGAGTTCAATAAAGGAGGAGGTTCTCAATTCGTCGGAATCTTTTTAGGGTTCCATACCAAAATGGTAAAAATGGAACCCTTATGGTGAGACTTTCTCCGTCCGTCTGTCACAGTCGATTATTTCAGTAACTATTAAAGCTATCGACATGAAATTTGGCACAGTTGTGTATAATAGTGGCCCAACATCATTGAAATAAAGAAAAATTGAAAATTATTTTTAGTTTTATTAAAAAAAGGGGGAAAGTCGGGCTTTTGAAATTTCAAAGTAAAGTAACTATATCGAGAGGGGTATCATATGAAAGGCCTTTACTTGTGCATTCTAAAACAGTTTTTTATTTATTTCTATATATAAAAGTTTTTGATTAATCGGCCAAAATGTCGAAAAAAATACCTTCCCCCCCCCCCCCCCTTATCTCCGAAGTTTACCAATCGAAAAATCTGAAATAATTATGGTCAATAGAAGTTTATGTATATTTTACAGGAAAAATTAAAGCAACGCGAAAATTATTTTAGTTTGATTAAAAAAGGGGGAAAATCGGGGTTTGAAATTTCAAAGTAAGATAACTATACCGAGTGGGGTATCATATGAAAGGCCTTTACTTGTGCATTCTAAAACAGTTTTTTATTTATTTCTAGATATAATAGTTTTTGATTAATCGGCCAAAATGTCGAAAAAATACCGTTTCCCCCCCTTATCTCCGAAGTTTACCAATCGAAAAATCTGAAATAATTATGGTCAATAGAGGTTTATGTATATTTTACAGGAAAAATAAAATCAACGCAAAAATTATTTTAGTTTAATTAAAAAAGGGGGAAAATCAGGGGTTTGAAATTTCAAAGTAAGATAATTATACCGAGTGGGGTATCATATGAAAGGCCTTTACTTGTGCATTCTAAAACAGTTTTTTATTTATTTCTATATATAATAGTTTTTGAGTAATCGGCCAAAATGTCAAAAAAATACCGTTCCCCCCCCCCCCCCCTTATCTCCGAAGTTTACCAATCGAAAAATCTGAAATAATTATGTTCAATAGAGGTTTATGTATATTTTACAGGAAAAATAAAACCAACGCTCTAACTAGCATAGTTTTTTTTTTTATATTAACAATAAACCTCTACAAACAAAGTTAACGATAAATAAGCAAATTAATATAATACACAACTAAATAGTTGTTCAACTAAAAGTTGTATGTTTGCGCTAGGCCTTACTTTTACTTTTGGAGTATGGAACCCTCGGTGCGCGAGTCCGAGTCGCACTTGGCCGGCTTTTTTTTATGTATGTTCACACCGATTAGTCGAAGACGCCTGTACCGATTTGAAAAATTCTTTTTTGTTTCAAAGGGTATACTTCCCAGGTGATCCCATTGAAATTTTATCGAAATCGGTCGAGCGGTTTTTAAAATATCAACAATAAAGTATATACTTTGTAGTGGCGCGGGCCGTTTGAAGTCGGTTTTTAAATAATTTAATATAAAAAATTATTTTTAAAAAATCGACTTCAAACGCCCGTGCCACTCACTACAAAGAATATAATTTATTGTTGATATTTTAAAAAACGCTCGACCGATTTCGATAAAATTTCAATGGGACCACCTAGAAAGTATATCCTTTCAAAAAAAAAAGAATTTCCAAATCGGTTTAGGCGTCTTCGAGTAATCGGTGAACATACATAAAAAAAAAGATTCCGACGAATTGATAACCTCCTTTTTTAAAGTCGGTTAAAAAGAATTATTATCAATCCCATCTTAAGATAGAAGTTAGTCGCTATGCATTTTTAGTACTTACCTCATTGTGTAAACACTACATATTATATTATATAGCATAGTATTTATTGTACAGTTTTTGCAATTCACGAAGGCGAGTGAGCTTTACTCGTGGTTACTTCATGTACATGCACATTGCATAAGTGTGCGTGCCTGTCAAAGCCTAGGTGGGAGCGGGCAGGCGCGAGCATTGCGCTCGCTCACACTTATACAGATACGACACACACACAACCATGAGTCAGTCGCCCTCGTGAATTGCAAGAACTATATTGTAAACTTGTTTTGAAAAGTGCAACCGCCGAGTTTCTTGCTGGTTCTTCTCGGCAGGAAGGGCATTCCGAACCAGTGGTAGACCCAGACGATTCAAAAGCACTTGTAAAAAGTTTATTTGAATAAAAAATATTTCTATTCTATTCTATTAATAGACGCCATTGTAGACTCGGCTACATAATATTTTCCTTGCAGCAACCGGTGCTGCCGCCGTTCCCGCTGTGGCTCGCGGTCATCTTCGCGACGTGCCTGGTGCTGGTCATCCTGCTGACCATCAGCGGCAACGTGCTGGTGCTGCTCGCCTTCCTCGTGGACAGGACCATACGCCAGCCCAGCAACTACTTCATCGCGTCCCTCGCCGCCACTGACCTGTTGATTGGTGAATATATGGTCAATTTTCCTTTTTTTAACCCCCGAAGGAGACAGAGGGGTGTTATAAGTTTGATGTCTGTCTGTGTGTGTGTGTGTGTCTGTCTGTGGCATCGTAGCTCTCAAACGAATGGAGCGATTTCGATGCGTTTCATTTGAAAGCCAGTTTCATTGCAGTGGTTCTTAGCTATGTTTGGTAAATATCGGTCTAGCAGAGTTTCAGCTCTTGTCCAGAATAATGTAAGGCATTTTTGGCGTATGATTACTCGATTATGTGAAAAGAGGAGTGGTATAAGTTTGACGTCGATGTCTGTCTGTCTGTCTGTGTGTGTGTGTGTGTGTGTGTGTGTGTTTGTGTGTGTGTCTGTGGCATCTTAGCTCTTAAAGGGATGGACCGATTTCAATGCGTTTTTTTTAATTTGAAAGCCAGTTTCCTTGCGGTGGTTCTTAGCTATGTTTGGTTAATATCGGTCCAGCAGTGTAAGAGTATCAGCTCTTTTACAAAATGATGTAAGGCATTTTTGGCGTATGATTACTCGATTATGTGAAAAGAGGGGTGTTATAAGTCTGACGTCGACGTCTGTCGGTCTGTCTGTGTGTGTGTCTGTGGCATCGTAGCTCTCAAACGGATAGAGCGATTTCGATGCTGCTTTTTTCATTTGAATGCCAGTTTCCTTGCGGTGGTTCTTAGCTATGTTTGGTTAGTATCGGTCCAGCAGTGTAAGAGTATCAGCTCTGTTCCAAAATGATGTAAGGCATTTTTGGCTTATGATTACTCGATTAAGTGCTTCACGCGTGCCAGTATAATCTTTAAATGATAATTCATTGATAACTTCGACAGCCATAGATTCTCATGTCGGGGGTGTTTCATTTTCAATTTACACTAATTGTGGTACGAAGTTCCTTATCGGACTAAAGATTTTAGACTTATTTCGTGGCTTAGTGACATAATTATAATGTATTATACGAGTATTCCTTATCGGACGGTACGGACTTGGCGGATGATGCTAGGCGAAAAAAAGTGCAAGAATTTTCCATCACGAGTAGTGTAGACGGATAACCACAGCGCGTATGCTGTATTATGAGATGGTTCTAGCATGTGGCGAGAGATGGCGTTGATTCTATAAGGTAATTTTTTCATTATTAGAAGATAATAATATTTTCATAATATTGTTTGAATAGGTACCATAATTATTATTTATTAAAAGGAACTTCGTGCCAACCGAGTGTTCCACGTCACTCACGCATTTTTTTGACGTGATAACTTATAAATCGATGTACACCGGCTGCACGCACGAAAAAGTGTCACGTTCCGCCTGAGCCTGAGCGTGCAAGCGAGAACGTGGAACAAGCGATACGGAGGCACGATCGGCCCAAGCGTTGGCTTGTGCCGCCCGCCAGTCATCGTCAATGTTTCTGTGATGTAGGTACCTACTCGTATGTGGGTAGATAATTTATTTGTATCTTTGTCTTGTCAAGTTGTTGTGTGTAATGGCAGATGTTCGTTAATACAGGCATTAGAGCATTAAACTAGCGGCACGCTATGATGGCCGGTTTGACACATTACAATAGTGATGTGGAATGTCAATTTATTCTCGAACAAAAAACAATTAAGTTTTGTTTTTGTACCTGATTAAATAGGTTTAATAAAACAAAAATGTATATGTTTATTTAATTTATTTGAACGAACTGAATATTTGAATGAAAATGAATATACATACTTTATATGCACACAAGAAACATATGAATACAAAAGATACCAAAAAAGGTGCCACAAAAGGCCATAATTAATCAGATTCGTCCATACTACTATTTTCACTGTCGTCACTGCTATCATCACCTACATTAATAATTATATGTTCGTTTTCTATAATATTATCTATTTTCACATCTCTTTCATAATCTTCCCTTATTAATTTAACAGTTCTATTCACAACCTTTTCCCAGTCTCCTTTAGTTACATGTTCACAAGCTTCTTCTAATAATTTTAGCATTTTTTTTTGTGGTAAATGGGGGTTCTGTATTGTGTCTTGCAGCATATCCCTTAATTTGAGCCCACACCAACTCAATCGCATTATACTCACAATGGTAAGGCGGTAACCGTATAACTCTGTGCCCATGTTCTAATGCTATTTCGTCAATGACGTATCGGATCTTGGTTGGTTTGTTTTCTTTTAAAAGACGTACTAATTCCGCTTTTAACATATTCATGTTTGCATCTACGCCATTTTTACGAAGCCATGCGACGATATCAGCTTTCTTTTGGGATTGGGCAGGTGGCTTGTCAATTTGCATCGAGTGGTATGGGGCGTTGTCCATAATTATAATAGATGGTTCAGGGAGGCTACACAACATTGAGGTAAACCATTCAGTAAACTTTTCTCCATTCATGTCTTCATGATAGTCTCCAGTGGTTTTTGACGCAAAAGCCATGAGAGAACCTTCGACAAACCCGTTGATGGTTCCGGCGTGACAAATTATAAGTCGCGATCCTTTTCCTACAGGAACTTTGGAAGTAGATGCTGCTGTGTCATCGTTCCAAGAACGGCCTACATTATGGTTAGCATTAAGCCATGTTTCATCCAAGAACACAACATTTTGCCAATTTTTGATTTCTTTCACTTGCCGTAAAAAAGTATACCTTGCCATCGCTATATCAAATCTTTCCATCAATATTTTGCGTTTGTTACATTTTTTGTATCGAAATCCAATGGTCTTCAAAATCTTCGTTAAAGAACTTTCCCCACCGAAGAATAATCCAGCTTCCTTCAGTGAATGCACCAACTTTTTTCTTGTTGGATACTCCTTCTGTAAATAGTAGCCGTAAACATGTCTTCGGATAGCATCGGCATCAAAGCTATCGATGCCTACGACTGGTTTTGCTCGTTTTCTCTTTTTTGGTGTGTGAAGTTTATTTTCTTCTGTGCCAGTCTCGCCATATTTTTTTTAGTTATCCGTCTAACAGTTCGTTGTCCAATATTAAGCGCATCAGCTACGCGTTCAACCACTGACGTTATAGGTAAAATTGGCCCTCCATTTTGAGCTTCACGATCGAAATAGTTACGAAGGCGTATTACGAACTCACGTGTCTGACTATTTAGAACAATTCTCTGCGTACGTTCGGTCATATCGACGAAATCCACAACAAAGGGCTTGAACAGAGTCCAAATTAACGAGCAAGGGTCAACAGTAATGCAGTATCAATATTTGAAATCCAAAGCCAGGTCAAAACTATATCACAATCGCATTGCACTGACAGTTTATACTTTTCGAAGCAACGTCAATTCGAAACTGCTTTGTTTTGCATTGAGCATTGACGCGAGTTTGCCGGAGGTAGTAGTTGTGCTAGCCAGCGATCCTATGTGACGATCGTATTAGATTCCATTTTTAAAAATTTTCAATTTAGAAAACCAAATGCCGAGTTGTGGTATATATCATATAAAAATAAAAATTTTACCTTTTGTATGAAACAGCTGATATTTTTTTGCGATTTCAGAGGTTTGTCCACATAGTGAAAATTGTTCATATTCACAAGTACATTCACCCCTTAAATGGTGCAAACTGATTTTTCTACACTTGTATACATTTTAGAAATCAATTTAATAAATAAATTTTGAGTCCTAAACCTAAAACTACATTCGATAAAATTTATGAATCTCTGCACATCACTATCGTCAATAAAGTAATACAATTATTTCCTTCAAAGTCGTTATCAATTAATACGGAACTTCATGAGCGGACAAACGTCAAACCGGCCATCATAGCGTGCCGCTAGTTTAAGTACGTGGTATTATTTATCCAGACATTTCAGTGGCGACGAGTATTTGTTTTGAAAAGAATTTCACGCGTGTGTAGAATATACTTAAACTTTTAACAATGTCAATTGGTAAAATCGCGGAGTTTAGAGTTGAAAGTGATAACTGGCGGTTGTACGTGGAACGTCTAGAACAGTACTTCGTAGTTAATAAGATTCCAAGTGAATTGCAAGTGCCGACGTTAATTACTGTGATAGGGGCGAATTGCTACGAGCTGTTAGTGAATTTGTGTACGCCGGACAAACCAATTACTAAAACATTTAAAGAGTTAACGGATATACTCGGTAGCCATTTGCAACCGAAACCAAGTGTGTTGGCCGAAAGATTTAAGTTTCGGCGTCGTGCGCAGAAGGCGGGCGAGTCCATATCGCAGTACGTCGCAGACTTAAAGAAGATGTCAAAGACGTGTGAGTTTGGGGCCTGGCTGGAAGACAGTCTTCGCGACCAGTTAGTTTGCGGCTTGGCGAGTGAGACGATACGACAACGTCTGTTCGCGGAAGTGGGGATAAATTTTGCCAAAGCGTACCAGCTGGCGAGCAGCATGGAGGCGGCCGAGAAGGATGCTGCGCTGGTGGAGAGTGCAGCAGTAGCCACGGCGGGTGGCAGCAGTGGTGTCACGGCGGATTGCCGGGCCATGGCGGGAGCATGGCGGGGCAAGGGCACCGCCGATCGAGCACGATCGTCGAAGAATCGGGAGCGGCAGCAGAGGGGGCGTGCCAGCGGCAGTGACACGTTGGCGTCTACGGAGGCCGGGCGTGGTGAAAAGCGGCGCCAGAGCAGCGCTTGCGGAGCGTGTGGAAGTGAATCACACCGAACAGCCAGGTGCCGCTATAACCGGTTCGTCTGCAGGGTCTGTAACCGGCAGGGCCACATCGCCCGGGTCTGCTCGTACATGGCCCACTACAACGCAGCTACAACGGAGGTAATGGACGATAGGGAGCCATGCAGCGACGAGAGTGAAGAGGTAATTGTCGATTTTAATCAGATATCGATAGAACGTTGTAAACCTATTTTAATATCGCTCAGTGTCAACGATGATATGCTCAAGATGGAATGCGATACGGGTAGTGCCGTATCCTGTGTTAGTTATGAACTATATTTACAAAAATTTAAAAATTTGAGAATAGATAAGTGTAACTTAGCTTTAAGATATTATACGGGTGAGGTGATTTACCCCATAGGGGTAATACCCCATAGGGGTAATCCGTTGGTGAAATATCGAGACAAAAGTAAATATCTGGATTTGTACGTCATAAGAAATGGAAAGACTATATTGTTAGGTAGACAGTGGATTATGGAGCTAGCGATTCAATTACCTGTGATAAATTGTAACAAGATTGGCGCATGTGAATTTAATTTTTCGGAATTCAGTTCCAGATATTGTGAAGTGTTCGCGGACGGGCTGGGCCGGTTCACTGGCGGCGCGGTGAGCATACACCTGCGGCCGGACGCGGCGCCGGTGTTTATGCGCGCGCGGCCGCTGGCGTACGCGCTGCGGGAGCCGGTGGAGCGCGCGCTGGAGCAGCTGACGCGCGACGGCATCCTCACCCCCGTGGAGCGCTCCGACTGGGCCACGCCGATCGTGCCGGTCGTCAAAAAGGACGGTAACATACGGATATGCGCTGATTATAAATTAACGTTGAACAAAGTAATTGAAGTCGATCGTTACCCACTGCCGCGAGTGGAAGACTTGCTGACGCGTCTGCATGGAGGGGAGCGTTTCAGTAAGATTGATCTATCGCAAGCCTATGCACAGTTTGAGCTAGATGAGCGTTCGAGACAATGCACGGTAATAAATACTCATAAGGGCCTATTTAGGTACAATAGGTTGGTATTTGGGCTATCGTCGAGTCCGGGTATTTTCCAAAAAAAGCTAGAGTCATTGTTCGCAGATCTACCGCACGTAGGTGTCTTCCTCGACGATATAATCATCACTGGATCAAATAATAGGGATCATTTGAATAATTTGCATAAAGTTTTTGAACGGCTACGGTCAAACGGGTTGCGAGTAAAGAAAGAGAAATGTAGTTTTTTTGCGGAATCTATAAATTACTTAGGTCACGTTATCAGCAAAGCGGGCGTGCATACCTGCCCGGACAAGGTCAAGGCCATCGTTAAAACTCCCGCGCCGTCAAACGTTTCGGAACTGAGAGCGTTCATAGGAATGATAATGTATTATTCCAAGTTTATAAAGAATGTTAGCACCATATTAGCTCCTCTTTATAATCTTTTACGTATAGGGGTCGCGTTTATATGGAGTAAGGAATGCCAGGATGCTTTTTCAACAATTAAAAATAAGTTGATGTCAAGCGAGGTATTGGTGCACTATTCCGTTGAGCTGCCGCTGATCTTGACGACGGACGCGAGTAGTGTCGGAGTGGGAGCGGTGATCTCGCAAGTCACGGCGCAGGGCGAGCGGCCCGTCGCGTACGCTTCGCGCTCCTTGTCGGCCGCGGAGCGGGCGTATGCACAGATAGACAGAGAAGCTCTCGCGATAGTGTTCGGAATAAGGAAATTCCATCAGTACTTGTACGGTAGGAAGTTTACGCTAAGAACGGATCACAAGCCGTTGACGTACATTTTCGGAAACAAGGTAGGTATTCCGATTATGGCGGCTTCGCGCTTACAGAGGTGGGCGGTTCTTTTGTCGGGCTATAATTATGAAATCGAATACATCGCGTCTCGGCTGCCGTCACAGAGTAGTGACAACCGCAATTCGGTGAACGAAGTCACGTACGTGAATTTTGTAGAAAATTTCCTACCTATCACTCACGGTGACATTAGGAAGAATACGTCGAAAGATAAGTTGCTAAGTAAAGTAATGTCATATATTCAGTCTGGTTGGCCTGCTAGCTGTTCAGACGAGGAAATTAAGCCTTATTATTAACGGCGTAACGAGTTGTATTGTGAGCGCGGCTGTATAATGTGGGGTTATAGACTGGTCGTTCCTCAGTGTCTGCAGGAGGGAATTTTAAAACAACTATATGTTGGGCATATGGGAATAGTAAAAACAAAAGCCGTAGCTCGTAGTTATGTATGGTGGCCTAACATTGATGCGGAAGTAGAAACCACATGTAAACAGTGCGAAACGTGTGCAATGGAGGCCCCGGCGCCAGCTCGGGCTCCGCCACAACCCTGGCCTTATCACGTGCAACCATGGTCGAGGTTACATATCGATTTTTTAGGCCCTTTGAACGGTAAAACATTTTTGATACTTATCGATTCTACCTCGAAATGGCTAGAGATATTCGAGATATCTAAAACAAATGCATTAAATGTAATTAAGGTATTAAGGCAAACCTTTGCCAGGTTTGGGCTGCCTTTGGAGCTGGTCTCCGATCAGGGGCCGCCTTTTTCCAGCTCTGAATTTAAGAATTTTTTAGCAAATAATGGTATACGTCAGTCGTTTTCACCCGTTTATCACCCATCTTCCAATGGAGCGGCAGAAAACGCAGTCAAATTATGTAAACGCGCTATTAGGAAGGCTCAAAGAGATAATGTTGATTTCGATGCAGCGTTGCAGGCATTTTTAATGGCATATAGGAACAGTGCCCACTGCACTACAGGTGAAAGCCCAGCCGCCGTGCTACAACGCCGACCTTTGCGTTCACGTTTAGACTTGTTGCGTAGCGAACGCGCGCGAGAGGACCGAGTACGTGAGGCTCAGAACCGACAGACAGCGCTGGCAGACGGTACCGAGCGAGTATTGACACCCGGGGACTTAGTTTGGGCCCGCGAGTATGGTGCACATAGTGATAAATGGTCAAAAGGCACGGTCACCGCGAATGAAGGGTCGCGTCGATACTTAATCGATACGGGAAACGATCGCATTTTGCAAAGGCACGTAGATCAAATTAGGCGCAGATCACGCATGTCCGATGTTCCTTGTCCAACAATACCGAGTAATAACCAAGACTCATCTAGGAATGAGGATGTCGTCATACCCCCGGTGGCAACCGCAGGAAGTGAAATCTCGGTGGAGACAAGTCCTACGAATGCGGGGTCGGATATGGTAGGGGAGGAAAATAGCAATGATGGCCAAAATGTTGGAAGGGTTGCTTCTCCGCCAGAGGTTGTCACAACGCCGCCAGTGTCCCGTTCCAAGCGTATTAGGAAACCGGTCATTAAATTTCAGTAACTAGTTTAATTTGTAATTATTATATTAATGTGTATGTTATTAATTAGATTATTTAGTGTTTAAACCTCTATCTAGATCTAGAATAAGTTGGGAGGTGTGATGTAGGTACCTACTCGTATGTGGGTAGATAATTTATTTGTATCTTTGTATTGTCAAGTTGTTGTGTGTAATGGCAGATGTTCGTTAATACAGGCATTAGAGCATTAAGTACGTGGTATTATTTATCCAGACATTTCAGTTTCTTTATGACGTTATCACGTAAAACTATCGTCCGTAAACCGACTTTACAGACGACCAATTTTTAAAAGAATATCAGCCAAGCTGAAATTGACTAGTATCCTTCTATTCCCTTCAAATAAGCTTGTGCAGAGGAGTGGGTACGACAATAGTGCAACGGGTGGAATTCGAACCTGCGACCTTTCAGTTTTCATTTAACCATTGAGTTATTGAGGAGTCAATAGCCCAATGCCTGCCCGCTTTAGTAGTCCGCTTTGCTAGCGGCTTCGATCGCGTGGAGTTCGACTTTTAGAAATCTTGAGACAATATTGAAGTGAAAATTTCTTTAGGCACGTTGAGCACTTTTTTTGGGTGAGCAAAAAACATGGATTTCATGCACCGTGTCACCTTCACAATCGTCACCTGGAGATTTCAGTAAGCGTTTCATTTTAGAAATTCCCAAGCAACCTTGTTCAGCGCAGCGGGATAGCAGCCGCCTTCCTTACCGTTTAATGTATGATGTCGCAGGTTCGAATCTCAACTCTGCACGAATTCGTGACAGTGCGCTTTTCTTATTTGTTTTTAATTATTAGCAAATCTAGTTTTCACTTCTATCGGCAGTCCCTATGATTGCCAATTTTTTAGGGTTCCGTAGTAAACAAGGAACCCTTATAGTTTCGCCATGTCCGTCCGTCTGTCTGTCTGTCTGTCTGTCCGCGGTTAAGCTCAGAGACTATTGGTACTAGAAATCTGTTTGACAAGGGTATAAATATAAATCACGCCGACAAAGTGGTGAAATAAAATTGTGAAAAATATTTTTTTTTAGGGTACCTCCCCTACATGTAAAGTGGGGATGAATTTTTTTTTCTCGACTATCCCATAGAGTGGGGTGTCGTTGAATAGGTCTTTCAAAAATATTGTGGGTGTGGGAGCACCATTTTTCAATTCAGGGATACGTTTGTGAAATATGATATTTTAAAGTGCTAAATTTTATCAGAGTCAAGTGTCCCCCCCCCTCTGCCAGCTAAATGGTTGTATAAAGGATACAAGAAAAAATTCACAATAGTAGTATATATAATGAATTTTAAAGGAAAACTATCACGGCTAAGTAGGGTTCAATAGTTAAGGAGTTATATCTGTTTTTTCTAAGTTAGGTATTAAACGTAGTGTAAGTTGCATATTTTTAGTATATTATAGTATTTAAACCATGGAACTCAAAATGTATTCAATATTCATAAATAAAATAAAAGCACTATCCTAGGTCAGCAATAATATTTGAGACTTTCAACTACGGAACCCTACACTGCGCGTGGCCCGACACGCACTTGGCCGGTTTTATTTTATTTTAAGGACAATACTTTGTTTTCTCAAGATAATAACTATGTCACTCTAGGTTTTAATAATATCTAGTAATTATTTAATTAAAAAGAAAGAAACACTTTCGCTTTTATATTAATTTAATTTAATACTGAGCTTAAGAAAGGCTCTAGTGTAACTTTTAAGGCTTAGGTTAATTAATTAGTATGGACAGAAGAGGAATGGACAAAATTTCTGCCCCTTTCTCGTGCATAGTGACAGATTTACGCACAGTTAATGGAAGCTTGAAACTTACACTAAACCGACAAAAAAAAAATTGGTTGTCTGTAAAGTCGGTTTACGGACGATAGTTTTACGTGATAACGTCATAAAGAAACATTGATGAAAAATTGCATAATTTTATGAATTGAATTGAATCACTGAATTATCTTTATTTTGTATAATACAAAGAAGGAGTTATATTTGAAAATTACAATTTTCTCTAGTCACAAGCCAACGCTTGGGCCGATCGTGCCTCTCTATAAGTTGTTCTGCGCTCTCGCTTGCACGCGCAGGCTCAGGTGGAACGTGACACTTTTCCGTGCGTGCAGCCGGTGTTCATCGATTTATAAGACGTTATCACGTCAAAAAATAAGTGGGTGATGTAAGCTACCTATGCTTGGAGTATATCTGTGTGATAAAATTAGCAAATCCGTAAAAGAACCTGAGTAACTATTTAGTTCAACTAATCACGAAACTGAAGTGAGAATTTCTTTGAAGAAGCGATTATTATAGAGAGAGAGAGAAAGAGAGAGAGAGAACTAAGGATTAGACTATGAATAGATTATTTATTAAGTAAATAATAAGAAAATATATTTATTGGTTTCAGGTACATTATCTATGCCCTTTTATACTGATTACGTCTTAAAAGGGTACTGGCATTTAGGACCCCTGCTGTGTGACCTTTGGCTATCTGTTGACTACACAGTCTGCTTAGTATCCCAATACACAGTTTTACTTATAACCGTAGATAGGTTCTGTAGCGTAAAAATTGCTGCAAGGTACAGAGCTTGGAGGACTAAAAACAAAGTTATCTGGATGGTCACAGTGACGTGGATAATACCAGCCCTGTTATTTTTTACGACAATATTCGGTTGGGAACACTTTGTTGGATATAGAGATTTGCAAGAAGGGGAGTGTGCAGTTCAATTTCTAAAAGATCCAATTTTTAATACAGCTCTTATCATAGGCTACTATTGGACGACACTGTTTGTCCTGATTGTATTATATGCTGGCATTTTTAAGACAGCGTACGATATGCAGAAAAAAAGTGAAGCTAAACAGAGGAAGATGCAATCAATGGTTGCTCTTAGTGCAGGAGTTATGACCGGTATGGCAGGAAGGGCTGCAGGAATGGCAGCATTATCGAAAGCTACAATTTCAAGCGAAGACCAAGTTAAAGTTTCAGAATCAATTCGAAAAGATTCAGCATCAAAAGGATCTTTAGCCGCACCACTTCTTAACTTGGGTACATCAACAGACTCAAATTCTAGCCAAAAATCATCAGCACACAAAAGTAGCGCAACTGCTACAGGAACATCTACTACTCTGGAATCCGACGGAGAGAAGAAGGAGGAACAAGTAGAAGCTGAACGATCAAGTAGTCCAGCTTTTGACTCGGATGATGAAAGTACAACACAATCTAATGTAAAGAAACGCCCGTCGGTGGCCAACCTAGTGATGCAAACTGGTGCTATACAGCTACTTAATAACATGCGACTTAACGGTAGTATGCTTATGAAACCCGATATTAAACAGCCCCCCTTGTTAAAGACCGAAACAGAAAAGCCAAAATCATCCTTATCACAAATATCCGAGAAGAGCCTGCTTGATACAGAAAATCCTGATACCTCACACAGTAATGGACACACACCTGCAGTAAGTGTACCCCTATCTTCTGCTAGCTTTATGTCCCCTTCATCTTCCGGGATCGCCACGCCATCTGAAAGAGAAGTATCAACTACAATCGCTCAAAGAATCATTCCACCTCCATCAGAGTTCAGGGGCAGTCCACCTACCTCTGAGAGTCCACCATCTTATTCAGAATCATCTAGAACTAGAATATTCAAATTAAATAAAAGCGATGGCAGTAATTCCGATGTGCTCATTGGTATGGATGGCGCTGATCTGAGATATATGGATGAAAGTTCTGTCATTGTTCCTTCACCTACTAATGAAAGCCCACCATCTTCAATCACCTTCCCTACAGCTACTGAACCTTCATCACCCCCTACATTAAATTCGGGTATAATAACAAACACTTCATTATTACAGGCTGCTCTCATACGAGCTACAGCTGAAGCTCAAGTAACACAACCTAAAACAAATTTACCTCCTCCACAACCTATCAAAGTAAACACAGAGGTAAGTTTGACCGCTGGCGAACGTCCAAAACCCGTCATCACCCTTGTATCTTCGTCTTCCAATAACAATGAACCTCAACCTCCAAAAAAACCTGATAATAAAACAGCAATATTAAAACTTAACGAAACACCGGCGATTGAAAACAGCGAAGCATCTAGCCCTGCAGTAAGTGGACCTGGCCGCAGTGATTCAAGAAAAGAGTTTGTGAAAAATATTGGAAAAAAGTTAAAAGTGAAGCGCTCAAAACGAGACGGACTGTTTCCTAGTATCAATAGACAAAAATCTAAATCAGAGAATAGAGCGAGGAAGGCTTTTAGGACCATTTCTTTTATATTAGGCGCATTCGTTGTATGTTGGACACCATATCATATCTTAGCTTTAGTCGAAGGATTTTGTACAGATCCACCGTGTATTAACCAACACTTGTACATGTTTTCATATTTTTTATGTTACGCCAACAGCCCTATAAATCCATTCTGCTACGCCTTGGCAAATCAACAATTCAAAAAAACTTTCACGAGACTTCTTCGTGGGGATTTCCATATTACCTAGTCCATGTACGATGGGTATAAATAAGCGTAATTTGGACGCTGTTATACAGTGTTATGATAGGCATGTTACGCGCACAATTTATACACAAATGATATTATTATCAATTAGATTTCTGATTATGATAAGACAATACTAATTTATGAATAGTAGGTAAAATCTATGCTTTCAATGTATAGAAGTTAGTTATTGTGAGGATAAAAGCAATGTTTAATAAAATATGTATAGAAAATTTTCCAGCTTTTTAAAGTTGGCCCTTTTAAATAAAATAATAAATATTAATAATGTAAATATTTGTGTAGACTATACTTGTTGCATATTATATAATATAATAGTATAATAGTATTTATTTCATCTGTAATGTTCGGAACTGACAATAAATGTTAGATTGTGTAAATAGGTTTCAAAACGTCTCTTTATATTTCTAGTTGACCTCAATGATATCGTGTACAATAAAATAATAATACCACTAAGTTGTAAAATAAATGATTAAATTTGATGAGAAGGATCGTGGAAATTTGGTAATATGTGTCAATATTTTATTCGATGTCATCGTGTATCAATTAAATAAAATATGTATGATATTTTTTTAAATACTGTGACAATAAAGAAGATAGATATAAATACATTCAGTACGTAAGGTTAGGGTTTTAGTGAAATGATGAAATTATTAGCAATTTTGCCAAAAAATTCTATTGAATGTTAGCACTGAAATGCAATGTTGTTTCTGCGCTTCCATTATAAACGGTGCAATTGTAAATACATGATTTTAAAGTAAGTAATGTCTTAGTAACTAGGTTTAAATCCGTTCAGTGTCACATTATAGAAACTAACCAAAACGCTTTAAAACTTTAACCTATGAGCCCGGCTAAAGATTTTTAGCGTTCCTAGTCAATTAATGATATTTGTTAGATCTTAAGTTAGTGTTAAAGGACAAATAACAGTAGGCTAAGTTATTTCCTTATGAGCTACAAGATGAAATTAATGAACAAAGTTTGGGATCCTGAGTACCTACCAATATAATCAGATTTTAAATAGAACAACTTTTACTTCATCAAAGAAAAACTTCGTTTGTTTTTTCTTACAGTAGATAGTTTTCTGTTAAATTAAAATAGATGGCCTAACTGAAAAAGTACTTCAAATTATATTTAATTTAACAGTTTTAGTTTTGATCTTATTTCTTCATAATAATATTATTATTACCACTGTAAATTTAAAAAAATTCTTACTTTCGGAATTATAAATCCACTAGTTCATTTGGAACAGAAGAAAATTATTTTTGAAAATTAACATTTTTTAAACCATTTTTCAATAGTTAATAAGTTATAACAAAATGAAAGACGAAAGTGAAATAATAGTAGACGCATAAAAAAAAACATTATAAAAATAGATTTTTAAATAGTGAGTACAAAACTACAATTATGTCAATGATAGTTGTATTGTATTTGTAGACCTTATTAACGTAAAGTTTGTTGTTATTTCTTTGGCTATTTACCCAACTTAGGAAAAAGCTAAAGGAGGTTTTGATTTTATCAGACTATGTTAATAAATCAATTTTTATCAATATGATTTTCAATTTAAGTATCTTTTTGTATCGTTTTTTTTTTCATTCATAATATTATATTGTAAATATATGTCATGTAAAATTTATCATCCAACTGATTGTAGTTTATTGTAAAAAAAACTCAGTAAGTAACTATTGTGTCCGTAATGATTCTACTGATGTAACCATAATTTTTATTGAGTTTTGTAAATAGTTTTATGTTTTTTGCTTCAATCCTATGAATTCCACCGACTTGACGGAAGGGTTTAATTCATCATCATCATCAGCAACTCATCAACGGCCCACTACTGAGCACAGGTCTCCTTTCAGAGAAGGATTATAGGCCATAGTCTACCACGCTGGCGCATTGCGAATTGGCGGACTTCACACACCTTTGAGAACATTATGCATAGATATCTCAGGCATGCAGGTTTCCTCATGATGTTTTCCTTCACGTTGAAGCTGTTGTCTATGAAAGTAAACCTATGTAAACCTTACCTAATGAAGTCTACCTTCATATTATCTATGGTCTATGATGTTGTTCTATAGTCTATACTGCTCTGTGTAACGAAGAACCCAGTGTACTGTGATACTGATAACTGTGTTGACGTGTGTATAGTAAAAACTTAATTAAATTAAATCCAATATCATCTTGTTGCTGTTGTTGCTTTTTGATCAAAACCCATCAGAAGCATCATGGATCATGGATATTTAATTGCTAAATCGCACATAGCTCCGAAAAGTCAGAGGAATCGAACCTGTGACACAGTCCTAACCACTAGGCTATCGCCGCTTCAAGCTCTAATTGGTATGTATAATTTACAATAGTTGAAAAACTATTCAAATAAATAATTGTCAATATGGACACAAAATTATTGTTTTCACCACAACATTCCCTAAGTTTTACGAACTATATAAGCTAAATTAGGTAACCCTTAGGTACTGACAATTTCATTTTTACCAATCTTTAAGGAATACCTTAGGGTTGCATTTGGCGGCTATCTCATAAACCCTTTAAATTTTAATGAAAAAATGTTTAAGAAATTGATTTAGTGTCATTCATTCCAATTTATTTGTTCTAAGTCTACTGCAATAGTTTCACCACTTAATGGATACATAATCTATTTATTTTTTAATTTAAACCTGTAATAATTCTTAACATGTTACAAATTTACATATTGTAATCCAGAGTCTACTTGTCACCACTTAGGTTCAAGGCACAGTGAGGCAGAATAAAAGCGCAGTGCTGCATTTTTTCTAAAAAAAATTAAGCTTTAGTGTATTATTCTGTGGTTAACCTACGTAATGTGTTAAATGGGCAGCAATATTTCCGTGAATGAGCTCGTCGACGTGTGTATTACCATATTATGACCTCCCTGGAGCAGTGGTGAGCGCTGTTGTCTTATAACTGGGAGGTCCCGGGTTCGATTCCCGGCGGGGTCAATTTAGGAATTTATAATTTTTGAATTGTCTCTGGTCTGGTCTAGTGGGAGGCTTTGACCGTGGCTAGTTACCACCCTACCGTCAAGGACGTGCCGCCAAGCGATTTAGCGTTCCGGCACGATGGCGTGTAGAAACCAATTAGGGGTATGGGTTGAATGTTTACTGTCATACCCCTTCCAAGCTAGCCCATTACCATCTTAGACTGCATCGTCACTTACCATCAGGTGAGATCGCAGTCAAGGACTAGCTTGTCATCGAATAAAAAAATTTTTTTTTTCCTTTTTTTTATACCAATTTCATTACGACAGCATCAAGATTTTTTGAAAGACACGTCATTCACTGCGCTTTAACTCTACCTATATATGCCTGGAGCCTTAGTGGTCCCTTTTTTGTCAGAAAATTCTAGCTAAAAACAACAAAATAGTTATTGTGTATTTGATGGAGTGTAGTGAGAGTAAATAAATAATAAATAATTATTATAGAAAAAAAATCTTGGCTTTTTAATTCATTTATTTCCTTACATCATAATCATACTTACTAATAAGTACCTATTACAAATGCGAAAGCGTGTTTGTTTTTTTTTTGGTTTGTTGGTTTTGTAGTTTGTCCTTCCATCAAGCAGCAACGGAGCAACGGCACATGAGTAAAAAAAATCAGTTTCTTCACTAATATTGCAACGGGTCACGGGTCGACGTAATATTTTGCAGGATATACCTAGTTGAGAACCTGGAATTCCCGCAGGATTTTAAAAAACCTTGAAATCACCAACATCAGCAGATGAAGTCGCGAGCAAAATCTGTAAAAAAAAAAACAATAGAATATAAATCTTTGAGGATTCAAAGATGCTCTAAATTTCAACTTAAATGTTGCAGAATATCTGAGTAAAAGGCACTAAATTCTAGATTTTACTATCCAAGTCTACTTACTGCCTGTGGTAGATATACCCTCCACATAGCATTGTTGCATTTAATAACCAGTACCACAATAAATTTATGATACTCCGACACTGAGATACTATCTTTCTCTACCTGTCAAGAGAGAGTAACAATTGTGTTGGAAGAACGGAAAATTGTGAGGCGCAAGTTATAAACTTCGTCCGCGTGGATTTAGTTTTTAAAATTCCTCGAAAACTTTGATATTTCGTGATAAAAAGTAGCCTATATCACTCTCCAGTCTCCAGGTCCTCAACTATACCCATGCAATAAATAACGTCGATCCGTAGCTTTGTTGCGGCGTGATTTGAAGGAAAAACCAACGAACTAACACTTTCGCATTTATAATATTAGTATGATAAATCTTTCAGCTTAGCTCTACTCTGTGACAGCATAGGGTTACGCTTGACAAAAGTTAAACCTGATGGAATGCATAGTCTGTATATCGCACAAAAATAGAGTGAGACAACTCAAAAAAGGCCTCTGTTCCCTAGACGAAAAAAAAATATTTCTCCCTCTTTTGTTAGTAAAGTTATGAATCGCAATTTTATTTTATATCATAAATATGTTGTGAAGTGAGACCTTATGGTACGGTTACTTCCATAGACGTAATATTTACAGGCCACCTGACAGCCGCAAAATGCGTAACCGATTTATTTTGCAAGAAAAATGCATTAGAATTATCAAAAACTTAAATAATAGGGAAAGTTGTGCACCCCACTTTAAATCACAAAAGATATTAACCTTGCCCTGCATTTACATATTAGAAACATCCAAATTCGTTACAAAACAACCACAATACTTCACAAAACTACAAGACGTACCGCGTCGCTATGAACTTCGGCCAGCGCATAATCTTATTATACTTATAACAAGCTCCAACCCAAAGATCCACAGTACCGGCCCCAACCCGATGTGCGTAAAAATCGTAAATTATGATATCCCAAACCACATAAAAGAAATGAAGAGTGATACAGCGTTTATCAATTCCTTACAAAAGTTTCTAATAGACAAAACGCATTATAAAATAAATAAATTTTTCGAAGAAAAATAGTGGCGTCCTTCTTGCTACTGTGCCCCAACGGGGTTCCAATGTAAATATAAATAAGGTGGAATGCTATTAATAAATGAATAAATGATTTATCAAACTCATAGACGAATTATATTATCAAACTTCAAAGAAGTATAGTACTTATTATAAGGCCTATAGCATTTATTTAGGCGTAACCAACGTGACCAATAACTTCTGGTGATGTATATAGAAACATAGTACTTATAATAAAGCCAATAGCATTTATTTTTGGCGTACCAAAGTAACCAATTTTTCATTGAAATCGGTCACAGCGATATCAGTTTCGCTTTCTGTCAGCTTTTTCACTCCTCACTCCTTTGTTTATGTGTTTTTACGGTGGTAAATATACCTACGTCAATGGTTTCTTCAACGTTTCTCAATGAGAAACAATTATTCTAAGGGACGTTTATGAAACGTTCAAGAAAAAAAAATACGTGATTAGATTGGACACTGCAATCAGAGAAGAATAACGCCTAAATAACGAGAAAAATAAATGTATTTTTCTTTCTGTTTCTGAAAATTTTAGTGATATGAAAAATACACAGTTGGAATGTGAAAAAGTTTTTTAAATCTTTTCAAAATATTCCTCTCCAACCCCAATGCCAACTCGAACGGATAGGAATCCGTTCGAGTGAATAAGCTTTCGAAACATTAAAAAAAATGTAGGTATCTTGCGGAAGGTCAAAAAATAAGCTTCCCAAGAGACATCAATTGTTGCAAACAAAAGAGTGACAGATTTACTTTAAAAAATTATAAAAAAAAATAACTGCACATAGGTGGCCAATGATTTTCAGCAAAGAGATTTGTAATGGCCGTCAATTCACAAAATTGTTTCTAGAAAAAAGAGATTGTACTTATTCTGTAGCTACCAATTTTCGGATACTTACAAATGTATCTAAATACGTTCAAATCTCATAACTCGCACCACACGGCCACCATGTCTGCTGTCAGCGGTCACAATGAGATAGATGAATGGTGATGTCCACGTTCTGAGGGATTGTTAATTTGTAACAGGGGAACTACTTACTCTATGCTACTGCTGAGTTACTTGCCGGCTCTTCTTAGCAGAATCTGCTTTCCGAACCGATGGTAAGAGTCTTGACTTACCAATACCGTTTCCTTAAGAACGAAGCAGTACCACAGAACCCTTAGTAAAATAATTATAAACACAAAAGTGTGTTTGCTTGTTGGTTTGTCCTTCAATCACGCATTAGCGGTGCAACGGATCGACGTGATTTAGACCCATACCTTTACGGCTAACTTGTGCGCCACGAGAAAATTTTGTCTACCTGTTTTCTCGTGAGATTCATGATTTTACAAAGAATAAGTTACAGTTAATAGCAGCACTATTTTTTGGTGGTGTAGTGGGTATTAAATAATACCTTTTACACTACCAGTGGTGCAACCTGTCGTGTCACGGGTCCAAAAAGAGTCTAGTTATTTACTACTACAAATTTTTCTCGTGGCGCACATAATAGCTTTACTCGAGAGTGACATAGGCTACTTTTTATCCCGGAAAAACAAAGAGTTTATTGGGAATTTTAAAAACTCAACTCCACGTGGACGAAATTGCAGGCAAAAACTAGTTGACCTCACATGATCCCCACATGGTTAAACTTGTATAAAAAAACTGATGATGATATGAGTAATTACTAGCAAGGAAATTAAAAAAGAAAGCCTATTCATAAAACATAAATTATTTATATCATGCATGATAGCACATGTTACTAGTTACAGTGAAAAATTGCTTTTATGCTACTGACGCTCCTGATTAAAACCAACATGATGGATGCATTGCAGCTTTCATAATTTATGTATACTGTACAGCCACCAAAAAATTTTGCCTTTAAAATTTTATTTTATTGTAATTTACTTGTCAACAGTCATCATCATCATCATCAACAATCCATCAACGGCTCACTACTGAGCACAGGTCTCCTTTCAGAGAAAGGTTATAGGCCGTAGTCCACCACGCTAGCCCAATGCGAATCAGTAGACTTCACACACCTTTGAGAACATCATGGAGAACTCTCAGGCATGCAGGTTTCCTAAAGGTTTGTGAAAAAGAAATTGACAGAAAGCGTCACCTAACTTAGCTTAGGTAGCCTATAAAAGTTAGGGAACGTTGGTTAAAACGGGCATTAGTGTACCAAACTATTGCACTAAAAAAAACTGGGCATATTTTTGTTGACAGTGCACTAGGTTGTCTCAAAATGACACGAATTTGCTCGCAAACTGTGTTTTAAGGTTAGCGCACAAAGAAAATGTTAGAGCGAGCATTTTCGCTTTAATTGCGACTTTGATTGCGCAGCGTGCTTGCGGATGCAAAGTCAACATTTTTGGGCTACCCACTATTTGCAACTGCCAACGTCAAAGAGGCTAAACCCGTGCTAAACCCCAAACGTCAACATACTGAATATTGAATTTGTGGCTTTAGTACCTGTCTATGGACATGAAATTCACTAGTTTACTTTTACGCCGTGATAGCCTTTTTAACCGACTTCAAAAAAAGGAGGAGGTTTCGACGTGTATTTTTTTTGTCGGTGTTACTCCATATCTACATCAAATCTGAACCGAGTTCAGCATTTTTTTTATTTGAAAAGTAACATACCGTAAAGTTAAAGTCATTTAAAGGTGAAGATCTGATGAATATCTTCGGTGATGGAGAACGGAACTCATCAATGAGTTAGAGCAAATCGCTCGGGATCAAAGAATGTGAATGTTGATCATAATATTATGAAGCTGCCACTAAAAAGCTTATAGCTATTTATGCAACTGCATCGTAATGAGGGTCATTTTAATTCGAGTGCTGTTTTTTGATACGAGGCTTGCCGAGTATCAAAATAGGATAGTACGAGAATTAAAATGACTACGTTCAGTTGCATACAAGATTTTATCTACGACAAGGAAAATAATATCATTAACAAAATACGCCGTAGGCTCAATAAAGTGACAAAAAGTAACTCCGTAAGCCGCCACCAGCCGCCTGTGGCGCCTCTGTCAACAGAAAGTAACTCCGTAAGCCGCCACCAGTCGCCTGTGGCGCCTCTGTCATATAAACGGTACAAAAGTGCCAGAACTCAGAGCCTTAGCTTTAGGTATCCTATTTTAAGAAGATAACCATTTCCATTCAGCTCCCATACAACGAGCTGCATCGAAATGAGAAGCAAAACCGAAAGAGGGTTCATTTCGATTCAGCTGTCAAATTCGAAATTGGAACTTTTCGATGCTGGAGTAGATAAATTTTATCTACTCCAGCATCGAAAAGTTCCAATTTCGAATTTGACAGCTAAATCGAAATGTAATGTAAATGGAGTAGATAAATTTTATCTACTCCAGCATCAAAAAGTTCCAATTTCGAATTTGACAGCTAAATCGAAATGAACCCTCTTTCGGTTTTGCTTCTCATTTCGATGCAGCTCGTTGTATGGGAGCTGAATCGAAATGGTTATCTTCTTAAAATAGGATACCTAAAGCTAAGGCTCTGAGTTCTGGCACTTTTGTACCGTTCATATGACAGAGGCGCCACAGGCGGCTGGTGGCGGCTAACGGAGTTACTTTTTGTTGACAGAGGCGCCACAGGCAGCTGGTGGCGGCTTACGGAGTTACTTTTTGTTACTTTATTGAGCCTACGGCGTATTTTGTTAATGATTTTATTTTCCTTGTCGTAGATAAAATCTTGCATGCAACTGAACGTAATTAGTCATTTTAATTCTCGTACTATCCTATTTTGATACTCGGCAAGCCTCGTATCAAAAAACAGCACTCGAATTAAAATGACCCTCATTACGATGCAGTTGCTTAAATAGCTATTATAATAGGTACTAAATACAAAAATTGTTTTTAAAAAACCGGATCAAACGCCACTACAAAGTATAAAATACTTTTAGTTTGCACAGGTATGTTGAAGGAATTGAGGCCAGTCCGACTTCAACATATAGGTATCTGTACAAACTAAAATTATTTTATACTTTGTAGTGGAGTTTGAAGTCGGTTTTTTTAAATAATTTTTATACCTATTTTATTATTTACTAGCTGATGCCCACGACTTCGTCCGCGTGGATTTAGTTTTTAAAAACCCTCGTGAACACTGATTTTTCGGGATAAAAAGTAGCCTATATCACTACAGGTTTTCAACTATAGTACCCATGCAAAAAATCACGTCGATCCGTGGCTCTGTTGTGGCGTGATTGAAGGACAAACCAACAAACAAACACACTTTCGCATTTATAATATTAGTATGATTAGAATATTAAATTGCATAGGAAAACACTGTAACATTACGTCCATACGATATATCACATCCATACCTACTATGAAGTATGTAGGTATAATGATCTTTTGGCAAAATCTGACGCCTTTGGAGTAGTTTGACTTTGACAAAATAGGGCTATCCACGATGGCTATATACGATAAGGTACGCATGCCAGCTTAAGATGAGCCGTACATTCAAAGTATCCTGTAGTATCAGGGTTCAAGTTATTTGGCCTTATACTGAAGATTGTGATGTCTATAATTTCTGAACTACTAAATTGACGACCTTGAAATAATTACAGGACAATTTCTAAAGTATCTGCTTTCTAACAAAAAAAGAATGAATGAAATCAGAATACGCCTTAATGAATGACAGCTAAATACACATTTTGACTTTCATCCCCTCTCCCAAGGGAACCATGCTGAATTTCGGGATAAAAAGTATTCTATATTATACCTCGTAGTATGAACTTAAATCATGCCAAGTTTCATTTAAATCCATCCAGTAGTTTCGGCGTGATGCGCGGCCAAGATACAGACAGCCAGACAGACAGACAGACAGACAAAAAATTAAAAAAAAAATGTTTTGGCTTCAGTATCGATTATAGAGTGCCGTCAAACAAAAATTTTCAAAATATCTTCAATGTACAGAATTGGACCTGTTACAGTTTTATTATATTATAGATACCAGAAATTCTGGGGGACAGTTTGGGCTATCTTTGATTTTTACCAACTAAAATCCCTTCGGTGGCCACCCTCAGCGCATATTGCCTGCAGTTAAGATTTCAGTCTCCTTTTCTGAGCGTCCGAGATACGATCTAAGGCAACTATAGGACGTGAAGAGTTACATTATGTCACTCTTCACGTCCTATAGTTGCCTTAGATCGTAGACATAGGCTACTTTTATCCCGGAACATAAAAGAGTTCCCGAGGGATTAGTTAAATTCACGCGGACGAAGTCGCGGGTATCAGCTAGTGAACTATAAACAAAATGCGTTCCTAAAGTTACGGTTATACTACGGGATAAAATGTTCTAAATTGAACGGTTTAAATCATTAAAACGTGAAGTAATTGCTTCAGAGATTTGTTATAAGCTTTGGGCCATAAAGAGATACGGGGAGGATGTTCAAATCATAAATATTGTAACTCGCTTTTTATTACGGTGCGCTAAAACATTAATATTGAAGTAAGAGCTACATAAAGCTGGGGCTACACTTAGCTCTTGCCTTATTCAGACTACAGGTGCACTGCAGGCTAAAGGTGCAGGCTACCGGAATGTTGGCCAAAATATTTGATATACGACGAGGTATCGACGACAATCATCATTGCAGTTGCAGTTTTGTAACAGTGTTGAAAATACACTATTTTTTGAGGAAGAGATTTGGATATTTTAGTAATACAATGCAATAGGCGATGGAAGAGTGGTTAGTCGCAGTACCGACGGTTAGTTTTAACTAGATAATATGCTTTCGCTTGATGACAATCATGCCTAAAAGCAATGATGCGGTCTAGGTCTTGCCTAGAAGAAGCCGTTGCCTTGTTCTACGTACTTTCCAAGGCACGTGAGTGATACGCCAGCAATTTTTAAACTCAAGGCTAATAGGTTTCTATTGAGAGTTTCTTGACAGAAAAATCCGATCCCAAAAAGAAAAATTCAAAATTCAAAATTATTTATTTCACGTAGGCCAACCTATGACTCGTATGACACGTAATGACTCTAACACGCAATTCTGCTTTTGAATTGTCAAATGAATCTACGACTGGTTCGGAATACCCTTTCTACCGAAGAGAACCAGCAAGAAACTCAGCGGTTGCTCTTTTTCAATACAGTTTACAATAGGTACTATGCTATGTATGCAGTATTTCCCCAAAGACGGGAAGTTCCAAAAAGGCACTATCCAACCCAGAAATCAAACCCACAATGTCATTATCAAAGGTCGAACATGCTAACCATTAATTAGACTAAGACTTGATATCAAGGTAGTCGAAAAAATACTTTACGCGGTGTGCCACAATCCTAACTTACTCTGCTACCGGCTTTCCGGACATCGATTATGATAATAACACCATTAAATTGCAAAATATCGTTTGACGACGCCGATTTAAAACTTATCACGACGAGTGGCGTGACGTCATCGCGGAGCCTTCAATATTGCAGGCGAGACTTGTCGAAGCTTTCATAACAAAAGCTCCTGACTTAGTAGAGTTCCGTATCAAAATATTTAAATATTTAAAAAACTATCTTGACTTCGGAAAACTGGATCTAACATCCGTCATATTGTTATTTTTATTTATTTACTAGCTGATGCCCGCAACTTCGTCCGCGTGGATTTAGTTTTTAATATCCTTTGATTCTCTTTGATTTTCCGGGATAAAAAGTAGCCTATGTCACTCTCCAGGTCCTCAACTATATCCATGCAAAGAATCACGTCGATCCGTAGTCCTGTTGCGGTGTGATTGAAAGACAAACCAACAAGCAAACACACTTTCGCATTTATAATATTATATGGGCTATTATAATTAGGCTGACATGTACCAAGGTATAAAATACCTCATACATCATACATCATCAGCAACCCATCAACGGCTCACTACTGAGCGCAGGTCTCCTCTCAGAGAAGGGCTATAGACCATAATCCACCACGCTGGCCCAATGCGAATTGGCGGAGGTGCGTGTCCGGCCTAATTATAATCTGCCTAAGTATAATCTGAATATAGCTATGTTTAACAAAACAGAATTAATCAAAATTACGAAAACTAAAACAAGTACAATCACAGTTAAAAAATAGACAAAATTGTGATCAAATTTGTCTTATGGATATTACTCATATAAAATATAGCCTATGTCACCCGGATCCTAATAATGAAACGATTGACATTCATCATAATTGGCTAAGTATATAGCGCTCCGGTGGAAAATACTCGTACGTCTTATACAGTCACATACTTTTCTTCTTCTTTTCTTCCTAGGAATTGTCCCCGCAAGTAGGTGATTTCCGCCCGTTTTGCGTGGTTTTATTGGTACGGCTCCCAGCCGAGCTCGCTTCAGAATCCGAGCAGGCCACCCAGGTTGGCAAAGACTTCCGGAAGTGTTGCTGGAGAGCCAATGTATTTCTGTCGTTAGTCGGATACAATTCTGCATTTGAGCAGTGTGTGTTACGGTATCATGTCGCCCTCCATCCATGCTCTGCATAGAGGGCTGTCGGTGATAGTCACGTGCATACATA
The DNA here is from genome assembly GCA_029955525.1 of Oeneis ivallda. Lineage (NCBI taxonomy): Eukaryota > Metazoa > Arthropoda > Insecta > Lepidoptera > Nymphalidae > Oeneis > Oeneis ivallda. The sequence goes on along the minus strand of JARPMR010000012.1, from coordinate 3,585,488 downwards.
CAAAAATACATACCTACATATAACATAGACTACTAAAATCACAACACTTCTTTTTGGTTTTACCGTCGTCAGTTAAACCCTTACATGTCACGACTTCTCTCCGCCTGTCTGTCTAATGTACACTTATTTCAGGTACCTAATAGATAAATCGTTGCTAAGTAAACTACAATACTGACGACAATGTTAAAATAGAATATCGATTCACGAGGTAGGAAGGTATACCCATTATATAAATTTTAATACAATTTTCCTCAGAAAATTCTGTTTACCTTTGTATGCTAATGTGGGAGTGCTAACAATAGAACAAAAGGCACCTACAATTTACAATTATTACGAAAAGGGTACAAAACGGTGAGTGTGACAATAACTACAAATCGTTTGACACAAAAGCTGTGAACTTTTCATAAAGGATTCAAAATACTCTTAAAATACTATATTATCAGTAGGTACCGATACTGAATCGAAATTATCCATTCATCTCAACCCATCGCTGCCCGGCCCGCAACTGCCACAGGCTAGCCACAGGTCTCTTTTCGAAAGAGAAGGGTTTATGCACTGACCTTTATAATTGATCTATGATTAAAACTGGACTGGCTGTCTATATAAATCAAATGGAAGCGACACATTTGATATGCGAGTGTCTCTGGAACTAATAATAGTATATAGAAAGTGCTACAAAGTATCTCACTAATTTTAGTTTCTTGGACACTGGTAACTGTTAGCGTTAATCAAGTAGGTCCAAACCTTGTCCAAGCCCTAGTAACAATTTCCGTTGGGGTTTTGTAGCCGACGGTAGCCAACAGTTGGGAGATGGTAGTGGTGATGCGGACTAAGTCCCTTCATAAGGCCAACCACATCCCGCTTTTCTATGGTTGGCACCATGATTTTTAGAGATGACAAGTCTTGTTGTTGGCCAACCAAACTAGGGACAAAGGCCCAACTAACAGCCAACGTAAACTACTAGGGAAAAAACTATGACAGCAGCTTGTCCAGTTTTAATCATAGGTTAAGTACGAATTGGCTGACTTCACACACCTTTGGGAACATTATGGAAACTCTCAGGTATACAGGCTGGTTTCCTAACGATGCTTTTTTTTCACTATTAAAGCAGGTGATATTCAATTGCTTAATCAGAGATTCGTGTCTATAAAAGAATCCCGGATCCAAAAAAGAAGGCAAAAGACAACTCCTATGCCATCACCAGAAAACAAAGCGGTAAGCACTTCGTGTATAATTGTTAACCTACTCGTACTTGTGAATTACTACACAAAATCGCTTACTTTACGTTGTTCCGAAGATTAGGGCAAACAATTGACAGACAATGTAACTTTGTTTAAATAATTATATTATAGATTATGACTATGTTTGGGTTATACCTACTTTTGTTCAAAAATTGTATTAAAGCAGTTTTATTAAAAAATCACAAAAAGAATTCGATGTCACACCTACAAGTAGCTTGGACTAAAAAAAACTGTCTTAAATACTTCAGGCAGTACATTTAAAAATTTAAATGCATTATGCGACCAAAACTATGTAATTCATTTCGACCATTGTTCTTTTACAGTGCCAGCTTGCTAAAAAATGCATGCGAGCAACTAAGCTCTTCCCAGAACAATCGTACATTGTGCAACAGCGAGCTCGGAAAAAAGTTGTTCAAAGTAAACAAACCTACTGTACTATGCACTAGAGTCTAAACTATCCCTTGGTGGTGTAGTGGCTTGCATGTTTGACTGTCGATCGTGGGGTCTCAAGTCCACATCCGGGTCAGGTAAAAAAAATAATTTGTAATTTTTCAGTTAAAATTTTTGGGTTGTTTACTACTAGGTGCTAGGTATGGGCCTTCACCACTGTTTATGGAATGTGATCATCTTCAGAAAATTATTAGAAAACATTTTTAATTAATAAATCTTAATTACTCTCTCAAAGCGGAGATCGTTTTTTTTACACAACTCCTACAGTCAAAGACGTAGTGGAGGTGTCGTAAACGTCTACCGTTGGAGACGTTGACGAAGACGATAAGTATCAGGTATTAAAGACTAACTAAAAAATTAATAGCAAAAAGCGCTATAAAATTCTTCCGGCTTCTTTAAAACTGGTCCAGCGCAGCGTAGCAGAAGCAGCGTAACTACCCAACAACCATCGTCCATTCTCTTCTTGAATGCCGTACCTGAACTACATGCTCTACGGCCTACGTAGCGACAGTCATTCTCTTCCTTAACGTCATTCTTAAAGCACGGGGTCCACGACCTACGCAGCGATCATTCATTCTCTTCTTTTTCTTTTTTTCAATCTTATTTATTTTTAAGGGGCTTTTATAGGTGACCTATATGTCAGCCCCATCAATACACACAACTTACAAATGAGTATAATTAAATCAACTATAATTAAATCTAAAACTATACCAATTTGAGAGAATCACTATTAATAGCCGAAATGCTCAACGGTTTACTAAAAATAGAGTTATAAATACCAGTATTCATAAAATTTAAATTTAGTTCATACATTAGTGTTTCTCTCAAATTGTGGTTCCGAACACATGCCAATAACAAGTGTGAAACCATTCTCTTCTTGAACGGCGTTCTTGAACCACGGAACCTACGGCCTACGCAGCGACAGTCATTCTCTTCGTAAACGTCATTCTTAAATCACGGGGTCCACGACCAACGCAGCGATCAGTCATTCTCTTCTTGAACCTCGTTCTTGAACCACGGAATCTGTGGCCATCTTAAACGTCATTCTTAAATCACGGGGTCCACGACCTACGCAGCGATCAGTCATTCTCTTCTTGAACGCCGTTCTTGAACCACGGAACCTACGGCCTACGCAGCGACAGTCATTCTCTTCGTAAACGTTATTCTTAAATCACGGGGTCCACGACCTACGCAGCGATCAGTCATTCTCTTCTTGAACGCCGTTCTTGAACCACGGAATCTATGGCCTACGCAGCGATCATTCATTCTCTTCTTGAACGCCGTTCTTGAACCACGGAATCTACGGCCTACGCAGCGATCAGTCATTCTCTTCTTGAACGCCTTTCTTGAACCACAGGGTCTACGACCTACGCAACGACAGTCATTCTCTTCTTAAACTTCATTCTTAAAGCACGGGGTCTACAACCTACGCAGCGATCAGTCATTCTCTTCTTGAACGCCGTTCTTGAACCACGGGGTCTACGGCCTACGCAACGACAGTCATTTTCTTCTTGAACGCCTTTCTTGAACCACAGGGTCTACGACCTACGCAACGACAGTCATTCTCTTCTTAAACTTCATTCTTAAAGCACGGGGTCTACAACCTACGCAGCGATCAGTCATTCTCTTCTTGAACGCCGTTCTTGAACCACGGGGTCTACGGCCTACGCAACGACAGCCATTCTCTTCTTGAACGCCTTTCTTGAACCACAGGGTCTACGACCTACGCAACGACAGTCATTCTCTTCTTAAACTTCATTCTTAAAGCACGGGGTCTACAACCTACGCAGCGATCAGTCATTCTCTTCTTGAACGCCGTTCTTGAACCACGGGGTCTACGGCCTACGCAACGACAGTAATTCTCTTCTTGAACGCCTTTCTTGAACCACAGGGTCTACGACCTACGCAACGACAGTCATTCTCTTCTTAAACTTCATTCTTAAAGCACGGGGTCTACAACCTACGCAGCGATCAGTCATTCTCTTCTTGAACGCCGTTCTTGAACCACGGGGTCTACGGCCTACGCAATGACAGTCATTCTCTTCTTGAACGCCTTTCTTGAACCACAGGGTCTACGACCTACGCAACGACAGTCATTCTCTTCTTGAACGCCGTTCTTGAACCTCGGGGCCTACGCAGCGATAATTCTCTTCCACCACACCTGAACCACGTAGTGTACGGCGATGTAGCGATCAGCCATTCTTTACTTGATCGCCATATCTGCATCAACGTGGTCTGCGGCCTACGCAGCAGTCAGCCATTCTCTTTTTAACCGACTTCAAAAAAGGAGGAGTTATCAATTCGTCGGAATCTTTTTTTATGTACGTTCACCGATTACTCGAAGACGCCTTAACCAATTTGGAAAATTATTTTTTTATTTGAAAGGGTACTCCCCAGGTGGTCTCATATAAATTTTATAGAAATCGGTCGAGCAGTTTTTAAAATATCAACAATAAATTAAATACTTTGTATAGTGTGTATGTAATGTAGTAAACTGGGAGTTTGAAGTCGGTTGTTTAAAAAGAATTTTTTATATTAAATTATTTAACGTCGTACCTGAAATTGAGCCTAAGGCCTACGCTGTGACCAGCAATCACTTTATACATAATCGCCGTACCTACACTAACAAAGTATTAATGTAAATTGCAAATTACTTTTTCTTTAAAAGCCTGTAGTAAATAGAGCTACAAGCAACCAACATTCCATTATAATTACGTACATTCAACATTCAACGCTGAAATTGCTTATTGATTACGCCGTGCATGTAATATTGACTCACAAACAATGTAGGCTTTCATCAACAATGTGAGCTTACACGTAACCTAGTGCAAGCCTTTATAAATCTAGGTTAAGGTGATAGTACCTGCGTTTATAGTATGTAAAACTGAATAACGTCAACAGTACGAGGCGCACCGACGAAATTTTCAGGAAAATACAACAAGGCCTGTGGCAACACATACATAAGAAATAATTGGCCTACACCGTAAAAAATAGACAAATACAAATACACTTTGTGTGAATAGGCATCTTCTAGGCAAGGCACTTACCATCAGGTGAGATTGCAGTCAAGCGCTAGTCTATATATTTAAAAAAACACACGCACATACACACACACACCCACACGCACACACACACACACATATTCACACTACACATACACAAACGTTCAAACACGCACACGCACAACTATGCTCATTTTTTTTATCTTATACATTATCAGATTATCATTTATTTTATACTAGCACTTCTGAAAACAGCGCACTCAGAGTCGCTAATCCTTACTTAACGACTTAATTTTGGATTTTAAAAAGTTTCATTCTCAAAAGTTAACGCTTCGTTTGTACATTAATGACAATTCAGTAATAGATTTAATGATAATTAATTAATTAATCATTAAATAATATAATTCATACATGCGGCTGAGTGCTGCAGTTAATCACAATGATTAATTAATCATAATTTAATGAATGACTCTGAGAGCGGCAATTAAACTAATTTTATCTATAACTATGTTTTATAATATTACTATTTATTATTTACCTATTCATTATTCTCTGTTGAACTTTATCTTTTTGAAATTTAGGTAATGTAATCATTTTTGGCTTTATTTAAGAACTAAAATGTCTTGTAATTAATTTTATGAACGCTGTCGATTACTACTAAATAAATAAATAAATAAATGAATAAACACTGTGTTTCAGCCAGCCTGTAACCTAATAAAATAAATCAAACGAAGCCACATTTTAATAGCCCATACATTTGCCGGGCGCGGGAAGAAGGTGCTATATCTTGTTTAGAGTTCCGCTCCCTAAAGACGTCTATTTACCTACTACTCGTGTAAATATGTACCACAACTAACTAAAAAGTTATACAACTTTATATTTTGTTCCGTTTGATGAAAACCCTAAGTCGAGTCTTAGCGCAAAAAACATTACGAGACATCTCGACGCGAATTATTAAAAAATAATAACAAAAAAACCATTATTAATAATAATATCCAAATTTTCTTCATAATGTACTCTTTTTTAATAACCCCCGACGCTAAAAGAAGGGTGTATAGGTATATAAGTGTGGTTATGTGTGTGTGCGTATGGAAATAAAAAACATTAAAAATATTTAAAAAAAAATATTAAAAAAATAAAAAAACAAAAAAAGAGTAATAATAATATTTGACGTGTGGATCTATGGGTCTGTGTGTGTGTGTGTATCTATCTGTGGGTTGTTGCGGCATCATATCTCCCAAACGGATGATTTTGATTGTTTGTTTTATCAAAAACAGACTTATCGAGTGTTCTAAGCATGGAAAGTCTGCCAAGAGTGTGTTAAAATTGATAATTTTTAAAATTTTTGTTAAATCCCTTTTGACTACCCGTGCGAATCCGGAGGGGCCCCTAGTGGTTGATAATTGTAAAAGTACGCAACTTAGGCGTACGATAGTCGGCCAACTTGAAATTCTGCGGTCGCTCTCAACAACTATCACCGTTCTCAAATGCGGATTATTAAAATAAAACCACGTAATTTTACCTTTAATATTTAACTCTATTTTCAACGTAGGTACACAAACTTTTTATTCGTTTCAGCAAAATTAATATAATTTCCAACAATGTAATAAAGCGCTTCGTAAAAAGGTTAGCGGGTTAGTTGGTGCACAACAATCATATTGTGATGAAAGTTTCCAGACAAAGTATCGCTTCCAGAGGCAAAAGTCCGACGAAATTAGATTTTTTGCTACGGCTCGTGACAGCGATGACGCTGTGTTGCGAATTATAAGATACAAAGAAGATGGACTTTATTAAATTATATAGATGCTTTATTAAATTAAAACATTATCATTCGATAGAAAATTTCGTACTCTTTCAGGAGAATAATGCGCAATCAACTTTTTTTGGCCGGACCTGTCTCTCATACCTACTTAAAGTGTACGATATAAGGGATAAAGTTTCCCCGTCATCTTGTGCATTTGTATAATATTTTTACATTATTCATACATTTTTGCATTAAAAACGCATACCAAGCATATATTATTCGTATTTGTTTACTTACTACTAAATCCCATAAAGAGATTTCGATTCCGTATGACGGGAATTTTAGTGTTACCGGCTCCTAGATTTTATTATATAACCCCATGGTCCACGCGGATAAAGTCTAACATTGAAAAGAATAGAATAGAAATGTTTTTTATTCAAATAAACTTTTTTACAGGTGCTTTTGAATCGTCGATGAGTCTACCACTGGTTCGGAATGCCCTTCCTGCCGAGAAGAACCAGCAAGAAACTCGGCAGCTGCTCTTTTCAAAACAAGTTTAATACGATACTATCACAGAGTAACGAAGGTAAGGTGATACTATGTACTGTGATACTATGCTATTTATGCAGTGTTCCCACAGTGAGGGGAAGTTGCAAAAAAGCATACCTAATTATAATTCAACACATGTTAAGACGGGCAGACAGAAAGTAGCCCCATTCCAGCCGGTGGAACCCGTTCACGAGCACGACGCATGACCCAGCCATTGCTTCGCTCAACTATATTTGAGGGAACGTAACGAAGAACGAAAACTGAAGAATAGCAAAAGCTAGTATATTAAATTACAGTTGGTAGTCCTTAAACTAGGCCACTGCACTCTCTGTTATAGGATAGTCACTAAATGTTAGAAACAACAAAATGAAGTTACATGGATGCGAAACCGACCACTCAGTGCAGGACGCCACTCGCATGATTGCAGTCATAACTTTGTTACGTTCAGCCGATGATCCATTACCCAGGTTTCCAGCACTAATGAAATAATGGACCACCTTACTGGACGATCGGAACAAACAAATTTTGTTTACCGTATAGGGAAATCGCGTTAGAGTAGGTAAACAGAATTACGACGGTAGTTAATGTATCGTAATTTCAATATATCATTAATATCTGTTTTCTTTACCACCCTTTTCCTATATTATTCAGTCTATAGCAACCGTGTTATTTTGTAGATTTTTTAACGAACCGGTGGCAGATTTTCGACTTCCTCCTAAGTACCACAATTTGGCCTAAATATGAAATAAAAAATTTTGAATTTGAATTTTAAATCTGACTTATCAGACTACAGATAGAGAACTGGGCTATCTTTCGGTAGTTAATATTAAGCAATCTTTCGATAAGTTTGCACCAACAATGTGTGACACCAGCTAATTAGGATCGAACCAAAAAAAAGAATAGAATAGAATAGAATAGAATATTATTTATTCATTGAGATGAAAACAAAATATAACAAACAAAATGGAAATACACATGAAAATGGAAAAACAGAAAGTAATTACAATCTAACTTAACTAGTGTCTACTATGTGTCATGCCAATGAAAGGGTTCTAGCTCAGCTAAATGCTGTGGATACATATGTAACCACAGCGCTGATATTCTGCTAGGGCCCGAATAAGAGGGTAGTCATTTAAAATAAATAAATATTATACATATAAAAAAAGTTTAATGTATGTGTTTATGTACGTTTAGCGGCAATAGAAATACACATTATGTGAAAATTTAAAGTGTCTATCTATTACGGTTCATGGGATACAAAACCGCTGAAAGAGGGACGGACGGATATCGGAGGCTTAGTAAAAGGGTCCCGTTGGCACCCTTTGAGTACGGAACCCTAAAAAACCATGTGGTGACAGTCACTTCCATTGCTCAGTACTTTCTTAGCTGATAAAATATTATGGAAACATAAAAGTGACAATCGTTAGGAAAGAACAAAGGCAAGGGTCCATACTTCAGTTTACCTGAAATCGATGCGAAGCGTCTATACATGAAAAATTGTTAAAACCTTAGAGATTCCATTACTGAAACATAATCACTGAGATTTTTCGTTTGAGGAACTCACAAAAAAAGATATTAACAACTTTATATAATAATATGTATTTTGAGGTCAAAAAGATAGGTATAAAGACGTAGTCGTAATTCCTAGTTCCATGCTCTACAGTCTACATAATTATACAAACTTGAATTTCCGGGCGAGCAATGTCATCGAGCAAAGATCCAAACTCAAAGCGCGATATGAATTAATCAGATGATGGATCATTATTTAATAATTATTTATCCAAGGCAAAAATGTAAGACTAATTTCATATAAAAAAACAAACTAATTTAAATACTTTGTTTTGTATAAATCATAATCGTAGACGCCTCTTAAAACGTTCAGATACAATTCTGCCATTGTTCTTTCAATCCTACAAATCGAACATGCGCGAAACGTGTCTTCGGAATTGATTGAGTATCCAGTAAATTGCTTTACCTCAGGCATTCATGACACTCACACGGCTACGTTTTCAAAGACATATCCACATCAAGGACAAGATAGTTATAGTCGCTACGCTCATGGATGGTCTACGCTACGCTCCTACTGTAGCGACTACCTATCATAAAACTATGGATATGTCGTTCTAATGGACCGGCTAAACTTTGTCTGATGACGTTGTTGCCAGTTTTTATCTAGGGCCTTAATCAATATCATCAATATCATCATTCCAAATCAACCAAGGTAGCCCACAATTGGGCAAATATATAGCCATCAGCATCATTAGCAACCCATCAACGGCTCACTATTGAGCGCAGGTCTACTCTCAGAGATGGGCTATAGGCCATAGTCCACCACGCTGGCCCAATGTGAATTGGTGACATTCACACACCTTCGAGAACATTATGAAGAGCTCTCAGATGTGCAGTTTTCCTCACGATGTTTTCCTTCACCGTTGAAGCAAGTGATAGTTAATTGCTTATAAACGCACTTGACTCCGAAAAGTCAGAGGTGCTTACCCGGGTTCGAACCTGCGACCCCCCGAATAGGAGACCACAGTCTTAACCAGTAGGCTATCACTGCTTCGCAATATATAGCAAAGAATATTAATTTCCTTTAAATATCATGGAATTCGGCAAAGTAACGCCTGATTCTATTCAATAGAAGACTATGATAACATCAAGAAGAGTGACGTACACATAAACAACGCCTATATGTCTAACAAAGGATGACAAAAGGCCGATGAAGAAAGAAAACAAGATCCTTTTTTAACCGACTTCAAAAAAGAAGGGGGTTATCAATTCGTCAGAATCTTTTTTTTTTCAATATGTCCAGCGATTACTCGAAGACGCCTGAACCGATTTGGAAAATTCTTTTTTTGTTTGAAAGGGTATACTTTCCCGGTGGTCTCATATAAATTTCATAGAAATGGGTCGAACAGTTTTTAAAATATCAACAATAAATTATATATTTTGTATAGTGGCGAGGGAGTTTGATTGAAGTCGGTTTTTTAAAAAGGATTTTTTATATTAAATTATTTTAAAATAAGGCATATAGAACGTACACGTAGTAATAAATATTCAACGGGACGAACGGGACTAGAGTCGAGTTCTCCGAATGTGTGAGGTAACACTGTAATATCGCCAACTTCATAAATTATTCAAAATCTAAACAAGATACACAGCACCTCCAAAATATTATACGGTACGTGTTTAACATTTTCTCCGAATTTTCTGTCCCACCTATATAGTGTTTGTATTTTAAGTGCTTAAAATAACAATAGAAACAACACAAACAATTTCATATATAAAATTCTCGTGTCACAGTGTTTGTAACCAAACTCCTCCGAAACGGCTTGACCGATTTTTATGAAATTTTTTGTGTATATTTGGTAGGTCTAAGAATAGGTCGTAAACTATTTTTTATACCCCTAAGTGATAAGAGTGGCCCACCCCAAAAAAGTTTATTTTACTTTTTGGATAAATTTTTTATTAGTTTTAGTAGTAGTTATAGTAGTATTCAAATTCAACATTCAAATTCAAATGACATAATATATATAATATAAATCATAATATAAATACTTAATGGAAGCTCATTTTATGCCTTTTGGGGTGGAGATACTGGGCAGGTTTGACCCGAGGGCTCAAATTAGTAGTAATTAGTAGTAATTTTATAATAAGTATTAATTTTTTCGCTTTTATATAATATGTAGATCTACTTATGTGATAAATTTGTTAAATAAATATAGAAAATATTTATATTTACCCGAGGGCTCAAGTACTTTTTTGAAGAACTTTCGAAAAGGGCTTCGATTCTACCGGGCATTAAAGAACTGGAAGCTACCTTGGTTTAAGAATTAGTAAGGCCAGCCAAAGAGACAATGCAATGCTGCGAGTATCGTGGAATCTACTTTGCTACAGTTTTTGCAATTCACGAAGGCGAGTGAGCTTTACTCGTGGTTACTTCGTGTACATGCACATTGCATAAGTGTGCGTGCCTGTCAAAGCCTAGGTGGGAGCGGGCAGGCGCGAGCATTGCGCTCGCTCACACTTATACAGATACGACACACACACAACCATAAGTCAGTCACCCTCGTGAATTGCAAGAACTATACTGTTGAATCGATAAAGTTTAAGATTTATGTAATACAGACGATATACGTGGTGTACCTGTAATTAATTCACCTATGTCATTCTTTATCTTACACCGATCAATCTCCTTCGTACCTTCCCCATCAACGCGACACTGGCGAAACAATCTGCCCCTCGGCCTCGATTGTATAAAAGTTGCCGATCAAAATCTTATTCATTTCATGGCATTAGCGTCAAATTAAAATAAACCATAACAGCATTAAATTAGAGCTCAATCTTGTATATGCATTCTCGTACGTTTAGGTATGTACGATACGCTGTATAACGCTCCATGTTAGAATCATTTGTACTGAATTTGTGACTTTAAATCAATACAGTCAAGGAATATTTTTCTTTGACGCTAATGCCATGAAATGAATAAGATTTTGACTGGCAATTTTTAGGCAATCGCACCTCTGGTCCTCAGAGACTTCAGTGCATGTGCAATTTTAGCAAAGTGGAAATGGGCGGGGCAAAGAATTCAAATTACTGATGGTCGTTTGGGTCAAAATGGGATTGGCGACCCCGCACAGGGAAGCGCAGTGTAAGCAGACCAGCTGGACGATCGCGTAACTTTTATGGCTGTCCTTAAAGGACTATTTCAATGTCAAAACATGGTTCTGGCCAATAGGAGAAGCCTAAAATTATATTCTGACATTGATGCAGTCCTTTAAGGACTGAGAAAAAATTACGCGATAGACCCCCTGAACTAACTTGACCGACGACATTAGACGAGTCGCAGGAAGTCGCTGGATAGTAGCTATGCAAGACCGAGGCCTGTGGTAGTTTATGTAAGAGAACTTTGTCCAGTAGTGGACGTCAGGAGTACACACTAAGTTCCATAGACAACCACAGGCAAAAGCTAACAGATAAATATTCGATATATCCATACACGCAGGATAATTCCAATTCGTATGGAAAAGCACGTTCACGGGCTTATCGCGTGCTACGTTGTTATAATTTTGTGGAACCATTATTATATGGCAGGGCTTAAATTGTTTAAGCTTGTTTATACAAACAATTTTATTGAATATATCAGGTAAAAAGGTTTCGTGACCTATCCATGAAAAAAAGCTTGTAGTGAGAGGTAGTGGACAATATTATCTCCACTAGCAATTAAAACTGCCCAAACAGTAATAGATAAATTGGTTGGTGGTGGTGGTGGATAAATATTATGTTATGTGCGTTTATGCAATTTGATATCACATGCTTCAACGGTGAAGGAAAACATCACGAGGAAACCTGCACGCAATATTCCATAATATTCTCAGAGGTGTGTGAAGTCTACCAGTTCGCATTGGGCCAGCGTGGTGGACTATGGCCTAACACTCTTCTCTGAGAGGAGACCTGCGCTCACTAGTGAGACGTTAATGGGGTGCTCATGATGATGATGTTTAAATATTTTCTATTTAATTATAGACGTTTTAGCACCAGGCTGCTTAAATTCCCATATCTAAACTATGGGAGCCATGCCCGGCTTTGTGTCGCCAGATCAAAGGGCGGGTGGAGGGGTTAATGCCGGGCGTCCAATACCCAGCTTACGAGGAATTGGTTCAGGTTATATACATTTTACATAATATACATGAGAAATGGACAAAACTAATAACACAGTGGTATCCCAGGAGCCTAGTGGATAGCCTAGTGGTTAGGACTGTGGTCTCCTATTCGGGGGGTGGCAGGTTCGATCCCGGGTATGCACCTCTGACTTGTCGGAGTCACGTGCGTTTAAGCAATTAAATATCACTTGCTTCAACGGTGAAGGAAAACATCGTGAGGAAACCTGCACACCTGAGAGTTCTTCATAATGTTCTTGAAGGTGTGTGAAATCCGCCAATTCGCATTGGGTTCGTAAACCGACTTTACATACAACCAATTTTTTTTTAATACAATAAAGTTGTATGGAAACAGTCGGTTTGGCATCCAGCTTTCCACAAGATACTGTAATAATTTATTACATTGTTATTATGTAGATACCTATATTTTAACATTTTGTTTTAAAAGAGCAACTGCTGAGTTTGTTGCCGGCTTTGAGTATTAAATTTAATACTCAAAGGTTGCCGGCCATCCTCAGCAGAATCTACTTTCCGAACCGGTGGTAGAGTCATGACGTGTCATAAGAGCTACAGGTTTGCCTTAAGGTTGAAGAGAAGTGGAATTATCATCTTCACAGGTTTACTTATAAATCTTTACTTGAAAGTGACCAGTTTAAGAAATTAATCAAAATACTGAGTTGGACGTGAGTTACTCACAAATTAGTCGATATTTTGATTAATTTCTTGAACTGGACACTTTCAAGTAAAATTTTTTATATAAACCTGTGGAGATGATACTGCCATTGTCGCAATTAGAATGCCATAAGCCTACTTTGTCGTATTAGTTTACAAATTGCGAAAAACCAAATTAAATTTGAATTTCGCGGGCAGACTCTTGTCTTCAACCTTAATCAAATAAATAGTTTTGAAATTGTATTTGAATAATAAACTATACCAAAACTTATTGGACTATTCCTGTCAAAAGAAATTCTCAGTAGCATTTTCGACTTCATGCTCGTGGACTTAGATTTTTATAAATCCTGCAAGTTTTTCCGGGACTTAATTGATTGTAGGTCAAACCAACCAACAAACAAACTCACTTTCGCATTTGTAACATTAGTAGAGATTTGCGAAGTCATTAGTCAAATGACATAATTAATTTTAATTAATTAGTAATTCAACAGCGAAGTTGATTCCAAATTAATTAAGCGAAATATCGACGCTGTTCACAAAACTATCACGGTTTTGTGATAAATCGAATTAATTTGGATTATCCGGATGAATTCGCATTATTGTAATTGCGTCATGTGAAAATACTTTTCTGTCAGGCTATAGGTACTGTGCAATGCGCTACATATTACCTTATTCAAATGCGCCACAGCTATGCGCCTCCTGCTAATTTCACTTAGCTCTTTGACCTTCATATTCAAGTGAAGGTAGCGAGAGGGTTTCATTCAAATCATACAATGCACCTTTGCTCTCACACTTTGCACATTCTCTGTGCCTACAACTTTATCATACATACTTATATGCATACTAAGTACCTACACGAATAATTTTTATTTTACCACAATAATTGCTCGTAAAATATCCATAATATCAAAACACTACTGACGACTGTAAAAACACTACTATTAGTAACCGTAAAAAAGGCATTTACCGCGCAGTAAATCTAAAATGTAAATGCAAAAGGTGACCGACTCATTGACTGACTGACTGATATATCAACGCACAGCTGAAACCACTGAACAGATTTTGCTGAAATTTGGCATACAGATAGTCTAGTCAACAAGTTCAAAAACGTGAAAAATAGAGATAAAGGTCCTAAAAATATGAGCGATGGCTCATGATTTTTTATAACTATTGAGAAATAAAAAAAATTTTATTTCTTAATAGTTATAAAAAAATCATAAATAAATTTTTATGAAAATTTATCGCAGGATCTCCACGAAGTTATAGGCCAATTATTTATATCTTTCATCCCATTGTTTATGCCAATGGAGATTGGGAAAAATTTGTTAGTTAACAATTGAATATTTTTTTGAAAAATGGTGATTAAACTTATTTTTCTTCAGGGCTCGATTCTTTCAAGTGTTAAGAAGATACTAGAATATTTTCAAATTTTTAAAATCACATTTTATGTTATAAAAAAAATATTTTTATTGCTGAACTCTCTTTAGCGGCGGCGCGCGCATGCCGTAACAGCCGCGCGGAGCCCTATTTTCAACGTCAAATTAAAATTATAAATAATGGAGATGGAATTCCAGGAGTCCTCTCCTTCCTCCTCCTGTTCCTCTGAGGAGTTCCTCCTCTTTAACGAGCTTTTTTCAAAATTGCTTAAATGTTAATATTTTTCAAATTTAATTCGAGAGAAACGAAATATCATTTTTTTTCATCTTATTTTTGTTAATAACAATTGCAATTTTTTACCTGCACCAAAATCCTTCAAAACCATTTTTCTAGAGGTGATTCCGAATTGAATGAGCCATGCCTCATATTTTTAGGACCTTTATCTCTATTTTTCACGTTTTTGAACTTGTTGACTAGACTAACTAAGATAGCTATTATAACTTAGGCATCAGCTAAGCAAGGATTTTTGAAAATTCATGAACAAATCGAACTTCACGTGTGCGAAGTCGCGGGCAAAAGCCAGTATTTAGTATTATAATACTCCAAATATTATAGTGATCTGAAATTTTAATTATAGTTTCGCTAGCGCAATGCAGGATCTCTGTCTATTGCTGTTGTGATTCATAGAGCGCCCTCTAGTTTCATCGTTGTGCATTTTTCTTCTTTGATAATAATACAGGCGCCGCCTACAGGTCCAACAGAACAAGTGCCTCCGTCTGATCGTTGGAACTCCGAGGTACGTGAGGAACGATGTGATCCATCGCGACATCAAGACGCCCACCGTGGAGGAGTACGTCCGTACACTGGCGCGGCGCATGTTCGCCAGCGCCGACAACGGACCGTACGAGCACCTCCACGGCATCGCACCGCTAGCCAGCCGACCACCGAGCGGGCGTCCTCTACCTCGTGAGCTCCTGCGATCGCCACCACCGAGGAGGCACGCAGGCGGCCACAGCGACGACGACGCGAGACCCACCGGACTTGACCTCAGCTCCGCGCACGGTGGCGACACCATCGCCCGTAGCGCGGAGCACTCCACCGGACTTGACACCGCCCCGCTCGCGGCGGCTATCTGCCCGCCAGCGACGCGGGGCCCCTGGCGATACACTGGCCCCGCGCTCGATGACGACCCTATCGTCAGTAGCGCGGGGCCCCACACCGAACACGACACCGCTCCGCTCGCGGCGGCGATCTGCCCGCCTGCGACGCGGGGCCCCCGGACCGACACCGGTCCCGCGCACGGCAGCGACCCTATCACCCGTAGCGCGGAACCACCCTCTGGACCCGACACCGCTCCGCTCGCGGCGGCAACCTTGCCCGCCAGCGAGCGGAGCCACTGGACTGACAACCAACCGCAAGGCCCCTACTCATTGCCGAATAGGAGCCTCAGCCGCCATGGATTCAATTGCCAAGACGGCTGAAAATTCACCACCGGGGAAGTGTTCTTCCCAGCGACCCGCCCGGGTAATGAGGCCATGCCTCGAAGCCCGTACCCTCCGCTGGCCTCGGCCAGTGTAGACGACCCTCGCAGTTTGATAATAATAATAATATACAGTACCCTTAAAAAAGGCAAGGTAAAATATTGAAACCCGTGGTTGTACCGGCTACAAATTAATGTAATTGGCACGCCAGCGTCCGCCGGCGGTGGATAATTGCGTTATACCACAGTGCCTACGCTTCACAGGCGGAATCCGAGCAAAGCCATTGCAGCTAGCTAGTCATCTGTAACATTGCCAATAATAAAAAAATCGTTTGGCATTTATTGGCGTTTTTCACGATTTCTGATGTTTTTTACTGCAATCTGACGTAGGCAGTAACTAAATGACAATAGTTGCAATTACATTTGTAACTTTTACTCACGGGTGCCACCGGTGGGAATGGGGCTTTCTACCCTAATGGGCCTTGGGCTACTTTCTGTCTGCCCGTCTTAACATATGTTGCATTATAATTAGGTATGCTTTTGTGGAACTTCCCCTCATTGTGGAAACACTGAATACATAGCATAGTATCTATTGTATTGTAAACTTGTTTTGAAAAGAGCAACCGACGAGTTTCTTGCTGGCAAGAGGGGCATTCCGAACCAGTGGTACTCATCGACGATTCAAAAGCATTTGTAAAAAAGTTTATTTGAATAAAAAACATTTCTATTCTATTCTATTCTAAGTCACTTACATGTAATTGAGTAACTTACGAAATCTAATTCTGTAAGTCACGTATCGTTTGATAATGTTATCTATAATATAATAAAACTGTAACAGGTCCAATTCTGTACATTGAAGATATTTTGAAAATTTTTGTTTGAGGGCACTCTATAATCGATACTGAAGCCAAAACAAATTTTTTTTAATTTTTTGTCTGTCTGTCTGTCTGTCTGTCTGTCTGTCTGTCTGTCTGTCTGTATCTTGGCCGCGCATCACGCCGAAACTACTGGACGGATTTAAATGAAACTTGGCACGATTTAAGTTAATACTACGAGGTATAATATAGGATACTTTTTATCCCGAAATTCAGCACGGTTCCCTTGGGAGAGGGGATGAAAGTCAAAATGTGTATTTCGCTGTAATTCATTAAGGCGTATTCCGATTTAATCCATTCTTTTTTTGTTAGAAAGCAGGTTTTTTATAGATTGTCCTGTAATTATTACAAGGTCGTCAATTTCGTAGTTCAGAAATTATAGACATCACGATCTTCAGTATAAGGTCCAAATAACTTGAGCCCCGGAATCTACAAGATACTTTGAATGAACGGCTCATCTTAAGCTGGCAAGCGTACTTTATCGTATATAGCCATCGTGGATAGCCCTATTTTGTCAAAGTCAAACTACTCCAAAGGCGTCAGATTTTGCCAAACGATCATTATACCTACATACTACATAGTAGGTATGGATGTAATACATCGTATGGACTTAATGCTACAGTGTTTTCCTATGCAATTTAATATTCTAATCATACTAATATTATAAATGCGAAAGTGTGTTTGTTTGTTGGTTTGTCCTTCAATCACGCCACAACAGAGCCACGGATCGACGTGATTTTTTGCATGGGTACTATAGTTGAGGACATAGGCTACTTTTTATCCCGGAAAATCTAAGTGTTCACGAGGGATTTTAAAAACTAAATCCACGCGGACGAAGTCGCGGGCATCAGCTAGTGTTATATATATGTACAAGCTGCTTACGTAAAAACTTACTAGTGTTACACTGGTGTCGTAACTTACAGGACTGATTACATTTCGTAAGTTACTCATATTTTATATATTTTTACTCATGAAAGCGACTTACAAGAGTAAAACTTAGAAATGTAATTGTGGCCTAAGAAGGAGACTTTTACTTTTATACTATTTTTAGGATTAAAAGACTTGTCTCTTCATGACTGATTAGATTAAAAGGCGGATATAGTTTGATATGGGAAATTGCTTCTACTAAAACATATTAAGTGCCTTTGAAAGGAACTTTATTGAATCAGTTTTATACCGTGCGTTGGAAACTATTTACAAA
This sequence comes from Oeneis ivallda, assembly GCA_029955525.1. Taxonomy (NCBI): domain Eukaryota; kingdom Metazoa; phylum Arthropoda; class Insecta; order Lepidoptera; family Nymphalidae; genus Oeneis; species Oeneis ivallda. The sequence goes on along the minus strand of JARPMR010000012.1, from coordinate 3,567,237 downwards.
TCTTCTTTCGAAATCTGCGAAAAAGAAAAACAAGTATATAATTAAAAGTCGATTAATGATTGAATGTGTATAAATCACATGTTTTGATTGGTGCTTGCACATTTATTCTTTTTCCAAATAAACAAACAATAACCAATAAAAAGTCAATATAACAGAGTACCTACAATAAGTAGCCTTATCGGAAGGAATCTATTAGGCAACCAACGATTAATAAAGGAAGAACCCAATCTATAACCCTTATCTATCTAATCGTACATCTGCTACGGCTTCTTTCTTCAGATAATGCAATGTCTATGTCTATTATGGTTTACTACTAAACTTAACTTGATAGCTTATTATGAGCGTCATAAGAGACAGCTTTGCTCAGAGCGTCTCAGTAGAAATAAATAAGGTATGAGATGATCCGGTGAACCAAAGTTATTGAAATAACGAAACTGAAGTGACATATTGAGAGGGGAACATAGTTTACAAGACCATATTAAATATCCCGTTGGGCTAGTGGTTAGCATGTTCTACTGCGGATGACGAGGTTCAATTCCCGGGTCGGCAAAAAAAATATATATTGGGTTTTCTGCCTAGAAATTCTCAGTACTAGCCCGGAGTTATGAAGTTGTCGGTTAGTCACTCCCCTGCCTCGGAGAGCACATAAAGCCGTCAGTCCTGCGCCTGATCTCTCTCCGGTCGTGTCTGATTTTGGTCCCATATCACTAAGAGAGTGAGGGAATAGAGAAAGCACCTGTGTTTGCGCACACACTTGTGCACTATAATATCTCCCGTACAGATGGCTGATCTCTGTGGAGGTTGGCCACCGTGACCAGATTCGGTCGGGAGGGATTTATTCTTAAAAGACCATCAAACGTTGGGGTCCTAAGATGCTTGATGAGACCCCAGTATTATAGTATGATACTTGTAGATTTAGGATCTGCCTAAGCATAGTATAGGAGAGAGAAGTTTGCTCATATAAAGGCACTGTTTTACGAGTTTGCCCAATAAACTGTTGTCAATACGGCTTATTTGCTTAGGCAGCCCATAAATTGGGTAGACAGCACCCGTGCTAATAAGTTTACACACTGGCACATAAAAACGGTTTTTGGAAACTACAATTTATTATGATAATATAATAACTTGGCCGGTTTATTCATAAGAATAAACCGGCCAAGTGCGTGTCGGGCCACGCGCAGTGTAGGGGTCCGTAGTTGAAAGTCTCAACATACACTTTGAGTTCCATGGTTTAAATACTATAATATACTACAAAATATTATACAACTTACACTACGTGTAATATCTAACTTAGGAAAACCGATATAACTCCTTCACTAATGAACCCTACTTAGCCGTGATAGTTTTCCTTTAAAATTCATTATATATACTACTGCTGTGAATTTTTTCTTGTATCCTATATACAACCATTTAGCTGGCAGAGGGGGGGGGGACACTTGACTCTAATAAAATTTAGCACTTTAAAATATCATATTTCACAAACGGATCCCTGAATTGAAAAATGGTGTTCCCACACCCACAACGTTTTTGAAAGACCTATTCAACGACACCCCACACTATGGGATAGATGAGAAAAAAAAATCATCCCCACTTTACATGTAGGGGAGGTACCCTAAAAAAATATTTTTCACAATTTTATTTTACCACTTTGTCGGCGTAATTGATATTTATACCCTTGTCAAATTACAGATTTCTAGTACCAATAGTCTCTGAGCTAAACCGCGGACAGACAGACAGACAGACGGACGGACATGGCGAAACTATAAAGGTTCCTTGTTTACTACGGAACCCTAAAAATGCTGGGTATACTGCCCAAAGCAAAATAAATCGAACGGAAAGAAGAAAGATCAACACAGACATGACAGTTATAGTGTCAGACATGGAATAAATATATTAAGATAAGGATTTTTCGAGGTGGCAGAAAACACTTAAAAACGCTGATACTTGTGGAAAGATCACTTAGGGCTTCAATTTTCAAAAATCCTTTCTTAGCGGATGCCTTCATCATAATAGCTAACTGTATGCCTTTGAGCCAGAACCGTCCAGTGTTTTGAGCTTAGATAGATTAGTCAGTCAGTCAGTCAGTCAGTCAGTCAGTCAGTCAGTCAGTAAGTCAGTCCGTCAGTCAGCCAGTCAGTCAATCAATCACCTTTTCTTAATATAAAGTTAATAAGGATTTTCTTTTCCTTTTATATACTTAGATAAGGATTTTTTTGAGGTGGCAGAAAAAACATTTACAAACGCTGATACTCGTGAAAAGGCACTACTTTCCGCCAGTCAGCCGCTACTCCTGTATATTGTATATTACAAGTCACGTCATCGAGTTATCCGCCCCTCAATTTCACCAATTGATTTACATTACGGCGAGATTTTTACACGATCGCGAAAATATGGGATTGAAAAGCTACGTGAGGTTATTTCGGAATTATAAGAGTTCTTTCTTAGGTAGTTATCTCCCTTCATAATGTTAATTTTCATTTCTCTTCTTTTAACTATCTTTTGACTTTGTCCGCATGGTGTTAGGTTTTTAAAAACACTCAGAAACCCTCTGTTACCCGTGATAAAAGGTAGCCTATGTCACTCTCTAAGACCTCAAGTATACGCTTGCAAAAATTCACGTTGATCTGTAGCTCTGTTGCAGTCGATTTAAGGACAAGCCAACAAACAAACAAATAAACTCTCGCATTGACAATGTAAAAGGCGTAAAATAAAGTGTGTTTGTTGTGTAGATTAATAAGAATTCTTATACTACTTTCGAGTTCTACCCGTGCAAAACTATTTAAGTTTTGTACAGGTACAACTTAAAAGTTACCGGCGTGATTTTTACCCAGAGAGCAGTAGGTATACTAAGTCCAGTAAGTATCCAATCTACCAACTTTTACGTAAATGAGATAATATAATTAAGCGATAAAAGTTTGCCCGGGAAAGTTCTCGAGTTTTAATTTTTATTCTTATTAAAGTTTTTAATTATAAAATGTTTGAATACCTATTTACATTTTTCGCAAACTGTTGTGTAAAGCTTAAAGCTTATAACCGACCGATTGTGAAAAGAATACGATTTAGGGCCAATTTCCGCGTCACCGAGGGATAAACATTGACGTGTTGAAAGTTCATCATCATCATCATGAACAACCCATCTACGGCTCACCAATGAGCGCAGGTCTCCTCTTAGAGAAGGGTTATAGACCATAGTATAGGCCACCAGGCTGGCCCAATGCAAATTGGCGGACTTCACACACCTTCGAGAGCATTATGGAGAACTTTCAAGCATGCAGGTTTCCTCACGATGTTTTCCTTCACCGTTGAAGCATGTGATATTTAATTGCAAAGTCAGACATGCATGCCCGGGATCAAAATTGCGATCACCCGAATAGGACACCACAGTTCTAACCACTAGGCTATCACTGCGTGTCAAAACGTCACGTCTCAAGCGAGAACGCGTTTATTTAAGTTTAACGGTTAAAAGTTACTCAGCAATGGTGAAGATGGCCCTTACAAGTCAGAGTTATGACGTCAGCGATGGTTCTTATCTACACTTGACGTCATCATGACGTGTGGATACATCAGTATCGTACAGTTATGACTTTATATAGTACTTCCTAATTCCATGTGTATGACGTACATAGTATACTGAATAGGTAGTTTAATATTAGATTCCAAAAATACTCTATCAATGACGAATGTATCTATTTTCAGTGGTATGTACTAGACTAAGGTCACTCATAATTTAGAAAAAAAAAAGGTTTTAATGGTGTTCAAAGTAATCTTCTCCAAATAACAATGCATTTTTGCATTCTAATTTTCCACAAGTGGAATACCTCTGGCCAATAGTTCGTTCGGTAATCATGAAAAATTTTATTTACTTAATTAATTTAAGACTAAGAATTTTACCATTCTGTGTTAAGGAGTATAGCAGCAGGGTTTCAACTTCAGTAACTTTATCATGTTAACTTAAAACATCTTTACCTTTGTACATTGTAGGTACTCAGGTATATTCGAACAATGTTCGGTCATACAGGGTTGAATATAACAAGCTATTACACATTGCAGCCCGAAACTTCAGGCTGTAGGTAATGAAAATCTGTCAAAGTTTTCACATGCTAAGTTCGGCAAGTTGGAAACTTTGATAGAGTTTACAACTACCTATGTATAATTGTATAATTCCTTGTAAGTAGATGTACTGTAGAATTTCGAAGAGGACATTTTGAGAGCTGAAATAACGTTATTGTTTCAACCGATGAACGTCCACAGCTGGGCATAAGTCTATTGCAAAGATCGCCACACAACACGCTCTTGTGACACTAGTGTTTCCAGTGACTCTAAAAACTCGCTTAAAAAATGACAGAGGCAGAAAGAAAAGAGTACAAAACGAAATAAAAGAATAAGAGTCAGAAAAAGGAAATAAATAAAGAGAAAAAATCGATTAATAGGTCCTAAAAGTTGCTACGAAATAAATAGTAGCAGTAAATTATAGATTAAAAATAAAAGCGATTCGCTTTATGATCGCCTTCCATCCTTCTACATTCTTTCAATGGACATTAGTAAATATTATCTGTTATCTGTCCATTGGCACTTCAGCATTCCGACTCAATAAGGCTATGTCGGTAGCATTGATTCTCCTACGGATCTCCTCATTCCTGATTTGATCCCGACGCTTCAGGCCGATTATGTAAAAGCTGTCTCAATTGGGTATTTGACTGTAGTGAAAATGTTGATATTCATAATTTATAATCGAAAATGTTACATGTAAGAATAACATTTATAAAAACAGAAAATAAATCGGCCCAAAAACAAATAAGTTATAGAGCTTTAAAGTTTCCTGTTAGACATAGAGAGCGCTGTGATGTCACAATGCACCAGCTCCATACACGCTCCATACACGCTCCATAGAAAATTTCATTTTAGAAAGAGATAGATACAGTCACAGTAAAACAGTTTAAAGATATTTAAAAAAAAGAAATGGCATTGTGTTATTATATTTAAAAACGTTATTTTAAACGTTATTTAATAAATATGGTAAGTGCACCGCTGCATACATAGTCCCTCGCTTAATAAACAATTTAGATAGTAAAGTTAGATTACAATTTACTGAAAATAATTTAAAACGTAAACTAAAATCATATTTTTTGGATAAGTTGGTTTGTTAATGTTATTATAGGTATTTGTGTTTAACAGAATCGGCTTATAGCTCACAATTTAAACCTGAGTGGTTTCTCGTGTGCTAATAAGAACATTTTTGTATATTCCTCTTAGTTGATAATAAAAAAAATTAAAAAAAACTTGAGAGGTGTCAAGGGACACCCGGATTGAACGTAGTTCCTTTCGATGAAGGAATTGTAATAAACTAGTGGTGTCATCTAGTATTAAATTGATTAACTACGATGAATTATTTTTAGTTTATTTCTATTGCATTGTTACAAAACCAAAGAGTTACTCTGGTGGAGTTACTGTTTTTTCACAGATGGCGTTATCCAATTTATACAATAAAAAATTAGGGAAAAATTCCACATTTAGAAATTATTTAAAATAAAAGTGAAAATAAAAAATTCAGTCTGTCGAGCTGGGATTCGAACCATCGACGTTGAACTTATAGGCGACTGCCCTAACCACTAGGCCATGCAGACGCCTTGTTCTAAGGCGAATATACCGAACACAATGCAAAATTCACATTCAACAAAAAAGTGTCGGTTTCAAAAATGTGTAGAGGGTCGGTTTCCTTAATTTTTTCCGTCTAGCCCCCTTCCGTACCGCGCGATAAGGAACTACGTTCCAAAAAATTTCGGTCAAATACCCGATTGTGGTTTTTGGCTGAATTTTTTCGCGTTCTTTCTGCAACAATGCATTTTAGCTAATAGCGAGTGAGTATCGACCAATCAGGGGCGATTGCCATCGTCACACTGTAGCAATCATTTTCAAAGAATCGTTCAGCTGATTCTTCTTATGGCCTATAATAGTTAAGGATCATGTTGCGGATTTTTAAGTTATCTGGCAACACGCACTGTTTAAAGACTTTGGACTTTGGGAGCTTGGCCCAAAATACATCACGAAGCTTCCCAAACGCAGCCCATAAGGCGTTTATTAAAGTCTCAGGTACCATTAGGTTGAAAGGAATGTCCCGCGTATAAGCACACAAAGGATTTTTGTGTAAAGGGCTGCTACAGACGCCATTGCATGGAATTTTTAATCAAAGACCCAACACGGCCCGTAGACTAGCACTTACGGGTAGAAATGAACTTTCAAGTTTATGTTAGGTTTTTACAAAAACGGAATGTCTGCATCGTCACGAGCCATAAATTTCAATGGAGAGTACACAGAAGATATTACAGTGCAAAATTGTGTAAGTATGCAAACGCTGGTGCAGTCTCTATTCCCTCAGTCGCATAGTCCGACTGGACTGGCTTTCTGACTAAAACGGAGAGAGATCAAGCGCAAAGCCATAGATTTCAGTCGGAAGTGCACCGAAGATATTATACTGCAAAAATGTGTATGCACACACACGTGCACTCTCTATTCCCTCAGTCTCATAATCCGATGGGACGGCTGTCTGACTTAATCGAAGAGAGATCAGGCATAGGCCTGACGCTGGTAAGAGAGCAAGGAGCTGAGGCAAGGGAGAATTTCTTGATAGATAACCTAATGACCACATCCACGATGAAGCTGCAAAAAAAACTAGCCACTATATAGGTATACCAACGGTAATAGATGCAGGATTCTTGGTTTTAATTAAATGAAATTGCTTATATCAAAGTTGAAAAGCAAGCAAAATTAAGTTATTCATAATGAATTTTAAAGGTGAATTCATGGTCCACCGAGTACGGGATTTCATTTCTACCGAACATTGAATCAAACTCTATATGAAATTTCATAGACCTACACGCTCTCAAATCGTATTATTCGTGTATTCGTTGTTTATCAAGTTTCCCATAAAATATTATTATCTCGTTTTAAAGTTATACTACTTTATAAAGATTGCAAATAAAAGTTTTATACTTTCGATCAAATGCCAAACTTTATGATTTGCGAAAACAATAGGGCACTTTAAAACTATTTGAAGAACCACTGAAATGAAAAAATAATAAATAAATGCTTTTGCCCGAGACTTCATCCTTATTTTTATCATCCCGCGGAAGCATCAAATCACATCGATAAATAGACTACCTATCGCATTTTAAAATATCTTCTATTTCACTCTCGCCGGCGCAGTCGTGATCGCAAACTGAGGTCTCTAGTCGACAGATGTGATTCGCCTCACGAGCTAACAACACTTCTCCCTGCTGGCCGACAGCCTGGTGCACTCGTACAATGGACCGCCCATATTTAATTAAGAGGTTTTTGACGACCTCCCTGGCTCAGTGGTGAGCGCTGTTGTCTTATAACTGGGAGGTCTCGGGTTCGATTCGCGGCGGGGTCAATTTGGGAATTTATAATTTCTGAATTGTCTCTGGTCTGGTCTGGTGGGAGGCTTTGGCCGTGGCTAGTTACCACCCTACCGTCAAAGACGTGCCGCCAAGCGATTTAGCGTTCCGGCACGATGGCGTGTAGAATAGAAACCAATTAGGGGTATGGGTTGAATGTTCACTGCCATACCCCTACCAAATTAGCCCGCTACCATCTTAGACTGCATCGTCACTTACCATCAGGTGAGATTGCAGTCAAAGACTAGCTTGTCATCGAATAAAAAAAAAATTGAATATTTGCGAAAAATAAAAATTTTGAACGGAAGTCTTGCTTACGAGGTGACAAGTCACGGGATAAAGACAGTAAGTATTAAATACTATCATTATACTTAATGCGGTGGCGCGGCCGGCGGGGGCACTTCCCTTAAAGCGGTGGCAGCCGCCAGGGAACGGAATAGTGCGCATTATTTGAAATGTCCCTTTGTTCTGCTAAAGAGACGAGATAACGAGTCGCCGTAACCGCTCCAATTCACAAGCGATGGCGGGCTACTATTACAACCAGTCACCGTGACAGTTACTATTATTGTAAAGAAAAAATTAAGTGGCACTCGGGGACTGCCGCGGTAAAGCTATTGCATACCATTTTTTATAAACTTATGCAATTATAATATTTGTGCAATATTTTTTTTGCATAATAAAAATTATGCAAAAAAAATAATTAAAAAACAAACAAACAAGAAAAGCGCACTGTCACTACTTCGCGAGTGAGATTCGAACCTGCGACATCATTACCTTTGAGTATAAAAGTGTTGGTTTAATACTCAAAGCACCATACGGTAAAGAAAGCGGCCGCTCGCCCACTGCGTCAAACAGAGCTACTTGTGAACCTCTAAAATGTTGAACGCTTACTGAACGTCGGTGTTAGGTTTATTTTCGTTACGGAATTTCTTGCTTCGGTCGCCGCGCTCAAACTGTTTGTCCTAGTTCAAAGCCCGCGTTAAAAGCTATGCAATAGCTTAAAAATTTAGGATAATAATAACTATTTTAGGATAATAATAATTTTGTAAAAGGAATTTTTTTAGGTTTCTTTATAAACAGTGTTAACCATGCTGTCATGACTAGTATTCCTCTTTTCCCTCCGACCAAGCTTAAAACTTGTGCTTGGAGTTATTATTAGGAAGATAGTGCATCGAGTGAGATTGAATCATCGACCTTACGGTTTTCTATCATGGCTATTAGCTCATCAAGGGGTTACGTGTAACATTTCACAATGTAGTCCAATCGAATAGAATCACAAAAATACGATTTGATTTGCCGTAAAATGAACACAATTGTAAGGTTCTAGGTATGTGTCCAGCGTTGTTGTATTTCATCCTGAAATCAAAATTATCAAGTCGTAATAAAAATAGAATCATAAGTTTACCATACCTGTATTGAAGAATTAATAGATATAATTATTATACATGACATAGTTTTAACGTTATTAAGGATTCGTATATATACGAATCCTATCCTATATATATATATATACTAGTGGTTCGCCCCGAACTGAGACCTCGCGGTAACGGTATCCCATGATTATTCATTCAATCGATACATGATAACCAAAACTGACATTATTATTATGCCCGTTTTCACCAAACATACCTAAATCATCCCCTAAGTAGGAGTCTCTTAACGTAGGTAGCTCCTAAATACAATCCTAAGTCCTAACATCCGTCCCAATATCCTTTTAGGTGTCCCGTACAGGATCGTGATAAATAAGTTGACAGAAAACATCAATCAAATAACTTATAGGTAGCCCGTAAAGGTTAGGGAACGTTAGTGAAAACATTGAATTATTATGTAGGTACTAACGAGTGAAACCGGGTTACGGGCATCTGTACAAATCGTCATCTATCGACGCGAATAGAAAATATACAATATTTAACTAAAATTTAACTAAAAAATAATTTTAATTGAATAATATGGTACAAAAAAAATTACAATACAATTATTGTATTATAATAAGTAACTAAATAATAATGGTCGACGCAAAACTGTTTTTGGGATAGGTCGTAGTCGTAACTCGTAGTTCCATGGGAATAGTTACTGACTGCGCCATCTATTAGCATTATTGTGAAGCTATGTTGATGCTATATGAATTACTGATGCCCATTAAAAATTAAATAATCTCGTTTCTTTATAATATTCATATAATTTTAGTATTTGTTGTTCAAGTACAGGATATAAGTGACCTAAAAAAATAAAATCAGTTTGAAAATCCATAGCGGATTTTCCTAGAGAGCGTCTTCAAGCGAGCGTATAAAATCGCCACTTTGAAAGCCCCCCATTTCGTCAATTTTAAGGGAAAAATTAAAAAAAATATATTTTTGTACTCAGTTCAAAATTATCTTTAAAATGATACGTAACAATTTTATGTAACGCGATATTTTTTTTTTTACTTCGCATTCGCTTCTATGAGAGCCCCCCTGAAATAAAGATTTTTATAACTTTAGCCATTTTCGGCTGGAGGCCATCGGTTTACATATTATATCTAAATTTGAAGTAATTACGTTCAGTAATTCAAAAGTTATAAGGCTCTGACAGACGGACGGAGGGACGGACGGACGGACGGACGGACGGACGGACGGACGGACAAGTGCAAATCGCTCTAGTTAACTCAGAGACCTCGCTTCGCTCGGTCAAATATCCTATTTAACGTTAAAATAATAATATAACTTTTTAAATATAAAATAGATTTTATTTTAAATAAAAACCGGCCAAGTGCGTCTCGGGCCACGCGCAGTGTAGGGTTCCGTAGTTGAAAGTCTCAACATACATTTTGAGTTCCATGGTTTAAATACTATAATATACTACAAAATATGCAACTTACACTACGTGTAATATCTAACTTAGAAAAACCGATATAACTCTTTCACTAATGAACCCTACTTAGCCGTGATAGTTTTCCTTTAAAATTCATTATATATACTACTGCTGTGAATTTTTTCTTGTATCTTATATACAACCATTTAGCTGGCAGAGGGGGGGGACACTTGACTCTAATAAAATTTAGCACTTTAAAATATCATATTTCACAAACGGATCCCTGAATTGAAAAATGGTGTTCCCACACCCACAACGTTTTTGAAAGACCTATTCAACGACACCCCACACTATGGGATAGATGAGAAAAAAAAATTCATCCCCACTTTACATGTAGGGGAGGTACCCTAAAAAAAATATTTTTCACAATTTTATTTCACCACTTTGTCGGCGTGATTGATATTTATACCCTTGTCAAATTACAGATTTCTAGTATCAATAGTCTCTGAGCTAAACCGCGGACAGACAGACAGACAGACAGACAGACAGACAGACGGACGGACATGGCGAAACTATAAGGGTTCCTTGTTTACTACGGAACCCTAAAAAGTTATATTATCACACCTATCATACTTATCGAGAGCTATTCAAAAATTTAGCAATTAATTTTTTTATATTTTTGGCCTGAACCAGTGAAAATGCCTCAACATTTCGTAGTTGAGCTATCTACATGGAAAATATTTCGATTGTTTCTTTTAGTAAATGAAAAGTGGAAACCCTTATATTTTCAGTTAATCACTCGCTTGTCTTATGACTTGAATCATTTAAAACAGCTTTCAGTAAAAGATTTTGTATCCATAGCTTTTAATAATACTATAATTGAGTTGTTCCGGCTTTCCCGACTTATTTCATATTGCTGCGTGCTCTAACATTTATTAGGGCAATAACGATTTGTACAAAAGAGAGGTAGCCGGGAAATCTAATCGATACGATTTAATCTGATTGAATAGCCTCTGGATTTTACTACTACTACCTACCTACGTAAAGAGACACCTACTTAGGGGAATATTTAGGTATGTTTGGTCAAAACGGGCATAATATTAATGTCAGTTTTGGTCGTCATGTATCGATTGAATGAATAATCATGGGATACCGTTACCGCGAGGTCTCAGTTCGGGGCGAACCACTCGTTAATGGACCGGCCCTACTGTAGTCACAAAAATTAATCTTTTTTTATTCGATTAAAATATAAATAACATTATATCGATTCCTCAAATTATACTTCATAAATTCAGCCAATCAAAGGTGATTGCAAACGTCATACTACGCGTAGCGACTTCCTATCATAAATCTATGTAGTAAATCAATTCATTCATTCAATCAATTCAATTAAATCAATTTGAATTTGAATTTTTCCGACATTTTCGACACAAATGAATATAAAAAGCCGGCCAAGTGCGAGTCGAACTCGCGTACCAAGGGTTCCGTACTCCAAAAGTAAAAGTAAAACGATAATATTATATTAATTTGCTTATATATCGTTAACTTTGTTTGTAGAGGTTTATTATTAATATAAAAAAAACTATGCTAGTTAGAGCGTTGGTTTTATTTTTCCTGTAAAATATACATAAACCTCTATTGACCATAATTATTTCAGATTTTTCGATTGGTAAACTTCGGAGATAAGGGGGGGAACGGTATTTTTTTCGACATTTTGGCCGATTACTCAAAAACTATTATATATAAAAATAAATAAAAAACTGTTTTAGAATGCACAAGTAAAGGCCTTTCATATGATACTCCACTCAGTATAGTTATCATACTTTGAAATTTCAAACCCCCGATTTTCCCCCTTTTTTAATCAAACTAAAATAATTTTCGCGTTGCTTTTATTTTTCCTGTAAAATATACATAAACCTCTATTGACCATAATTATTTCGAATTTTTCGATTGGTAAACTTCGGAGATAAGGGGGGGGGGGGGGAACGGTATTTTTTTCAACATTTTGGCGGATTAATCAAAAACTATTATATATAGAAATAAATAAAAAAACTGTTTTAGAATGCACAAGTAAAGGCCTTTCATATGATACCCCACTCGGTATAGTTATTTTACTTTGAAATTTCAAACCCCCAATTTTCCCCCTTTTTTAATAAAACTTAAAATAATTTTCGATTTTTCTTTATTCCAATGATGTTGGGCCACTATTATACACAACTATGCCAAATTTCATGTCGATAGCTTTAATAGTTACTGAAATAATCGACTGTGACAGACGGACGGAGAAAGTCTCACCATAAGGGTTCCATTTTTACCATTTTGGTACGGAACCCTAATAATATAATTTTCGCGTTGGTTTTATTTTTCCTGTAAAATATACATAAACCTCTAGTCTCACCATAAGGGTTCCATTTTTACCATTCTGGTACGGAACCCTAAAAAGGTAGGTACGTTGTTGGATCGCCGCCCGCTGTCAACCGCCGAAAGCAGACGCTCCACATACGAATTACATTTCGCCAAGCCCTTTTGCTCCGAACCAGTGACTTTAAAACATTAATCTTTTCGTAGCTCACACTTTATACTCGCAATAATGAGTATTGAACTAGCGAAAGTTCAGACCATCGCCCTTGGATAAGTTTCGGCATGCTCGCGGCATGCAACGTCTGACGATGTTATCGCCGCCGGCACGCGATGGCGGCCGGACGAAATCACTAATTGTGCCCAACTTTGAACTTGCCAAATTACTTTGATATTGCGTCTAGATTCTGGTATTAAAATTACCAAGAAATCAATCATCCGCCGTTTTTAGGGTTCCGTACACAAAGGGTGCGAACAGAACCCTCTTGCTAAGCCTCCGCTATCTATCCGTCCGTCCGTCGGTCTGTCAGAGCGCTGTTTCTCATGTACTATACCGTAATAGGTCGATACATGTCGCAGAATGTTAAGGTGGAAGACACGCTTCTGCCCGCGAAATTCAAATTTAATTCGGTTTTTCACAATTTGTAAACGAATGCGACAAAGTAGGCTTATGGCATTCTAATTGCGCCAGTGGCAGTATCATCTTCACAGGTTTATATAAAAATCTTTACTCCAGTTTAAGAAATTAGTCTAAATATTGGCTAATTTTTGAGTAACTCACGTCTAACTCAGTATTTTGATTAATTTCTTAAACTGGTCACTTTCAAGTAAAGATTTTTATGTAAACCTGTGAAGATGATAATTCCACTGGCGCAATTAGAAGGCCATAAGAATACTTTGTCGTATTAGTTTACAAATTGCGAAAAACCAAATTAAATTTGAATTTCGCGGGGAGAACCTTGTCTTCCACCTTAAGGTTATGATTTTAATTTTTAGCAGTCTGTGTTGTATGTATTTATGTATGTGACTATTTACGAATATTCCACCGTAGCGAGTAAACTACAGAGAGGATTTTGATGAACCAGTGTCAAACTATTCGTTATGATAGTCCGGGTGATATTATACCTACATTTTATACGCAGAAAACCAATACGATGGATGTACCTAACGTTATGGTTTCTAGATTTATCCTTTTTAGACTTACCTATCGAATCGTGTTTAAGCTTGTATAATACCGCCGTTAGGTACGGTGAAGCGGCATGCAATGTTTGACGACGCTATCGATCTGATCTGCCGCGATGCCAACCTGCCGCACGGATTCCACCGGCGAACTGTTTTGACCTACAAAACTCCTCTTTGAACTTACAAAAAGAAAATAGTTGAAAAACTGTAACCCAATACGGAAAATTGGATATAACATCTGTCATATTGATTTTGTTCGTATAAAATATAGCCTGTCACCCGGACCATCATATGATTCGATTTACACCTGATTAAAATGGGTTCATAATCATAATAACGAATCGGTTGATACCTAGTTAAAATGGGTTCAAAATTATAATAACGAATCGATTGACACTTGATTAAAATGGGTTCATAATCATAATAACGAATCGATTGACACTTGATTAAAATGGGTTCATAATCATAATAATGAATCGATTGACCCCTGATTAAAATGGGTTCATAATCATAATAACGAATCGATTGACATCTGATTGAAATGGGTTCATAATCATCCTAATAACGAATCGATTGACACTTGATTAAAATGGGTTCATAATCATAATAACGAATCGATTGACATCTGATTAAAATGGGTTCATAATCATAATAACGAATCAATCGACACCTGATTCAGCAAAATCGGCACAGGAACATACGTAATAGAAACATACATACGTAGACTATAAAAATCATCCCTTCCTTTTGGCTTTGCCGTAATCGGGTTAAAAGTCGAAAGTGTTCTTCGAATTATTGTTGCAGTCTCTAATATTTACTCTGAGGTTGCAGTTATTTTGAGTATTCTTCTTATTATTGTTGCAGTTATTTTGAGTATTCTTCTTATTATTGTTGCAGTTATTTTGAGTATTCTTCTTATTATTGTTGCAGTTATTTTGAGTATTCTTCTTATTATTGTTGCAGTAATTTTGAGTATTCTTCTTATTATTGTTGCAGTTATTTTGAGTATTCTTCTTATTATTGTTGCAGTTATTTTGAGTATTCTTCTTATTATTGTTGCAGTTATTTTGAGTATTCTTCTTATTATTGTTGCAGTTATTTTGAGTATTCTTCTTATTATTGTTGCAGTAATTTTGAGTATTCTTCTCATTATTGTTGCAGTAATTTTGAGTATTCTTCTTATTATTGTTGCAGTTATTTTGAGTATTCTTCTTATTATTGTTGCAGTTATTTTGAGTATTCTTCTTATTATTGCAGTTTTTTTGAGTACTGACAGTTACTGAGTTCAGACGTTTGATAAAGTGTTGCCGGTTTGATTTAATTAACAACATCACTAGGTTGTAAGTGAATTATTATGTAAAAACGCTTTTCCAAAAGGTTACGAGCCCTAAAAAAGGGTTTTAAGAGAACAATGGATGCAAAAAATTCTCGGTCCATGTTACAGGACATTAAAAACAGGGACACGTCGGAGGAGGTTGGACATGACTAACATGACAAGATGGCCGCCAGACGCCAGACCGGGGCTTTTGTGAGGATTGCCTTACATTTCACATTCCCATTATGAGCATAAAGGGCTAGTAATATTTAAAAGCAAGCAGTGATAGCCTAGTGGTTAGGACTGTGGTCTCCTATTAGGGGGGTCGCAGGTTCGATCCCGGGGCACCTCTGACTTTTCGGAGTCAAGTGCGTTTAAGCAATTAACTATTACTTGCTTCAACGGTGAAGGAAAACATCGTGAGGAAACCTGCACATCTGAGAGTTCTTCATAACGTTCTTGAAGGTGTGTGAAGTCCACCAATTCGCATTGGGCCAGCGTGGTGGACTATGGCCTATAACCCTTCTCTGAGAGGAGACCTGCGCTCAATAGTGAGCCATTGATGGGTTGCTAGTTACTGAAGTGGAAATGGGCGGGGCACATAGTTCAAAGAGCTGATGGTCGTTGGGGTCCCAAGGTGCTGGAGTGGCGACTCCGCACCGCAAGCGCAACGACCATCAGCTCTTCGAACTTTGTGCTCCGCCCATTTCCACTTCAAATTCAAAATTATTTATTTCATGTAGGCCAACCTGTGGCTCTTATGACACGTCATGATTCTACCACCGGTTCGGAAAGCGGATTCTGCTGAGAAGAGCCGGCAAGAAACTCAGCAGTTGCTCTTTTCAAAATAATCATTTTACAATATTATTATACAGCTATTACATTGTAATAAGTTTTTTATACTATCTTGTGGGCAGCCGGATGCCATACCGATTTAAACCCATGCAACTTTGTTAGAATAGAATAGAATATAATATTTCCACAATGAGGTGAGGTTCCAAAAAAAGCGTAGGTACTACAATTCGATTAATGTTAAGACGGTTCTTCGGTTAAAACTTCAGTTTCGGGACTCACTGTATCCTATATCGTAGTGGTTTTAAGTTGTAGTAGAGTAGCTATAACTATATAGGTGGTTAAAATTAATCTCAGCTCTCCGGTATGCAGATCACATCATATTTGACGACGAGCGGTGGTGGAGCGCCCTCGGTGGCCCTCGCCAAGAGGGATGCTGTTCAAATTTCAAACTAATGGCATACTGCCACAGGGGATAACCAACGTACTTTTAAATAACATACTAACTACCTACTTTGAAGACTTAAATTCAAACATGTACAAAATTATTTAAGTATTTCATGTTGGCAATTCTTACTAATATTACTAGTGGTTCGCCCCGAACTGAGACCTCGCGGTAACGGTATCCCATGATTATTCATTCAATCGATACATGATAACCAAAACTGACATTATTATTATGCCCGTTTTCACCAAACATACCTAAATCATCCCCTAAGTAGGAGTCTCTTAACGTAGGTAGCTCCTAAATACAATCCTAAGTCCTAACATCCGTCCCAATATCCTTTTAGGTGTCCCGTACAGGATCGTGATAAATAAGTTGACAGAAAACATCAATCACCTAACTTATAGGTAGCCCGTAAAGGTTAGGGAACGTTAGTGAAAACATTGAATTATTATGTAGGTACTAACGAGTGAAACCGGGTTACGGGCATCTGTACAAATCGTAATGTATCGACGCGAATAGAAAATATACAATATTTAACTAAAATTTAACTAAAAAATAATTTTAATTGAATAATATGGTACAAAAAAATTACAATACAATTATTGTATTATAATAAGTAACTAAATAATAATGGTCGACGCAAAACTGTTTTTGGGATAGGTCGTTAGTCGTAACTCGTAGTTCCATGGGAATAGTTACTGACTGCGCCATCTATTAGCATTATTGTGAAGCTATGTTGATGCTATATGAATTACTGATGTACATTAAAAATTAAATAATCTCGTTTCTTTATAATATTCATATAATTTTAGTATTTGTTGTTCAAGTACAGGATATAAGTGACCTAAAAACATAAAATCAGTTTGAAAATCCATAGCGGATTTTCCTAGAGAGCGTCTTCAAGCGAGCGTATAAAATCGCCACTTTGAAAGCCCCCCATTTCGTCAATTTTAAGGGAAAAATTAAAAAAAAATATTTTTGTACTCAGTTCAAAATTATCTTTAAAATGATACGTAACAATTTTATGTAACGCGATATTTTTTTTTTACTTCGCATTCGCTTCTATGAGAGCCCCCCTGAAATAAAGATTTTTATAACTTTTCAAGCCATTTTCGGCTGGAGGCCATCGGTTTACATATTATATCTAAATTTGAAGTAATTACGTTCAGTAATTCAAAAGTTATAAGGCTCTGACAGACGGACGGACGGACGGACGGACAAGTGCAAATCGCTCTAGTTAACTCAAAGACCTTCGCTTCGCTCGGTCGATAATTGCGAAAGTGTGGTGGTTTATCCTTCAATCACGCTGCTATAGAGTTACGGATCGACGTGATTTTTAGAATGGGTATAATCAAAGATCTGGACAAATCTCTTTTATATCCCGTTTATCCCTGAAAATCATGATTTTCAGGGATAAACGGGACATAAACGTTTGCGCGGGATTTTAAAAACTAAATCCACATCTATCCAGCTAGTAAAATTATCATAAACAAAATGTACATCTATTAGAATACAATAGAAATATTTTTTATTCAAACAAACTTTTACAAGTGCTTTTGAATAGTCGATGAATCTACCACTGGTTCGGAATGATCTTCCTCCCGAGAAGAACCAGCAAGAAACTCGGCGGTTGCTCTTTTCAAAACAAATTTACAATACAGTAAATACTATGCTATATATGCAGTGTTTCCACAATGAGGGAAATATTAGCTATAGCCCACCACTTTGTCTGCATGGATTTAGGTTTAAAATTAAAAATCAACTAAGAGGTCGTAAGGTACTTGAGTGCAGACCGCGTCTCGGCAAATGGAGTAGGGCGTCCCCGGCTAGATGGAGCGATGACATCCGGTAAGGGGCAGGCAGACAATTGGATGCGAAAAGCCGAGGATAGGCAACATTGGCGCTACTTCAGGGAGGCCTGTGTCCAGCAGTGGATGCACTCAGGCTGATGAATGAAGCGAACTCCTCGGCAAGTTACAGCAGATAGGTATTCTGTGTTTGGGCTCATGAGAATGGCCTCAATGTTAGATAGATGATGATCGAGGATCTAGGAGGAGGATCTAACTACGGAGCAGAAAACTGGGTAATAGGATGTTAGGATGTTAGGCCATAGATTCACATGTCAGGGTGTTTTAAATTTTAAATTTACACTTACCTGCCTGGCGATCGCATAACTTTTATCGCTGTTTCAATGTCAAAACATGGTTTTGGCCAATAGGAGAAGCCCAAAATCATATTTTTACATTGATTCAGTCCTTTAAGGACTGAGAAAAAATTACGCGATAGACCCCCTGTATTCAATCTAGCTGTAGGTAATCTACAAAATTCCTTACCAACACCGTTATTGTAAGAAAAAAGCTTATTATAACAAGTAACAACGTGATTAAGTAGCTTGCAGATACATTGAACAATAAAGTGGACGTAACACGATATACACAGAGTAAGTAATAAATAGCTGCAGAGCAAGTGAAGGGGCATCGGAAGCCACAATTATTTAGCCCCGGCCGGTCCGCAAAGCATTTCACACAGCGCGGTCGTGTGTAGCTCCGGTCAAAGGACACAACTAAATTACAATAGCCTCGTCTAGCGAAGCGCTGCTCTGCCATGCGGCGGTCCCTTTGTTCGCAGGTAACCCGGAAAAGCTCACCAATTGTTTCCTAATACCTCTTATCTAGTGGGTAGTTTAGGATTACCCCTGACCTCTAACACCTGACCTGGACAGGTTGCTGTATTTTTTTTAAGTAAAACTACTTTACGCATGCTTGACTTGGGGAGTAAGCTGGTGAATGCGTTACGAAAAGTGTGATCGGGCGAGGCGAACGGAAGATTAGAGGGAGATATAAGTTAGTGAAGATAGAAAGAGAGAGAGTTACGTTTCGTATATTACTGTAGGGGCAAGAGAGAGAGGTGTGAGCACACATTTTCTTTCTCTCTTTCTCTCATAGCCAGTTGCGTTTCGTAAGTTTTACTTCATTCGTGTGGTCTAAAACACACCATTTTGGCGCTGTAAACAGTTACGAGTGTCCAAGGAACCAAAATTAATGAGGGCACTAGTTGACAACTGATAGTTGATACTTTTGGGCACTTCCTGCATCCCTATATTATTAGTTCCAGAGACACTCGTATGTCAAATGTGGCGCTTCAAATTGATCCATAATGTAAGCTGGCATTTGTATTGAGACAGCCAGTCCAATGTTATTCATAGATTAATTATTATAGAGGTCAGCGAGGATTACTGTTAGGAATGCGAGAATAAAATATCACAAGCTTCGTCGCTGATGGAAAACATAGTGCACGCTTGAGAATTTTCCATAATCTTCTCAAAGGTGTGTGAAGTCTGCCAATTTGCATTGGGCCAGCGTGGTGGAATGTGGCCTATAATCCTTCTCTGAGAGGAGACCTGCGCTCAGGTGAGCCGTTGATGGGCCTGCTGATGATGATGATGATTCTATTCAAAGGATGGTAAAGGAACTCTGACTTTCTGCCAAGGAATAACGTATGTCTTTTTCGTCCTTCAGTCTTCGTCTATCCCTCTGTCTATCTTTCATTCATTCATCTCAGCCTGCGGACGTCCACTGCTGAACATAGGCCTTTCCCAGAGAACGCCACCACACCCGGTCCTCAGCCTTCCTCATCCAGCCACTTCCCGCCACCCGCTTTATATCGTCGGTCCAACGTGCTGGAGGGCGCCCCACACTACGCTTACTAGTTCGCGGTCTCCACTCTAGAACTTTTCGGCCCCATTGGCCATCGCTTCTACGACAAGCATGGCCTGCCCACTGCCATTTCAGCTTGCTAATGGTTTGGGCTATGTCGGCGACCTTGGTTCTCTTGCGGATCTCTTCATTCCGAATCCTGTCCTTAAGAGAAACTCCTAACATAGCCCTCTCCATAGCTCTCTGAGCGACTTTAAATTTGTGGATCAAGCCTTTTGTTAGTGTCCACGTTTCAGCGCCATAAGTGAGGACGGGAAGGACACATTGATTGAAGACTTTCGTCTTCAGGCATTGAGGTATTGACGATGAGAAGACCCGACTTAATTTTCCAAATGCCGCCCAGCCCAGCCGTATCCTTCTGTTGGCTTCTTCGTCGAAATTGTTTCTACCCAGTTGTATGATCTGGCCAAGGTAGTTGTACTCTGAAACAATTTCGATTCCAACATTTTCGACGTTCACGGGTATCGGGACAACATGTTGATTGAACATAACCTTGGTTTTGTCCATGTTTATCCCAAGACCAACTCGTCTGGAAGAGCGGCTTAGGCTATTCAGCATCTGTTCCAGATCTTCTGGAGTCTCTGCCAGGATAACCACATCGTCGGCGAACCGCAGGTGTGAGATGTATTCGCCATTTATATTAAAGCCTCGTCCTGTCCAGTCCAGCGTTTTGAAGAGGTCTTCTAGAGCACTATTAAACAGTTTTGGGGATATTACATCCCCCTGTCTAACCCCCCTTCTCAAGTTTATTGGTTTTGTTTGCTGAGACTGTACTTGGACGGTCATTGACGCAGTATCGTAAATACATCGCAGCACCTCGATATAACGCCAATCGACTTGGCATCTCTGCAGTGACTCCAGAACAGCCCAAGTTTCGATAGAGTCGAAGGCTTTCTCGTAGTCCACAAAAGCAAGGCAGAGTGGGAGATTATACTCTTCCGTCTTCTGTAAAATCTGCCTTAAGGTGTGAATGTGGTCTACGGTGCTGTAGCCTTTTCGAAACCCAGCTTGCTCCGGAGGTTGAAAATCGTCAAGTCTTCGGGCGAGGCGATTTGTGATCACCCTCGAAAACAACTTATAAACATGGCTCAAGAGTGATATCGGCCGATAGTTCTTTAGAAGCTCCTTGTCACCCTTCTTAAAGAAAAGGATTACCACACTCTTGCTCCATGCTTTTGGCGTAGTTCCGTTTGCAATGACGTCATTAAAGAGCTCTGCTAGCTCTTTCAGGATCGGAGTATCTCCTGCACGTAGAAGCTCTGATGTGATGCCGTCATCGCCAGGTGCCCTGTTGTTTTTAAGTTGATTGAGGGCTATTCGCATCTCGCCAAGGTCAACGTCTGGGATGTCTTCGGTGTAGTGGCTGGTCAATGTCGCACGTTTGTCGTTCGTGTCTTGAGCCGCTTTTGGAGCTTTGGAGGAGTATAGCTGAGAGTAAAATCGTTCGATCTCCTCTAGGACCTCTGCTTGTGACGTCACGATTTTACCGACGGGGTTTCTCAACTTTGTTAAGTGGCTCCTCTCAAGTCGCTTAGCGAACACTTTCGAACCTCGGTTTTGCTCGATCGCATTTTGTATAATGCGGGTGTTGGAGCACCGGAGGTCGAATCTTATTCGCTTCTTGACGCGCTTGTTCAAAGTATGCCACTGAGGCAGTGCTGAGGAAGTTTCCCGTCTCTGCTCCATAAGTTTACGGGTATCTTCGGAGATCTTCTGTCTATCTTACTATCTGTTTATCTTTATATTAAGCAGAAATCTATGCTTTCTTCTCGGAAATATTTAGTAGAAAAAAAAACCTAATAACTGTTTAAAATCATAACCGGTCCACTACTTTATCTGCGTGGAGTACCTAAGGTTTCAAAAATTCCGCGGGAACTCTATTTTTTCCGGGACAAAATCATTTAACAGGTCCTCAAACTTCACTAACTGACTGACTGACTTAAGGAGGTTAGATTATTATATATATAAGATTTATTTTTCTAATATTAGATTTTTGTATAAGATAATTGTAGTTAGTATTTATAGTGTTTAGTGCACGTTTGCTATGAGCGCGTACTCGCCAACAAACTGCATGTGCACTGTGCAGTTTGGCGTGATCAATTATA
The DNA here is from genome assembly GCA_029955525.1 of Oeneis ivallda. Classification (NCBI taxonomy): domain Eukaryota; kingdom Metazoa; phylum Arthropoda; class Insecta; order Lepidoptera; family Nymphalidae; genus Oeneis; species Oeneis ivallda. The sequence continues at coordinate 3,545,116 of JARPMR010000012.1, read as the reverse complement.
ACTTTTTAATGTTGTGCATAATTTGGAAAATAAATTTAAAAAAATTTATCCATTCAAAAAATTATATCGATCCGTTAATCCGTTGCGTGATTGAAGGACAAACCAACCAACTTCGCTCGCCCTAACACTATCCCACAACCTGAGCATTTTTGTGGTACACTTTACTGAAAAACTATCACGCCTATAGATTTGTGCTTACCATAGTAATAACTTCATATCCAGATGTGTTCTGTCAAAAAAAATAGTAGATTATTAACCAAGGGGATAAAGCAGTGTCTTCTGTCGCGGGTGACGATTTAAATCGCGAGCGTAACGAAGGACTCGAGGTTTACTCCCGAGCGTAGCGAGGGTGTTAAAAACTTAAATCACGAGCGAAGCGAGGGATTTAAGACGAGTCCTGAGTGTAGTGAGGGATTTAAGTTCACCCAAGACTAAGACAGCTTTATCGCCGAGGAAAATACTCTACTTTTCGTACCATTTGCGAAAAAATTAACACAATAATAATATGAGATAAGCATTTATTAAAAATAATGACAATTAAAAGTAAAAGTTAACATTCGAAACATTGGTCCAATTATTGATAGAGAGAGTTACATTTTTGTTTGGTACATTTATTGTTGATGAGTTGATTTGAGTATTTCTCTGTTCTTGCGTCTGACCATTTGCACTGATGGAATCCGACAATTCACTGTCACTGTCGCTTTGATTTAACATCGTAACGTATTTTTAGAACATTAACTTATTTATAAAAATAAATTAAAATAAACTTAACGTTTAGGCCTAGCGCAAACATACAACTTTTAGTTGAACAAAATGTACTGCGATCATAGAATGTGCGCAAACTATCAACACGATAGTTGCTCGACAAAAAAAATCAAAAAGCCTTACGATTTGCTTTTGATTGTATGGAATTCACGAAAAGTACACAATTCGACTAAACAGTTTAGTCGATGTAAAAGTTGTATGTATGCGCCTTACCTTATGTATTTGAAGAAAACAAAAACGCGGCAAATTTTTCCTCCCCCCGCACCTCAACAGAGGGAAGCGAGACACAGCCCGGACATCATGGCCATAGTCCGGGTTGTGTTAGAGGCAATAACGACCGGGCTGACTACCTACCTACAAGGACAGGGCGCAGTACAGGCGATCGCAGCAGGGATGGCGGTCTTAGCGCGACTCCCATCCTGCTGAGGGTCCTGTACTGGAACCCGGGCGGCATCAGAGGCCACATCCGCGAGCTCACAACGCTCGCCCAGTCGCAGGATGTCCACGTCATCCTCCTGGGCGAGACCAAGCTCGCGGAACACGTCGAGCTCCGTATCCCGAACTTCTTCGTGTACCGGCGCGACGAAGTCTCTCCCCGGGGTCACGCCTTCAGAGGAACGGCGGCCCTGGTGCGGAGGGACATTGTACATGAAGAAGTTGAACACGCACCATACACATCCCTGCGTACGCAGGGAGTGCGTGTTCACGCCGGTGAGGAGGAGCTCCTCCTGTATGCCGCCTACCGACCACCTGCTACGACCTTCTGCAGCACCGACGTCCACACACTCCTCGAGTCGCATGCCCCCACACTAGTCGTGGGTGATCTTAACGCGAAGCACCAAGCCTGGGGCTCGCGCGTCATCACCACGGCCGGAAGGGCTCTACTCGAGGACAGCGAGCGCCACCAGTACGGTATATTGGGTCCAGGAGCACCGACCAATATACCGTCTAACCCCCACTACCACCCGGACGTCCTAGACATCGTGCTGCACTACCGGATTGACCACCCCATCAGTTTCGAGCCACTCTATGACCTCGACACTGAACACCTGCCAATACTTGTCACGCTTAACCTCCAGCGCGACTTCACCATACCGCGTCCTCCCAGAGCCAAGACCAACTGGGAGAAGTTCGCCGCCGCGCTGTCGGAGCTTGAGCTCGCAGGTCCCATCTCGACCCCAGTGGATGTTGACCGGGCCGCCAACACCATCATGGCGGCCATCCAGACGGCCAAACAGGAGGCCACCACCATCATGCCCCCCACTGGTCGACGTGACCTGCTTTCGAGCTCGCTCCGCGACATGCTGAGAAGGAAGCGCGCCCTGCGCAAGCTATGGGCGCGCACTCGCTGTCCGATGATCAAGCGTGACCTCAACCGCCTTGCACAGGAAGTGAGGCTAGCACTCGGCGTCCGCGAAGATGATGACTGGGAGAAGACCATCGACGCGGCAGCCGAGTCCGAAACAACGCTGTACCACCTGTGCAAGACACTCACCGGATCCGACTCACCCGTCTACCCGCTACTAGACAACCAGGGTAGGCGAAGATATTCCGCCAGTGACCGTGCCGAGATCATGGCGGAATATATGGAAGTACAATTCACCCCCAACCCACCGGCCAACGACAACGTGTACAGGCACCACATCGAGCTCGACCACCAAGTGCGGGAATTCCTGTCGGCCCAGACTCCTCCGCTCCGGGGGGACGAGTTCATCTCCCCGTCTGAGCTGAGGAAAGCCGTCATCCGTCTCCCCAAACGAAAGGCGGCAGGCTACGATGGAACTCCGGTCGCCGCACTTCAGCAGCTGCCAAGAAGAGCCCTCGTAGCGCTAGCGAGGCTCTTCAATGGCATACTCCGCACCACACACTTCCCGGAGACCTGGAAACGGGGGAAGGTGATTACCATCCCCAAACCGGGCAAGGACCGCCGCCTCCCAGGGAGCTACCGCCCGATCACCCTGCTGCCGCACATCGCCAAGCTGTAGGAGCGTCTGTTGCTGCGAAGGCTCACCCCGTACGTTCGCTTACGGGACGAGCAGTTCGGCTTTCGCAGTAACCACTCCACGACGCTCCAGCTGGCGAGAGGACTCCACCACATCGCCAGTGAGAAGAACAAGGGCCACTGCACCGTCGGGGTCTTTCTCGATATCGAGAAGGCCTTTGACCGTGTATGGCACACCGGACTCCTGGCGAAACTCCTCTCGACCGACCTACCACCCGCGATCGTGCGGCTGGTGGCTTCCTACCTGGACGGGCGGTCCTTCCACGTCTCCGTGGAGGGCGCGGACACCCAGCCGCGCCCCATCCGTGCCGGAGTGCCTCAAGGCAGCTGCCTCTCTCCGTGCCTGTACGCGTTGTACACAGATGACATCCCTACCCTCGCCGGACACCTGCGCGAGGGGGAGTAAGACGTGCTGTTGTCGCTCTACGCCGACGACAGCGCGTATCTCGCGTCGTCGCACCACCAGATCGTCGCCTGCAACAAGATGCAGCGCTTGTTGGACCTGCTTCCGGAGTGGCTGGACAAGTGGAGGATGGCCGTCAACGTGGGGAAGACGGCCGCGATCCTGTTCGGCATCCGGAAGCCTATACGTCAGCTCCGACTCCGAGGGCAGGACATAGAGTGGCAAGGGGTGCCGCATCGACCTCAGCCTGAACCTGATTCCCATGGTTAACCACGTGGTGAGTCAGGCTAAGGCGGCACTGTCGATGCTTCACCAAGTCTTCACCTCAAGCTTATCGCCGAAGACCAAGCTCCTCATCTATGGAGCCTATGTCCGCTCTAGACTGACGTACGCGGCCCCAGCCTGGTATGCGTTCTGCTCAGCATACCAGAAGCGCCGCCTACAGGTCCAACAAAACAAGTGCCTCCGTCTGATCGTTGGAGCTCCGAGGTACGTGAGGAACGATGTGATCCATCGCGACCTCAAGACGCCCACCGTGGAGGAGTACGTCCGTACACTGGCGCGGCGCATGTTCGCCAGCGCCGACAACGGACCGTACGAGCACCTCCACGGCATCGCACCGCTAGCCAGCCGACCACCGACCGGGCGTCCTCTACCTCGTGAGCTCCTGCGATCGCCACCACCGAGGAGGCACGCAGGCGACCACAGCGACGACGACGCGAGATCCACCGGACTTGACCTCAGCTCCGCGCACGGTGGCGACACCATCGCCGGTAGCGCGGAGAACTCCACCGGACTTGACACCGCCCCGCTCGCGGCGGCTATTTGCCCGCCAGCGACGCGAGGCCCCTGGCGATACACTGGCCCCGCGCTCGATGACGACCCTTTCGTCAGTAGCGCGGGGCCCCACACCGAACACGACACCGCTCCGCTCGCGGCGGCGACTTGCCCGCCTGCGACGCGGGGCCCCCGGACCGACACCGGTCCCGCGCACGGCAGCGACTCTATCGCCCGTAGCGCGGGCCCACCCTCTGGACCTGACACCGCTCCGCTCGCGGCGGCGACTTGGTCGCCTGCGACGCGGGGCCCCCGAACCGACACCGGTCCCGCACACGGCAGCGACTCTATCGCCCGTAGCGCGGGACCACCCACTGGACCCGACACTGCTCCGCTCGCGGCGGCAATCCTGCCCGCCAGCGAGCGGAACCCCCTGAACTGATGTCGGCCCATCGCACGGTGGCGACACCATCGCCCGTAGCGTGGGCCCACATACTGGACACCGCTCCGCTCGCGGCGGCAATCCTGCCCGCCAGCGAGCGGAGCCCTCTCCCAAGAAGTCCCTCCGCAAGGCCCCTGCTCCCAACGGACCAGGAATCTCAGCCGCCATGGATTGCCAAGACGGCTGAAAACACAACACCGGGGAAGCGCTCTTCCCCGCGCCCCGCCCGGGTAATGAGGCCCTGCCTCGAAGCCCGTACCCTCCGCTGGCCACGGCCAGCGAAGACGACCCTCGCAGCAACAGAACATAATACCCGTTAGAAAAATTACGCGAGCCCTCACAAAGCTCAGCTTTTTCTAGTTATAATCTTCCTACAATATTTTTAGAAAAACCTCCAAGTCTATAATAAAGTTAACACCTACAAATAACGAACTTTCAAATAAATTCTTACATTTTGAACACAATGAATTCCCTCATTGATCACGATTAAACGTCCAATTAAGGGAATACAGACATGAGACAATTTTAACTTTAAATGCCCTTTACCTACAGCGGAGGGTCCAGCTTTGTAATCCAACTTCTGCAATTAATACGGTCATTTGAGTTACTATAATCGGTTATCACCCCACTCTTGAATTAGCGTATTAGCGAATTCAAAGAGCGTATTATAAAATAAAAGATTTTTTTGAAGAAAAATAATGGTGTCCGTCTCTCTACTTAAACTAGTAATTGCTGTGCCCCAACGGGGTTCCAATGTAAATATTATAATAATATATTGTAAGTTGGAATGCAAGGAATAAATGAATGAATTAATGAATGTCATGGAAAGTAGACTAGTGTTTGTTTTATTAATTATATTTATAACCTTTAGAATAAAATGTAATACGTATTTTATTGTACTAATAAGCCTTACGTGTTTCCATTATTTAAGTACTAGATGATGCTCGCGTCTTCGAGTAATTTTCCGGAATAAAAGTAGCGGGGTATGAGCTATCTTCACTCCTTTCAGCCAAATCGGTTAATTCGTTGTGGTGTGAAAGAGTAACAAACATACATCCATCCATCTATACATCCATCCATCCTCACAAACTTTCACATTTATAATATTTTAAGTAGGAAGTATTACTAACTTGTGCTTGCGACGTAATCCGCTTACCTATATTAGGGTTCAAATCCTCCTTATCGCCTCTAATTTTTCGGTATTGTTTGTATTTTAAGCAATTAAATGTCACTTGATTTTAAGTTTCTTGCTTGGAATATAACAAAGTAGGATGTTTTCCTAACAGCGTAAGATAACCTGCACGCCTCAAACTTCCTAAATATTATACCAATCTCTCCTCTACCTACCTATATCATGCTTACGAATTAGTAGGGATAGAGTATGGACGAGTCTAAATTATTTAATTTCATAGATGTATAGAGTAGGCATAGATGATGTATGGGTATAGAGTATAGATTTATATTCGTAGTTCTGGTTCGATGTAGTATTTCGTTAAAAGTTCAGGTAGGATGAGCATCAAAAGCTGTTCACTGCTCTTAAGTATACGGTTTAAAAATACAGAGTGCAGTGAACCGGCCGACTGGGAGGCTATTCGGTTCATTCCGGCGGTCGGTAACGAGCCTCTTTGCTGCCTGAATAGATCCTCTCCCGTATTCATACGCTACCTACTTTGAGGCGGCGGAAGTGTGGTACAATCTTTAGCGATAAATCACATCTACCGTATTCCTGCTTGCTGCTTAAGTGACAGCCTAGTGGTTAGGACTGTGGTTTCCTATTCGGGGAATTGCAGGTTCGATCCGGGGCACGCACCTCTGACTTTACGAAGTTTGTAATAAAATATCACATGCTTCAACGGTGAAGGAAAACATCGTGAAGAACCCTGCACACCTGAGTTCTCCATAATTTCTCGAAGGTGTGTGAAATCCGCCCATTCGCATTGGGCCAGCGTGGCCTATAACTCCTCTTTGAGAGGAAACCTGCGCTCAGGAGTGAGCGTTTGATGTGTTGCTGATGATTTTGATGTATTACTGCTCAGGTATATTATACTGCCTCGTTGGTCTAGTGGCTAGCTTGTTCGACTACGGATGACGAGGTCCCGGGTACGATTCCCAGGTCGGGCCTTTAAAAAAAATGTATTGGGTTTTTCTGCCAAAGGAATTCTCAGTACTAGCCCGGAGTTAGGAAGTTTGCGGTTAGTCACCCCAGTGCCTCGGAGAGCACGTAAAGCCGTCGGTCCTGCGCCTGATCTCTCTCCGATCGTGTCGGATTTCCGTCCCATCGGACTATGAGAGTGAGGAAATAGAGAGTGCACCTGTGTTTGCGCAGACACTTGTGCACTATAATATCTCCCGCGCAGATGACTGATCTCTAAGGAGGTTGACCACCGTGATCGGATTCGGTCGGGAGGACATTATAATTTATTATTTTATTATATTAAAAATGCGTGTTGAGGCCAACGGCTTGGCCAACGAGTCAAGGCCTGGAACACGAGGTATAGGGGCCCATCAGCTATAACCTGAGTCCAGGGTCGCTGCCCTAAGGGCCTTTCACCGCGGTCAGATTTGTTCTCCACGTAGTGGTGACTTAAGAATGGTAGGGTTGCACTGACCTTCCTTGCAGCAGTAAATCCTTGTACGGCCTGAGATGGTATGATAGTGGTGGTGTGGTGTATTGTGGGGTTAAGTGTAAAGTGAACTTCTCAGGCCGCTAGCAGTAGCAGGCAGGCAGCCAGCTATGGCCTTGCAGCTGTAGACGTTGGGCTGGCGTAGCACTGTACACTTGGTTTGTCACTAGTTAGGCCAACTCGGGTGGTCAAAGTCACTGTTTCACACTCACTTCGCCGAGCGCGTGGCGAGCAAAATCGGCGGGTTCCAAAAAATGTTCTTTTGTTACGGACAGCACGTTAACAATGATGCTTATAGCTAGGTCGACACATAGACCGCCTAACGGCGCAACAAAACCGTAAAATAAACTAAAACTAGACACTTAAAAACAGCAAACGGTGCGCGCGACCCGAGATTTTTATCGTGAACGTGTTAGCTGTCAAAAACCAAAGGAACTTGCAAAAAACCACGCCCCAAAACGGCGGCAAGTTTAAAACTCGCATCTGTCAACTTCATTGCGAGCCAAAGAGATTGCCAGCGTCGCGACCATGGAACTAGGAATTATGGACAGGTACATGGCGCGAACAATCCCCCCGCCCGTGGTCGTAAGGATTTACGTCCACTTACTAGTAAATAGGTAAACGTGATAAGGAGCAAACGGCTCGCTGCAAGACAGAGTCTCCGACCATTACCTCGGCAACCCTGGGAACCCCATCAGACCCGTAGATCAGCTTAAGAATGCGCCCACGGCGCCAGTATAAAGGCAACAAATTAGGTTCCTTAATCAGCACTAGGTCACCAACTTTGGGTGGATCAGATTTGTCAGCCCACTTAACCCGCTGCTGCAAAAGATGCAAATACTCTAGTGACCAACGGTGCCAAAAACTCTGAGTCATCTGTTGCAGCAGCTCAAACCGGGACAAACGTGAGACCTTCACGTCCCTGAAGGGGTATTCGGGTAGAGCGTTAAGGGGCTGACCAATCAGAAAATGACCGGGAGTTAAGACCTCCAGGTCATTTGGGTCAGATGAGAGGGGACAGAGTGGCCAAGAATTGAGTACAGCCTCAATTTTGCAAAACACGGTGGCGAGTTCTTCAAAGGTTAAAACAGTTTCGCCTATAACGCGCCGGAGATGAGTCTTGGCCACCTTAACCACAGCTTCGAATATTCCACCCCAATGAGGGCAAGCTGGGGGGTCAAACTTCCAGGTTACCCCCATCTTGGACAATGCTGTACTTATTGCTAGACAGGAATTCGACAATCTCTTTTAAATATCTATCAGTGCCCTTATAATTTGTGCCGCAATCCGTGCGAATCAGGTCAGGCAATCCTCGACGAGAGACAAACCTACCTAGCGTGGCTACAAAAGCTTCAGTGCTTAAGGCACTCACAAGTTCTAAATGTACCGCCTTGGTAGCGAGACATACAAAAACGCAGAGGTAGGCCTTGAGCGATCTGGCGTTGCGGAGGTTAGAGCTCTTGATGGCAAACGGGCCAGCAAAATCAGTGCCAACCCCAGCAAAGGGTCGAGTGGCTAGAACGCGGTCGGAGGGCAGATCACCCATCATCGGCTGTGAAGTATTAGCCTTCAAGCGATAACACGGAATACATTTGAAAGTGACGTTCCGGATGGTGCGTCTCCCTGCCAGAATCCAAAACTCGCGCTGTAAAATAGCCGAGAGTGCATTACAACCAGCGTGGGCATTTTTAAGATGGTAGTGTGTCACTAGCAATTTGACAAAGGTGCCGTCCTTAGGTAGCAAAAGGGGGTGGCGAGCACCATAGGGCAGATTGGAATTCTTGAGGCGTCCTCCAACGCGTAGCATTCCGTTATTGTCCAAAAAAGGGCTTAGGCGAGCAAGGGGGCCCTTCAAAACTAAACCTCTCTTTAGAGTGTCAATCACGGATGAAAAATGCTCCACCTGAACCACACGCACCCAGTAGTTCCGGGCGTCTTGGCGTTCAAGAGGGGAAAGCACAGGACTCACATTTTTATTTTCTGAATTCCGCCCATTATGGATGAAACGTCGAATCCAACCGGTAACACCAATTAGTTTATCAAGGGAACCGTAACGGTTCAAAAGAAAGTTCAAGTCGGGGATCTGTTTATCCTCAACCACTCCGACTCTTAAGCCCGGCAATACTTCGGGGGCGGAAAACCTATTTTGAGGCCAAGTCGTCTCGGATTGGGATAGCCAACTTGGATCCCACCAAAGGTGATGGTGGACCAGTGAAGAGGCCTCACAGCCGCGGGAGGCGCAATCGGCCGGGTTCAGTTCTCCGGGTACGTGTCTCCAAATCACCGGTACTGCAGAGCTCTGAATTTGGGAGACCCGATTCGCAACAAAGACCTCTAAGTTGTGAGGCGCGGCTCGTAGCCAGCAAAGGACAATCTCACTGTCCGTCCAAGCATAAACGTCGGTCAGATCGACCGCAGATGCCAAAGAGGAGCGGACGTGGTTCAAGAGGCGTACCAGAAGGGCGGCGCCAGACAATTCTAATTTCGGGATAGTTAACCGTGACCGAATAGGGGCCACCTTGCTTTTTGCCAAGACGAGATGCGTCGCGACCTCACCGGCGACATCGACAGTCCTCAAATATACCACGGCGGCGTATCCTCGTTCGGAGGCGTCGCAAAACCCGTGGAGACTGGCATGACACCTTCCTGTTGGTAGGAAGCGTCGAGGCATGGAAATTCGGTTAACTTCAGGAAGTGAAGACACAAGGGAGTTCCACTCCTTCAATAACTTCCCAGAGAGTGGTTCGTCCCAACCGAGTTCAGCAATCCAAAGCTTCTGGAGGAAACATTTAGCCAAAAATATTACGGGAGTGATCCATCCATTGGGATCGAAGGTGCGAGCAACCGTAGACAATACGGAACGCTTAGTCCAGACCTTAGGAGGTGGGTCTAATTTGACCCGGTAGGTGAAAACGTCTTGGACGGGCTGGTACTGTATTCCAAGGACCGTCAGCAAATTGGGATTTTCGGGATTTTCAAAAATATGAGGATCCTGCTGATCCTTTCCCGGAAGATCCTTCAAGACGTGAGGGGAGTTGGACAGCCACTTGCCCAACTCATAACCTCCGGACTTCAGTATTGCAATCAATTCATCGCGAAGAGTCAGAGCTTCCTCAACGCTCGAGGCTCCCGTGCAAATATCGTCCATATAGACTGACGATTCCAAGGTGGCTGATGCGCGAGGGTAATTCAGTCGCTCCCAGTTAGCTAGTTCTAACAAGGTCCTGATAGCAATATAGGGGCTTGACTTGAGTCCATAGGTCGTGGTGTTCAATTCAAAGACACGCATTGGCTCATTAGGATTTTCGCGCCACAGAATCATTTGGTATCTCCGATCATCGCGATGTACCATCGACTGTCTAAACATCATCTTGATGTCAGCTACGAAAACAATTTGATGCCGGCGGAAATGCGTGAGGATATCGGAGATATCCTTGATCAGCTTAGGACCGGAGTGCAAGCATTGGTTCAATGTCACCCCGTTGGATGTGGCCGCGGAGCCGTCAAAAACCACTCGAATCTTCCCCCCAGGGGTCTTCAAGACGGCATGGTGGGGTAAGAAGTAGTGCTCGTGTGCGCGCCAATCAAAATTGGATGGTGACATATGCCCCAGGCCCTCGTACTCGCGCATAAATTCAACGTACTTGGAGCGGAAGGTGGAGTCGCGCCGCATGCGCCGTTCCATAGACAAGAGCCTCTTTTCCGCCAAGGCCCGCGATTGACCAAGCGGGGGGCGAGAAGCGAGAAAGGGCAAGCGAGTTACAAATCGCCCATCAACACGGCGGCCTGTGTTGTTTTGATAAAACAACTCACATTCAAGGTCAAGAGGGTCAACTCGTGCGGCATGCGGCGGCTCCTCAACTTCCCAAAAGCGCTGGACCACGTCCGACAGCGTCAAGCCGGCTGCTTGCAATTGGTCCAGCACCGGTAGGTCCTAAGACCATAGCACGGGTCCAAAAAAGCTAGAACCGAATATAGTGGACATGGCACATAGGCCGTCCTTCTGCAAAACCCTAATTTCCCCTGACAAGACCAGGCCCAACACGTCGGAACCCAACAAAAGGTCCGTAGGACCGGGTTCAGTCCAGTGGGGGTCAGCTGGGTTTAGGCCTGATGCACAGGACACCGCAGCGTCAGTTATTCGGACCTGCGGTAGGGGACCTAAGATATTGTCAAGGACTGACACCTTGACCAAGACCCTAAGATTGCCCGTAACGGGGCCAAGCATTAATTCCGCTTCCCCGTTAGGAGTCGAGGGCTCTATACCTCCGATACCTATCACCCGTCCTGTTCGAGGACTCCAAGGGAGCCCTAGCTCACCCACCAAACGAGAAGAAGCAATACAGCGCTGTGAACCCGAATCCAAAAGGGCGCGAACGATTAAAAATTCACCCTTCGGGTTGAATACCTTCACTGAGACAGTCGGCAAAAGAATGGTCTGACAGACGGACTGCCGGAGATTCAAGGTCTCAGGAGAAGTTGCTGTGGTGGGGGCTAGGGCGGCAACTACCTATTGGTGGTCGTCCTCATCAAACCGGTCCTCTGACCGGGGAATCTCATATTGAGACTCAGGGGGGACCTCCAAAGGTGAGGGGGACGGACCTCCATTTGGGTAAACCCATGCGTCATCTCGTGGCGGCAGCACGGGTCTAGTCATACGGGCTGAGGTCGGTAGGACGTAGTAAGGCTGTCGACCCGCTCGAGGTGGGCGGCGTTCGAGGCGTGGCCACTCATGAAGCGGAGGTGAATAGCGGGCAGACTGAACCGTAGACGGAGCCGCCACAAATCTGCCATCAGAACGTCGAGGGGGGTTGGCGCCCCCCTCACGGGAGGGTGAAGCCCCCATAGGCGGGGTCGAAATCCGGACGCGTCGGTATTCATGGCCCTGATCAGGAGACCGACGCAAGTAATCCGGGGAGCGATCGGTAAGAGCGCCCCCGCCCGTGCGGGGCGCGCCCTCACTCTCCACCCGGCGGCCAACACCATTCTTGTTGGCGCACAAAATCTCCAGGTGGTTACCCCTACAAATTGGGCATGGCCGTCGCTGTTGGCAGTCCCGTTGCATGTGAGCTTCCAGACAGCTATAGCACCAGTGGCGGTCTCTTGCAATGCCCCTCCGATCCTTGATCCGCTTAGAGAGAAACTGGGGGCAAGAAAGCACCCGGTGGCCTGGACGCCTGCAATAGTTACAGGGGGCGGGTTCAGTGGCAGCAAGTCCAGTGTAAACGGGCATTGGTCTCCGGTTGGAGGCCCTTTTACCAGGGACGAAAGTGTGACCCTTTTCCTTCCTCAGCTGGGCAGGCCGCTCTGGGGTCCTTGAAGGACCAGCAATACCAGAGTTATCAGCCTGCCGGCACTCTTCCTCAAGGAACTTTAAAAGGTCCGAAAAGGGGGGCAGGTAGCTGGCCCCGTCCCCGCCATACCTTTGCTCAAAACGCAGTTTCAACTCGGGAGGTAGGCGGGACAACACAATGTGTAATAAAAGGAAGGACCACTGGTCCACGGGAAGCTCTAAACGCTTAAGAGCGTTGCAGGCTACAATCAGTGGATATAAGAGCGATTCTCTTAAATGGGACACCCCAGAGACACGTGGCAGCGCTAGAATTTGTGCCACGTGTGTGTCTGCTAACCGGCGCACGTTGGCATACCGCCGAGTCAGTAGTTCCCGCGCGGTGGTATAACTCTCCTCGGAGAGGTCTAGGTGGCTGACTAAACCCAGAGCCTCTCCCTGCAGGGAAGAGAGTAGATAGGCCAGTTTCTGGCAGGGAGACAGGTCCCTTCTCGCGTCCACCAGGCTATCAAAGAGGCTGAGAAAGCCTAGCCACTCGCTCAGGTTGCCAGAAAAGTGGGGCAAGTTTATTGTTGGCAACTTGCCCTGTAACGCAGGCTGCGTGGTGGGTCTGGTGGGAGACTCAAGAATAGAGCTCATTCTCGCCTCCTTCTTGAGCCTCGCGGCCTCCTCCACCAGACCGTCTGTCAGCTCAAAAAACTGTTCGTAGTCCCGCACTGAGGACTCCAGTGATTCCGGAGGTAGCTCTAATGCCATGAGGTCTCGGAAGGCCTCTTCGACGACCGCCTGCCTGGTCCGCACCTGCTCGCACCGCTGGAGCAGTGCGGATGCCCGGTCCACCCGGCCTACCAAGGCGTTGGCTGTAGCAGCCCAACGCAGCTCTGATTGAATTCGCACGCTCAATTTTTTGTGGGCTGGCATCTTAGGTTGGTACAAAACGACTAAAATAAAGGTAGTTACAACAAATAGATAACAAAATCAAAACAAAGTTATTTGTTACAAGTTATGTTTCAACTTCAACCAAACAAATTAATAATCAAACAAGAATTACCCACTTTAAACACAAACAAATTACTACTTAAATACTATTTATTAATTAGAATTATTTACTTTAAAACAAGAATTATTTATTTTAAATACATCAAACAAACTACTCTGTTACCTAACCACGAGGAGTTCTAGTAAACAAACAAAGTATTTGTTGGTTAAAAGTTCCAAAAGATACAAATTAAGCTATCAATAATTTATGTTAAGTCAATCAATAACATAAATTAAGATAAAAGAAAAATTAAGTTTTTAATTACCCGTACTAAGCCACTAGACTCATACTAGGCACTGCAAATTACAAATTGGTTGGTTGAGAACCTACAATTATCAAATTATATTAATATTAAGTTTATTTATTACAATCTACATCTAACTGTTGGCCAGTTACGGGCCACAAACAACAATTAGATACTATTAATTATTAATCAACAAAAATTAACAAAACAAAATCTCAATAATTGCAATCGTTATACAGGCCTACATGTGACAAGGTAGGCTATGTACTAGTAACTCAATAAGCCTGTGTATTAACAAGTTATAAATCAATAAGTTTACAATTAGTGAGTTAACCCTAGAACGGCCAAGTTAAGTCACAGTAATGCCAAATCTGTCCGCGGAATCAATTTAACCGCGCTCTGCTTACCAATTGTTGAGGCCAACGGCTTGGCCAACGAGTCAAGGCCTGGAACACGAGGTATAGGGGCCCATCAGCTATAACCTGAGTCCAGGGTCGCTGCCCTAAGGGCCTTTCACCGCGGTCAGATTTGTTCTCCACGTAGTGGTGACTTAAGAATGGTAGGGTTGCACTGACCTTCCTTGCAGCAGTAAATCCTTGTACGGCCTGAGATGGTATGATAGTGGTGGTGTGGTGTATTGTGGGGTTAAGTGTAAAGTGAACTTCTCAGGCCGCTAGCAGTAGCAGGCAGGCAGCCAGCTATGGCCTTGCAGCTGTAGACGTTGGGCTGGCGTAGCACTGTACACTTGGTTTGTCACTAGTTAGGCCAACTCGGGTGGTCAAAGTCACTGTTTCACACTCACTTCGCCGAGCGCGTGGCGAGCAAAATCGGCGGGTTCCAAAAAATGTTCTTTTGTTACGGACAGCACGTTAACAATGATGCTTATAGCTAGGTCGACACATAGACCGCCTAACGGCGCAACAAACCCGTAAAATAAACTAAAACTAGACACTTAAATACAGCAAACGGTGCGCGCGACCCGAGATTTTTATCGTGAACGTGTTAGCTGTCAAAAACCAAAGGAACTTGCAAAAAACCACGCCCCAAAACGGCGGCAAGTTTAAAACTCGCATCTGTCAACTTCATTGCGAGCCAAAGAGATTGCCAGCGTCGCGACCATGGAACTAGGAATTATGGACAGGTACATGGCGCGAACAATGCGAAAGTGTGTCACTTTGTTGATTTGCCCTTCAATCACGCAGCTACAATTAATTGAAACTTAAAGCTCCAGCCGAAACCACATACGGTTAATTTGCTGGTGTAGAATTAAATTAGTTAGGTAGGTAGGTACTATGTATTGACGTGACTATTAGGTACAATCTACTATAGTCATATGTAAAAAAATAAAAAAATAAAAATTACTCTTTCACACCACAGCGAATGAACCGATTTGGCTGAAATTTTGGAATAATGATAGCTCATACCCAGGATTAACACATAGGCTACATTTTCTCACTTATCTCAGAAATTCAAAAAACATTTTTTTTATTATTATTAATCCATGGAAATCAAAAAACTTCACCCACGCGGTCGAAGTCACGGGCATCAACTAGTTTAACATATACAATCTCTATTTACATAAAAATCAATTGCTGTTCGTTATTCTCGCTAAAACTCGTGAACGGCTGGGCCGATTTAGCTGATTTTTGTTTTGAAATGTTTGTCCCAGGGAAGGTTTAAACGGTGAGAAAATATGGAAAAATTGCGAGGAAGATAGTAAAAAAAACAATTTTCTCACCTGCGGGCGGAAAGCGTCAATTTTCCTCCCGCTGCGCTAAACGAAAATGTCGCTTTCCGCCTCCGTCGAGGAGAAAAATAGTATACACACCACGGGCAGTAAATAAGAAAGCCTCAGATCACATGTTTATTGACCTCGGCTTCGCCTCGGACAACAATTACATGTGATCTGAGACATTTCTTATTTTACTGCCCTAGATGTGTAATGTACTATTCATTTTCCCATATAAACTGTTCTACCTACTTTCCTGTCAAACATTTGACGTTCGTCCTTTCTGTACGGTAGACTCGGGTCCATTCGAATTGAAGCACGTATTGAATTAAGGGTAATTTGAATTGAAAACATACATAAATATTATATCAAGTTGTTGGTTCTTTCAGAAATTTTTGTCGTTTAGTAAAATAAATTAAAATTAGTAATCATACTATCGTACTTCATACTAATACTATTAATGCGAAACTGTTTGTTTATTGGTTTGTCCTTCTATCATACCACAACAGATACGGATCGGCGTGAACTTTTTGAATGGGTATAGTTGAGGACCTGGAGGGTGACATAGGCTACTTTTTATCCCAGAAAATCAAAGAGTTCCCAAGGGAGTTCAAAAACTAAATCCACGCGGACGAAGTCGCGGGCATCAGCTAGTTGGCTATAAAATTAAGTGCAAATCTAAGGCAAGAAATCGGATCTTAATTGCGTCTATAACTTGCACCATTCAAGCGCTTAAACCTGACCCAACGAATTCTATAGGAATGGCGTGGCGACCAATCAGGTGGTTTTAGACGACCCGACAATGTTGCGACCTGCGACTACGACTGCAGACCATTTTTTTAAGTTGGTATATAAAAAAATATTTTAGTGCTGCCAACTGGTATTGGTGGTGCCGCTGGATTTAGGCGGCGCAAGACCGAAGCCTGTGGAAGTCCATGGAGAAAACTTTTGTCCAGCAGTGGACGTCTATATATTAATAAATAAGAAGAGAAGAAGAATTGTTTCTTGGCGGTTTATTTTTGTGCCTCAAACTGCGAATTCAATTTTTTTGGTGAGTATTGACAAGGTCAAGACTGTACCACCGTATCAGAAAGGAGATTCTACTGAGAAGAACCGGAAAGGAACTCATTATTAAGAAGAAGTACCTACCAATTAAATAAAATGCAAGTAGCTTTATGAATACGATTCAAAAAATCGGACACTTAATTTTTGTTAAATATTTTGTACAATGTACTATCATGGTATTGAAAATAACAATAAATTTCAAAAGCATGAGTTTTAAGCTATGGCATAGCTTTTATCGCGGGTTTGAGCGCGGCGGCGGCCGAATCAAGAAATTCAGTAACAAAAATAAACCTAACACCCTGTCTTTTCAGTTCGGCAGACTTCGGCACGGTGTTTGTGTGCGTGCGACTAGAAAATGCTATGCAATAGCTTTACCGCGGCAGTCCCCGAGTGCCACACGTATTTTTTTTTTATAAAGTTAATATTATAATTCTATTTTGGTCATTTTGCGGTTTATTTCTGTAAATAAACCTATCCTTCTCACTTTATTGCTGAAAATGGGGATGGTTGTAGGCCCTTCAGATAAATCGCAATAATGTTGGATAGTCTAAAAGAGCTCATCGGTGGCATATTATTCTATTCACAGTAGTCGGCGGACTCAAAAAGCGCCTAGATAACTCATTCTATGTGACGTACTCCGCTTTACTCCAGAATTATTCATCTATTTAATCACAAATTCAATCTGAAAGTAATGAACGTATTCCATCCTAATGGAATGGTAATATGAGTTTGAGAATTCGAAAGGAGTTTCATTAAACCTTTAAAAGATTTCAAATTATGTATTTGAGGTATTCCTTTATTTTTGGGTATTAGTAAATTTAAGAAATAAGAATATTTAGAACTAGCTCTTGCCCGCGACTTCGGCTTCAAAAGTCGAAAATCCCAAGGGAATCCTTTTTCCCCGGATTTATTATAACCTACATCACTCTCTATAATATCTTTGTTGGTTTTTAGGGTTCCGTACCCAAAGGGTACCAACGGGACCCTATTACTAAGCCTACGCTGTCCGTCCGTCCGTCCGTCCGTCCGTCCGTCCGTCTGTCAGCGGGCTGTATCTCGTAAACCGTAATAGATAGACAGATGAAATTTTCACATATTATGTATTTCTATTGCCGCTATAACAACAAATAATAAAAATTAAATTAAATTAAAAAAAATAAATTAAAATGGGTAGGTGGGTAGATGGAAATCTTTTAATTTAATTTTTTTTAACGGAACCCTAAAAGAGCGAGGCCCGACTCGCACTTAGCCGATTTTTCCTTCAATCACGTAGTAACAGAGTAACGGATCACTGTTATTTTTTGCATAAATATAGGTGAAGACCTAGTTAATTGGACACGAATCTCTTCTTAGAATTAGTGTTTTCTTTCATTGAATTCTTAGAATGTAGGATTTAGGCCATAATCTTCCACGCTTGCTAAGTCAGAAATCATATTTTTGAAGTTGTAAAGTTCATATTTTAAGTAGGTATTTGTGTCTATCGGAATCGGCTTATAAATAATTCTCATGCAATTTAAACCAAAATGTTTTCTGGTAAATACTAGTCGCTAGTAAAAAACATTGTTTATATTTTACTGTATGTGGAAAATAAAAAAAATGGACAAGCGGTCAAGCGATTGGAAAAGCTCTACTAATAGCTCTATTACCAATCCACTGCTGGACTAAGGCCTCCTGCATGGACTTCCATAGGCTTCGGCCTTGCGCCGCCTGAATCCATCCGCTCCCTGCGACTCGCTTGATGACGTCGCTCCATGTTAGTGGGGGGTCTGGCAACACTGCGCTTACCGTTGCGGGGTCGCCACTCCAACTTTGGGACCCCAACGACCATCAGCTCTTTGAACTATGTGTCCGCCCATTTCCACTTCAGTTTCGCGACTCGCTGAGCTATGTCGGTGACTTTGGTTCTCCTACGGATACTCTACTACTTGATAGCAATAAATATTGTTCTATCATTCATCATCATCATTAGCAACCCATCAACGGCTCACTACTGAGCGCAGGTCTCCTCTCAGAGAAGGGTTATAAGCCATAGTCCACCACGCTGGCCCAATGCGAATTGGCGGACTTCACACACCTTCGAGAACATTATGAAGAACTCTCAGGTGTGCAGGTTTCCTCACGATGTTTTCCTTCACCGTTGAAGCAAGTGATAGTTAATTGCTTAAACGTAGTTGACTTCGAAAAGTCAGAGGTGCGTACCCGGGATCGAACCGGCGACCCCCCGAATAGGAGACCACAGTCGTAAACACTAGGCTATCACTGCTAGTTCTATCATTATCTACAAGTATTTGCACCGGTAGGTACACGAGTACGAAATCAAAGCGAGGTTGGTTCGATTAAGGAGCAATCTAGAGGCTTATTGGCAGCTGCCGTGTTCCTGAATCAGGACATTGCCACTTAGCGACTAATTTGTATTGCGGCAACATCTCGGAATATTGTTCGTTACGGCCGTGTTTAACTGGAAATCGATTATTTACTTAACTCTTCGTCGTTATTTACATACCCGCGACTACGTTAACGAACTCTTTAAGGACCATGCAAAATATCGTTCCCACCCACTAACATAAATTTCAAATGAATCTTAGTTCTTATCTTGATGATTTTTTTATTATGACGACCTTTGACGACATCCGCCATAGATATGGATTTTTCATGCAAAACGATTTGAATTATATTTTATTTATTTATTTTTTAAGTGAATTGTTTTGATACAGTTAGTTATAAAAAAATTAAGTGGCACTCGGGGGCTGCCGCGGTAAAGCTATTGCATAGCATTATAATATTTATGCAATATTTTTTTTAGCATAATAAAAATTATGCAAAAAAGAATTAAAAACAAACAAACAAGAAAAGCGCACTGTCACTACTTTGCGAGTGAGATTCGAACCTGCGACATCATACACCATACGGTAAAAGAAAGGGGTCGCTCGCCTACGGCGCCAAATAGAGCTACATGTGAATCACTAAAATGTTGAACGCTTACTGAACGACGGTGTTAGGTTTATTTTCGTTACGGAATTTCTTGATTCGGTCGCCGCGCTCAAAATGTTTGTCCTAGTTCAAAGCCCGCGATAAAATCTATGCAATAGCTTAAAAGTATATAGGTACAGCCAGGAGCACTATCCAACTAGAAAAACGTTATTGTTTTCTTACAATAGCGTTCTTACAATAGAAAGAACCATG
The DNA here is from genome assembly GCA_029955525.1 of Oeneis ivallda. Taxonomy (NCBI): domain Eukaryota; kingdom Metazoa; phylum Arthropoda; class Insecta; order Lepidoptera; family Nymphalidae; genus Oeneis; species Oeneis ivallda. The sequence goes on along the minus strand of JARPMR010000012.1, from coordinate 3,525,553 downwards.
CTTCTGCATGGTCTTTTCCGGAATAATTAATATAAATCCTTTCCCCGTATTCTGCACGCAAGCTATCTAAATCGGTGCAGCAATTGAGCAGTTAAAAGGGCACAGACAGACTAACTGACAGACACATTTTTACACTTATAATACAAACTTTAGTGGACTATTTTCTGGCTTTTTTCTTAGGCCACATGAAATTCAAGTGAAGTTCAAAAAAATCGGTGAAGTTTAAGTTTTCTTACCCGCGGACTGTTTAAGTTTTTAAAAATCCCGCGGGAACGCTCTGTTTTCCAAAATATAAAGAAGTCCTATGTCATCTTCTCCATATTCTCAACTGAACCCCTGCAAAAAATCACGTCGATCCGTTGATGCGTGGTAGAAGGACAATCCAACAAAACAACCATCCCATGATTTTTTTGTTTTGCATTTTGATTTGATTTTGTCCATTAATTCGGAGCGGAGGTACGTACCTATATGTCCTCCAATGTTGCCGTTGAAAAATAAGCTTTTCCATTTTCCAAGTAATTATTCGTCGGAATTCAGAGCTATAAGCCGATATAACAAAGACCCAACGAGTACTAAACTTATTCGCAAACTCATTGACGTCTCATAAGGCTGGCGCTGACAAAGTGTGAAATTAAAAATTAAAAAAAATTCAGGGACAACTTATCGAAAACTTTGTGACCCCAGTGGCAATTTCCGTTGGGGTTTTGTAGCGGTGATGCGGACTAAGTCCCTTCGTAAGGCCAACCACATCCCGCTTTTCTACGGTTGGCACCACGATTTTTAGGGATGACAAGTCTTGTTGTTGGCCAACCAAACTTGGGATGAAGGCCCAACTAAAAGCCAACGCAAATTGCTAATAAGGAAATAGGTAACACTTGAAGCCTATAATGAAATTAAAAATGCCATTAATTTCAGAAATGATGAGTTACCAATATTGTAATTTTTAAGCACGCAATGTACCGTGAACAAAGAGCGCCGATACCTACACTCGCAGTAGGTACGGAGCGTCACAAGCGGCGGTTTGGATTAATTAAAAAATTATGTGCGAGCTATCAACATCGGTAAACATGATTAAATTGTGGTTTGCGATTCGATTAACTGCTGGGCGACTTTTAATGGAGTTGTTTTAATGAAACCGACCGCTTCGTGAAAAGTTTATAATTATTTTTAGCGAAACAGACACAAACTGACGAACGATCGATGAAGAAACACAATAGGTATAATAAAATATAATGATGACAACAGAAACGGTCTAAGAACCGATTCACACGACGCGTTGCGGTACCGCACCGCTTTTTCGCAGCACAGGCGGAAACACGGGCGGTGCGGTGCAGCGTCGCACTGGTAACGACGAACGAAGGTAGGACGAACTTTAAGTAACTAATAACTGTAAGCGCCAGTTCACACCGAGACGCAACGTAATGCGGCGAGACGAGGCGCGCACTTTTCTTGATAGTGATTAAATATATCATGTTTACTACATATAAGGTTCAAATTTCAGTGAGAGCGCGAAAAAAACGTCTCGCTGCACAGATCATCATCATCATCATTAGCAACCCATCAACGGCTCACTACTGAGCGAGGTCTCCTCTCCTCTCAGAGAAGGGTTATACGCCAAAGTCCACCACGCTGCGCTGGCCCAATGCGAATTGGCGGACTTCACACACCTTCAAGAACTATGAAGAACTCTCAGGTGTGCAGGTTTCCTCACGATGTTTTCCTTCACCGTTGAAGCAAGTGATATTTAATTGCTTAAACGCACTTGACTCCGAAAAGTCAGAGGTGCGTACCCGGGATCGAACCTGCGACCCCCCGAATAGGAGACCACAGTCCTAACCACTAGGCTATCACTGCTATCGATGCTCAGATACTTGAGAGAAAACGCGATGCTTGGGTTCTCGTGCATCTTCAAGCTTCTCCGGGCCTCGTCGCGTTGCGTCGCGTCACGTCGCGTCGGTCTGAACTGACCCTAAGTACAACCCATATTATTTTTAACCGACTTCAAAAAATACAAAAAGAGGAAGTTCTCAATTCGACGCGTATTTTTTTTTTGTCGATGTTACTCGATGTAGCGGACATTTGATTGATGTGCTGAGCGAGCATTTTGTCGATCGAGTTTTATTAAACGTTTTGAACTGGCTTCGAGTTCAGTTGTCCCTTACCGACCGCACACATCACACTGTTCCACTGTAGGGTTTAGTAATTTTGTAATTTAATATTAATGTGCAATTGATTAAATATTTAAAGTCACGGAGTAACTTCTTTTAACAAGCCCTATAACCTTGATAGAGAACACGGCGCTGCATACGGAGTAGTAGAGAGATTCCCATATTGGTGACGCAAGAATATTCTCTAAACTGGTGACCCCGACGTGACCCACATTGGTCATACATGGTGACAACATAGAACACGGCGCTGCATACGGAGTAGTAAAGAGATTCCCATATTGGTGACGCAAGAATATTCTCTAAACTCGATATCTCTCTCAAATCTTAACCGATTTCAATATTTTTTTTTTAATTTGAAAGGACGTATTTGCAGGTAGGTCCCATTTAAATTCGGTAAAGATCTGATGAATATCTTCGGAGATGGAGGACGGAACTCCTCAATGAATGAGAGGAAATCGCTCGCGATCAGAGTATGTGTAGACTTTTAACCATGCCTAGTATATAACATGCATACATTAGCTAAATTTCTATTTATCATCTAGGAGCTGATCTGATGATGGAGGCGGAAGATGGCTATGGGAATTCTGTAGTTAAACGATGTATCACCACGGAGTTAGGTCTCGTTTGATTCGTCTTAAGAAGTACTCTGGTCCTAGATAATATCCAGGGTGTGATGATGAAGCGGAACGGTGGTTATGAGCACTCTGTAATGAAACTACGTAACCATATTTAGTTTGGGCTCGTTTCATTCATATTGATAAGTAGTCTTAAATGATATCTATGGAATGGCTGATGATGGAGCTGAAACTGCAGCCAGGATATGCAACACACTAGTACAGTCTTTAAAAATAATAGCAAATATGTCGTGCTTGGATTTGTTTTGATCAGTATTTGATTCTACATGGAATGCAATGATGGCAACACGATGAGCTGATGCTGCAGCCAGGATATCTAGCATACTAGTTGAAAGAATAATAGCAGCTATGAAGTGTTTGGATTCGTTTTGATCAATTAATAGAAACAAATCGCTCGCGATCAGAGAATGTGTAGATTTATCCTATGAACACTAAAATGCTTAAAATAATATATAAAAATTCTTTAAAAAAAAACCGACTTCAAACGCCACTGAAAAGTATAAAATAATTTCAGTTTGTACACGTATGTCGAAGTCGGGTGGGCCTCAATAGAACTATGAAACTGCAACGCTCGCCCGACGTCAACGTACCTTTACCAAGTACTTATATTCTCTGCCTGGACCTACAAACTAAAATGTTGGCTAGCGTGGCGCATTCGTTTCATCGAACTGACCCTAAGTACAACCCATATTATTTTATGAATGCGAAAGTATGTGAGGATGGCTGGATGGATGGATTTTTCACGCAAAAACTACTGGACGGATTTTAATGAAACTTCACAATGTAATAGCTCATACATCAAAATAGCACATAAGCTTAATTATGCAGCTGAAAATTAATGATTTCCCGAGGGAATCACAAAACGCGTCCACGTGAATTAAGTTTTTAAAGATCCGCGGGAACGGGGTAGGTAAAAATAAGCATATAGACAGTCTTCAGGTCCTAAACTATACTCGTGCAAAAAAATCGGTCAAGTGCGAGTCGAACTCGTGCGCCGAGGGTTCCGTACCTACACATTATACCGCCATTATGCCATATTTCGTGATTCTACGGGAACTACCATTTATAGGTTTTCGATCCAAAACCTATACGGTACTTCCGGTTGACCTAGAATTGTCAATTTTGTTTAAAAGCAAGGTCTCAGCACAAGTAAAGGGAAAATTCCGAAAAAAATAAAGTTGAAAATTATGGTAAATTTTTGGTACTTACAAGTTTTCGCGAAATTTGCCCATATCTTTTTATCGTGTTGACTCAGGACCTTGATTTTATACACCTAATAGGGACTATAGACCTCAGTATCTGGTATAAATTTCAACTTGCTAGGTCCACCCATCCCTGAGAAAATCGGTGGTGACACACGGATAGACGGACGGACAGACGGACAAGAGAATGATTTTATAAGGGTTCCTTTTCTACCTTTTGAGGTACGGAACCCTAAAACGTTGATTTTTAGGTCTATTGCAGCGTGATTGAAGGAAAAACCTAAATACATTTATTTTATAATATTGTTTCTAAAAATCAATTACGAAGCTCAAGTGCCAATGTGTGGAGTTAATTGGAAGAACCGACTCAGGTTGAGGTCCTGTAGTGTTAGAATGGCGACACAAATTCGCACTGTCGCTAAATTGGGAGTATAATGCCCGCTTTCACCAACGTTCCCCTTACTTTTACGAGCGACACAAGCTTAGTTAGGTGACGCTTTCTGTCAATTTCGTTTTCACGAACCTTAGGTGTCCCACTTAAAAGGTGAAAATGACATTGGGTAAGAGATTGTATTTAGGGGCTACCTACTTAGAGACTCCTATATAGGGGATGATTTACGTATGGATGATAAAAACGGGCATTCTACGGCATGCAAAGAAAATAATAACGCTTTCCATTCAGCCTTCATCAAAATAATAGCGCGTGTTGCGATGTTAGGCGTAAATGCATTTCCCTTTCACAACCGGCAACCGAGGTTGTCGCGCATTGTGACATGCGTGGGGAGACACAGGCTACAAACATAAGTATAACAGTTTTAATCTCCTCCTGACCGAATTTCAGCCACAATTATTGAGCACAGGCTTTCACCCGCGGCTTCGCTCGTGCGTATTAAAAGCTTTGAGATTAAAAGTAATCCGCAGTGGTGATTCCTATACATGATTACCAATTTTGATTATTTCGATTTTTCAGCTGTTCTTTTGAGTTTTCCTATTTTGTAGGGTTCCGTACCCAAAGGGTGCCAACGGGGCCCTATTACTAAGCCTCCGCTGTCCGTCCGTCAGCGGGCTGTATCTCGTAAACCGTAATAGATAGACAGTTGAAATTTTCACATATTATGTATTCCTATTACCGCTATAACAACAAATAATAAAAATAAAATTGAATTAAAAATAAAGGGGCTCTCATACATGAAAAAGGAGTCGAAATAAAATTTTATTTTTTACCCTGGCATGTGGGATGTCATTGTCTAGAGCTCATTAAGTGGAGTTCAAATATATATTTTTTTATTTTTTAGCTACAAAAATGTGAAGAAATGGGGGGCTGTCAAAATTGTCGGTTTTAGACCAATTTTGTTAGGGGGTCTATCTCAAAAACTAAACTAGTTAGGAATTTGAAATTTTGGTATATTATGTACTATATAGTTTATTTAAACAAAAAATACTGAAAACACCGATTTATAATGTGGTTTGTAAGTCGTGACCAAAACAAACGAGCATTTTTTCCCCATATGCTAATTTAGTACTTTCTAGGAAGGATATCTAAATAATTATGTTTTTATAGTTTTAAAAAATGATTTGGTCATATGTACGGAAGCCTAAAAAAGCGAGGCCCGACTTGCACTTGGCCGATTTTTGTTTCTTAACCACTGCACTCCTGTATTGAGACGAACAAAACAAAAAACAAAATTCAAATCGCTCTCCGTTTGTACAAGCTTTTACTTAACTTGCAATCAATGTATGTAAGTATGTATGACATACACAGTTTTATAATAAAATATTTGCACGTTACTTTTGACAGAACATGTTTGGACTTACTATAATTTGTCATCTTTTGTACAATGTTTTCTGTGAATAAATTGTTTATTTATTTATTTTTAGATGTATTGACATTATATTAGAACCACTTCCCAGTTTCCGATTGAGCTGAAAATAAAAGGAAAAGGTGACCGGCTGACCGATTGACTGATTGACTGACACAAGCCCACTGGACGGATCGGGCTGGAAGACATTGATGCAGGCATCCGATATGAAATGATTTTTTAAAATTCAACCTCTAAGGGGGTAAAGCAGGGGTTTGAAAAATCGAACTTAACGTGAGCGAAGCCGCGGGCAGAAGCTAGTCCCAAAATAAAATTGAATTATCACTGCTAAATGCGTCGGTAGGTACAGGCCCGGGGCTCGCTCAAACACTAAATTAGCCTAATAATTCGTGAAATGTGACTGCATTAGCAGTAAATGGCACAAATCCCGCGAGCCGGTGCATCATTGTAATTCGTTAGTGGTCTGATTAAATTACCCATTAGCTTTTGTCGTGCCCACGTGCCAGTGGCTTATATTTGATTACATACATAATTCATATTGTGGGGTACTCGTTCACGCGACGTATCGCGTAGCTGCGATAAGCACTAAATACATCCTGCGAATCTAGTTCTAGTGCAGCATTTATCACAATAGAAAAAGGATACTGTCTGAAATTGATAACCTCCTCCTTTTCTGGAAGTCACCTAAAAAGGGTATTTAACTAAGAGAAAAAAATCCTGTTTTAGGGCCACACATAGGGCTATTTTTACAGGCTTTTATTTAACTTGCAATGTATGTATGTTTGGGTCAAATCTTGCACAATGAATTAGAACTACTTCCCAGTTTTCGATCGAGCTGAAATTTTGCATGTATATTTAAATCGGATGACATTGCAGTATTATTCGGACATGGAGCTGATCTAATAATGGAGCTGGAAGATGGCTATCGGAACTCTGTGATGAAACAGCGTAACTCCATCGAATTAGGGCTCGTTTGATTCGTTTTAACAAGTACTCTGGTCCTACTAGTGAAGGAAAACATCGTGAGGAAACCTGCACACCTGAGAGTTCTCCATAATGTTCTCGAAGGTGTGTGAAGTCCGCCAATTCACATTGGGCCAGCGTGGCCTATAACCCTTCTCTGAGAGGAGACCTCACTCAGTAGTGAGCCGAAGATGGGTTAATAATGATGATGATGATGATGAATCTACACTAGATAATGCCCGCGACTTCGTCCGCGCGGCTTAAAGTTTGTTGATTCCCGCGAGAACTCTTTACTTTCCCGGAATAAAATAGCCTATGTGTTAATCCTGTGTATGAGCTATCTCCGTTTCAAATTTCAGCCGAATCGGTACATTCGATGTGGCGTGGAAGAGTAACAAACATCCATCCATACATCCATCCTCACAAACATTCGCATTACAATAGTAGGAAGGATATAATAGCAAGAAGGATTAATCCTTACATAACTAAATAATTAAATCTAAATATCCAATCTATAATCAGCGCGGTATAGTATCTACTCAAAATGCTGGCAGCATTGGCCCTTTGGATGGATGACTCGATGACCCTTTTTGAAAATTCTTCAAAAAAAACTTTAGACTCTGGAACCAACTTATATACCTAGCGTTTAAAATAAAATATTTAAACATAAATGCACCGTCTCTTATTTTTAAAATTGCATCGCTCTGCTCATTTTTAAATCTTTTACAAACTGTGGAGCGGTAGAATTTGAAAGGAAAAATAGCGAATTATTCAGCATAAACGTAATTTGCGCTTCAGTTTCAGTATAATTAACGTTTTTTACGAGTGCTAAATGGCTGCAGGTGCCTAATTACTGGATCTCGCTCCGATTTGAACTTTTGTGACTGAAAGAGCATGATCACACAAGCGACATTTTGCTATGAAACTTTTTGTCTTATCTTGCCACTTTTTTTGTGTGTCACCCTTTCATAAAAAAGGTCTTTATTTGCTAGGGTTTTTATTTTGAATCTTGAGTTTTTATAATCTCCATTTAATTTGCGTTTTATTTTTATCATTTTAAAATTCGTCAATTTTTATAATTATCGTTGCTCCGTTGCTACGTGATTGAAGCACAAACCAACAAACAAACACACTTTTGCATTTATAAAATACTAGCTGATGCCCGTGACTACGTCCGCCTGTATTTAGTTTTTAAAAATCCCGTGGGATCAAGTGGGCGTGGACTCCTTAATTTTCTAACATAAAACATAGCCTATGTTACTCTCCAGGTCTTCATCTATGTCCATGCAAAAAATCACGTCGACCCGTAACTCGGTTGCGGCGTGATTGAGGGACATACCAACAAATTAACAGACACACTCTCGCATTTATAATATTAGTAAGTACAATTCTTTCGCATTTACAATATTTGTAAGTTTGTAAGGATAATATCTATTGATTCCGTCGCGCGACATAGGATCGCTACTGTGCTCTCACGTCCGTTTCGAGCCTTTCGTGACTCGTTCAGAAATCCTTCGTGTAAAATACCGTTCGTGCTGGTTCACGGTCCGCCAGTTACTTCGCCTCGACAAGTTTTAATAATAATTAAATGTGACCTTTGTGTAGATTTGAAGCTTTTATTAGAGTGACTTCACCTGTATCAGAGTCTAAGCTGAAAATCAGCATTCTATGCTCTTCTGTTATAAGGCATTATGCTGAGCAAGCAGTGATAGCTTCTAGGTTACGACTGTGGTCTCCTACTCACTCAAAAATCACGTCGTTCCGTAGTTTTATAGCGGCGTGATTGACAAACCAACAAACAAACACACTTTCATATCTAAATATATAAAAGGAAAATGTGACTGACTGACTAACTGATCTATTAGCGCACAGCTCAAACCACTGGACGGATCGGGCTGAAATTTGGCATGTAGCTAGCATAGCTATCATGATGTAGGCCTCTGCTAACAAAGGATTTTAGAAAATTCAACCCCTAAGGGTGTAAAATAGGGGTTTCAAAAATAGAACTTAACGCGAGTAAAGCCGTGGGCAAAGCTCGTTTTATCATAATACGTTAAGTTCGATTTTTCCAACCCCTATTTTCTTTGCAAAAACCCTTCTTAGCGGATGCCTGCGTCATTATAACTATCTGCATTACAAAGTTCAGCCCGATCAGTTCAGTGGTTTAAGCTGTGCGTTGATAGATCAGTCAATTAATCAGTCAGCCACCTTTCCTTTTATACAACGTGTACTGAAAGTCCGAAAAATGACTGCAGGGTACGTGTTTGTAGCTAATACAGCATCATCTATAAAAATATTGAACAGAAATAAGCACATTTTTAATTTTTTTACTATACAAACTTATTCAATTGATATTAATGCGCTTACTTGTGACAACCCTATGATTAACCGTGAATAGATATATACGCGTTATTAGGAGTTCCAAAACCGGTTTCACCGAAATCGAAAAAACCGGCTAAACCGGGTTTTTCGCCATTTTTCAAAACCGGTTTTAAAATTTGGCCAAACCGGGTTTTTCGATTTTTTCGATTTAGTGCGATTTTATATCATAGATTGCGTTACGTATTACGCTCCCTTAAGCTAAATCATGATATACGAAACTCATCACATCATTATTACAATTTACGAAGTTTACAGCCCATTAACTTCCCACTGCTGGGCCTAAGCTGCTCCGCAATTTTAACAGCCGCAGACCAGTTAAAGCTTTGGTTAGTAGATCTGCCTCCATGTTTTCAGTTTGCAGATCTTCTTCTTCTTCTTTATCAACCGATAGACGTCCACTGCTGGACAAAGGTCTCTTGCATGGACTTCCACAGGCCTCGGTCTTGCGCTGCCTGAATCCAGCGGCTCCCTGCGACTCGTTTGTTGTCGTTGGTCCATCTGGTCTGCCAACACTGTGCTTCCAGGTGCGGGATCGCCACTCCAGCACCTTGGGACCCCAACGACCATCAGCTGTTCGAACTATTTACTCCGCCCATTTCCACTTCAGCCTCGCGACTCGCTGAGCTATGTCGGTGACTTTGGTTCTCCTACGGATCTCATTTCTGATTCGATCCCGCAGGGACACTCCGAGTCCGAGCATAGCTCTCTCCATCGCCCGCTGAGCGATCCTCTGAGCATACTTATGAGGCCCATAGTTAGCGACTATGTCTCGGATCCGTAAGTCATCACTGGCACACGCACTGTTCGAAGACTATAGTCTTCAGGCACTGAGGGATTTTGGACGAGAAGACATCTCGGAGTTTCCCGAATGCTGCCCAGCCGAGTAAGATTCGGCGGTTGATCTCTTTCTCGAAATTGGACCTACCTAGCTGGACTGTGTGTCCCAGGTATATATACCCGTCCACAATTTCGAGTGCAGAGTTCTCAACAATTACTGGGTGGAGCGGAGCATGAGCATTGGACATGATTTTCGTCTTGCTCATGTTCATTTTCAGGCCCACTTGTTGAGAATCGGCAAATTGCAGGTGATTGATGTACCCGCCGCGCCATTTATGTTGATGCCATGCCCGTTCCAATCCAGAAACTTGAAGGCGTCCTCCAACGCAGCGGTAAAGAGCTTCGGGGAGATTACGTCTCCCTGTCGCACTCCACGCTCCAAGTAGATTGGCCTCGTAGTCTGGTCCCGTATACGTACTGGCATAGTGGAGTTTTCGTACAAGCACTTCAGCACTTGGATATACCGGTAGTCAATCATGCATCTCTGCAGCGACCTCAACACAGCCCAAGTTTCCAACCGAATCGAAGGCTTTCTCATAGTCCACAAACGCTAAGCAAATTGGCTGGTTATACTCTTTCGTCTTTTGTATAAGCTGGCGCAGCGTATGAATGTGATCTATAGTACCAAAGACTTTTCGCAATCCGGCTTGTTCGGGAGTTTGCAGATACTTGACCTCAATTACACCTTCTTGTATACAATTTCGAATGAAGTGCATTTTTAGGTCAATATGTTTTGACTTTGAAGTCACATTTCATTTTGGCTTAGTTTGAGGGCAGCTTGATTATCATTTAATATGATAACTTATAACTCATCTTTTATCTAGTATGTATAGACATGGAGTTTCTGGCATGTTGAGTCCTATGCCTTTTCTGTGTTGAGCTTTTTGTGCTCTTGCCTCCCTGCCTAAGATATCTGTAACATATCTCCGAGAGTATATTATGACTTTCTTCAGTCTCATCAATATGAAATCTCTGGTCCATGCTGGAGGGTGTCTCTCTCTTTGTGGCCTGCCATTTTCAAGTATTTCTATAATTTCTGATGCATCATCATAAGACTCTATTTCGTCTTCTGAAGAAAAGTCTTCTTCTTGATAGTTTTGATTATTATCAATTGGTTGTACCGTTTTTATAACATTTTTGCTTTTAACTTTATTTCCTTTTTCAGGATCTTCTACTTCGAAGTAAATTTTGTTTATAACCTTGATATCCCTGCTTATCACTACTTTATCATCTTCTGGTATGTATACTCTGCATGCCTTTGAGGTCATCGAGTAACCCATGAATACGCCATCTTTAGGGTTATTGGTCAATTTCCCTCGTTTTTTCTTGTTCCAAACAAAGGTCTTCCTGCCATACACGTAAAGAGGATGCTCACATGGCGTTTAACCAACCCATTTCTTGAACGGTAAATCGCCATTCAGTGCTTTCGACGGGCTACGATTTATAAGGTAGTTAGCGGTTTTAGCGCCCAAAGCTTTTTAGATGGCCTCAATCATTAAACATCTAGCTTTTTAGGATCTATTTTTTCTCTCGCTAATTTGTACCGGAACGCTAAATCGCTTGGCAACACGTCTTTGTCTGGTTTGTCTGGTAACCAAGGCCAAAGCTTCCACTCAGGCAAAATTTTTGTTAGTTTTCAGAAAAAGGAGTGCTTTATTTTATATTATTTTATAGGTCATCTTTTTTATCTAAGCAAGTATTTTAATAATTGTAACTCAATTTTATTATTGTTATTTACATTAAGACTGATTCAAAGGACTGAACAATTAAATAATTCTTTTAAATCTAGTTTTATTTAAAAATAAAAACCGAAATCACCGGAAAAACCGGAAAACCGGTTTTGCCACTGAATCAAAACCGAAAGCCCGGTTTTCTGAAATACTTTCGGTTTTGGATCCCCTACGCGTTATGTTTTCTAGGGTTGTGCTAAGATTGTTATTGGTGAAAACTTACAGTGTGGTTTACTCAAAACCTATAAGTGCTTCGAGTCCAATGCTTGTGCTGAAAAGTTCTATATAAAAGGTACAAAGGTACCCTGCAGTAGTTTTTCAGACTTTCAGTACACGTTGTATATTTAGATTAGTAAGGTTATGCCGCAGTAGTGAAGTTCCGCTCAGTGTTCCTTACCTTAAATTTAAAAGATAAAACCAGAGAAATAAAATAAATTAGTCTGGCAGAGAGCCACGTGCACGCTATGACGTCACAGTGCGGTCACGAGCGCGCGAGGCTTTGAAATGCAAATCCACGCGTCCGCAGTCCGCACACAGCGCGGGCTCAATTGGCGGTTTGGTTTGCCGCCGCCGGTTAATTGAAGCATTCTCAAACAAAAATAAAGCTTTTTTTTATTCGATGACAAGCTAGTCGTTGACTACGATCTCACCTGATGGTAAGTGACGATGCAGTCTAAGATGGTAGCGGACTAACTTGGAAGGGGTATGGCAGTGAACATTCAACCCATACTCCTAATTGGTTTCTACACGTCATCGTGCCGGAACGCTAAATCGCTTGGCAGCACGTCTTTGACGGTAGGGTGGTAACTGCCACGGCCAAAGCCTCCCACCAGACCAGACCAGAGAAAATTCAGAAATTAAAAATTCCAAAATTGACCCCGCCGGGAATCGAACCTGAGACCTCCCAGTTATAAGACAACAGCGCTCGCCACTGAGCCAGGGAGGTCGTCAAATTAAAAACCTGACTACGAATTTGATATTATATTAACAGCCGGTATTTTGAATTTCTTCGCATAAAAACCCTGTGTCAGCCGGACCTTGTTAACCAACCGTATTTCACCCGGACCATAATAACCAATCGATTCACCTCAGTCGACAAAATCGGCTCAGTAGTTTAGGTGCTACGGTGGAACTAACGTAAATATATTAACATGAATACACAAACTGCTAAAATCATATCCGTCACTTTTGGCGTTGCCTCGGGATAAAAAACACAAACAATTTAGAGCTACACAGCGGCGTTACAAATAAAAACATTATAGTAGGTCAAGTGTACATATTTTAGCGTAGCCTTTTCCCATTCTGAGTTTTTTAACCGACTTCAAAAAAGGAGGATAAAAAAAGCAGGGAAAAAGGAGGTTATCAATTCGATGTAACATATATAAAAAAAATGCAGTCGAACTGTGAATAGAATAGAATAGCGTTTTATTCCAAAGGCCGATGTGCAATATATATCGCCGGATACTGTAATAATATTTTTTAACAAAACTTTTCCAGAAAACCTTCGATATTAAACGTAGGGTTTCAAAGGAACGAATTAATAAGAATCTTCGCAATTCTGAGAGAAATGTTTTTGTTTCTTTCGAAGGCACGAGTAGGTACATAAAAGGCAATTTGTAGCTTCATTATAATAATATTCAAACCTGAAAGCTATCGAATGAAATCAATACCGATAATATTCGAGGACTGTTTCTTGATAAGGCTTTATTTCCATTTGAAGCTAGATTCCCATTATTAACCCACGACGGAAGAAGAGGTGTTATAGTAAGAGCAACTGCTGAGTTTGTTATCGGCTCTTTTCAGCAGAATCAGCTTTCTGAACCGGTGGTAGATTCTATCCTTGTCCTAAGTGCCAAAATTTCGCCTACATTAAATAAATAATTTTGATTTTTTTTGAATTTTATAACCGGACCACTTTGTCTGTTTGTGTTTGTCATCGTAGTTCTCAAAAGGATAGAACGATTAAAATTCGGTGTTTTAATTCAAAAGAGGCTTTAACTGCAGTCCTTCGCTATGTTTCATGAACATCTATCTAATCTAGTCACTCTTTTTTTACAGAGATCTGAGTCATACAAATTTTATTTATAGAAAAGAATGGTGGTTTATTTAATACATTTTGAACATTACATTTTACATTTTGAACGTTTTGAGCAAAGATTTAGGATTGGTAGCTTAGTCGCTACTAGATACCGCTTCCTAGCAACAATAGCTCCATAAATGCGGCAACGTAACATAGTTTGTTTGAAAACGTCAAACATTGGTTGCTACGAGTCTATGTGGGTACGCCAGTTCAGGTGTATTGTATGAATTGTATTCGTCAGAATGGTGCGTCTAGCTTTCCGATTACATCCAAACTATACTGAATAAATGAAGTAATTGTACTAAACTATGGAAATTGTACGTTATTTGTATGTTGAGAAAACATGAAAATAATCAAAGTGAGCAGCCATTCTGACGTCAGGCGGGTGTCTTCTACATAATGCCGCAATTTACGCCGACGGTATCTAGTAGGTGCGAAACGAATACCAATCCTATATCTATGATTATTACAATGGAAAATTTTTGATAAGTAGATATGTATATATTTATTTTAAAATCTCATACGGACTTGGCAACAATCGTGTTTACGACACAATGATTCGCATCCCAATTTGAGGAACCGCAATAATATCTAGCTTCTAACAATTTCTATTTGTTACTCAACCGAGCTCTACCTTAGCTAGCCGAGTTTTGCTTTAATTATAAATACTTAAAAAAGAATATTCTTATTGAATATTCCTTGACTGCGATCTCAGCTGATTGTGAGTGACGATGTATTCTAACATGGTAGCCGGCTAACTTGAAAGGGGTATGGCAGTGAACATTCAACCCATACCCCTAGAAGGCTTCTACGCCCCAGTGCAGCGTGCCGGAATGCTAAATCGCTTGGCGGCACGTCTTTGACGTTAGGGTGGTAACTAGCCACGGTCAAAGCCTCCCACCAGACCAGACCAGAGACAATTCAGATATTATAAATTCCCAAATTTAAAATTGATTTCGATAAAATGTATATGGGACCTCCTGGGGAGTATACCCTTTCAAACAAAAAAGAATTTCCCAAATCGGTTCAGGCGCCTTTGAGTAATCGGTGGGCATACATAAAAAAAAAGATTCTGACGAATCGATAACCTCCTCCTTTTTTGAAGTCGAGGGAGTGGTTTTTGAAGTACAGTAAGTAATAATTTTAAAATCAATATGTCAAACACGAGCCTGCCGCTGATTTGCACTGAAATGGATGGAGAAATAATAAATAAAAAAAATCTAATCTCGCGATCTGATTGCATATCCCTATCCGCATCGCATCCTCATTATATCCCATCCAATCCCCGGGGCATAAAGCGCGTCAGTTCCCGGGACAGCCGGCGAGTCGATCCAATCACACGCTATCATTATTTTCACGTATAATCGGATCTCAAGTATGCGCCCTACATCCGCCATCGCTCGCAGGTGGAACTAAAATTTAATTAGTGTTCGTTCACGCCACAGCGTAGCAACTTTCAGTATCAAATATGGTTGAGCGAAGCAATGGACTGGTCATGCGTTATGCTCGTGAACGGGTGCCACCAGCGGCGATGGGGTTACATTCTGTCTGCCCGTCTTAACATGTGTTGAATTATAATTAGAAATAATTACGTATGCTTTTGTGGAACTTAACCTCATTGTGGAAACTCTGCATACATAGAATAATACCTATCTATTAAGTATATTGTAAAAGTATTTTGAAAAGAGTATACTGCCGAGTTTCTTGCTGGTTCTTCTCGGCAGGAACGGCATTCCGAACCAGTGGTAGACTCATTGACGATTCAAAAGTACTTGTAAAAGTTTATTTGAATAAATAGCATTTATTTTCTATTCTATTCTATCAAAATTTTCAATATTCTAAATTATTTATTTCACGTAGGCCAACCTGTAGCTCTTATGACACGTCATGACTACAACCGGTTCGGAAAGCGGATTCTTCTGAGAAGAGCCGGCAAGAAACTCAGCAGTTGCTCTTTTCAAAATAATCATTTTACAATATTATTATGTAGCTATTACATTGTAATAAGTTTTTTATACTATCTTGTGGGCAGCCGGATGCCAAGCCGATTTAACCCATGCGACTTTGTTAGAATAGAATAGAATATAATATTTCCACAATGAGGGGAAGTTCCAAAAAGCGTAGATACTACAATTCAATTCATGTTAAGACGGGCACATAGAAAGTAGCCCCATTCCCGCTGGTGGCACCCGTTCATTACTAATATCATTATGAAACCGAAAATGTGTTGATTCGTTCTTAAATCACTTCACCAGGTGTGCTTTCAACAATATCAGTCTGCAAACGATGCTTATCGTATCCTGATGAAGTTGCCACATGAATTCAATAGAAGCTCATTTTATTCACACATGAACTTCAGTATTCTGCATGGAACTAGGATTTGCGACTACGTTTTGAAATAGGATTCTATGTTATTCAGTACAACTAGCAATGTTTTTGATCAGCATAAATTACGCACAAGAAGCTATAGCGTTTAATTGTTTAGGTACCTGACTTCAACTACGCTCTAACAATAAATTATGTAATGTAATTTTGAGGCCCTTTGATCGTTATTTACAAGAGTTCTCCAGTAAATAAACACTATTATTGTTAAAGCTAATTCAAAGAAAAATATAATGATTAGTTTTATTTTTGTTACCAATATATTTTATTTTATCGGAAAACCTTATCGAAACAATAATATAATAAAACATTCAGGTAGCTTTGATCAACCGGTTTAAGTTCAGGTATTTTGGTACTTATTCAAGAAAATAATATCTGAACCCTTCTATGAGAGGAGACATGTGGTCAGTAGTAAGCAATTGACGGGTTACTACTGATGATGATGATGAGTATCTAATAAATTTTTAAGATAAATACTTTGGCCATATCATCAGGAATACCAAAAATATGACCTCCTAAAGCTCAAAATTCACAGAAAAATAGCTTGCAGAAGACCACCTCCACTGGAGAGATCGGGCCTAGCACATCTTGGCTAGGACATGCGCCAGTGGTACGGAAAAGTACCCGATCCCTATTTCGTGTAGCAGGGCCCAAGTGCAGATTGGTTACCAAGCACCGTAAGAGATGGTATTGTAAGAAGATATTTTATACGAGCAGAATGCGGCATACGATTTACTCCGCTAGATTTGTTCCTGGCCTTATCTAAATAAATATAAAAAGCCGGCCAAGTGCGAGTCGGACTCGTACACCGAGGGTTCCATACTCCAAAAGTAAAAGTAAAACAATAATATTATATTAATTTGCTTATTTATCGTTAACTTTGTTTGTAGAGGTTTATTGTTAATATAAAAATAACTATGCTAGTTAGAGCGTTGGTTTTATTTTTCCTGTAAAATATACATAAACCTCTATTAAACATAATTATTTCAGAATTTTCGATTGGTAAACTTCGGAGATAAGGGGGGGAACGGTATTTTTTTCGACATTTTGGCCGATTACTCAAAAACTATTATATATAGAAATAAATAAAAAACTGTTTTAGAAAGCACAAGTAAAGGCCTTTCATATGATACCCCACTCGGTATAATTATCTTACTTTGAAATTTCAAACCCCTGATTTTCCCCCTTTTTTAATTAAACTAAAATAATTTTCGCGTTGATTTTATTTTTCCTGTAAAATATACGTAAACCTCTATTGACCATAATTATTTCAGATTTTTTGATTGGTAAACTTCGGAGATAAGGGGAGGGGAACGGTATTTTTTTCGACATTTTGGCCGATTACTCAAAAACTATTCTATATAGAAATAAATAAAAACTGTTTTAGAATGCACAAGTAAAGGCCTTTCAGATGATACCCCACTTGGTATAGTTATCTTACTTTGAAATTTCAAACCCCCGATTTTCCCCCTTTTTTAATCAAACTAAAATAATTTTAGCGTTGCTTTTATTTTTCCTGTAAAATATATATAAACCTCTATTGACCATAATTATTTCAGATTTTTCGATTGGTAAACTTCGGAGATAAGGGGGGGGGAACGGTATTTTTTTCGACATTTTGGCCGATTAATCAAAAACTATTATATATAGAAATAAATAAAAACTGTTTTAGAATGCACAAGTAAAGGCCTTTCATATGATACCCCACTCTATATAGTTATTTTACTTTGAAATTTCAAACCTCCGATTTTCCCCATTTTTAATAAAACTAAAAATAATTTTCGATTTTTCTTTATTCCAATGATGTTGGGCCACTATTATACACAACTATGCCAAATTTTATGTCGATAGCTTTAATAGTTACTGAAATAATCGACTGTGACAGACGGACGGACAGACGGACGGAGAAAGTCTCACCATAAGGGTTCCATTTTTACCATTTTGGTATGGAACCCTAAAAAGATACCGGCCGAATTGAGGACTTTCAACATTTTGGAAGTCTGTTAAAAGGGAAAAGGTTACTTACTAACTGACTGACTGATTGATCTATCAACGCACAATTTAAACTACTGGACACATCGGGCTGAAATTTGGCATACAGATAGCTTTTATGACGTAGGCATCCGCTAAGAAAAGATTTTTGAAACAATGCATAAGGGTTAAAATAGGGGTTTGAGAAATCGAAATTACACGTTAATTTCGATTTTTCAAACCCTGCTAAAAAGCTAGTAATGCCATATGGCTACATTCAAAGCATAAACTAAAAGGGCTGAGAAGCGAACTGCTGTTTTATAGGTCGCAGTGTTAAAATCAATCACTTACTTTATATCGCCTCGGGGAGACTCGATCTGCGCATTCCCTTTGAAAGTTTTTTCATGTACGTTACTGGTTCCATTGCACAGCGGCGGGCAAAATAGAATTTTTCTCCTGGACTTGGACTTCCACTGGAATCGCGTCTTGTCTTGCGTCGCGTATATATACACCGTCTCCCCGCGGCTTGTCTGAAGTTGTCGGTCCACCTGGTGGGGGTTTGCCAGCAAAGCTTTCCGGTGCGGTGTCACCACTCACAGCACTTCAGGACCCCAACGGCCATTAGATCTTCGAACTATTTGCCATTTCCACATCAGCTTCGCGACTCGCTTAGCTATGATGGTAACTTTGATGCTCCTACGAATCCCCTCATTTCTGAATTGATCTCACAGGGATACCTCGAGCATAGTTCTCTCCATAGCCCTGAGCCTTCTCAAAAGACCCATAGTTTATACTATATTAACTTGCTTTCTTCGTGTATTATTTTTGTCGTGAATTGATAAGTAATTTTTCGACCGCTTCCAACTTTCCAAGTCTCCCATCGATTCGAAAAACATATACAGGTTTATTTTGATTCGGGTTGAAGCAAGTGTTGGCAACACCGCGTGCTTCGCTTTAACACTAGGCACTGGATTTTCGTCATCATCATCGTAATTATCAAAGAAACAAATAATTATAAAGCATATTGTAAAAATATAATTGAATTAGTCGTTGTACAATGGAAACGCAAAAACATCGGGACACTATAAAGAGAACAACAACGTGGTATAACGTATGGCAGCACTTAGTCTCCTCGCGCTCAACCCTGATTTCAACTTTTAACATCCTGCCTCCAGAAAACGATTTGTTTGTGGCCTTTGTACCGCTTAAGAATAGCAAATTGTAGTGTGGTTAGACCCTCCTAGAAAGAGGAAAGACTCTGGCTCGAGTAAAGCTCGAGTAAACTCGAGTTTCCATACACACGTAGTTTGACTACCAGTAAGCAAGTTAAAATCCTGAAGTCCTTGCCAACTTGGGTGGTCTGCATGAACTCTGGAGTGAGGTCGGCTGGCTGGAATGATCCGGTGGGAAGCAGTCTCAGTGGAATCACGCAAATGGGCGCTCACCGCTTAAGAAAAATACGCGTTAAGCGCTCTTGCAGAAACGCCGAGTTATCCTTTTAACCCAGAGTTAGCAGCTAACTCTGGGTTAAAAGGACTGATTTGACAGATTTCGTATAAAGATTTTTTTTAACACGATTGAAATTTTAAAGCACGACAATATCTTACTATGCTAATTCGCAAAGGTTTGGAATGTCTAAACAGATTTTCAACCGAATAGAAGAAACTAAAATTGACTCAAAAAAGTTTGCCACCTTTCAACTTTTGTGAAATCAAGTCTCTTCTTAAAAACGATTCGACTCGTAAACCTCTGATTAAGAAAAAGTTCGTCTATGGTTCATTTTTATTATTCATCATTTTCCAAGATTTCTAGAAGTAGGACCTGATTACTAAACTGACATCCATATTAAAACCCAAAATAAGGACTTGCTAAGACTCGTTGATGTCGTCTGCTCTTCTAGTGTCGTCTGCTCATACTACAATTTCCAGTGAGAGGTCAGCATTCTAAATTAACCTTGTGCCCCAAATGTCTAACCTTTCCTCGAATTACTTATTATCAACCCCATTGCGACTTCAAGCTATTTGGATTACTCTACTTGCAAATCTGAATAAGGGAAAGGGACTTTTAATGTTACCGGCCTGGCTCCCCATTGTGCACTTAATATCATATCGTACCCATTTTAAATCTACACTCAAATATAATAAAATGTCTTCTGTAGCGTACAAACAGCGAAGTCAAGTTGTCAAGACGAAGCTCTTTTGTGAGCACTATAATACAAAAGTGCAATTTTTCAGCAAAAGCGCATTTCATGTTTGTACTGCACAAACGATTTGCAGAGAGCAAACTTGAACTTTTTCTCGTACACATTCAGCGTTTGACCTACAACTGAATGTTAATTTTTCGGGAAAACAGAATTTTTACGAGCTCATTATTTAATAGGGAATTTTGAGAAGTTAGATTTATTCAAGAACTAGATTTTTGCTTTCAAAAATCCCGCGTAAGCTCATTAGTCTTTCCGGGATAAAAAGTATCGTATGTCACTCTCCAGGTTTCCTCTCAGATCTAAATATATAAAAGAAAGTGGTGTTAGTTACACTATTTATAACTCAAGAACGGATGAACCGATTTGGCTGAAAATTGGTGGAGAGGTAGCTTAGAACCAGGAGACGGACATAGGATACTTTTTATCCCGTTCGACCGCGTTTCCGTCAAGTCACAATAAAACGTGGTATAACAAAAACGCATCTGATATGGAATAACAAAACGCAAATGACAGTGGAATAACAAAACGTAAATGACAGCTAAACGTAATTTTGTCTTTGGTTCTTCTTCTTCGTCTGTTCAGTGGCTCCGCGCGTCGAGCGTTGGTAAAAAATTTGACAATTATAAAAAGTGTTATGATAAAGCATTACTGATATTATAAATGCGAAAGTGTGTTTGTTTGTTGGTTTGTCCTTCAATCACGTCGCAACAGAACAGCGGATTGATGCGATTTTTCGCATGGGTATAGTAATGGATGTAGTAGTGGTTCCTCAGACCGGGAGAGCTACTTTTTATCTCGGATAATGAAAGAGTTCCCGCGGGATTTTTAAAAACTAAATCCATGCGGACGAAGTCGCGGGCATCAGCTAGTATAGTATATTTCTTCTTCTTTTTCAACCGATAGACGTTCACAGCTGAACAAAGGTCTCCTGCATGGACTTCCATAGCTCTCTCCGTCGCTTGCTGAGTGACCCTGAGCCTTCTTATGAGGCCCATAGTTAACGACCATGTTTCGGATCTGTAATTCATCACTGGCAACATGCACTGTTCGAAGACTTTAGTCTTCATCTATTCATTTAGATATAGTATCATCATCATCATTAACAACCCATCAACGGCTCACTACTGAGCGCAGGTCTCCTTTCAGAGAAGGGTTAAAGGCCATAGTCCACCATGCTGGCCCAATGCGAATTGGCGGACTTCACACACCTTCGAGAACATTATGAAGAACTCTCAGATGTGCAGGTTTCCTCACGATGTTTGCCCTTCAAACGGTAATAAACTTTCACCCATCAAGGAAACCGAGCGAAAACGTTTCTCCTCAAAACTCTTGCTGGTTGCCCGACCGATGAATACAAGGTAATAAGTTAACAATCTGACAAGAATCATAAATCATAATACATATGGGATTCCCTAAGATAGCAATAACTTTTATTTGGTACCGTAGTAATAGATGATACTAGCTTATTTATTATCAACCCATCAACAGCTCACTACTGAGCGCGATTCTCCTCTCATAGAAGGGTTATAGGACATTGTCCACCACGCTGGCCCAATGTGAATTGGCGGACTTCACACACCTTCAAGAACATTATGGAGAACTCTCAGGCGTACAGGTTTCCTCACGATGTGTTCCTTCACCGTTGAAGCAAGTGATCTTTAATTGCTTAAACGCACTCGACTCCGAAAAGTCAGAGGTGCGTACAGTTTTTGCAATTCACGAAGGCGAGTGAGCTTTACTCGTGGTTACTTCGTGTACACATTGCATAAGTGTGCGTGCCTGTCAAAGCCAAGGTGGGAGCGGGCAGGCGCGAGCATTGCGCTCGCTCACACTTATACAGATACGACACACACACAACCATAAGTCAGTCGCCCTCGTGAATTGCAAGATCTATACCCGGGGTCGAACCTGCGACCCCCCGAATAGGAGACCACAGTCCTAACCACAAGGCTATCACTGCTTTTTTTAGATATAGTATAGGAAGAGGATATTACAGGATAGGGCTGTGAAAAAAATACTGAAGTAGGTACATATAAAAGTAGCGTGTAATGCAGCTATAGTTCAGCTGGCGTCATCAGTCTCGGGCCGCTGGCAGGTGAGCGCGCTGCAACGGTTCGGGCAGCACTTGAGCGCGCGCGGGCAGTCAGAGTCGCCGGTGCAGGAGTGGCTGCACACCCACACGCCGCGAGGGAACTCCGGGCACTTGCCGGGCTTCACTGGGAGTGGACAACATTAATGAATATAGTTGAGCGAAGCAGTGGCTGGGTCATGCACGTGAACGGTTGTCACCAGCGGGAATGGGGCTGCTTTCTGTCTACCCGTGTGAACGTGTTGAATTATAATATTAGGTATGCTTTTGTGGAACTCATTGTGGAAACACTGCATACATAGAATTGTAGACATAGACATACATATTGTTGTTTGTGGAGACATTTAGAGTATTGAATTGTAAACTTGTTTTGAAAAGAGCAACCGCCGAGTTTCTTGCTGGTTCTTCTCGACAGAAAGGGCATTCCGAACCAGTGGTAGACTCATCGACGATTCAAAAGCACTTGTAAAAACCCCACTGGCGGTGGGGTGTGGCAACACATTTGCGTGAAGTTGCACGGCGCCGTGGGCGCGCATGCCGGTACACAAAATATTGCTTCCTCTATAGAGACTCACCCAGAGTTCCGAAGTGCCTTAGTCATGGGGTCCACACATTGGGCCGTCGTACACGGTGGGGCAACACAATTGCGTCGAGTTGCACGGCGCCGTGGGCCCGCACGCTGCCTCGCATATTACCTCGTCCAAAGAGACTCACTCAAAGTGACGAAGTGCCTCAGGGTCATAGGTTTCACACACATTGAGCCGCCGTACACGGTGGGGCAACACAATTGCGTCGAGTTGCACAGCGCCGTGGGCCCGCACGCTGCCTCGCATATTACCTCGTCCAAAGAGACTCACCCAAAGTGACGAAGTGCCTCAGGGTCATAGGTTTCACACACATTGAGCCGCCGTACACGGTGGGGCAACACAATTGCGTCGAGTTGCACGGCGCCGTGGGCCCGCACGCTGCCTCGCATATTACCTCGTTCAAAGAGACTCACCCAAAGTGACGAAGTGCCTCAGGGTCATAGGTTTCACACACATTGAGCCGCCGTACACGGTGTGGCAACACATTTGCGTCGAGTTGCACGGCGCCGTGGCCCCGCACGCCGCCTCGCATATTGCTTCGTCTATAGAGACTCACCAAGAGTGACGAAGTGCCTCAGAGTCATGGGGTCCACACACATTGAGCCGCCGCACGCAGTGGAGCAACACATTTGCGTCGAGTTGCACGGTGCCGTGGCGTAGACCTGCACGCCACCTAGCATATTGCTTCGTCTATAGATACTCACCCAGCGTGACGAAGTGCCTCAGAGTAATGGGGTCCACACACATTGAGCCGCCGCACGCGGTGGGGCAACACATTTGCGTCGAGTTGCACGGTGCCGTGGTGTGGACCCGCACGCCGCCTAGCATATTGCTTCGTGATAAAGAGACTCACCGAGAGTGACGTAATGCCTCAGAGTCATGGGGTCCACACACATTGAGCCGCCACACGCGGTGGGGCAACACATTTGCGTCGAGTTGCATGGTGCCGTGGCGTAGACCTGCACGCCGCCTAGCATATTGCTTCGTCTATAGAGACTCACCCAGCGTGACGAAGTGCCTCAGAGTCATGGGGTCCACACACATTGAGCCGCCGCACGCGGTGGGGCAACACATTTGCGTCGAGTTGCACGGTGCCGTGGTGTGGACCCGCACGCCGCCTAGCATATTGCTTCGTGATAAAGAGACTCACCGAGAGTGACGAAATGCCTCAGAGTCATGGGGTCCACACACATTGAGCCGCCACACGCGGTGGGGCAACACATTTGCGTCGAGTTGCACGGCGCCGTGGGCCCGCACGCCGCCTCGCATATATCCACCGAGAGTGTAGGTGGACACGAGCCCTTCTCACATCTTGAGTATGCCACAGATAATACTGAAAATCATATAAGACTTATATGATTCGAGTCGCCTCTTTTTTAATTTACTTTATTTGGATACCCTACTCTATAGGTTTGGTTAATTTTCGAAGTGAAAACTTCTTTAGGCGCATTGAGCACTTTTTTGGGTGAGCAAAAAACATGGATTTCGCGTCATCGTCACCATCGTCACCATCGTCACCGTCACCATCGTCACCAGTTGATATGAGATTTCAGTAAGCGTTCAACATTTTAGAAGTTCCCAATCAACCTTGTACAGCGCAGCGGGCAAGCAGCCGCTTTCTTTACCGTTTAATGTATGATGTCGCAGGTTCGAATCTAACTCACGAAATCGTGGCAGTGCGCTTTTCTTATTTGTTTTTAATTAGTATTTTGATTATTTGTTTTTAATTATCAGCAAATCTAGTTTTCACTTCTATCGGCAGTCCCTATGACTGCCAATTTTTTTTACTACCTCAAAAATCTGCGATTTTTTTCAAACAACTATCTAAGTCCACTTGGGTTTTTAAGTCAAAATTCATCCAGCTGTTTGGAAGATACGAGGTAATAAAGAATTTACAAACAACTATTCATACATACAAGATTGCAAAAAACATTAACCTTCCTTGGCAGACGGGTAACAATAGAAAGGAAGAAGTTTAACAGAGAAGTAAAAGTAAAGGTAAGAAAAACAAAAGAAAATCATAATATTCACAATGTATTTAAGTGTGAGTATTATGTCTATTTTTTACGATGTAAACTAATTATTTCTAACTTTAACTTTAAAATGACACTCACCTAACAGAACCACAGTAAGAAATAAACGTAACATTGTTTATTACTATTCTACACAATAAAATTATTCTAGTAACATAATTCGAACTTTAACACTCGCGAGGGACGTCTTGACTATATTAATGCATGAGACACTACATGTTCGGATAACTGAGTTATCTCTATAATATGTTTATGTTATGGAATTACGAGAATTTTATTGCCCTATGACATGAGATAATTATCGTGTAAACCGGCGTAAGAGTAGATTTTTTCAATAATATAGTAATTGAATTGTTCCGAAGCAATTGAAGAACAAACTAATAATTGTCACATTTAAATCTTCATCTTACCTTATTTCTTCTGTTATTCCCAAATTGTGATAAAATGTTGTTGTAATTATGGTACCTGGTTACAATCACAAACTTTGGACACCCTATTCCCCCGCTTACCCCTTCTTTTTCTTCTTCTTCTTCATCAACCGATAAACGTCCACTGCTCAACAAAGGTCTCTTGCATGGACTTCCACGGACCACGCTTGCGCCGCCTGTATCCAGCGGCAACCTGCGACTCGTTTGATGTCGTCGGTACACTAAGTGGGGGGTCTGCCAGCACTGCGCTTCCCGCATATAAATAATTATTAGCAGAATATCAATATTATCTAGTAATGAGAAAATATAAAACAAATACAGACTAGTTTACAACTATCCTCATCTATAATTATAATCACGTTACTTAGTGGTTCTGCAATATTATGTATACCGATGAGGGGTATGGGTTGAATGTTCACTGCCATACCCCTTCCAAGTTAGCCCGCTACCATCTTAGACTGCATCGTCACTTACCATCAGGTGAGAGCGCCAGTCAAGGACTAGCTTGTCATCGAATAAGAAATAAAATATTATATCCAATTATAATATACGATATATAGAATCCGAATTAGGTATAAGTACGTATAGGTACTTATACCTAATATGGATTGCGACTACCTACAACGGTAAGTTTTCTACAAATTATTTACCTTGTAAGTTTCTTGAGACAACTAGATTAAACTATAAGTCTTTCTGGAACTATATCTCGTCTTTACTAGAGCCAATCAATAAAGGGATTGCACGGAAACATAAGTGCTATAGCTAGCCTAGCAACTGGGAATAGACTACAACTGAAAAAATATAAGCACCCTAGTCTCATCTCGCTTGTATACCAGTAACTAGTTACATAGTTAAGTACCTATATGTACCGTAACAATATCCCTAGAACCTTGAAAGTTCTGAAAGTCTTGAAGTCAAGATGGCTTCAAGACTTTCAGAACTTTCAAGGTGCGAAGTTTTGTTGAATAACATACTTAAAGTTGCATGTATGTAGCTATCGGGACCTGTGCTGCTTCTTAGGAACGTAAAACTAAATACATAAAGGAAAATCAATATTCCTTTGCTATTATCCGCCAAACAGAATATAAATATTTTAATAACAATCGACGTACGTGTCGCTCTGAAACCTTTGCACAATACAGTTCAAGATTTAGGTTGTTAGGCAACCTAGCAACCTAAATCTCGAACGATGTTATTAAAAGTATAGGTAATTATGTTGCTACTTGCTAGGCAACCTAAATCTCGAACAATGTTAGATTGCGAGATAGTCTTATCACAAAAATAGACAGTAGTCTATGTCACTCTCCAGGTCCTCAACTATACTCATGCAAAAAATGAAGTCAATCCGTTGCTCTATTGCGGCGTGATTGAAGGACAAACCAACAAACTTAACACTAAACAAACATAACATTAAACTTAACAAACAATAGGCTACTTTTTATCCCAGAAAATCAAAGAGTTTCCGAGGGAATTTAAAAACTAAATCCACGCAGACGAAGTCGTGGGCATCAGCTAGTATTTAAATAAATAAACTTAACGCTTCTGCACTCATTCCACTATTTTTGGACAACTCATTCCATTTATCGCTAACTAGCTAATGCCCGCGACGTTTTCCGCGCAGATAATCCCGATTTCCGCTTGAACAGTTTGATTTTCCGTTATAAAAATGTTTATGTCACTCTGCAACTCACTCTCAACTCAGTATACCAATGTAAAAATGACATTGATCCGTAGCTCTGTTGCAGCGTGATTGAAGGACAAACAAACAAACACCCTTTCACATTAACAATATAATTAAGATATTATTTTATTGCTTCACTAAGTAATGTTCCTACTTAGTGTAAATAAAAAACTGTATTTAAAAAAAAAGATCTTTAGTAGCTACATCATCAGTCCCTGGATATCATCTAGTACTTGTCAAGATGAATAAAATGAGCCCAAACTCTATGCGTTACATCGTTTTATCGACCGAGCGAAGCGAAGGTCTCTGAGTTTACTAGAGCGATTTGCACTTGTCCGTCCGTCCGTCTGTCACAGCCTTATAACTTCTGAATTACTGAACGTAATTACTTCAATTTTAGATATGATATGTAAACCGATGGCCTCCAGCCGAAAATGGCTTAAAAAGTTATAAAAATCTTTATTTCAGGGGGGCTCCCATACGAAATGGGGGGCTTTCAAAGTGGAGATTGTATTCGAGGCTAGATTTCTAAAACCACTTTGTTTTAAAACTTGAAACTTACACATTATTTGAGTTATATTCTGTACTTGAACAACAAATACTAAGATTAGATAAATATTATAAAGAAACGAAATTATTTGAGTTTTAATGGGCATCAATGTTTTTAACAAAACTTCACTATACTGTTACTAGATGGCGCTGTCTTTAATATTGTAAATATGCATCCCATCCACGAAAGCAGATGACGATTGACGTCATCAGATTCGGCGCGTTTTAATTACAATATAATATAGTTAAAACTACCTTATGGGAATTATGGGATACCGCGAGGTCTCAGAGTCGGGGCGAACCACTAGTTATAGAGTTTCCATAGCCACCTTCCATCTCAATCATCAGTACCCTGGATGTCATCTAGGATTAGTTTTCGGTGACAACCCTACACTCTCTTCACCTTAATAATAATAATAATAATAATATTATTTATTTGAAGGCAATAAAAACCCAAAATGTACAAAGTTAGATACAAAAAACTAAAAAAACAAATATAATAAATTACAAATAAAATAAAAATTTAATTGCCCCTGAAACGGGAGTTCGTAATAATTATTTACCTACTTGCGATTGTTGTCACGATGTACGGCAAGCCAATATTTCAGAATTGGATTCTCAGGGCACTCGGAGCATACCCTGAGGACCTCGTTCTTAGAATTACGGATGCGGAACCAAAAAGCCGCAACCCGTGATCTAATAACCGCGAAATAATCAGGTACTCTGGCGTCGGCAAACATGCTCGACGCACTGCAGTATTTAGGCAGTTTCATCAGAATGCGGTATGCGTTATTATACTGCACTCTGATGCTGCTTCGCGCACTTTTGCTGCAGTTGAACCAAAGCTGACACGTGTAGAAGCATTGACAGTATGCTCTGAACAGTGTCAGCTTCGCCTCAGGACTGCACCGAGCAAATCGGCGAGCGAGCATATTACACCGAACAGCCAGAGCACGCCGTTCACGTTCGATATCGCGGTTATCACGTAAGTCCTCAGTCAGGATATGTCCCAAGTACCTGAACTCGGTCACCCTATCAATAGGCACACCATCTAGACATACTGAGGGAACCCTCTCCGGGCCTCTACCAGAGCGGAATATCATCATCTGCGTCTTTTTGACATTATATTTGAGCCCATGGCTCATAGCATAATGTTCGCAGATAGCCAATAAACTTCTAAGTCCTCTGATTGAGGGACTCAGAAGTACCATATCATCAGCATAGCTGAGATTATTCACACAGGTTGTGCCAATGTGACAACCAACCTTAGCACTTCTAAGTTCCTCAATCAGATCGTTTACGTATACGTTAAAGAGGTCCGGAGAGGTCAACCCACCTTGACGCACGCCGCATTCTAATATATAATCATTAGAGGCGGCGTCGCCCCATTTAACAAAGTTTGTTTGGTTTTCATACCAGTATCTCAACAGTTCTACGGTTTTCAGCGGTACATTAGAAGTCCTTAGTTTTTGCCATAGTTGCTGGTAGTTAACTAGATCGAAGGCACGGCTCAAATCTAAAAAGCAAGCATAAACAGATGTACTTCTGTTTTTATAATAGTTAACTGTTGATTTGAGGCTGAAGACCGCCGAATCTGTTGAGAGTCCGGAACGAAAACCAAACTGTGCGTCGTCAACCTTTATGTTCTCGATTATACCAGGGTGCACTAATCTTTCCAGAATCTTACCTATAACGGTTCCTAAAGAAATCGGCCGGTAGTTTTTAAGGCTGGAAAGATCACCGGTTTTGTTTTTAGGAATTGGAACCACCATCGTTCTCATAAGGTTTTTCGGCAAATATCCAGAGTTAATAGAAAACGTAAAAATTTCTGCCAAAATTCGAAATATATCGAAACCAGCATATAAAATGTGTTCTAAGCTCAGTCCGTCAAAACCGGGGGATTTACCCTTCTTCATTTTTCTAACCACTTGGGCTATAACGTCCGGCGTGAACTGAGGAGTAGCTTCCTCAATACTGTTAAAGTCACTGAGCGTAGAAGCACACTGCTGTTTATTTCTTACTGGCAAAGGATCAGCTTTGAAGTGGTGCGAGAACAACTCGGCAATCGACTTGGGATCGTGTTCAGTATTTACGGTCGCAGGTAAACGAGACTTATAGTCAAGACGTTTTGTTGCCTTCCAGAATTTGGCAAAGTTTTTATCTGCTCGATGTGAAGCTAATAAGTCCATTTTTATCTGATCCTCGTTGTTCTGGCACCACCTCAATTTACTTTTAAAAACTCTGCGGCTCTCCACCATGTTATTGTGAATCTCACCAGACTGAGGTTTCCCATACCACAACCAAACTTTGAAATGGTGCCTCGCTTTCTGATGACTCTCACGGACGTGGTGATTCCATCCTAACACTGGTTTATGCCTGCCCCGAACATCGCGACAAATGCTAGTTTTTGAGCTATCCTGCAAAGCCTTAATGGTATTATTATAATATTCATCTAATAAATGTAAATGGTTGCCACATATTTTAAAACAACTTAAATTACAAATTGTACAGTTTTTAAGATGACTAGAATTCAGAGCTAATTTACTTAAAATATCACAGCAATGCTTATTATATAAGTGAATTTCCTTAACATTTCTATTACCCCAGCGAACACCAACTAATGACTGGTCTTCTATGTGTAATGTACTTTTCTGGGGTATCATGTCAATTTGACTCGTAACTAAGAGGGGATAGTGGTCCGACCAGTATACCCCAAGATCCACCCACACGGAGGTAACAGTAGGACGCGCTGCGGCCGACACTAAGCAGTGGTCTAACCAACGCCTACCACCGCTACCGTCATTAACATGCGTAAAAGTGTCCGGAGTCAAGATTTCTTTATCAACACACACCAGTGAATGTTCTGCACAGAAACCTAAAAGTTCAGTCTCGAATCTAGTACCCGAATGTGCGTTGAAGTCACCCAAAACATAGATAGCCTCAACTTCGGTGTCACTAATAACGGCTTCAATATTACCTAGACTACTTATGAAATCCGCTAGACTGTCTTCACTTCCATTATCATAGGGTAAGTAGGCACTCATCACGAGGATATGACGTCCATCCAGATCAATTTGAATAGCCGCCAATCTGTCAGAGGTGCAATCTATGATTGATACGTTCGGAAACAAAGACTTACGCCACATCAATGCGAGACCCCCGTACGGTCGGCCTTTCAGTACTCCCGCCGAAGTATCTACTGCTGACTTTGCGAAGCAGCTGAAGTGTTCACTGAGCTCATTCACAAAACCTAAGTCGTGTGGAAGTAAAAAAGTTTCCTGCAAGGCTAAAATATCGACACACACAGACAAATTCCTTATTTGTTCAGCAGATCTCTTGATAGAACGGCAGTTAAAAGTTGCAAGAGTTATATTAGTAGTGGTCGTACTTCCCATAATATTAGTTATTTAAAGCTGCACGAGTCTGTCGTTCTCTGTAACGCCGGTACACTAAACCTGTAGGCCAAAAATTTGCATCTTAAGGTCCATTTCTGTACGGCAGCACATATAACATAGGAAAAAGTCATAAACAGCAGAACAAGGAACCAAGGAACAAAGGCCATAAACAACAAAACTTCATAATGGCAGCTCGGATATTCAGCCGTTATTTAAATGTAAGCGCGTATTGCGGAGCATTGTATATTCAATTTACTCAAATCTGACGTTTACTGTTTTGTTTATTACTTTTATGAAGCTATGTATTACTATGTAATAAATTAAATTGCTGGATCAAAACACTTCGACGATAATAAGATTGCAAAAATAACCAATTTAATGCTCAACATTTCATTAACGAATCCCTATTATCGAAAAAATGTGCATAGAATACCTACTCCAATATTTTCAAACAATCTATCCAACGACACCCCGTACAATGGAATAGTCGATTAAGGGTGGAACCACATTTGTGAGGATCGATTCGGATTTTGCCTATACAAAACTGTCATTTTCCATACATTCGTGTACGCATCGAAAAGCCGATTTGATCCGTACACGTTTCTATGGAATTTGACAGTTTTGTATGGGCGAAATCCGAAACGATCCTCACAAATGTGGTTTCACCCTTAAACAACATCCCTGCTTAAGGCAGGTGACCAAAAAGAATATTTTATTTCGCAACTTTGTAGGTATGTTTAATAGGTATAATAATTATGTACCTAAGTATAACCATGACAATTACAGCTCATTATACCATCCATAGTCCCTTGAGTAATACGGCAGACAGACGGACAGACGGACGGACTTGGCGAAGCTAAAACGGTTCCTCCTTATTTTACTACGAAACTTTAAAACTAAAATCTTTATTTTTAAAATATGTAAGGGTGTTTGTGCACTGATCCGTATTCGATTCGTAATCGTATTCGTAAAAATATGATTCGAAGTGGTGTACATACAAAATGTACGTGCGCTTGTGCACTCATTCGATTCGTTTTTTGACGGTTCCGTGTTTAGTTTTGCATGACGGCCACTTGGAATCGTATTTTTACGAATAAGATTCGAAGTGGCCAACATACAAAATAAACGTGCGCTTGTAGGTACACTCATTCGATTCGTATTTTGAAAAATCCGTATTAGTTTTGTATTACGGCCACTTCGAATCGTATTTTTACGAATACGATTCGGAGTGGCCGTCAGAAGTTTTAAGTATTCTTAATAATACGATTCAAAGTGGCCGTCAAACAAAACGTACCTTGTGGACTCGTTCGATGCGTACTTATACGGATCCGTCAAAGCACAAGCGCACGTACATTTTGTATGTAGACCACTTCGAATCGTATTTTTACGAATACGATTACGAATCGAATACGAGGAGGTACGCTTTAACACCTATACTTCGAACATTTAACCTGCTGTGCTGTGTAAAATATTTTACCTACATTTTAGCTTTCTTAACAACCCAAACGGAGTCTTTAGAAAGCTAAATCGTGTCTCATCCTTCTTCGTGTGGATAAACCGCAGCTGAAAGCATATCTATTGGAAAAATATTAAGCGCAGCTTTATCGCGTCAGCTGAAATATTTAGATGTAACGACCTCCCGGAACATTTTTATTGCGGCCATTTGAAACTGCAGTGGCGTTTGTGTGATATATTACAACTGACCATTTATCTATCTACTACCTTTAAACGAGCAATTCTTGTATATATATATATAATCTGAATCTCGGAAACGGCTCCAACGATTTTCATGAAAAGTATGCAGGCGGTTTCGGAGGCGATAAATCGAACTACATTTTTAGAAAACGTCGTTTTATCCATGTTTTCAAACAGTCAAAACCCCCTACAATATCATTAGAATACGAAGGTAAATTTCGCCATCATCTATTAAGTTCCAATAGCTCAGTTAGGAAATCGGGCGGTCCCGAAACCAGAAGACCCCGGCTCGAGTCCATACGATTATATATTCCCCTATGAATTTTATTATTATTTACTTTTTATTATTTTATTATTTATTTTTTCTAAATATATAATTTCCAAAAAACACGATTTACCAAAAAAAAAACGAGCAAAGCTCGGTCACCCAGGTACTTTACCACCTATTCTAATCTGTATATAAAAATCTCGTGTCACAATGTTTGTTCGGGATAAATTCTGAAACTACTGAACCGATTTTTATTAAACTTCGTAACTATCTGTAATTTGGTCCAAATTAAAAGATAGGATAGTTTTTATCTTTATTATTGACATCAATATTTGTTATTGCGAATTAAAATATGCTAATTAGACGACAGTCATAATAAAGAGTTAGTTGCGGTTGTCTAGATTGTGTTATAATTTTTCATTACTGATATTATAAATGCAGAAGTGTGTTTGTTTGTTGGTTTGTCCTTCAATCACGTCACAACAAAGCAACGGATTTATGCGATTTTTGCATGAGTATAGAAATGGTTGTAGTAGTAGGTCCTCAGACCGGGAGAGCTACTTTTTATCTCGGCTAATCAAAGAGTTCCCGCGAGATATTTAAAAATTAAATCCATGCGGACGAAGTCGCGGGCATCAGCTATTCAATTTTCATTCATTCATCTCATCGCTAGCCCATCATTGGGTGCAGGCTTCCTCTCGAATGAGAAATGTTTAGGCCGTAGTCAACCACGTTCGCAAAGTGCGATTTGGCAGACTTCACACACCTTTGAAAAGATTATGTCTCTCAGGTATGCGGGTTTCCTGACGATGTATTCTTTCACCGTTTAACTAAGTGATATTTCATCATCATCATCATTAACAACCCATCAACGGCTCACTAATTACTGAGCGCAGGTCTCCTCTCAGAGAAGGGTTACCTATTTTAAGGTTATTTTAGTTAAGTGATATTTAATGGGTTGAAATGCACATAAAGCTATGCAAAGTGAAAGGTGCACCTTGCGAGCTTACTTTTCGGAGTTTTTAGGAGTGGTAAACCATCCTATATTTACGATAAGCTGGGAAGGATGTACGAGGGTCGGGATCATTTTAGGGGTTTACGTAAGCCTTTGAGTGTTCCGCGTCACTGCACAGCTGCATTTAGGGGCAGCTTTAAATACGCGGCGACCCGATGTTGGAATAATATTCCTCCACCCATTCGGGACTGCCGCAGTAAGTATGCTTTTAGGCGTAATTTAAAGCAATATTTACTGTTAAAGCAAACGGAATATGAAAATGTCGCTGTAGATATTTCAATCATATAGTTAGATATTCAATATGTAGTTTAGTAAATTTTATTTGTACAACTGTAGTATAATATAATATAATAATATTTTAATTTATTATTTTAATTTAGTTGCACGTAATCTATTGTATAAATCCTCTTTTTCTTAATAATATATTATATTTGTATAATTTATTTACACGTTACGTTTGTTGATTCTCTTACTCTTCAGCTAGACTTCCGTTATTATTTCATTGTTATTATTTTTCATGTAGTTTAGGTATAAGTACTTTATTGTCGTTTCGTTTGCTGTGATGTCACCCGGGTCACAGCTGAAAATCAGCGTCCGGCATTATGTATGCATAATGCAGGGCATATGGCTGAGCTGTACACCCTTTCTGGGTGGTGTCACAGACAAATATATTATCATGTACAGTTCTATGTGTATAGTTTGTCTGTGATACCATCGTCCGAATAAATGAATTTTCTTTCTTTCTTTCTTTCTTTCAAAGTCCGAGATATATGCCTGGATGCCCGTGATTGAACACCAGGCCCCCGAAATGGAGGAAAGGACTAATTCTTAATTACTAGGCTGACACCACTTTATGAAAATCGTTTACAAGTTCTTAAACGTCTTCAAAATATACTAGATACGTACTTTCACAAAATAATAGAGTGCATTGATGGATTGGATTCCATTATGTTTTCGTCCTTTTTACCTCGCAAAAAGCATTCTCTCTTTGCATCGATTTGTGTTTTTTTTTTGCAACTACTAATTTTAAAGTCTCTTCTTATAAATAAAAATTCACTTTATGTGGCTTATAAACCATTTATTTATGTACCTACTATGAATAAAATTATTGAAATAAAACTTGTCTTGTTAATGAAAAAATCGATTCGTAAACGAGTCAAATAAAAATTTTGAATATAATAAAATATACATACAATTTTGAAAAGAAAAACTTGAGTCTTGTAAATGAGAAAATCTATTCGTAAATGTGTGAAATAAAAATTTTGAATAGGAAAAAAATCGATAGCGAAACCCCGGCACGGCGGCTGTTCGCCTCAGTGATCAACTTCCGGTACAAAGAGTATTGGAAAAACTCCCAGCTTCATTGAGTTACACCTAACAAGGTACCCTCAACCCTGTTTTATACAGATTTACTTGGATCTACTTAAAAGTTAACTTAACTCCCTTAACTGGTTCTCTTTTCACAAGCACTCCATCGTGTCGGCTACCTATTTTATTAAGTGACAATTTCACGATCGCCGAGTACCTAACTTTTAACCGGCGAATAAGTTTGATATTTTTAGAAGTTTTCAATATAAAAACTGTCAGAACGTGAAAATTCCACGGTTAAATCTAGGTTAAACGTTAATCGTCGATTTTTATATTGGCACAAAATGTATTAACTATTATGGAGATTATTAAATAACTAGCTGATGCCCGCGACTTTGTCCGCGTGGATTTAGTTTTTAAAGTCCCTCGGGAACTCCTTGATTTTCCAGGATAAAAAGTAGCCTAGATGTTGACCCGAGTAATAAGCTACCACGGTTTTTACGTGAAAGAAGGACAAACAAACAGACAGACAAACAGACAAAAAAAAATTTAGCTTCTGTTTTGATATCTGTATCTTGAACACAATTAGAAGCAAAAACCCTTTTTTGAATTTATTTCATGTACAGAATTGTTTTCATTTCTGTTTTATTATATGTATAGATTCATGATAGTAAGAAGGTACCTAGTTAGGTAAGTGTGACTTAAATAAAATAAATAAATAAAAAAGCCCTTTATTTCTAATACGTTACAGAATTACAATTAGATCTATTCGCTTAGAGTTACATTATTCTTTAATTTAATTTATATAATCTTTTAACTTTCATAATTTGATAAAATAAAGATTTATTAAATTAATATTACAAATTACATCATTTATGTCAATATTTAAAATAATAAAATAATCAGGTCAAATATATTATACATTAATTAAAAGTAAAATAGTAAAATAATCAGGTCAAATATACATTAAAATACAATTCTATGTCAATAATTAATAATATGTAAATTAGCGAAAATAATTAATTAAAAAATATCGTATTTCACGTATAAGTCGCCTCTACGGCGTAGGCCTCCCCCAAATCTTTCCAGAGCTTCCTGTCTCTAGCCTGTCGCATCCAGTCTGGCCCGCATTTTTCCAAAAATATATCCCGCCACCTCTTCTTTTGGCGGCCTCTTTTCCTTTTCCTTCCTCTTGGTATCCATTCGGTAACTCTTTTCGTCCATCTCATATTGTCTAATCTACAAACGTGTCCAGCCCACTTCCATTTTAATGTCCTAATTCTTTTCCTTATGTCCATCAGTTTAGTTCTCTTACGAATGTTTTTGTTACTTATTCTGTCTTTCAGCCTAACACCGAGCATGCTTCTCTCCATCTTCCTCTGGCAGATAGCTAATTTTTCTTCTTCTTGCTTCCTTAGTGACCATGTCTGACATCCATATGTCAGACATGGCAATATTGCAACTTCGTACAACTTCTTTTTTATTTTTATATCGATCTCGCTGCTTTTCATTACCTCCTTAAAACTCCAAAACTTTCTCCACGCCATGGCGATTCTTCTATGTATTTCCTTCTCAGTACAGTTTTCAAAAGAGACGGACTGGCCTAGATACACATATTCTTTCACATACTCTATATTTTCACATCCTACTCTTATCTCTTTCTTTTCGGCGTTTGTTAAAATTTTGGTTTTAGAGATGTTCAAAAATAAACCAGCTTTTTTACTCTCCCGTGCCAGTTCCTCTACCATGCTGCCAAGATCCGAAGCATTTTCTGCAAACACTACGATATCGTCTGCGAAGCGCAAGTGACTCAGATATTCACCGTCAATCTTTAGACCTTTATTTTCCCACTCTAGATTCCTGAAAATGGCTTCAAGGACTGCTGTAAAGATTTTAGGTGATGCCGGGTCACCTTGCCTCACGCCTCTACCTATGGGGAACTCAGGACCATCCTTTTCTAGTCTTATTTTTGCTCTGCATTTTGAGTAGACGCTTTTGATAAGGTTAATGTATTTTGGATGGATACCTTGCTCTGAAAGTGATGACCATATCACATTATGGTGTATAGAGTCAAATGCTTTTGTATAATCTATAAAACACATGTATAGCGCTATGCCGTATTCGTTTGCTTTCTCTATTAGTTGTGTTACTACCTGAATGTGGTCAATAGTAGAGAATCGTTTTCTAAATCCGGCCTGCTCGCGTGGTTGGTGTTCGTCTAAAGTCTTTGACAGTCTGTTAAGTAATATTTTTGCGAAAATTTTGTAAATATTGGACATGAGGCTAATTGGTCTATAATTGCCCAAGTCACCTCTGTCGCCCTTCTTATGCAAAAGTGTTATAATCGAGTCAGACCACTGCTCTGGCGTCAATTCTGCGTCCAATATTCTGTTAAATAAAACATGTAGTGGCTCCCGTAATGCTTTTAGAAAGGATTTTAATACTTCGTTGGTGATCTGATCGTTCCCAGGAGTTTTTCCCTTCTTTTGGGATTTAATGGCATGTTCAATTTCGGAATAAGTTATAGGTGGTATGTGAGAACCTTCAGGCACGTAGATGATGGAGTGTGAGCTTGCAGGTATATCCTGACTGGCCGTATATAAGCTTCTATAAAATGTCGTTGCCTCATTTATTATATCTGGCCGCCTCGACAGTATATTCCCACTCCTATTTTTTAGGTTGGCAGCCCACTCAAACTTGTTACTAAGTTCCTTGAATGCTTTTCGTACCGCTCCTGTTTTTGATATAAAATGCTCAAATGTTTGTTGTCTTCGCCTTTTTCTTTCTTGTAAGATATTCCTGTTTATTCTTTTGCTTATTTGGGTTATTTTAAATCTTATTTCTTTCGTTCTTTTTTCTGTATATAATGCTTTCCGTTCTTGTAAGAGGTTCATGGTTTCTTGGTTTGTATATTTATTGTTTCTTTTTATCTCTTTTGGTAACTCTTTTAGAAGTAGTTTTACTTCATCCATCATATTATTATACTGCTCTTGTATATTTTCAGTTACTGTAAGTGACTCTATCAGTCTATTTTCCCAAAATTTTCCACACTCTTCTGATATTTTCGGTAGATTGGTAGCGTATTTACCGGACTTTATAAATCTCCTAGTTTTCTTCAATTTTATTTTTATTTTGCATCTAATCATCCGGTGGTCAGTATTGAAATTGAGATTATTTACTATATCAAAATTTAGTACTTGATTGGACTGATTTGTGAGAATATAGTCAATTTCATTGAAGTACTTCCCATCTGGGGACCGCCAAGTCCATTTTTTATATGCTTTGCGTTTATATACACTATTTAGGATCCTTAGATTGTGTTCTAATGCGAACTCTACTAATTTTTGGCCTCGCGCACTCCTTTTTCCACATGAATATTTTCCGAATACACTTTCTTCACCCTTCTGTATTTGGCCAATTTGTGCATTAAAGTCTCCTAATATAATTAAGCTCTTAGACTTTACATAATCTAGAGCTGCCTCTACAGACATATAGAAACTTTCGATTTCATCATTATCACAAATTTCAGTAGGGGCATACACTTGAATGATAGACCAACCTTGATTTTCAGTGGTCTGGATCTCTAATGACGCGACTCTATCGGAAAAAGCTTTGAAACTTATAATGTTATTTTTAAGAGTCTTCTTTATCCAGAATCCAACGCCATTTCTTCCTTTACTGGCCGAGGTGTGACACAAAATGAAATCTGAGTACTCTTCGATGGTCTCTCTATCTCTTCTCACTTCACTCAAGCCTATAATATCCCAGTTAAGTTTTTCAATCGCTAACTCTAACTCCGTAATTCTACTGTCTGAAAGTAATGTGCGTACGTTAAGAGCAGCGATGTAGAGAAACGAGTCTTCCTGGGACAAAGAAAAGGTTTGTACTTTAGTATGGGGAATTATATTATTTGGGGGGTATTGGTCATACTTCTCCACGGGGACCAGCCGGCTTGGAGAAGGTGGTAAATTATATATTGTATTTTTTTTATTTTTAGTAATTTTTGGGGGGGCCTCTACATGTCATTCTTCTTTATTCTGTCTAACGTATGCCATCATGGTGTTTCTATGTACTCTGTGCTTTTTAGCATTTTGATTGTTTTTCCAGGTACTGTGTGTTGGGCTCAAGTCTTCTGTGTTTTGGTTTTTTTGGTTTTCTGTCGCAGTCCTATTATAAATCGGAGAGAGGGATAATTGTCTCTTTTTTTTCGTGTTATCTATCGTTTTCTCTTTGATAATGAGCTTGTCATATTTTAAATATGCGATATTTCCTTTCTCTAACTCTTTCTTCATTTGTAACTTCAATCCCTTCCTTTTTTCCAAAATGGGTGTAGGAAATTCATGTGTGACGTAAATACCCGAACCATCTAGGCGCTTTTTGTTTTTTAAAATATTTATTTTAGTTCCCAATGTCGTTAATACTACCGAAATGGGTCTAGGTTTGCCTTCTTTTTTGCCAAGTCTTTTTGCAGATTGGATTTCTAATGTTTGGATAGATACTCCCAAATTTTGGTTGATAATATTAATTATGTTATTTTGCAAGTCGAAATACGACTTTTCGCTTTCGCTGACTCCAAAGAAAATTAAGTTTCTCTCCACGCTGGATTTCTCTAGATGGTACAGTCTTTTTTCTTGATTTTCTAGCCGTGAACGCAGACTATGGATTTCCCGGTTTAAATCTTCAAATTTTTGATTCATATGTGCATTCACTCTCGTTGTTATTTTTTCCTCCATTTGTGACAATTGTGATTCTATTGACGTAAATTTAGAATCTATATCGTTCCTCATCTGTATAATTAACTGCTTTAGTTCTTCCATGTTTGAACTCATGCTGCCCTCTAGTGTGATCTTCGTTTACTACTATGGTCAACACTCAAAGCTGCTTGTATCCATCGATTGGGAAACACCGGTTTCCTAGTTAGTTCGCTGAGATGCCACTAGGTGGAGTTAGTAGTATATTTGTCAAGCC
This sequence comes from Oeneis ivallda, assembly GCA_029955525.1. Classification (NCBI taxonomy): domain Eukaryota; kingdom Metazoa; phylum Arthropoda; class Insecta; order Lepidoptera; family Nymphalidae; genus Oeneis; species Oeneis ivallda. The sequence continues at coordinate 3,485,164 of JARPMR010000012.1, read as the reverse complement.
AGTTAATTAGTATTTCGACAGATGGCATACTAATTTGTCCAAAGATCCAAAGAATGACTTGCAAATTTGGAATAGTAGATTTGATTGTTTGCACAAAAACTGTAATTATAGATCATTCTTCGACTTATTTCACTCAATCCTGTGCAGTTGATGATCCATGTAAGTGTAACTAAACGTGTTTTTTCCGTCGATAATAGTTCTTTCAAAAATTTTAATCTAATTTTAACCGTTTTTTCGGCACTAGTGTTATTCCACTTTTACTATGTTTACACATAAATTTCGCTACTGTCCACACTTGTACTAATAAATTGTCCCAACAGCGACTTTTTTAATCACTTTTTGAGTTATTTAGGCGATATTTCACTTTTTAAAACGATTTTTTAACACAGCTGATGTGTATAAACATTGGCACACTGGCGCCCTCCAACTTTTTAATTCTTGTGTAAATAAAGTGTGACTTAATAGAATTTAAATAATTAAACTGATAGTTGACTGCCTCCAATGATTGAATGGGTGACTTCCAAAATTCGTTCAGAAGGGTGGAAATACCACAATTTTACTTCAATGCTACCACAATACTTGTCGCGATTGCAAATTGCAATGCAATGCAATGAAACCTTTCATTTCATGATCCTGCATCATCCATGCAATAATTCCATGATGATAATAATTATGACCATTATTATTTTAAACTACAATTTTTTTAACTAAAAATTTCATTCGTTAAGTAATTTCATTTTATTCGTTCTGAATTCAGAACTTTATCAAATTGAATTCCGCTTTGAATTCAATGAAAAACCTAAAATGGATTTAAAAATTGCGTTGCAGTTTTGTCCGGTTAGTATTACAAACTCGTTACGGTGTTTTTTACACAAGTTTGATGTTGGCAGGCTGATTGCTCGCCAGCAATCAGTGGTTTGTGTATTTTTGTTTTTATTATATTAATAACTAGTTCACCTGCCCCTGCGTTATTCTAATGCTAACAGGAAGAATAGTATATTACACATCTAGGGCAGTAAAATAAGAAATGTCTCAGATCACATGTAATTGTTGTCCGAGGCGAAGCCGAGGTCAATAAACATGTGATCTGAGGCTTTCTTATTTACTGCCCGTGGTGTGTATACTATTTTTCTCCTCGACGGAGGCGGAAAGCGACATTTTCGTTTAGCGCAGCGGGAGGAAAATTGACGCTTTCCGCCCGGAGTTGAGAAAAATAATATTGGTAACGTATTACGTAACGCGGTTGCAAATGAAGTTAGGTGCGAAATCATTGTTAATATTTCAAAACAAATGCGAGCTAAAATACATGTAATCTACTTGGTATAAAGTTACTTTACTCGTGTGTATAAAGTTCATCACTCAAACCTTGGCATGAGATAAGGACGTTTATAAGTTTATAAGTGGGTCTGGGTCTATAGAGCTGGTTTAACCCAAAATGATATCAGAAATAATTGTTTCTAGTTTTAATTCTTTATTCCAAGTTTAATACTGTCTAAAGAAAAGGGGTTGTTTCTAATATATATGGAGCCTGGGCCAGGTAGTTACGGTCTTTCAAAATGTTCGAGGTCATGAAATAGTGATTATTTTTTCTTTATTTCTCAGGAAAAGGTCCCTTTTACGAGGTATAATGCGAAATTATTTTGCAAAATAAACGCGAAACAACATGGCGTTTTTTTGACAATGACACGTACCTATACGAGTCATTTGACATAAAAATAACCACAATTGACAGCAATTGAAATTACTTATAAGTTATAAAAAATTAGGGAAAAATTCCACATGTAGAAATTGTTGAAAATAAAATTGAAAATGGAAAATTCGGTCTGTTGAGCTGGGATTCGAGCCATCGACCTTTGGCTGTTAGGCGACTGCAGAAGCCACAAGGTTACGGAGACCCATTATTGTACCGCGAAAATACCAAACACAATGTAATCGAAAGGAACTACGTTCCATCAGGGTGTCCCTTGACACCTCTCAAGTTTTTTTATTATTGTATCTTTTAAGTTGTAATTGAACTAATAAACTTCCTTATCTTTAGTAGTAGTAGACACATACAATGACATACTTACACTTATTAGTTAAATAAGACTATTCCGTGCATACTTACATGCATTAAAAATCATGTTGAGGTCTTTTTTAGGGTTCCGTAGTAAACAAGGAACCCATAAAGTTTCGCCATGTCCGTCCGTCTGTCCGTCCGTCCGTCCATCCGTCCGCGGTTTAGCTCAGAGAGTATTGGTACTAGAAATCTGTAATTGGACGAGGGTATAAATATTAATCACTCCAACAAAGTGGTAAAATTTTTTTAGGGTACATCACCTACCTACATATAAAGTGGGGATGAATTTTTTTTTCTCGTCTATCCTATAGTGCGGGGTGTCGTTGAATAGGTCTTTCAAAAATATTGTGGGTGTGTCAGCACCATTTTTCGATTCAGGGATCCGTTTGTGAAATATGATAATTCAAATTGCTAAATTTTATTAGAGTCAAATGTCTCCCCCTCTGCCATATAAACGGTTGTTTATAGGATACGTGAAAAAATTTACAGCAGTAGTATATAAAGAATTTTACAGGAAAACTATCACGGCTAAGTTGGGTTCATAAGTTCAATATTCATAAATAAACTAAAAGCACTATCCTAGGTCAGCAATAATATTTGTGACTTGCAACTACGGAGCCCTACACTGCGCGTGGCCCGACACGCACTTGGCCGGTTTTTTGGTATTGACAGCTATTTTTTCGGCAAAAAAATTGATATTTTTCAGTACTAGGAATCCCGAATCGAACGCACGAAAATGAAAATGCGGAAAATACATCCAAATTTCATTTATGAATCTGCAATGTTTAATTTTAAACAGAATGCGGGTTTAATTTGCTGTAAAAGCTTTTAATGAAAAGTAAAACACGTTTTGAAATATTTACACTCATTCCGCGTTGCTTAATTCGTAGTGAGCATGCAATTTACACTTTTTGCGTAATTTTACACAAAATTAATCCAGAATTTTAATTTAACTGTATTAATTTTAATTTTTCTTTATATAATATAATATAATAGAATTACGCAAAGTTACGCCTGATTCTATTCAATATTGGTTAATATAGTAATTAGGCAGTTTAGTTTTTACTGAGCTGGCTTTCATAACATAAACCTTATAAGTTTCTAGAGAATTGCTGGAATTCATCTGTAGGTAACGAAAGTCAATTACTTTTTGAGCAGCAATAAAAAACTTTTGCTTCTTTTGTAAATATTACCAAGAATAGAAAAGATTTTGATTCAAATAAACTTCTACAAAGTGCTTTCGAATCATCAAGTGAATCACTGATTCGGAATGTCGTCGTTCCATCCGAGTAGAACAAGAAACTTGGGCTTCGCTCTAATTAAAAACTCGTAATATTATTTTATGCCTTGTGTTTACGTATTTTGAGAAATTATTAAAGATTAACCGCCGAATCCAACTCGGCTGGGCAGCGTTCGGAAAGCTCCGAGATGTCTTCTCATCCAAAATCCCTCAGCGCCTGAAGACCAAAGTCTTCGAACAGTGCGTGCTGCCAGTGATGACTTACGGATCCGAGACATGGTCGCTAACTATGGGCCTCATAAGAAGGCTCAGGGTCACTCAGCGAGCGATGGAGAGAGCTATGCTCGGTATATCCCTGCGAGATCAAATCAGAAATGAGGAGATCCGTAGGAGAACCAAAGTCACCGACATAGCTCACCGTGTCGCGAAACTGAAGTGGAAATGGGCGGCCACATAGTTTAAAGAGCTGATGGTCGTTGGGGTCCCAAGGTGCTGAAGTGGCGATCCCGCACCGGGAAACGCAGTGTTGGCAGACCCCCCACTAGGTGGACCGACGACACCAAGCGAGTCGCAGGGAGCCGCTGGATTCAAGCGGCGCTAGACCGAAGCCTGTGGAAGTCCATTCAGGAGACCTTTGTCTAGCAGTGGACGTCTATAGGTTGATAAAGAAGACGAGAAGAAGTTTACGTATTTCTGGAGCAGTAGACCGATGTTTTTAACCCCCTCAACAAAAAAGAGCGGTGTTATAACATAAGTTTTACGTGTGTATCCCTGTGTCTCTGTGTATGTGTAAGTGTATCTGTGTGTCTGTTCCCTCATAGCTTCCCAACGAATAGACCGATTTTGATGCGGTTTTTCGTATTTGAACGCTGACGTGATCGAGGTAGATCCACCTCGACATCTAATTTCTGAAGATCTTTTCAGGCGTTTGAAAATCGTCAGCTTATTTCCTAATTGATAGAAGTGACTTACAAACTTTCGCTGATGGATTGATTTGAAATTTTGTGTACTGCTACTTTTGTTGCTTACTGATGCAGCTGCATCAAGGAGTCTGCGGGATCAAATCCTCAGCATTAACTTTCAGCAGATATAACGTGTTAGATACGGAAGAGTACGAAAGAGTAGGTGTTAGATACTTAGATATAATGATCTAGCATCAAGAAAGAGGATCTAATTATGGAGCAGAAAACTGGGTACTTAACAGGATGTCAGATATTTTGTACATAGTGCGGCCATAGACTCGCTTGTTAGTGTTTTAAACTTTCAATTAACGTTATTTTTGCATTAATCAAAAACAACGTTAGGTATGTATAAAGACCAAGAAATACGTATATCCTTACCTGTATAAAATTAAATTTAAAGAGGAGTCGTTCTTCTGAGTAAAATAATATAACATTTTGTGACGTAAGACACCGATTATTCCGATTAAATGGACAGGTCCGTTCCGGTTGAGTGAAGCGCCTGGAATTCATTAGGGAAAACCATTTTTTTCCTATTTTCTCCGCTTTGACTGTCAAATAGAGATTTTTTCATCTACTTTATACGACGTATTAACTAAATTAAAAAATTGAAATACAATTAAACGCTCATAACAGCTGTGTATTTAAACTAACAGTTTACACGTTAAACAAGCCTTAAAAATCCTTACTAATATTATAAATGCGAAAGTGTGTTTGTTTGTTGGTTTGTCCTTCAATCACGCCGTAACAGGGCTACAGATCGACGTGATTTGCATGGGTATAGCTGAGGACCCAGAGAGTGACATAGGCTACTTTTTATCCCGGAAAATAATATTCCCGAGGGATTTTAAAAACTAAATCCACGCGGACGAAGTCGCGGGCATCAGCTAGTGTTAAATAAATCTACTGAACTCCTATTCTATGAATGTTTATTAAATAGATATGACAGACAGGTAGCTACGAGGAAACAGACAGACACAGATACACATGACAAACTTATAACACCCCTCTTTTTTCGTCGGGGGTTAATAAAATATAGCTGACATGAGTGACAAGTCACACCGACAGTTAATCTGCACGTATTATTTTTATAATAGGCACTACGCGCTGGCTACATAATATTATTATGAAGAAATGTATCCCAACTAGGGCTACCACCTCTCCGGGTTTGACCCGGAGTCTACGGGTTTGCATGGTGCATGTCCGGGCTACGGGTTTAACATCGATACCTCCGGGTCAGACCGAGCATTGACAGCGAAGCGACATCCGACCATCACGGCCTGCCAAAAATAATTGTTTTTTTTTTTTCAATTCCTTTAAGCAATGCTTTTGTAGAACGCGTCTTTTCTTTAATGGGAAATTTGTGGACAGACGAGCGAAATTGCTTGTCAGTGGAAATGGTAAAGGGCGAGTTGATTGTAAAGATTAATAACAATATTAATTTCCAAGAATTTTTGAAGTTTTTGAAGAAACCTGAGCAAGAAAAGATGCTTAAACAATCCCTTCAGAATAAAAAAATCCAAGTCAGCCTAGCACTAGCTAGGTCATTTAGGTTTTAATAAATACATTGCCAATGTTAATTTTTCTTACTTAAATAATTAAATAATTCATACTTTTTTTTTAATAAAAAAAATTTATATTTCTAAAATCTCCGGGTCTACTGTTTTTGAAAGGTGGCAGCCCTAATCCCAACCCACTTCATGTGTTTTGGGACATTTTACTCATTAACAAACAAGATAAAGTTTAAAAACTGTAACCCGATTAGGTACGGAAAGTTGGATGTAAACATCCATCATATTATTATATTATTGATTGAGTTCGTATAAAATCTAGCCTGTGTCACCCGAACCATAATAATGGTTCGATTCCATCAAAATCGACTCAGCAGTAAACTACTCTACGGTGGAACAAAATATTCAAAAAAATGCGTGAGTGTCGTGGAATACTCGGTTGGAACGAAGTCAGTCACCATCAGCGCCATCTCTCGCCACATGTTGAACCATCTCATAAAAAATAAGCAGACATTAAAACAAGTTCAAGAAATTTCACGCAGCCCACAATAGATGGCGATAGTAAATTTTGCCGCAAAAATTTTGTTCGGAATTTCTCTTCTATATAATTTTGTTCCAAAAATTAAAAAAAAGAACAGAGACATAATCTGGTCAGAATTCGAACCCCTGAACCGTTATTTTCACTTATTGGTTTATCCACTACGCCACCAAAACTATGATGGAACGTGTGTAATAAACAAAGACATCAAGGGTCGCGACGGAAAATTCTCACACTTTATTTTCGCCTAGCTTCCATTCGCCAAACCGTCTGAACTTCATTCCAATAAATGAAATTTACCTCATACACATTTATGCCGTTACTAAAATTTTGTAAAATAATTGGTTCTTAGTAAATTATTTAATATTTTACTAAGAACCATTTAAACGTAGTATTACGAGTATCTACCTACCACTAATAACTTAATCCTAACTTAATTCCATGTTTTGTTTCGCTCTGGATAATTGTTGCCCCGCTTGGTTAGATAACTTTTATGTACCTAGTAAAAGTTCCATATGTGTTTGTTCCAACTTTTAATTGCTTGAAAGTTTCAGTGTATATAAGAAACTAGCTGTTGCCCGCGGCTTCGTTTATGTTAAGATCGAATTTTCAAACCCCTATTTTATCCTCTTATGGGTTTTTCAAAAATCCTTTGTTAGCGGACGTCTGCTTCATAATAACTATTTGTAGGTCAAATTACAGCCCGATGCGTCCAGTGATTTGAGCTGTGCGTTGATTGATCAATCAGTCAGTCAGTTAGTCTTCTTTTCCTTTTATATATTTCCTTCAAAACCCGCAGCTCTGGAAAACGCATTTTTTCAGTACTGTCTGCAAATAATGCCTGTAGCATCGGACGCTCCGCAGAAATTCATCAGCAGAACTCACGTCAGCTTCTACCTGTGCTCACTCCATCTCCATTTCTTCAATGCGCCCGATGCGGCTGAACTTGGCAGCTGATGATGAACATCGTATTCAGCATCAAGAAATATGATGGCTTCAGTTCATCTTCCTAGTCCTCACGCAGTATACTGCGTATATAAATTTAAAACATGTTGGTATTGCTTTTGAACCATATATGGTTCAAAAGCAATACCAACATGTTTTAAATTTTTGAAGTGAAAACTTCTTTAGCGGCGTTGAGCACTTTTCTGTAATGGGTATAAAATCATAAACTCGCGTCAGGACACGTGACCCTGATCGAAAAAGCGTAAGACGGATGGAGAGTAGACAACTATTACCTTTGATTATTTCAGACGCTTCGTCATCGCTTGGTTGGTCTAGTGGCAAAGGGACCTGAGTGAGTTTCACTCAGTCCCTTCGCTGGTTCAGGGTTCGAATCCTACCTTCGGCTTACGTTTTTGTTTGTTTTTTTTTTTTATTTTTATTTTTGTAAGAACTGTAAAAGTGTAACTTGAATTATTTTAATTATATTTATCAATTTAAAGAAAGAAAATTTCCGTAACCGGAGGTGGGTATGAACCCGTACTTATTTGGTAAGTAGGCGGCGCGGCGCCTGTATAATAGAGCCACGGCAGGTATGATAAGGATGTCGAAATTAATTACTGTATATGTACTGCCGAAGCTAGTACAATTGTCGTATATAAATACGGCAATTGAACTGACTGCGCCATCTATGATGATGACCACAAACTTCCATGATTAATATTTTACGACGTAAGACAGCTGTTTGTATCTACTACTCTTGAAGTTCTTTATATTTCACTTAGATGTCGTAAGTGTGCTATATTTATTGAAGTGAAAACTTCTTTAGCGGCGTTGAGCACTTTTTCTGTAATGGGTATAAAATCTTAAACTCGCGTCAGGACACGTGACCTGATCGAAAAAGCGTAAGACGGATGGTTACTATGGTTACTTACCTCTCTACGGCGCGGCGAAAATGTATGCCCTAGTAACTAGTAAATCCCTAGGGAACTCTTTTGATTTTCCGGGATAAAAAATAGCCTATGTCACTCTCCAGGTCCTCGACTATATCCATGCAAAAAATCTCATCGATCCGTAGCTCTGTTGCGGCGTGATTGAAGGACAAACCAACAAACACACTTTCGCATTTTACATTTATACTATAAAGTAAAATGCGAGTTCCCTAGGGATTTTAAAAACTAAATCCATGCGGACGAAGTCGCGGGCATCAGCTAGTTTGCTAATAATTAAAAACAAATAAAGAAACAGTAGGCCCAGGATTTTATACTTAATATTAGTATGATCTAGTTTTCACTTCTATCGGCAGTCCCTATGAGTGCCAATTTTTTTTATCAAATTCCGTCTAGTCCCACTAGTAGGTAATGCCCGCAACGTCGTCGTTTCTGGGAATTTTATCCCATAGCTGGCTCCTTTTTGGATGCAAGCTATTTCTATGTCATTTCCGTCAAAATCGGTTCAGTGATTCAGACGTGAAAAAGGTATCAACAGACAGATTAAGTCGGTTAAAAATAAAAATTCATAGACCGAGAAAGTGGACGGAAGGGAAATTTCGTTTTCTGGGCACTCAAAGCTAATTTATAAAAATGTTTCCCTAGAAATCCCAATACGCTAAAGTTAAATTATATTACTGCCGATTACAAGACCCAAATAATATAACCTCTGAAACATCCAACAAATTGACACGCTTAAAATAGTTAATAATTTTGCAAAGTACCAACTGTAACTATTACAACATCCAGGATAATTAAAAGTTAGTTTGAGGTCCTTTGAGCCATTTAATATAAGTAAGTACTATGGTTTTAAATATTATGAAGTGATGGAGAGCTATGCTCGGAGTATCCTTGCGAGATCAAATCAGAAATGAGGAGATCCGTAGGAGAACAAAAGTCACCGACATAGCTCAGCCAGTCGTAAAACTGGGAAATGTGTGAAAAAAACGAAGTGGAAATGGGCGGAGCATATAGTACGAAGAGCTGATGGTCGTTGGGGTCACAAATTGCTGTAGTGGCGACCGCGCAATGGGAATCGCAGTGTTGGCAGACCCCCCACTAGAAGGACCCGACTAGCCGCTGGATTCAGGCAGCGCAAGACCGAGGACTGTGGAAGTCCATGCTAGAGACCTATATCCAGCAGCAGTGGACATCTATTGCTTGACAAGAAGAAGTGATTCTCGTACGTAACATTAAAATAAATACGTATATTTTAGTGCAAGCGTCCAACATTGCTATTTTTTCATCAACTGCTATAGCACAAAGCAAACAGATTTCCTATATATCTCCGGGGCATAGCTCACAAAAGTTTTGCCTTATCGGGCACAAAATAGCCTGAGAAATAACCTTAAGCGACAACCGCAATCTAAATAACCACATCTAAATATGAATAGGCAGTGAATAGACGAGGACGATGAGTTCCTTTAACGCGATAAAACTGCTCTAAACATTTTTCCAATACTTTCTATTCCGGAAACTCATCAACTGGCTCGAGTCTCGAGCGAGGGAGCATTTTTATTTACCTTCTTTTCGAGATTCCATTATACCTAGTTTGAAATAGGTAGCAAATAAATTGACCAAATAACAGAAAAATATTCCTCTCAAATTTCTTTGCCGTGTGGTGACGGCAGATCAGAATACAGTTGTCACCACCCCTCCTCTTCCCGCGGGTGTCGTACGAGGCGACTAGGGAATATAACGGAGAACGGGCAGCAGCGTCCTCTGTGCTACTACTACCAGCTACTGCGATCACCAACCCGTCTGCCCCGCGTGCTGATTATGGGCAAACCCTCCCCTTGGGAGAGGCCTTTAGTCCAGCAGTGGACTGTTATAGGCTACTGATGATGATGATGATTCCTCTCAAAAATAATGCTATCCTGGGCCAATGTCAGCGGAAATGGAGACTAGGTTACACAGGTAATATTATAGCGCATGTGTGGGCCACGGTGGCCAGTCACAGGAGATATATGCACAGGTGTATGAACAAAATTGTAATTCCACGATCCCGCAATAAGCGCTTTGCTTCCTCGTTCCTAATATGCACCGCTGAAATTTGGAATGCCCTACCGGTTTCCGTTTTTCCAACTGACTATAACTTGGGTACCTTTAAATCAAGAGTGAATAGGCATCTTCTAGGCAAGCGTGCTCCATCTTAGACTGCATCTTCACTTACCATCAGGTGAGATTGCAGTCAAGCGCTGGTCTATAATTATAATAAAAAAAAACAAACACAGCTCTCTACTACGTAACTCTCATAGTCGAATGGGACGTCAATTTTACGTGCTCTCTGAGAAACTGGGGTATATCTAAGACCACCAACGCTCCAATTTTGTTATTCCAGGCTGTTACTGATTTTTTTTTACAGAAAACCCAATAACTCTACTTTCACTGGCCCGAACCGAACCGAACACCTCATGAACCGCAGCCGAAGAAGCTTACCACTAGACCTATAAGGCAAAATATTAAGTTAGAGAGCTCGAGTTTAGCCAGTAATCATAGCTAAAATATTATGAAGTTGTGAGTGCTAACTTCTAACTTCACTCAGAACTAAATGTTCTAGCAATATGGGTATAATGGACGAACATAAGGTACAGAAAAAGCTGAATAAACTAAAACAAATATATTTTATTCATAAAAAAAGTTTGGTAACCTTAACATAAAGTATCAACAATAACTTTACTAAGTAGTTATCATAGTTTTTATACTTAGTTAAGTTATTGTTGAAGTCGTAATATTATACAACGGTTGATGAGCCACGATTTTTTTAATAAATAATAAATAATTATTCTGTATTATAAGTAATATTGACGACTGGACACTATAAAGTTTAATATATTTTCACAAAGCATGGTCATTTATAACCGTCACTTAAATAATAATCATATAAGGAATTCATTTAAGTTAGAGCTGGCTTTATAGTAGTCCAATATGATGAAAGGAAACGCAATTGCAACAATGATGCACAATTAAACGCTTAGTGTGAGGAAAAGAAACAAATATCACAAAGTATTACCACAGTATAAGGAGGGTATGAAGTGATAGCTTTAATACAGAATCTCATGATTCTAGCTAAGCTATTACTAGTAGTATCCATTTTTATTCGCTATGTAATAAATTCTTTGGATTAATAAATATTTGTTTGTTATATTTGTTTTGTATTACTGTCAGTCACAATATAATAACATTATAATCTACACAAATGGTAGTCATAGTCATAGTCATAGTCATTTATATTCATAAGTATTAGTATTACACGTCAATTAGAGATTATTACAATTTTACAATTAGATATACAATGTCAATTCCATTATAATGTTATTTTTATTTATGTATTTAATTAATATGTCACAATAATATCATAATATAAATGTCAATAATATATATATTTTTTCTTATATAGGTACAAGTTATTAGTATATTTTTATGATAGTGCACTAGCCTGGCCTAGAATCCTTCTTGACAGAAACTCATTATAACTATAGAAAGACTCCTCGACAAGCCAACTCTTTAGTTTTTGTTTAAAAATGTTAATGTTTTGTGCATTTATTATGCTGTGGGGGATCCTATTAAAAACCTCGGGACCCATACCTGCGACCGTTCTTGAGGTTTTTTTAAGCCTGTGGTGTTTCGTCAACAGGCGATTAGGATGCCGTAAATTATAATTCTGCATATTTCCCCTACTATCAAACTCATCCTCATGTTGTACAACATATATTGCCACACTTAAGATGAGCAAGCCAGGCAGGGTCAATATGCCGAACTTTTTGAAGTACGGTCGAGCCGAGGTATCTTGCGATACGTGGGCTAATATCCGGACTGCGCGCTTTTGAAGTCTAAAAGCGCGTTCCCAGTCAGCACCACGTCCCCACACCTCAACTCCATACTGCAACAGGCTTTGCACCGAAGCAAAATAGCACGCGCGAGTTGCTTCTGCTGATAAAGTCGAAGCTACACGCTTTAGAGCGAAGCAAGCTGTTGACATTTTACCGCATACTTTGTCAATATGTGCGTTCCACCTTAGACCGTCATCAACCTGGAAGCCCAAAAAGGTAACTATCTCAACCTTCTGAATTTTTTGGCTCTGAATGGTAACTGACAAAGGTCGACACCTTCGGCCAGCTAAGTTAAAATGGATCAGCGTATGTAAAAATCATCACTTGAATTTTAAAGTGTGTCTTGCATTTTTGACGTTGCAGATCTGATTAGACTGTCCTAGAGGTTACACATGGTATCATCTATCTTCTATATAAATAAGTAAAAATGAATGTTGGTAAGCGCATAACTCAAGAATGGATGGACCAATTCGGTTAATTTATTTTCTTGTATGTTCCTTAATGTCCACGGAAGGTTTTAATAAAAAAAAAAAAAAAATTCTTTTAACTTTTGACAGAACGAAGTCTGTCCGGGCAGCTAGTCGTAAATAAAAATAATATCAACATCTAAATAAGGTGTTCTTGAGATTTAAGGGTTTTAAAAATTTCTCGCAGGAATATGAAAAACTCTCACTTAAAATTAAAAAGTGATTTAGTCTTATAATTAAAGTGTGCGATGAAAGGGAACGACTGCAAACAAATCGTCGGGCTGTATGATCCACGCTCTGAGGTCAAACCTGGTCCAAAAGCTTTCTATCCCTATACATCGCGTAAAAGCTGCGAGCTTGGCTCCTTTGGCCTTGGGACAACCAGAAGTGGACTTCTTGACTAAAATTAATCATTTTTTTTATGTTTTTCACAGATTTTTTGGTTTTTTACCCGACTACGGTGAAGTCAAAAAGAAGGGTTATGTTTTGCAGTTTATGTATGTATGTAATGTTTTACCGTGGCGCCTAAAATACTGAACGATTAAGGATGTCATAGCCAATTTTTCTTTAGTCGGGTTTTAAACTATTTTCTTGTTAGTTGCAAATATCTTAATTGAGGCCATGAGAACCAGAGTAGCATATATGTAATAATGAATAATGATATACATAATTGTATTTATGGCTCTGTATTATATTAAAATAAAATATATACAGAAAATGGATTATTAAACATAGGTTACTCTGATCTTTTAAAACACCCATACCTACACCTAATGGGTTATAGAACAAATTTCTAATTTAAAAAAATATTATTTGTTAGGCCACTCTGGTGTTGGTGGTGTTTTGTAAAAACTATTTCTGTGACACAAGCTCAGGTCCAACCGTCATCAGTTCTTCTCATACTGATCCTCCTCCATCTCAGTGGTCTGCAGGTAGTGGTCCAGCCAGCGCTCGATGACGGGCACGTTGTCCGCGGACCACTTGGCCTCCTCCCGGATGTTCCGGATGGACTTCTCAATGATATGCTCCGCGGAGCCGAACTCGCCCTGGTGAGATACGTACAGGTTGGTCACTTGATCCAGACCCTCCTGCGTCTTGAAATAGGACGTCGCAGTTGTGATTAGACTGTCCCACAGGTTGGTTTTACGGGAGTACCTGAAATGAAATTATATAATGTTTTACTCATGTTTGAAGCAGTGATAGCCTAGTGGTTAGGACTGTGGTCTCCTATTCGGGGGGTCACAGATTCGATCCCTTGTACGCACCTCTGACTTTTCGGAGTCAAGTGCGTTTAAGCAATTAACTATCACTTGCTTCAACGGTGAAGGAAAACATCGTGAGGAAACCTGCACATCTGAGAGTTCTTCATAATGTTCTCGAAGGTGTGTGAAGTCCACCAATTCGCATTGGGCCAGTGTGGTGGACTATGGCATATAACCCTTCTCTGAGAAGGAGACTTGCGCTCAGTAGTGAGCCGTTGATGGGTTGCTCATGATGAATGTTTTACTCTTTGAGTAAATAACTCTGGGTCCGAGTTTATTACTAAGATGTGTTTCCTGCAGCCCCAGCATGCACGTTGAAGTTATATCTCGCGAAGAGAGAGAGAGAGATATTTCTTCTTCTTCTTCTTTATCAACCGATAGACGTCCACTGCTGGACAAAGGTCTCTTGCATGGACTTCCACAGGCGAATATATCTCGCGAAGAGAGAGAGAGAGATATTGTCTTATATAAATATATTCAATGTCATGGAACTAGGAATTGCGACTTCGATGTAGACTGATTTCTCGTTTACTCTTTTAAACTTCAAAATTCGAGAAAATGACGTCGTCACTCGCCATCTTAGAGTTCGTAGAGAAATTAGGTTTATCTCTACTTTTGAAGTAACGAAACGAATCATGTGTGCAACCATGTTAGTTTCGATACAGTTATAGAGATAATACGAGAAAAGGGGTAGACAAAATTTTCTCGCGCGTGCATGCTAAGCTTGCTGGTAAGTGTAGTTTGGTTTCCATGCACGCATCTCTGACTTAATCAAATTAAGTATATGTGCGTTTTAAGTATGAATCTTACTACCAGTAATACGGGTAATTTTTATCACTTCCTATAATATGGCGAAGGAAAACACCGTGAGGAAACTTGCTTGCCGAGAGTTCTCCATAATGTCCCCAATGTTGTGTGAAACCTGCCAATCCGCACTTGACCAGTGTGGTGGACTCTGACGTAAACCCTTTGTCATTCAAGAGGTGACATATGTCCAGTAGTGCCAGCGCTAGATTGAGAAAATAAAAGAAACATTGCATTTCAGAAGTATACTCACTTTTCCTTCAACACCTCCCAGTTATTGCTGAGAAAATGGAACAGCGTCGTGTATCCCTGAGAGCCTCCCGTCAGCATATTGAAAATTAGGAACAAGTCGGTCTCAGTAAAGTTCCCATTTTCTTCCAGAAGTGTTATATTCAGGATCTTTTCGATCTTCAAATAAAAAAGATGAGAAAACACACACACTGAACACGTTGAGAAAAATAAATATTATATTGACGGAGATTAGTATATCCCAACCATTAAAGAAACATTTATAAAAAGACCAAATTCCTCCACTGCCTGATCGCCAATCCTTGAACAATTCGTATTACCAATGATGAAATACGGCCTTAAGGGGGCTCAAGCCAGTACCTTCTTCATACAAACGTAGATGAGTGATTACTACATTATTCGATATTGTACGCTCAAAACTAAGTATTATGTCGGTTTGCCTCATCACTATCTAGGTTTATTGATATATAAAATATTGAAAAAAATATTTGTTATAGAGTTACGAGCCTCGAAAGATCGTCATTTTCACACTAAATTTATGTCAACTTTGGGCGCAAATCTACACTAATATTATAAAGAGGAAAGATTTGTATTTTTGTATTTTTGTATGTAACGAATAAACTCAAAAAGTACTGGACCGATTTTAATATTTTTTCTTTCATTACAAAGCTACATTATCACTGAGTAACATAGGCTATATTTAGTACTAGATTACTATAGAAATCTTTAGAAATTCCTATTAAAACCAACCGAAGGTGTAAAAAAATTAGCCATAAAGTGTCTTTCATCGCATACGCTGCGAAGAGTATTAATGATAGGACAAAAAAATGTTCGACAATATTATAGAATATATCAATATCTACAAAAAACTTCGCGAGACCATGTGTCTAACTATTGTAGTTACGTCACTATAACTACTTTTTTACATTTAACAAATTGATAGAAATGCCGATTAAAATCAGACCGTGTTATCCATACCATTTATAAATTTTTATCCAAATAAATAATTTAATATTCAAGACTGTCTCAATACCTGATGATTACTTCTTTAATTATTGAAATCGGACATTCCATTCAAAAGATATCATGAAATTAAAATAAAAATACATGCCGGCGGCGGCCGCCACGCAGCGCATCGAGTAACTATTAACTAACTCTTCGTGAGAGGGGCAGTGTCGCCAAACCACAGAGTAGGTATATTAAAGTCGTGTAGCCAAACCACAGAGTAGGTATATTAAAGTAACAGAGCGGAAGGTACATACAAACGGCTCGCGGCGGGCTCACCCATACATAGCGCAACGCTGTGTGCGTGAGCTCTCACCGACACATTCACCGACACGCCGCGGCGCGCCGCTCAGGGTAACTCAGGGTCAGGACGTAAGGGCTGACGGTCGTGCGTTTAGTGGAAATAAATAGACGAAGAGTGAGTGTTTGTTTGTTGTGAGTTTAGATTTATTTGTGTATATGTATGTAATAGTGTAAAAATGCCAAACTCTTGCACACAAGATAAGAAATCTAGTAATAATTTCCTTTCATGTACACGTTTCAGGTTCTTAATTAAAATTGTTACAGTAGTTGCGATATATTTTATATATTATTTTAAGTATGTTATCGTCAGGATTAGTATATTGTTAGTTATTAACTGTTACCTATGTAAAGCAAATTTAAAATTGTTTTTTTATTGAATGAGTAAAATGTAATTAATAATGAATTTTTTAATAATAATCCAAACTCCGTTTTCTCACATGTGCAGTATGCGTTACTGTATTAATATTGATATTTTATCATATTATATCGATACATGACGAACAAAATTGACCCATACTTATAATTTTTGGGAAAATTAACAAAGGGCCCGCCAATTCAAATTTAATTATCTGTGCACAGCGTCATCTATCGACACAAACACAATTATTTATAAATTGTAACGAATAAACTTTTGCAAAAATAACGACGTGAAGTTATTAATAGTTTTATTGATATTTGATAATTGAATAACATAATTATTAATACTTGTCATACAACACTAGTGAAAATTAAAAAAATATTTTTACAAGACAAGCTTTTCGTACCTGGCTACATTACCCATGGACCATCATTTAGGACCAAAGAACTTGTCAAGACGAATCAAACGAGCCCTAACTCGATGAGGTTACGTCGTTTAATTACTGAGTTCCTATAGTCACCTTAAGGCTCAATCGTCAGAACCTGGATATCATCTAGGACCAGAGTACTTTTCAAGATTAATCAAACCAGCCCAAACTTGTTAATAATAAAGTTATATTACTAAAGTACATAAAGTTTTATTACTAAAGTTGCCAAAACCACCTTCCAGCTTCATTATCAGACCCTGAAGGTCATCTCAGGCCAGAGTACTTGTCAAGACGAATCAAACGAGCCCAAATTTGATAAGGTTAGCGAGTTTTTTATAGAGTTCCTATAGCCATCTTCCAGCTCAATCATCAGAACAGCTCCATATCCCAATAATATTGCAGGGTCATCCGATTTACACATACACGCAAAATTTCAGCTCAACCGGAAAAGTGGTTCTATCTCATCTTGTAAGATTTGATACATGTATGTTTACATGTATGTATGTACGTTTAATACATATACCAATGTATACATACATACATACATTGCAAGTTAAATAAAAGCTTGTAATAATAATAATAGTCGATAGTAAATGACGATGCCATCTATTAACATTAATTGTGAAGTTATGGCAAAAATACTGATGTTCATTAAAAAAAATCGTTTCTGTATATTTTTGTTAATTTAAGTATTTGTTGTTCAAGTTCAGGATTTAACTGAAATTATACATAATTATACAAACTTTAAAATATTTCTATTTTTTCCTTAAATTGTTGACATGCATCAGGTGACAACCCTAGCAGAATAGGTATACTTCTTCGCCCTTGTTAGGAAGCTTCCTCTCTGTTCGGTTACTCGTGTAGCCAAACTCTACCAGTTGTAACAAAAGGTACACGTGCCGACGTTATTAAAGCGTGCCTCAAATCATCACCTTTGTGGCTATCAATTAAAACTCTCAATTTGCGCACGAATATGAGAGCACATTTATGCAATAACCGCGGTGGTAATTTCTCAGAAAATATACTTAAATTAGGAGACGGAAAATTTACTACTCCAATTGTAAACAGCTCCCAAGTACTGTTGGATATTGAATTGGCTCAAACTGTTCACAGTCTAGAAATCCTTATAGACACAATCTATCCCGACATCAACAATCTTACAGTAAGAAATTTCCATTGGCTCTCTGAGAGCGATATTGTCACCCAGAAACGACTCAGTAAATGAGATAAACAAAATTATTATTGAAAAAGTACCAGGTGATTTTAAATGTTACAAATCTGTTGACACCGTGTGCAACATCGAAGATACAGTGCACTACCCACTGGAATTTTTAAATTCCCTCAATCCTGCTGGCTTGCCACCTCATGAACTAAAATTAAAAATAGGTACGCCTGTTATGCTTTTAAGAAATTTAAGCCCTCCCAATATGTGTAATGGTACAAGACTATTGATCAAAGAATTAAGAGATAATGTGATTGTAGCAACTATCATTACGGGTCCCGCGGCCGGTCAGCTCGCACATGTTCCGCGAATCCCGATGATACCAACTGATTTGCCCATATCTTTTAAAAGGTTACAGTTCTCTTTAAAAATATCCTTTCCCTAACAGTAAATAAATCCCAGGGACAAACTTTTTCCATAGTTGGTATCGACTTAAGGAAAGAGTGCTTTTCCCACGGGCAATTGTATGTGGCACTTTCTCGAGTAGGATCTCCTGAAAATCAATACGTTTTGTTGCCAGCTACAAATACCACAACCAACGTAGTGTACAGGGAGGCTTTAAAATAAGCATACAATTTTTTTCTAATTTAGTAATTCATGGTCGTTTTAATTAGCATGCTTATAACTTAAATATCTGTACCTATTTATGTCTACCCGTGCGAAGCCGGGACGTAAAGTAAATAATATTAGGAGTATGAAAATGGCAAAAAAAATTATCTTTAGACAGTTTATTTATTCATCAGTTCAAATAACTTTACTTTGTAAACATACATTTAGTAGTTTTTTCTCAAATACACTTTTCCCAAACGACTGTTCAACCCTTTTCGCGCGCTTGATTTCGGTGTAAATTATCGCGCCTAGGCGCCTCTCACTCGAAACGGAGCGGGAGCGGGACGGTAGCATGGAAGTATGCGCGCATTGCACTCGCTATACTGAGTCTATCTCTTTCTCACACAATGTTAGGTGAAATAGCAAGCCGGTTACCCACGTGCGCCGGCAACTTCGGTCGAGTGTACAGCGTCCCCTTAAGTCAATATTAGTGTAGGTAACTTAAAAGAGCTCTGAGTCACTCATCAGGTGATAGATATTACTAGATACGCTCGAAACTCTAAGAAATCAGGAATGATGAAGAGATCTGAGAAAGAACCAGCGTCACCAACCATAACTCAAAGGGATGCGAAGATGAAGTGATAGGGAGGCACATGGCCGACGAACCGCTAGACTGTTGACTGTAGTAGAGATCAACTAGGATAACATGACTCGTCCCATCAAAATTGAAAACGATTGAAATTATGTATAGTTTTTGCAATTCACGAAGGCGAGTGAGCTTTACTTGTGGTTACTTTGTGTACATGCACATTGCATAAGTGTGCGTGCCTTTCAAAGCCTAGGTGGGAGCGGGCAGGCGCGAGCATTGCGCTCGCTCACACTCCCTACGACACACACACAACCATAAGTCATAGTCGCCCTCGTGAATTGCAAGAACTATATTTGTGAAAGTATAAATTACACCAAGACTCACAAAGCATGTGTACGTGCCGGCCTGCTACTGTCTACTGATAAGACGAATACTTACAACTACTACATACAAATTATTTCGTATAGGATATGACTACACACATTGAACTAGTAGTGGAGGTGCGAGACATGTTATCGTGTTAATCTCTATCTGAAAAGACCTCGCACCGGAAAGCGTGTGGCAGGAGCAAGAGTTTTATGTCCTGCAGTGGATGTCAGTTACTTGACGACACATTCACAAATCAAACAGGTATTACTTAGCATTCACTGAGTACCTAATAAGCAGTGATAGCCTCGTGGTTAGGACTGTGGTCTCCCATTCGGGGGGGTCGCAGGTTCGATCCCGGGTACGCACCTCTGACTTTCCCAAGTTAAGTGCGTTTAAGAAATTAAATATCACATGCTTCAACGGTGAAGGAAAACTTCGTGAGGAAGTTACCTGCACGCCTGAGAGTTCTCCATAATGTTCTCGAAGGTGTGTTAAGTCCGCCAATTCCGAATTGGGCCAGCGTGGTGGACTATGGCCTATAACCCTTCTCTGAGAGGAGACTTGCGCTCAGTAGTGAGCAGTTGATGGGTTGATAATGATTAAGCTAGTATCATCTATTACTATGGTACCAAGTAAAAGTTATTGCTATCTTAGGGAATCCCATAAATGTAGTATCACGCTAATCACATCACACTTCACACTAATCACACTTCACATCACACTAATATCACACTTCACACTAATATTATAAAGGCGAAAGTTTGTGTATCTGTGTGTCTCTTTCACGCAAAAACTACTGAACGGATTTGGCTGATATTTGGAATGGAGATAGCTGATACCCAGGATTAGCACATAGGCTACAATTTATCCCGGAAAAGTGAAGAGCTTCCGTAGGAATCAAAAAACCTTAATCCACGCGGACGAAGTCTCGGGCATCGTCTAGTGATTTATAATCCTTGTCAATGTTTGTTAGTTGTTGTTACCTTGTATTCATCTGTTGGGCAACCAGCAAGAGATTTGAGGAGATACGTCCTTTCGCTCGGTTTCCTTGATGGGTGAAAGTTTATTACCCTTTGAAGAGCAAAGTCCCACTCTTTTTGCGTACCCCACTCGAACACTGGACATAAGTAGCGGTCGGACACACTGTGGGAAAAATAACTTTTTTACATATTAATGAATAATATAAAATACTAGCTGACCCGGCGAACTTCGTACCGCCACTACTTATAAATGAAAAATTTGTTAAATAAACATTTTCCAGTGTACCAAATTGTGAATCTAAACCATCCTCGAATCCCCTTGAACTCACACAAAAAATTTCATCAAAATCGGTCCAGCCGTCAAGGAGGAGTTCAGTGACATACACACGCACAAAAGAAATGTCAATAGATGCATCATTAATTGTAAGTATGTAAAAATGTATGTATGCATCAGCAATTCTGTGGCAAACCACCTTTGCATGCGAAATTGTAGACTTAAGTTCCGAAGCTTGTTATAGCGAAAAAATTCTAAGTCTATGGTTATCCTAGTTTCTTTATGTGTGTGTATGTGCAGCGACAATAAAGTATTCAAAATGAAAATGAAATAAGGGATGATATTAGCAGTGATGGCCTAGCGGTTAGAGCGGTTAGGACAGTGGTCTCCTATTCGAGGGGTCGCAGGTTCGATCCCGGGCACGCGCCTCTGACTTTTCGGAGTTGTGTGCGTTTAAGCAATTAAATATCACTTGCTTTCACGGTGAAGGAAAACATCGCGAGGAAACCTGTACACTTGAGAGTTTGCCATAATGTTCTCGAAGGTGTGTGAAGTCCAAAAATTTGCATTGTGCCAGCTTGGTGGACTATGGCCTATAACCTTTCTCTGAGAGGAGACCTGTCTCAGTAGTCAGTCGTTGATGTTGCTAATAACCTTTCTCTGAGAGGAGTCCTGCGCTCAGTAGTGAGTCGTTGATGGGTTGCTAATGATGATGATGATGATTAGGTTTTCACTTTTGTGTTAATAAACACATAATAATGTGCAAGCAGAATCCATCTAAATCCATCCAGATTTATCTAAACAAGTCTCTCTGTTACGTTTTCACGCTGAACCAATTTCGACAAAATATGGGAAAGAGATAGCTTGCATCCTGGGGAAGGACTTAAGCTACTTTTCATCCCGGGAAATCGAAGAGTTCCAACGGAATTTCTTATAAGTCTTAATCTACGCCGAAAAAGCTGCAGGCATCATCACGTAATATGATAAATGATAAATTGCCATTTTTAGGGTTCCGTACCCAAAGGGTACCAACAGGACCCTATTACTAAGCCTACGCTGTCCGTCCGTCCGTCCGTCCGTCTGTCAGCGGGCTGTATCTCGTAAACCGTAATAGATAGACAGATGAAATTTACACATATTATGTATTTCTATTGCCGCTATAACAACAAATAATAAAAATTAAATTAAATGAAAAAAATTAAATAAAATATTTCCATGGGTACATGGAAATATTTTAATTTAATTTTTTTTTAACGGAACCCTAAAAGAGCGAGGCCCGACTCGCACTTGGCCGATTTTTTCAATCATTTACTTATAATATTTTAGCAATTTTTCAGTGGGTAAGACATTGCTAATCCATATTTTACAGGCTCATTTTACCGTACTTCAAAGTCCTTACATCATAATAATATACTAATCATACTAATATTATAAATTATGCGAAAGTGTGTTTTTTGGTTTGTTGGTTTGTCCTTCAATCACGCTGCAACAGAGTTATGGTTCGACATGATTTTTTGCATGGGTATAGTTTAGGACCTGGAAAGTGACATAAGCTACTTTTTTCCCCGGAAAATCAAAGAGTTCCCGAGGGATTTTAAACCTAAATCCACGCGGATGAAGTCGCGGGCATCAGCTAGTCATACTAATATTATAATTAATGTGAAAATATGTTGGTTTGTCCTTCAATCACGCCGCGACAGAGCTACGGATCGACATGATTTTTTTGCATGGGTATAGTTGAGGACCTGGAGAGTGACATAAGCCACTTTTTTTCCCGGAAAATCAAAGAGTTCCCGAAGGATTTTAAACCTAAATCCACGCGGATGAAGTCGCGGGCATCAACTAGTAAAAAAAATTTAAAAAAGATCAGCGAGGACTCACGGATTCCCCTCATCAGGGTTAGGAGCCTGCATCCACTTGCTGTACTGCTCCTGGGCCTCGCGCACGCACGGCTTGTACCCAGAGGAGCAGAGAAAATACTTGGCGTGGTCGCGAAGGTTCTTCCTCCATTTCTCCTCGTCGTCGCTCATGTCTTTACTGAGCTCGATGTATAATGGCGCGAGCATGTTACGCACGTAAGCCTAGACATAACAATGTTTTTAAACGCAGAGCCACAGTGTGACGATCGTAGTCACCTTTAATTGGCTAGAACTCTCTCGGTATTGGTTAAAATACATTAATGCAGCAAGAAGACAATAAAAGCCAATCGCATACCTGATGCGAGTTAGCTTAATAACAAGTGTAAATTAAAAAAAAAAATTTAAAAGACAAGCTTTTAGGAACGGTCTCTGGATATCATCTAGGACCAGAGTACTTCTCAACACGAATCAATCGAGCCCAAACTTGATAGGGTTACGTAGTTTCATTACAGAGTTCCCATAACTATCTTTCAGCTCCATATCAGACCCTGGATATCATCTAGGACCAGAGTACTTGTCAAGACGAATCAGACGAGCCTAAACTCGATGGGTTACGTCGTTTTATTACAGAGTTGCCTAAGCCAACTTCCGGCTTCACCATCAGATCAGCTCCATGTCACAATAATATTGCATTGTCATCTGATTTACATATACATGCAAAATTTCAGCTCAATCGGAAACCGGGAAGTGGTTCTAATTCATCTTGCAAAGACCTAAACAATTAAACATACATACATACATACATTGCAAGTTAAATGAAAGTTTGTAAATATTGCGCTTCATTGTTGATTGAAGCCATATACTATTAGGAAGAGTAGTACAGTTTTTGCAATTCACGAAGGCGAGTGAGCTTTACTCGTGGTTACTTCGTGTACATGCACATTGCATAAGTGTGCGTGCCTGTCAAAGCCTAGGTGGGAGCGGGCAAGCGCGAGCATTGCGCTCGCCCACACTTATACAGATACGACACACACACAACCATAAGTCAGTCGCCCTCGTGAATTGCAAGAACTCTACGGCACGATGGCGTACCTATAGAAACCGATTAAGGGTATGGATTTAGTTAAAACTGCAATACCCCTTTCCAAATTAGTCCACTACCATAATAGACTGCATCGTCACTTAGCATCAAGTGAGTTCGCAGTCATAGGCTATTTTATCATCGATGAAATAAACTAGTAATCGAAATAAGTATAAATGAATTTAAAGTATTGAACCTTCTTCTTCTTAGCGTATGCCTCTCCACTTATAAAAATATATAAAGAGATGCCAGCCAAGCTTCAGTAGAAGGTTGGCTCGCATCTCTTTAAATAACTCTCTGTCTTGCGCCAAACGATAAAGCTGCGCAACTTTAAATATACGAGTCATTCATGGATTTTCCTAAGCCACCTATTAAACCTTAAAAAATCTAAAATAATTGTTTAGAAATTTTTTTACTTACCCGAAATTTGTCTTGCAGGCAATAGCAGATATGGCGTCCGAGGTGATCTATCATGGGGAACACCGGATCCCAAACCAAAGGATTTTTCTCTTTCGTCAAGAAAAGTGTCATATTCAAGGCAGTAGCAAACGACAGTTCACCGGCATAGGCCAGGTTCCATGCGTCATGAAGTAGCTTCGCACGTGTTTGTTCCGGAATTTTGGTCCTGTCTTTGCCTTGAAGGTATTCGGAGATGAGCTTCCAGTTGGCTTCATCGTAGTTCACTGGGAATGGTGCTGAAGAAAATGATAAGGTTATTCTCAGGTCGAAGTTATGAATTACTGATACTACTAACTACTGAAATATAAAGTGGTACATCAGACATGGTTGATGACAACCAATCTGATGGAAAGCAATGATGAGGTTGCCAAACCTATACGTTGAGACTGAATCGTACTTTGTCAGCAGAAGTCTATTCTCTCTTGTCTTAAAGGTATAGTCCTTGGTGATTTTTATGTCTGCTCTGAATACGTAGCAAATTCCACCAACCAATAAAAGAGGACGGTGTTGAGCATCGTACGTAACTACAAAGGTAGCGCGCAGGTGGAAATGCAGCTGCCCTAAGCTGCACTATGTCCCGCTGAAAACCTATTTACATTCTGCGCATCAAACTATGCCTATGAATTGACCATAAAATTTGACGAGAACTGTACCTACTCAAGGTGTATGTGCTAAAAACACAGAAGCCCGAAGCTCGTTCTACACCTTAGTTTTTTGTATAGTTACGATTTTTTCTTGCCAGTTCCTCAAAGAAATACTTACCGATCTCCTCAGGATTAACAATGATGAAATGTTCCTTATCGGGCATGTTCACGAGATTCAGCTCCTTGTGATTCCTCATCCAGGTAATTGGGGTCGTGTTTATGAAGTCCAGGTTGTCACTACGCCACAGCACGATGGGTGCCCACCATAACAACTTGTCCGCGTCCGGTACATCGTGGGGTCGTTCACGTAGGTAGACTTTCTATATTATACAAACGTAAATTAAAAAAAATCATCCCGCGATGTGTGAAAAGGCTATGGAATAAATCAATTAGTGGTCTATCTAACAACTTGTCGAGACCAATCCGTGTGAAATTTTAGTGGGCCTACGGTTAGGGCCTATGACCAACTTACCTATTCTACCATCTGCATCAGAACCTGGTCATATTTATCAGTCAACTTCTCATCTAAAATGAAATGAATAGGACACGATAAGTTTGCTGCTGAGTCGATGTGTTGGACAGAGTGATTGAGTATGGTTAAATGGCTAAGTTAATCTTAATCTATCTATACTTATAATAAAACTGTAACTGGAAGATTTCTGTACATTTAATATATTTTGAAAATTTTAATTGGGGGATGCTTGACTATCGATACTGAGCCCAAAACAGATTTTTATTTAATTTTTGTCTGTCTGTCTGTCTGTCTGTCTGTCCGCGCTTCACGCGAAAACTACTGAACGGATTTAAATGAAATTTAGTACAGCGGTAGCTGATACTCCGGGTCAACATATAGGATAGTTTTTATCCCGATAAAACATAAGGTTACTCTAAGATAGGGGATGAAACTTTTTGTTGATTTTACTCCATAACTCAGTCAAATCTGAACGGATTTTAATAATTCTTTCTTTATTTGAAAGTGTGTACGACAAGAAATACAATGACCAATTTTGGTGAAGATCTGCTAGATATTATCGGAGTTAGAGGACAAAACTTCTCTCGGATAGTTCCAGGTCACTCGCATACGATATATACGTATATAGATCTTATTACATTCATACCATAGCCCATTACATACTAATTTTAGACTATATCACTGACCTCCAGGCCCTAGCTCCTCAATCCTGATGGTGCAGTGTACTGCCCATCTAAATCATGGATATTTACGAACTGTCGATTGTGAATTGATATTGTAGGTGCCAAATATTTAAAATATAATAGTGTAGTGGAGCCGTAAAAGAGGACTCAATTCTGATGCTGCTGGGTACTGCTCATCAATGATGGGTAACAATTAGTATGAACTACTTAGGGTAGTGGCATAACGCAGCCGTAAAAAATTTCGCGTCTCTGTTTTCCGTTTACTAAAATTTCCCACAGTAGCTTTGTATTCTTAGATGGCATCAATCTATTCAGCTAATTTAATTATCGCTCGGTTCGGTTTAGGAATCATCCACCTCCCTTCTCCTCCCCATGCTACAACTACTAATGGTACCAACTTCTCAATCCCGATGCTGCTGATGATAATTATACCCACCTAAATAGTGGGTGTTTACAAAATGTCGATAATGAATTCTTATTGTAGGTACCAACCAAGTGAAGACTACAAAGTGGCATAGTGCAATCGTAAAAAATGTCTCACTCGCTTCGTTTGCGAGAATGTCGATTGTAGATTTCTTTTTAACCGACTTCGAAAAAGGAGCAGATTCTCAATTCGTCGGAATCTATTTTTTCAATTTTTTTATGTATGTTCACCGATTACTTGAAGGCGCCTGAACTGATTTGGAAAATTCTTACTTTTTTGTTTGAAAGGGTACTTCCCAGGTGGTTTTTAAATTTTACCGAAATCGGTTGAGCGGTTTTAAAAAATTAAGAAAAAAAATATATACTTTGTTTTGTAAAAAAATTATATTAAATTATGTACTAATTAGTATAATGGACTACACAGAGGCGTAGTGCGATCAAAAAAACCTTCGCGCTCGCTTCGCTCGCGAAAATATCAGTTTTCAGTTGTTACTGCGGGTGCCAAGTATGAACTACAAAGAAGCGTAGTGCAATCGAAAATTTTCGCGCTCGCTTCGCTCGCTAAAATGTGTCTTCTTGATTGGTATTGTAAGAACCAATTATAACGAACCAATAAAGCAACGAAAACTGCAATATCTGGGACATATAATGCGTGGCGATAAGTACAAGTTGCTACAACTAATAATACAGGGGAAGATACAAGGTAGGAGACCCCCTGGAAGAAGACGGACATCTTGGCTCAAGAATCTCCGGACATGGTTCGGACTGAGTACTCGATCCTTATTCCGCGCAGTTGTGTGTAAGGTCCGAATAGCCAATATGATAGCCAACCTCCGGTAGGAGATGGCACCTCAAGAAGAAGAAGAAGAAGAACCAAGTATGAAGGAAACAGTTATGTAGTGCAGCCCTAAAGAATTTTGCGAAATGTCTGATTTGGATTGCCAAGTATGGACTACATAGTGATGCAATGAAATTGTAAAAATTTTCGCGCTAGCTTCATTGGCGAAAATTTCTTAATTGTTGTCGTGAGTGTAAACCAAGTATGCTGGCTTCGCTCGCGAAAATATCAGTTTTCAGTTGCTACTGTAGGTGCCAAGTATGAACTACAAATATGCGTAGTGCAATCGAAATTTTTTGATTGTAGATTGCTTTTGTCTATACCAATTAGTATGGACTACACAGAGGCGTAGTGCGATCAAAATATTTATTTTCGCGCTCGCTGCACTCACGAAAATTTTGGTTTTCGCTAATGTAGGTGCCAAGTTTAAACTAAAAAGAAGCGTAGTGCAATCGAAAATTCTCGCCTGCATCACTGGACTACAGTCCAGTGATGCAGGCGAGAATGAAGACCAGTTGCCAATCCATCATTGAAGACCAGTTACCAACTCCTCAATCCTGATGCTGCTGGTCCTGCCTAGATTGTGGGTATTTACAAAATTTCCATTTTGAATTGATATTGTAGGTTTGCAGGTACCAAGTAGTTACAGAATATTATATAGTGGCGTAGTACAATCGTAAAAACCTCACGATTAACATAAAACAATTCTTTTTTATTACTTTTTCCACGCGGACGAAGTCGCGGGCATCAGCTAGTTATGATATATAGTAGTACTAGTACTCCTCCACTTCGGGAGCATCGATTATATCGTCACTATTTTTTTATATTGTTTACAGGGGGACAATTTAGTCTTCTGTTAATAGTAGGGCAAAGTAAAGTTTCCTAGAATAATAAATAAATACCTGGGAAAGCATAGCAGAATTGCTATCAATGTTTCTCTTAACAGTGACAAGCGGCAATCTGTCCTTGTCAATCCAGCTCGTGGCCACAGTCTTGATGTCCACATCCTTAGGTATTTTGCCGTCAGCCAACGCAGCTTCGTTCAAAGCGTTCCAGATATCATCTCCGGTGAAAGTCTTGAATTTCCTAAACAAATTGTTAAACATAAATTCCTCGGAAACGTAGAAAGGTGTAAACTGTCGAAAGAGTAACAATTGCTCATGCCTGAGACATAGAAAATCCTCTTTGTTTATACTGATAAGAACTAACGGGAACCTGATACAAATAAAAAGTGCCTCACAAACAGAATGGAATTATTCTACTGAATACTTCTGTACACTGCTGCTTTATGCCGATTGTATTCAGCGGCTCCCTGCGTATCGTTTAATATCGACTGTATTTTAGTGAGCCAATCAACACTGCACTTTCTTGTGTGAATTTGCCATTCCAATATCTACCTTGGAACCAAGACGCATTATGGTTCTTTGAACTATATACCCTGCCCATTTTCCCTATTATAACCTGACAGATCACGCCGCACTCTTATGCCCGTTTCACCAACATCCCTAACTTTTACGGGTTACCTAAAAGCTAAATTTAGTGACGCTTTCTGTTAATTCCGTTTTCATGAACCGTTGGGAACACCTAAAGGTGGAAATGACATTGGGTAAGGAATTGTATTTAGGAGCTTTAGCTTCATAAAGAGACTCCTAAATAAATAATCTATATATATATATAAAAGAAAGTGGTGTTAGTTACACTATTTATAACTCAAGAACGGATGAACCGATTTGGCTCAAAATTGGTGGAGAGGTAGCTTAGAACCAGGAGACGGACATAGGATACTTTTTATCCCGTTCGACCGCGTTTCCGTCAAGTCAATATAAAACCTGGTATAACAAAAATGCATCTGACATGGAATAAAAAAACGAAAATGACAGTGGAAGAACAAAACGTAAATGACAGCTAAACGTAATTTTGTATTTGGTTAATTATGGTAAAAACAATTATAACTACTACTAAAAGCCATTGCCTGGGAATTGAATTGAATTGAAAAATTATAGTTTAACGTAATTGATAATAACATCAGTAATAAGTGTTCTCTTTGATTCATCATTAACAATGCCGCGAGCAAGACGATCAAATGTTTCCTGCTACAAAGCTACGGATTGGCGTGATTTATTGGATAGGTATAGTTGAGAACCTGGAGGGTGACAAAGATTTCCCGCGGGATGTTATGAACTAAATCCACGCAGACGAAGTCGCGGGCATCAGCTAGTATATTATAAAATTCTCGTGTCACAATGAGTTACCTTACTCCTCCGAAATGGGTGGACCGATTTTTATGAAATTTTGTGTGCATATCGGGTAGGTCTGAGAATCGGCCAACATCTATTTTTCATACCCTTAAATGATAAGGGTGACCAACCACTAAATGTTTTTGTTGGCGGTACGTAGTTCGCTGGGTCAGCTAGTAAATAAATAAAATAAAAATATTTTATTTCGACCATCTGGGATCATAGTGGATCATAAAGGAAATGATTTAGGTATAGTTGGTGAAAACTGACATATGGCTAAAAAAGTTACAAATTCATACTGTACTTCGACTCGATGAACGTCCTCAATCCTTTCTTGAACGTGTCTGCCCCAAGAGTGAAGTTGAACATTCGGAACAGCAGCTCGATCTTGATGCAAGCGGTCTCTTGCTTCATGCCCGTGATCCTCGAGTGCGGGTAGCGCTTGCTATACTCGTAGTATACGGAGTACAGCACTGTCATCGGCCATTTGCCTTCCATCTCTGCTCCGTTGTCTATCTGTGAACAAGCCATAACGTTCAAATCAGCGCATTTTCATTTTAGCAACCGAAATCCGAAATTAAACATCTTTATTCGAAGGGGCTCTCATGGAAGCGAATGCGAAGTAAAATATTTTTATAGCTTTATATAAGGTTGCGGTATATCATTTTAAAGATAATTTGGAACCGAAATCCTAAATTAGTACTGATAATGAATTTTAAAAAAGGGAGAAGATAATTTAATTACCTTGAAGGCGGTCTCGGCCGCCAAGTATCCAACAAGAGCCTTGTTGAGATGGGCGTCCGTCCACCAGGCGGGTGTGGCAAGCGCGCCCAGCCATTGGTACGAGATTTCGTGCGCCAGGTACAAATACCCATTGTTGCTGAGATCACTCTCCCTTTTGGACAAAAACAAAAAAAAATAAAAATCCCTTACCAAACTTCAAATGGAAGTAAAAATTATTTTTCATCATACCTATTCGAAAAACGAATATTGGCTTCAGAGGACAGCGGGAGCAAAATTTCATTTTAACCCCATGGGACTTTTCATTTCTCTCTTCTGATTAAACTAGCGGCACGCTATGATGGCCGGTTTGACACATTACAATAGTGATGTGGAATGTCAATTTATTCTCGAACAAAAAACAATTAAGTTTTGTTTTTGTACCTGATTAAATAGGTTTAATAAAACAAAAATGTATATGTTTATTTAATTTATTTGAACGAACTGAATATTTGAATGAAAATGAATATACATACTTTATATGCACACAAGAAACATATGAATACAAAAGATACCAAAAAAGGTGCCACAAAAGGCCATAATTAATCAGATTCGTCCATACTACTATTTTCACTGTCGTCACTGCTATCATCACCTACATTAATAATTATATGTTCGTTTTCTATAATATTATCTATTTTCACATCTCTTTCATAATCTTCCCTTATTAATTTAACAGTTCTATTCACAACCTTTTCCCAGTTTCCTTTAGTCACATGTTCACAAGCTTCTTCTAATAATTTTAGCATTTTTTTTGTGGTAAATGGGGGTTCTGTATTGTGTCTTGCAGCATATCCCTTAATTTGAGCCCACACCAACTCAATCGCATTATACTCACAATGGTAAGGCGGTAACCGTATAACTCTGTGCCCATGTTCTAATGCTATTTCGTCAATGACGTATCGGATCTTGGTTGGTTTGTTTTCTTTTAAAAGACGTACTAATTCCGCTTTTAACATATTCATGTTTGCATCTACGCCATTTTTACGAAGCCATGCGACGATATCAGCTTTCTTTTGGGATTGGGCAGGTGGCTTGTCAATTTGCATCGAGTGGTATGGGGCGTTGTCCA
The DNA here is from genome assembly GCA_029955525.1 of Oeneis ivallda. NCBI lineage: Eukaryota > Metazoa > Arthropoda > Insecta > Lepidoptera > Nymphalidae > Oeneis > Oeneis ivallda. The sequence goes on along the minus strand of JARPMR010000012.1, from coordinate 3,453,687 downwards.
TAATTATAATAGATGGTTCAGGGAGGCTACACAACATTGAGGTAAACCATTCAGTAAACTTTTCTCCATTCATGTCTTCATGATAGTCTCCAGTGGTTTTTGACGCAAAAGCCATGAGAGAACCTTCGACAAACCCGTTGATGGTTCCGGCGTGACAAATTATAAGTCGCGATCCTTTTCCTACAGGAACTTTGGAAGTAGATGCTGCTGTGTCATCGTTCCAAGAACGGCCTACAGTATGGTTAGCATTAAGCCATGTTTCATCCAAGAACACAACATTTTGCCAATTTTTGATTTCTTTCACTTGCCGTAAAAAAGTATACCTTGCCATCGCTATATCAAATCTTTCCATCAATATTTTGCGTTTGTTACATTTTTTGTATCGAAATCCAATGGTCTTCAAAATCTTCGTTAAAGAACTTTCCCCACCGAAGAATAATCCAGCTTCCTTCAGTGAATGCACCAACTTTTTTCTTGTTGGATACTCCTTCTGTAAATAGTAGCCGTAAACATGTCTTCGGATAGCATCGGCATCAAAGCTATCGATGCCTACGACTGGTTTTGCTCGTTTTCTCTTTTTTGGTGTGTGAAGTTTATTTTCTTCTGTGCCAGTCTCGCCATATTTTTTTTTAGTTATCCGTCTAACAGTTCGTTGTCCAATATTAAGCGCATCAGCTACGCGTTCAACCACTGACGTTATAGGTAAAATTGGCCCTCCATTTTGAGCTTCACGATCGAAATAGTTACGAAGGCGTATTACGAACTCACGTGTCTGACTATTTAGAACAGTTCTCTGCGTACGTTCGGTCATATCGACGAAATCCACAACAAAGGGCTTGAACAGAGTCCAAATTAACGAGCAAGGGTCAACAGTAATGCAGTATCAATATTTGAAATCCAAAGCCAGGTCAAAACTATATCACAATCGCATTGCACTGACAGTTTATACTTTTCGAAGCAACGTCAATTCGAAACTGCTTTGTTTTGCATTGAGCATTGACGCGAGTTTGACGGAGGTAGTAGTTGTGCTAGCCAGCGATCCTATGTGACGATCGTATTAGATTCCATTTTTAAAAATTTTCAATTTAGAAAACCGAATGCCGAGTTGTGGTATATATCATATAACTAGTTGTTCGCCCCGAACTGAGACCTCGCGGTAACGGTATCCCATGATTATTCATTCAATCGATACATGATAACCAAAACTGACATTATTATTATGCCCGTTTTCACCAAACATACCTAAATCATCCCCTAAGTAGGAGTCTCTTAACGTAGGTAGCTCCTAAATACAATCCTAAGTCCTAACATCCGTCCCAATATCCTTTTAGGTGTCCCGTACAGGATCGTGATAAATAAGTTGACAGAAAACATCAATCACCTAACTTATAGGTAGCCCGTAAAGGTTAGGGAACGTTAGTGAAAACATTGAATTATTATGTAGGTACTAACGAGTGAAACCGGGTTACGGGCATCTGTACAAATCGTCATCTATCGACGCGAATAGAAAATATACAATATTTAACTAAAATTTAACTAAAAAATAATTTTAATTGAATAATATGGTACAAAAAAAATTACAATACAATTATTGTATTATAATAAGTAACTAAATAATAATGGTCGACGCAAAACTGTTTTTGGGATAGGTCGTTAGTCGTAACTCGTAGTTCCATGGGAATAGTTACTGACTGCGCCATCTATTAGCATTATTGTGAAGCTATGTTGATGCTATATGAATTACTGATGTACATTAAAAATTAAATAATCTCGTTTCTTTATAATATTCATATAATTTTAGTATTTGTTGTTCAAGTACAGGATATAAGTGACCTAAAAACATAAAATCAGTTTGAAAATCCATAGCGGATTTTCTTAGGGAGCGTCTTCAAGCGAGCGTATAAAATCGCCACTTTGAAAGCCCCCCATTTCGTCAATTTTAAGGGAAAAATTAAAAAAAAAATATTTTTGTACTCAGTTCAAAATTATCTTTAAAATGATACGTAACAATTTTATGTAACGCGATATTTTTTTTTTTTACTTCGCATTCGCTTCTATGAGAGCCCCCCTGAAATAAAGATTTTTATAACTTTTTAAGCCATTTTCGGCTGGAGGCCATCGGTTTACATATTATATCTAAATTTGAAGTAATTACGTTCAGTAATTCAAAAGTTATAAGGCTCTGACAGACGGACGGACGGACGGACGGACGGACGGACGGACGGACGGACGGACAAGTGCAAATCGCTCTAGTTAACTCAAAGACCTTCGCTTCGCTCGGTCGAAAATAAAAATTTTACCTTTTGTATGAAACAGCTGATATTTTTTTGCGATTTCAGAGGTTTGTCCACATAGTGAAAATTGTTCATATTCACAAGTACATTCACCCCTTAAATGGTGCAAACTGATTTTTCTACACTTGTATACATTTTAGAAATCAATTTAATAAATAAATTTTGAGTCCTAAACCTAAAACTACATTCGATAAAATTTATGAATCTCTGCACATCACTATCGTCAATAAAGTAATACAATTATTTCCTTCAAAGTCGTTATCAATTAATACGGAACTTCATGAGCGGACAAACGTCAAACCGGCCATCATAGCGTGCCGCTAGTGTAGTCCGCGTTATAGTGCTTTAGAACGCGGACCAATCAGAAGAGAGAATTCAAAAATATGTCGAAATTCAAAAATGTTTGAGAAGCTGTTGTTTACGATAAGTCACGTGATCAAATTTGTCGATTAGACATATACGCCCATACTTCCAACATAAATATTATAATGTTTAATTATTTCATAAAAATTTATTTGTGTTTTATTTAAACTTTCAATATACGTATTGGTAATGTCTATACTCTATACATAGTAGGTTGATACTCCTAGCTTTTTCTCATAGGTAATGATGAAAAATAGTGTGTGTCATTCGGGGCCAAAATTTTTTGTTCTCGGGCGGCGTATATTGAATTCCTCGCTACGCTCAGGATTCTACTTTAGAATCCTTCACTTCGCTCTGAATTCAAAATAACGCCCTCGGGGAACAAAAAATTCCTTTGGCCCCATATAACACAAATAACTATTGTAGTGAATGTAGCGAGACTTTTAATGCATTATTTGTTGCCGTCAAAATTAAATTAAAATTGTTTGGGTTTAAAAAGTATATATTATACAGGGTAGGCTAGACCAGGTGGATATAAATTTTTGAATTGAAAACTTCTTTATGCACCTTGAGCACTTTTTTGTGTGAGCAAAAAACATGGATTTCGCGAAATCGTCACCGTCACCATCGTCACCTGGAGATTTCAGTAAGCGTTCAACATTTTAGAGGCAACCTTTACAGCGCAGTCGGCAGGCAGCCGCCTTCCGTATGATGTCGCAAGTTCAAATCTCACTCACGAAACGTGACAGTGCCCTTCTTTAATTTTTTAATTGTATTTTAATTTTATATTTTTTTATATATATATATAAATCTAGTTTTCACTTTTAACGGCAGTCCCTATGACTGCCAATTTTCTTTTTTTTAGATTGTTGATTTAGAGACCTACCGGGACCCCCACGGAAAAAATCGGTCGTGTCGAATTTTTTATTACATTATGGAAAATTCTCAAGTGTGCAAGTTTCAACTTTCATCACAATGTTGTCCTTCACCGTTGAAGCATGTGATATTTAATTGCTTAAACGCATTATAACTCCGAAAATTATAACTCCGAAAAGTCACAGGTTCGTGCCCAGGATCGAATCTGCGAGCTCTCCAATTAGGAGACCGCATTCCTATCCATTAGGCTATCACTGCTTCAGCTATCACGCCTCCCAACATGTGCTAGGTGCCTCCCAACATGTGCTAGGTCGGCCACCGGGGGGGTTTTAGTAGGTAAAAATCCTACATAACCCGATTTTCCCCCCAAAATCGGGTATCTCAAGGAGATTTCCCCCCCATCAACAAAAAAAAAAGGCTATCACTGCTTCTATCAGCGATCCCTCCAATTAGAAAACCGCATTCCTAACCACTAGGCTACCACTGCTTCTTACATATCTGCTTCTTATATCTTCATACTCACTTGTAAATAATCAACCCCCAGTTGTCAGCAGGCTTGACTCCCTGGTAGTTGGGCAGGGCCACGATATCCAGGCGGCGTAGAGGGAGCGGTACTTGCCAGAAATTCGCCACCTCGGCAAACACTCGTGCCAACTTCTCATTGACTCCTTCTAATGCTGGCAAATACTCGGCTCGGCCCCAAACTCGCAGTTCTATATAAAACAAGTACAATATCAAAAGTCCATTCATCATCATCATCAGCAACCCATCAACGGCTCACTACTGAGCGCAGGTCTCCTCTCAGGAGAAGGGTTAGGTCCATTACACAATCTCAATACATTTTGTTTAATATATAGACTAGGTGAGATCGCAGTCAAGCACTAGTCACTAGTGCTTGACTGCGATCTCACCTGATGGTTAGTGAAGATGCAGGATAAAATGGTGCGCGCTTGCCTAGAAGATACCTATTCATTCTTGATTTAAGGCGCACTAAACGGGTCTCCCCGCGAAATTCTTTAATTTGGTTTTTCGCAATTTGTAAACTAATACGACAAAGTAGGCTCATGGCATTTGCGCCAAGAAATTAGTCAGAGTATCGACTAATTTGTGAGTAACTCACGCCAAACTCGATACTCGGACTAATTTCTTAAACTAGACACTTTCAAGTAAAGGTATTTATATAAACCTGTGGAGATCATGCTGCCATTGACGCAATTAGAATGCCATAAGCCTACTTTGTCGTATTAGTTTACAAATTGCGAAAAACCAAATTAAATTTGAATTTCGTGGGCAGACTCGTTTAGTGCGCCTTAAAGATACTCAAGTTAAAGTTAATTGGAAAAACGGAAGCCGGAAGGGCATTCCAAGTTTTTACGGTGCGCATCAGGATAGAGGAAGCAAAGCGCTTAGTGGGAGATCGTGGAATTTCAACCACGTAGCGGTACAGATTCATGCGATGCCTTGCAGTTCGGTTGTAGTAAGACATCCCAATATAAAAATGTTTAAGATGTCCCGTCGCCCTAATGAATTAAGGCTAAACTTGTTACAATCTTTTATTTAACTTGCAATGTTTGTTTGGGTCAAATCTTGCAAGATGAATTAGACCCACTTCCCGGTTTCTGATCGAGCTGAAATTTTGCATATTGTAGGTATGTGTAAATCGGATGACAATGCAATATTATTGCGACATGGAGCTGATCTGATGATGGAGACGGAAGAAGGTTATCGGAACTCTATAGTAAAACGACGTAACCCCATCGAGTTTGGGCTCGTTTGATTCGTCATAACAAGTACTCTGATCCTAGATGATATCCAGAGTCTAATGATGTAGCTACTAAAAGCTTGCATTTAAAAATAAAATTTTTAATTTACACTTGTTTTTGGTATTACCTAAGTCATTGTTATATAACACTTTTAGCATCTTTGCTACCTTGAAAACGTTTCCATTTGAAATACTTATATGACACAATTTATTATCCGCAAAGGAAATAAAACTCCCAAACCCAAGAGACCCCGATGTATCAGCCATAAACGAAAGACATTACTCTTTGTTCAGTTAAGGGCGCAATTTCGCCGTAAAATGGTGAAAGTTATCATAAACTTTATGGGGCCATAGCCACTCGTTTTAAGAGTTTGTATATACTTTGACTGTTGAGATTGAATCAGCAAAACCTTTGGCAGTTAAATGGAAAATATAACTAGCAGGTACCATGAAGTTAATACACAAACAGGTAGGTACAAAGTAAAGTACATAAGGTGACAGATATAAGGCTAAGTAATATGATGTTGCCATTTCATTTTTGCACTGACAATAAGCTATTGTTTTCTCCAGAAAACTGTAGGAAAACCGAGTTTAAATGATAATGAATATTAGTAAAAGCAGGATAATGGTCCAAGCGTAGACGGATAAACATTTGTGGGTCATACCTTAAAATAAACTCTAAAAGTTATTATACTTTTCCTCATAATATAGTTCTTGCAATTGACGAGGGCGACTGACTTATGGTTGTGTGTGTATTGTATCTGTATAAGTGTGAGCGAGCGCAATGCTCGCGCCTGCCCGCTCCCACCTAGGCTTTGACAGGCACGCACACTTATGCAATGTACATGTACACGAAGTAACCACAAGTAAAGCTCACTCGCCTTCGTGAATTGCAAAAACTTAGGCTGCATCTTCACTTACCATCAGGTGAGATTGCAGTCAAGCGCTGATCTATATATTCAAAAAAAACTGTACCTATGCTTCCCATTCTTTGAGAATGAGAGCGTCCTGCTTTTGTTTGCAGGAAAACCTCTTACCGATGTCATTTCCATTTTCATCCTTGTAATGAGTAGATTCTCCCAGCTGCTTCAGATCAGCAATGATCAGGCCCAGCGTGAACGTGGACATTGGAGGAGTTCTCTCAAAGTGGTCCCATACCGCATTCGGTTCACCATTGCTGATAAATATAATATAAATAAGTACTAAAATCGTTAGACCCATGGTGTATTCCACCTCTGGGTCAGAGGCGACGACTTTGAAGACCTAAGTGGCATGGTGTAAGTATAAAAGTATGTAATAAGTGTAAGGACCCAGCCCTCTTAGCCAAGTTACACTTCATTGGATCTATTATCTTTCTACGATCGTTAACGCTTGAAGGTTTGACTAAGGCTAGACTAGATGGCGCTGAAGCTAATCAAAGATAAGTGTATTGATAATATTTCGGGGCATTTTGTATTACAAATGTTTTTTTAGCATTTAAAAAGCATAAATTATTCACTGTAGTATCCATTTAAAATGCACACTTTATTAAATTAGATAATTTTATTATTATACCTTGTTCGAGTTTCAAAATTGCAAACTAGATGGCGCTGTAGCCCTAGCAAAACTAAGCATTAACGATCATAGAAACGATCCAATGTAACTTGGCTAATAGGGCAGGTTAGATATCTGGCATGGCCAATTTGCGAATTCATACTTTCCATAAACATAATATTTTTTCTTACTACCCTACGATACTATCCTCACATTTTAAATTAGCTGATTCTTAAGCCCTAGTCTTCGGCCGTGACTCATTCTATCGACAGCCTTGTACCGACACTTGTACCAACTTGCACTATCCCATTTTTATTTGACGTTTTCCTCTCCAGACAATGGTTGCCTGGAAGAGATTGCTTTTGCAATAAGGCCGCCTTTCCACTTTTTTTTATTTTCTTGTGTATTAACCTATAATTCTTGTTGTGCAATAAAGAATTTTCTATTCTATTTTGTCCTACCATCTATCGCTTGAGACATAAGTTATATATCTACGGGTTGAGAAAACGACCAACTTACATGTCCTCAGTTCTCGCAACAGGCATATTGCTCAAGGCGATCATGCTCTTGGGTCGAACTACGCTGAGCTCGAAAGGCGTCTTGTATCCAGGCTCATCAAAACACGGGAACATCCTCCGGGCGTTGTTGGGACGTAGCTGGGTGGCTGCCACCATCCTGAAAGACCTTTCTCCTTTAGTGTTCTGTCCTTCATTCACACATTAACGAAGAAACAGATCGACTTAGTGACGATTTCACCAACGTCAAATGACCTTTAATAAATTGGGCGTTCTGACAGTTTTGTATTGAAAATACCTACTGTTAGTAAAACTGAAAATATCGAATTTGTACACGGATAAGACTTACTTTTAACCGAATTCAAAAAAGGAGGAGGTTCTCAATTCGTCGGGATCTTTTTTTTATTTATGTTCACCGATTACTCGACGCCTGAACTGATTTGGAAAATTCTTTTTTGTTTCAAAAGGTGGTCCCATTGAAATATAATCGAAATCGGCCGAGCAAATTATTTTGTAGTGGCGCGGGCGTTTGATGTCGGTTTTTTAAAAAGATTTTTTGATATTAAATTATACATTGGTAAAATTGACACTAAGACTTTTAAATGGTTATCATTTTAACACCCAGAAAGTGACATAGGATACCCTTTGAAAGAGATTCAAGGGTAAAAACCCTTGAATCTCTTTCAAAGGGTTTCCGTGGGATTTTTAAAAACCTAATTTGAGTTGCCATGATTTTTTGCATGCTATAGTCGAGTATGGTGCACAAGTGTGTGCGCAAACACAGGTGCACTCTCTATTCCCTCACTCTCATAGTCCGATGGGACGGAAATCCGACACGACCGGAGAGAGATCAAGCGCAGAACCGACGGCTTTATGTGGCACGGGGGTGACTAACCGCCAACTTCCTAACTCCGGGCTAGTACTGAGATTTTCTTTGGAAGAAAAACCCAATACCTTTTTTTTTAACGGCCCGACCCGGGAATCGAACCCGGGGTCTCGTCATCCGCAGTCGAACAAGCTAACCACTAGACCAACGGGGCAGTTAGAATAGAATATAATTATTAAGTATATAGAATAGCAATAGGTTAAGATAGCTTTTAAAAATCCTGACCTCTCAACGTCCTGCTCAGTAACATAGGTAGTTTTGAAAAACGCCTCGGTATTGGAGGTCTGCATGCTGCCCTTGAAGCTGAAGTTGATGTACCCCACGGACGATCTTGGCACCGACTTCTCCAGGCGCAGAGTGAAGATAGGCTTCCTGGGGTCCATGCTTGTCCTCTTTATTGGAATCTTTTGAGGCTCTTTTCTGTTCAAATCCAAGGTTATTATTAGTTTCGATCTAGAACATCATCATCATCACGAGCAACCCATCAACGGCTCACTGCTGAGCGCAGGTCTCCTCTCAGAGAAGGGCCAAAGTCCACCACGCTGGCCCACTGCGAATTGGCGGACATTACACACCTTCGAGAACATGGTAGAGAACTCAGGTGTGCAGGTTTCCTCACGATGTTTTCCTTCACCGTTGAAGCAAGTGATATTTAATTGCTTAAACGCACATGACTCCGAAAAGTCAGTGGTCAGTCAGACCCGGGATCGAACCTGCTACCTCCCGAATAGGAGACCACAGTCCTAACTCCTAACCACTAGGCTATCTGCTTTTTGCGATATGCGATCTAGAACATGCAGTTACAATATAACTTACAGCTAATTCAACCTAGCTACCGTTAAGTCCTACTCGCGTAGAATAGTGCCAAAAATTCTAGCTGCTCCGCAGTTCAGTGCTAAACAGCCAGGCTGATTCTTTGTGCAAAAAAACTGTAAGCACATCTGTCACCAGAAGTATGGCGTGAGAGTTTGTAAGTCTCAGAGAGACTTCATCACTTGATTTGTCTACGTAGTCAACGGAACAAATATGTAACTCGACTGTTCCATTGAGATTACATGAGAGGATAAAGAAGGTTAAAGGAGAACTGTAAACCGAAGGTCAGCAGGTCAATCTCCACTGGGCATTATGTCGTACCCACTTCTAACGAAATATTTACGCTTATTTGAAAGTGAGAGGGGAATATTAGTCAAAATTATGATGTATTTTAAGACTACATACCTACCAATATAAATATTTTAGTTGGGACGGTCGATATTTCGAACCAGGTTTTTGGAACGTAGTTCCTTATCGCGCGGTACGGAAGGGGGCTAGACGGAAAAAATTAAGGAACCGACACTCGACACGTTTTTGAAACCGACACTTTTTTGTTGAATGTGAATTTTGCATTGTGTTCGGTATTTTCGCCTTAGAACACGGCGTCTGCATGGCCTAGTGGTTAGGCCAGTCGCCTAAAAGTTCAACTTCGATGGTTCGAATCCCAGCTCGACAGACTGAATTTTCTATTTTCAATTTTATTTTAAATAATTTCTAAATGTGGAATTTTTCCCTAATTTTTTATTGTATAGATTGGATAAAATGTTATTGTACTACTAACGCCATCTGTGAAAAAACAGTAACTCCACCAGAGTAACTCATTGGTTTTGTAACAGTGCAATAGAAATAAACTGAATAATATAATTCATCGTAGTTAATCAATTTAATACTAGATGACACCACTAGTTTATTACAATTCCTTCACTAAAATTAATCAAAAGGAGCTACGTTCCACCCGGGTGTCCCTTGACACCTCTCAAGTTTTTTTAAATGGTCATGGACCGTCTTTGAGTATCAAACCATGGACCGTAGTCACGACGGGAATCAAATGGATCGAAATATCGACAGTCCCATCTAAAACAATTATCGTGACAAGTACTCGAAAATACATCACAATTATGTCATTAAACCACGAAATAAGTCTAACTGCCGCACTCAGAGTCATTCATTAAATTATAATTAACTAGCTGACCCGGCGAACTTCGTACCGCCAACTTATCTAAGTATATAAATAAAACAAATAAACTATCCTAATCGAAAAAAACTATCCTATCTTTCAAGTTGGACCAAATTACAGATAATTACGAAGTTTGATCAAAATCGGTTAAGTAGTTTAGGAGTCCATCGCGGACAAACAACGTGACACGTAATTTATATATATTAAGATTAATCATTGACTTGTGATCAACTGCCGCACTCAGCGTATGTATTAAATTATAGTATTTAATGATTAATTAATTATTAAAGTATTAATTAAATCTATTACTGAATTGTCATTAATGTACAAACGAAGCGCTAACTTCTGAGAATGAAACTTTTTAAAATCCAAGATTATTAGCGACTCTGAGTGCGGCAGTAAAACCTTTAATAGTAGTTAAGTTCAGCATGGCTAATCTTCTTTAAAAGAAGTCTGCAATCGGAGCAACTTCAGGAGATGTTCGTTGTTCCTTAGGCACATAATGACAAGATGGAGACAGGACTTACGCGTCTTTCGGCATGAAGGCCTTGACTTCCGACTCAGTGATCTCGATGTCGTGCGCGCAGTGCACGCTGATGGAGCTGGCATCCTCCAGCCACGTCACGTTGATGCTCACGTGGCCTGCGGCAGCAAAATACTCGTCAGAACATGTACTACCCGCGCGCAGAAGGTTTGCCGATGGCTGCCTCTCCCGCGTCCGCCGATCGCGAACCGCGCTCGTCTAGTTTAGTATGGATGAATGGGATGGGTAATCATCGGCAAACTTTTTGTGCAAGGATTATACAAGTAATGTTTAAACTCGACCTACCGACCTAATCTGGACACAACCGACCAATCTCAACGGCGATTAGCCATCTGCATGGAAGATGTTATAGTTCACAAGGGTGTGCGCAAACACAGGTGCACTCTCTATTTACCACTCCCTTAGTCCCATGGGAAGGAAATCTGATTCTACCGGAAAGGGATCATGCGCAGGACCTACGAGCTTTACGTGCTCTCCGTGGCACTGGGTTTAAACATACGTACTTACTCGAACGAGTATGTACATAACTTTATAACAAGGTTGCTACTCGACCAGTCGTAATTGTGGCCGCGAAATGTACCAGGTCTCAAGTTCAGCGTTCTGTATATGTGGGCGTCTGTCTATATATCCAGAATTCCTCCTGAAATTTTGATGTTTTCTGTGAAATGTGGATCTGTAAGAGGTCGTAAGACCCTCATACCTAAAATGTACGTTCTGCGAATCGAAGCGCGACTGTTCGAACTTCAAATAGCGAGAACACGTGATGATGATAAGGAAAAGATCATAAGAGACTTTACAGACCAGTGAAATTGTAGACAGCTACAAAATTTACCTTTGTACAGAGCATCCTCTAAGTACGGCTCAAGTTCTAGTCGGTATCCGGTCGGTTCCACAGCTTTGTCCAACCTGGTCTCCATTGCCAACCCATGGGCGTTGTTGAGGTCTATACTCCGTGTTTTGATAATGTGCAACGGTTTCATCTGTTGGATAAAAGCAAGCGTCACTTTGCGGACTTCTTTAATACTCAAAGAAAGGGGTTAAATCTTTCTCAAAGTAAATAATAATTTTTGTGCTCGCTGCGCTTGTGATGTCTACTGCTTTAGCTTTTATAACTACTGCTTTAGCTTTATAGCATCTTCTTCAATGGTTTGCTAAATATTTAATTTAATCCAAATCAGACAAGTAGTTAAGGCGTAAAGCAGTAAGCAAATAAAATATTAGCAGCTATTCCTGATGTACCAGTGATTTCTTGCATGTAGATAAATGTTTTAATAAATCACGTGAAAATGTTTTGATTGTCCGGGATAAAAACATAGTCTACCCAAAAACAAAATCAAAGTTCCCAAATCTTGTCGTTATTAATTTAGAGCTTAGATAACGGTCAATTGTTAACGTCTTGTAAAGTTGAGTTCATTCCAATACAAACACAAAAAAGTTATTACTTATGAACAGAAATTTCTCTTGATACTAAGTTGATACTGCTAATGCACTTATTAAGCCCAAGATTGTATCCCCAACAGGATCGCTTGAAAGTTATTTTCAGCACATTCATAATGTCATTACTCCGGTAGGCAAAGGTCGATTTACGTCGTGTGCGATATAATAAAGGTTCAGACACATACAACGAACAATAAAAAATAGGTATTTTTATTTCTGTAATCTGTACTCCACCACGCTGACCAAGTGCAGATTGATAGAATTCATACATGAATTCCAATTTTTCATACATGAATTGAGCTTCCAGGCATACATACAAAATATTAAACGTTTCTGAAACGAACGGCTAAGGTGTGGAACGCATTTCCGACGTCTGTGTTTCCAGCTACCTATAATTTTAGTACCTTCAAGGCTAGAGTGAATAGGCATTTTCGAGGCAAGTGTGGCGTCAAGTGCAAGCCTATCTCGTAATAAAAAAATATTGGTTTTTTTTTTCTTTTTAAACACCCGGTAATGAATTTAAATTATTCTGTGTTATTCAATTCAAAGGCTCAAGGAAAAAATTACCGTTTAAAGCCATCAAGCGAGCATTATAACGAGTCACACCAATCAAGCTTTGTTATCCTCGTTCGCGTGAATTCTTCCTGTCTGGAAGTGTCATAACAAATCAGCCGTTGGCGCGTCAAAATAGGTGTTTAGCATCAAGTTAACGAGGTAGGAGGGAGCTGCCTACCTTATCCGGTGGCAAGGAGTGGGAGCATATCCCCAGGCTCACGATCAGGCACAGTTGAAGGGCGTTCATGATTTTGGCGAATTAACTGCGGAAATTGGAAATAATTATTATTCTTGTAAATATTTTAACTGCATATAATGTACTAACTATATATTCAACTAAATATATTTTCCCAACATCTTACACAGTAATCCATGAGAAAAATTCTTATCACTTATCTCGCGGAAGACGACAAAAAGGTATTCACATGCATATTTATAAAATAAGTAGCGTAATGGAAAGTTACGAGTACGCTAATAGGTTAGGTTGACACATTCACTCATCTTAAGTAGATATTATTACATAATTATATACATGTATATTCAAATTCAAAATCATTTTTTTCATGTAAGCCAACTTGTGACTCTTATGACAAGTCAGGAATCTACCACCGGTTCAGAATGCTGATTTTTTCAAAACAAAAATTTTACAAAATGTAGGTGAAGTTAGATTTTTCGAACCTCTATTTTACTCCCTTCAAAAATAACAAAACCACAAATGAGGAAGAAACAAAGATGTCAATTTATTATTTCCTACAATTTTCGTAGATTCACAAATCAATATTGGTGGCATGTAACTGAGCACGTACGCTAAGGTAGTTCATTACATGTTCCTCATTACATTAGTATCATGAAACACGAGGAATGAAAGTTGATGAGAAACTTCCTAACAGATAACTTGGTAAAGTAAATTATTTTAAATTAAGTAGGTACTTTACTTACGAAGTCAAATAGAATGGAAGTGAAGACGAAATAAAAGTTGTTTGGAAGATCAATGCTGGCAGTGTGCTTGTATGGTAAAGTTTTTGATAAGATAATTAAAAAAAAAAAAAAAAATACATTAATGTCTCCTATAGAAGATGTGGTGCGAGGCAACAATAATAATTATGAACTACCCACGCGTTAATTTATAATCTGAGGCCTAAATTTACGTTAAATCTGCGTAAATCTATTAATTAGTATGGAGGGAAAAGGGATGGAAAAATGTCCATCCCTTGTCCATGCTAAACAGACAGACAGTGACAGATTAACGCACTCTCGAAGCTTCGCAATGATTCGTTTAATGGCCACCTTCTCATAATTTAGCCTACTTAGCTGAACAGTAAAAATGCGCATCGTCCTAACAGAACAAACACATAGATATTACGACAGCTTAAAATAACGAAAAAGCTTTCAACAAACTGTCTTCAGAGGATCCTTGAGTGATACAAGGAAGGGTGAGAATCTTGCAAAGTTAGTGTCACTGCCAAAGTGAAAAAAGTGTCAAGGAGAAAAGAGATCTGATGCCTTGGTCTGATCAAATCGGCATCGCTCTCGATGCCAAGCTCCACAATGCCGTGCATTGTGCATATCGCAGGAAAATCTTCTTCATCAACATCGGTCATCAACATCAGTCTTTGGTTGAAGGGATTATGATTTTCGGTAATGAAGAATCATAAATTCAACCCATCGCCAGCCCATAACAGGTCACAGGCCTCTTAAATGAGGGTTTGAATTCAAGGGTTTCAATGAGGGCATTTAAATATCACATGCTTCAACGGTGAAGTAAAACATCACGAGGAAACATGCACACCTGAGAGTTCTCCATAATGTTCTCGAAGGTGTGTGAAGTCCGTTAATTCGCGTGGTAGACTCATTGACGATTCAAAAGTACTTGTAAAAGTTTATTTGAATAAAAAACATTTCTATTCTATTCTTCTATTCTATTATATTCTATTCTATTCTATTCTATTCTATTCTATTGGGCCAGCGCGGTGCACTATGGGCTATAACCCTTCTCTGAGAGGAGACCTGTGCTCAGTAGTGAGACGTTGATGATGATGATGTATGAGGGCAAGGAGGAATACGATGCACAGAAAGAGTCCCAGGGTACACATTTTGTTTTCAATTTCACTAAAGACTGATCCAATACCAATAGTGGGTTATGGTCTTCAATAGTCCAACGGTTAAAGGTGCGGACTGAAAACTGAAAGGTTGATGGTTCGAACCATAACCGTTGCACTATGTCGTACCCACTCGTAACAAAAGCTTTCCGCTTATTTGGAGGTGAAAAGACAAAAGAGTAAGAAGTCGAGCTTCGCTTGACCAATATTCTTTTTAACAACTGATGCATTAAAATTGTAGTCTATCTTTTAAAGAAGGGCTTAGCTGTCTAAGGGCTTCAGAATTAGTGTATTAAGTGGATCCACTCACCTGAAGTCAACGCGTAGTGGCAGGCCCCAGCCGTATGAACTCAGTTCGACTCAATACAACTAAATTGCCTCCAGGATATGCTCCATTTGCGCTGACGACACTCATTGTTGTTTGCATTGACGCCTGTTACTAATACGTGCTACTTTAACAGTATTATATTGTAACTGATCGGATCTGATCACTGATTGAAGTAGGTATTAGTTATGCCATTGTTGTTTAAATGTTTCGCAAGGGTACTGGTGTGATTTGGATGGAGTAATCGAGTAATCGGTGGACATAATTATATAAAAAAAGATTCCGACGAATTGATAACCTCCTCCTTTTTTTGAAGTCGGTTAAAAAGTGGCCGGTGTCCGGAATGCAGACAATAGAACTCGGAATGAAATTTTTGCTTAAGTCGGGCCCATAGACAATATTATTGTCCCTATTATTAAACGTTTTTATTTTTTACGGAGGAACCCTAATTTTATTTATTACTGGGATAAAATGTAACTTAAGTTACTCCTTGTATAGTCCACGCGGATAGTATAATTTACTTACTCCACGCGGATGAAGCAGTAGATTAATGCAAAATTGTCCCTGCCGGGAACCGAATCCGGGTTTTCCACTAATAAGACTACGGTTCCGGGGAGTATGTATCTAGAGATAATCTCAAGGCTAAAGTTACTCGAAATAAGCACTCGATATAATTTATCATCAATACTTAGAAAAGACTTCAACCACTTTAATTCTGAATATTAAGAACCTCATTTTTCACATAATTTGCATCTTGGAAGATCTTTAATTTGAATATCTGGAAAACGCTGCGGCGAAGAAGATTATCCCGTCTCCGATGGAATGAAAACATATATACAACTATGTTATTCCCAAAGTCACTGTGTTCGTCGTTGAGTTCATCGGCGAATTAGTTATTTGACACATACTCATCCAGTCCTTTCTATAACGTCGTAGTCTAATATACTCTTTATCTTACACTCAGTCTTCTTTATATGAACAGCTATTTTTAAAAAATCATATCATTTTCCAGCCATTTTCAATCAGTTCGACAGTTAAGAAATGGTAAACATTAACTACAATATTCGGTACACTACAATATTCATAAGTCTCATAAAACTACATACCTAAAGCAGTAACTTCACTAAAATTTACTGTTGCTCACTAGTTTTAGGCTAAAAAATTGCGCTTTTCGAGCTGATGATAGCCTAGTAGTTAAAACTGCGTTCTCCTTTCGGGGTGTCGCAGGTTCGACACCGGGCAGGCATCTCTGACTTTCGGAGTTATGTGCGTTTAAGCACATCACATGCTTTAACCGTCAAGGGAAACATCATGAGGAAACCTGCATGCCTGAGAGTTCTCTATAATGTTCTCAAAGGTGTGTTGACAATTTGCATTGAGCCAACGTGGTAAACTATGGTCTAGGTATAACCTTTATCCGAGAGGAGACTTGCGCTCAGTAGTGAAACATTAATGGGTTGCTTGCTAATTAATGTTAACATAGGTGTGAAAACAAATATTTTGCTTGATTTATCTTAATCTCCTGTGACGATCCTACTAAAATAGGCAAATAGGTAATAATAATATAAATAGTTAATTTTGTTTGGTCGTTGTTACTACGGAACATTAAAGTATTATGTAATGACTTCACGGCTGTTTCAGCGCTGAATACACTAACTTGAGAATTAGAGCGCATGACACGAACTGCAAGCACTGGAATCAATAAAACTTGACGACGCTACTTTTGTTCCTTTATTTGTTTCCCTCGAGTACTTACTTGTCTCTTTGCTTCCGTCTTACGGCGCCCGGAGCTGAAGAAGTTGCTTTGACATGTAATTGCATCATAGATTCCATTACTTTATTGACGTTTCCTGGAATTTTCAGCGTCTCTGTTATAGAGTTAACGACGGTGAATAATACGGCTATAGGCACAGAATATAATTATAATAGTACTCTATAGGTAAGTCCCCGTAAGCGCAAGGTTCTAAAAACGTAGATTTGTTTTATCTTTTAACTTGAAACTATTTATGTACGCGGTGGATTGATTATAATATTATTAATGAGGTGAAACGTTTTCGAGACTAGTTTTCGAGAACGTTTTTGAAAATAGTTTTGGTGAGGAAACAGTTAAACAAAAAAATCAGAAGCGTTACTTACTCGTGGTACTACCGGTGGTTCTAGTGGTACAACAAGAGGTTTTTATTGTCTTTGGGACTACCGACATGTCTGGTAGTACTACGGCAAATTAGGTCTTACCGGTACCAGACAGAAAGTGTGAAATCTGCTAATCCTTTTGTAACCCGTGTTACTACCAGTCAAACTACCAGTAGTAACACGCTTACCTACTTTGTTACTACTAATTGCCTCGGTTCTAACACGGGAAATCAGCATAGTCTGCAAAGTGGACTATTGGACTATGGGTAAGAGAAGACCGCAGTAGTATCTTGCAAATGTTTTCCCATCAATAGACTATTATGAGCTATGAGTTTATATGACGCAGCACATAGCAGTGAACTGTTCAACGTCGGGCGTTTATTAATTTATTGACTCCAATAAATAAATAAATAAGAGTATGCACACGGCGCCTCAAGGTCGGAGACTGCGGTATTTTGGTATTGTATCAAGAACATTCTTACGGCTAGACTGGGCCCATCCATAGTAAGTAATACTATGTTTATGACTGGGCCAGACATTTTTCTCTGACTAACTTTTGCCCACAATTTCCTCCGCGTTCGTCGTTTCGTCGTCGTAAAGATTTTTATAAAGAATATTTGGTGGGTACGACAATGGATCGAATATGCGACCGTTCAGTTTTCAGTCCTCACCTTTAACCGTTGGACTATGGAGGCTATTAAAGATATTAGTATGTGTGTAGTAATTAAAATTGATCAGTGGTCAGTTGTGATGGACAAAAACAAGCTTTTCAGCATTTTTTGGTAGCAAACGATTACGCTTTTCATCGTAAATGTTACCAGCCTCAGAAAATAACCTATCACTATACACGCTACTTCCAGGAGAAGAAAGATAAACTTTAGCAAATTTCGAAAGGTTTGGGTATTGTTTTTCGTTTGCTAACCACCACTTGTAAGGATCGGCCTTCCGATCTAGGCGAACTGTTTTCAAATAAAAATCCCACCCCACCCCGCGCGCGCGCCGTCGTCGCCTGCCGCGCCAACGCAACGAGGAAATCAGGTTGCGACTTGTCTTAATCCAGCTAACGCGCCCCCGACAAGTATGTATTTCGTGCCGAATATTCGGCGGCCGAATATTCGGCACTTCGGCCGACAGCGTTGCCGAATATTCGGTATTCGGTATTCGGCCAATTCACTATTCGTGGCATCTCTAATAGGTACCTATAATATTATGTTAATAAGTAAAATACTCCCCCACACTGTACACATCCATTTTCAATCATTACCGTAGTGTACTATAATTTAATATAAAAAATTCTTTCGACTTCAAACTCCCGCTTTACTACATTACACACACACTATACAAAATATTTAATTTATTGTTGTTATTTAAAAACAACTCGACCGATTTCGATAAAATTTATATGGGACCACCTGAGAAGTATGCCCTTTGAAACAAAAAAGAATTTTTTCAAAAAAAGAATCGGTTCACATTCTTCGAGATCGGTGAACATACATATAAAAAACCGACGAATTGAGAATCTCCTCCTTTTTTAAAGTCAGTTAAAAAGTGCATCAAATGCTTATGACGTCACAGTGCACTATTTCATACAAGCTGCCATACTATACTTACGCGCGTTTTGGCGTCAGATAAAGTTAACCGGCCCTTCATACTTCGCGCGAACCTACTAGATAATATTATACTTAGGGCCAGTTTTTTGATCCGTAGTTAAGGCGACCATTAGTTAAAAATTGCAACAAATTGTTAAATTTCTATAAAATACGTTTTTTGACTCATAGTTAGCTTAACTAATGGTTGAAAAAGTAACAAATAGTTAAAATATTTAACCACAGCAGTCTCGAGGGTTTAGGGCCAGTTTTTTGATCCGTAGTTAAGGCGACCATTAGTTAAAAATTGCAACAATTTGTTAAATTTCTATAAAATACGTTTTTTGACTCATAGTTAGCTTAACTAATGGTTGAAAAAGTAACAAATAGTTAAAATATTTAACCACAGCAGTCTCGAGGGTTTAGCAAGTAACGAATAGTTAACTTTTGGAAGAACATCTGTTCTTTTGTTTTATTTGGGTCCATTGACCATCTGTCCTCGACGCAAGATAATATTATTAGTTTTTGTCTTTTCTCAATTTGTTAAAATTGGGATAAATGTTTTGGCCCATTTAATGATGAATTTAAAAATAACCCGATACTTTAACATGTCAGAGAGTTCATCTTATGATGAACTAGTTACGGTCGGTTAGTTATACTACGTAGTCCTGATGAGAAGATCTAAGACCTAAGACCTAAGCCCTAAGGTTAATAACCACGTAACTCGCCGCTGGAGCATTCGGATGATTTATCAAACTTCCTTGCTACTGAGTTTATTCATGTTGTTAAATTGTAGTTGTTTTATAGTTCGATATCTAACTGTGTCGGAATTGAAATTATCGGCCAGAGATCGCCAGGCTGCATCTTTTTGTTGGTTACATGCATAATCAGTTTTTTTTTTGCTTGTGATTATTGGGTAATCCATAAGTAGATAGGTTTTGCCTATACACAAAATAATTGAGTATCTTCCTTTCCTACTAATATAATAAATTAATGTGAAAGTTTATGAGGAGGAATCTAGAAATAAAATGTTAACGATCTTAATAAATAGAATTAAATTATGATAAAAAGTTAAAAACTACTCTCAAACATGGTAGTTTCGCTTAGAATCAAATACTATGTATTTAACTGCACAATTGATTCACACAAAACAAAATTCACATGAATTTGACATAAATGCCACGACAAATGGCCAAAATGCAATCGGATCTACAAATATTCCCATAAGAAAATAACGACTCCCTACGAAAAATGACTTTACCCTAGGTAAGTCAATGTTAATAGCAATGGCAATACTTTAACCATTGGTTAATACTTACTATAGTTAAAATGACGATCAAAAAACGAAACTTTGGTTTAACCATTAGTTAGTGTCTTAACTATAGTCAATTTGACAAATGGTCATTTCTACTATTACTACGGATCAAAAAACTGGCCCTAGGCACGCTTGCAGAAACGCCGGGTTATCTTTTTCAAATCAAATCAAATCTGTCCTTTTAACCCAGAGTTTCAAATATGTACTTGGCAATATTTTGAATTAAATGAATATTGAAATGTTATGGTAGGTATACCCAATCTTAATAAGAATAAGAATAATTTATTCATCTAAACATAAAATTAAACACTACTTCATTACAATTTCAATTTTGATAAGGGCGGGGTACCCCTTAAATACATATTATAATGTTTAATTACACACAAATTGCATCTGAAGCTGAACTAGGAGGCCCTGTGCTTCAGCTTCAGTGCCTACTCCCCTGGACGCTTATGCGTACAAAATTAAAAAAAGTTAGCTGCTAACTCTGGGTTAAAAGGACAGATTTGACAGATTTCGTATAAAGCTTCTGGCAAAATTACAAATTTATTCCTGGGTTTACTAACCCGGCGTCTCTGCAAGCGGGCCTTAGTAAGTAAATACTTATGTCTAAATATTACAGCGTTTAAGTGAATAATGTCTCATTCTAGTCAAGTCTTCTGCCCTTGGCTAATCAGGACATCATTATACCTACTTGTCCTTCCGGCATGTACACACGGAAGATCATAACTCGTAGACTTCTGGAAGGATGCTTGAATTACAGTAAAGTATAAGAGAATTCCATGAATAAATAAAAAATTAAGTGGCACTCGGGGACTGCCGCGGTATAGCTATTGCATAGCATTTTTTATCAACTTATGCAATTATAATATTTATGCAATATTTTTTAAAATTAAAAAACAAACAAACAAGAAATGCGCACTGTCACTACTTCGCGAGTGAGATTCGAACCTGCGACATCATACATCATACGGTAAAGAAAGCGGCCGCTCGCCCACTACGCCAAACAGAACTACTTGTGAACCTCTAAAATGTTGAACGCTTACTGAACGACGGTGTTATAGGTTTATTTTCGTTACGGAATTTCTTGATTCGGTCGCCGCGCTCAAACTGTTTGTCCTAGTTCAAAACCCGCGATAAAAGCTATGCAATAGCTTAAAAGCAGTGATAGCCTAGTAGTTAGGGCTGTGGTCTCGTATTCGGGGGTTCACAGGTTAGATTCTGGGCACGCACCTCTGATTTTTCGGAGATATGTGCGTTTAAGCAATTAAATATCACATGCTTCAACGGTCAAGGAAACCCTGGCACACCTGAGAGTTCTCCATAATGTTCTCAAAGGTGTGTGAAGTTTACCAATTCGCATTGGGCCAGCGTGGTGGACTATGGCCTATAACCCTTCTCTGAGAGAAGACCTGCGCTCAGTAGTGAGCCGTTGATGGGTTGCTGATGGTTAGATAGTTGGTGGTACGGAATTACAGCTAGAGTGGTAACTATCCACGGCCTAAGCCTTCCCACAAGGCCAGACCTTCGCCAATGAGACTCGTAGAAATAGACAATAGAGCGTATAAGTTCGGAGAAAAAACATTCACTGTAATTTACTGTACGATAGCTAAACTGCGACCAGAATACCTACCACGAAAACAGTTAATTAATTACTAATTCGTTCATGATACAATAGCGACTGCTAATAACTTCCCATTAGAAACACGTAATTTGTTACGGCATGTTGTCGGCATCATAGGTACAGGCAGAAATAGAATACTACACCTGCCTAGTATTAAGTTTAAGGTTGAAGACACAATTCAAGGTTTATATAAAAATCTTTACTTGAAAGTGACCAGTTTAAGAAATTAATCAAAATATCGACTAATTTGTAACTCACGTCCAAGTCAGTATTATGATTAATTTCTTAAACTGGTCACTTTCAAGTAAAGATTTTTATATAAACCTGTGAAGATGATACTGCCATCGTCGCAATTAGAATGCCATAAGCCTACTTTGTCGTATTAGTTTACAAATTGCGAAAAACCAAATTAAATTTGAATTTCGCGGGCAGACTCGTGTCTTCCACTTTAATAGAATGATGATATTGCCGACAACGCTCGGTGAGTCGCGAAACAGAAGTGGAAATGGGCGCACATAATTCGAAGAGCTGATGGTCGTTGGGGTCCCAAAGGTGTTGGAGTGGTGACCCCGCACCGGCAAGCGCAGTGTTGGCAGACCCCCCACTAGGTGGAGCGACGACATCAAACGAGTCGCAGGGAGCCGCTGGATGCAAGCGGCGCAACCGTGGCCTGTGGAAGTGCATGCAAGAGACCTTTGTTGAGCAGTGGACGTCTATCGGTTGATAAAGAAGAATAAGAAGAAGATTGTCACAACCCTAGAACTCCCGACCTAGATGGAGCGATGACATCCAAAAATTGGCAGGCATCGATTGGATGCGAAAGGCCGAGGATAGCCAACGTTGGCAATACCTAAAAGAAGCCTCTCTTATATGTCTAACAGTGGTGTTTAGCTGACGATGACGATGATATTAATAAGGATTGAGTAACAGACCCTTGTGTGATAGCCTAGTGGTTTGGACTGTGGTCTCCTATTCGGGGGGTCACAGGTTCGATCCCGGGTACGCACCTCTGACTTTTCGGAGTCGTGCGTTTAAGCAATTAAATATCACTTGCTTTAACGGTGAAGGAAAACATCGTGAGGGAACCTGCAAATCTGAGAGTTCATAATGTTCTCGAAGGTGTGTGAAGTCCGCCACTTCGCATTGTGGCAGCGTGGTGGACTGTGGCCTATAACCCTTCTCTGAGAGGAGACCTGCGCTCAGTAGTGAGCCGTTGATGGGTTGCTAACATAGACGAATGATATTTACTACCGTAATTCATTTGTCAAAGGTTGCTAATGATGAACAGACCCTTAACTTAAGTAACATTTTCCTGAGAGTAGACCTGTGCTCAGTAGTGTGCCTTGAATGGATTGCTAATGATGATGAAGTAACGAGTAATTTCAAGAATAGAAGGATTTTATGGTTATTAATTATATTAATTACTAATAAACGATGCAATGTTATTACTCAGTATCTCCTGATATGGAGCGCATGTAGGCAGCCTATTACTACGTCATTGCCATTCATTAAGCACAACCACAGAGTGACGTCATCGCAGGTAGATACAGTTCTAAATCTTGTGCAACACTGATTTTTGTTACGATCTGACTTATTCTGACAATTTCAGTTTCTTTTTTTTAGTTTGCTTGATTTCCTTATCAAGAACATGATTAAGATAAAAATAATCGAAGTGTTGAAAAACCAGCAACGTCGTACGCGTTCCATTTCTTCGAAATCGAAATCTTAGCTCGGAACCGGAAATTCAAAATATCGACCTGGCAGGAAAACCTTCCAATTTAGAAACCGTTATGTCTGTGAACTTTGAAATTCACTTGAATTATTTCATTCCATTTCACACTACTTCCTAGATTTCACATAAATACATTCTCTGTAGTTACCTCTTTTAATCTTATTTAAATAGCATTGATTAATATTGTATTGAAATTGTTTTCATAATATTTTGCAGTATTTTAGCTTATTCCAAAACATAAAAATTTTAGTAATTACCAAGTTACTTTTCAGTTGCAGTTAACAACCGACTTCAAAAAAGGTGGAGGTTATCAATTCGTCGGAATCTTTTCTTGTCCATCGATTACTCGAAGACGCCTGAACCGATTTGGAAAATTCTTTTTGTTTGAAAGGGTATACTCCCCAGGTGGTCCCATATAAATTATATCGAAATCGGTCGAGCGGTTTTTAAAATATCAACAATAAATTATATACTTTGTTTGTTTGAAGTCGGTTTTTTAAA
Organism: Oeneis ivallda; assembly: GCA_029955525.1. NCBI lineage: Eukaryota > Metazoa > Arthropoda > Insecta > Lepidoptera > Nymphalidae > Oeneis > Oeneis ivallda. The sequence continues at coordinate 3,429,617 of JARPMR010000012.1, read as the reverse complement.
AATAATTTTTATATTCAATTATAAAATCAAAATAAAAACTAAATAATATCTTCATTAATAAGTTTCTGTATTGTAAGTATAGTGTATAGCCTAGTGGTTAGGACTGTGGTCTCCTATTCGGGGGGTCGCAGGTTCGATCCCGGGCACGGACCTTTTCGGAGTCAAGTGCGTTTAAGTAACTAAATATCACTTGCTTCAACGGTGAAGGAAAACATCGTGAGGAAACCTGCACACCTGAGAGTTCTTCATAATGTTCTTGAAGGTTGTGTGAAGTCCGCCAATTCGCATTGGGCCAGCGTGGTGGGTGCCTATAACCCTTCTCTGAGAGGAGACCTGCGCTCAGTAGTGAGCCGTTGATGGGTTGCTAATGATGATTGTAAGTATGATAGTATCTCTCTGCATCGTATTTTCCATTGCTGAAAATCGTGAACTCTTTCTATTTCACATGACGCAAGATGCATAAATCCACAAAAACTCCTAAGAGTTTTCTTAATTTAGTAAAGTGTAAAGTTTTTCAAATCAAAGCCTTTATTTTTTCTTTATCAAAGGTCTAGGTATTTAAAGATTTTTAAGTAGAGTGTTTAGTTATGATGTGTGATAATATTATTATGTATTGTTAACAAAGGAGTTGTTAACTTGTTACTCTGGCACGACCATTGTCAATTCAACATACTACCTCTCCTTGACTCAGACCTTGATGATTCGATGACCTTAAACTGACGATGCGTAGTACCAAATACGTCTTCGGTATATAATAATACGTATGTAACGTGTTATCTGTACTGAAAACAAATGAATAGGTACCTTGGGGCCTATTTCACCACTTACTGATAAAGTGTCTGATAGCCTATCCTCAACTTGTCTGACAGATAGTGTTCAAATTTCTATTTCACAAGTGTCCCGTTAAGATAATCTATCAGATAAATTCTATTTATGGAATATTAGACACTTTTATGAGAGGTATTTTGTCTGTTAGATATAGGTATATCAGACACTTTAACGGATTGTGGTGAAACTAGCCCTTATGACCTGTTCACCACTTGCTGATAAAGTGCCTGATATATATCTACCAGATAATATATGCTAAATAAATCTGTGTCTGCCAGATTGACATATCAAATACTTATGAAACAGAAATCTAAACGCTATCCATATTATTATTCCATAGATCGTAACCCTATTCGATGACATTAGCGTCAAAGTAAAATAAACTATAACTGCATTGAATTAGAGCTCAATTTCGTTTATGCATGCTTATACGTTTACGTATGTACGATACCTTCCATAGCGCTCCATAGGTTGTACTGAATTAGTGACTTTAAAACAATACTATCAAGGATTATTTTATTCTGACCCTGTTAATGTCATCGAATACGAATACGATCAATCTTTTCGGTATTTTGCACGATTACTCAAAAACTATTATGTATAAAAATAAATTAAAATCTGTTTTAGAATGTCCAGATAAAGTTCTTTCAATGATACCCCACTCGGTATAGTTATCTTACTTTGAAATTTCAAACGACTAATTTTCTCCCTTTTTTAATAAAACTAAAAATAATTTTCGATTTTTTTTATTCCAATGATCTTGGGCCACTATTATACACAACTATTTCGAATTTCATGACGATAGCTTTAATTTTGGTTTTAATAGTCACTAAAATTATCGACTGTGACCACCTCAGGTTCCATTTTTTACCATTTTGGTACGGAACCCTAAAAAGGTACTTTACTAAAATTAAAAGTAAGTACCCACCTCCACCTACCTACCTTTTTTAAAGTCAATAGCATATATTTTATACTTATTCTATATAGTAAAAACGTTTTATTTAAACTTCTGTTTCATGGATAGTTATTTGTGTTGGCTACTCTTATCATCAAACCTACACAGTTTTCCTTCCTGAAAAAACCTTTTGCCATTTGCACAATATTTATATCGGCGCACGTAACCAAGTTGCGTAGGAAAATAATAACTATGATAATAATTAAGAGTTTACGCTTTGCATTTCGGTAACCAGACGGCAAACTTAAAAATTAATAATTAATGCAAATTTTATCGTCAGGCAATGCAGGTAGACGAGGCAAGGTCGCGTAAAATTCACAATAATACTATCCAGTTACAAAGAACTCCTTCTTGCTCCTATCTCTATATAAAAACGATAATTAACACGTAAGTGAGGGGCCAAGACAAAATGGTCATATAACCGTAATACCACTAACAAAGATCTCTAATCACCCCCACCTTCATAGATGAAACAGCAGAGTGGAGGGGTCAAGAGAAAATGGTCGTTCAGCAAGTAAACCGCCCACCGCTCGCATATACGTGCACTCCGTCATGAAATGAAACATCATAGATTAGTATTGCGCGCGCAACCCATGACACATTTATTCGGTTTCCGTTAAGATTTCATTTTCGATTTCGATTTTTAATTAAAAAAAAAAAGTTAAGTGCAGTGACGTGTGTTCAGTTTTCGAATTTTGTTGGAAATTGGATTTCAGTTAAGCCTTGCGTACACACGGTAATTATTTTGTTTTTATTTTTTTAGGAGTAGTTCAAAGCGAATGTAATTAAAAAGTGAGGGAGGTGTTACACAAGTAAATTAAGGCTAGAATAATTAACATCGCCACAGTCAAATGCAATGTTATTTACGTGTTTTTACTATGCCTTTCTAAATTCTACCTAGTACCTACCTACAGAAAATATTCAAACAAGCTTTTCGTTAAAATCTACTAGGTAATATCAATACATATTATAAATTCTAAAGTGTGTTTATTTGTCCTTCAATCAAGCAGCAACTTATCGACGTGATTTTTTGCATGGATATAGTGGACGATCGGAAGCAATCTCCATGTCAATATATAGGGTAATTTTTATCCTGCACTGCATTGCTACCCTTGATTAGGGTTCCGCGGGATTATTAAAAATTCCGACGACAAACCTTAGTTATTGAAATAGTTCTATTGAACTGTTCATATACTTATGTGCATATCATATATATATATATATATATATATATATATATATATATATATGTATGACTTATAGCTGGGAGGTCTCGGGTTCGATTCCCGGCGGGGTCAATTTGGGAATTTATAATTTGCGAATTGTCTCTGGTCTGGTCTGATGGGAGGCTTTGGCCGTGGCTATTTACCACCCTACCGTCAAAAACGTGCCGCCAAGCGATTCAGCGTTCCGGCACGATGGCGTGTAGAAACCGATTAGGGTTATGGGTTGAATGTTCACTGCCATACCCCTCACAAGTTAGCCCGCTACCATCTTATACTGCATCGTCACTTACCATCAGGTGAGATCGCAGGCAAGGACTATCTTGTCATCGAATTAAAAAAAATCATATTATACTTATATATTATCATATCATAAATAATAGTTCAATATCACATGGTATCAAATCAATATTTATGGGTACATCAACTCTAATATTGTGCGATTTTTTCGCAACACCCTAAAACTTTTATGAGAACCCATATTTAGCTCAAAAAATCAACTTTTGATTTTTACCCATTTTTAGGCCGGCTTCCATGAAATGAGGAATATTTTTTTTTTATTTTTTTACATATAACCGACTTCCAAAAAAATTAGAAGTTTTTTATTGTTTATGCAATCAAAAACTTGCAATAGTTTATACATCAAAGAGATTTTATCAAATCAGCTGTTATTTTATTGCTTTATCCGAGCAATCTTGGAATCTTCGGGGTGTAATTCCAACATAAATCCTACATAATATACCTCCAAGTTATATTACACTTAAACTTTTTATGGGCACTTTATAACACCTGTGGGGACAATCTTACATTCAAGTTTATAAATTGGTATAAATTAAGATTTATAGTATTTATGTAACAATTCTAGTGTATTCTATTCTATACTAATAAATATAATGGCGATGGTAAAATAAATTAACGCTTGCACACATTAGGTAGTGTCGTGTGAGAAGTTCCTACTGTCTAGTTTCAAGAAATGTACACGAAACCATGACGGAACCCTAATACCATAAAGCCAGTATCGTATTGGCCGATTTTTATTATTTTCATAAACTTTCCGAAAACTCTGTTTTAAATCAATCCACTTTTATTCTGAATCCCATCCATACTGTTCGTAAAAAATAACTGATAACAATAAATGAAATATGAACCGCAAACAACAGCTGCCAGATACCAATAGATACTAGGTATACACCAGATGACCGTTTACGTGGTCTGTGTACTTAGATTATGATGTAACGCGTGTATAAATAGCCTTATGATCTCTGATCATTTTTAACAAAATTATTGTTAAGTATAAGAACATTGAACATCGTGTAAGTACACAATACATTATTATCAACAAGAACGACAAAACACCATAGTGTGACGACTGACGTTATTAAAATAAGATTATTAAAATAAGTTTCATTCATTTTATTTTTCATAAATTGGCTTTGACAAATGAACCACTAGTAAATATCATTCGTCTATGTAAATTGGCAATAATTTAATAGCAATTTGTAACTTTTAACTGTTTAGTTTTGCCTGTTTTTTGTTTTTAATTTATTTAATTACCTAATTATTGCACAATATTAACAAAATAAAGTTCATTTCGCCAAACTGCGCATGCAGAAGCCCTGCATGTCGCAAAGAACCGAACCACAAGGCGCGACATCGTCCATAGAAGGATTATTGGTGGAAGGGGTCGCGGCCCTCAGTAATGGAGAACACGTCGCAAGGAGGAGATCGCTTCCAAGGGCCATCTTGTCATGAATAAAAAAGTCCTGGTAGAGAGGGGTGTTATCTGGATCATAAAAGACAAGTTTCGAGCGTCTCCTATCGGGAAAGGGTCAGTCTCTAAAAAAGTTTATAAGTTTTAGAAAGTAAAGTCCTTGATTGTCATATTTTATTTATTTATTTACTTAGTTAGGGTTCACAAACAACGGCACAGTACAATTAATAAAAGGCATTACTCAAGGCATAAAAAAAGGCATTATTAATAAGTAGGCTCAGAACCGCTCAGCGGGCGATGGAGGGAGCTATGCTCGGAGTGTCCCTGCGGGATCGAATCAGAAGTGAGGAGATCCGTAGGAGAACCAAAGTCACCGACATAGCTCAGCGAGTCACGATACTGAAGTGGAAATGGGCGGGGCACATAGTTCGAAGAGCTGATGGTTGTTGGGGTCCCAAGGTGCTGGAGTGGCGACCCCGCACCGGGAAGCGCAGTGTTGGCAGACCCCCCACCAGGTGGACCGACGACATCAAACGAGACGCAGGGAGCCGCTGGATCCAGGCGGCGCAAGACCGTGGCCTGTGGAAGTCCATACAAGAGACCTTTGTCCAACAGTGGACGTCTATCGGTTGATGAAGAAGGAGAAGAAGATTATTAATAAAAGTGAAAGAATAATAACCGTGGCGTCAACCGCGTTAGCCACTGATTGGCCTGTCTTGAGTCTTGACAATAATTTATAGGCAAGGAGACATCAGACAAACACTGATTTGAGAATTCATAATATTTTACCGGGATGCAGCCAACGATAAGTTCAGAAATATTATGATTAATTGATTCGAGTAATCAATCTGTAAGGAATTTTTATGTATAAGAAATTGGGAAATCATCATGGGATCATTAGTCGAAGTACTGAATTTGTAATTAAAAATCAATCAATCTTATCTAAAAGGTACTAGATTACCGTAATAATTAACATCACTTTCAACAATGATGATATTATTATTATTATTATTATGTATTTATATACCTAAATATATATAATTTTTTCTATTAAGTCATCATCATCAGCGGCGCTACAGCCCCTTGTGGGCCCGGGCCTGCTCCAGAAGCTTCCTCCATCCGTCTCTGTCATTCGCGCTCGTCCTCCAACTTCTCACACCAAGACGCTTTGCATCTTGATTAACCCCATCTAGCCAACGAAGTTTTGGCCGACCAATATTTCTGCGACCATCTGGGTGTGACGACATTAATTTTTTTGGGCTCCGATGTTCGTCCATTCGTTGCACATGTCCAGCCCATTGCAATCTTGCAATCTTTATGTGCTGGACAACGTTTGGTTCATCATAGATGTTATACAGCTCCATGTTGTATCGAATGCGCCAAAACCCATTATCTTGGACTGCACCGAATATAGATCGCAGAACCCTTCTTTCAAATATAAGCAGGGCGTCTTCATCCCTTTTACTAATCACCCAACACTCGCTGCCATAAGTCAAAACGGGCCTCACCAGGGTCTTGTAAAGCGTTACCTTGCCACGTCTTCTATTAAGTACATAATAATATTATTTTATAATCATGGTAGGTAGGTATCGTAATTGACGGACAAACCAACAAACAAACACACTTTCGCATTTATAATAACTATGTATTAGTAAGGAAGAATGAATACTACGATAATAAAGGCAATCTAATTAAATTTTAGAACACAAAAGCTTCTATTGTGACTTTAATATGATAGTTAGATATATTCCGTCAGGAACTTTTTTGTAGAAAATAATCTATCTAATATCTTTAAACGAGCAATTCTTGTAATAATCTGAATCTCGGAAACGGCTCCAACGATTTTCATGTTTGGTATGCAGGGGGATTCGAGGGCGATAAATCGATCTAGCTAGGTTTCATTTTTAGAAAAAGTCGTTTTATCCGTGTTTTCAGGCAATGAAAAACCCCTTACAATATCATTAGAATATGAAGGTAAATTTCGTCATCATCTATATAAATAAAAATGAATGTTGGTAAGCGCATAACTCAAGAATGGATGGACCAATTCGGATAATTTATTTTTTTGTATGTTCCTTAAGGTCCACGGAAGGTTTAAAAAAAAACAAACAAACAAAAAATTCATAATAGATAAGTTGGCGGTACGAAGCTCGCCGCGTCAGCTAGTCTAATATATAAATTCCCGATAGCTCGACGGTAAGTGGGGGGCGGTCCCGAAACCAGAAGACCCCGGTTCGAGTCCAAGACGAATTGTATTTTCCCCTATGAATTTTATTATTATTTTTTTATATATTACTAGCTTTTACCCGCGGCTTCGCCCGCTTGGAATTCGGTTATATCGCGCTTCTTAGTTTTCCCGTATATATAGAGTTTAGAGTTTTTAAACCAAAACTGCGTGGTAAACTATATTATATGTTTTACGTTGGGGAGCAAAAACATGCAAATTTTGGGCACTGGATACCCGGGAACACGCTACATAGAGCTGGCCATGCGAAAAACAATGCTTTTCTAAGTGTACTCCAGCAACCCTTAGAGTTTGACCTTGTGCTTTATTAATGGTCATAGCAAATGAAACCCTTATAGGAAATTGAAGTCTTTTAAACTGAAATGGGAGGTCTGTTGGAATAATCGGAATCCGAGGAATGAGTACACTTTCACCCTTTGCAGCGCCAGTTAAAATAGTGGCGGTAATAATATTCCGCCCAAGGTGAGTGACACGCAGCCTGGTACCATTGCACAGTCTAGGGGCATCGAGATTACGCATGAGCATCACCGGCACCCCTACTTTTAATTTTAATTTATGTGATGGCACACCAGATAATTCCAAAGAATTTAAGAACTCTACAGGATATGAGGTACTATTTTCTGAGTCTATCACCGTGTCTACAGATAAATATTCAGTAGTTTCTCCCATAACTTCATCCAAAATATTTTCATTTATTTTAGTGACCGTTTCGTTTTTTGGTGCTAATATTGCGCGTTCGCAGAGCCATTGGTCATCATGTATATTATTGTGTAAGTCAGTATAAACTTTGGCTACCAACTCTGATTCGCTGCCCACAACATTACAAAAATCTTCCGTTAAAGTTATCATTCCCTCTGCATCTACTGTCATTCTCCCATCACCGATTTTTAACAATGTTTCCGCGTAATGACCTGAGTGAAAGTCGTTAAATAATCTTACTCGCATGTTTGTTGTCAATTGGAATTTTATGACATGGTCCCATAACTTAGACGATTTTAGGCAAGCTTTTATTTCATCTGCTGGAGTCCCCCTTTGTATGACTGGTAGTGTTTGCCGAAAGTCACCTGCCAATAAAACTACCAATCCTCCCATTATGCTCTTGCAGTCCCTTATATCCCGTAGAGTTCTATTGAGACCTTCAATAGCTCCTTTGTGCGACATGGTACACTCATCCCAAACTAACAGCTTACACTGACGTAGCATCGCGGCTCGACCACTATTTTTACTGAAATTGCAAGTTAGTGATTCCTCTTGGGCAAGATTTAGAGGCAGTTTCAATACGGAGTGCGCAGTTCGTCCTCCACTGAGTAGCGTGGCAGCAATTCCAGAGGAAGCAACGGCTACCGCTATGTTTTTATCTTTTCTTATATGAGCCAGAAGAAGATTCAGCAAAAAGGTTTTTCCAGTGCCCCCCGGAGCATCAAGAAAAAAAAGTGCGCCATTCACTGACTCTACGTAGCGTGTTACTCCGTCGAATACAGTTTTTTGCTCCGGTAATAATTTGGGGACCATGTCTTTAACTTGCTGTTGCAGCATAGCAGCATTATAATCTAGCTCTCTGGCGATGTCATTCACGCTTTCCTCTGATCGTTGTGGGCTAGTCATTCCAAATTCACTCAGTTTTTTACCGGTTATTTCCATAGTTTTATTTTCTATTTTAGTGAGAGCCTCGTTGTAAATGAAATCATTATACGCGATGTCCGGGTGTATCATCTGCATTCTTCATCATCAAAACGCTTATGCTACGGATTGAAAGAGCTCAGAGGGCAGTTTTAAAAGTAATGCTCGGTAAGCCCATACTCTTTCCTACTGCTGAGCTATATTCTAGTTGCCAGCTGCTCACAGTCCGGCAATTGTTCATCTTGCATACGGTGCTACGCAAACATTCTGAACTGACCTACGATCCTAACCTATTTACTATGAAGCGGAGAACTCATATGGTTTGCGCCCACAGACCTCGCCGGACCGCTGTTGCCGGTCGGCATTATTTTTATTTTGGTGGCTTAATATATAATCGAGCAAATAAAATACTAAATATATATCCGTTAACACTAGATAAATGCAAACACAAGTGTTCAGAATGGCTTCGAGCCCTCACTTATGATGAAACGGAAGTCCTTGTAAAGCTGAGTCAATAAATGTTACACTACTCCACTAACATTCACACACACACACACACACACACACACATACACACACACACACACACACACACACACACACACACACACACACACACACACACACACACAAACACACGTGCGCGCGCGCGCACGCGCACACACACACATACACACACACCCACACACACACACACATACTCACTCTCACTCACACCCAAACACACTCACCTCTCACACCAATTACCTGACACCCAATACATTGCAAACACGCACATGCACTGTCAACAATCTACAACCACAATCTAACACTTTAAAATTTGTCTTTTTTCTAAATTTCTAAATTTTATTTTATTTAATACGAGTAAGTATATCATTTTGCTTGTACTTTGTAATAATTACATATTATAAATCTTTTATTTAATGGACGAGGAGGGCGATGATCACCGCAACACAGTTTATACTTCTGCGGGATCATCGTTCAAATCTGTTATAAAATCATTTGTAATTTTGGGAAAAATAAATGATTATTATTATTATTATTATTATTATTATTATTATTATTATTATTATTATTATTATTATTCTTTTTAAGATATCTTCTGGCATATCGTTTTTGTATTTTTCCCATAGCTGTTGAGGATCGCAAACGCCGCAGGTTGAGATCAAGGTTGCAAACAACTCTCTTATTTTTGTAGGTGATCTGCATTGTACTGCTTCTATCATTGTTTCCTCCCAATGATTATCATTCTCCAACAGACCAAGAACTTCACATGCCTGTCTGTATGTTGCGCATTCTTGACCGTTCACATTTTTAAGATCCCTATGGCTAGTTGGTCCACGAACATGGTGCAGGAGCATTCTTAAACAAAAACACTCAAAATTGCACACGTGAACAGTATATACACGACCAAGAGCATCTCCTGATTTTACTCCGGGCCAGTTTTCTACTGGGGTGCCTTGAATGCGACGCTTCCACTCTTTTCTAGAGGCATTCCATGTGTAGTATCGGGGAACCTCTGAATATAAAAGGGTTTTTGCAAATGGGTCGTTCTGGCAAAGCTGGAAAAAAGCGGTCGGTGTTGTCTTTGGCGGAGACGCGATCCTTTCATGAAAATTGCTTTCATTATAATACACACGCTCTCCGTTTTCTAAATGGACGGCCAAATGAGTGACAGTGGGGTGACTTTCATGTAATGGGAATCCTAAAAGTCGCCATGCTGCCTCATTGCTGCTCACATAACGCCCCTGTTGGAAAGCTTGCACTTCGTTTATGACAGACGATCCAGCTTCCTGTATAAAATTAAAAACGGCTTGATCGGTTCCTTTGTTAATATAATTACAAATATATTTGGTAGCGCGCACGGAACCGCAGGCCTCTACATTTATATGGGCGTTAAATATTTTACATAAAATTGGCGAATAAGGTACAACCCAACTATTGTCCATAGTTTCAAAATCTCCGCTGCGGGTTTTGATAGTAACCGTTCGGCCTCCGTCTTCAGGTGATCTTCTTCTGTATAACGGATAACCCTGTTCATTGTGGATAGTGTTTTATAAGTGAGCGCGGATACTTTTTTGTGCATTTTCCCTCCTTCATACACGGTGACATAGAGTTGCGGATGCCACAGGGACCATGCATCATGTTTTTAACCACAGTATCGTGCAAGTCCTTATCTTCTGTAGGATCTGGAATTTCAGCGCTAATCAGATTGTCAATTTGAGTAGGTCGCAGTTTCTCCTTGAGCCAAATCAAAATATGAACATGTGGCAGCCCCCTTTTCTGCCATTCGATGGAGTACATATAACATTGCACGGCGCCAAATACTTTACCTTTGGTAATGACACCCATAAGTTTCTGTACTTTTAATCGGAATACTCTCGCTATCAAATCGTGTCTGTCAATTGGTTTCTGACCTGGCATTAGCTCATCGGTGATCTCCTTCCAAGATGGGTTACAGGTGAATGTAATAAATAGATCGGGACGGCCGTAAGCACGTACGTATGCAAAAGCATCTTGCGTATATTCGTGTAAGTAGCGCGGGCTATTGATAAAAGACGATGGCCGAATGACCATCTTTCCTAAATCACTGGGATTTACATTGGCATCGTTACTTACTGCATCTTGCAGGTGAATGTATTGTTCAGCACGTAATTTCTTTTGGTTAAGTGTTATATAACGGAGACGCTCGCTCTCTGTTTTAACCCACATGTCCACTAAAAACTGATGGAAAAGTTGCCTGAAAAGGGGCAGCAAGTTAAAATCATTCTCACGTAACATCATGTGATAAGCATAAAAGTTCATGCAGGATACTTTTTTATTAGCCAAGGGCTGACTTGTAGTTGGGTTGATTAATGGCAGCTCAAAATGATAACCTTCCTGGCCTTTACTGAAAATTAAGGAATACTGAAGGGCGTCATAGAACTTGTGAGTATCGGGTACGCGTGTCAAAGTATTATCATGAGCACGGAGGACGATGTCGCGTGATGAAGAAAAATCTCCACAAACCAATGCAGCTACATCATTGATGAGAGGCGCGTTGAATAGTCTCTCGTGTTCTCCGCGCGGAGTGCGATCAGGGTGAATAACCAATTTGTATTGTTCGTGAGGCATGCGGTCTAAGGCCGTTTTAAAAGTATTAATAAGTCGATTGTGCTCATGCAACATTCTTTGGATTTTGAGAACGATTTCCCTCTCAACACCTTGAATGTACTGACATCGCCGATCCACTTCATTATCTTCATCTCCCATGAAATATATCTGAAGAAATTTATGTTGTTCATTAGGCGCGGGAAGCATAGAACCGATTCTGTCGTAAACTTGGCCCTGGATAGTAAAAGTTGGCGAAAAACCGGGCATGATTATTTCCCGGTCTACCCCGAAAGATGTCATCTGGAAACAGGAATTATATTTTCGAATCCTATTTAAGAAACGCCGTGACTCATCGGAGTCATATATAAGAAGAGTTTTAAGGGGTTCTTCAGGTGCATCTAATGTAGGAATGCGTACTTTCCCATTTACGCAACATAGACCTGCCGTTTCGTCTTTCCATTTAAGGGCATCACAAAACCTACATTTTTTATTCATTAACCCGATGACGACCAAGGAATGGTTTTTGTAATCGATCAAAGGATCGTATTCAAATGCAGTATTATTAAACACGGACCAAGTGTTTCTCATGAAAGCTCGACGCCGCTCAGCTTGCATTTGTGCATGCGCGGTTCTTCTCGCTAGAGTCTCTTCTGGAGTCTCGGCCATTCTAGAAGCTGCCTGTCGCTCAGCTTGCTCCTCTAAACGCTGTTGCGTTTGAAGAGGCGTCTCATTAGCTCTCAAAATAGCTTGTCTTTCAGCTTGCTCCTCTAAACTAATCTGTGTTTCAAGGGGCGTCTCATTAGCTCTCCAAATAGCTACTCTTTCTGCTTGCTCCTCAAGTCTTTGTTGGCGCTGAGATGGTAGCTCAGCAGCTGTCGAAGCAGCTTGACGCTCTGCTTGTTCGCGCCTTCTTATTTCAGCATGAAGAGACGATTCTTGAGATCGGGCAATTTTCATTGCCCGAGCTTTAGATGAGGTGCTCGACAAATTAGATTTCCGTTTGCGAGGCATTGTGAAAATAGGATGAGTAAACTATAAACCTAAAGTTTAATCCAAAATTAAACTCTAACGACCTAAACGATGAACAACGCGACTTAATTACCTATCGAAAGAACAATAACTATTTTGGTTAACTACCTAGAAATAAAGCACTTAACTAACCTAACTATTATACATCTACTATTTTTTTTAATCAACCTAAACGATGAACAAAGCGACTAATTACCTATCAAAAAAACAATAATTACTTTAGTTAGATGTCTACCTAGACAAATAAAGTAACCTATATCACTATAACTGTGCTATAACTAACCTTACGTATACCTAACCTAACTTATCTTAACTATTATACAGCTACTAGCCTAGGCAATGGGGCGGTCTGTTGTATGGAGACCCCCACATCAAATCCTCAGTCGATGAAATTTGGCGGGGTTGTAGTATGGGATGACCCAAAATTTACACAAAAATATCCAAAAAAAAATCCATGCGGAAGTTAGGTATTTATACCTAAAAGTACAAATAGCTCAATATTTTGAAATAAATAATTTCTCCGTCCAATTTTTTTTTACCAAACTAATTATTAGCTTCAATAAGAGGTACTTGATAAAAATCCAAAACTTTTTTCAAACGGAACTGTCACTTTTTAAAGAGGTTTCCTTTTTTGTCCGTAATTTCGACCACAAAATTGCTCAGTCAATTTTTTATTTTTAAATGTCCTTAACATGTAATTTAGCATAACGTGTAAGAAAATCCAAAAAAAAATCCATACCAAAATCTATTTATCTTACTTCAACTGAAAATTGTTTATAACTCGGTATGAAAAATTTCTCAATCCAATTTCTTTTTTTTATCATAGTAGGTAGTCACATTTACACTCTTATCCTAAATATCCAAAAAAAATATCACGAAGAACATTGATATTGAAACAGATTTTTTGAAATCTAAACTGCGTTTTCGCGATAATGCACCTTAATTCTTGAGACATTGGGTATAGTTTAGCGTGCGCGAGCGAAGCGACTTCACAAAATAACATACATGTTACTACATGCCTTCTACAATGCTAAATATTGAACATAAACATGTAACTGAACATTAATTTATTTGTACAAGATAAATGAGCTTAAATAAGGGCTCATAAATTATTTTTTTTGTAAGCTTATGTCTAGGTAAGTAAATTAAAATAAAAAATTAAGTGGCACTCGGGGACTGCCGCAGTAAAGCTATTGCATAGCATTTTTTTATCAACTTTTTTTGCATAATAAAAATTATGCAAAAATTAATTATTTAATTAAAAAACAAACAAACAAGAAAAGCGCACTGTCAATTCTTCGCGAGTGAGATTCGAACCTGCGACATCAATCATCATACACCATACGGTAAAGAAAGCGGCCGCTCGCCCACTGCGCCGAACAGAGCTACTTGTGAACCTCTAAAATGTTGAACGCTTACTGAACGACGGTGTTAGGTTTTTGTTCGTTACGGAATTTCTTGATTCGGTCGCCGCGCTCAAACTGTTTGTCCTAGTTCAAAGCCCGCGATAAAGCTATGCAATAGCTTAAAAACATACAGTCGAACTGAGAACCTCCTCCTTTTTAAAGTCGGTTATAAATACATAGGTAGGTATAACGAAATGGAACGGTTATCGAAATTATTGTGTGTCTATGCAATAGCTTAAAGTTCAATTTTTTTTCATTACTTATGATTTGAGGAAATAAAGGAGGAAATGTATTAAATATATTTTGTTTAAGTACGTATTTGGCACGCCAGAAATTTGCAAACTGTTTAAAGCAAAATGCTAGTTTATGCAGTTTATGCAACTGATATCGACGCTGGAAATTTCAAATGTCGTAAGGAACATTCTGTCGTAAGTACACTTGATTCACCATCGAACTTGAAATTTTTCTTTCTATCGATCTGTATATTTATTTAAAATTTTGATATCTCTTATAATTATAAATAAGGACTGGAGATACGAAATGTAATACTTTGTAGTAAGTAACAAAAAAGTAAAATTTTAGTTAGTATAGATCAAATTTTAGATTCTAACTTTCTTGTACAGTAGCCGGCGATATATATTGCACATCGGCCATAAAGCCGATGTGAGATATATATCGCCGGTGCAATATATATGCCGATGTGCAATATATATATATATATATATATATATATATAGTATATAGTAGACAGTACCCGGCGATATATATTGCACATCGGCCTTATGGCCGGGTACTGTAGCTTTTTGTAATGTCGTAATTCATTTCAAACTGTCTGGTTTCTATGCTGTAACTCGTCTACAAAAATTAAAAACTCTTTACGATCTAAAATCTATTTTGGTATTTAAAAATTTTGAATTAACATTGACGTAAGAAGCGACGAATTGATATCGACGCTGGAAATTTCAAATGTCGTAAGGGACATTTTGTCCTAAGTACACTAATTGATAATATACCATTGAACTCGAAATTTTTATCTCTATCGATCTGTATATTTTAAATTTTGATATCTCTTATAAATAAGGACTGGAGATACGAGATGTAATATTTGTAGTAAGTAATAAAAAAAGTAAAATTTTAGATCGTATAGATCAAATTTTAGATTCTGACTTAGTAAATATTTTCACGATCGCTTCGCTCGTGAAAATTTCCATTACAGATTGATATTTTAGGTATCAAGTATGGAATACACAGCTGCGTAGTACGGCCGTTAATCACTGGCCTATATCATTGAGCTTAAGGTACCAACTCCTCAATCCTGATGCTGCTGGGCTTCGGCCCACCAGACTCAGCTAGCCTTAATTAAATCATTGGGTCGTTAAAATAATCTAGGAACTGACACAATATTGTAGAGATTTGTAGGGGCGGCAAAATTTGAATAGCCTACTGGCGGCAAATGTGTAAATCTGGTGTGCGTTGCGCCTCCGTTTGTTTCGACGTTTCTTATATGCCCATCCGACTTCAACATACGTGTAGAAACAAAGATTATATATGTAATTTATAGAGGCGTTTGAAGTTAGTTTTTTGAAAATCGTTATTATTTTTAGTGGCCTAGGAGTGCAATATTCTGCAGCATCAGGTCTGATTGTCAGGTCAGGTGATAGAATCTGGAGCTCGTGGTGTAGTCTAACTAAAGGTAATTAATTGGTCTTTACAATATGAATTCACAATCAAAAATTCCTAAATTCTCACAGCTTAAGAGTGCAGCACCCTGCAGCATTAGAATTGAGGAGTTGGGGCCTCGAGCTTAACGATGTAGTCAAGCTTGATACCTATTACTTACATTATTAATACACAATCGATATTTTCTAAATCTTCATAGTTAATAGCAAACATTTTCTTTCAAATAAAAAAAATGCGATACGGTCTGAAATCTCGAAGAAATTGGTGTACATACCTGCATGGAAAAAAATATGAGCCGATTGCGCGCCGATATAAACTTCCTTTTTTTGAAGTCAATTATAAAGTATCTAACTTTATTTTAGAGTAAATGAAATACAAAAATGGAAAATTAATTAATTTTTTTTTTGTTGGCAAGGGGGGCGCAGGCGGATTTTCGCACCCCGGCGTCCAGTGTGGTTAAGACGACCCTGTCTATGCAATGGTCTGATTCCAATCGAATGTGCTAGATAACATCCAAAGACATTACAAAGTATATTGTTTTTAACATACTTGGTAGTGTCTTGAAATAATAAGTTTTAAATATTTAAGAATCGACCTTAGCCTAAACGACACAAACAGCAAAAGGCGTTAGCTTAGTTTATTTACAAATAGCAAAAGCTCTTTGTTAATAAACTAAGTCTATTTAGAAAAAATGCATAAAAGAAGTGTCTCAATGAAAATTAATGATTGTTAAAAATCAATGGAAGAAGAGTCCAACATTTCAAATGCACCAAAAATCTTCTAAAGATGTAAGAATTGAATTGGAACCTGAAATATCTGTAGCAAAATGCAATGATCTGAAAAGTTTAATGCAAATATAGAACTATAATATAAATTTGGCCTACTGCCTATGTGTTAATCCTGTTTATAAGCTATCTCCATTCCAAATTTCTGCCAAATCGGTTCATTCGTTGTAGCGTGAAAAAGTAATAAACATCCATCCAAACATCCATCCATACATCCTCACAAACTTTTGCAAAGTCATCGCATCGCATAGTAGGAACTAGGATAGTAGGATATACTGCATCACAAAAAAAAAATTTTTGTGATGAAACTACAAATTTACGATTTTCGGATTTTTTCCTTTCCTTGTGCTACATGACATTGCTTCATGCCAAATTTCATGATTCTAGGTCAACAGGAAGTACCCTCTAGGTCTTGCGAGTGTTAAAATATGCAGCATAGATGGACCATAAAAGGCCGTATCTTTTGATTGCGTCGACTTAGACTTTGTCACAGCTACAAGGGATTGCAGACCTGAGTATTTGATACTATTTTCAACTTGATACCCTCCATGTGTTCCTGAGAAAAAGGGTATTGACAGACGGACAGACAGGCGGACAACGAAGTGATTCTAGAAGGGTTCCGTTTTTAGTACGGAGTACGGAACCCTAAAAATGAGAGTTATGACAGTTTAAAAGGTAAAATTTTGTTTGGTCCTCCTGAAAATTAGGGGTTTGTCGCATGTTTGTCGCTTACAAAATTTGAAATTTCCAGCATCGATGTATCGGATTACACACGGACCTCGGATTACAAAGGGCGTAAAGGACATTTTGGCCAAAACTTGAACTTTTTAATGGTATCATACTCAGTTTTTAACGCTCTTTCGATCTGTCTTATATTTACGTCTCAATATTCGCTAAAAATGTCGTTTACGACCTAGATTTTTGGTGTTCTTAAACATGAATTTTCGAATAAATAGGTCACTACTAATGGTACTACAGTATGTAATGCATACATAGCATAATATCTATTAAGTATATTGTAAAAGTATTTTGAAAAGAGCAACTGCCGAGTTTCTTGCTGGTTCTTCTCGGCAGGAACGGCATTCCGAACCAGTGGTAGACTCATTGACGATTGTAAAAAAACTTGTAAAAGTTTATTTGAATAAAAAAACATTTCTATTCTATTCTATTCTAATGGTCAAAAAGCTTGAGCTAAAACATAATATCATCAAAATTATTATTTTTTAATTTTAAAAAGTAAAAAATATTCATATCTATTTCTTCTTTATCAACCTATAAACGTCCACCCGCTTTCAGGAGTTCCGCAATGATTCCGTCATCACCAGGCGCTTTGTTGTTCTTGAGCTGTTTGAGAGCCATACTAATCTCGTATAGGCTGACTGACATCTGGGACATCTTCGGTATAGTTCATAAATCATAACGAATAATTGATCGTCATAGTCACCGTCGTTGGCAACAGTTTTTGATTGAAAATTGCACAGTCGATTCAACGAAATACAGGCTCGCGTCACCGTAGAAAAAATATGTCGATATAATAGCACACGAGTAAAAATTACCTTACTCATGTGATAATAGGCAGATAATATGTCGGGTCTCGTGACGTCACCACGCTCCTGCTTCCCTTGATGGATTAAATATAAAATATTTCTTTCTAAAATGTTTATAGTTTTTAATGCGCTTGATTATTTTTTTGGATATTTTGATACTTGATACAAAAAAAATAATTGTAATCATATCAATAAAAAAAATGGATGGAGAAATTTTGCACTGTGAGTAAAAGGGTAGTTTTTGAAAAAAATATAGTCTCTTGGTATATTGTTTGGATTTTCAAGTTGTAGGTACAAAACGGCTATAAAATGACATTCCAGTGAAAAAAATTCACAGAGCAATTTTTCGCTGCAAGTAACATTGAAAAAACGTATTTTTCAAAATTTGGTGGTTTCGACTAGGAGTATATTTTGGATATTTTATATTTTGTTTCTAGACTTTACATGAATGTTTCAGGTGAAGAAAGTTTTGACCGAGCATTTTGCCGAACTGAGATATTAAGCATAAAAGAGTTTAGGTAAAAATACCTAACTTCCGTTCTAATTTTTTTTTTGGATATTTATAAAATACTTTTAACTACTGATACTTTATCATTCTGTAAAGTTTCGTCGCCTGAGGAATTGATGTTTAGCTTCATTGCCTAGAGTCCTAGACTATACTGGCTAAACCTCAAAAACAAAAAATATTTATAAAACTAACTGAAAAAAAACTATAGTGAAATTAGGTTAAACAGCAAATAAATGAGTCGAAAAGTGCACCGAATAAGTATAGGTAGCGTATGAGCTATAGGTTAGAGCGCGAGATGTCATTCCACTACTTACGCATCTTAGAAAACACAACGATACCACGTTTTAAAAACCACCAAGCGCCATCTATCGCATACCTTAAGAACTAAATAGCGTAACTGCTAATACTTTATACTTATTTCAGTATATTTGTCATATTTGCACGTAATAATCTTTTTTGAAATTTCTTCACTTTTGTAAACCCTCTGGGACCGTATTATATCAGGATAAAGGGTAGGTAAATAATAACAGAAGTTTTTGCAAAGAAAATTACTAAGTACACAGGATTAGCAGATGTAAAAAACCAGTTTAGAAGATAAACCAAATTCCTCATTTTCGTGGATTAATTATCGTATCATTTACCTTCCAAGTTTACATTGTGTATATTCGTATGCAAAACATAACTTTGTTTTAAGCTACACACAGCGCCATCTATCTCCGAACTAACAATATTTTTGTTTTCCCTCGGGAAAATCAAACTTTTTCGGGATAAAAAGTACCCTATTATTTAATCCGGACTTCTAACTTTACGTCTGCAAAATTTCAAAGCAATCGGTTCAGTAGTTACGCCGTGAAAGCGGAACAAACATACAAACAAACTCACTTTCCCATTTATAATAGTAAGGATTTTTTTTAAATATATAATTTCCAAAAAACACGATTTACCAAAAAAAAAACACCCAGATAATATTGATTACTTTAATCATGTAATACATAATTTTTATGTTACATACATGTTTTCTCAGCACACGCCAAATTGCATTTTATAGGCAAAATTTTGCTACTTTGGGTTACATTATTGTAATTTTCTTAAGGTAGGTACTCTATTTTTTTTGAAAATAAATTATAGCATAATATGTTACTTCCTGATAACTTAGCTTTCGATTGGTGAACAATTGGTTAATATCGGTCCTGTAGTTACAGAGCCTATTCGGTACAAACACACAAACAAAAAATCTTTCCTCTTTATAATATTAGTATAGATTAGAATGGGCAAAAGTTACATGTGCGTAACGCGTACATGAATATCGAACCGTTATCGCCGTATCAAACCCGCCCGCATGTGATCCGCCACGCTGACTGCATTAGACAAGCCTTCGTTTTACTTACACTTGCGTGCAATAAAATCGACCCACCCGGCGCTTTTCTATTTGGAACAAAATATCTCGAAAATATCCGTAAATAAAAAATAACTTTTATCACCGTTTGATTGATGAAAAGGTAAGGTTTCAATAACCGTATTGCAAATTGGAGCTGAAAATTGATTACCAACTGTACAGGCTTAAAACGAAAAACGGATTAATCGACACAAACTTTTAAGGGGGCTCAAGCCAGTACCTTCTTCATACAAACGTAGATGAGTGATTACTACATTATTCGATATTGTACGCTCAAAACTAAGTATTATGTCGGTTTGCCTCATCACTATCTAGGTTTATTGATATATAAAATATTGAAAAAAATATGCGTTATAGAGTTACGAGCCTCGAAAGATCGTCAAATTTATGTCAACTTTGGGCGCAAATAAATAATATTAGGAGTATGAAAATGGCAAAAAAAAATTATCTTTAGACATAGTTTATTTATTCATCAGTTCAAATAACTTTACTTTGTAAACATACATTTAGTAGTTTTTTCTCAAATACACTTTTCCCAAACGACTGTTCAACCCTTTTCGCGCGCTTGATTTCGGTGTAAATTATCGCGCCTCTCACTCGAAACGGAGCGGGAGCGGGACGGTAGCATGGAAGTATGCGCGCATGCACTCGCTATACTGAGTCTATCTCTTTCTCACACAATGTTAGGTGAAATAGCACGTGCGCCGGCAACTTCGGTCGAGTGTACAGCGTCCCCTTAATCACTGATTTCAAAAACATTAAAGTTTTCACGTAAAAAAACACAAATAAACTTGTTTGAAAAGTATTGCCACTCCCTACCCTGATTGTAGCCTCCATCCGGACATCTTCATAGACCTTATCAATTCCTGTGGTATACTAAACTTATCGTCCCACTCCCCTTGGATAGCCACTTTAAGTTCCTGGAGGGTTTCTGGGTGGGGTATGAGTTCTGCCATGACCCTTCTTTTAAGCTCATCCCATAAGCAGCATTAAAATTTTGGAAATATCGTGTTTCAAATAGAAAAGCGCGGGTTGGGTAGATTTTTTTGCACGCATGACGAAAGTGTAATAACGTTCAGTGCTTTGAATGTTGTGCCTTTACATGCTGGACGTAATACGTTATGATGCCAATTTTTGAGATCCCCGCTGCCCACATTCCCAATTTATATGTAAACTGAACTGACAGAAAATTGTTCATATTTAGTTGTATACAACATGAATTACGAGTAGATCGAAATTAATATTTACATAAAAATGTTTGATATCTGTCTAGAAATGACGGAGATGTCGATTGTCGATAATAGTAAAATCAATAGTTAATTCCAGCACGGAACGACGATGCAATCAATGGTTGCGGAGCGTAGCATGTCGATCACCACGCCATGCGCCCATTTGAAATCGAGAGCTTTTATGTTTTATGCATAATATAATATTATATTTTATAAGTTAAGTAACTTTTTCAACCGACGAAAAATTTCCTACCTTTCTTTGTATCACAAGAAATCAACGGGTTCCCGAGGGATTTTTTGTTGTGTGTTGTGGTTGTGTTTGCTGTGGAGACCCTCGGGCCATGGAGTCAAAGTGCAAAAAAATTTTTACGAGACATTTCACCGCGGTTAATTGCCTCATCTGGTGACAGAAGGGCTGGCTCATTTTTTGCACAAAGGATCAGCCTGGCTGTCCAGCGCGGAAATGCAGCCAGTATTCTTGGCACCATTCCACGCGGGCATGATTTGTATAGTAATTAGATTAGTTTAGCTATAAGTTCTTTTTGTAACATTTTAATTAATATAATATTATTTTTAAATTAAAAGACAGTAACCCATAAAATTTATTTAGTACCTAACTAAAATTACATAAGTAGATCTATATAAAAACCGAAAAAATTACTACTAATTATATTTACAAAAAATACACGCCGTCCAAGTGATCGCTAATGGGCATGGTGCCCAAAACACTGGCGCTATTACCTCTCTGAATAGCGAGGCTAAGCCTTTGGGCTAAATAAGCGCCAGCTCTTTGGTCACCAGAGGCGTGGATCAATTTTTGGGACACGACATTTACAAAATTTTTCGTGGTTGGTATTTATAATATTGTAAAACTGTTGTTACAGAATGTCTCGCCACGATGTCTCTATCCACTAGTCGTCAGCAGTTCCTGGCGTACGAGACGCACCCTGAACAGGACATTCACTACAGAAGAAAGGGTGGACTCTTCATATCCACCTGCATTTGTGTCTGCTTCATCATCTTCGCGGCGTTGATTGCCGCGCTAGTGGGCATTATCGTCTACTATATCACCTATTATAGGGTAAGTTAGGGTAGTCTTACAGAAGAGCAAAAATGAATTAAGTAGGCAGGCACAAAATTATAAGATAAGTACCTATAGTTCGTGCAATTCACGTGGGCGACTGACTTATGGTTGTGTGTGTGTCGTATCTGTATAAGTGTGAGCGAGCGCAATGCTCGCGCCTGCTCGTTCCCACCTAGGAGTAGGCTTAGACAGGCACGCACACTTATGCAATGTGCATGTCCACAAGTAAAGCTCACTCGCCTTCGTGAACTGCAAAAACTATAATGAATTTGGTAAAACTCTAAACTCATTAAGAATTAGAATCCCTCCACTCCAGCCCTCCCCACTTTATGAATTTGGCGCAAAGAGATAATCATTTGGCCGTTGATCTTTGCCCGCCGAGATAAACCAAAGTTTCGTTTTTTGATCGTCATTTTAACTATAGTAAGTATTAACCAATGGTTAAAGTATTGCCATTGCTATTAATATTGACCCAGGTAGCAATTTTTCGTCATCACGACGTCCATTCACAGTCATTTCCGACGTAAATGACGTCGTAATCTTCGTCGCACGGACGTACGAAATGACCATCATATGTCATATCCCTCAGGACGTCTCTAAATGACGTTTATTGGACGTCGACGATAAGACGTCAGTAGAACGTCATATAGAACTACAATTAGATCGTCTTATGAGGTCGTTAGTAGGACGTCATATAGAAATATACCGAATTAGAACGTAATATGAACGTCATATAGAACTACAAATAGAACGTAATATAAACGTCTTCAGAGGTCGTTAGCAGGACGCCTTCTAAAGACGTCAGTAGGACGCCTGCTGGAGGCGTTAGTAGGGCGTCTTTTGAGGTCGTTATCAGGACGTCTTCTGAAGACGTCAATAGGACGCCTGCTGGAGGCGTTAGTAAGACGTCTTTTAAGGTCGTTATTAGGACGTCCTGAAATCGTTATCAGGACGTCTTCTGAAGACGTCAATAGGACGCCTGCTGGAGGCGTTAGTAGGACGTCTTGTAGAATCGTAATATGGACGTTTTCTAAAAACGTCAGTAGGACGTTTTTACAGACTTTGAGAGGACGTCATCTTACCGTCAAAATATCGTTCAATGGGCGTTAAGTATTGCCAATTTTTTAACGATAAAAAAATACGTCCCAATGTGTGTTCTCAGTCTGCAAAGAAGCCATTTCTGGACATCTGACGGAGACAGAACAGGCTAAAAGAAAAATAAAACCACAATTTTAACTGATTTAGCATAATTGCAAAACCCTTTTATTAATAAAATCAGTTTTTTCTTCAAGCTTTCCATGAGAGCTTATCATTGAACGACTTTTTTCTTAATTAAGGGGTAATTACATATTAGGAAAGAAAAGAAGAAAGTAATTAGTTTAAAAATCGATTTTACGGTATAAACTAAGAGATTCAAATTTCTGTCAAATTTCAATTCGTTCATTTATTTTGTTACTTCTTTTCTTTCTATAATATACCTAATAGTTGTAAATCATGTACTAATTAAGAATTATATTAAAAAATAAAGATTAGAATAAGTACATGAATCAATTACAATATGCATGGAGAATAGGAAAACAAATAAAGTAGTTACTATTTGTCTTGGGGAATGACAACACATTTTGAAATAATGTCTTTCCATTAATTTTACATCTCAGTATATTATATGTACTTCAACCACTATGTCTTTTGCATAGCAATAACAATCAGCTAAACGAATGGATTTTTATGCTAAATAAAGCGCAAAACCGTTATAAACAAGTTTCTTAAAACATTCATAAACACGTTTATTATAGAAACACTTCCTCCTTCATTTGGTGAAAATTGAACCACACTATACATTCTTGACCCTAGCACAAAAGTTCACACTTCACAATTTCACAAAATGTCAAAGGGCAATCGGGCAAACCAAACTTATGTATAAACCGATTTACGACGCTAAATCGTGATTTTAAGGATTTTAACGACACTTGATTTTAAGCTAAGCACGTCGTACGCACAGCCAAAGGTAACTCAAAATGGCGCTGGCACCGGGCGGTCGGGCCGCAGGCATCGGTAGTGATGTCAAAAATATCGATATTTTTTCCGATATAATATAGCTATCGAAATATTGTATCGATGTTAAACGATATATCAGAAGGAAAAGACTTTACTAGGAGTAAATAAGTTAGTAACCAAGGTTAAAAAAACCAATCAACTTTATTTTTAAAGTGAAACTTTTATTACATCGTCTCAAACTTTTTCGTTTGTGTGTTGGATGTCGCGTGACGGTCGGCCGCGGAGTAGGGATAAAGTGAAAGGCGCTCGTCATATCAGCCAAGGCCAAAATGGCGGCGCCTATTTAAATGTCTATAATGTGAAAAAAGCTCTACTTTTACCGTGGTCTCATAAAACCACACAATCCTTTTTTATTAATCCCAATATTTCTTATCTAAACCCGACAACAAAATTTTGTAAACTGTAAGTTTTTTTAACAGAGTAAACACAGACAACTTCAACAAAAAACAAAAAAAATTGATGGAATGTCTAAAATAAACGAAGACTACAAGCACTGTGACGAAAAAATCTTACGCTTTTATTTTCTAACGTTACGGACATTTTTTGCCGGCTAGGGTACCCCTGCGCAATGCCCCATAAGGAACTTCGTTCCAAAAAAACTTGAGGGGTGTCAAGGGACACCCGGATGGAACGTAGTTCCTTTCGATTACATTGTGTTCGGTATTTTCGCGGTACAACATTGGGTCTCCATAGCCTAGTGGCTCCGGCAGTCGCTTAACAGTTCAAAGTCGATGGTTCGAATCCCAGCTCGACAGACTGAATTTTCTATTTACATTTTATTTTAAAGTAAAAAATAAAAAAAAATACGCGTCGAACCTCCTCTTTTTGTTTTTTTATGTCGGTTAAAAATAGAATATAGATGTGCAACACGCTCATAGTTCAAGCGGGATGATACAAGTACAGTGCTGCCAACTTGAGATTATTTCGTGTATCCGTCGCTCGTCGGGTTGGCGAACTTGGACAACAAATTACATAGATTGTAAATTTTTTGTAGTTAAGTTTGTATTGAAAATTAAAGATAGGTATAGTTGACTGTTGAAGTAATAGTTTAGAACATGTTTGAAATTAATAAATAAGCAAATTAATTACTGATGATTTTTCCTAAATATTCTAATTTCGTACGGTATTTCATATATCGAATAAAATATATCGATATTATATATTGAGTTCAATTCAATCATTCGATAATATCGAATTTATCGATATTTTATCACGTATCGAGCACTCCTAGGCATCGCGTCCGGCCGCCGGCGTCAGGCGCATGCCGCGTGGGCGCGCATTTGGCGGGAACGGAAATATACTGCGTAGAGTATTGCATGCACGTGTGTTTTGTTTCTAAGAATTACAAAAGACCCTAAACTCGACACGTGTTTGTTTAGTTTGCGATCTTAATAGCCATTGACCATTATATTGTGCCCCAGATGTGGATACCGTTACCTATTTGACCCTAAAGTGACGTTAGCGAAACGTCCTCTTTACGACCAATATGGTACGTCCAGATGCTGACCCTAAAGTGACGTTAGCGAAACGTCCTCTTTACGACCAATATGGTACGTCCAAGTGCTGACCCTAAAGTGACGTTAGCCAAACGTCCTCTTTACGACCAATATGGTACGTCCAGATGCTGACCCTAAAGTGACGTTAGCCAAACGTCCTCTTTACGACCAATATGGTACGTCCAGATGCTGACCCTAAAGTGACGTTAGCGAAACGTCCTCTTTACGACCAATATGGTACGTCCAAATGCTGACCCTAAAGTGACGTTAGCCAAACGTCCTCTTTACGACCAATATGGTACGTCCAGATGCTGACCCTAAAGTGACGTTAGCCAAACGTCCTCTTTACGACCAATATGGTACGTCCAGATGCTGACCCTAAAGTGACGTTAGCGAAACGTCCTCTTTACGACCAATATGGTACGTCCAGATGCTGACCCTAAAGTGACGTTAGCCAAACGTCCTCTTTACGACCAATATGGTACGTCCAGATGCTGACCCTAAAGTGACGTTAGCGAAACGTCCTCTTTACGACCATTATGGTACGTCCAGATGTTGACCTTAAATTGACGTTCGCAAGACGTCCCCGTAGCGTCCGCTCTTGACGAAAAACTGACTGACCTTAAACTGACCTATGAATGACGTCACCTATACGTTTCTGACGTCAGTCTGCTACCTGGGGACTTACCTAGGGTAAAGTCATTTTTCGTAGGGAGTCCTTATTTTCTTATGGGAATATTTGTAGATCCGATTGCATTTTGGCCATTTGTCGTGGCATTTATGTCAAATTCGTGTGAATTTTGTTTTGTGTGAATCAATTGTGCAGTTAAATACATAGTATTTGATTCTAAGCGAAACTACCAAGTTTGAGAGTAGTTTTTAACTTTTTATCATAATTTAATTCGATTTATAAAGATCGTAAACATTTTATTTCTAGATTCCTCCTCATAAACTTTCACATTAATTTATTATATAAGTAGGAAAGGAAGATAGGTACTTAATTATTTTGTGTATAGGCAAAACCTATCTACATATGGATTACACAATAATCACAAGCAAAAAAAAAACTGATTATGCATGTAACCAACAAAAAGATGCAGCCTGGCGATCTCTGGCCGATAATTTCAATTCCGAAACAGTTAGATATCGAACTATAAAACAACTACCATTTAACAACATGAATAAACTCAGTAGCAAGGAAGTTTGATAAATGATCCCAATGCTCCAGCGGCGAGTTACGTGGTTATTAACCTTAGGACTTAGGTCTTAGGTCTTAGATCTTCTCATCAGGACTACGTAGTAACTAACCGACCGTAACTAGTTCATCATGAGATGAACTCTCCGACATGTTAAAGTATCGGGTTATTTTTAAATTCATCATTAAATGGGCCAAAACACTGAATTTATCCTAATTTCAACAAATTGAGAAAAGACAAAAACTAATAATATTATCTTGCGTCGAGGACAGATGGTCAATGGTCAATGGAACCAAATAAAACAAAAGAACAGATGTTCTTCGAAAAGTTAACTATTCGTTACTTTCTAAACCCTCGAGACTGCTGTGGTTAAATATTTTAACTATTTGTTACTTTTTCAACCATTAGTTAAGCTAACTATGAGTCAAAAAACGTATTTTATAGAAATTTAACAATTTGTTGCAATTTTTAACTAATGGTCGCCTTAACTACGGATCAAAAAACGGGCCAGTTTTTTGATCCGTAGTAATAGTAAAGTTGACCATTTGTCAAATTGACTATAGTTAAGACACTAACTAATGGTTAAACCAAAGTTTCGTTTTTTGATCATCATTTTAACTATAGTAAGTATTAACCAATGGTTAAAGTATTGCCATTGCTATTAACATTGACTTACCTAGGGTAAAGTCATTTTTCGTAGGGAGTCGTTATTTTCTTATGGGAATATTTGTAGATCCGATTGCATTGTGGCCATTTGTCGTGACATTGTGAATTTTGTTTTGTGTGAATCAATTGTGCAGTTAAATACATAGTATTTGATTCTAAGCGAAACTACCATGTTTGAGAGTAGTTTTTAACTTTTTATCATAATTTAATTCGATTAATAAAGATCGTAAACATTTTATTTCTAGATTCCTCCTCATAAACTTTCACATTAATTTATTATATTAGTAGGAAAGGAAGATACTCAATTATTTTGTGTATAGGCAAAACCTTTCCACTTATGGATTACCCAATAATCACAAGCAAAAAAAAACTGATTATGCATGTAACCAACAAAAAGATGCAGCCTGGCGATCTATAAAACAACTACAATTTAACAACATGAATAAACTCAGTAGCAAGGAAGTTTGATAAATCATGCCAATGCTCCAGCGGCGAGTTACGTGGTTATTAACCTTAGGGCTTAGGTCTTAGGTCTTAGATCTTCTCATCAGGACTACGTAGTATAACTAACCGACCGTAACTAGTTCATCATAAGATGAACTCTCCGACATGTTAAAGTATCGGGTTATTTTTAAATGCATCATTAAATGGGCCAAAACACTCAATTTATCCCAATTTCAACAAATTGAGAAAAGACAAAAGTAATAATATTATCTTGCGTCGAGGACAGATGGTCAATGGACCCAAATAAAACAAAAGAACAGATGTTCTTCCAAAAGTTAACTATTCGTTATCTTGCTAAACCCTCGAGACTGCTGTGGTTAAATATTTTAACTATTTGTTACTTTTTCAACCATTAGTTAAGCTAACTATGAGTCAAAAAACGTATTTTATAGAAATTTAACAATTTGTTGCAATTTTTAACTAATGGTCGCCTTAACTAGGGATCAAAAAACCGGGCCTTAACCATTAGTTAGTGTCTTAACTATAGTCAATTTGACAAATGGTCAACTCTACTATTACTACGGATCAAAAAACTGGCCCTTAGGGCCAGTTTTTTGATCCGTAGTTAAGGCGACCATTAGTTAAAAATTGCAATAAATTGTTAAATTTCTATAAAATACGTTTTTTGACTCATAGTTAGCTTAACTAATGGTTGAAAAAGTATCAAATAGTTAAAATATTTAACCACAGCAGTCTCGAGGGTTTAGAAAGTAACGAATAGTTAACTTTTGGAAGAACATCTGTTCTTTTGTTTTATTTGGTTCCATTGACCATCTGTCCTCGACGCAAGATAATATTATTAGTTTTTGTCTTTTCTCAATTTGTTGAAATTAGGATAAATTCAGTGTTTTGGCCCATTTTATGATGAATTTAAAAATAACCCGATACTTTAACATGTCGGAGAGTTCATCTCATGATGAACTAGTTACGGTCGGTTAGTTACTACGTAGTCCTGATGAGAAGATCTAAGACCTAAGACCTAAGTCCTAAGGTTAATAACCACGTAACTCGCCGCTGGAGCATTGGGATCATTTATCAAACTTCCTTGCTACTGAGTTTATTCATGTTGTTAAATGGTAGTTGTTTTATAGTTCGATATCTAACTGTGTCAGAATTGAAATTATCGGCCAGAGATCGCCAGGCTGCATCTTTTTGTTGGTTACATGCATAATCAGTTTTTTTTTTGCTTGTGATTATTGTGTAATCCATATGTAGATAGGTTTTGCCTATACACAAAATAATTAAGTACCTATCTTCCTTTCCTACTTATATAATAAATTAATGTGAAAGTTTATGAGGAGGAATCTAGAAATAAAATGTTTACGATCTTTATAAATCGAATTAAATTATGATAAAAAGTTAAAAACTACTCTCAAACTTGGTAGTTTCGCTTAGAATCAAATACTATGTATTTAACTGCACAATTGATTCACACAAAACAAAATTCACACGAATTTGACATAAATGCAACGACAAATGGCCAAAATGCAATCGGATCTACAAATATTCCCATAAGAAAATAAGGACTCCCTACGAAAAATGACTTTACCCTAGGTAAGTCAATATTAATAGCAATGGCAATACTTTAACCATTGGTTAATACTTACTATAGTTAAAATGACGATCAAAAAACGAAACTTTGGTTTAACCATTAGTTAGTGTCTTAACTATAGTCAATTTGACAAATGGTCAACTCTACTATTACTACGGATCAAAAAACTGGCCCTTAGAAAAAAAAGTAATTGACAGCTTGACAGTGACAAAAGTTTGGGGTCAGCTGTCCTCAAGTCCTTATTACATAACTTACTTTTGACTGATCTATTGCAATCGTCGTAATCGTTTCTATTGGTTGATGTTTTAGATTTCAAATAGTACTAGTGGTTCGCCCCGAACTGAGACCTCGCGGTAACGGTATCCCATGATTATTCATTCAATCGATACATGATAACCAAAACTGACATTATTATTATGCTCGTTTTCACCAAACATACCTAAATCATCCCCTAAGTAGGAGTCTCTTAACGTAGGTAGCTCCTAAATACAATCCTAAGTCCTAACATCCGTCCCAATATCCTTTTAGGTGTCCCGTACAGGATCGTGATAAATAAGTTGACAGAAAACATCAATCACCTAACTTATAGTAAAGGTTAGGGAACGTTAGTGAAAACATTGAATTATTTATTAAACATTGAATTATTTATTTATTATGTAGGTACTAAGGAGTGAAACCGGGTTACGGGCATCTGTACAAATCGTCATCTATCGACGCGAATAGAAAATATACAATATTTAACTAAAATTTAACTAAAAAATAATTTTAATTGAATAATATGGTACAAAAAAAATTACAATACAATTATTGTATTAAAATAAGTAACTAAATAATAATGGTCGTAGTCGTAACTCGTAGTTCCATGGGAATAGTTACTGACTGCGCCATCTATTAGCATTATTGTGAAGCTATGTTGATGCTATATGAATTACTGATGTACATTAAAAATTAAATAATCTCGTTTCTTTATAATATTCATATAATTTTAGTATTTGTTGTTCAAGTACAGGATATAAGTGACCTAAAAACATAAAATCAGTTTGAAAATCCATAGCGGATTTTTCTAGAGAGCGTCTTCAAGCGAGCGTATAAAATCGCCACTTTGAAAGCCCCCCATTTCGTCAATTTTAAGGGAAAAATTAAAAAAAAAATATTTTTGTACTCAGTTCAAAATTATCTTTAAAATGATACGTAACAATTTTATGTAACGCGATATTTTTTTTTTTACTTCGCATTCGCTTCTATGAGAGCCCCCCTGAAATAAAGATTTTTATAACTTTTTAAGCCATTTTCGGCTGGAGGCCATCGGTTTACATATTATATCTAAATTTGAAGTAATTACGTTCAGTAATTCAAAAGTTATAAGGCTCTGACAGACGGACGGACGGACGGACGGACGGACGGACAAGTGCAAATCGCTCTAGTTAACTCAGAGACCTTCGCTTCGCTCGGTCGAAAATTGGATTTCGTCCAGTCAAGTGTTTGGCAACAAGTAAATAAATTTTTGCGTTGATCGAAACAGTTTCATTAAAGTTCTCTAATTACTCACAATAATGCGTTAAAGAGTTATCAATTTATAAACAACTATTTCTGAATTTTATAATTAGAACTAATGATATTGGGTTTATTTTAATCATTAACTTGAAAACATGGGTTTTTTATTCAATAATCATATCTCTGGGAATATTCAAAGCTTTTTATGTGATGTTTCATTTAGCTTTTAAACAAATAAGTCCTACCTAAAGTATTTTTCGAAAATGTATTCATGTTTATTTAGTTTCTGTCTTTATTTGGTGATATTTTGTGAAACTAAATCCGTAAGTTTATAGCACGTAATACCTATTTATTAATTTTAAAAACTGTATTTTATAGACATTGAAAGTTAGTTCTACTTATTAATATGAATCCTGCCATTTGGGTCATTATTAATTGTATATTTTTAAACCAACAGATCACAGTGTTATTTTGCATGGGTATATTGGAAGACAAGGAGAGTGACATAGGTTACTTTTCACCCCACATTAACAAGGTCCTGTAGAATTTTTAAAACCTAAGTCCACATAGACAAAGTTGTGAGCAAAAGCTAGAAACTTAATAAAAAGAAGAGACCATGTCTAGTCAGTCTCCTTTTAACAAATTAAAATCTTGTTTATTCTTTTTACCCAGGTTGCATTCAAATTAAACAATAAATTAAGACCTCAAATTGAAATCACAATATTTGATATGTATCTTTCTAATCTACATTTACTACAAAAGCTTCGGTACATCATCAATCCACTTAAAAAGTTGACATAATCCTACTAATATTATAAATGCGAAAGTTTGTGAGGATGGAAGTATGGATGGATGTTTGTTACTCTTTCATGCCACAACGAATGAACCGATTTGGCTGAAATTTGGATTGGAGATAGCTTATACCCAGGATTAACACAAAGGCTAACTTTCTATCCCAGAAAATTATGGAGTTCCCGCGGGAATTACAAAACCCTTAATCCACACGGATGAAGTCGCAACTTCATCTAGTCATAATATAATATAAAAAGATTCTGATTTATTTGAAGGTGTCGCAGCAGTCTGATGACTTTTGGAATGAAGCAGAAGCATTTGGGAAATCTACCAAACCGTCAGCCGACCTCCGTCTACCAACTACCATCACACCAAGTTTCTACAGGTTGAAAATAAAAGCCGATTTAGAAACATCCACATTTACCGGTGATGTACTCATAACTATAAGGGCAAGCAAAAGCACTAAAGAAATCATCCTCCACTCTAAAAACCTGAGTATTAGTGAGAATATTACATTAACGGAGCAAACTTATGAAAGTGTATCGACAAGGAAAATAAAACGTGAGATTAATGCAATAGAAAATGTTACCACCTCAAGTGATGTACAAACAGACTCAGAGATAGCAAGCAGTAAGTTGAGTTCAATTTCAATGAAGTAATTAGAAAGAAATTTAAGATTTATTATTTTACTTAAGCAGGGATAGCCTAGTGGTTAGGACTGTGGTCTCCTATTCGGGGGGTTGCAGGTTCGAACCCGGGTATGCACCTCTGACTTTTCGGAGTCAAGTGTGTTTAAGCAATCAAATATCACTTGCTTCAACGGTGAAGGAAATATGGTGAGGAAACCTGCACATATGAGAGTTCTTCATAATGTTCTCGAAGGTGTGTGAAGTCTGCCAATTCGCATGGGGCGTATGGTGGACTATGGCCTATAACCCTTCTCTGAGAGGAGACCTGCGCTCAGTAGTGAGCTGTTGATGGGTTGCTGATGATAATGATAATGATATTTTACTTAAATTAGCCCCCCTAGGCAATATTCAGTTAATTCATTTTTTTCATTCATCTGAACTCATCACTCGTCCACTACTGGGTAAAGATCCCTCTAATGAGGGATTTTGGCCATAGTCCACCATGATGGCCAAGTGAGGACTCTCAGATGTGCAGGTTTCCTCACAATGTTCTCTTTCACTGTTGAAGAAACCTTTAGGCTATCAACACTCCTAATTCAGTTAAGAGGGCATTATTACTATTATTATAATATTATACAATATTTTCAAGTAGTATTAAAAAATACAATCAATATTTTTTATGCACAGACAGAGTCGACAACACCACTTCTGAACTGATCAATGTACCAACAGCAGACAGTAATGCTACAAGTGCTAACAATACGGAGGTTACGGTGACCATTGCACCTCCTACAGAATCTCAATTTGATAAAGAGGTCACTTTGAGCAATGTCCGTGATGTTAAAGTCAAGAATATGGAGTTCAGTACGGGTAATGTATAATTTCTATGCTCTATTTTAATTAGTTTCTATGCTCTATTTTAATATATTATGTTCCTACATTGGTCTAGTAGCTAGCTTCTTTGGATCACAAGGTCCCTGGGTTTAGACGGGTAAAAATATATGGTATTTGTATAAAAAGAAATATACATACTTAGAAAAAAACCTAATAATTTTGAACACCATTATATGGCAGAAGAACAGCACTGGGAAGTGGGAAGGGAAGTGTTAGCAGACCCTCTACTAGGTGGACCGACGACATCAAAAGAGTCGCAGGGAGCCGCTGGATTCAGGCGGCGCAAGACCGAGACCTGTGGAAGGCTATGCAATAGACCTTTGTCCAGCAAAGAAGATATGGTAGAATATGTAAGGGAAATTACTATTTTAAGACCTGTATCTGTACCTAATGTTCCTGCAAATAAAATATTATTATTTATTTGATGCAGATGAAACTAAAATGAAACTGTACTGGCAACCTCAGTTTTCAGTCTACCTTTAATTATTGAGTTGAGTTTTAACAGTAGCTGCATCTGTAATCAGAAGCATCTACCCTATTTTAGTCATAACATTGCAGGTGACCGGCTGATTCTGCATCTAGAAACTCCCCTCACACCTAATGTGGACTATACCTTACAAATGGCATTCCACGGTGAAATTCTGAACACATTAACTGGTTTCTATAAAAGCACCTACAAGGAGGACAACCAAAACAAGTGAGTTTCTTTAAAATATTCTGTACTAATTATAAATGTGATAGAATATGTCTACCTTGCCTTTTCACAGCTCAATCAATTTTTTAAGATTTCTACATAGCATCCTATTGAATTGCTAAGTCAGATATAACAAACAACAGGGAGCCGCTGGATGCAAGCGGCGCAAGACCAAAGCCTGTGGAAGTCCATGCAGGAGACCTTTGTCCAGCAGTGGACGTCTATAGGTTGATAAAGAAGAAAAAGATATAACAATTGATTGTGCCCAAAACCTAATTGTTTTTTTTTTTACTATAACGCAGTGAAGTTTTGTTACCGCCTTTCAGTGGCGTTTAATGCCGTTGTAAAACATCTCTTTTTTGTTTGTTTTGAATGAGATAAGAGTTATGATGAGATAAAAGAGTCGTAGGAGAAGTTCAAACAACTCTTTTAGAACACTCCCAGTTACATAGATGTTATAATATAATATAATGTTATTGTTATTGAATGTTCTATTGTTTGCAGACAGTTTGCGGTAACGCAATTCGAGCCCACGTCGGCGCGGGCCGCTTTCCCTTGCTTTGACGAGCCAGCGTTCAAAGCCAAGTTTGAGATAAGCATCGCCCACAGACAGAACATCTCCGTCCTGTCCAATATGAAGATCGCCGCACAGGAGCCTATGTAAGTAATACAAATCATAAAGATATTGGAACTTTATATTTTATTTTTGGAATTCGAGCAGGTATAATAGGAACATCTCTTAGCCTTATTATTCGAACAGAATTAGGTAATCCAGGGTCTTTAATTGGAGATGATCAAATTTACAATACTATTGTTACAGCCTATGCTTTTATTATAATTTTTTTTATAGTTATGCCAATTATAATTGGAGGATTTGGGAATTGACTAGTTCCTCTTATACTTGGAGCCCCTGATATAGCTTTCCCCCGAATAAATAATATAAGATTTTGACTTTTACCTCCTTCTTTAATACTTTTAATTTCAAGTAGTAATGTTGAAAATGGGGCATGAACAGGATGAACAGTTTATCCTCCCCTTTCATCTAATATTGCCCATGGGGGATCTTCTGTTGATTTAGCAATTTTTTCTTTACATTTAGCTGGAATTTCTTCTATTTTAGGAGCCATTAATTTTATTACAACAATAGGCTATTTGACTACTTTTAGAAAATCATCTTAAATTGTTAATAATGCTATGCTGAAGCTAACAAAACATATATTTCGGCATAATTTTCATTATTTTTCATAAAAATCGAGAAATAAATTCAAAAAAATAAATTGCCGCCGAAACGTTCCATTTGCTCTCATGACGTAACAGTTCACATTTCAAACAATGACAATTTTATAATATGTGTTTAGGCCGCGTGTCGCATACTATTTGGTAATTAATAAAATAGTAACGATGAAAAACAGACGAAATTAGCCTATTACGCCGCACAAACACGTCGAAATGTATTGAAAAAATGAGAATTCCATAGGTGGTGTGGACTGTGACGTCATTCGAGATCACGGAAAGTTTTCGATCACGTGACCATGGCCAGAATTATAGCAATTTTATTTAATGTTTTCTTATTAAATAAAGCTTTATTTTTTAGTTTTGTCGTATGGAATAATGTTTTTAGATAATAATCTTTTAGGATGACACCAGATGAAACGATATTTTTATTATAGTCAAATACCCTATTATTAGGTTAGATAGGTTGTATGGGAGGTTACATAGGATGTATAGGAGCTTAGATAGGTTAAATAGGAGCTTAGATAGTTTTGTATAGGAGCTTAGATAGGTTGTACAGGAGCTTAGACAGGTTGTATAGGAGGTAAGATATGCTGTATAGGACGTTAGATACGTTCTATAGGGGGTAGATAGGGTGTATAGGAGCTTAAACAGGTTATATAGGAGGTTAGATAGGTTGTATAGGAGGTAAGATACGTTGTATAGGACGTTAGATACGTTGTATAAGGGGTAAGATAGGATGTATATTAGCTTAAACAGGTTGTATAGGAGGTTAGATAGGTTTCATAGGAGGTAAGTACGTTGTATAAGCGGTTAGATAGGTTGCATAGGAGGTTAGATAGATTGGCAGGATAGGAGTTTGTATTACTTGACCCTCCCTGGCGTAGTGATGAGAGCTTAGGGCTTAACAGTGGAAGGTTCAGGGTTTGATTCCCGCATAATAAATTTGGAAATTTTTAAGTTCTGAAACTTTTCCCCGGAAAAACAAATACGGGATGTTTAAAAACCTAACGGTCTTACAATGGCTGGTTCAGGGTTCGATTCCCGGCGGGGACAATTTGGAAATTTATAATTTCAGAAACTTTTTTTCCGGAAAAACAAATAGTACCGACGCCGCACGGGTGTCTAAAAAACTTAACTGTAAGCGAGTGAAATCGCGGGTGAAAGAAAATTGTGTTATTCTTCATAATATTTAGTTGGGTGGTTAGGTGTTAATTAAATTATTTTGAGAGGTATGCGATTTTTATCACACCTATCATTTTTCACTTAAGACCCACATGTGAATTGAACGGATCACATTACCATACATTAGGTTATTCATACAGGCACGACGTGATTTATTAATTATCAACTAGTTTCAACTGGAAACTGACGTTTTTACTTTTTACACGATCACGGCAGAGTATCGTGTTTGACAGTTATTTGTGTTTGTTTATTTGTCAGTTGATCGTTTCCCGCATAATTACTAAACCACTCCTTAGATTTACTATAAAATAAATGAGTGATTGCTTTCTTTACGGTCCGAATGTCATAGGCCATAATTATGACGTCAAGACAGATTATATTACTTATACAAATAATATCAAAACTATCAAAAAAAAATTAAAGACCATTAGATTCATATATAAACTTATTAATTAAAATATTATCAACTTATAATGACAAAGCAATAATCTCAACAAGAGTTAATTTTAGTAACACTTAAGCTTATCAATAGTGTTATCAATTAAACGTTTGTTTGTTTCTCACTATGATAGCATTTTCTAATGGAGTGATTAATTACCAACTTTGAAAAATATGTACTCTATAAATTTTTCACTCTGGTGTTCATGATCTAATCAGCCTGTATACACATTTATTATTAGGTATTTATAAAAACTTAATAATTACCAACTTCAAAAGATACCTAGTTGTTCTTTATAAAAAATTCAAAAAAAAATCAAAATTATTTATTTCACGTAGGCCAACCTGTGGCTCTTATGACAAGTCATTACTCTACCACTGGTTCGGAAAGCGGATTCTGCTGAGAAGAGCCGGCAAGAAACTCAGCAGTTGCTCTTTTCAAAATAATCATTTTACAATATTATTATGTAGCTATTACATTTTTATAAGATTTTTATTGGAACGTAGTTCCTTATCGCGCGGTACGGAAGGGGGCTAGACGGAAAAAATTAAGGAAACCGACCCTCGACACATTTTTGAAACCGACACTTTTTTGTTGAATGTGAATTTTGCATTGTGTTCGGTATATTCGCCTTAGCACAAGGCGTCTGCATGGCCTAGTGGTTAGAGCAGTCGCCTACAAGTTCAACGTCGATGGTTCGAATCCCAGCTCGACAGACTGAATTTTCTATTTTCAATTTTATTTTAAATAATTTCGAAATGTGGAATATTTCCCTAATTTTTTATTGTATAACGCCATAATTGGATAACGCCATCTGTGAAAAAACAGGAACTCCACCAGAGTAACTCTTTGGTTTTGTAACAGTGCAATAGAAATAAACTAAAAATAATTCATCGTAGTTAATCAATTTAATACTAGATGACACCACTAGTTTATTACAATTCCTTCACTAAAATTAATCGAAAGGAACTACGTTCAATCCGGGTATCCCTCGACACCTCTCAAGTTTTTTTTATACTATCTTGTGGGCAGCTGGATGCCAAACTGATTTAACCTATGCAACTTATTTAATTAGTTACTCTCTGTTGTTCATGATCTATATCAACCTGTATTTATTATTACTTAGAAAAACATCTATCAGTAGCACCACTTTAGTTTCAATTAATAATGCCTTCTTTATCAACCGATAGACATAGGTCTCTTACATAGACTTCCTTCCTTTCCTCGGTCCTCCAGTGACTCTCTGTGACTTGTCTGATGTCGTCGGTTCACCTACTTAGGGGGTCGCAACTCTAGCACCTTGGGAAACCAGCGACCATCACTTCTTCGAACTATATGCCCCATTGTCATTTTAACTTCGCGACTCGATGAGTTAAATGTCGGTAACTTATTGGTTCTCCAAAAATACTCCGAGCATAGCCCTCTCCATCATCCGTTGAGCAAACCTAAGCCTTCTTATGACGGCCACTACATGTTTCGAACTTTATGTTACTACAAACAATACTATGTTGTTATGAACACCATGTTAGCGACTATGTTTTGGATCCATAAGTCATTAATAAAATGTACGAGACATAAAATGTTCCCGTGACAAAAATGTCTCACTCGCGATCGAAAGCCAGAACGGGTCTGACTGCGAAATTCAAATTTAATTTGGTTTTTCGCAATTTGTAACAAAAACTAATACGACAAAGTAGGCTTATGGCATTCTAATTGCGCCAATGGCAGTATCATCTTCACAGGTGTATTCTTCTTCTTCTTCTGGGCTGGTTTCCACACGTAAACCGTGATGGTCTGTTGTGTGTGACCAATCCATCCATTGTTGTTACTCCAACCATCCCAGATCTCTCCAGAAGCCTAGCAGGCCGCCCAGGTTGCCAAGGACTTCTTGAAGTGAAGCTGGAGATTCGAGGTGGTTCTTGCGTCGTTCCTCCACGCCCGTGCGTGGGCGTTTCATCTGCCTCCATGCAGGCCCTGCACAGAGGACTGTCGGTGACACCTATAATAAAAAGGTGTTTGTTTAGTGGGCTGTGCCCCGTTATGATTCCCACCACCTTCCTGAGTTTACCTCTGTCCAGGCGGAGTAGTCTGTTTGTTAGTTGTTTGTCTAGATAAGGAAAGGCTTCCTTAGTCTGCTTGCAGTCTGTTGCATTCGACCAAAGTAGGGAATGCTCTCTGAGTGTTAGTTCATGCAACCATGTCTTGTACTCACTGAAGGGAATGGGAACGATCGGTTCCGGCCCTGCCACCTTCAGCGTCGCTGCCTTACGTGCTAGTGCGTCTGCTGCCTCATTGCTCTGGTCACCATCGTGCCCCTTGACCCACCTTAAGGTGATATCGTTGGTGGCGGCGAGCGTATCCAGGGCTTTATGACAGTCCTGTACGAGTTTAGATGTTGTCGATGTCCTTGCCATAGCCTTGAGAGCGGCTTGGCTGTCCGAGTTAATGTTAATTTTAAAGTTTTTTACCTGTCTGTTAATTATAGCTGTAGTTGCTGTTAAGATGCCCACACACTCTGCTTGGAAAACAGAGTTGTCCTTACCAAGTGTGTGACTTATCTTCATGTTGAGTTCCTGGCAGTAAGCTCCAGCTCCTGTACCAAGTTTGGTTTTCGATCCATCAGTATAGACTTCTATTGTATCTTGAAATGGTTTTTGAATTGTGTTTCTTTCAGCATTTACTTTGTAGC
Organism: Oeneis ivallda; assembly: GCA_029955525.1. NCBI lineage: Eukaryota > Metazoa > Arthropoda > Insecta > Lepidoptera > Nymphalidae > Oeneis > Oeneis ivallda. The sequence continues at coordinate 3,389,757 of JARPMR010000012.1, read as the reverse complement.
TTCTGTCAAGTGTGTAGTGTTTGCTGGATCGGTCACATTTCCATTCCAGGCGTGGTTCTTTTTTGAATCCTTGTAATAGTATTTTGGTGTGTGCTGTGTCATACTCTTTCCAAAGACCTGAAGTTTTCAACCTCAGGGTAGAAAGTGTTGCTTCTTCTCTAATGTGTAATTGTAGGGGCGGAATCCCTAGTATTACTTCTAGTGCTTGTGTTGGTGTTGTGCTCATGCAGCCTGTGATGGAAAGACAGGCTGCATGCACAAAAATTAGTCAGAGTATCGACTAATTTATGAGTAACTCATGCCAAACTCGATACTCGGACTAATTTCTTAAACTGGACACTTTCAAGTAAAGACTTTTATACAAAACTGTGAAGATGATACTGCCATTAGCGCAATTAGAATGCCATAAGCCTACTTTGTCGTATTAGTTTACAAATTGCGAAAAACCAAATTAAATTTAAATTTCGCGGGCAGACCCGTTTAGTGCGCCTTAATGTCGCAGTGTGATTTTAAAACAGAAGTATTCACAATAAAAAATGTACACACTATAACACAATGTTGTGTTTTTACCTTAATTTTTTTTTTTCAGTGAATCTGAACCAGGCTGGCAGTGGACCCACTTCGACCGATCCGTCAAAATGTCCACATACCTCGTCGCCTACGTCCTATCCGACTTCAAACACCTCGAGACCAGTTACACGAGCAAGACCAACGTGACCAAACCCATCCGCATATGGGCGAGGCCATCCCTCATCAATAATGCCAAATATTCCCTCTCAATAATACCGAAGCTGTTGGCTTTCTATGAAGATGTGTTTGGCGTGCCCTATGTTTTGGATAAAATCGATTTTGTGGCGATACCCGACTTTTCTAACGGAGCCATGGAGAATTGGGGGTTAATTACTTTCAGGTATGTTGTCTTGGCTTTTCTTTCATCTGCTTCTTTCTCTTTATTGGATGAATGAGTTAATAAATAATTTATTTTTAATAATATTAAATTTTGCCCGTGACCTTCGTGGATAACTATATCTATCTGCCTATCTTATATCTTTAGGATGCGAGTTACTCGTATATAGTATACTTATATATTCTCAATCGATTCTACGGTAGAGCCGTAATAAAGTAAGAGTTATTTTCGCCTTTGAGTGATAAAATTCTTACTATACTCGTAACTATAGGTACGTTTGTAGATTCATTTGCCGATGTAAATCATTTTGTAAAAGTTATTTGAATAAAAAATTGTTCTATTGTAAGTATGTTCACGATAAATGAATTAAGGGCAATGAATGAAGCAGTGATAGCCTAGTGGATAGTACTGCGGTCTCCTATACGGGGGTTCGAAGGTTCGATGCCTGGCACGCACCTCTGGCTTTTCTAAGTTACGTGCGTTTAAGAACTTAAATATCACAAGCTTCAAACCTGCACATCTGAGAGCTCTCTATAATGTTCTCGAAGGTGTGTGAAGTCCGCCAATTCGCGTTGGGCCAGCGTGATGGACCATGGCCAATAACCCTTCTCTGAGATGAGACCTGCGCTCAATAGTGAGCAGTTGATGGGTTACTGATGATGATGAATTAATATGAACCTACTCGGACGTATTTTATTATCTACGTTATTAGTATGGATCTAAGTATTGATTTTCTCACAGAGAAACCACCCTACTATACGACGAGAAAGAAGGCGTCCCTCGTCTGAAGCAGAATGTGGCCATCGACGTGGCCCACGAGCTGGCTCACCAGTGGTTCGGCAACCTCGTCACCATGAAGTGGTGGACCGACCTGTGGCTCAACGAGGGCTTCGCTACCTACATTGAATACGTCGGAGTCAACCACGTGAGTATTAGACAAAATAATCACAGTGATCAGGCATTTCATTTCTGCCAATTCGCATTGGGCTAGTATGGCTGACTATAACCCTTCTCTGACAGGAGATCTGCGTTCAGTAGTGAGCCGTTGAGGGTTGCTAATGATGATGATAAATAAAAAAACTTGAGAGGTGTCAAGGGACACCCGGGTGTCCTGTCAAACGTAGTTCCTTTCGATTAATTAATTTCGCATTGTGTTCGGTATTTTCGCGGTACAATAATGGGTCAACCACAATAAACCTTTCAATAATTTCTACATGTGGAAAAATTCCACATGTAGAAATTATTTAAAATAAAATAGAAAATAGAAAATTCAGTCTGTCGAGCTGGGATTCGAACCATCGACTTTTAACTGTTAGGCGACTGCAGAAGCCACAAGGCTACGGAGACCCAATATTGTACCGCGAAAATACCGAACACAATGCCTTCAAAAAAAGTGTCGATCCGTCTAGCCCCCTTCCGAGTTCCGCACCGCGCGATAAGGAGCTACGTTCCAATAAATAAATCTCAGGGTTAGACTATGGGACTTGCAGGTCGCTCCGGAATGGAACATCCTGGAGTCGTTCACTCGCGACAAGATGACCCTGCTGAGGTCGGACGCGCTCAAGAGCACGTCGCCGGTGTCGCGGCGGGTGGTGGACGCGGCGGAGATCGCGCAGAAGTTCGACGAGATCTCTTACACCAAGGGCGCCAACCTCATCCGGATGCTGAACCACACCATCTCGTATGAGCTGTTCCATAAGGCGTTGGTTGATTACTTGAATAAATGGTGAGTGATTTTTTTTTACTCGACTTGTGCTCAGGGGCCGTTCATAAAATACGTTCGCATACAAGGGGGAGGGAGGGGTCTTGCTGAGTGTGACAAGATGTGACAAGGGGGGTCGGGGGGTCTACGGCAACGTGACGTTCGCCGACACGAGCGCTAGCTAAAAGGTCTAGATGACGATGAAGTGGACGGTAGTTTTGAAGATGAAGAAGAAGATGCTGCAATACCGATTATAGATATTTCGGCCCATTTACAAAATCCTTGGACTTCTGATTAAACTAGCGGCACGCTATGAAGGCCGGTTTGACGTTTGTCCGCTCATGAAGTTCCGTATTAATTGATAACGACTTTGAAGGAAATAATTGTATTACTTTATTGACGATAGTGATGTGCAGAGATTCATAAATTTTATCGAATGTAGTTTTAGGTTTAGGACTCAAAATTTATTTATTAAATTGATTTCTAAAATGTATACAAGTGTAGAAAAATCAGTTTGCACCATTTAAGGGGTGAATGTACTTGTGAATATGAACAATTTTCACTATGTGGACAAACCTCTGAAATCGCAAAAAAATATCAGCTGTTTCATACAAAAGGTAAAATTTTTATTTTTATATGATATATACCACAACTCGGCATTTGGTTATGGCGTGAAATACGTTAAAAATGGCGTAGATGCAAACATGAATATGTTAAAAGCGGAATTAGTACGTCTTTTAAAAGAAAACAAACCAACCAAGATCCGATACGTCATAGACGAAATAGCATTAGAACATGGGCACAGAGTTATACCCGTGGTTATACGGTTACCGCCTTACCATTGTGAGTATAATGCGATTGAGTTGGTGTGGGCTCAAATTAAGGGATATGCTGCAAGACACAATACAGAACCCCCATTTACCACAAAAAAAATGCTAAAATTATTAGAAGAAGCTTGTGAACATGTGACTAAAGGAGACTGGGAAAAGGTTGTGAATAGAACTGTTAAATTAATAAGGGAAGATTATGAAAGAGATGTGAAAATAGATAATATTATAGAAAACGAACATATAATTATTAATGTAGGTGATGATAGCAGTGACGACAGTGAAAATAGTAGTATGGACGAATCTGATTAATTATGGCCTTTTGTGGCACCTTTTTTGGTATCTTTTGTATTCATATGTTTCTTGTGTGCATATAAAGTATGTATATTCATTTTCATTCAAATATTCAGTTCGTTCAAATAAATTAAATAAACATATACATTTTTGTTTTATTAAACCTATTTAATCAGGTACAAAAACAAAACTTAATTGTTTTTTGTTCGAGAATAAATTGACATTCCACATCACTATTGTAATGTGTCAAACCGGCCATCATAGCGTGCCGCTAGTTTAATAGAAATATTATTTATTATTTATGTGTTCGTTATATGATTACGTTATAAATTTTATTATAATAACTAAATAAATATTTTTCATTCTCAAAATTTATGTACTATCATTTGAAATTTATCATACTAAGGAGGGGGGGGGGGGGGGGGGGGGGGTCCTAGTTTTGTGACGGAATATTTCTAGGGCGGTCACAGAAAGTGTGACCCAGCGTGACAATAGGGGGGAAGGGGGTCAAAAAAGCTGATTTTAGCGTGACGTATTTTATGAACGGCCCCTGACAGTAGTTATGTGTGTTTATTTATTTGTCGGTTCATAAGTTCACTCAATTGGGTATTTTACACGTAGTGAGAAATAATCTAAAAATATCTACATGAGAAGTTTAGGCGATAAGAAATCGGGAAGTGTAAGTTTCAGTTCACAAAATTGTAAAATGAATTTTATATTTTATTTCAAAGTTTGCACTTTTTTATCTATTCTACAAATATGCTTAACGCTCAAACGGTACCCGCCATTATAATACGTCATTAAGTCAGTAGTCTGTATGGTTCATCCGCTCAAATAGTTTGTAGTACCAAGTATTTTGGAAACTATGTGAAAATAAATAAATACGTTATTTAATCATTTAGTACCTCATTTATTTCAATTTTTTTGGATTAATAAAACAACACAAAATCAAAATACTGGTAGTATTAGATCTGAATCATCACTTAAATGCATGTACTATGTAATATGTATATATGCAATACTATCATCACAATACAACACACAAATATTTAGCGCTATGCACTAAAGTACACAGCGGGTCACATAAGTCGCGCCGCCTTCGGCATGGACCGGCGGTCGCTATGTGTTGGCTTTACAAAGGGTGCCAACCATTTGAGCGAACGAATTTACTATACAGACTACGTCATCACATGGCGTCTAGTGATGTTTCGTCGTTTACGCACGGAAATATATTCTATTATATAGTACTAGCTGATGCCCGCGACTTTGTCCGCGTGGATTTAGTTTTTAAAGTCCCTCCGGAACTCCTTGATTTTCCGGGATAAAAAGTAGCCTAGATGTTGACGCGAGTAATAAGCTACCACGGTATAAAATTTTGTAGAAATCTGTGCGGTATTTTTTACGTGAAAGATGGACAAACAAACAGACAAACAGACAAAAAAAAATTTAGCTTCTGTTTTGATATCTGTATCTTGAGCACAATTAGAAGCAAAAACCCTTTTTTGAATCTATTTCATGTACAGAATTGGTTTCGTTTCTGTTTTATTATATGTATAGATGACGTCATGATAAATTCACGATGGCGGTATTACTACAAAATGATGAACCTCTGTTAATTTACTTTATACTATTTTCTTATGATGATGATGATGATGATGATGATATATTTTAGGAAGTACCAAAACGCGGAAGAGAACGACCTATGGGACTCGATGTCGGAGGCGACGCGGTCGGAGCCGACCCTCAAGGGGCTCTCAGTGAAGCAGTTCATGAACAGCTGGACGCGCCAGCCCGGCTACCCCGTCGTGCGCGTGCTGCGAGACTACGGCACGGGAAACGTCACCTTCACACAGGTATCGTGCACCACTGGGCAGCAGTGTTGCCGTTTTAGCCACTTTGTGGCTAGATCTAGCGGATTTTTAATGGTTTTAGCCAAAAAATAAACCAAAGCGAATCTAGCTACTTCTAGCTACTTTTGATAATTTTATAGATTACTAGCTGACGCCCGCGACTTCGTCCGCGTGGATTTAGTTTTTGAACTCCCTTGGGAACTCTTTGGTTTTCTGGGATAAAAAGTAGCCTATGTCACCCTCTAGGTCCTCAACTATACCCATGCAAAAAATCAAGTCGATCCGTATCTGTTTTAAAGGACAAACCAACAAACCACTTTCGCATTTATAATATTAGAATGATAGTATGATTACTGATTTTATTTTATTAAATGACATAATATATTTCTGAACGAACAAAATATTAAAGTTTAAATACGCGATAATCCGAGTAATGTCGAGTGGACCCGAGTCTACCGTACCGAAGCTAATGACGAACGTCAAATGTTTGACAGGAAAGTATGAGAACACTTTATATGGGAAAATGAAATTGTTGTTTTTACTATCTTCCTCGCAATTTTTCCATATTTTCTCACCGTTTAAACCTTCCCTGGACTACGACAAACATTTCAAAACAAAAATCAGCTAAATCGGCCCAGCCGTTCTCGAGTTTTAGCGAGACTAACGAACAGCAATTGATTTTTATATATACAGTGTGTCCGGACACGAACTAGCGATATTTTAAACACTTATATAACAACTTATTTTAAGTACAAATACACTCTAAACTTGGGCCCAATCCACTTCCCCTCTATGTGGCAGCCATTTTGTTTTTTTGCTGAAATATTCTCTAAGCATGTACAAAAAAAATCATATCTCTCAAAGTTTTGGTCTTACTGAGATAAAAATGGGCTTATTCTAAGCGCAACAATACTGTCCTACCGTCTACATTACAAAACAAAGTGTTCACGTTTCCATAACCTTTGAAAAAAATATGAAACCCGAAAAAAATTATCGTAAAATCATGCAAATCAACAAATTATTGTAAAGTTATTTACAATAATTTGTTGATTTTTGCAAATGAAAATTGCAAAAACACCCCCGACAACCCTTTTTATTTTCTTACTAGATCAAGAGATTTTGAGCTAAGCTATAATACAACATTTAATTTATAACTGTATGTCTAATACTTTCAGAGTTATTGTTGTTTGAACATAGCGCATACGCAAGCACAAAAGGCCTTTGTCGGAACCATAAACAGGAAATCATTAAAAACACATAACATTCATTGTACTTAAAATTAGTTGTTATATAAGTGTTTAAAATATCGCTAGTTCGTGTCCGGACACACTGTATAGAGATTATTACTGTTAGGAGTCTACATTTATTGTGATGCCACATTTTACTATTTTTTATTAAACTAGCTGATGCTCGCGACTTAGTCCGCGTGGATTTAGTTTTTAAAATCCCTCGGGAACTTTGATTTACTCAAAAGTAACCTATATCACTCTCCAGGTCCTCAAGTATACCCATGCAAAAAATCACGTCGATCCGTGGCTCTGTTGCGGTGTAATTGAAGGACAAGCAAACAAAGGAAGAAAGAAAGAAAGACGAAAAATAAACACACTCGCATATTTACTAACATCATAAATGCAAAATCGATCAAGAAATCCTGCGAGATTATAAAAAACCTAACGTGGATGAAGTCACGGGCAAAAATCTAGTAAACACACGCGCACACACACACAAACACACACACAAATTACACACTTAGCTCACGTGCCGCTCTGTCCACGAGGACAAACCAACAAACACACATGTTCGCATTTATAATATTAGAGTATTGTAGATTCTCATTGTCCCCAGGAATTGTTCACGAATTCGCCGGAAGTGTCCCCAAAGGCCAAGGAGCAGGTGTGGACCATCCCTATCAGTTACAGCACCATGGACGCGCCGCCGGCCAACTGGACCACCCGGCCGAAGCTGTGGCTCAACGGGAAGACGCTGCGGACCCAGCTGCACCTCAACCGCACCCAGGCCTTGTACGTCAACGTGGATGCGATTGGTGAGAAACCTATCCTTAGGGCTCTTGTGCACTTCCTCGTATTCGATTCTTAAGGGGGCTCAGTATGCGCGACCGAAGTTTCCGGCGCACGTGGGTAACCTGCTGCTTGCTATTTCACCTAACATTGTGTGAGAAAGAGATAGACTCAGTGTAGCGAGTGCATACGTGCATACTTCCGTGCTACCGTCCCGCTCCCGCTCCGTGTCGGGTGAGAGGCGCGATAATTTACACCGAAATCAAGCGCGCGAAAAGGGTTGAACAGTCGTTTGGGAAAAGTGTTTTTGAGAAAAAACTACTAAATGTATGTTTACAAAGTAAAGTTATTTGAACTGATGAATAAATAAACTATGTCTAATGATAATTTTTTTTGGAATTTTCATACTCCTAATGTTATTTATTTGCGCCCAAAGTTGTCATAAATTTAGTGTGAAAATGACGATCTTTCGAGGCTCGTAACATTATAAAGAATATTTTTTTCAATGTTTTATATATCAATAAACCTAGATAATGACGAGGCAAACCGACATAATACTTAGTTTTGAGCGTACAATATCAAATAATGTAGTAATCACTCGTCTACGTTTGTATGAAGAAGGTACTGGCTTGAGTCACCTTAATCATATTCGTAAAAATACGATTCGAAGTAGCCGTCAACTAATACTGATCCGTCAAAATACGGATCGAATGAGTGCACAAGCGCACGTACACTTTGTATGTAGACCACCTCGGAGCGTATTTTCACGAATCACGAAAACGAATCGAATACGAGGAAGTGCACAAGAGCCTTTTTTCTTCGTCAACCCTTCGTCTGCTGCTGGATATCTTTTGATGTGAAACTTGTATAGCGGCGGGTCAGACCGACGCGTGGCCACGCCAACAGTACGAGTATGTATGTATGTAGTACGAAACAGTGTTGTTTACTACGGTGCATGTAACCTGTGTCTTACTTAAAAGAAATAATTTTAACAGTAAAATTAGTCTGATAGTGATAGTTTAGAAAGAGTGTGCATTTATGTGTGTACCTACTAACCTCGATATTACCTTACAAAATAACTTCGATGTTTCACATCTGCCAGGCGTCCCGCGCTCACGATTTTTTTATATAGCGGGTTAGTGACAAACAATGATGGATAGATGAAAGCACTGAAAAGATCTATGTCGTAGCGCGCTTGCCTAGAATTTGCCTATTTACTTTTGCCTTGAAGCTACTCAAATTATAGGTGGCAAAAAACACGGATGCTGGAAGGGTGTTTTTTTTTAATGTTTCGCATTCAGTTATCCTCTGACATGGTGTTAGAGACTTTTTAATGCAAATTTTGCTCTGAACAGGTGCCAACTCACGATGATCGTGAAGTGGTGACATTTGAAAATTGTATGCGTAAGGTTTTTTTTGTTTGATATTTCGCTGGAAGGGTGTTCCACACCTTGGCGGTTCATTTCGTCCGAGTAGGTTGGATTTCGACCACGTATTCATCTTAGAGACTCACTTTAGATCGTCTTACCACCATGAATAACTATCTTCCAATATTCCCATCGAGTGCCAATTCTCTTGACGAGCTAAGCCACTTGGCGCGCTAAGCCACTTAGCGAGCTAAGCCATTTGGCGAGCTAAGCACGCACATAACTTCGAAACGTCAAAGGTGAACCTGTGATCCCCCGAATAGGAGACCACAGTCCTAACCACTCGGCTATCACTGCTTATCTTTTAGGTTACTACCGCGTAAACTACGACCAGGAGAACTGGGAGCTCCTGAACGCGGCTCTCAAGTCCAAAGCCATCAACAGCCCCATAACCAAAGCCCAGTTGATCGACGACGCGTTCAACCTGGCCAAGGCCGGCCACCTCAACTACAGCTACGCGCTCGGCCTCACCACGTGCGTGGTCGACGGGGAGGACTCGCGCATCGTGTGGAGCATGCTGCTCGACAACATATACTTCCTGAATGAGAACCTGAGGGCCACTTCTGGATATATTTACTTCCAAGTGAGTGAAATATACCTCCTTATTGTATCTATACTAATATTATAAGGCCCAGTTGATCGACGACGCGTTCAACCTGGCCAAGGCCGGCCACCTCAACTACAGCTACTCGCTCGGCCTCACCACGTGCGTGGTCGACGGGGAGGACTCGCGCATCGTGTGGAGCATGCTGCTCGACAACATATACTTCCTGAATGAGAATCTGAGGGCCACTTCGGGATATATTTACTTCCAAGTGAGTGAAATATACCTCCTTATTGTATCTATACTAATATTATAAGGCCCAGTTGATCGACGACGCGTTCAACCTGGCCAAGGCCGGCCACCTCAACTACAGCTACGCGCTCGGCCTCACCACGTGCGTGGTCGACGGGGAGGACTCGCGCATCGTGTGGAGCATGCTGCTCGACAACATATACTTCCTGAATGAGAACCTGAGGGCCACTTCTGGATATATTTACTTCCAAGTGAGTGAAATATACCTCCTTATTGTATCTATACTAATATTATAAGGCCCAGTTGAACGACGACGCGTTCAACCTGGCCAAGGCCGGCCACCTCAACTACAGCTACGCGCTCGGCCTCACCACGTGCGTGGTCGACGGGGAGGACTCGCGCATCGTGTGGAGCATGCTGCTCGACAACATATACTTCCTGAATGAGAACCTGAGGGCCACTTCTGGATATATTTACTTCCAAGTGAGTGAAATATACCTCCTTATTGTATCTATACTAATATTATAAGGCCCAGTTGAACGACGACGCGTTCAACCTGGCCAAGGCCGGCCACCTCAACTACAGCTACGCGCTCGGCCTCACCACGTGCGTGGTCGACGGGGAGGACTCGCGCATCGTGTGGAGCATGCTGCTCGACAACATATACTTCCTGAATGAGAACCTGAGGGCCACGTCTGGATATATTTACTTCCAAGTGAGTGAAATATACCTCCTTTAAATGTACTGAAATTTTGCAAACATGTGTAAATCGCGTGCTAATGCAATAAATAACATGGTGCTCATCTGATGATGGAGCTGGAAGGTGGCCATAGGAACTTTGAAATGAAACGACGCAACCCCATCGAGTTTCGGCTCGTTTGATTTGTCTTGACGAGTACTTTTTTTTTAGATGGTTACCAGGGTCTGATCTTATCAGGGTCTGATGATGAAACCAGAAGGTGGTTTTGGTAACTCTGTAATAAAATGGCGTAATACCATCGAGGTTAGACTCGTTTGATTAGTGTTGACAAGTTGTCTGGTTCTAGATGATAGCCAGGGTTTGACGATGTAGCCAGCTACTAAAAGCTTGTTTTTTAAAAATAAATTTTTAATTTACACTTCTTTCATATAACTAAACTGTATAATTTTTTTAAACATAAAATATTTATAGCGGCGGGTCAGACCGACAGTTGCCGTGACATTGTATTAAACCTCTGGGATGTTTTTTGAAGGAACTTTTATTTCCAGGATTACATCAAACTATTGCTTAAGAAGCAGCTCGAACGAGTCAACTATGGCCTCAACAAGCCCAAAGACGACAATGAAGCGTTCCTCATGGAGAACCTGGTCGTTTGGGAGTGCCTGGTGGAATCCCCCAGGTGCATGAAGTGGGCTAAGGATGAGTTTGAGAAACTGGTCCAAAAACCGGATGTGAACGAGTAAGTGATAGCATTGTAGATAGATAGATAGATAAAAGTTTTATTTGTTCACGAAAACAATTCAATTTTACAATATTCGCTTACAGACGTAAATAAGGCTATTCCATAAAGTAGTTCGTAAACAAATAAGGCTCCTCACTCAGCACAAAGCTGCAGCAAGCTGCAACGCTGGTTTTCAGGAGGAACCTTAAAGTGTCTACAGACGTGTTTCCGACAAATAAGCCTCTTATAACTAAAACATAATATTATATTTCGTTGCATTATTCTACAGATACAATTGTATCTTCGAATAATGCAACTCATATAATAATGATCGAACCTCACAAGTTCGATTGATCATATATTATTAATTACTAGATAAAATAAAACATTTACTAGAATAAAAATATAACAAATACTAGATAAAATATAACAAACAATATAACTATACTTCAGGAAAAACATTAACTGTCAAATTATAAGCAAAATTCTCCGAAGTAAGAACTATCTAATTTAATAAATGTGCCTGCCTTGTAAAGGTTTCGATTCCCGAAGGGGACTATTTGCGAATTTATAATTTCTGAATTGTCTCTGGTCTGGTCTGGTGGGAGGCTTTGGCCGTGGCTAGTTACCACCCTACTGTCAAAGACGTGCCGCCAAGCGATTTAGTGTTCCGGCACGATGGCGTGTAGAAACAGATTAGGGGTATGGGTTGAATGTACACTGCCATACCCCTTCGTCCCCTATCTAATGAAATTATGATTTCGTATCTAATGGGTTATGAAAAAGTATTTATTTTTCTGTTTTAAGCGGGATTGATATTTATTATTTGATTATTTATATACGATAAAATAAATCTATTAAGTACAGCAATCCGTCATATTGGATTGCACACCAATCAAAGAGTTACGTCACATCTAACTTCAAACTTTGACAAACTACTATGAATAAACATAGATGAGAATAACGCTATGAGTATGGCACAGCAATTTTATTTACCAAACCTGTTTGTTTTTGCTGAAATAAGATATTTTATAACTAACTTCAAAAAAGGAGCAGTTTCTCAATTTGTCGGAACCTTTTTTTATGTATGTTCACCGATTACTCGAAGACGCCTGAACCAATTTGGAAATATTTTTTTTGTTTCAAAGGGTAGTTCCCAGGTGGACCCATTTAAATTTTATCGAAATCGGTCCAGCGGTTTTTAAAAATCAACAATAAATTATATACTTAATGTAGTGGCGCGGGTGTTTGAAGTCGGTTTTTAAAAAGATTTTTTATTATAGACTAGATGATGCCCGCAACTACGTCCTCGTGGATTAAGGTATTTTGATTCCCACGGGTACTCTTTACTTTTCCGGAATAAAATGTAGCTTTTGTGTTAATCTCGGGTATGAGCTATCTCGATTTCAAATTTCAGCCAAATCCATTCATTCGTTGTGGCGTAAAAGAGTAACAAACATCCTGACAAACTTTCGCATTTATAATATTAAGGACCGATTTCACCAACGTAAAATGTCTTAACCCAGCCTAAATTTGATATTTTGACAGTATTTTCAATACAAAAACTATCAGAACGCCCAATTTCTTCTTCGATAAAACGTCACTCGACGTTGGTGAAATCGGCCATTAGTAGGATTATTATTCGAAATAGTATACACTTCCCAACATCATCCAACAGCTTTTCAAAATCGGTCATCATGCGTATTGCACGTTCTACCTGATTCCAGTATTCCGAAATACCTCCGCTCTCTGGTGTACAACATGGCGGTCAAACATGGCGGGCGGCGCGAGTTCGAGCTCGTTTGGGACATGTACCTGAACGCGACGGACCCCAACCTGCAGGCCCTGCTGCTGTCCAACCTGCCTGCCACGCGAGTCGAGTCGCTGATTGCTTTGTGAGTATTCCAGTATTCCGAAATACCTCCGCTCCCTGGTGTACAACATGGCGGTGAAACATGGCGGGCGGCGCGTGTTCGAGCTCGTTTGGGACATGTACCTGAACGCGACGGACCCCAACCTGCAGGCCCTGCTGCTGTCCAACCTGCCTGCCACGCGAGTCGAGTCGCTGATTGCTTTGTGAGTATTTAAGTATTCCGAAATACCTCCGCTCTCTGGTGTACAACATGGCGGCCGGCGCGAGTTCGAGCTCGTTTGGGACATGTACCTGAACGCGACGGACCCCAACCTGCAGGCCCTGCTGCTGTCCAACCTGCCTGCCACGCGAGTCGAGTCGCTGATTGCTTTGTGAGTATTTCAGTATTCCGAAATACCTCCGCTCTCTGGTGTACAACATGGCGGTCAAACATGGCGGCCGGCGCGAGTTCGAGCTCGTTTGGGACATGTACCTGAACGCGACGGACCCCAACTTGCAGGCCCTGCTTCTGTCCAACCTGCCTGCCACGCGAGTCGAGTCGCTGATTGCTTTGTGAGTATCCTTCTTTATACATACTTTATACTCTTTATTCATATTACAAGTCATATCTTAAAACTAGTTTAGTTTTTGAGATTGATTGATTGATGAGATTTGACCCCCTAACAAAATTGATCTAAAACCGACAACTTTGATGGCCCCCATTTCTTCATTTTTTTAGCTAAAAAATAAAAAAATATATATTTGAACTCCACTTAATGAGCTCTTGATAATGTCACCCCACATGCCAGGCTAAAAAAATAAAATTTTATTTCGACTCCTTTTTCATGTATTTTCATTTATTTTTTATTTTTTTATTTATTTTTTATTTTTTAATTTAATTTAATTTTATATTAAAAAAAATGAGTATTTGATTTTCAATTCGATGCCTTAAGATGGGTAGCCTAAGTATGTCACACTCTCTTAAACATTTCTGCGGTGGTGTCGTGTGATGCGGGTTGTTACGTTCCCTCAAATATGGTTGAGCGAAGCAATGGCTGGGTCATGCGTCATGCTCGTGAACGGGTTCCACCGGCGGGAATGGGGCTACTTTCTGTCTGCCCGTCTTAACATGTGTTGAATTATAGTTAGAAATAATTACGTATGCTTTTGTGGAACTTCCCCTCATTGTGGAAACTCTGCATACATAGCATAATATCTATTAAGTATATTGTAAAAGTATTTTGAAAAGAGCAACTGCCGAGTTTCTTGCTGTTTCTTCTCGGCAGGAACGGCATTCCGAACCAGTGGTAGACTCATTGACGATTCAAAAGTACTTGTAAAAGTTTATTTGAATAAAAAACATTTCTATTCTATTTTCTATCAACCGATATATATGTCCAATTCAATTCAATTCAAATGATTTATTTGCAAGATTGAGTACATAATATCATGATCTTATACAATTATCTAAGCGCTTCAATCTGCCACAGAGTAGCATGCAAAAGAACTGTCATACGAAATTTATACTAGCGGCACGCTATGATGGCCGGTTTGACACATTACAATAGTGATGTGGAATGTCAATTTATTCTCGAACAAAAAACAATTAAGTTTTGTTTTTGTACCTGATTAAATAGGTTTAATAAAACAAAAATGTATATGTTTATTTAATTTATTTGAACGAACTGAATATTTGAATGAAAATGAATATACATACTTTATATGCACACAAGAAACATATGAATACAAAAGATACCAAAAAAGGTGCCACAAAAGGCCATAATTAATCAGATTCGTCCATACTACTATTTTCACTGTCGTCACTGCTATCATCACCTACATTAATAATTATATGTTCGTTTTCTATAATATTATCTATTTTCACATCTCTTTCATAATCTTCCCTTATTAATTTAACAGTTCTATTCACAACCTTTTCCCAGTCTCCTTTAGTCACATGTTCACAAGCTTCTTCTAATAATTTTAGCATTTTTTTTGTGGTAAATGGGGGTTCTGTATTGTGTCTTGCAGCATATCCCTTAATTTGAGCCCACACCAACTCAATCGCATTATACTCACAATGGTAAGGCGGTAACCGTATAACTCTGTGCCCATGTTCTAATACTATTTCGTCAATGACGTATCGGATCTTGGTTGGTTTGTTTTCTTTTAAAAGACGTACTAATTCCGCTTTTAACATATTCATGTTTGCATCTACGCCATTTTTACGAAGCCATGCGACGATATCAGCTTTCTTTTGGGATTGGGCAGGTGGCTTGTCAATTTGCATCGAGTGGTATGGGGCGTTGTCCATAATTATAATAGATGGTTCAGGGAGGCTACACAACATTGAGGTAAACCATTCAGTAAACTTTTCTCCATTCATGTCTTCATGATAGTCTCCAGTGGTTTTTGACGCAAAAGCCATGAGAGAACCTTCGACAAACCCGTTGATGGTTCCGGCGTGACAAATTATAAGTCGCGATCCTTTTCCTACAGGAACTTTGGAAGTAGATGCTGCTGTGTCATCGTTCCAAGAACGGCCTACAGTATGGTTAGCATTAAGCCATGTTTCATCCAAGAACACAACATTTTGCCAATTTTTGATTTCTTTCACTTGCCGTAAAAAAGTATACCTTGCCATCGCTATATCAAATCTTTCCATCAATATTTTGCGTTTGTTACATTTTTTGTATCGAAATCCAATGGTCTTCAAAATCTTCGTTAAAGAACTTTCCCCACCGAAGAATAATCCAGCTTCCTTCAGTGAATGCACCAACTTTTTTCTTGTTGGATACTCCTTCTGTAAATAGTAGCCGTAAACATGTCTTCGGATAGCATCGGCATCAAAGCTATCGATGCCTACGACTGGTTTTGCTCGTTTTCTCTTTTTTGGTGTGTGAAGTTTATTTTCTTCTGTGCCAGTCTCGCCATATTTTTTTTTAGTTATCCGTCTAACAGTTCGTTGTCCAATATTAAGCGCATCAGCTACGCGTTCAACCACTGACGTTATAGGTAAAATTGGCCCTCCATTTTGAGCTTCACGATCGAAATAGTTACGAAGGCGTATTACGAACTCACGTGTCTGACTATTTAGAACAGTTCTCTGCGTACGTTCGGTCATATCGACGAAATCCACAACAAAGGGCTTGAACAGAGTCCAAATTAACGAGCAAGGGTCAACAGTAATGCAGTATCAATATTTGAAATCCAAAGCCAGGTCAAAACTATATCACAATCGCATTGCACTGACAGTTTATACTTTTCGAAGCAACGTCAATTCGAAACTGCTTTGTTTTGCATTGAGCATTGACGCGAGTTTGCCGGAGGTAGTAGTTGTGCTAGCCAGCGATCCTATGTGACGATCGTATTAGATTCCATTTTTAAAAATTTTCAATTTAGAAAACCAAATGCCGAGTTGTGGTATATATCATATAAAAATAAAAATTTTACCTTTTGTATGAAACAGCTGATATTTTTTTGCGATTTCAGAGGTTTGTCCACATAGTGAAAATTGTTCATATTCACAAGTACATTCACCCCTTAAATGGTGCAAACTGATTTTTCTACACTTGTATACATTTTAGAAATCAATTTAATAAATAAATTTTGAGTCCTAAACCTAAAACTACATTCGATAAAATTTATGAATCTCTGCACATCACTATCGTCAATAAAGTAATACAATTATTTCCTTCAAAGTCGTTATCAATTAATACGGAACTTCATGAGCGGACAAACGTCAAACCGGCCATCATAGCGTGCCGCTAGTGTATATAATTTAAAAAACATTATTTACTATGGTGCTTCCTTCATCCTCTTTCCTACCCATGTAAAGCAGCATTCAGCAGTCTACATGTATGCGTCTGAACTTCGCGAGAAACGCAGAGCAGTGACGTAACATAACGTCATATTAACGTATCTAACTTCACTACAAATCTACGAGTCATACGCGTGCGCCGAGAATAATGGCCGCTGTCGTTAATATAAAATAAAATGAACTTTAAACCCCCTAAAGCATTGTGATCTTTAGGGAAATAACTCTTCCATAAAGTGTTTGTGCCCATATAAACTGTGGTGTCCGCCAGCGAGAAGAATTGGAGAGGATATTATCGCCAACTCGCCTGACCGCGTGCTCAGCTTCGAACATCGACTCAAGTGAGTGCTGCTTTCCTCTCAATTTCCTTTCATTTAGTTTTGTTTCAGCACCATAGTTTACGTATATAATCTAAGAAATACAGTCCGCTCTCTAAATATAAAAATAACTTTATTATAATAACAATTTTCATATGTAACATAGCGTGGCGCAATCAATACTTAAATCTATCCATTTTTAAATTCATACAATGTCATACCCATTTTAATTGTTATATAATGACAGTCCTATTAATTTTCAGATACTATTACTGTGTACAAAATTAAACAATGTCGTTAATATTTATGGTTGTTACCAATTGTCCAAAAGTTAATCCATTGATCGTATTTTTCGGATGGGATCGAGATTTGTTGGAGAATTGGTGAGGGTGGGCGGTTGTCCATATCGATATCATCAACCCTCGTCTGCTCTTGGGACATGTTGTGTTTTAAGCAAAACTTCGTTTAGTTTGAAAGGGTAATTTATTAGATTGATTTGATAAACAATTAATCAGGTAACAACATAAATAGTTAATCAATAGCACTAATTATGGTCAAGTCACAATTATAATATGTTGACGGAGTGAGCGCCTCCATAAAACTGCGCCTCGCTCGCATGGCACGCGCTTTATAAAGCCGACGATCGGACCGTCCCCACTTCTCACGACTCATAGAACGGTCCGATATCGCTCGTGCGAGCGCTCGTTACTGCTCGTTCGCGCGCTCGTGATTCATCGCGCCGACATATTCGTATTCGATGACATTAACGTCAAAGTAAAATAATTATCCTTGGTTGTATTGATTTCGTAAAATAATTATCCTTGGTTGTATTGAATCGTAAACCAAGACGATCGCAACATTCTTTAGAGATGAAGTCTGATTGCGACGCTGAGTCTAACAAGACGCGTATTATTTTGCGTTTACCATGGACATCGTATACTGCAATTTGTGCCGTAGCTAGTAAGACAGTAGATCGCTTATTTCCGACGCGATGTGCAACTTGATTTGTATACGAATGCGTAGCGCTGCTAGAAGCGCCTACGTCCGTAGCACAGAGAGCTACGTCGGTGCGTTCACCCGCTACGAGCGACGAAGCGGTAGGTATCTGCGGTGACGTCACGGAAGCATCTAGCTTTTGCGCGCGATTCTGTTCGACTTCAAAGTGTAATTTTTTATTATGTTTTTGTCCACAGGGGCAAAGGGGGGAAACGTCACACCGGCCAACTTTGTGCGAAAGTCCGAGGCAATTAATACAGGCGTTTTTTTTCTTTGACGCATTTAAAACGTTCCTGAGGTGTTGATAATTTATTAAAATCGACACATTTATATAAATGTGTATGCGATATATTTTTGCATAGACATCTAGACGAAGTAGGTTTGTCAACAGTACTCACATAAGCCTGATACTTAGGCGCATTGCCAGAAGCATTGTTTGACTGTTTATTTTTATTTTGACGTGTATCTGAAGCGTTCGTTATATTCTTATTGGTACGCTCAAACACTTTCGCGCGAGTTGTGATAAATTCCACAAAGTCGTCGAACTTAGGTATTTTATTTCCACACTTAATTTCAAACGCACGTATTGTTTCACTGTCTACCTTTTGTGTAGCTATATGCAATATGATAAGATCAGCCAAATTATCTAATTTTAAGTTTTTTAAAGCGCTCACTGCGCCAGCGAACTGATCTATGAATGACTCAAAGTTAGTCGCTGAGGCGGTTTGAAAACCTTTATAACGAAATAATTCGTTTAAGTACGCGGAAGTCAACATACGTTTGTCGTCGAAACGATTGATGAGTGTTTGTAAGATAAGCTGATAATTTTCAGCACACGGAGAAATTCCTGCAATCGCGCTTTTCGCCTTCCCTTTCAGCTTCGGTAATAGATAAAATAGCTTTTCGGCATCGCTGAGTAATGGATTATTATCTACCACTGCCTTGAAGGTCGTATAAAACATTTGAAAGGATTTTATGTCACCCTCGAAGTCTAATATCGATATGGGAGCCAGCTTTGGTTTGGCTTTCAGCAGCGAAAAAGTCGCGTTTTGCAATTCCGGTGTAGAATCGGAAGCTGAGCATTTCGTTTGAATTCGTTTGACCCTACTATACAAAGTCTCAAAGGCGTACAGACAGTTGTAATCAGGTATTGCATCAGAATCTAGTTGCAACAAACGAGAATTATAATCATCAACGATAGATTCGTATTTTTCTCGAAGCGAATCGATTTGTGATGACTCATCGAGAAAATGTTCTCTTATTTCGTCATTAGTATGAATGTTGGTATCACGGGATAATTCAAAGATATTCTGCATAATTCTAAATATAGCTTCACGTTTAGCAAGTAAAATAGACAGTCTAGAATCTTGAATATCTTGATCACCTTCACTCGATTTAGAATCATTTTTAGGCGGCATTTTGATAGCACGTAGGTAATTATAACAAGTTAACTAAATCACAAATGAAAAGGTAACAAAATAACCTACCTTCGTCAAGCAAAGGCGGATAAATTAAGTAGGTTACGTAATCGGTAAGCGAGCGTATGGGACGCGCTCAACGTTACGCGCGGTCGGGTTATATCTTTCGATCGAATGATCGACCCGAGTCTTCAAACGAATCTCGAACTTATGCCTTAGAACTTAAGTAACTTTTTGAAGTGTCGTTAAATTGACGGTTTTTACAATATTCAAGAATTGTTTTAATTATTAATATTATACAAAAAT
Organism: Oeneis ivallda; assembly: GCA_029955525.1. Classification (NCBI taxonomy): domain Eukaryota; kingdom Metazoa; phylum Arthropoda; class Insecta; order Lepidoptera; family Nymphalidae; genus Oeneis; species Oeneis ivallda. The sequence continues at coordinate 3,369,809 of JARPMR010000012.1, read as the reverse complement.
ACTATATATTTATCAAAAAATACATAAATATAAGTAAATTATTAGTATGCCTAACTGGGGAAATAGGTAGCTCAATGCTATATTATTTATGCCAGTATATAAGACACTGAAAAAGGATGACGCAATTGCCTCTTTTTCAATAATAGAAATACATACATTCACGATGAATATTATATGTAAATATTATAAAATCTCAATTATTAGAGCCTATAAAAGTATTCTAACAAATGAAAATATGCTGGAAAATATCCGGCTCGAAGGACCAAAAATAAAATGATTGCGCCACGCTATGTTACATATGAAAATTGTTATTATAATAAAGTTATTTTTATATTTAGAGAGCGGACTGTATTTCTTAGATTATATACGTAAACTATGGTGCTGAAACAAAACTAAATGAAAGGAAATTGAGAGGAAAGCAGCACTCACTTGAGTCGATGTTCGAAGCTGAGCACGCGGTCAGGCGAGTTGGCGATAATATCCTCTCCAATTCTTCTCGCTGGCGGACACCACAGTTTATATGGGCACAAACACTTTATGGAAGAGTTATTTCCCTAAAGATCACAATGCTTTAGGGGGTTTAAAGTTCATTTTATTTTATATTAACGACAGCGGCCATTATTCTCGGCGCACGCGTATGACTCGTAGATTTGTAGTGAAGTTAGATACGTTAATATGACGTTATGTTACGTCACTGCTCTGCGTTTCTCGCGAAGTTCAGACGCATACATGTAGACTGCTGAATGCTGCTTTACATGGGTAGGAAAGAGGATGAAGGAAGCACCATAGTAAATAATGTTTTTTAAATTATATAATAATTAATCATACGAAAAATAACCTGGCGCAACCAAGTATTAAACTAGCGGCACGCTATGATGGCCGGTTTGACGTTTGTCCGCTCATGAAGTTCCGTATTAATTGATAACGACTTTGAAGGAAATAATTGTATTACTTTATTGACGATAGTGATGTGCAGAGATTCATAAATTTTATCACCAAGCCAGGCTTCTGGCCCAGCCGTCAGCAAACGACGGGAACTCTCCTGAACTCCGGAAGTCGGACGGAGATCAGCTCAACGTCCCGAGATCGCTGGCAACTCTCCCGAGGAGCGTATTGCTCGACAAAGCACTTCGGAACTCCCAATTCTTGACATCCGACGTCGGCTTGAACGTCAACAAGAGCTCAGCTTTGTCCTACTCGTTTGAGGAGCACAACTCTTGAACGCAGCATTAACAGACATTATCTTACAGATTGCTAGAGAGAAGCATCACAGACATACCCAACCAAAACGCCGTGGTCCTGTGGTCCGTGGACCCGCCGGTGGGCAGCAAGGTCGCGCAGGACTTCCTCATCGCGAACTTCGACCGGGTGTACGACAAGTTCACCAAGCTGGACTCGTTCATGTTCGCGATCGTGCTCGGCTCGGCCTTTGGGAGTGTCAGGACTATCGACGAGCTGGATAAGGTTGGTGGTGGATTGATTCAACCATCTTATTGAAATGGGAAATGGGCTTGGGGAATGGGGATCAGAAGTGTGATTGTGTGAGAATTGCCGATCAAATCGTCAAAGTTCGGCGTCAAAGTAAAATAAACCATCATCATCATCAGCAACCCATCAACAGCTCACTACACTAGCGGCACGCTATGATGGCCGGTTTGACACATTACAATAGTGATGTGGAATGTCAATTTATTCTCGAACAAAAAACAATTAAGTTTTGTTTTTGTACCTGATTAAATAGGTTTAATAAAACAAAAATGTATATGTTTATTTAATTTATTTGAACGAACTGAATATTTGAATGAAAATGAATATACATACTTTATATGCACACAAGAAACATATGAATACAAAAGATACCAAAAAAGGTGCCACAAAAGGCCATAATTAATCAGATTCGTCCATACTACTATTTTCACTGTCGTCACTGCTATCATCACCTACATTAATAATTATATGTTCGTTTTCTATAATATTATCTATTTTCACATCTCTTTCATAATCTTCCCTTATTAATTTAACAGTTCTATTCACAACCTTTTCCCAGTCTCCTTTAGTCACATGTTCACAAGCTTCTTCTAATAATTTTAGCATTTTTTTTGTGGTAAATGGGGGTTCTGTATTGTGTCTTGCAGCATATCCCTTAATTTGAGCCCACACCAACTCAATCGCATTATACTCACAATGGTAAGGCGGTAACCGTATAACTCTGTGCCCATGTTCTAATGCTTTTTTTTAGTTATCCGTCTAACAGTTCGTTGTCCAATATTAAGCGCATCAGCTACGCGTTCAACCACTGACGTTATAGGTAAAATTGGCCCTCCATTTTGAGCTTCACGATCGAAATAGTTACGAAGGCGTATTACGAACTCACGTGTCTGACTATTTAGAACAGTTCTCTGCGTACGTTCGGTCATATCGACGAAATCCACAACAAAGGGCTTGAACAGAGTCCAAATTAACGAGCAAGGGTCAACAGTAATGCAGTATCAATATTTGAAATCCAAAGCCAGGTCAAAACTATATCACAATCGCATTGCACTGACAGTTTATACTTTTCGAAGCAACGTCAATTCGATACTGCTTTGTTTTGCATTGAGCATTGACGCGAGTTTGCCGGAGGTAGTAGTTGTGCTAGCCAGCGATCCTATGTGACGATCGTATTAGATTCCATTTTTAAAAATTTTCAATTTAGAAAACCAAATGCCGAGTTGTGGTATATATCATATAAAAATAAAAATTTTACCTTTTGTATGAAACAGCTGATATTTTTTTGCGATTTCAGAGGTTTGTCCACATAGTGAAAATTGTTCATATTCACAAGTACATTCACCCCTTAAATGGTGCAAACTGATTTTTCTACACTTGTATACATTTTAGAAATCAATTTAATAAATAAATTTTGAGTCCTAAACCTAAAACTACATTCGATAAATGAATCTCTGCACATCACTATCGTCAATAAAGTAATACAATTATTTCCTTCAAAGTCGTTATCAATTAATACGGAACTTCATGAGCGGACAAACGTCAAACCGGCCATCATAGCGTGCCGCTAGTTTACTGAGCGCAGGCCTCCTCTCAGAGAAGGGTTATAGGCTATGGCCCTTCTCTATGGTCCACCACAAAATCAAAATCAAAATCATTTATTTCATGTAGGCCAACCTGTTCCGCTTATGACAAGTCATGACTCTACCACCGGTTCGGAAAGCGGATTCTGCTGAGAAGAGCCGGCAAGAAACTCAGCAGTTGCTCTTTTCAAAATTATACATTTTACAATATTTTTTGTAGGTAATATGTATTTACATTTTAATAACTTTTTATAATATCTTGTGGGCAGCTGGATGCCATGCCGATTTACCCCATGCAACTTGCTAGAATAGAATATTTCCAACAATACGATGATATAATATTTATAGAACAACTCCAAAAAGTACATAAGTACAATATTCAATACATGTCAAGACTGGCAGACCAGCAGCCCCGCTTCCGACGGTGGCACCCGTTCACGAGCATGACGCATGATCCAGCCATTGCTTCGCTCAACCATATTTGAGGGGCGGGGGGTGGGGGGGTGGGGTTCAAACCTGCAACCCCCCCGAATAGGAGATCACAGTCCTAACCTCTAGGCTATCACTGCTCCTGTGTATGTGTGAGTGACGTAAACCGAAATTGTAACCTTTTAGTATTTGTGTGAATGTGAACTAAAAATACAGCAGTGATAACCTAGTGTTTAGGACTGTGGTCTGCTATTCGGGGGGTCGCAAGTTCGATCCCGGGAACGCACCTCTTACTTTTCGGAGTCAAGCGCGTTTAAGCAATTAAATATCACTTGCTTCAACGGTGAAGGAAAAACATCGCGAGGAAACCTGCACATCTGAGAGTTCTTTACATAATGTTCTCGAAGCTGTCTGAAGTCCGCCAATTTGCATTGTGCCAGTGTTGTGGACTATGGCCTATAACCCTTCTCTGAGAGGAGACCTGCGCTCAGTAGTGTAGTGAGCCGTTGATGGGTTGCTAATGATGATGATGAACTAAAAATAAAGAATGAAGATGAGCTTTTCATTGGAGCATAGTGGAGGAATAAAACCCAACAAGCTTTTTTATTCCCTTCCAGCTGAAGCACTTCGCGCTGCAGCACAAGGATAAGCTGCTGCCGATGTCGCAGGTGCTGCAGAAGGTCATAGACGGCGCCGCGCTGCGCATCGACTGGATCCAGCAGCACGCGGGCCCCATCAACGACTGGCTCAAGCGCTACGTTACCGGTGAGCTGGCACCGCTACTTAGATAAATGAGCAGTGATAGCCTAGTGGTTAGGACTGTGGACTGTGGTCTCCTATTCGGGGGGTCGCAGGTTCGATCCCGGGCACGCACCTCTGACTTTTCGGAGTCATGTGCGTTTAAGCAATTAAATATCACTTGCTTCAACGGTGAAGGAAACATCGTGAGGAAACTTGCACACTGAGAGTTCTTCATAATGTTCTCGAAGGTGTGTGAAGTCCGCCAATTCGCATTGGGCCAGCGTGGTGGACTACGGCCTATAACCCTTCTCTGAGAGGAGACCTGCGCTCAGTAGTGAGCCATTGATGGGTTGCTAATGATGATGTTATAGATGGTACTCTCACTCAGCTCAGACTCAAGACTGAGTTAAAACGAGACAGATTTGGGTCAAAACATATTTGTGTCTCTTTTTAACTCTATCTTGAGTCTTGAGTAGAGTCTGAGTACGATCTATAGATCTTAGCCGAAGTTACATGCTTTTAAGCAATCATCATGAGGAAAGAAGGAAACATCGTGAGAAAACCTGCATGCTTGAGAATTCTCCCTCATGTTCTCAAAGGTGGAATCCGCTTTTGGTAAGCACAGTGGACTATTGTCTAGACTCTTCTCATTCGAGAGGACCTATGCCCAGTACTGGGATCTTAGTCTAATTAGATACTTGTAACACTGCCCCATCCAATGTGTTGAGGCCAACGGCTTGGCCAACGATTCAAGACCTGGACTGCTAGATTCAGGGGCCCATCAGCTGTAACCTGAGTCCAGGGTCGTTGCCCTAAGGGCCTTTCTCCGCGGTCAGATTTGGTCTTACTTATAAGTAACTTATTAGTAGGGGGTTACACTCACCTTCTTTGCAGCAGTCAATCCTTGTATAGGGCTTGAGAGGGTATGATAGAGTGTGTTGTAGTATATTGTGAAGTTGAGTGTAATGCGGGTGTGTTCTGTAGGTTAGTGTGGAAGGTGTAAAGGGTGAACTTCTCAGACCGCTAGGCGCAGCCGGCAGGCGCCAGCTATGGCCTGCTGAAGACGCTAGGCTGTCGGAGCACTGCACACCTGGATTGTCACTAGTTAAGGTCCAATGAGCTGGTCTAAAGGTCACCTTTTCACACACACTTTCGCCGGGCGTGTTGGCGAGCAAAATCGGCGGGTTGCAAAGTTTCTCTTATCACAAATAACAGTCAACAATTATGCGTATAGCGAGGTCGACACCTAGGCCGCTTAACAGCGCAACAAAAACGTAAAATAAGCTAAAATCTAGGAACTTAAAACAGCAAAACCGTACGCGAGGCGACCCGGGTTTTTTTGGTGAACACGTAATACGTATGAGCTGTCAAACAGCAAAGTTCAAATTCACACCTCAAAATGGCGGGAAGTTAAAAACGTCATCTGTCAACTTCAATTCCGAGCCACAGAGAGATTGCCCGCGCTATGACCATGGAACTAGGAATTATGGCGCGAACAATCCCCCCGCCCGTGGTCGTAAGGATTTACGTCCACTTACTAGTAAATGGGTAAGCGTGATAAGGAGCAAACGGCTCGCTGCAAGACAGAGTCTCCGACCATTACCTCGGCAACCCTGGGAACCCCATCCGACCCGTAGATCAGCTTAAGAATGCGCCCACGGCGCCAGTATAAAGGCAACAAATTAGGTTCCTTAATCAACACTAGGTCACCAACTTTGGGTGGATCAGATTTGTCAGCCCACTTAACCCGCTGCTGCAAAAGATGCAAATACTCTAGTGACCAACGGTGCCAAAAACTCTGAGTCATCTGTTGCAGCAGCTCAAAACGGGACAAACGTGAGACCTTCACGTCCCTGAAGGGGTATTCGGGTAGAGCGTTAAGGGGCTGACCAATCAGAAAATGACCGGGAGTTAAGACCTCCAGGTCATTTGGGTCAGATGAGAGGGGACAGAGTGGCCGAGAATTGAGTACAGCCTCAATTTTGCAAAACACGGTGGCGAGTTCTTCAAAGGTTAAAACAGTTTCGCCTATAACGCGCCGGAGATGAGTCTTGGCCACCTTAACCACGGCTTCGAATATTCCACCCCAATGAGGGCAAGCTGGGGGGTCAAACTTCCAGGTTACCCCCATCTTGGACAGTGCTGTACTTAATCTAATCTTATTGCTAGACAGGAATTCGACAATCTCTTTTAAATATCTATCAGTGCCCTTATAATTGGTGCCGCAATCCGTGCGAATCAGGTCAGGCAATCCTCGACGAGAGACAAATCTACCCAGCGTGGCTACAAAGGCTTCAGTGCTTAAGGCACTCACAAGTTCTAAATGTACCGCCTTGGTAGCGAGACATACAAAAACGCAGAGGTAGGCCTTGAGCGATCTGGCGTTGCGGAGGTTAGAGCTCTTGATGGCAAACGGGCCAGCAAAATCAGTGCCAACCCCAGCAAAGGGTCGAGTGGCTAGAACGCGATCGGAGGGCAGATCACCCATCATCGGCTGTGAAGTATTAGCCTTCAAGCGGTAACACGGAATACATTTGAAAATGACGTTCCGGATGGTGCGTCTCCCTGCCAGAATCCAAAACTCGCGCTGTAGAATAGCCGAGAGTGCATTACAACCAGCGTGGGCATTTTTAAGATGGTAGTGTGTCACTAGCAATTTGACAAAGGTGCCGTCCTTAGGTAGCAAAAGGGGGTGGCGAGCACCATAGGGCAGGTTGGAATTCTTGAGGCGTCCTCCAACGCGTAGCATTCCGTTATTGTCCAAGAAAGGGCTTAGGCGAGCCAGGGGGCCCTTCAAAACTAAACCTCTCTTTAGAGTGTCAATCACGGATGAAAAATGCTCCACCTGAACCACCCGCACCCAGTAGTTCCGGGCGTCTTGGCGTTCAAGAGGGGAAAGCACAGGACTCAAATTTTTATTTTCTGAATTCCGCCCATTATGGATAAAACGTCGAATCCAACCGGTAACACCAATTAGTTTATCAAGGGAACTGTAACGGTCCAAAAGAAAGTTCAAGTCGGGGATCTGTTTATCCTCAACCACTCCGACTCTTAAGCCCGGCAATACTTCGGGAGCGGAAAACCTATTTTGAGGCCAAGTCGTCTCGGATTGGGATAGCCAACTTGGATCCCACCAAAGGTGATGGTGGACCAGTGAAGAGGCCTCACAGCCGCGGGAGGCGCAATCGGCCGGGTTCAGTTCTCCGGGTACGTGTCTCCAAATCACCGGTACTGCAGAGCTCTGAATTTGGGAGACCCGATTCGCCACAAAGACCTCTAAGTTGTGAGGCGCGGCTCGTAGCCAGCAAAGGACAATCTCACTGTCCGTCCAAGCATAAACGTCGGTCAGATCGACCACAGATGCCAAAGAGGAACGGACGTGGTTCAAGAGGCGTACCAGAAGGGCGGCGCCAGACAATTCTAATTTCGGGATAGTTAACCGTGACCGAATAGGGGCCACCTTGCTTTTTGCCAAGACGAGATGCGTCGCGACCTCACCGGCGACATCGACAGTCCTCAAATATACCACGGCGGCGTATCCTCGTTCGGAGGCGTCGCAAAACCCGTGGAGACTGGCATGACACCTTCCTGTTGGTAGGAAGCGTCGAGGCATGGAAATTCGGTTAACTTCAGGAAGTGAAGACACAAGGGAGTTCCACTCATTCAATAACTTCCCAGAGAGTGGTTCGTCCCAACCGAGTTCAGCAATCCAAAGCTTCTGGAGGAAACATTTAGCCAAAAATATTACGGGAGTGATCCATCCATTGGGATCGAAGGTGCGAGCAACCGTAGACAATACGGAACGCTTAGTCCAGACCTTAGGAGGTGGGTCTAATTTGACCCGGTAGGTGAAAACGTCTTGGACGGGCTGGTACTGTATTCCAAGGACCGTCAGCAAATTGGGATTTTCGGGATTTTCAAAAATATGAGGATCCTGCTGATCCTTTCCCGGAAGATCCTTCAAGACGTGAGGGGAGTTGGACAGCCACTTGCCCAACTCATAACCTCCGGACTTCAGTATTGCAATTAATTCATCGCGAAGAATCAGAGCTTCCTCAACGCTCGAGGCTCCCGTGCAAATATCGTCCATATAGACTGACGATTCCAAGATGGCTGATGCGCGAGGGTAATTCAGTCGCTCCCGGTTAGCTAGTTCTAACAAGGTCCTGATAGCCATATAGGGGCTTGACTTGAGTCCATAGGTCGTGGTGTTCAATTCAAAGACACGCATTGGCTCATTAGGATTTTCGCGCCACAGGATCATTTGGTATCTCCGATCATCGCGATGTACCACCGACTGTCTAAACATCATCTTGATGTCAGCTACGAAAACAATTTGATGCCGGCGGAAATGCGTGAGGATATCGGAGATATCCTTGATCAGCTTAGGACCGGAGTGCAAGCATTGGTTCAATGTCACCCCGTTGGATGTGGCCGCGGAGCCGTCGAAAACCACTCGAATCTTCCCCCCAGGGGTCTTCAAGACGGCATGGTGGGGTAAGAAGTAGTGCTCGTGTGCGCGCCAATCAAAATTGGATGGTGACATATGCCCCAGGCCTTCGTACTCGCGCATAAATTCAACGTACTTGGAGCGGAAGGTGGGGTCGCGCCGCATGCGCCGTTCCATAGACAAGAGCCTCTTTTCCGCCAAGGCCCGCGATTGACCAAGCGGGGGGCGAGAAGCGAGAAAGGGCAAGCGAGTTACAAATCGCCCATCGACACGGCGGCCTGTGTTGTTTTGATAAAACAACTCACATTCCAGGTCAAGAGGGTCAACTCGTGCGGCATGCGGCGGCTCCTCAATTTCCCAAAAGCGCTGGACCACGTCCGACAGCGTCAAGCCGGCTGCTTGCAATTGGTCCAGCACCGGTAGGTCCGAAGACCATAGCACGGGTCCAAAAAAGCTAGAACCGAATATAGTGGACATGGCACATAGGCCGTCCTTCTGCAAAACCCTAATTTCCCCTGACAAGACCAGGCCCAACACGTCGGAACCCAGCAAAAGGTCCGTAGGACCGGGTTCAGTCCAGTGGGGGTCAGCTGGGCTTAGGCCTGATGCACAGGACACCGCAGCGTCAGTTATTCGGACCTGCGGTAGGGGACCTAAGATATTGTCAAGGACTGACACCTTGACCAAGACCCTAAAATTGCCCGTAACGGGGCCAAACATTAATTCCGCTTCCCCGGTAGGAGTCGAGGGCTCTATACCCCCGATACCTATCACCCGTCCTGTTCGAGGACTCCAGGGGAGCCCTAGCTCACCCACCAAACGAGAAGAAGCAATACAGCGCTGTGAACCCGAATCCAAAAGGGCGCGAACGATTAAAAATTCACCCTTCGGGTTGAATACCTTCACTGAGACAGTCGGCAAAAGAATGGTCTGACAGACAGACTGCCGGAGATTCAAGGTCTCAGGAGAAGTTGCTGTGGTGGGGGCTAGGGCGGCAACTACCTATTGGTGGTCGTCCTCATCAAACCCGTCCTCTAACCGGGGAATCTCATATTGAGACTCAGGGGGGACCTCCAAAGGTGAGGGGGACAGACCTCCATTTGGGTAAACCCATGCGTCATCTCGTGGCGGCAGCACGGGCCTAGTCATACGGGCTGAGGTCGGTAGGACGTAGTAAGTCTGTCGACCCGCTCGAGGTGGGCGGCGTTCGAGGCGTGGCCACTCATGAAGCGGAGGTGAATAGCGGGTAGGTCGAACCGTAGACGGGGCCGCCACAAATCTCCCATCAGAACGTCGAGGGGGGTTGGCGCCCCCCTCACGGGGGGGTGAAGCCCCCATAGGCGGGGTCGAAATCCGGACGCGTCGGGATTCATGGCCCTGATCAGGGGACCGACGCAAATAATCCGGGGAGCGATCGGTAAGAGCGCCCCCGCCCGTGCGGGGCGCGCCCTCACTCTCCACCTGGCGGCCAACACCATTCTTGTTGGCGCACAAAATCTCCAGGTGGTTACCCCTACAGATTGGGCATGGCCGTTGCTGTTGGCAGTCCCGTTGCATGTGAGCTCCCAGACAGCTATAGCACCAGTGGCGGTCTCTTGCAATGCCCCTCCGATCCTTGATCCGCTTAGAGAGAAACTGGGGGCAAGAAAGCACCCGGTGGCCTGGACGCCTGCAATAGTTACAGGGGGCAGGTTCAGTGGCAGCAAGTCCAGTGTAAACGGGCACTGGTCTCCGGTCGGAGGCCTTTTTACCAGGGACGCCAGTGTGACCCTTTTCCTTCCTCAGCTGGGCAGGCCGCTCTGGGGTCCTTGAAGGACCAGCAATACCGGAGTTATCAGCCTGCCGGCACTCTTCCTCAAGGAACTTTAAAAGGTCCGAAAAGGGGGGCAGGTAGCTGGCCCCGTCCCCACCATACCTTTGCTCAAAACGCAGTTTCAACTCGGAAGGTAGGCGGGACAACACAATGTGTAGTAAAAGAAAGGACCACTGGTCCACGGGAAGCTCTAAACGCTTAAGAGCGTTGCAGGCTATAATCAGTGGATTTAAGAGGGATTCTCTTAAATGAGACACCCCATAGACACGTGGCAGCGCTAGAATTTGTGCCACGTGTGTGTCTGCTAACCGGCGCACGTTGGCATACCGCCGAGTCAGTAGTTCCCGCGCGGTGGTATAACTCTCCTCGGAGAGGTCTAGGTGGCTAACTAAACCCAGAGCCTCTCCCTGCAGGGAAGAGAGTAGATAGGCCAGTTTCTGGCAGGGAGACAGGTCCCTTCTCGCGTCCACCAGGCTATCAAAGAGGCTGAGAAAGCCTAGCCACTCGCTCAAGTTGCCAGAAAAGTGGGGCAAGTTTATTGTTGGCAACTTGCCCTGTAAAGCAGGCTGCGTGGTGGGTCTGGTGGGAGACTCAAGAATAGAGCTCATTCTCGCCTCCTTCTTGAGCCTCGCGGCTTCCTCCACCAGACCGTCTGTCAGCTCAAAGAACTGTTCGTAGTCCCGCACTGAGGACTCCAGTGATTCCGGAGGTAGCTCCAATGCCATGAGGTCTCGGAAGGCCCCTTCGACGACTGCCTGCCTGTTCCGCACCTGCTCGCACCGCTGGAGCAGCGCGAATGCCCGGTCCTCCCGGCCTACCAAGGCGTTGGCTGTAGCAGCCCAACGCAGCTCTGATTGAATTTGCACGCTCAATTTTTTGTGGGCTGCCATCTTAGGTAGGTACAAAACAACTTAAATAACAGTAGTTAACAACTTAAACAACAGTTATTTTAATAACAGTTAACAAACATAAAATAACAGTTATTTTAATAACAGTTAAAAAACATAAAATAGCAGTTATTTTAATAACAGTTTTTAATAACAGTTAAAAACAAAGTTATTTGTTACAAGTTATGTTTCAACTTCAACCCAACAAATTAATAATCAAACAAGAATTACCCACTTTAAACACAAACAAATTACTACTTAAATACTATTTATAATTAGAATTATTTACCTTAAAACAAGAATTATTTATTTTAAATACATCAAACACACTACTTTGTTACCTAACCACGAGGGGTTTTAGTAAACAAACAAAGTATTTGTTGGTTAAAAGTTCTAAAAGATACAAATTAAGCTATCAATAATTTATGTTAAGTCAATCAATAACATAAATTAAAATAAAAGAAAAATTAAGTTTTTAATTACCCGTACTAAGCCACTAGACTCATACTAGGCACTGCAAATTACAAATTGGCTTGGTAACAACCTACAATTATCAAATTATATTGATATTAAGTTTATTTATTACAATCTACATCTAACTGTTGGCCAGTTACGGGCCACAAACAACAATTAGATACTATTAATTATTAATAAGGTCCATTAATTTACAATAAATGAGTTAACCCTAGACGGCCAAATTAAGTCACAGTAATGCCAAATCTGTCCGCGGAATCAATTTAACCACGCTCTGCTACCAATTGTTGAGGCCAACGGCTTGGCCAACGATTCAAGACCTGGACTGCTAGATTCAGGGGCCCATCAGCTGTAACCTGAGTCCAGGGTCGTTGCCCTAAGGGCCTTTCTCCGCGGTCAGATTTGGTCTTACTTATAAGTAACTTATTAGTAGGGGGTTACACTCACCTTCTTTGCAGCAGTCAATCCTTGTATAGGGCTTGAGAGGGTATGATAGAGTGTGTTGTAGTATATTGTGAAGTTGAGTGTAATGCGGGTGTGTTCTGTAGGTTAGTGTGGAAGGTGTAAAGGGTGAACTTCTCAGACCGCTAGGCGCAGCCGGCAGGCGCCAGCTATGGCCTGCTGAAGACGCTAGGCTGTCGGAGCACTGCACACCTGGATTGTCACTAGTTAAGGTCCAATGAGCTGGTCTAAAGGTCACCTTTTCACACACACTTTCGCCGGGCGTGTTGGCGAGCAAAATCGGCGGGTTGCAAAGTTTCTCTTATCACAAATAACAGTCAACAATTATGCGTATAGCGAGGTCGACACCTAGGCCGCTTAACAGCGCAACAAAAACGTAAAATAAGCTAAAATCTAGGAACTTAAAACAGCAAAACCGTACGCGAGGCGACCCGGGTTTTTTTGGTGAACACGTAATACGTATGAGCTGTCAAACAGCAAAGTTCAAATTCACACCTCAAAATGGCGGGAAGTTAAAAACGTCATCTGTCAACTTCAATTCCGAGCCACAGAGAGATTGCCCGCGCTATGACCATGGAACTAGGAATTATGGCGCGAACACAATGATAGCCTAGTGGTTAGGACTACGGTCTCCTATTCGGGGGGTCGCAGGTTCGAGCCCGGGCAGGCACCTCTGACTTTTCGAAGCTGTGTGCGTTTAAGCAATTAAAATTCACATGCTTCAATGGTGAAGGAAAACATCGTGAGGAAACCTGCACGCCTGAGTTCTCTATAATGTTCTCAAAGATTTTTGAAGTCTGCCAATTCGCATTGCGCCCGCGTGGTGGACTATGGCCTATAACCCTTCTCTGAGACGAGACCTTCGCAGTAGTGAGACGTTGATGGGTTGCTGATGATGATGATATTCTTCGAAATATGTCTTGATAATTAATGATAATAGATAAAAAAGCCTCCGTCGGTTTTAAAACTGGGTTTTTGAACTAATATGTTTCATTGCAGAGAACGCAAGTCACAACCATACAAACGCAGTGTCCACGCCGGCGCCGACCTATACAAACATTACGATCAACATCGCAACCAATACGAGTACAACGTCTAGTCCGCTAATTGTTACCACTTAGGGTCCTCGCAGACGGCCCACAACCGCAACCACACAGAATACTTACTTAAGCGACGCTCACTGCCAATTTGCCTTCATAACAATACAGGTACAAGATTCAACTTTCAAAGTCAATACATACCAAATAATAATTGTCGACATACAAAAAATATACCTGTCGCAGTAATATAGTTGAAGCCGTGATATAGCTATAACCCTTGGGATATAGTTATACGGAAGTGGTTCATACCTATCTTACAAGGAATATCGTGCTCGTATTATAACACGAGCACGATCTAGTAATTAATATGTATATCTATCTGACTTCACTAATGTAGTGAAATGATTAAAGTATAGTTTTTTTTTTGCATAAGTAAGATAGTTCTGAACCGCTTCCATATAATATAAATATAAATTACGTGTCACGTTGTTTGTCCGCGATGGACTCCTAAACTACTTAACCGATTTTTATCAAACTTCGTAACTATCTGTAATTTGGTCCAACTTAAAAGATAGGATAGTTTTTTTGGATTGGGATAGTTTATTTGTTTTATTGATATAGATAAGTTGGCGGTACGAAGTTCGCTGGGTCAGCTAGTATAACTATATTTCGGTATATATAGGGCTATAGCTATATCACAGCTTCTACTATCTTACTGCTATTTGGTATCTTATAAGTACTTAGAATAAAGAACTTTGACTTCAAATTCAGTCTGCGCTTTAAGTGTCAACATCGACTGTCAAAAACAAATGTATTGTGTTGATACGTTACGGCCATGAACAACACTACAATATACTTACTGCCCATTTTTGAGGCCAAAGGTATATAGGGTTAGAATTAATACACTCTGTGTACTATGATATAATTTTTACAATTCTAGATGATTATTAGCTGCCGTAATGCAATTTAAGTTAGTTGCATTGAGGCCATTCATGTACTACCACTGCCTGACGACAATTTTACCGCTGTAGTGGTTTTGGTGTGGTCCGTCTGAATACACACTTAGATATACATCGTTTGCACTAACTACCGTCCAAAGATAAAATAAACCTTAGATAGGATGTATCACTTAAAGGAGCTGGCTGGCGGAAGTTTTTACTCTATACAAAATAAACATCAAAGAACGTTTTTTAACCGACTTCAAAAAAAGAGGAGGTTATCAATTCGTTGGAATCTTTTTTTTATGTGTGTTCACCGATTACTCAAGACGCCTGAACCGATTTGGAAAATTCTTTTTTTGGTTTGAAAGGGCATACTTCCCAGTAGTTCCCAGGTCCTATTCGGTCGAGCCGTTTTTAAATAATCAACAATAAATTATATACTTTGTAGTGGCGCGGGTGTTTGAAGTCGGTTTTTTAAAAAGATTTTTTTTATTAAATTAAAGTGTTTTATCTAATACAAAATATTATGGTATTTTTCCATAGATTAGCAACCAATCACTGAATCAGTTTCATTATGTTTTTTTAACCACTCCTGTAAAAATGGGACAAGTCCGCTTTTTCGCCTGCTCCTCTTCAATGCTTCTAAGCTGAGGCGTTTCCAAACCGAATGCGAAAAGATATTGTTTCACTGAACATTTTTCTTCTTGGTCACATACTATAGGTGTATAAGTTTCAAGTCACTGGACAGCATAATTATAACTAAAGTTACCAACCAATGAAGTTAGGCAAGCATAATTTAGTCGATTCGCGCTATTTCGCATCCCACGAGATATTCGCCTTAGTTTTAAGATTAAGTAGGTATATTTTTTCACTGATAAATCAATTTTCTAATACACTGTATGTTTACAAGTGTAAGTTGAAAATTTAAAACACCCCCGACATGAGAATCTATGCCTGTCGAAGTTATCAATTAATTGTTTGTGTCAAAAAATTCATATTATTTGTTATAAATGCAGTTGTATAGCGCTTTACCGAATGTATGTAATTGTACATAATTATACATATTATACACTATATTAATATGTATTACGTAAAATATAATCACTGTGCCTATTATGTAATTCTTTTAGAAAGTCTGCGTAAAAATATTTTACTTATATTGATTGGTGCTCTCTTAGTTAAAAGAATTTTCTTTTTCTATTTTTTACTAACGTTCGATGTTTGATGACGTAAGGTCGATACTTATTAAGTATATTTTTTTGCGCATCAATAAAAATTATCTTTGTGTTCAACCCAATGCGTAATTTCTTTTCTCATAAGGACCGGACGTACATATTTCACACTAACTATATTATATAGTATGATTCAATTCAGTAATTTTAGACGAACTCGATGTATGTACCTTATTATTAGTGTGGACACGATACGATTACTTTTTGTGCCAAAAAGACTAATCATAAAATATTCGATTTACTGAAAAAGTGTGATGTTTTTCATTTATTTCGTTTGAACGTAAGGTTCTTTAGACAGCCATATAGAAATAATATACCTATCTATGTACAAATTACAAAAACTGTATTTATGTAATTTAAACAGTTTGTTTTTGTGAGGTCAATATACAAGAAAACTCTATAGAGAAAAACTGTCGTATTACCATTAGTAATAAGTACTATTGCTTTCTACTTATTAAATGACATGGTACAATGTAGGGTAGTCAAACAAAAATAAAACATATTGTATATTGATATGATTGTATAAGTTTTATTATATTTTATGGTTTATTTGTAAAAACATAATATATATTTTTAAGGACCTAGCGCATGTTTATTTATCAGTGGTGGTATTCTCTAAAGACTTAAATTGATTGCATCAGTGTCACGATCGCAATGGCCTCTGATAGAATAGAATTATTTTTTATTCAAATAAACTTTAACAAGTGCTTTTGAATCGTCGGTGAGTCTACCACTGGTTCGGAATGCCCTTCCTGCCGAGAAGAACCAGCAAGAAACTCGGCGGTTGATCTTTTCAAAACAAGTTTACAATAGGTACTATGCTATGTATGCAGTGTTTCCACAATGAGGGGAAGTTCCAAAAAATGCAAATTTACATTTCAATACATGTTAAGACGGGCAGGCAGAAAGTAGCCCCATTCGCGCCGGTGGCACCCGTTCACGAGCATGACGCATGATCCAGCCGTTGCTTCGCTCAACCATATTTGAGGGAACGTAACAACCCGCACCACACGACACCAGCACAGAAATATTTAAAGAGAGTATGACATACTTTTAGGCTACCCATGTTAAGGCATCGAATTGAATACTAATATTCAAATACTCATTTAAGACATGACTTAGATTGATATGATTGGCTGGTACTCTCCCGCTATTGGTTAAAATGCATTGATGCAGCAAGAACGCCATAAATTCAGCCAATCAGGAGTCATTGCGAAATGCGAGCGTTACACTGATGCCTTGGACGAGAAAGAGAAGCAATTGTCAAGCGCACGCATTCCCCTCTGCCGAAGTACATGAACGACGTACGTGTAATTATTTGTTTGTGTGCTCATTTTCTGTAAGTGTGACAGCTTTTGAGTTAGTGCGCGCTCATGGAGACATAGTGAGTGAGTAAATGTGTGTTTTACGTGTTTACCTCACCTCCCGCGGAAAGTGGCAGAACTTATTTAGTACTGAATCTGCTTTAAGGCATGTCCTGCTTTAAATTGTCCTGAGATCATTTTTAGTGAATTCCACTACTGTACTCTACCGCTGTATTTTACCGTTAATGTATTTATTTGGCTGTGCAGAGCTCAGCTCTGAGTTCGTCCTGTGCTAGTGTTACTTGCGTACAGTTTTAGCGTGCTATCCGTACGTACCTATCGTACGTATCGACGTGTACAAGCAACGTACGCAACCTAGGAATTCAGACCTCAAACATAGCTATATTGACAAAAATAAAGATACTCGATTCCAGAGAAAGTCGAGTCAATTTTTAAGTTTAAGATTACCATTTTTTTACTGAGAAAACACTATTTGTTTGCTTATTTCAATAATATAGTAACGAGTAAGTTAATCGTTTTATTGTTTTTTAGTATATATATATATATATATATAATTTTTAAAAAATCAATATTAATAAACGAAGAAACTGTCGGAACGTCAAAATTCTTCCTGTTGATGTATGATGTAGATTATTTGGCGGTTAAAAATCAGCCCTTAGACAAATTCCGTAGTTCCTATTAATTGAAAAAGTCTCGAATCATACCTATTAATAATTGAACAGCGTAAGTTATTTTTAATAGTTTGTAGCATAATATTATAATAAAATAAGCTTAAGAAAATCTTAGAAATTTGGCAAGAAATAAATTTTTAATTAAGCATAATCAGTGTCTTTTTATACATATTTCAATCTCACCTTTCACTCAGAATCAATATTTTCACCACAAAAATTCTTTTTCTACCTAAAGATATTCATAGTTCGATACAATAATTTCGCCGAGCACTGGTCATAAGGACTCAAAGGGTAGACTCTACACTGTAGAGTGTGGACTGTGGACGAACAGCGCAAGTATAAACGAGGTCAGGGCCACGTCACATTTTCCAACATGGCGTCGTAGCGATGGCAAGCCCCGCGAAAATCAATAATGCTTGTAAACAAGCCCCACACAGGGGAAACAATTCTATCGTATTTAACGTTTTATAACGCCATTAACGTAGCTAGTGTGTTTATTGCTTAAAGTTCTAATTGAATAAAGCTGATATTAATGAATATATTTTGATTAATAATAGTACAAAGTGAGACCAATCATGGATGCGACTAACGTTGGATATTCCTACCATTTGCCAAGTGGTGGATGGAATTATAAGATTCGCAATACGCTGTCGCAATTTAGCGATTTGTTCAGTGAATTCAATAAATATATTGCGCCTGCATATCACCACGATCGATGCGAAAGGTAGAGTTCCATTTTTTTTTTTAATTTTTTCATAATTTTTGCAGTTTATTTTTATACTTATCTGATTATTTATTGTTATTTTCAGGTCGGTCCAAATGAGGATTTATTCGATGCACAAAGGAGAGTTTGTGATGGTTTTTATAGCATTTTTTGCATGCTTCGGTCTTGGTGTTTTTATTGGATTAGCAGGTTTGTTACTACGCTTTAAATCTACTCAAATGAAATCAGTTGTAAAGTGTAATAAAGTAACGCAGTACCTAACTGTAGGAAGCTAGATAGGTAATATCAATTGCGAAACAAATAAATTATTGTGGGTGTTACTTAAAAAATTACTTGAGTTTACACTGGATTTACAATTTATTTCTATTTTACATAAACTTATATATCGTGTTGCGTCTATAGTCAGTAAAAATCCTAAATATTTTAAAGTACCCATAGTACCTATGGGTACTTTAAAATATTTAGGCACCGGATTACGTCTTGAGACTTTTTGTTTTTGCCCCTTAAATTGGGTTAGGTAGGTAAGTATTTGAGTTACGCGGTGTTAGGACTTAAACGACGATTTCCTGAAACCTAGTCTATGTTGTCTAGTTTATCGAGTAAAGCCCATCTCCAGAACTTTAAGTTGAATACGCAACGCATCACTAAGTCTATATTAATAACTTGAAAAGTACCTATGGGAATTATATAAGTTGTGAAGGCGGGCGGTTAAATAGATAAATAAATAGTCTTTTATTCAGGAATAAAACAGCCACGTACATAGGTACCTATTTAACACAAAACAATAGCGCATTTGTACCTAACTTAAAAACTACGGGTGGGTGGGTCCCCACGTCTCAAGATGTACAAAAGGTTATATTTATAAGGTTCTTATCATCATCATTAGCAACCCATAAACGGCTCACTACTGAGCGCAGGTCTCCTCTCAGAGAAGGGTTGTAGGCCATAGTCCACCACGCTGGCCCAATGCGAATTGGCGGACTTCACACACCTTCAAGAACATTATGAAGAACTCTCTGGTGTGCAGGTTTCCTCACGATGTTTTCCTTCACCGTTGAAGCAAGTGATATTTAATTGTTTAAACGCACTTGACTCCGAAAAGTCAGAGGTCGAACCTGCGACCCCCCGAATAGGAGACATCACACCACCAGACCACAGTCCTAACCACTAGGCTATCACTGCTTCTAAGGTTATTATACAGATAAATTGATTTTCAACCGCCGGGGACCCATTTTAGTTCTTTGTTGACTCTAAAATACCTCCAGGTCCGTCCCCAACGACCACCACGTCAGTGTCGGCGACGAGCGTGTTGCCCAACACCAGCCTGATCCACCACGGCCCCTTCCACCTGCACAGCCCCGCGCTCGGCACGCGCGTGCAGCAGCTGTGGTTGCTGGCTGAAATACTCACCGATAATAATGACGGTAGGTGAGGATATTTTAGCTTTTATCGCGGGCTTTAAGCACACGAGTAATTTGAGCGCGGCGACCGAATCAAGAAATTCCGTAACGAAAATAAACCTAACACCGTCGTTCAGTAAGCGTTCAACATTTTAGAGGTTCACAAGTAGCTCTGTTCGGCGCAGTGGGCGAGCGGCCGCTTTCTTTACCGTATGGTGTATGATGTCGCAGGTTCGAATCTCACTCGCGAAGTAGTGACAGTGCGCTTTTCTTGTTTGTTCGTTTTTAGGGTTCCCCGTAATAGATAGACAGTTGAAATTTTCACATATTTTGTATTTCTATTACCGCTATAACAACAAATAATAAAAATTAAATTAAATTAAAAAAAATAAATTTAAATATTTCCCTGGGTACATGGAAATATTTTAATTTAATTTATTTTTAACGGAACCCTAAAAGAGGGAGGCCCGACTCGCACTTGGCCGATTTTTTAATTACTTTTTTGCATAATTTTTATTATGCAAAAAAATATTGCATAAATATTATAATTGCATAAGTCGATAAAAAATGCTATGCAATAGCTTTGCCGCGGTAGTCCCCGAGTGCCACTTATTTTTTTTTATTTATCTTACTTCTTACTAATATTATAAATGCGAAAGTTTGTGACGATGGATGTATGGATGGATGTTTCTTTCACGCCACAACGAATGAACCGATTGGCTGAAATTTGGAATAGAGATAGCTCATGCCAGCCCAGTCGACACTCGACAGGTAGGAAAAAGTGGGGTTTGGTGGAAAAAGGTCGGAAGTTAATGAAACTTTAGAATGTTGTTCAGGGATGGTTAATTCACATTATCTCAAGTTATGGACCTCGAGGACCCTGTCCTGAAGGAGGAGAGGAGGGAGGAGTCCCCCCCCCCCCCCCGAATGCAAAATTTTCTATCTTCCTCCGGTTTTTTCTCAATAAATTTTTATCCTTACGTCCTACGGCAAAAGCATTTCTATACTTTTTTGTAGAGCGTTAAATTACCTACAGTTTTGATTATACAAACATGTTTGTATGTTAATTTGTTACCGAGATATGGCTCTTTGAAAAAATAGTCCAGTGGACAGGTAGGAAAAAGTGGGCATAGATGGAAAAAGGTCGGAAGTCAATGAAACTTTGGGATACTGTTTAGGGATCGTTAATTAACAAAAATTTTTGTGTTTTTAAACTTGTAGGTTCGTTCGGTCGTTCTACAAAACAGTATAGAGATATATTTGCTGTAGGACGTAAGGGAAAAAAGTTATTGGGGAAAAACTGGAGGAAGGTCGAAAATTTTGCAGCTTCCCCCCCCCCCTCTTTTAGCACAAGTTCCTCGAGGTCCAAAACTTGAGAAAATTTTAATTAGCCATCCCTAAACAACATCCCAAAGTTTCATTAACTTCTGACCTTTTTCCATCTGAAGCTGTCTACTGGACTATACCCAGGATTAACACATAGGCTACATTTCATCCCGGAAAATCCTACGGGACTACGAAGCCTTTTTTATATTATATCCTAGTTTACCTACCCGCGAATTTTAGAAGTTGTATCTCTACTAACATTCATCTGTTTTCCAGAGGAAATATTCGACAAGAGTTTCCAAGTCAGTATATCAATAGATGGCGTTTTAAGTGACCATACTACCGTCAATCTTATATCGGAGACAGAGGTCACGAATAGGTAAGATATCTCTCAATTCAAGTCTTCAGCTGTTATTCCCGCTGTATCATAAACATTTGCTTATTATTTTATTTCAGGACACAACATTTGAAATGCAAAAAGCAAATATGCGAGGAAGTGATGATACTCCACTTGGGTTCGCTAGAGTACACCCATTACATGCTTAACATACATTTCTATGGGCTAAAGGAGTTCCATAAGCGGTATTTTATAAGGGAAATTGTGTTCTATGTAAGTATTATCAAGGTTAAATATGTATTGGATCTTTGTTTTAAAAAATCACAACTTCGTGACTTGAAAAAAATCAAGTCCCCTGACCGGACTCAAATGAAGGCCTCAGGAACATAATATACTTATATGTGGAATCCATCAATACTCAATCCAATATCGCTCCTAAAGTACCTTCGGCTCTTCAGAGCTAAATACGTACTCTTGGAAGCAAATTACGCTTTTTTGTATCCTTAAGTAAATATAACACAACATATACGTATACACATTAGTGATTAGTAATAAGACAAGTCATTAGTGATCAGCGATAAGTCATTAGGGTTAGCGATTAGATAAGTCATCAGTGATTAGCGATAAGACATGTCATTAGGGATAAGCGATAAGAAAAGTCATTAGTGGGTAGCGATAACATAAGTCATTAGTGATTAGCGACAAAATAAGTAATTAGTGACAAGCGATAAGATATCTAATTAGTGACTAACGACAAGGTCAGTAATTAGAGATTAGCGATAAGACTTGTCATTAGGGATAAGCGATAAGAAAAGTAATTATTGATTAGCTATAAAATAAGTAATTTGTTATTAGCTATAAGTCATTAGTGATTAGCCATAGGACAAGTCATTAGGGATAAACGATAAGAAAAGTACTTAATGAATGATTAGCAATAAGATAAGTATGTACAACTCGGCAATCCCTTGTGATTTTGAGGCACAAATCTATATATATAAAAATCTCATGTCACGATGTATGTTCGGGATAAACTCGAAAACTGCTGAACCGATTTTGATCAAACTTCGTATCTGTAATTTGGTCCGACTTAAAAGATAGGATGGTTTTTATCTTAATTATTGACATCAATAGTTGTTATTGCAAATTAAAATATTATGTTAATTACACAACGATGTTATGACGAGTATTATTATGTTGCTAGGCAACCTAAATCTCGAACGATGTTAGATTGCAAGATAGTCTTGACCCAAATAGACTACCTTACTAATCCTTACTAATCCTACTAATATTATAAAGGCGAAAGTTTGTGTGTATGTTTGTTCCTCCTTCACGCAAAAACTACTGGATGGATTTGGCTGAAATTTGGAATGGAGATAGATTATACCCTGGAATAACACATAGGCTACAAATTATCCCGGAAAAATCCAAGGTTCCCGCGGAATTTTGAAAAACCACTGATAGATGGCGCTGATTGTACTTAAATCACACTTACATTATCCGCAGCATCGAGAATAAGTAAAAAATTCCAATTCAACAATCAAGTAGGATAAACACAGTTATTGAAGTTTTTCATTATCAATAGAAAATTTCTTAGGGATTAGGGATGGATTACGAAATAAATTATACAAATAGTACAAGGTATCGATTTGTCCAGTCATAGTGAGTACAATGTACATTGCTAGATATTATAATGACTGATCATGTGTAGATCCTATCCTATCCTATTATTCCTATTAATATTATAAATGCGAAAGTTTGTGAGGAATTGAGGATGGATGTTTGGATCGATGGATGGATGGATGGATGTTTGTTACTCTTTAACGCGACAACGAATGAACCGATTTTGCTGAAATTTGGCACAGACATAGAATATAGTCTGGAATAGCACATAGGCTACTTTTTATCCCGGAAAAGCAAACAGTTCCTGCGGGATAGCATTGCTATTTTTTACGCATTTGTCCTTCAAAATACGCGCAATGGAGTTTTAGATTAACGTGATTTTTTTGCACAGGTAAAGTTAAGAGCCTGAAAAATGACAAAGGCTACTTTTTATCTCGGGAAAACAAACGGTTCCTGCGGCATATTAGTATACTACTTTTCACACATTTATCTTTCAATTATGCGCCTATGGAGTAACAGATTGACGTGGTTTTTTGGATGTGCATAGTTGATGACTTGAAAAGTGACAAAGGCTACTTTTTATCCTGGGAAAGCAAACAGTTCCCGCGGGATATTAGTGTTCTACTTTTCACATATTGATCCTTAAATTATGCTCCAACGAAGTTACAGATTGACGTGGTTTTTTTGATAGGCATAGTTGAAGACATGAAAAGTGAAAAGGCTACTTTTTATCCCGGGAAAGCAAACAGTTCCCGCGGGATATTCGTATGTTACTTATACATACTTATCCTTCAATTATGCGCCAACGGAGTTTTAGATTATTTTTTAGCGCAGGTAAAATTAAGGGCCTGAAAAGTGACATACATACACACATACTGTAGTAGTAGGTATGTATGAATGTATGTATGTATGAATGTATGTATGTATGTGTGTATGTATGGAATGCATGTATGTATGTATGTATGTATGCATGTATACATGTGTGCATGTTTGCATGTATGCATGTATGAATGTATGTATGTATGTATGTAGGCATGCATGTATGCGAACATACATACACATATCTACTACTACTGTATGTGTGTATGTATGTATGTATGCATGCATGTATAAGTGTATGCATGTATTTATGTATGTTTGTATCCTATCCTACTTATTATTACTCATATTATCCCACTAAAATTATTAATGTGAAAGTTTGTGATGGATGTATACGGATGTATGTTTGTATAGATGTCGTATATGGATGGATGGATGTATGTTCTCTGAGATAGGGGTTGAACTATTTAGACTGTTATACTCCATAACTTCGTTAAATTTGAACTAATTTTTATTATTACTCTAACCGACTTCAAAAAAGGGAGGAGGATCTCAATTCAACGGGAACTTTTTTATGTATGTTCACCGATTACTCGAAGACGCCTGAACCGATTTGGAAAATTCTTTTTTTGTTTCAAAGGGTGGTTTCACTTCCCAGGTGGTCCCATTTAATTTTATAGAAATCAGTCGAGCGTTTTTAAAAAAAATCTACAATAAATTATATACTTTGTAGTGGCGCGGGCGTTTAAATGTATGCTCCCGGGACAAAAAGTAGCCTGTGTTATTTTCCAGGTCGTCAACTTTACCTGTGTAAAAAAAATCAGCCAATTGCGAGTCGGTCCTCGCTCTTTTAGGGTTCCGTTAAAAAAAGAAATTAAAATATTTCCATGGGTACATGGAAATATTTTAATTTAATTTTATCTTTTTATTTAATTTAATTTTTATTATTTGTTGTTATAGCGGCAATAGAAATACAAAATATGTGAAAATTACAACTGTCTATTACGGTTTACGAGATACAGGCCGCTGACAGACGGACGGACGGACAGCGGAGGCTTAGTAATAGAGTCCCGTTGGAACCCTAAAAACCACGTTGACTATATGCACTTACACTTTATATGGTGAAATATTAAAACTGCGAAAGTGCGTTGGTTTGTCCTTCAATCACGTCCCAACAGAGCTACGGATCGACGTGATTTTTTGCAGTGTACCTATAGTTGAGGACGGAGAGTGACAGGCTACTTTTTATCCCGCAAAGTCAGAGTTCCCAAGGCATTTTAAAGGCTAAGTTCACGCAGACGAAGTCGCGGGCATCAGCTAGTATTATAAATGCGAAAGTGTGTTTGTTTGTTGGTTTGTCCTTCAACCACGCCGCAACAGAGCAACGGATTGACTTGATTTTTGCATGTGGATAGTTGAGGACCTGGAGGGTGACATAGGCTTTGATCCCGGAAAATCAAATAGTTCCCGAGGGAATTTAAAAACTAAATCCATGCGGACGAAGTCGTGGGCATCAGCTAGTAATATTTTAAAAGTTGCAGCTAACATTAAACCTATTTACTCACATGATTTTTTTTTTCAGTTCAAAACCTATAATCCAGCGTTCACACAAATGGAGACGTGGTTCAGGTTTATATTCCTTCTCACCACATTCACTGTAGCCGTAAGTATTAAACTGTGGTCCAATACACGTACATAACGGAATCATTTTCTGTCGCCTATTTTACGAGACGATCTTTCTATACGCGGCTGAAACATGGACCCTAAGACAAGTTGATCGACGAAAAATCGACGCCCTGGAAATGTGGTGCTGGAGACGCCTACTAAGAATAAGCTGGATAGCGCATCGAACAAACGTGTCCATACTCAAAGAGCTGATAATAACGCAAAGGCTTTCGTCGCTTGTACAACTGCGAATCCTTACGTTCTTTGGTCATATCACTAGGAAGACTGGTACAATCGAACACCTCGTTGTACAAGGTCGAGTCGAGGGCACACGTCCACGTGGTCGCTCCCCTACTAAACTAGCGGCACGCTATGATGGCCGGTTTGACACATTACAATAGTGATGTGGAATGTCAATTTATTCTCGAACAAAAAACAATTAAGTTTTGTTTTTGTACCTGATTAAATAGGTTTAATAAAACAAAAATGTATATGTTTATTTAATTTATTTGAACGAACTGAATATTTGAATGAAAATGAATATACATACTTTATATGCACACAAGAAACATATGAATACAAAAGATACCAAAAAAGGTGCCACAAAAGGCCATAATTAATCAGATTCGTCCATACTACTATTTTCACTGTCGTCACTGCTATCATCACCTACATTAATAATTATATGTTCGTTTTCTATAATATTATCTATTTTCACATCTCTTTCATAATCTTCCCTTATTAATTTAACAGTTCTATTCACAACCTTTTCCCAGTCTCCTTTAGTCACATGTTCACAAGCTTCTTCTAATAATTTTAGCATTTTTTTTGTGGTAAATGGGGGTTCTGTATTGTGTCTTGCAGCATATCCCTTAATTTGAGCCCACACCAACTCAATCGCATTATACTCACAATGGTAAGGCGGTAACCGTATAACTCTGTGCCCATGTTCTAATGCTATTTCGTCAATGACGTATCGGATCTTGGTTGGTTTGTTTTCTTTTAAAAGACGTACTAATTCCGCTTTTAACATATTCATGTTTGCATCTACGCCATTTTTACGAAGCCATGCGACGATATCAGCTTTCTTTTGGGATTGGGCAGGTGGCTTGTCAATTTGCATCGAGTGGTATGGGGCGTTGTCCATAATTATAATAGATGGTTCAGGGAGGCTACACAACATTGAGGTAAACCATTCAGTAAACTTTTCTCCATTCATGTCTTCATGATAGTCTCCAGTGGTTTTTGACGCAAAAGCCATGAGAGAACCTTCGACAAACCCGTTGATGGTTCCGGCGTGACAAATTATAAGTCGCGATCCTTTTCCTACAGGAACTTTGGAAGTAGATGCTGCTGTGTCATCGTTCCAAGAACGGCCTACAGTATGGTTAGCATTAAGCCATGTTTCATCCAAGAACACAACATTTTGCCAATTTTTGATTTCTTTCACTTGCCGTAAAAAAGTATACCTTGCCATCGCTATATCAAATCTTTCCATCAATATTTTGCGTTTGTTACATTTTTTGTATCGAAATCCAATGGTCTTCAAAATCTTCGTTAAAGAACTTTCCCCACCGAAGAATAATCCAGCTTCCTTCAGTGAATGCACCAACTTTTTTCTTGTTGGATACTCCTTCTGTAAATAGTAGCCGTAAACATGTCTTCGGATAGCATCGGCATCAAAGCTATCGATGCCTACGACTGGTTTTGCTCGTTTTCTCTTTTTTGGTGTGTGAAGTTTATTTTCTTCTGTGCCAGTCTCGCCATATTTTTTTTTAGTTATCCGTCTAACAGTTCGTTGTCCAATATTAAGCGCATCAGCTACGCGTTCAACCACTGACGTTATAGGTAAAATTGGCCCTCCATTTTGAGCTTCACGATCGAAATAGTTACGAAGGCGTA
The DNA here is from genome assembly GCA_029955525.1 of Oeneis ivallda. NCBI lineage: Eukaryota > Metazoa > Arthropoda > Insecta > Lepidoptera > Nymphalidae > Oeneis > Oeneis ivallda. The sequence continues at coordinate 3,342,480 of JARPMR010000012.1, read as the reverse complement.
TTACGAACTCACGTGTCTGACTATTTAGAACAGTTCTCTGCGTACGTTCGGTCATATCGACGAAATCCACAACAAAGGGCTTGAACAGAGTCCAAATTAACGAGCAAGGGTCAACAGTAATGCAGTATCAATATTTGAAATCCAAAGCCAGGTCAAAACTATATCACAATCGCATTGCACTGACAGTTTATACTTTTCGAAGTCACGTCAATTCGAAACTGCTTTGTTTTGCATTGAGCATTGACGCGAGTTTGCCGGAGGTAGTAGTTGTGCTAGCCAGCGATCCTATGTGACGATCGTATTAGATTCCATTTTTAAAAATTTTCAATTTAGAAAACCAAATGCCGAGTTGTGGTATATATCATATAAAAATAAAAATTTTACCTTTTGTATGAAACAGCTGATATTTTTTTGCGATTTCAGAGGTTTGTCCACATAGTGAAAATTGTTCATATTCACAAGTACATTCACCCCTTAAATGGTGCAAACTGATTTTTCTACACTTGTATACATTTTAGAAATCAATTTAATAAATAAATTTTGAGTCCTAAACCTAAAACTACATTCGATAAAATTTATGAATCTCTGCACATCACTATCGTCAATAAAGTAATACAATTATTTCCTTCAAAGTCGTTATCAATTAATACGGAACTTCATGAGCGGACAAACGTCAAACCGGCCATCATAGCGTGCCGCTAGTGTAGGTGGACGGATTCAATCCGCTCCGCCGCAAATCCGTCTCCGAGTGTTCTCGTGATGCCACCAACAGAAATCGCTGGAAGGAGATCGTAAGAGCTGCTGTGAAGGCCAAGTCATAACCACGACCACTCTGCCAAGAGTAAACGAATAAGAATTTTACGAGGAACCTGGTATCAGGTCATTGCGTGAGCTTGATAAGATTGACCGTGGAAATCTGAGCACTTACCATTAATATTTATTAGTTTCAATCAATCCATATATACATTCAAGATCAATCTGCCCAAGATCTGACGCAAGCTGATTTCATGACAGATTGACCAAATTATTTACTTTATTTTTGTTGCAGTGTTGGTTCGCTCACACCCTAAGAAAATTTTCAACTCAAGATTGGGCCATCGAACAAAAATGGCTCTCAATCCTACTTCCTCTACTTCTCCTTTACAACGGTAATCAAATTCAAATAATAGCTAATCTCACATTTTATTTAACTCAAAGTACTAAGTAGACTTTCTGTATTTAGAGATTATATTATCTGTATACTTACTTGAATTTAAGATATTTTTGTTTGTTCAAAGATCCGATCTTCCCTTTACGCCTGGTAAGCGGGGGGTGTTTCGCGCCACTGCTGGACACGATATTTCAGACAACTTTTCTGGCCTGCGTGATGCTATCGTGGCTTGCACAGTATCACGGATTAAGACAGGTATGTGTTTTCTTATTAGTGGTTTATTATACATTTTTTTTTCCGTGTAAAAGATGTCCTGAGCTGACAATATACTATAGAATGTGTCGACTTAATTCATTGTAATTTGTGCTGTATTTATCGTATAATATCATCATAATGTCAACCGATAGACGTCCACTGCTGGATAGGTACTGCCCACTGGTATCTAAAAAGGATCGCCATGTAACGCGTCATACGCGTACATGGCGATCATCGCATATGTATCCAGTGGCTGCCAGTAACTCTCATAAAATGCTCGAGCGTGAGAACCTATCGATTGATCTTCATTGATGCTAAGCGTTTTTACAGCAATTGGGCCAGTTTCACTATGTTGTTGTACCTACGCGTATTTCAACTAAAATCTTACGTTAGGCACATTAATTTCAGAACGAGCGGGGTTTCGTGTCGTTCTACCTGTTCAAAGTGATAATAGTGGGACTAGTATGGCTGCCTGCCATGGTGGTAGCGGTCTGGCAGAAGTACTACGCATATTACGACCCCACTTTCAATTACTACATGAACCCTAATTATCCTGTAAGTATAGTTGTATCCACTATAACCACTTTGTGTTACTATGGAATCTAAATAATTTTGTCTTGAAATTTTTAAACCGGCTTCCCACAGAATATAGCACTGGATAATGGACCTCCATTTTAAGAATTAGTAATATTATGTGTATTATTATTTCTTTTCAGGTGGTGAAAATAATGTTCTTCGTTGCTGTTACCTTGTACTTTCTGTACCTTCTCATCCTCATTGTGAAGGCGTATAGTGATTTGAGGAATATGCCATTTTTTGGTGAGAAAAATTATCACTTTTTCTTTGCTAGTTAAACGGAATATCATCCCATTATAGTTTTATCTACATTTTGTGCAGGTCTTCTCCATAGGCAAGAGGCCTAGGGGGTCTCGAAGCCATGCCTCAGTCTCCAAGAACGATCGTTTTCCCGTGATTTGCATTCTAGACTGTATTAATTTAACCGGCTAATGCCCGCCGGCCACCATCACCACCCAGGCAAGCGAGGCCTCACCTCGTGGCCTTATCTCCTTCGTAAGGTCTGCAAAGTTAATTTGCCGTCGCATGTGGCGCTGTCAGTTGATGTCTGCTCCGGAATAACTATCACCTAAGACTGAGTTTCCACGGCGCGGTTCGCGACCCGCGCCCGCAGCGGTTGCGGGCCCGCGGCCTCCGTAGAATGCAGATTTGTATGGAAAATGAAGCAATTTCCACGGCGCGGTTTGCGCCCGAGGCGGGCGCGGTAACAGCGGTACCGCAACCGCTGCGGGCGCGGGTGCGAACCGCGCCGTGGAAACTCAGTCGAAGGCCTGTTTTGCGACCACGATTCACGATTTTTAATATTTTTGATTTTCACTTCTTCATTCTATTTTTGAATATATGTCTATTCTTCTTAAGCAACCGATAGACGTTTACGGCTGGCCATAGGTCTCTTGTATCGACTTGCACCCCTGCATCTCCAACAAATTATTTATTTCATGTAGGCCAACTCAAGAGACACACTCTTATGACAAGTCAAGAATCTACCACCACGCCGGTTCGGAAAGCTGATCTTCATCTCAAGCTTCCTCTTATCGGTCCATGCTATTGAGGATTATGAATGCATTTTGTTACAGATATAAGACTGCGATGTCTGTCAATAATCGTGGGCACAGTGACGTTCATAACTACAATCCTGGCGCTGCACAGCTGGGGCCCGGCCGCGCTGCAGGACCACTGGGCGTCGCAGCCGGCAGTGCACTACGACACCTCCGCGCCGTTCATGGCACTATACGGCCTGTTCAACTTCACCCTCTACATAATGGCCTACTTGTTCTCGCCCGGCACCGGGAACATACACGGTAAAATCTTTGTTTTGGTCACGGACGTAATGCTTTTTTAAAAGGAGGAGGTTCTCAATTCGTCGGAATCTTTTTTTTTTTTTTTGTTTTTTTATGTATGTTCACCGATTACTCGAAGACGTGTGGACCGATTTGAAAGATTTTTTTTTAGTTTCAAAGGGCATACTTCCCAGGTGGTCCCATATAAATTTTATCGAAATTGGTCGCGCGGTTTTTAAAATATCAACAATAAATTAAATACTTTTTATAGTGTGTGTGCAATGTAGTAAAGCGGGAGTTTTAAGTCAGTTGTTTAAAAGAAAATTTTACCTTAATTAGTATAGATCCACCAAGTTATCTGTGCAGATGACGGGGTCGCTAGTGGAGCGCTAAGTATTGCTAGAAAACGAGGAAATCGGAACAGCATTTTGCACGGCACTCGCACTAGAAAGAACTGTAGCAAAGACCGTGAACACTTGGATAGCGGAATTGAGCGGCATATTTTAAAATAGCGGCCGTAGTTTCGTCCACCTGCACGGATAAATTGGTGGTACTGTACATTAGTTTTTGAGTTAACTTGTGATACCCAGTTGCAGAATTTGTCGACATTATTGGGGCCTGCTGCGGGAGTGTAATAATCTAGTTTGTTTAGGTTTATCAATATTTTAGCCGGTGCTTTTTTTCGCAAACAATTGGGAGCCAGTTATTGACAAAGCTAGCTTTTGATTTATAGCGAATTTTTAAACAGGCGGCAGTTGGTGAAATGTTTTTGAACTGTCGACATTTGAGAATGTTTTGCAAGGTTCATTAATTATTTGCCCATATACGCAAGGAAAAATTAAAAAAAAAATTCTTCGATCATTATATTTTATTTTAAAGATTCCATACTTCATTTACAAAATGGGGTTCTTAACATTAAAATATAAAATAAACATGGGTAGGTACATACATGTAATTTTCAAATGTTTTATAACAAGTAAAAAATTGTAAATTAACGTTGATAATAAAATCATATTATGATAAAATTATTGATATAAATTAAATTCACTAATACTGTTTACATTACTCAATATCTAAATTAGTGTACAGTAAAATCTAAAGTAGTCTCAATATCTAGTAATAGTAGAGTGTGTAGTCCTTAGCTATTCAAGAATGTCTATCACTTTTTTTTCTGAAATAATCACAATTTGCCTGAACTCACAACATAGCCCCCCCCTCCCCTCCTTATTACGAAATCCTCTTTCTTGAGATACCCTGCGTTTAAATTTGTGAGAATTCAAATTCAATAATTAAGGAATTTAAACGAATAAATCAGCAGGTATTGCACACTGCAACGAACATTAAATACTGCGATCAAAATATGCATAGGAATAAAAAGACGCCATTTTTTATTGTTTCCTGCTCATTGTAGGACACGAGCAAGACAGATATATAAATGGCGCTTTAACAGTCCTATTCGTATCTCGATCGTGAGGGGGAAAAGGGAAAACCGATTCAACAAACATGAAGGGTATTTCTAACTCATGCCAACTGTATACTAACGAACAGTAACGTCCAACGCTGAATCCCTTCCTTGGACTATTGAGTACCTACCCACCATAACTGTTTAGTTAGTTAAATGAAAGGTTGTTAAAGGTTTTTATTTACTTATAGTGAACGGTAGGCTGACAAAAATTTGTTTTATTTTACAGAAACCGCCATTACCAAAGATAACCCAGCGTTCTCTATGATCAACGACTCAGACGAGGAAGTTATCTATGGTTCAGACGAAGAGAGCAGACGTCCACTGAACTCGCACAGCCACAGAGCGACAAGCGAGGACATATGATTGAATAAAATGTTTTCCATAATATTGTTAAGCACAGGCTAGACTGTTAGACTGCAAAATTGCAGTTTTTGATGCTGTTCGCAATAAATGCCGACTTATTGTGCAGTCAGTTGAATTCGAATTATACGCGGATTCGCAGTCGTCGGCAATTAATATCAACTGCAATAGAACTGCATCCAAACTACAATTTTTAATTCGCCTTGTAGTCCACACTCGAGGAACAAGATAGACATGAAATGAGCCGTCAAATTACGAAATTACACTCCGGAGACGAGAAATCCGCTTTGTTTCATAAATAAAACGGGCAAAGTGCGAGTCGGACTCGCACTAGAAGGGTTCCGTACAATCGTACAAGTTTAAAATTTATTTTTTTTATTAGTTATTATAGCGGCAATAAAAATACACTTTCTGTGAAAATTTCATTCAATTATCTATCTATTACGGTTCATGAGATACAGCCCGATGACAGGCGGACAGACGGACAGCGGCTTAGTAATAGGGTCCCGTGGAGACCCTTTGGGTATGGAACCCTAAAAAAGCCGATTTCGCGTTTAACAACGCGTTTGTTGTCTGGCGTTTATATACAAGTCTGTGTTATTACTATACCTAATGTAAGGTTTTTCTTGTTATAAAATAGAAAATAATGAACAGTTGAAGAACTTGTTTATTTTAACGATGAAATAAAATTTCATATTTGATATTTTCATTTTTACTCCTCGTATTTTTAAAGATCGTCAACTTCTTTGGCTATAAATAGGTACGACAACAATTTGATCAAACTAACATCATTTCAATCCGTGCTGCGGATACATGAGATTGTCGCCATGTATTAAGGTAGAGGGCAGACAGGCTACTTTTAGCGGCAGCGATCGCACGTTTTATGGCATTTTGAAGATTTGCGTGCATCGCGTTTCGAGCGCTTGAAAATCGCAAACGCGTTCGCGTTTTTATGGCTTTCGAGCGCAGAATCGCGAAACCACGCGAATCGCGATGCACGCAAAAGGCCATAAAAACGCTACGATCGCTGCCGCAAAAAGTAGCCAGTCTGCCCTCTCCCTTATACTTAACGTTATTTTTTGTTACTGATGATAATATTCAGAATCCTAATCGAATGCAGATACGTTTTATTCCAAAAATTTAATAAAAACAATGAAGTGTATAATTATGTACTACTAATTACTCTTCGACCTACGTAACAAAAAATAACGTTGTAGATATTAAAAATTTAAACAATATCACAATAATATCAAATCTGACCAAGGCAAGGTCCCAGATTATTTGACAGATTTATTCATAAAATACGATGGCCGCCCAATGACGTCACAAAGCGTGTCAGGAAAGTTGAAACGCTCGCTATGAACCCTTGAAATGCATTGGCTTACCTAACTACTGCGAAGTTTCAACTTTAGTGACAACTGTTTTGTATTCGTACCTGTTGTAGTCTTAAGACTTCAATTTCATTGCCTAAATTTTAATTGCCTAATTACAAAAAATAAATACAGCTCGCAAGGTCTACTTATACGTAAATCAGTCAAGCTTACGTTAATACCAATACAGACGGTTCACTATAACTTGTCCTTTGCCGTCATGCTGGCACCATTGCTTATCATGTGGGGGTTTTCATTATGTGAAGCAGTGTTGCCAACATGGCGGCAAGGGACAAGTTTTAAGTGAAAGGTTAGTGTCAGTCGTTATTTTAAAAAATGACACCTCAACCACTGAGCCTCAACGATCATAATCGACCATCCGTTCATGATTTTTCTTCACGACTTTACAAACTCATGTCCTCACGACCAACCATCCATTTATCAATTATTATTTTTCTAACGTCGGTAGTATTGAACTAGAAGTCATGATTATCATATTTCGATAGTCATTATTGTTTTAATTCGATGAACTTTAATGCTGCAAATGTCTCTGCCAATAATGTTAAAATGCCACCCAATAAGAACCGGTGACAGAAACCAGTGTTCTGATTTTAACTTGGTGCCAGACTTACCCTTCCAACCGAATATATACACATACAGTATACCTACTGTTTACCTATTCTTGGAATGTATCAACAAATAAAGGGTGTTATTTTCAGAGTGGACAGTTAGGTGACATTTGACAATCAGACAGAGGAATTCAGGTCAGAAAAAAGGTCAGAGAAACCTTGGGCGACAATTTTAACAAAAAAATGCATTCCAATATTTTGAAAAGAAATCTCGGACGGAAGTCAGAAATCGAAAGAAAGAATTTTTATCAGAGAAGCTTCGGAATAGTACATTAGATTGGAATCTTGACTCGTAAACTAGGAAAGCTCGTATCTTTGCCCATATCGCAATGCAATCCACAACCTGCTCTAAAAAGATGAACAGTAATACCAGTATAAGGATACCTTGTACTGTGGTAATACGGTGAGTTTCCGAAATAGTCTTCTTATTATTTCAGAGCCTAGTTAGCTTTACAATACTTATCCACCTCACAACTTACCTACCTATCACGGTAACATCACAAAAATATGCACCATGAAAATATTTGAGTGCAGTTTTCATTTTACAATATTCCTGTCTGATACTACGGCTTCGCATTATCGCAACAAGTGTGGCCGAGTAGTTCATTAAATCGCGATGTATTCGGGCGAACACGAATGCTTATCGTGGTACTGTCGGTAAACTGGTACGCATAAAAGGGTTTTGTCGCGACAATATTCGCTTGCGTGAGTACACTTCGCCACTTCAGTTGCAGTCCAGATTTTGAGTTCAACGGACTTGAGTGAGATTTTTTGCGGGAAAGTGACTACGTTCAAGTAATATCCACGAAACTTGGTATTTTGGGTATTAATTAAAATAGAGAATTGTTTCAGTTTTTGAAAATTCCACTCTCAAGGGTGTTAAAATAGGGGATGAATATGAAAGTCCGTAATTTTTCAAGTTATATCCACGAAACTTGGTACTTTTGACTATTGATTTAAAATAAAGATGTACGTTTCACAGTTTTTGTGGTAAATTTTACCATTAAGGGGTTGAACAGGGGTTGAATATTTGTATGAAAGTCCTTCAAGTCATATTTCAAGTAATAACCACAAAACTTGGTAGTTTCGCTATTGATTTCACAGTGGAATTTTTAATTCCACCCTCAATGTTTAGTTTTACGGTGAACATCGTCCTTATTGCATTGCATTATTGCATATTGTCAGTGTGTTTATTCAATTGAGATGAAGTGAGAGTACTTATGTTTGTTTCTGAAAGAAGCCATGTTTACTGTAGAGCACGCGAGTGAAGCCGCGGGCAGAAGCTATTTATGATATACTTCGCAATAATTATCACTTACGTCAGCCGCGCGGTTTGGTGAACTGGTTGACTGCTAATGTAGACAATAACATCGTGTATGCCCGAATACAGGTATGTGTGCCCGTATGCAGGTTAGATATTATAATCTATCATAAAAAATTATTTTTAAAAACCCGACTTCAAACGCCCGCGCCTCTACAAAGTATATAATATGTTGATTTTTTAAAAACCACTCGACCAATTACGACACAATTTAAATGGGACCACCTGCAAAGTCTACCTTTTGAAACAAAAAAAGCGTCTTCGAGTAATCGGTGAACATACATAAAAGATTCCGACAAATTGAAAACCTGCCTTTTATGAATTCGGTTAAAAATTAAAAAAAAATAATACCGAACTGAAGCGCAACCATCGATCTCGATTTGTTCTTTTTCTCCACGATTTCAATTTCACGACGCAACACGAATGTTCGCAGGATAATGTAGCCGCAGCATCCGAACACGATAATTTTATCGCGACAACGACACGAATATTAGCACGATATACGCGCGACAAAAGTTTTCGCCACACTGAGCGCTCTCAAAAAAGCATCCTGTATAAGAAAATTTATTCGGTAAGACATGGGAAAATAAAACCCTTCAGAAGGTAATGAATAACAGGAATGCTAAATCCAAAATCTGATCTAAAAGTGAGAGGTCAAGTTTTAAAATTGAAGAAAATAAAAAAATAAATTAACAAGGCCTGTGCCCTTATCTATAAGCGACGAACCATTAGTAAACGCACCAGTAGTAAATTTCCTCGATTTTTATTAATAGATGCAGATAAGAACTGACTTTGGATTCTTCTGTAGTTTTCCTCTAACCACATTCGAGTATTGGATAGACACATGCGTAGATTATCTAGCACAATGTTTTATATTACGCATAATATTCTGAGTCATTCTTGGGCGTTTATAGTACGCAGCGCAGTGGAGACTAGAAACTGCGTCCAATTCAAGACATCATTTGAGGAGCGCCGTGCGGTAAAGGAAGCAAGCGCATAGACTTGATGACTCGCATCGTTCCGCCTATGCCATTCTTTACACAGGCAGGCGCCATCTTCCTGTCAGTTCGCATTCTTTTCTGCGCTCGAACTGAAGAAGTAAGAGGTATAATTGCACTGACTTTAAAATTCATGCAGGAAGATTGAAGTTGACCTCAAACGAAATCGTCAGAACTGCCTTCTGTTGCACAATGTTTAGGGCAAAAAGAGATATTTTGAAATGCTTAGGGCCATTTTCACCACCTTCTGATAAGTGTCGGATAGCTTATTCGTATATTTTGTCTTTGTCATTTGACATAAAGTAAGAAAGTGACAAAATTTACGGTTAGGCTATCCGGCACTTATCAGAAGGTGGTAATACCGGCCCTTAACCTATTAATTTATTTAAATTTGATTATTTGTAGTGTAGGTATATCTCACGATAATTACGTTTGATTAACCAACTAGAAGCTAGAAATTATCTCAGAAAAGTGAAATTCACAATTTGATCACAGAACAATGTGCTTTATAAACGATATTGCAAGCACCAAAGTCCTAAGCTCCTAAGTAGTTAAGAACGCCTTCAGCGCAAATATTAAATTATAATACAGTTGTTGATTTCATAAAATGATTAAAAATGAATGGATCAAATAGCGCCATTTTGCCGACCGAGATTCACACGCGCAAGCAAAATATTTTACTCATAATAGAAGTTCATCATACTTGCAAAATTTTCGCTCGATGAAAGCACAGAGCACATTGGTATGATGGCGAAATACCACCAAAACAAACAGAAATGTGATTGGGGAACAAGGGTGTAGGGTGTAGCCCTCATTTTTGAAGAAAAATTGACGTTAAATACTTAAAAGGTAATTAATCAAATAGTGCGACTTGTATAAAACAGAATATTTATTTACAGCACTGTTGTTTAGCGAGTGAACAAGTGAGAGACACCAATGTCTGTCTCTCTGTCATCAGTTATTTGTCATTCGAAAGAAGAAGACAAAATATTTTGCTACGACACAACAGCTGTACCTACAGTTTGTTAGTCATTTGTTTGGTAAGGATGACGTATTTCGTCTTGTAGGCAAATAAAGTGGATATTTTGAAAAAAGCCACAGACAAAAATAAATGTGCCTAAAAGTGGAAGCAAGAGACCAGATGAGACATTTGAGACACCAATTTCTAGACTGACAGCTGAAGGATTACAAAATGGCGGTATTAGTTACCGCCATTTTGGTAACTTGAATTCCGCCATTTTGAAACACTGTCAACATTTCGTTAAAATTAACAATTTGTGTAGAAATTTCATAAATACGATTAAAAGAAAGAGGACATGAATATTGATAGTTTAATTAGGGAGATAAGTAATAAATAATCGTCAGCGACACAACAGCTGTACCTACAGTTTGTTAGTCATATGTTTGGTAAGGATGTATTTCGTCTTGTAGGCAAATAAAGTGGATATTTGGAAAAAGCGTGGCTTTTTTCCAAATATCTTCCAATAAGAATCAACAATTTTGTTCCGCGAGGTATTTTTACTTTAAAATACTAGGCATGTCACACCTAATGCATGTGTGGGCTGTAGGTACATTGTGCACTAAAGTTTAAGATGCGCTAGATCACGCACTAGATGCGCACTTGATGCGAATTGCGATGTCCACTTCACTGTTCGGATAAGGCCGTAAAACAAAAAAAAACGAAATAGCTTATTACCAAAGTATTTCATGGTATCAGAAGGACCATGAATATTTTTTAGTTTTTAGTTTTTAAGTTAAAAATTTGTACGCCATACGGCATGAAATAGTGTTACTAAAAACAAAACTAATACCTGTTTGTAAAATTTACTTATTTCAACAAATAAATTGATTTTGATTTTGACCAAAACAGAGACTGGCAAAATTTAATGCAAAAATTAATGTGCCTAAAAGTGGAAGCACGAGACCAGATGAGACATTTGAGACACCAATTTCTAGACTGACAGCTGAAGGATTACAAAATGGCGGTATTAGTTACCGCCATTTTGTTAACTTGAATTCCGCCATTTTGAAACACTGTCGCAATTTCGTTAAAATTAACAGTTCATGTTTAGAAATTTCATAAATATGATTAAAAGAAAGAGGACATGAATATTGATAGTTTAATTAGGAAGATGAGTAATAAATAATCGTCAGCATGTATCATAATATCTACATTTAAATTCATAAGACTAATCTAAAGCTATAGCCTGTAAATTGTTCAGTGTGTGAGTTATCAAGATAACTGGATGCGGTTGCAGTATGAGGGAGGGCAGTGGGCGTTGGCGCGCTCCACAGGGCTCCGCGGGGAGCGCCTGCGGTGTCGCCGCCGTGCGCCGCAGCACCGCGCCGCCCCGCATGACGCACGTCACACCAGCCCGAGGGTCGCAGTTCTCATTCACACTTGGCATCTCATCGTCTGAACACAGATCAATCACTTCACACTCAGTGTCTATTTTCTTGAGAGGATCACCGCTTTTCACCTCCACATCCATGGGCTGGTTGGCATCCACAAACACTATATCCTTGTCCTCATTGGCCAATCTGCTCTCAGCCTCCTCCCTCAGCTTGTCGATGTACTCTTGCATTTTCTCTATTGACATCCTTGGGACGTCCACCGATATGGGCCTGCATAATTTTAAAAGCAACAATTGGCTATTGAGATCGAGAATTTTCTTTTTCCTTTGGTCTGGAAATACATGTTTCCGGTGCCAGTAATCTATAGGCCTCCGGTATCTGACTGGAAACTGTTGTCCTTTGCCTTTGCTAACTAAGTTTTTACTAAGAGATGCAGGTGTACAACAATATCTTTCTATTCTTTCTCTAGAAAAGCTTGTGTCTCTTTGAACATTGAGTTTTGCATTTTTTATATAAGCCAGGGAAGAAAATGGGTACGGAGGCCCGCGGTCAATATTAGCTGCATTCCTCACATTCCTCGGCTTAGTATCTCCTTCGATGTCCTGTCCTGTCTTGTCAACAAACTTCTCCCCAAGTGGCAAGAGCTTTAACGCTGAAAGAAACTCAGGTAGACCACCAGTACACATACTAGACGGTACAACTTCATTATTGCACAGTCTTTCATGCGCTTGTAGGACTTCTAAATTATCAAAATGACTGTCGCAGTTGTCACAGAGGTATATGTCAGCAGACTTGACGTGTGGTTCGAGTATATCTGCAGATGTCTCCCTGTCATAGAAGAGATTCTCATTGCGGAAGGTTACTAGGAGGCGTCCATTGGGTCGGTAGTACAGAGACGTTGTATGATCGCGATTGTCAACATACCTCAACTTCTTGTGCTGGTATCGCGCGAGCTGGGCGGAGAACACGAGAAGGAAAGTGCTCTTGTGATAATCGTAGCACTTCTTTACCAAGTTCTTAAGCCGCGGCTCCCAGTCCTCGGGCACTTGGCGCGGCCGCACGAACGGGTGCGAGAAGGCGACGTTGTTCGGCCACCAAGGCGGTTGACGGATCTCCTTCGCCGTGTCGTGTCCCCACGAACATGTCACCATAAACGTTATGAATTTCTCCAACTTCTCGGCCTTGATCTTTGACAGTGCCGTCGGGTTACCGTCAGCGAAGAGCAGCGGTAAGTTGGCGATCATATTTGCTGTCGCTTACGGTCATCGCAGTTGGCCAGCCAGCGCTTGCGATCTCATTCCACACAACACAGTAACGGTAACATTATCCGCCATCACGTCCGCTTTCACTGAATGCATTTTAAGATTTAACCACAACACATTTGATGTGCACAATAGATAAATTACCTATTAGGAATTACGACAACTTTTGCTCCGAAATACAAGAAATGACGAAAATTGCACAAACGCACTGCACTCGTTTAGCTAAAAAGAGAAAGACGAAAAAGACAAAACTATTTTTTTCTTTTTTTCGCCTCAGCCCAGTGCTGCCAACTCTAGATACGATTAAATGTAAATGGAATTTATTCAGCGATTTAGTATTTACGTCCTACTCTTACCACTCCGATTTTTTACTCTACAGTCTACGCGACACGCATGTAGCGTGCGTAGAACGTAGAATGAGTATCGAGCAATCGAGCATATTAGCATATTAGCAATCGAGCCTTAGTACTTCTTGTCTATGAGTTTATGAGAATATCGACTCCCACCATAATTATACTCTTTGATCCATGGAATTATTATCGTAGTACATAATAATTCCATGCTTTGATCTAATAGTAATGGAATAGAAGCTCCCAAATGCGGATGGTTTAGTCAGTCTATGGTTTAGTCACTCTCATGGAACTAGGAACTACGACTACGAGGTGGTCACAAGCTGTGGTCACCGTTCTATGGTCAGACAGCTGCTCTCTGCTCTATTGTAGTATCCATTAATCTGTGGCTCTATTTAACTAATACTACCATGGAACTAATATGTACTACGCGTAGTACATATTAGTTCCATGTGTACTACATAGAAAATAATTACATATGACCACAGAGTACATTATTGCATATGACCATTATTAAGTAGAATTAATAAAATAAGAAGATTTAATTTCAAGAATTATTAATTTTGGACGTTGTATTTTAAGCATCATGTTCTCCCTTTAATCTTTTACAACAATGGTGAGTTTAAGCTCCATATTTCTGGTTAGTTATTTTATTTATTTTGGCTGAAATATGTTGTTTTTAGCAGGAAGAAAACAACTTTAATGGCTCAAGAAGTTCACCTACAAAGCCTTTCTTTGAGGCCAGTGATTACGAGTAAGTGAAATGTCCTTTTTCTTGTTCTTTGTTCAACCCTCTGGCTCAGACATAAAAAATGACCTTTTTATTTGTCGAGGTTAACATTTGAACAATATGATTGTGATTTCGGTGTTGTACGATCGATTGTATATTATAAATATGTTGTGATAAAATCATCGTCGTTGTGACAAAAAAATCCTTTTATTATTATAAATGCGAAAGTTTCGTGAGGATGGATGTTTGTTACTCTTTCAAGCCACAACAAATGAACCAATTTGCCTGAAATTTGGTATGGAGATAGCATTATACACAGGATTAACACATAAGCTACATTTTGTCCGGGAAAAGTAAAGAGTTCCCGTAGGAATAAAAAAAAACCTTGATCAACAGACAAAATTGCAGGCATCATCTTGTAAACTAATAAAAGTAAAAATAAGAATTTTTGCCTTTAACTGCAGGCAAAGACTGAAAGCCATACAGCATACTCAGTTTGCTACCTTTTGTTTTTCCAGCATAAAAGTATCCTGTTACTCTTTAGGTCTTTGACTGTATTCATACAAAAATCAAGTTGATCTCTTGCTAATGCTGTGTGAATGAAGGATAAACCAACGAACAAAACTTGCATTTATAACACAAGTATGATTTTTCTTGATAGTCTACAGTTTCCAACATGGAGTTTGGAGTTTTTGAAAATTGCTGCAGTGGAGCAAAAACTGGTGCGCCCAAGAAGTCTAGCCTGGGCAATACTGCTGAATGCCATTCCATCACCATGTGGGGATATTTTGATGAGGTATTGAAGTCAGAATAGTTAGTTCAACTCATTACTGATAACATAAATACAAACTGAACTGATACCTCAGACTACCATAGCAAAATTACTTTAAAAATGTCTAGTTTTTTTTTCTAGACATTTTCTCATCATTTAACAAAATAAATAGACATAAAATTCAGTAAATATCAAGTGTAATTAATAATTATTAACACAAATTATGTATTTAAGGTGCTTAAGTTAAGTAGGTACTTAATTATTTTTTGAAAAACATTAAAATCGCAAAAGTAAAGATAGTACAACTTGTGTGTTGTGTTTATTGACATGTTGAGTTTTTAAAAGTACAGCAATGATACTTCTTACTTTCTTACAGCATAAGAGGTCATAGAAATTTCTATGATGACCTGAGCAAGAAGCTATCCATGGACCCAAGAGCAGTTATTGGCGATGATCCACTCTCACAAAATGATGAGGTAATAATAAAATCGGCTAAGTGCGAGTTGGGCCTCGCTCTTTTAGGGTTCCGTTAAAAAAAATTAAATTAAAATATTTTCATGTACCCATGGAAATATTTTAATTTAATTTAATTTTTATTATTTGTTGTTATAGCGGCAATAGAAATACATAATATGTGAAAATTTCATCTGTCTATCTATTACGGTTTACGAGATACAGCCCGCTGACAGACAGACGGACGGACGGACGGACGGACAGCGTAGGCTTAGTAATAGGGTCCTGTTGGTACCCTTTGGGTACGGAACCCTAAAAAGTAGCGATGCATCCGATACCTATATATCGGCAATATCGAGAGTTTTCCAATATATTGGAATCGGCTATATTAAATTTGCCGATAAACCGATACTTTTTGAATTTCGTGCTATAGACAACCCATGTGAAAAAAAAAGAGTTCCCGAGTGATTTTAAGAACTAAATCCACGCAGACGAAGTCGCGGACATCAGCTCGTTTCTAAATAACTTAAATAAATATTATTATAAAAATTTTATATGTTTCTAAAGCCACAGTTTTTTTATAGCTTTCTTTGGATCTTTATTTATTTAATTATTTATTTATTTACAAATAACTTAATCCATCCTTACAGGAAACCTAATGCGACAGATAAGTTATAATTATAAATGACTTAAAAACTTCCTAATAATTATGTATTAATAACTACTTACAACCAACTTCAACCTAATATTAATATGTACAAAGAATATATATAGTTACTTTTGCGAACTCGCTCAACGAGCAACTGAACAAATCAATTTGCTCCGAGACGATGTTGAGCGTGCGAATCTTAACTGTCTGTATGTTTTTAACCGACTTCAAAAAAGGAGGAGGTTATCAATTCGTCGGAATCTTTTTTTTATATATGTCCACCGATTACTCGAAGACGCCAGAACCAATTTGGGAAATTCTTTTTTTGTTTGAAAGGGTATACTCCCCAGGTGTTCCCATATACTTAAATTTTATCGAAATCGGTCGAGCAGTTTTTAAAATATCAACAATAAATTATATACTTTGTATAGTGTGTGTGTAATGTAGTAAAGCGGGAGTTTGAAGTCGGTTGTTTAAAAAGAATTTTTTATATTAAATTATTTGTAAATATCTGATCAGTATCGTATCGGCTGAAGTGTGTATTGATGCATCCCTAAATAAAGTCTATTACAGCACTTAAGGTTGAAGACAAGGGTCTGCCCGCGAAATTCAAATTTAATTTGGTTTTTCGCAATTTGTAAACTAATACGACAAAGTAGGCTTATGGCCTTCTAATTGCGCCAGTGGAATTATCATCTCCACAGGTTTACATAAAAATCTTTACTTGAAAGTGACCAGTTTAAGAAATTAATCAAAATACTGAGTTGTACGTGAGTTACTCACAAATTGGTCGATATTTTGATTAATTTCTTAAAGTAGTCACTTTCAAGTAAAGATTTGTACATAAACCTGTGCAGATGATACTGCCATTGTCGCAATTAGAATGCCATAAGCCTACTTTGACATCTTAGTTTACAAATTGCGAAAAACCAAATTAAATTTGAATTACGCGGGCATACTCGAGCCTTCCACCTTAACCAAGTCTAGCTAAGGTTATGAAGAATGGCTTTTACTCCCCTATCCAAGCTATATGCTCACTTTAATTTTGAAGAACGAGTGCTTTCTGAATGTGTACAGGTAATGAGCACTCATTGATTTCTCTACATTTCTTAGAAGCTCTGTAGACGTTCTTTAGAAGTTTACATTCTTAATTTTAACGACTGCCGATTCATAAAAAACTTATACTGGAAACAGCGTGCAAATATAAGGGTTAACGGGAAATTATCGTCTTATATCGAGATAGAAAGAGGCGTACGACAAGGCTGTATTTTGTCACCCTTACTGTTTAATTTGTATGCTGAAGCCATATTTTCAGAGGCGCTAGATAACAGTCCAGACGGCATATCAATTAATGGCAAATTGTTGAACAACATTAGGTACGCAGACGACACGATATTAATCGCCGATAGTCTTGCGGGCCTTCAAAGGTTAGTCGATTCGGTGGCTTCCGTTAGTATTGAATACGGTATTAACATCAATACCAAAAAGACGAAGTACATGGTAATAAGCCGAACATCTGAGCTTATCACGTCGTTATCCCTAAATGGTCAGGGTCTTGAACGGGTCACCAAATACAAATATCTAGGCACAATGGTAGATGAAACAGGGGATCACAGCCTCGAAATACGATGCAGAATAGAGCAAGCACGCAACGCCTTTTCGAAAATGAAAAAAGTTCTTTGTGACCGGAACCTAAGCATTTCTCTCCGAACACGCATAGCGCGGTGCTATGTCTTTTCTGTACTTCTCTATGGTGTAGAAGCTTGGACGCTGACAGAAGTCATGTCTAGAAAACTGGAAGCGTTCGAGATGTGGGTGTACAGACGTATGCTAAGAATTTCTTGGAGAGACCGTGTACGAAATAGCACTGTGCTACAAAGAATGGGGAAAGTCACAGAGATACTAACAACCAAACAACAAAAAAAAAAAAAAAAACATAAAAAGGAGGAAATTAGAATATTTTGGGCACGTGATGCGTAACACCAAGAAGTATGAACTCCTTCAACTTATCATGCAGGGGAAAGTGGCAGGCAGAAGGAGGCCTGGCCGCAGAAGGATATCTTGGCTTAAAAACTTGCGCCAGTGGTTCGGAAAGAGCACAAAATCACTATTTAGAGCAGCGGTCTCAAAAGTTGAAATCGCCCTAATGATTGCCAACCTTCGCAAGGAGACGGCACGTTAAGAAGAAGAAGAATTCTTAATTTTAAGGGGCTTCAACTCCTAAGTATTTCTTGTTCCAGTTAAACTAAGCATATTTCAGCCTGGGATGACCAAAATCTTATTGTTTTTGCAAGAATCTTTTTTTTTAATTGATACATTCGAAGATGTAGAGATAATTTCGAGATGTTCCCATAAAAACTTCGGGTTCCATCTCCTCAATCCTGATGCTGCAGTGGTACTGCCTACCTAAACTGTGCTGATTTATTACAGTTTTTGCTATTCACGAAGGCGAGTGAGCTTTATTTGTGGTAACTTCGTGTACATGCACATTGCATAAGTGTGCATGCCTGTCAAAGCCTAGGTGGGAGCGGGCAGGTGCGAGCATTGCGCTCGCTCACATTTATACAGATACGACACACACACAACCATAAGTCAGTGGCCCTCGTGAATTGCAAGAACTATAACTGTCGATTATGAAAAGTTGTTGTAGGTACCAAGCAAAGACTACATAGTTACATTCCAGGACCCAACTCCTCAATCCTGATGTTGCAGGGGTTCTGCCCACGCAGACGAAGTCGCGGGCATCAGCTAGTAGATTATAATATTATGAATGTCAAATAAACTTGTTGTAACGAGGTTTAATTGGGACGGTTTGGCGGATGGAGGCCAGCCGAAAAAAAGTGTAAGAATTTTCCGGCACGACACTTGTTTACACACACGCACACTTTATTACACACGTTGCATCATAACTTTGGTGGCCCAACAGTTAAACGAAGGAGAGAAACTATCAGGTTATTATTTTTTATTATTATTATTTATTTTTATTATTATTTATAATTTAATAATAATATGTATTTGGTAAAAAATTAAAAATAATTTACACTTGTTCACGCACACTTTAGGCCAACTTATGTCTTTAGGAGTCAAACTATCGGCTCAGGATTTGAATCCTGACTTCAGATTATTATTTTTTTTTATTTTTTTTATGTTATGAATTGTTGCAGAGTGCATGGAAACAACATTTCTGCGACAACGAGCTCAAAGCGTTGATACTGCAGGATGTCGTCCGCACGTTCCCAGATGAAGCTTACTTTCGCGATAAGGATGTGCAAGACATGATGGTAAATGTGGCTATAATACTTTCAGAATCTTGTCTTTACTTTATTATAAATATTGCGAATATCAAATAAAGGACTATGCAAAAAATCGTATGGGTACTGTCCCCACCCCTCAACAGATGTGGCACTATTTTCAATATTTTTGTGACGTTCCATAAAAAGACATTACCATTTTCAATCCAAAAATGATTGGGGTTTTTTATTTAAAAAAAATACAAAAGAACGACGACGAAAGGGCGGGAGGTGGTCAGAGGGAGGGAGGTGTGTGGTTTTTCTCTGCATTTCAGAAACGCATCTGCGTCTTAAAATAGCTTTTTTCTAGTTAGTTAATGCTCCTGTATGTTCTTTTTATAGAATAGAATAGAAATGTTTTTTATTCAAATGAACTTTTTTACAAGTGCTTTTGAATCGTCGATGAGTCTACCACTGGTTCAGAACGCCCTTCCTGCCGAGAAGAACCAGCAAGAAACTCGGTGGTTGCTCTTTTCAAAACAAGTTTACAATATAATAGACACTATGCTATGTATGCAGTGTTTCCACAATGAGGGGAAGTTCCACAAAAGCATACCTTGTTATAATTCAACACATGTTAAGACGGGCAGACAGAAAGTGCCCCATTCCCGCCGGTGGAACCCGTTCACGAGCATGACGCATGACCCAACCGTTGCTTTGCTCAACCATATTTGAGGGAACGTAACAACCCGCATCACACGACACCACCGCAGAAATGTTAGAGAGTGTGACATACTTAGGCTACTCATCTATATGTATACGATATTATCATCGCCAGGTGCGCGTGTTGTTCTTCTGGGCGCGCGCGCACCCCAGCCCCGGCTACCGGCAGGGCATGCACGAGATCCTTGCGCCTGCGCTCTGCGAACTGCACGCCGACAGGCTCCTGGCGCCCACAAACCTCAGGTCTGCCGCGGCACGCTATTAGAATAGAATAGAATAGAAATATTTTAAGCTATTGCATAGCTTTTATCGCGGGCTTTGAACTAGGACAAACTGTTCGAGCGCGGCGACCGAATCAAAAAATTCCGTAACGGAAAAAACCTAGCACCGTCGTTCAGTAAGCGTTCAACATTTTAGAGGTTCTCAAGTAGCTCTATTTGGCGCAGTGGGCGAGCGACCGCTTTCGAGCGCCGATGTCGTAGGTTCGAATCTCACTCGCGAAGTAGTGACAGTTCGCTTTTCTTGTTTGATTGTTTTTTAATTATTTTTTTTGCATAATTTTTATCATGCAAAAAAAAATATTGCATAAATATTATAATTGCATAAGTTGATAAAAAATGCTATGCAATAGCTTTACCGCGGCAGTCCCCGAGTGCCACTTAAATTTTTAAAGTGAAAACTTCTTTTGGCGCACCTCACACATATTTTTACGTGGGTAGTAAGTTAGGCTGATCCGTCACGCTCTGAGGTGAAAGGCTCGATCGGGTGAACTCAGGACCGCCGAGTGTACCCGAGCGAGGAAGATACAG
This sequence comes from Oeneis ivallda, assembly GCA_029955525.1. Lineage (NCBI taxonomy): Eukaryota > Metazoa > Arthropoda > Insecta > Lepidoptera > Nymphalidae > Oeneis > Oeneis ivallda. The sequence continues at coordinate 3,321,743 of JARPMR010000012.1, read as the reverse complement.
TCAGCTACTCTTCTGTTGTCTCACTCACTCTCACATAGTAAGACAGAACAGACAGTGAGAAAACAGAAGAGATTGAGACTGAGCTGTCATATATAAATTGATTAGAGTATATTGATTAGATTAATTAGAGTATATAAATTGATTGCGATTGCCAATGAAGTTTTCATTTCTGCTGTGCGGTCATAAGCACACTGTTTTTTTTATTCCAATATACTTTTACAAGCGCTTTTGAATAGTCAGATGAATATACCACTGATTCGGAATGCCCTTCCTGCTGAGAAGAACCAGCAAGAAACTCGGCGGTAGCTCTTTTTCAATATAGTTCACAATAGGTACTATGCTATGTATGCAGTTTAAGCAGTGTTTTCACAATGAGAAGTTCCAAAAATTGCATATTTACAATTGATACATGTTAAGATGAGCAGGCAGAAAGTAGCCCCATTCCCGCCGGTGGTACACGTTCATGAGCATGACGCATGATCCAGTCGTTGCTTCGCTCAACCATATTTATTATTGTACTAGATGATGCTCGCGACTTCGTCCGCGTGGATTAATGTGTTTTAACTACCCCAGGAACTCTGTAATTTTCTGGGATAAAAAGAAGCCTATGTTTTAAGCCTGGGTATAAGCTATCTCCATTCCAAATTTCAGCCAAATCGATTCATTTGTTGTGGAGTTATAGAGTAACAAACATCCATCCATGCATCCTCACAAACTTTCGCATTTATATATTAGTAGATTTATAATATTAGTAGAAGTAGAATATAATTAGTTTGTGCCCACATGAATTTAAGCTTTTAAACCCTTTATGTTCTTAGGGGAAAAATAGCCCAAGCTACTTGCATAGATTTCTACCTGCCTGTAAAAGCTATAAAATCAAATACGGTTCAGGAGTTTCTAAGATTAAATGTTTTAACCTCTATGTGTAACCCCCCTTGCTAAACTGATCTGATATTGTCAATATAAACTACTTGTACGAATAAGAAGCAAACATTATTATAATTATGTAGCGGCCATTTTATATTTCTGTCCTTCTCACGTGTACTCACTCACTCTAAGCAAGACAGAAACAAAACATAGCGGTTTTAAAATTCAAATTCATATTTGATGCATAACTGCATTTTTAAGAGTTTCATGAATGCAGATACTGACACAGTGACAACACATATTGACATCAAGAGACTTTTTCCTTTGTAGATATATTGTAATGGCCTCATAAGTAGGCTCAGGAGTCAGGACCGCTCAGCGGGCGATGGAGAGAGCTATGCTCGGAGTGTCCCTGCGGGATCGAATCAGAAATGAGGAGATCCGTAGGAGAACCAAAGTCACCGACATAGCTCAGCGAGTCGCGAAACTGAAGTGGAAATGGGCGGGGCACATAGTTCGAAGAGCTGATGGTCGTTGGAGTCCCAAGGTGCTGGAGTGGCGACCCCGCACCGGGAAGCGCAGTGTTGGCAGACCCCCCTCCACCAGGTGGACCGACGACATATAGCGAGTCGCAGGGAGCCGTTGGATCCAGGCGGCGCAAGACCGAGTCCTGTGGAAGTCCATGCAAGAGACCTTTGTCCAGCAGTGGACGTCTATCGGTTGATGAAGAAGAAGAAGAAATAGAAGATTGTAGTGATAAACCACTGACATCCCGCAACCTTGTCTACCATCAACAAATCATCGCTTATTTGGATTGCATTAGAAACAAAATTAGCTGTTATTATCATCACAAGCCTACTGTTTGTTGTTTTAAAATAGAGTTTGTTTGTAAAATGGTCGTATTTATTTCTACTTTCAGTGACACATTACGGTATTATCTTCAGAAGGACTATTTAGAACACGACAGTTAGTGAGTATTTTTTGTTTTTGCTAACATAAATTGATATAACTAATGTTCAAAACCTAAAATCTATAAAAATACCACCACTGGTGAAACTGTTTTCTATATACTCTTGCAACAGTTATTACTTGACTTCGATTTAATCAATAACAATGCAGTCTAAAATGGAGGTGGGTTAACTTGGCAGATTTTATAAAAATCAAAACCCTGTCAGTATACGTTACGTGTCATTGTACCAAATAACGAGTACGAAAAAGAAGTATGAAGTAACCTGCACACCTGAGAGTTCTCCATAATGTTCTCGAAGGTGTGTGAAGTCTGCCAATTTGCATTGGGCCAGCATGGTGGACTATAGCCTATAACCCTCCTCTGAGAGGAGACCTGCGCTCAGTAGTGTCGTTGATAGGTTGATGACGATGATGATGATGGAAGTTTCCCATCAGACCAGACCAAGGAGTATTTCTTTTTGACCGATCATGCGAACCTCATGACTGAGGGTCGTTACCTATGCCAGCTTGCTAACTAAAGCTCGCCAGGCGGTACAATCTTGAGCCATTTGAATAGATCCCCTGGATGTTGGTATAGTTGGCGCCAATCATTTAGTCGTCTCTAAGCCAAGATGCGCTCTGCTCTCTCGCTTCTTTACTGACACCTCAATGTCATTGCGACACGTTAGAATAGAATAGAAATATTTTTTATTCAAATAAACTTTTACAAGTGCTTTTGAATCGTCGATGAATCTACCACTGGTTCAGAATGCCGTACTTCTGCCTAGAAAAACCAGCAAGAAACTCTGCGGTTGCTTTTTCAAAATAGTTTACAATAGTGTTTCCACAGTGAGGGGAACTTACTTACAATTCAATGCATGTCAAGATACTTACTTACAATTCAATGCATGTCAAGATGGGTAGACAGAAAGTAGCCCCATTCCCGCCGGTGGAACCCGTTCACGAGCATGACGCATGACCCAGCCGTTGCTTCGCTCAACCATATCTGAGAGAACGTAACAGCCCGCAACAACGTTATGCGACTAAATTCAGATTACGACTAAACGATTGGCGTCTACCATACGTGTGATTTAAAAAGAGGATTTTACATAAATTCAATTACAGCATGCTGTTCAGTGCAATAATGAAAGGCCTGGAGAAGTTCTACTCGACGGGGGACGTGGTGCCCAACAACTGCGGCCGGCTGCCCACCTCCAAAACTATACACGTTGGTATTAATTGCTTACTACGTCTTAATATTCCTAGTCTATAACTCTATCGAAACACACTAACTAAGGTCCTCGTATGAAACGTCGGGGTCACTCAGTGGGTTATGGAAAGAGGTATGCTTTGAATGTCCCTGCGAGATCAAATCGGAAATGAAGAGAACTAAAGTTGCCGACAGCTCAGCTCTGCTTTCCGAACCGGTGGTAGAGTCATGACGTGTCATAAGAGCCACAGGTTGGCTCTTGGCCACACACAGGTTGGCCACAGGTTGGCCTACGTGAAATTAATAATTTGATTTTTGATTTTTTTTCAGCGAATCTAAATCAGCGGAGCTAAAATGGAAATGAGCTGGGTATGTCGTTTGAAGAACTGATGGTCGTTGGGGTCCCAAGGTCCCAAGACCCTCCACCGGGAAGAACTGAAGAAGAACGTAGGAACCTGCTGGATACAGTCGGAGCAAGACTGAGGCCTGTGGAAGTCCATGCAAGAGACTTGTTCAGCAGTAGACGTCTAATTATCATCATGAGCAACCCATTAACGTCTCAGTACTGAGCGCAGGTCTCCTCTCAGAGAAGGGTAGACTTCACCTTTGAGAACATGGAGAACACTCAGGCGTGTTCAACGCACATAACTCCGAAAAGTTAGAGGTGCGAACCTGCGACCCCCCGAATAGGAGACCGCAGTCCTAACCACTAGGCTATCACTGCTCATCGGTTGATAAAAAAAAAGATCATTTGGCTTTATTTAACTTGCCGTCTGGCTTTTTCAGAGTCAAAATGAAGTGGTTCGGTATTTGGAGCGGCTCAGAGAGAAGTATTTGGTGCCGGCGGATCCTGAACTGGCGACGCATCTCGCCAATTGCAATATATCCCTGGAGCTATTTGGGATGTAGGTATTGGATTTATTTTTGTAACGAAAACTACAAAATCTTCAGAATAAATTTATAAACACGTATCAAAAATTCCTGGATTTTTTGTAATTATGGAGTCGTGGAAAAAGTAGTTCAAGAACTGTAACGTGTTGCTACTAGATGTCGCTAACAGTTGCTTAAACTGAAATAAGTAGATACATATCACTAATTTCGATGCTGACGTGTGTGCGGCTACGGTGTAACGCTAACACACTCGGGCGCGATTCCCAAGAGATGTGGGTTCGAATCCCGTTGGCCTCGGAATTTTCGATATGTGTTTATAAATTTATTCTGGTATTTCCTTAAGTGTAGGTTAACACTTTAATAAAAATCTTGTAACAGACCCAATACCAGGAAATTTTTTGGGGCACATCATGCACGTTAGCCTTACAGGACTTCAATATTGGAAATTGTTTTGGAGGAGCCTTTTTTCCTTCTTTATTAGGAACAGTTTTGGAGATTTTTTTAATCGGAGCAGTTCTGGGGAAACTTTCGAGGAACAATCGTAATTTTTTTTTGTTTCCGAGTAGTTTCAGAATTATCTTTTCATATACCCTATTCCATCAAGTTATTCTATGATAATGAAAAATATACGAATTATGTTGTGGAGCATATTATATTTTGTATATTTTTGTATATTTGTATATTTGGTTGGTTGGTTGAGATTGGCACAACATCGAGAAGAATGGCGTGCACATGAGGAGGCCTATGTCCAACGATGGATTACATGAGGCTCGAAAAGAAGAAGAAGATTTTATATATAATTTTCACAATCCAGTCGCTGGCTTCGCCTGCTATTCGGGCGAGAGTTCCCTCGCTCGGAGATACCACACCTATGGGGTTTCATCTTCTCCGACGGGCCGATGCTGCCCAACCTGCACTACGTCATACTAGCCATGCTGTTGCCTATTAGGAACTTATGTAAGTTCTCGCCAGTAAAAAGACAATACCTAATTATACTACGGCCGTTCAGAGAATGCGTTCCTGACACGTCGCGATTGAACTGACGACGTAACTTTGTAATGGCGTTGCAGTTACGATAAAAATATTATTGCTGGTTGTTTACCGTTTTAACAATTGATGAGCATTAAAACAACATTATTATATCAATAATCAATTAATGTTATAATTTTGTGCCAAACTGAGTGTCAAATAACGGTAAACAATATTTTTCTAAATCTAATTGATAGGTGTCAGGAACGCATTCTCTGAACGGCCGAACTTTAGTTCAGCTAAACTTAATCAAATGGTGGACCTTTATCACAAGTTGTATTATTGGGTAGTCCATTTCTGTAAATTTTGAACAAATTCACATTTTTACCCAAAAATGGCAAAGCCAAAAGGTGCTAAAATAAAAAAATATATAAATGTAATAGAACATTCGAAACGGAAGTGGAAATGGGCGGCGCACATAACGGGGGACGGGGGTTCGAAGAGCTGATGGTCGTTGGGGTCCCAAGGTGTTGGAGTGGCGACCCCGCACCGGGAAACGCAGTGTTGGTAGACCCCCCCCCCCCACCAGGTCTACCGACGACATCAAACGAGTCGCAGGGAGCCGCTGGATTCAAGCGGCGCAAGATCGAAGCCTGTGGAAGTCCATGCAGGAGACCTTTGACCTATAGACGTCCACTGCTGGACAGTGGACGTCTATAGGTTGATAAAGAAGAAGAAGAATAGAATATTAAAATATAGCAAGCGACACAAAAACAATTTTACTATAATACTTCAGTGTTTATGAATCCTACTAGCCTCCTGTATTGGCAGCATTTCTCACCACCCCTCCGTGTTCCGTGTTTCTGTGTTCTTTAAAATGCTTTAAGTCAATCAATGACCAATTTTACATGTTATCGACCGAGCGAAGCGAAGGTCTCTGAGTTTACTTGAGTGAATTTGCACTTGTCCGTCTGTCCGTCCGTCTGTCAGAGCCTTATAACTTCTGAATTACTGAACGTAATTACTTCAATTTTAGATATGATATGTAAACCGATGGCCTCGAGCCGAAAATGGCTTAAAAAGTTATAAAAATCTTTATTTCAGGGGGGCTCTCATAGAAGCGAATGCGAAGTAAAATATACTTTTTTTACATTTCATAGGGTTGCAGTACCTCATTTTAAAGATAATTTGGTGCAGAGTACAAAAGTATTTTTTTTTTTCCTAAAATTGACGAAATGGGGGGCTTTCAAAGTGGAGATTGTATTCGAGGCTAGATCTCTAAAACCACTTAATTTTAAAACTTGAAACTTACACATAATTTGAGTTATATTCTGTACTTGAACAACAAATACTAAGATTAGATAAATATTATAAAGAAACGAAATTATTTAAGTTTTAATGGGCATCAATGTTTTTAACAAAACTTCACTATACTGTTAATAGATGGCGCTGTCTTTAATATTGTAAATATAGTTTTGCGTCAGCTATTCTTATTTTGTCTATTACTAATTATGTTATTCAATTAGCAAATTATTATCAATAAAAGTATCACGTTGTTTTTGCAAAAGTAAATCCGTTTCTATTTACAATAATTAGACGTTAGCACCTATTTACTACCTTATGATGGTACTGTCTATGAATGTAAAGATGAGCGCGCTGCGCGCATCTAGACATGCTCGCCGCCGAATCCGCAAGCGCGCAGTCATGGCAGTTTATAATTTTTTTTATTATGAAATCGTATACTACGTAACACCCGTTCAGCGAACCAGCTGAATTTTAGTAAAATACTGTAGGCATACGCATCCCATCCACGAAAGCAGATGACGATTGACGTCATCAGATTCGGCGCGTTTTAATTACAATATAATATAGTTAAAACTACCTTATGGGAATTATGGGATACCGCGAGGTCTCAGTTCGGGGCGAACCACTAGTTTTCCGTAATCGGGTTGGAGTTTTGGAACTTTTTTCTTGTTTATCTCAGTAATAGAATCCGATGCCGGCACAGTTCTGTCGATTCTGATGAGGCCGTCGTCGGTGTCGGTGGGACACGTATGTGCGTTGGCGCTATACCTGCGCTGTCCGCACGAGTATCCCAAACCGCCTCCACCACATATAGTGAACAACAACGCGTGAGTATGGCCACTTTTTAAACGACTTCAAAAAAGTAGGAGGTTATCAATTTGTCGGAATCTTTTTTTAAGCTATTGCATAGCTTTTATCGGGTTTGAGCGCGGCGACCGAATCAAGAAATTCCGCAACGAAAATAAACCTAACAGCGTCGTTTCCGTTCGGCAGACTTCGGCACGGTGTTTGTCTGCGTGCGACTAGAAAATGCTATGCAATAGCTTTACCGCGGCAGTCCCCGAGTGCCACACGTATTTTTTTTTACCCGACTACGGGTAAAAAAAAACGGTACGGGTACGGGGGAATACGGTAAAGCCAAAAGGAAGGGTTATCATTTTAGCAGTCTATGTATGTCGAAGCAGTGATAGCCTAGTGGTTAGTACTGCGGTCTCCTATTCGGGAATCGCAGGTTCGATCCCGGGCACACACCTATGGCTTTTCTAAGTTAAGTGCCTCTAAGGCGCGCTTGCAGAAACGTCGAGTTATCCTTTTAACCCAGAGTTAGCAGCTAAGTCTGGGTTAAAAGGACAGATTTAGTATAAAGCTTCTGTCAAAATTACAAATTTATTCCTGGGTTAGAACTCGGCGTCTTAAGAAATTAAATATCACAAGCTTCAACGGAAAAGGAAAACATCGTGAGGAAACCTGCACGCCTGAGAGTTCTTCGTAATGTTCTCAAAGGTGTGTGTGAAGTCTGCTAATTTGCATTGGGCCAGCGTGGCGGACTATGGCCTATAACCCTTCTCTGAGAGGACACATCGCTCAGTAGTGAGCCGTTGATGGGTTGCTGATGATGATGTATGTATGCATGTGACTATTTACAAATGTTCCATGGTGGTGCCTAAACTACTGAGCTGATTTTGAAGAATGAGGTGTCAAGCGATTCATTATTATAGTCCGGGTGATATTATTCTATATTATGCAAAGTCATAACTTAGAGATTTTGGGTTCGGGTTTGATTCCTGACGGGGGAAAAAAATTGTGAGCCGTTACGGGGCGCCTGGTAGATCTGAATCATCGAAATTATTTTGTACACGTAATATCAAGTTACAGTACACACATAAGTGCACACTCTTTCTAACTATCTATTATTCTATCACTATCAGACATAAACTTGCCGGCATATTTAGCGGAACATAAAAAAAAGGTTTGATATCAGTATAATATAAGGTTGCTGGCTGGTTTATACGTCATTTAATTTAAAAAGAAATATTTTCAAACTAAGAAAACAACTGAACATCACATTTTATGCAATTGTTTTAATTTTATTCAAATACACCTTATCTGGAGCGAACTTCGAGTATTTCTTCCTTCTGAGTTTGATTTAAAATTTCATTGAAATACTGTTTTTGTTAGTTTTTTTTTAATCGCGTATCTTTCTGGAGTTGATGACTGAATTATGCCTGACTTAGCCCCAACGGAGATTGCCAGGGCACTCGAAATACGAAGAAATGGTCAAACCTACAGAGTGATATCCAGAGATCTTCGTCGACCAGTTTCAACGATCCATCGCAGTATCCAACAGTTCAGGGAGACCGGTACTTATGTGAGAAGAGCAGGACAAGGCAGAAAAAGACGCACTTCGAGTAGGGATGATCGTTTCATTCGGCTTCGTGTACGTAGGAACCCCCGTTTGACGGCCGTTCAAGCCCGACATGAGTTAGAAGCAGTGCGGGGTGTAACCGTAAGTGAGCGTACGGTACGAAGAAGGCTCGAAGAAGCTGGTTTGGGTTCATTTGTGCCCGCCAAGGCTCCAAGGCTCGAGGTAAATCATCCTAGAAACAGGTTAACTTTTGCTCAGGAACATCGACTTTGGAACGCGGACCAATGGAGTAAGGTATTGTTTAGTGAAGAGTGCAGAATTCTCTTAAATCAAATTGACGGCAGGCAAAGAATATACAGACGCAAAGGAGAACGATACATTCAGACAAATCTTGAAACTACAGTTGCATACGGTGGTGGATCAATAATGGTTTGGGCGGGCATTTGTTTGGGAGCTCGCACAGACTTGGTAGTGATTGACAGAGGGAGTCTGACTGCAGACCGCTATATCAGAGAAGTTTTAGAAGAAAATGTCGTACCGTTTGCCCCATATATCGGTGACGATTTTGTTTTTATGCAGGATAATGCTCGGCCGCATACCGCTCGGGTAACTCAAGCTTATCTTAATGATATGAATATCACTGTTATGGAGTGGCCGGCGAGATCACCGGATATGAACCCAATAGAGCACGTTTGGGACTTGCTGAAAAGAAAAGTTAAGTCCAGAATTCCAGCTCCTGCCAACGTGGGAGAACTGCGAATCGCTGTAGTTGAGGAATGGCGGAGACCATCGATAACGTCATTCTCAGTATGCCTAGAAGGGTAGAAACTTTAATAAGAGCACGTGGAGGAAATACGCGATATTAATCACCATTTTTCTAATTTAATTAATTGTTATTTTAATATTAAATTTCACTTTTCCCGTTTACATGAAAAGTTCAAAAATGTACAATTTTTCACAAATAGCCTTTACTCGCAAAATCTGTTCTTAATGTGATCTCATTTTAAGTAAAACAAATGAAACTTTAAATAACAAAAGAAGTGTAGTAAGTAGATTTTAAAATAAAACCATATTTTTTTAATTATGGACCTTTCTTTATGTTCCGCTAAATATGGCAGCGAGTTTATTTTACTGTTAAAATTATTTTTTTAAGTAAGACAGGTTATGTGTACAGTAGTAAACAACACTGTTTTGTACTACTTACTTACATACTACATACATAATGTTGGCGTGGCGACGCGTCACGCGTCAGTCTAACCCGCCGCTATAGATGTTTCACATCAAAAATGTTTTTATTTTTAATCCAGCAACCACGACAACATAATCGACGCGTCCAGCTCGGTGTGGGGCTACGAGCAGCGCGCGGAGGAGGAGGCGAACTCGTCCGGGTCGGAGGGCCTGGCGGAGGGCGGGGACGTGGCGCGCTCGCTGGCGGCGCTGGCGCTGCTGCGCGCGCGCCTGCCGCCCGCCGTGGCCGCGCTGCAGGCCGCCCTGCCGCGCCCGCCGCCGCAGGCCCTGGCGCCGCTGCAGCAGATCATGCAGGTGACGACATCCTCCCGAACGTGGCGGAGGGCGGGGACGTGGCGCGCTCGCTGGCGGCGCTGGCTGGTGTACACTCTATTCCCTCACTCTCATAGTCCGATGGGACGGAAAATCCGACATGACCGGAGAGAGATTAGGCGCAGGACCGACGGCTTTATGTGCTCTCAGAGGCACGGCGGTCACACACCGCCTGATTCCTAACTCCCAGCTAGTACTGAGAATTCCATAACAGAAAACCCCAATAGATTTTTTGGTCCAACCCGGGAATTGAGCGCAGGACCTAGTCATCCGCAGTCGAACATGCTAACCTCTAGGTTTGCGGCAAAAGTTGATAACGATCTCTTCGTGGGGTGAGATGGACAATATGACGTGACTACTTTTGCCCCAACATTATGGTAATTCATTTTCTTTTATTCATATTTTCAATGAATAATTTATAAGCAAATCAATTTCACAGTTGGCAGCCCTGCTCCAATGCCGCAACCATGCCCTGATAGACGTGGAGACAGCCCTGGAAGCGGCTGAAAACCAGTCCACAGAAATGATTGGTAGACGACAACTGGTTCCAGTTGTGATGTTACCGGCCAAACTCAAACAGACAAACACACAAAAACAAACTAAACAAGTGAGAAAAGTGAAAGAAGTACCGCTTAAAGTGTTCCACCAAATAGAGTGCGATAGTGCAAGTGATCTGCCATTTTTAGACCCTTTACGGCTGAGGACAGAATGACTACGCCGCAAAATTATGCTTTATAGCTATTATCATTAGGTGTATAATTGTGGACTATAGTCACTACTAGTCTATGCGGGTATACCCAAACTGTAAATTCTAAAATCGTTTTGACTGTTTAGAGAATTTGAGGGTCATATAATATGGAAACTTCGGATTGCATTTAAAATCAAAATTTCTCTATCAGATTATATTTCTTGTCGATTAGAAGCATTTTGGAAAGATGATTAAATTTCCTACAATTTTGGATACTTTACTGATTTTGAAAATTTTCCAATAATGTATGACTGACGAAGTATGCAGTTATGGAACTAATAACTATTATTGATTTGGGTGTACTTAAACTGTAATTTAAAAGATTTAAATTAATTGATTCTTAAGTCTCTAAAGACTAAATTAGCCTATCCTGTTTTATTCACAGAGAAAGAAAAAATTGTAAGATAATATTTCGGTACACCCATAATAACCAGTTGAACTCTTTTCTACAAATAAATGAAGTGTGTCAGATTTTTAACAATTTATATTTAATTATTATCATAATTTTAATTTAATTTTTCCATGCTTCCATTAATCTTAGCAAAAAAATTATAATAATATACATAAATCTTATCTCAGTATCTTGGTTCTTACACATTTAAAAAATATATAATACTTATTTCTATTTCCGTTCTAATTACGAAAGTTGATACTGTTTTTCAATTATTATGTGATAATAACAACAAGAGTTGAATAGTTGATACTTTTGCATGTAAGAAGAAATAATTATAATGCATTTATAATTATTTTTGTTCCATTCCGGTTCAGTTTAGTTTAAATTAATAAATAAAATCGAATAATGCGTGTGTACGACTAAGTACGCTTATGGCATTCTAATTGCGCCAGTGGAATTATCATCTTCACAGGTTTATATAAAAATCTTTACTTGAAAGTGACCATTTTAATTACTTGAAAGTGAACATTTAATCAAAATATCTAGTTGGGCGTGAGTTACTCACAAATTAGCCGATATTCTGACAAATTTCTTAAACTGGACACTTTCAAGTAAAGATTTTTATATAAACCTGTGAAGATGAAACTGCCACTGGCGCAATTAGAATGCCTTAAGCGTACTTTGTCGTATTAGTTTACAAATTGCGAAAAACCAAATTAAATTTGAATTTCGCGGGCAGACCCGTATAATCCACCTTAAACAAACACTAAGGGCGAGATCTATAGATGGCACTCTCACTCAACTCAGACTCAAGACCGAGTTAAAGCGAGACAGATTTATGTCGGAACATATTTGCGTCTCATTTTAACTCTATCTTGAGTCTTGAACAGAGACAGAGCGCGATCTCAGCCTAATAGCAAAGTATACAAAGTTTATTCGCAACGACTAGTCACGGCACATCGAATGGCCAGTTGGTCGTTGCGGCGAAATGCATTACTTCTTGGTTGGTTCACAATACCTACTTTTCACGGTCGCTGCAGCCACTTTTTTGTTAGTGCGTGAGGACCCTAATGAATAAAAGTGAGATATAAGTAAAACCATAGGAACAAATTACATTATAGATACAAGTATATTGTAATGTAAAGTATTACAATATGTAATGTAAAAAGTAAGTGCAAATTAGTTTTAGTTGGTTAAGAAAATATAATTTTCTTACTTTTTATGTATAATGATAATATTGCTATGTGAGTAAATAAATCATTGATTATTGTTTTACTAATTAGCAGATATTTATTAAAAATAAATAATATAAAGATTTTGCTATATTATTGTCTACTGATGATTTATTTTATATTATGTATGTATCTAATTCGTAGTTTCAGTAACCCTTGTATATAAAGTAGGGTAGAGTTCTCATGAATATAATACTTTAAGAGCAAACGAGATGCAGCTATGCCAAAATTTATGAATGGAAATTACACACTATAAAATTTTGTCTGACACCTTGGATATAAACAAAAAATTGGTGATAGGCAAAAGTTGTATAGCTTTTTGCTAGTTTTTCAGATTTTACATCATTTTTGCTAGATTATATAAAACTGAAAGGGGCATTTAAGTTTTGGTAAATTTTGGGTCATAAGAACAGGTGTTAGTAGATTATTGATTATTCCTTTCAAGTATATGCAGATATACCTATTATATCTTTAGTCTATGGTAGAATATCTACAAAATTTTATGTCGAAATCTGGTCTGTGGTCGAAATTGTACTATGTTTAATTCTCATGAAAGTCTGCAATTGATTTATTTAATTATAAGAAATCAATTTAGTACAATAATGGTGTTTTATTAATTATTTTACTCTTTACAGATTTTATATCGATGAATCTGCTATTTACCTCAGGAAAAATAGTAACGCCTGGCAACATAATTTATTTCATTACCTAGTACTAACGTAATAAAGTTTTGAGTAGATTTAGGAGGATACCGCATCTGTCAAGATAATAAGATGCTTAGGGTTAGGGGTTATGTACATGGTATAGTATAGGTAGCGGCACGAAAGTCTAGCGGTGACGGTTGCGCAGAAATCATGGCGCTGATTGGCTCTCCAGTCGCATTCCGGCCATCGTCATTGGTTGCACAACAGTACCCCATGCGCAGCTAATTTGTTCAGCGCTAAACTTTCGTGCCGCGACTTATATGATGGTTTAAATTTTTGTAGTGATCCAGGCAAGCATCTCGGTCTTCAAACTCCCTCTGGCTTCGGAGTTGAGAAATATTATGCAAAAAAATATCACTTGTTTTATAGATGAGTGGCTCACATGACAGTGGCTCGAAAGTGCTGTGCTCGAAAGAGAAAGAGCTTTATGTGTGCCCTTTACACGAATCGGAAGCGTTCGGTACGCGATCATGCACGAACCAGTTAGTAAGCCGCTCAGGCGCCATCCGGATGTGTTATGATGCGTTTTTGTTTTTAATCCTGTCAAAACTATATTTTCAGGTAAGTTTCACTTCATTTTATTCTTAAATCTTACGAGATTTTTAATTACTTATGTTTATGTCTAAGAGTGTGTCTAATCGACTTAGTATTGGCTGATAATTCAAGGCCCTCAGTTTTGGTGTTTGTTTGTAGTTTGATCTAAAATCCAAAATAGCGACAGGGTCAACAGTGGTTCGTTTCGGAAAAGTACACAGTGGCTCGAGAACCACTGTGTACTCTGTTAGCCTCTTTACATAAAATTGTATTAAAAATATATTTACAGAATGCCGCGTCGTAGCAGATCACCATCAGTTGGTTTATTACTCAAAGCCATCAGTGCCACGAAAAATTGGCAATCATTCGGCAGAAGAAATTAAAAGTGGACTAACCTTAATTAGAAATGGTATGTCTATTAAAAAAGCTGCCGCGACTACCGGAGTTCCATTTACAACACTGAAAAGGTATCATAATAAAACTAAAACTTGCGACTCTCTGGAAAACCAAAGACTGGAACCAAATTATTCAATAAATAAAATCTTCACTTCCGATCAAGAGCAATCTCTGAAAGATTATTTTAACTACTGCGCCCTTTTGTTTTATGGTTTAACTGCAAAAGAGTGCCGACAGATTGCATTTCAATGTGCACAAATCAATAACTTAAAAATGCCGGAATCGTGGGCTGAGAATCAAATGGCTGGTAAAGATTGGCTCATGGCATTCAGGAAGAGACATGATATAACACTCAGAAAACCAGAACCTTGTAGTCTTGCGAGGGCCACCGCTTTTAACCAGAATAACGTTCAAAAATTCTACGACAACTTAGAGAATCTCATCAGTCGACACCCTTCTTTCAGAGATGGCACACGAATATACAATCTAGACGAAACGTCTACAACAACTGTACAGAAGCCTCAGAAGGTTATAGCTCCGAAAGGGAAGAAGACTGTATCAAAAGTTACGAGTGGAGAAAGAGGCACATTAGTGACCACTTGTTGCATCATAAGTGCAAGTGGAAACTTTTTGCCTCCAGTGATGGTGTTTCCCCGAAAAGTCTTCAAAGATCACATGATTAAAAATACACCTCCAGGTACACTCGGTTTGGCAGCACCCACTGGATGGATGAATTCTTCAATCTTCCCAGAAGTAATAAAGCATTTTATTAAGCACACAAATTCCTCAAACGAGAATCCATCCATCCTCAGCATGGACAACCACGAGTCTCACTTGTGTATCGAGGCATTGGACCTTGCGAAGAATTCTGGAGTTCACATTGTGACATTGCATCCCCACACTTCAAGTAAATTACAACCGTTAGATGTGGGCATATATAGCCCTTTCAAAGTTTACTACAACGCCGCCATCGACTCTTGGCTTCTAAGACATCCTGGAAAGCCAGTGACAATTTATGATTTAGGAGAAATCATTGGCACGGCCTTCCAAAAAGCTATGACTCCAAGCAATATCATCCACTCATTTGCTAAATGTGGTATCTTCCCTTTCGATAGACATCGATTCACAGAAGAAGACTTTCTTCCAAGTTCAGTTACTGACCGTCCCTGCCCAGATTGTTTACCCCGTGCACATGATACTGAACTAGTACCGCATAGCTCGTGCCCAGATAGTCCCATGATGCGTATGACTACCACTCAACACATACCTCCTGTAGCAATACCAAATGCTTCAATGGAACCAAGCACGTCGTCGTCCCCAGAAACTCCTATACTGCTTACGATGACCACGCAACACACAGCTCCTGCAGCAGCAACGCCGGATGCTTCAGTGGCACCAAGCATGTCGTGCCTAGAAAGTCTTAAGGTGCATATGACTAATGCACAACATACAGCTCCTGCAGCAATGCCGGGGGCTTCAATGGAACCAAGCACGTTGTCGTCCCCAGAAACTCCTATACTGCTTACGATGACCACGCAACACACAGCTCCTGAAGCAGCAATGCCGGATGCTTCAGTGGAACCAAGCATGTCGTGCCTAGAAAGCCTTATGGTACATACGACCAATGCACAACATACAGCTCCTGTGTCAGAATATTGCATGTCAAGTCCAGCAAAACTTGCGAAATTAGCTTCTGCTATCGTTTCAAGATTAATAAATTCTGAGCATCAAACGGTCATTTTAAAAGAACCAGATGAAACGAAGCTGCCAATGTCACGTGAATTGTCCTCAAACGAGCTTGTTGCACCACGGATTGCAGCTCAAAATATATATGCACCAAAAGAGGCACGGGAACTAAATTCAACCAGAACACAACTTTCAGTGCAGGCAGCCGTCACTCCAAGTCCATTAAAATGTGAATTGTTCTGTAACAATTCTTTCTGAGTAGGTAGTAGATAAGCGATTTGAACTAAAAACGAAAATTTTAATAGTCACCGTGCTAAATTTTTGCCTTTAGAAGGTATGATAATTGAATTTATTAAATACACATGAAGATTGTGTTACTATGTTCTTAAAATTTTTGTCTTTAGAAGGTATAGGACTTATTGAGTTTATTTCATTCACATGATGATTGTGTGACCACCATATGTTCGTTGATCTCATAAGAAGTTTGTGCAACTAATATGTTCTTATTATTTTTGCCTTTAAAAGTATATTTGTTGAGTTTATTTAATTCACATGAAGATTGTGTTACTATCTTCTTTTTATTTTTGTCTTTAGAAGGTATAGTTATAAGGTCGATTCCTATGTAGCCACTGTGTACTGTTAGAACCACTGTTTACTAGAGGGTACTAGTCACTGTGTACAGGTCGTAGTACACAGTGGCTCAATACCCAATTTTTAAAAAAGAATGGATATCTCATTTCTGGTGATAGTAATAGCAAATCTTATGACTACATAAGAAAGTTTAATATTGCACTGTGCTTTGTGCTAGCGACAACTATTTCAGGGACTTATACTCAGAGTAAGTGTTACTCTGAGGACTTATATTTTTCATGCAACAGCTTGTTGAAAAAATCCTAACCTGTTCCCTCCCTGACCCTACGTACGCTGCGGAAACTACTGACAATCGAAAGTGTGTTTGTTTGTTGGTTTGTCCTTCAATCACGCCGTAACAGAGCTACGGATCGACGTGATTTTTTGCATGGGTATAGTTCAAGGAACATACTACGTCTCTACGGAGAGGTATAGTTGTCCTGGAGTGTGAAATAGGCTACTTTTTATCCCGGAAAATCAGTTCCCGATTTGTGAGTGATTTTAAAAACTAAATCCACGCGGACGAAGTCGCGAGCATCAGTTAGTAAGTAGCCTATAAACCATTTTCATTCCAGAGACAACCTGTGCTCCAAATTAGGCTCCAAAGGTGCCATGAGTTGGGGATGAATAATGAATGAACATAAATTTTATTAATACCTATATGTTTATCAATCACATGAACATCGGTCTAATAAATTACTTTGTATAGTTTATGTAGCCTATCCATCCAAGTATCATGAATTCAGTATAATTTAAACTAGCGGCACGCTATGATGGCCGGTTTGACGTTTGTCCGCTCATGAAGTTCCGTATAAATTGATAACGACTTTGAAGGAAATAATTGTATTACTTTATTGACGATAGTGATGTGCAGAGATTCATAAATTTTATCGAATGTAGTTTTAGGTTTAGGACTCAAAATTTATTTATTAAATTGATTTCTAAAATGTATACAAGTGTAGAAAAATCAGTTTGCACCATTTAAGGGGTGAATGTACTTGTGAATATGAACAATTTTCACTATGTGGACAAACCTCTGAAATCGCAAAAAAATATCAGCTGTTTCATACAAAAGGTAAAATTTTTATTTTTATATGATATATACCACAACTCGGCATTTGGTTTTCTAAATTGAAAATTTTTAAAAATGGAATCTAATACGATCGTCACATAGGATCGCTGGCTAGCACAACTACTACCTCCGGCAAACTCGCGTCAATGCTCAATGCAAAACAAAGCAGTTTCGAATTGACGTTGCTTCGAAAAGTATAAACTGTCAGTGCAATGCGATTGTGATATAGTTTTGACCTGGCTTTGGATTTCAAATATTGATACTGCATTACTGTTGAACCTTGCTCGTTAATTTGGACTCTGTTCAAGCCCTTTGTTGTGGATTTCGTCGATATGACCGAACGTACGCAGAGAACTGTTCTAAATAGTCAGACACGTGAGTTCGTAATACGCCTTCGTAACTATTTCGATCGTGAAGCTCAAAATGGAGGGCCAATTTTACCTATAACGTCAGTGGTTGAACGCGTAGCTGATGCTCTGACTAAAGGAGACTGGGAAAAGGTTGTGAATAGAACTGTTAAATTAATAAGGGAAGATTATGAAAGAGATGTGAAAATAGATAATATTATAGAAAACGAACATATCATTATTAATGTAGGTGATGATAGCAGTGACGACAGTGAAAATAGTAGTATGGACGAATCTGATTAATTATGGCCTTTTGTGGCACCTTTTTTGGTATCTTTTGTATTCATATGTTTCTTGTGTGCATATAAAGTATGTATATTCATTTTCATTCAAATATTCAGTTCGTTCAAATAAATTAAATAAACATATACATTTTTGTTTTATTAAACCTATTTAATCAGGTACAAAAACAAAACTTAATTGTTTTTTGTTCGAGAATAAATTGACATTCCACATCACTATTGTAATGTGTCAAACCGGCCATCATAGCGTGCCGCTAGTGTAGTCGGCACTTCATAACACAGACCAGTAACATGACTTCATAATTCCACGACTTTACCTTGTACAAGTTTATGTCTGTGAAGTGGGATAGTTTCATGAAGGTACCAAATACATGGAGATGAAGTATATAAAGTAAATAGTAGTCAAGCCGGGTGCCATCCGCCATTTTACGTGCTTTATGTACAATACATTATGTATTCACTTTTTGGTTGTACTTCAGCTGTCAAGTAATTGCGTGTTGCGGATTATTGTTGATTAACTTTAAAAATAACAAATAATAGCATAAATTATCATCAAGTTCGTGTGTAGGAACATAATTTCAATATGCCTATGTGTAGCATCAGGCATTGTGGTTCCCAGAACAAAAAGTGGCCTGGATTGTCTTTTCATAGGTTAGTAACTATTTTTGTTGTAAAAGTTATAAATTTCTTTGATATCTTTCCAATAATGTTAATATAGTGAACGTGTAGGCATTTAACTGTCCATATCAATTTGTAACTAACACTAATATATATTATTTACGTTGCAATAGGTACATGCATGTAATGTAAACATGAGCCTTAGGGATGTCCATTGTTCATGTGTGAATCGACTTGTCGATATTAATATAGCTGACACTAAACTGACTTAACGTTTTGAATAAGTTCTATTCATCACCATATCAGATAATTCAAGTTTGGTGTTTATAAATGGTTTTAATTGAAATTTCTAACCATTTGTCTACTTATTTTAATATACTTCTTATAAATTCTATACATATAAATAGATGACGGACGTCCACTATCATCACATTGAATGTGATGTGTGATGTTGGTTAAGATTTTTTGCTTCCCACGGGAACACCTTAATTTTCCGGGATTTTTAGTAGACTGGCAGACAGACACATTTTCGCATTTATAATATTAGTATGGATTCAAGTAATATAATATGTAGTTCTTATCTTCAGGTTTCCAGCTAATGAAAAGTTAAAGAAAAAATGGATTGATGCTATTGGTGTGGAAAATATAAATCTTCATCATAAAATTCTTTGGGTTTGTTCAAAACATTTTGATGAGAGAAATTTCAATAGAACTCTTGATGTGAGATTGCGAGATAATTCAGTACCCTCGCTTTTTATGGTGGTAAATATTGATTTTTTTATTTGGAATTTGAGAGTAATTTTTAGACTTCTATCATAGATTCTTTTATTAGTATGGTATTGAACAGTTAGCATAACTACTTTAAAAGATTTTTATAGATTTTGGCAGAATTTTTCTTTTATTTACTGTAATAATGTAATAATTATTATTAAATTAAGAATAGGATTAAAAGACAGGATAAATAATTTATAAAAGTCCTATGCTTACAAGTTAGAGACTTTAACTAAAACTACTTGTATAGCCTGTCTTGCAAATTATCACTTAAGTGTGTAAAAGGGGGATGAAAATTTGAATATAATTGTAGTCCACGTAAACAAATCGCGCGCTTAAGCTTGTTTCCAATAAGTATATTTACAAAATATAATATTCTTTTACAGACATCAAATTCACCGAATACATCTGTTCTAACTGAACATGAAAATGTTCAAGAATTTGCTGGAACATTGTCACAGGCACAGAATATTAGTCAAGATGTAGCTTGTAGAGAGGTAATTCTTTTTGCTTATCATATTATACTAAAGTGACTACCAAGCTACATACAGTAATATGTTGATGGTACTGTGACAGAAAATCTAATATAAGCACCAATAATGAAAAATGTACAGGCACTAAGTCACTAACACAAAATCTGAAACCATTTTTTTTCAATGTGTATGGATTAATATATATAACCTGGATAACTCAACCATATGGATTGAACTTTTTAGTTTCGAAATTTTATGGTTTTATAAAATACTAGCTGTTGCCCGTAACTTTGTCCATCTGGTTTTTTTAGTTCCTGGGAGATCTCTTTAATTTTCTGGGATAAAAATAGCCTTAAAGGAAAGAGTAAGAGACATCCTTCCATCCATCCATCCTCACAAACTTTCACATTTATAATATTAGTAGAATAACAAGATTAGTAGGATATTCAATTTAATTTCTCATCTTTGTGAAAAAATGTTAAACAAGCAAGATATAAAATCTTTTACAGACATCAAATTTATCGGCTCTATCCTATTCAATTTGTAAAGGACAATGGCGAAGAACTATATAATATGGATACTGGAACATTGCCACAGTCACAGAATGTTACTCAGGACATGGCTTGCGCAGAGGTAATTCTTTACAAAAATATATAATATGGTAAATGGTAAAAGCTGGATATCTGGAATCACAAGAATTTATCACTTAAAGTCTATAATCTATATTATGATTCCACCAGTCATCAGAATATTATCAGAATATGTTGTGTGTAACATTATTATTATAAATAGAGATATTGCAGTATTAATAATGACCATAATATATGTTATGATAAAACTGGATAATTTGAATCTATATGTTATTTTTGAAATATTTAGGGGTTTATAAAATATATTATTTGATTATAATTTCGCATCTTCGCATCTTGAAAATAAATAAATGTTACCCAGTTTTTTTAATGAGTTGATTTTGATTTTTTGATTTCGAATTAATTTCACTTAATATTTTATTACAGATATCAAATACAACCACCACATCTATGCTAATTGAGAAGGAACATGCGCAACAATTGCATCTTTTTGCCGGAACATCGACACAGTCACAGAATATTACTCAAAATTTGGCTTGTGCAGAGGTAGTTAGTTTTATATGTCTATACTAATATTATAAAGAGGAAAGATTTTTTTGTTTGTTTGTACCGAATAGGCTCTGTAACTACTGGTCCGATTTTAACCATTTTTTCGCAAATAGAAAGCTAAGTTATCAGGAAGTAACATAGGCTATAATTTATTTTCAAAAAAATTAGAGTTCCTTAAGAAAATTGCAATAGTGTAACCCAAAGTAGCAAAATTTTGCCTATAAAATGCATTATTTGACGTGTGCTGAGAAAACTATTAATGATTCATAAAAATTATATACTACATGATTAAAGTACTTATTATTATCTACAAAAAAGTCCCTGAGTGAATATATCTAACTATCATATTTAGAATAGAATAGAATATTATTTATTCATTGACATGAAAACAAAATATAACAAACAAAATGGAAATACACATGAAAATGGAAAAACAGAAAGTAATTACAATCTAACTTAACTAGTGTCTACTATGTGTCATGCCAATGAAAGGGTTCTAGCTCAGCTAAATGCTGTGGATACATATGTTACCACAGCGCTGATATTCTGCTAGGGCCCGAATAAGAGTCAGTATTTAGTCACAATAGTAGCTTTTGCGTTTTAAAATTTATCGTTATCGTATAGTATTAATTCTTCCTTCATCATCATCATTAGCAACCCATCAACGGCTCACTACTGAGCGCAGGTCTCAGAGAAGGGTTAAAGGCCATAGTCCACCACGCTGGCCCAATGCGAATTGGTGGACTTCACACACCTTCGAGAACATTACGGAGAACTCTCAGATGTGCAGGTTTCCTCAGGATGTTTTTCTTCACAGTTGAAGCAAGTGATAGTTAATTGCTTAAACGCACTTGACTCCGAAAAGTCAGAGGTGCGTACCCGCGATCGAACCTGCGACCCCCCGAATATGAGACCACAGTCCTAACCACTAGGCTATCACTGCTTCTATCAATTCTTCCTTACTAATACATAATTATAATTGCGAAAGTGTGTTTGTTTGTTGATTTGTCCGTCAATCACGCTGCAACAAAGTTACGAATTGACGTGATTTCTTGGATAGGCCAGAACCTGGAAGGTAATATAGGCATCCCGGAAAATTAAAGAGTTCCCGCGAGATTTTAAAACTAAATCCACGCGGACGAAGTCGCGGGCATCAGTTAGTATAATATAAATGCGAAAATGTTTATTGGTTTGTCCTTCAATCACGCCACAACAGAGCTACGGATCGACGAGATTTTTGCATGGGTATAGTTGAGGACCTGGAGAGTGACATAAGCTACTTTTTATCCCGGTAAATCAAAGAGTTCCCGAAGGACTTTAAAAACTATATCCACGCGGACGAAGTCGCGGGCAACTGCTATGATACTATATGATGCTAGTGACTTCGTCCGCGCTGATCAAGTTTTTTAATTCCCGGGGGAACTATTTAATCTGTCGGGATAACCTATGTCCTTTCCTGGGATGTACCTACCTCTATACCAAATTTCAACAAAATCAGTTGAATAGATGGGCCATTAAAGCATTACAAACAGACAGACAAAAACACTTCAAATTTATACCTAATATTGTACTTTTGATTAGTGCTTAACATGCGTTATAATTATTATGCGACTCGCGCGTATCGTCGCTATGGCTAGATAATACCACGTGACGTGCCACCGAAAACTGTCATCACTTTATTGCCCATAAATATTACAATATCATTTACTTAAAGGTTTATCGTCTGATACCTCGGGTTAATGCTTTCCCCTTAAAATCTTCTCTTAATATAATATAGACAACAAACAAATCTTAAAATATATTTAAAAGGAAAAGGTGACTGACTGTTCTACGGACGCACAGCTCAAAGGACTGGACGGATCAGGCTGAAATTTGGCATTCAAATAGCTGTTATGGCATAGACATCTGCTAAGAAAGATTCTTGAAAATTCAACTCCTAAGGTGGTAAAATAGGGCTTTCAAATTTGTGTGAAAATTGAACCTATAACGTGAGCGAAGCCGCGGGCAAAAGGTAGTTAAACATATTATATGAATACAAATATTATACAATATACATAGTGCACATCCAAGCGTGTGTGTGTCAAACTTAATTGGTTGCCGAACGATGCCTTATCCAATCCCATTTTTCCAGGTACCTACTGTTAAATTCAAAAAATTCTAAACATTTAATTGTCATTAATTTCAGATGCAGCGAAATATGAATAAAATAAAAGAACTCACAAAAACATGTATGATTCAACGCAACAAAATAAAACGGCTCAACGAAAAAGTGAGGAAAAGAAATAAGAAAATAGCAGTTTTAAATGATATCATAAAACATTTAAAGGAGACAAATAAAATTAACACTGAAGAGTCTCTGATTTTAAAAGAATGTGCAGGGCCAGAAGATTATTTAAACGCCAAGTAGCCAAATCAAAAGGGCTGCCTCTTAATAGAAAATATTCTGAAGAAATCAGAAAGTTTGCACTGACTTTGCATTTCCTGTCTCCAAAAGCATATAATTTTGTTAGAAACACATATAATACCTGCTTGCCACATACCCGAACATTGTGCAAGTGGTATGAGCACATTGATTGTGAGGCGGGCTTCACAAAAGAAGCGTTTGATTTCTTAAAACAAAAGGTAGCAGATAATCCTCACCCAGTGGTATGTAGCTTAATTTTTGATGAGATGGCGATTAGAAAGTCACTCACTTGGGACCCAAAAGCGCTAAAATATTACGGGCGCGTAGATTACGGCCACAACGTCAACAGTGACAGTCTCGAAGAAGCAAACCAAAGCCTCGTGATTCTTTTAAATTGTGTCAACGGTACTTGGAAGTTACCAATTGGTTATTTTTTTATAACAACACTAACAGGTGAACAAAAAAGTATTATTGTCAAGACGGCCATCCAGTTATGTGAAAATGTAGGAGTGAAAGTTGTGAGTATCACATGTGATGGTCCGGCTCCCAATTTTAGCATGTTTGAATGTTTGGGTAAAAACATTATGACTAATTCAAATTCTACAAGCTTTCAATGTAGTCATAGCCATATTCAAGCTTTCATCGACCCTTGCCACGCAATAAAATTAGTTCCTTATGCTTTTGGAGAGTTAAAAGTATTTATTGACCACAAGGGTCGAGGAACTGATTTTAAATACTTGGAACTTTTACTGGAATTACAAGAAAAAAAAGGATTACACCTCGCTAATAAAAACTGACTAATTTTAATATCCTAAGTTCTGCATATTTGAAGTCTGAAAATGGGTGCCTTTCGACCGGAGATGTGCTACGTTGCTAAGCTAGAGTTCGCGCCACGAAAAAGTCCCGCGGCAATTAGTGGAACTAATAGATTTTACATATAAGGGCATTCCGAACCAGTCAATTCAACGATCGAATTCAAGACGATTCAAAAGCACTTGTAAAAAGTTTATTTGAATAAAAAAACATTTCTATTCTATTCGATGTAATAATTATTGCACATATATACGACTACTAGCGCCACCTGTACGGGACTTATTTCGTGGCGCGGTCTAGAATAGAATAGAATTATTTTTATTCAAATAAACTTTTTCAAGTGCTTTTGAATTGTCGGTGACTAAACTACTCTCTATGTGTAGATGTAGATGTGTCCATAAATAGAAGCGTTTAATTTAAGATCTGGCGATCTGAGCTTATCATATAGCTTAAATTTTGGATTAATTTGTAACAAAGACTTGTTTTTTCTTGCTAATAATGTAAATAGTTGAGTGTTAGACACCATAGAATATAATAGAGTAGTTTTTATTCAAATAAACCTTTACAAAGTGATTTCGATTCAAAGCACTAATTTTATTTTTAACTAGCTGATGCCCGCGACTTCGTCCGCGTGTATTTAGTTTTTGTTTTTTTTTTTGTATTAAAACCTTCCGTGGAACTTAAGGAACATACAAAAAAAAAAAATTAACTGAATTGGTCCATCCATTCTTAAGTTATGCGCTTACCAACATTCATTTTTATTTATATAGATTGTGCCTTTGGATCCCTCATGCCTGTCTTCGTACTTACTAAGAATTAAAATGCTTTGAATCGCTTGATAAATAATTGTCCCACTGAATTTGGTAAGTTTTAATATTCATAAAATATGTCTGCTTACACTATTTTCAATTAAATAAATATCCAAACACTAACTGTGTTTTATTTAATTTATTTATTTAACGCGAATAATAGCTACGTGAAGTACCTATGTGTTTATAAAAATACGTAATTAGTATTACCTAAAACCTATAAATATCACGTACCTACTAGATGATGCTCGCGACTTGTCTGCGCGTTTTTTATTTGCGCGGGAACTGATTTTCCGGGACATAATGTAAGTAGCCTGTGTCCTTCCCCGGGATGCAACTTATCACTATCTTTTATCGAAATCTGAAGAAAAGTTGCCGTGAAAGCGTAGCAGACACACTTTCGTGTTTATAATATTATTATGTGCCGATTTCTCGAACGTCGAGTGACGTTTATCCGAGGAATAAATTGAGCGTTCTGAAAGTTTTTGTATTGAACATACTGTTAAAATATCGCTCAGTTAAGACATATTTTACGTTGGTGAAATCGGCTCTAAGGACTCTTAATTAATACTTGAACGTTTCAATCTTTATCGATGTCGATAGTTTTGAAGCTCACTCCCTAATGGGCCGGCGGCCATCTTCTGAGATATTTGTAGGTATGCACCCGATTTTTGTAGGTAGGGCACCTCCATGTATTTGGTACCTTCATGGATAGTTTCGATTGGTCTGTGGTTTCGATTTTAGTCACAGAGCATGTACTCCGTGGTTCCAATTTCCCAACAAAATCAAAAATCGTGGTCTATGTCCACAGGTCTATGGTCTATGTCAAAAATGTCAAGTCATAAATCAAAATCAATCAAAATTTTGGTTAAAAAATAAAAATAATTCTGATTAATTATGTACCTAACTTGTTGTTTAGTGATAAAAATTAACAAAGTATTCTAAAGGGGAACTACACACACAATTTCAAAATGTCGGAATCGTGTAAAGACAGCGAAAATCCGCTCGATATCGATGGCAGCCACTTTAACTCTGAAATGTATTTAGAATGCCTTCTCAAATGCGCTACTCTCCGCCAAGTTATGGACAAAGAAGCCGAAGTCGTCACCCAAAGCCAGTTTCTGCAATCAGAAATGCAAACGTTGGTCTACGAAAATTATAACAAGTTCATATCTGCAACGGAGACTGTCCGCAAAATGCGTTCCGATTTCCAAATTATGCAGGAGGAAATGAATAAATTAAGCGAAAATATAAATAATATTACTCAATTTAGCTCTAAGATATCAGATAATTTAAAAGAAAGTGGTAATAATGTTAATAGGTTGTGTAGCACACGACAGTTATTGGATAAGTTACAATTTGTATTTCTATTACCAACACAGTTAAACAAAGCGATCCAAGAAAACAGATATGTTGACGCAGTTCATGATTACACACACGCACAAAGAGTTCTACAAAAGTATGGCAACCAACCTTCCTTCCAAAGTATTCAAACTGAATGTTCAGAAATTATATGCGACCTTAAAAAGACTCTCAGAGAAAGGCTTCTCACCCCAGACACATCAGCCTCAGAATTAGCTGAAAGTGTGGGCTTATTGAGGCAACTACAGGAAACTGATTCCTCATTGCAGGATATATTTTTAACCTGCGCTGAAAGTAGATTGGAACAGCACTTGAAAAGCTTAAGTGCTATTGTAGAGAGTGTCGACATACTAGAATGGGTTGAGAAATGCAATAACACACTATTGGCTGACTTAGGTATTGTAATTTCATGTTACCATGATATATTCCAAGACACTGAAAATGCAAACCTTCCAGAATTTGCAGATAAAGTAACCACACAAGTGTTCAATCTCTTCGAACAAGTAGTCAAGAAACCTGAGAACATTGGCACCGAGATATTAATCAGAGGTTTAGATAAGTTTTTCAGAAAACTACAAGCAATGTCTGAGATTTTCTCAAGTGACACAGTTTTTAATAAGGCTCAGGATGTGGTTGTCCAATGTATAACCCATAAGGCTACTATGCAGTACCAGACTATACAGACACAGTTTAAAGAAAACCTTATGAGGGTGAGGCAATCTCTTGCCAGCAAGGGGACAGAGACTACTGATCTCAAAGACATTTTAAACTCGCTACAAATACATTTGATGCAAAAAGTCCAAGCTTCCTTATTTGATTTAATGGCATTTCTCCAAAACAAACTGTCATTTGGCTTAAAACCATGGTGTGGTAAAGCAGTGGCTGATGCATGTTGGACCGTCATTTCAGAAACCTTAATAAATATCTCTGACATGGTGAAAAGCATGGCTTCCATGCAAACATCAAATAACATACCATTTGAACTTCTCTTGGTACTTGCAAAGTTATGTTTGGAGATGCAAGAAAATGGGCTGACAACATTGCACACACATCTTTTGAAACTGTTAGAGGAATCTGCACCAGGCTTGACAGTAAAGGATAAAGACACTAGCAATGTAATGGTTAATTTATCAACAGCTGCTCAAACTGCTCTGGACTGTGAAGTGATTTTCATTGGGCAGATGGCAGCTCAGATGTTGAGAGTATCTGTATTAGCCAGGGATTGGTTAAGGGCTCCGGAACCCAGAGGTCCTAGAGCTGTATGTCGGAGGGTTGTGGAAACGCTAGCGAGTGCTGACACAGCAGCATCACAATTGTTCCCCACAAGCATAAAACCATCAAGCGATTCAAGTCGTAGAACTATTTGGTCACGAGCACCATCATCTTTCTCACCTATAAATCGGATATTTTCAGAAAGAATCGAGGTTTTTAGCCCTGCTGGTGCAGATCGGGCTGCTTTGTCAAACGGAGCATTGAAGGTAGCTCTAAAAGCCCTAGTAGAGTGCGTAAGACTACGTACGTTCAGTCGCCATGGATTGCAGCAGTTACAAGTTGATGTGCATTTCCTTCAGCAAAGATTATCTTGTATGGGGAATGATGAAAGGTTGCTAAATGCATTATTGGAAGATGCTTTGGCGTCCGCACAAATAAGATGTGT
The DNA here is from genome assembly GCA_029955525.1 of Oeneis ivallda. Taxonomy (NCBI): domain Eukaryota; kingdom Metazoa; phylum Arthropoda; class Insecta; order Lepidoptera; family Nymphalidae; genus Oeneis; species Oeneis ivallda. The sequence goes on along the minus strand of JARPMR010000012.1, from coordinate 3,293,537 downwards.
TGATCCACAACTCATGGAACCAAGTATTGTAGATATAATTTGTGAAAGGGGTTAACTTATTCTAAGAATACCATTTATTATCGATGTAAGAGTATTTAAAGTAATATACCTATGAGACAATGAAAAAGTTTCTTTATTTATAAATTATTGATGTTATCACCATAATTAGTAATTAGTGATAGCCTAGTGGATGGGACTGTGGTCTCCTATTAGGGGGGTCGCAGGTTCGATCCCGGGTACGCACCTCTGACTTTTCGGAGTCAAGTGCGTTTAATCAATTAAATATCACTTGCTTCAACGGTGAAGGAAAACATCGTGAGGAAACCTACACACCTGAGAGTTCATCATAATGTTCTTGAAGGTGTGTGAAGTCCGCCAATTCGCATTGGGCCAGCGTGGTGGACTATGGCCTAAAACCCTTCTCTGAGAGGAGACCTGGCTCAGTAGTGAGCCGTTGATGGGTTGCTAATGATGATGATCACCATAATTATTGAAATTATTACGCGATCCTAAATGGTCCTTCGAGCCGGATCGTTTTATATAATGGACGTTTCCTCCTGAGGTAGATAGCGGCGCGGTCCGGGTTGTCATTCGTGCCCCAGTACAGCGCATCTAGCTAGGAAACATAAGGGGTAGATTTTAAAGCTAGCATCTGTTGCTTAATGCTCAACGTATGCAAACAATATTATATACTAACTAGGTAGGTAGGTATGGTTTATTCCGATCTACCACGCAACATTAGATTAATGTTTTTAGATCGAAAAGTTTGCTGATTCGGTGATTGAGGGATCGATAGAAAATATAAATTCTTGAGAGAATAATTATTTTAACTCCGTCAAACACCAATTTCTAATTTCTTTGTCGGTTACAGAATACGTAGTATCCTTTAATCTGTGGTTACAGAACATAGTCGTAATTCCTAGTTCCATGTTACAGAACGATCGCCGGTGGCAGACAAAAAGCATACGCTGAATAGGGCAAAATATTGCCCGTTTATCTCGCCTCCACACATAATACATTTTACGTAATACATTTTACTTTATCTGCATCTCCTAAACGTCTGCCCGCGAAATTCAAATTTAATTTGGTTTTTGTAAACTAATACGACAAAGTAGGCTTATGGCATTCTAATTGCGCCAGTAGAATTATCATCTTCACAGGTTTATATAAAAATCTTTACTTGAAAGTGATCAGTTTAAGAAATTAATCAAAATACCGAGTTGGACGTAAGTTACTCACTTAGTCAGTATTTTGATTAATTTCTTAAACTGGTCACTTTCAAGTAAAGATTTTTATGTAAACCTGTGAAGATAATAATTCTACTGGCGCAATTAGAATGCCATTAGCCTAGTTTGTCGTATTAGTTTACAAATTGCGAAAAACCAAATTAAATTTGAATTTCGCGGGCAGACCCGTATAATCATCCCTACTAGGTCATTTTCTATCTTTAATGTTTTGTCAAATTCGTCGTGCTTCGTATTTTCTACCATGTGGGTGCTTCGTGCACTAGTTCCGTGGTGCAATCATGGAACTAGGAATTATGACTATAGTCTTCCTAGTTCCATTCCATGCAAGGAACGTATCTCTATTTGCTATTTGCTTGCAATGATCTCTATTTCCCAAAGGTACCTTAATCTACCTTCATGCAATGATCCCATTTAACACCTGTCAAAGGGAAAAAGAAGCGCCGATTATGGCAACATCGTTATCTATTTTTCGCGACGTCCATCTTTAATAGGTATTTGATGATTTGATGTGTTGTTTTGTTAGTGAAAATAATCGCAAAAATAATATTATAACACTAAGGAGTAGGGGTTAATGACATTGTTCCATTAATTACGTATGCCGCAAGTTATTTTAACAAACTGCGCACACTAGACAAGCGGACCGGTTGATGTTTTACAAAAAAAAGTGTCACAATTTCGTTATCGTTCCACTAAAGAGTTTCACTTGTAAATCGTTGCTATTGACCTAAGTGTTAATTGGCCAACCTTCAAATGTTTTCTTTAGTTTTTGTCTAAACATTATAATTAACATAAAGACTATCCGCGTCGTTCTATCCGTTGTTAACATTGTTGTCAAAACAGATGAATTGTGAAAATGGATAGACTGAATCAGTTACGCGGGGACGCCGGGGATTCGACGCTGGACACGTCGTCGCCGCCTAGCGAGGCCTACATGTCCGCCAATGAGAGCTCCACCAAGTATTTCTCGCTCTCCGAAGTGGACTCTACCTTCAGCATATCCCCGTCGAAGGACGCGCCAGCGAGCTCCGCCGAATCGGAGCGTAACATCGCCGACGACACTGGTATTATATCCAGCTTATCGCCGATCCCTAAGCCCGATATTGATACTTATAAAATTGGTAAGCACATAGAAGCTGCTAACATCCTCTCTGGTGGTGTCAATATTTTCGATGACAACGACAACTCCTATGACGGCGATGAACTTGTCATCGATGACAATGTGGTTTTGGAAGATGAAAAGGCCGAGTTAAAGTTGAGTGAGGATACCGCTGTAGAAAAAGATGTCACCGAAGACACATTGACAGAGGGCCTGGATGAAGCAGAAGCTATTCCGAGCAAGGACACCGAAGTTGTGCTTCAGATCGACGGCAAGAATGTAGATGCCATAGATATTGGTAACGGGTTGTATTTGTACAGAAAGTCAGGGGAGCAGGAACTGTCAGCAGTCCAAATAATTGATGATGACCAGCAACAGCCAAGCTTCAAATTTTTGAAAGTTCGGTAAGTTCTACACCTTTATAAAATTATATCCTCAAATTCTGTATTTAGTACTACAAATTAAGCTTGTATGATTTTCTATTTAACATTTTCAAAAGGTGAATATTATCATCATTACAAAAATACAATAAACTAGCAAAAAGCTTTGTTAGGGCTCGCATAGTTTTTTTAACGGGTAATATTTTTTAAGTTAATGTTCATAAAATTATATTTTTTTGACAGATAACACATCAGGGGGTGTATCGCGTAACTTTTTCTCAGTCCTTAAAGGACTGCATCAATGTCAAAATATGATTTTGGGCTTCTCCTATTGGCCAAAACCATGTTTTGACATTGAAATAGTCCTTTAAGGACAGTGATAAAAGTTACTCGATCGCCAGGCTGGATATGAAGTTAAATTACTATGTTAAAGCACAAATCTATAGGCGTGATAGTTTTTCAGTAAAGTGTACCACTAAGAATTTAATTGAAAACTTCAGTGTATTATTTAAATTTAATAAAAACATTCATTTTAATTCATTTTAAGAAACATCTTCATTCAGCATTTAATACTGCAAATGTATGAAAATAATGTATAATGAAATGCCTACTTGACAGGCACTGGTAAATTTATGGTCATCCAGAAACCAGTGGTGTGCTGTAGACTAAAAAGATAGGAAAGCCAGGTGCTTCTGTCTTCTTTACTTATGTTGTCTTGACAAACTCAATAAAGGGCACAGAAGTTCACGGAACAGAAGAAATACTACTACTAGACATAATTACATTTACAATACTCATTTAGTTTTGTACATGAATCTGTTATATTGTCTTTTATTTATAACTTTTACTAGTTTTTGAAATACATAAGTCCGGATTAGGTTTTAGTGAATTTACAAGAATTTAAAAATTCTATCTTATTTTCGCCAATCAGTATTTGCACACACTTTAAATAGTCACAAGGAACAATATTTATTAATTCTGAACTCATTTTGTACGAAATTCACTATTATTTCTCAAATAATATTATTTCAATTTTCAATAAACGAGTCACACACCAAACAAGAAGCAAACCACTAACTAAATAAATTATGAATTTATGAAGGTTAAGGAATTAGTCCGGTCACAAAAAATGTCTATTATTCCCGGCGGGACTTCTTAAATGAGATGGATTATAAAGCCACACATTACATTCCATACAAATCGATATACTATTTATAAGAATATATATCGAATTATAGAGATCTAATTCCATAAGTGCGAAAGGTTGCACCCAAAGCCAATGCCTCTCCTGCTCTCTCATCTAGGTTCGTACGACGCGAAGCAATGTTAGCTCGGGCAGGTTCAGAACTCTGAACCATAATTATATTATGTTCTATTACACTATTTTGCAGGGTGAGCGCGATAGCACCGCGCGCGTTCGTTGAACTGATTCGCGCGAAAATTTAAACTTGATAGATTAATAAAATTAGTGAGATAATATTTTAACTGTTTGGCGCGAAAATTTAAACTTGATCGATTTATGAGATATTATGAGATAATATTATAATATATGCCTAATAATCATCATCATCATCATCATCATCATCATCATCATCATCATTAGCAACCCATCAACGGCTCACTACTGAGCACAGGTCTCCTCTCAGAGAAGGGTTATAGGCTATAGTCCACCACGCTGGCCCAATGCAAATTGGCGGACTTCACACACCTTCTTCAATAAAAACAATAATGAATATAAATAAAATAAAAAATAATAATCTGAAGTCGGGATTCAAACCTTCTGGGGTTTCACTCCTTCATTTAACTGCTATGCCACCAAAGCTGTAACAGAACGTGTGTAATAAATGAAAGCAAAGGTTGTGACCAGAGTTGGGCATTATTCGAATAAATTTTTATCTAGATAATTATTTCAATAAAAATTTATTGCCAATATAATTATTCGCGAATAATTCATTTGTGAATAAATTATTCGTAAATAAATTGCCTACAAATAATTATTCATCATTTTATTCGTTATAAAATAACAAATAAAATCACGAATAATTTAGTAGTGGGCAAAAATAAATAATTTTTGAAAACTCATTTATATCACTTAGAAACAGTTTTTTGGACTATATGATACGCATGTGTGTTGCCGAGACTATACGTCTTTATTATTATATATTATTACCATTTTATTTATTGCGACTGTTAAATTATAATGGAAAATATTAAAATTATAACAGTTGCAATAAATAAAATCTAAAACAGCCATTTGTTGTAGTAAAATATGAAAAACAATTGTACTTAATTTTACCAAAATAAATGTATGCATAACAGAGAACGATGGGAGTTTATGTATTTGCAGAGTCAACTTTGCAATTTTTTCCTATCGAGAAAAGTTTGCATCATCGTTTTTAGGAAACAGCTATCAGGCCAGAGATACTAATAATATGAACCATAGATTTTATATACTTAAGACGATCTTCATTCGGCTTGTGATTCGGCTCCACGAATGAAGATTGTGTCTGAACACTGTGCCTTAAATAAATAATTGTATGCTGCTTACATCAGTCCCTTTTACTTTAATATATTATACATATTTTAATTATTAGATGCAGTTTTATTTAGGTTGTACATATTTTTAAAGCACATTTTAGTTCGAATGAATACAATTAATTCAAGAAAGAATTGTATATTTTTTTTAAACATGTAACATTCACACATTCCTGGTTTTAAATGCAGAATATTGAAACATTCATTATATGGCAATACTTTTTATGTATTTAAGCAATTTTTTTTTACAGGGAGAACACAGAGGGAAACCTTGAAGTGTATGAAGAAATACAAATAGAAATTCCAAAAGAGTTGGTAAGTTTTCAGTTTATACATTTAATCAAATGTTAGCACGAAAGCATATTATTTTTAAACTTCATTTTATATTTTATTTCAGCCTTCTAAAGATGGTAATTCTACTGAGAAAAGTACACATATGCCTATTAAGGACCTAAATAAAGTAGTAAATGAGCCTTGTAATAAAGCTTTTGAAAAAATAAACAAAGTACCAAAGCTTGAATCAAATTCAAATCGTGTATTGACTTCCGATCCTGTAGAAACACTATCGGAACCAAAATCTGAAGTAAATCTTAATGGGAAAATGATGAAGTTTAATGAATCTCGTAAATCGCCGTTAACTTTCACGCCTATGACATATCATTCAACACCTAATAAAGAGGGTATTCCTCTGACCAAAACCATGGTTGATCAACAATTGCATCCTAGCAGGCATTCAGATAATATAAAGAAAACTATTGAAGTACATACAGACAATATTAAACCCAAAACTCATGAAGCTTCTATTACAACTAAAGAAAAGACTCAGGACACTGAGACATCTATTGTAGAACCAGAAGGAAATAGTCAAACGACTTTCATAGAACATGACCAAAAAGAAATGGAAACAGTTAAGAAAGATTGTATTTCGTCTGATCAAGTTAAAGGCCAAAATGTAGAATTTTGTAAAGATTCTGTTGAAACAAAACATAAAGAATGCACTGAAAAAAATTCAGAAGAGACTACAGTAATTGCAGTAGAAAAAGTTAGTAATAAGGAAATTTCACAAGAAACTGAAAATGTAGAAAGCGGAGGTCAAAAAAAATCAGATAAAGGAGAAACTATGTCATCTCAGAATCTTCCTGCAACAAGTGATTTAAAAGAATCAACACAAAGTTTAAAAAGAACAATAGACAACCAAAATACGACAGAACAGACACTTGTGAAAGAATATATAGATGGTAAGAATCCTTGCAAAGACTCTGAAAACAGTGGAAGCGAAACAGAACGAAATAAAGATAATGACCATACTGAAACCAAACATACAGAAAATTTAATAGGTACTAGTACGAATATTGAAGATAAACAAATGGCCTTAACTAATGATATAATAAGTGATGCAAAACTTGATAAAGGGCTTCAATCACAATCAAATATAGATGCTGAAGCACTAAAGACAGATGCCATTATTGAACAATCGCACACTGAGCAATCAAAGGTATACAATATGGCAGAAATGAATAAGAGAAACATCAAGTCAATCGTTGATGCAACCACTGATAAGAGTGACATAGATATAGATAGTAATGTTGTTAATTTGGAGAATGAATCTGATAATTCAGACAACAAATTGAATAAAAATGAAAAAGTTGTTACTAAAATTAATGATCTTCAAGTTTCAACAGATGCTCTAAAGAGTAGTATAGCATCACAAATTGAAAATGTTATATGTAACAAAGATATCAAAGAAAAAATTCAAGATGACACTGTAAAGTCAAAAGCAAAACAAAGTGCATTAAGTTTAGCTAATACGCAAAAGGAAATTGAAACCCAGAAAACATCTAAAGATGCTGTGGAATCTTCCAAAATACCCATTAAAGACATAAGTGCAACTCTAACAAAGCCTAAACAAGTTGAAGCAAGAAAAGAAGTCCCAAAAACGAAAGCCATAGCAAAACAAAATACTTGTAACAGTGCAGTTCCTTTTGGTAAATGGACTGAAGCTAACAGGCAAGAATTTTTGAATAAAATAAAAGAAACTAAGATACCTTCAAACAACTCCAGCACAAACCAAATTAAACAGACAAACGACTTGAATAGACGGGAGGTGCTAAAGAAATTCGATAGTCAAAGACAATCAACCGTATCTACAAAGATTCCTGATTTTGGCTCTGTGCCTAAGTTTAGTAATAAAATGGAAACCACGGCGTTTGTAAATAAATCTGCTGCCATTCAGCAACCAAATCCTATTGAACCTGTGATTCCTCCTTTGAAATCCCAGTCTCCACCCGAAAAGACTAAAACTGTAGGCATCAAAAATGCTACTAAAGGGGAACCATTGAATTTGGAAGAACAGAGACAAATAATCAACAGTCAAGAGTTGATCGACAAAACTGTTGAAGGTATTATCACCCGAGCACTAAAAATGAAAACCACCACCCCAATTCACATGAAAGAAAAAATGACAATTCATACAGTTGAAAACCCAAAAGATGCAATGCCATTGCCTGGTTCTCTTGACTACATCGAGATGAAAATGAATGAGTTACATGGCTTTTCGTTTACCGAAAAACCAATTCAAGAACTTTCACAAGCTGCTAATCATAATATAAAACCATATAATAAATTTGAAGACCTAAATATTAATAAAACAATCAAAATACCTAATCTTCTTCCATTTAAAGCAACAGAGCAACAAAAAGTTGAAAAAGATAGTTTGCGGGATGATGCGTCAGATGAGGAAATAATAGAGCATGAACCTATTACTGGGGATATTGACGTTAGTAAACAGAATTTAATTTCATTATTATCTTGCAAAGAAAAAGTTACGGAACCTAAAAAGGATGCAATAATTACAGAAAAAGAGTTCGATAAGTTTGCGGGAAAAAATTCAATAACTTACGAAAATTGTTTAACTGTAAATTTTGATGGTAAAGAGAAACACAATGTTGTACAAACTGTTGTAGAAAAAGAAACATGTGTGAAGAAATTATCACGAAATGAATTATTGCTTGCTGAGTCTAAGGCTAAATCTTCTAGTAAGCAAAATGTTGCGGCTCGGCAAATTAATCAAACAAGCAAAATACCTATATTAAAATCAACGAGTGAAGATGACACGTATAATAAAAACTATCAGTCAAAAGTGCAAATAGCATATCAATCCGCGCTGACAGCCAAACGCAACTTGGAATGTCCCATTTCGATGATTGAAGACAAACCTGTGAAAGTTGTATTTATGGACACTAACGCGGAGTATACTCCAACACAGCTCAATCTGCAAGGACAACAATTATCGCCATGTAAGAGTCAAAAAGCTGATTCTGAAGTACACAGTGCTTCAGAATCCTTGGATTCAGACATTTTAGATTCTACCCTAGATTCTAAACCTCTAGATGAAAGGTCTAAAAGCAAACATCAAAGAAAACAGGTTCTAACACCAGTGGAACAAGAACCTGAAATTCAGTTAATTGAACCATCCGACCTAGGAATAAAAGTTTCACCCACAAAAAAACGTAAAATAGAGGAAAAATCTGATAAACACACTAAAACTCTTGTGCCAAAGAAATCGTACTTACTCAATCGAAGTGTCGTTGACGAACATAAATCTAAACCAGATCAACCAAAAACTGAAGCGTTTACGGGACATATAAGCACTGCATTGGATAATTTGGTTAAAGCCGCGGAATTGATTGAAAATCAATCTGATAATAAAGATGCAATTGTAGAAAGTCAGGCTGCTGAAACTTCTCAAACTTCTCAAAACACTCCTGTGAAGAGAGGTCGAGGTCGTCCGAGGAAATATCCATTACCTGAAGCAGGATCTGACACAAGTAAACCTTCAAGCCCGCAAAAGAAACCGCGGTTAATCGATGCAAAACCCACGAAAATATACAGCGATTCAGATGAAAGCAGTGACGGAGAAATTATTAAAGAAAATTGGACCATGGGTAAAATTAATGAAAATATTGTGTGCCCCATTTGCAGTAAATTGTTTAGATCAGAAGATGTTCTATTTAAACACGTAAAGCATTGTACTGGCCCATCACCAAACCGGTCTGATTCAGATAAAAGAAGTCCAAGAAGACTGAGAGAGGTGGAAAGAAAAAGAAGTGACAGCAGGTCCGATACAGAAGACAACGACACAGCTAATGAGAATGATAATGAGGATGAAAGCATAAAAATTCGTCACAAAACATCTAAACCGGACAATGATACTGAAGATGTCATCGTCATCGAAGATACACCGATTAAACAAAAATCTACTGAGGAAAAAACAAATCACCCAGAAACAAAAAAAAATGCACGCAAATCTAAACTCCCACTCAATACGAATCTAGTTTGTGAATTTTGTGGGAAAACTTTCAGGCAATTGTCGTACTTGGTTAACCACAAATTGCAACACAAAAATGAAAATCAGAAGAAGACAAATAAGCTAGAAAGTGAACCTGCAGGAAAATCAGTGTTTAGCTGTGAAGTTTGTCCAAAAGAATTTAGAAAATTACACCACTTAGTGCAACACCGAATTATTCATAATCCAAGCTCCACGTCTTCCAGGTCGCTCAGAAAAACATCATCTGAAGCGCATGAAAGCAAAAATTCAAAAACGCATAATGATGATGCTAGTGCCGGTTTTCGATGTGAACCATGTGATAAATCATTCAGAAAACTACATCATCTCGTTGAACATAGAGAAACTCATGATGGTATCAATAAAAAAGGCAATACAAGTACTTCGCAAGCCACTACCGAAACTTCCAAATCAGTACTGGCGCACCATTGCGACATTTGCAAAAAGATCTTTAATAAGTTACAAGATCTATTGGAGCATAAAGAACAACATTACGAGACTAGTTCTGAAAAGTCGGATGACAAAAGTGTGAAAAGCTCGTTGTCAACGAAGGATATAATACATGAATGTTCCCTATGTTACATGGTCTTTCCCAACGAGCATTCCTTGAATAAGCATACAGTTATTTGTTTGAGAAAGAAAAAGCAATCAGCTGCGAAACAGGCCGCAAAACAAACTGATATCAAAGAAAGCGAGGATACAACCGGTGCGGAAAACGCTAAATCTGAAGATGATGTATCACAAGATATACAAGCTAAGGAAGATCCCCATGAAGCTGAAGATTCTATAGAAATAATGTCAGCTAACGTTAAACTTGATCAAGAAGAGCAGCTACAAGATACAGATCGAGATGATGTCAAAGAACAATTAGGAGATACGAATCACAACTTAGATGAAGTACCAAGCAATTCTGTTGTGCCTAAAAAGAGACACAGTAATGCAACAAACGAGAAAACAAAGACAGACGACGTTGAGACGCCGGCTAAAATTAAAAAAGTAGCACAAGATAGCATAATAATCCTAGACACACCAACACCTGAAATGAAAAAGAAGGCAAACAAGGAAAAAGTAGCTATTACAGTGACCAAAAAACACAAAACTGATAGTCCTTTGCCCGTCATTGACAAGGTTAAGGATGAAGTAAAAACTGTGGAGTCTAGTGACGATGATGAAATAAGATACATGCTAAATCCAAACTTTAGGGAAGAAGAAAATATTGAAAGTAAAATTAACATGAAAATTAGAGAATTGAAACGCAATTCTTTGCAAATTGAACGACCTAACTCCAAAGATTTAGTAAAAAGGAGAATTTCGCTGCAACACCCGCCGAAAATGCCTCGTCTAAAGGCAAAACTTGTAGAAAGTAAACCGAAACAAGATCAAGGGAGACCAAAAGCTAAGGCTGAGAAAAAGCTTACCCCTATAACAGAATTAACCACAGATTCAGATGATAGTGATGTTAAGTATTCTTTCCCAGAAAATGAAACTAAAAATGATCAGAAGAAAGTAAAAAGGCAGTCGATAGCCGGAAAGCGAAAATCACTAACCAGCATGGCAAAGAGAAAATCTGTCGGGAAAATAGTGACGCCTAAAGTAAAACCGAAAAAACGTGAGTATTTTTTAATTTCATATTTCAAATTAATTTTTAAAAACTTGAAAAAGTATGAATCCATGTAGATGAGGGTGAAGGCCTTACCAGCAACACCAATAATAGTTTACGATCTCCATATTTGAATTTGAATTCTTTCATAAACATGTTACCATACTAATTTTATGGATTCTTTTGAATGGTCTTGATAAATACATTAAAATGCGAAGCAATGGCTGGGTCATGCGTCATGCTCGTGAACGGGTGCCACCGGCGGGAATGGGGCTACTTTATGTCTGCCCATCGTAAGATAGAAGTTAGTCGGTATGCATTTTTGGAACTTCCCTCATTGTGGTAACACTGCATATACATATAGCATAGTATTTACTGTATTGTAAATTTTTTTTGAAAAGAGCAACCGCCGAGTTTCTTGCTGGTTCTTCTCGGCAGGAAAGGCTTTCTGAACCAGTGGTAGATTCATCGACTATTCAAAAGCACTTGTAAAAGTTTATTTGAATAAAAAATATTTCTATTCTATTCTAATTGGTTTCTGGGCTTACCTAAATTTTAATATATTTATCATGTCTTAACAAGAGTACGTAAGTATACATAAAAAATAAAATTGTTTTCTTTTTCACCAGGCACATTAGAAAGCGAGCATAGATGTGACTGTGGAAAGTTATTCAGCAGCGCGGCGCTACTGTCGCGGCACACCACCCTCGACCACACGCCGCCCAGAATACGGCGGCGACGCTCCCCTCCGCCCCCACCAGACACCAAGCACACCCACGTGAACGCCTCTAGCACCAAACACACTCACCAGAAGGCCACAATCACCAAACACACCCACAAAGACGCAAACACTAAACAAACTCAAGTCAAGGACGCAAACACCAAGCAAATTCACGCCAAGGGTGCAAACACCAAACACACTCCCGTAAAAGACTCAAACACCAAACATACTCAAGGAAAGGACACAAATACCAAACACACTCACTTAAAAGACGCAAACACCAAACACACTCACGTAAAAGACGCAAAAACCGCGAAAGCTACTATAGCGCGGCGCGTGTTGCGTTCACGGGATGCGGAGGAATCAAAATGAAGCTTGCGGGAGGGGCTGCGGTTGTGATTGCGTGTTGCGGAATTTTTGAATTCAAAATGTGCGCGTTCAAAATGCTAAGATTTCAACAAGGAGATTTTAATAGTGAAATATGAATCTATCGGTAATCTACGAACATTATTGACAAATTAACTATTACTAACATGCTGGTCACGCTAGATGGCGTCCGCGCGAAGCGAGGGAATTGAATTTGTCTACCGGATGGGGGTCGAGGGAGGCGGCTGCGACCTGTGTGTCGTAGGGGGTAACCCCTTTTGTCCCATCCGACCATTTATCCGACCCTGAATCGGCAAAATTTTTGATTTGGATGCAGTTGTTCAAATCATCTAAGAAATGTTGCGGGCCAGATTCAAAGGGGCCAGAATGTAGATGGATGGCAAGCGCACAAAAATGACAACAGCCGTTTAATACCAACCACCAATGCTTAAAATTCAGTATTGTTTTGACATGTCATACAATGACGAACTTTTGTTACTTTATGTTGTTACGTCATTGTATGACGTTCCAATAATACGAAGTCCGCACCACGAAAGAAGACCCATGGCCATTGGGTATTTGACTGATATTTTTTATTTATTTAAAATAACGTTTTTACATACTATAACACTATGCCATTTCTCTTTATTAAATATCTTTACCAGTTTCGGAATTATAAGCTGATTTACTGTGACTATATCTGTCTCTGTCTAAAACGAAATTTTGTATGGAGCGTGTATGGAGCTGGTGAATTGTGACATCACGCTTGAGTAGCGCTTTCTCTGTCTAACAGGAAACTTTAAAGCTCTATAACTTATTTGCTTTTGGACCGTTTATTTTCTGTTTTTACAAATGTTATTCTTACATTTTCGATTATAAATAATGAATAATAACATTTTCACTGCAGTCAAATACCCAATTAGGTGGAACTAATAGATTTTACATACAATAATTGCATAAACATACGACTACTAGTGCCGCCTCTAGGGGACTTCTTTCGTGGCGCGGACTCTATGGCCGTTTTTCCATAGCCACCTCACGGCATGATAGAGTGGCGCTCGGACTGACGCCATACAGTGCGACAAGTATAACTTGGCGCCACTGTACACAACATTACTATTGACATTGTACAGAACATGAGACTAAATTTGGGGAAAAAACATTTTTAATTTATACATTAAACGCAACAGCACACAACGAGATCAAATAGTGAATTTTCAAGATGGCAATGGAGTATAAAAATTGGATGACCGAATTAGTTCCTCAAAACGCCACTGCCAACTTATACTTGTGGCACTGTAAATATATAGCGCCATATATTTCTATGGGCCCTTTACACATTCAACGGCACTGTACAAAAATAGAAATAAATGGTGCTTGGCGTCGTCATCGCAATTTATCGTGCCGTGCGCGTGGATCGTCGGTGTTAGGGCCCCAAGATACGTCCCATACTGCCCCCCGAATGTCTAAACGTTGCCGATCAAATCGTCAAAGTTAGCGTCATAGTAAAATAAACCATAAATGATTGAATTAGAGCTCAATTTCGTGTATCCATTCTCATACGTTTAGGTATGTATGATAACCTAAACGGTTGAGAATGGATACACCAAATTGAGCTCTAATTCAATGCTGTTATGGTTTATTTTACTTTGACGCCGAACTTTGACGATTTGATTGGCAATTCTTACACAATCGCACTTCTGGCCACCCGCCCCCGTTTCGGCTCCGCTCCACGCAGCCGTTTTAGGGTGGAACCACATTTGTGAGGATCGTTTCGGATTTCGCCCATACAAAACTGTCAAATTCCATAGAAACGTGTACGGATCAAATCGGCTTTTCGATGCGTACACGAATGTATGGAAAATGACAGTTTTGTATAGGCAAAATCCGAATCGATCCTCACAAATGTGGTTCCACCCTTAGCGTGATCCACGCGTAACACCAAACCAACACTAAACCAATAAACAAGAAACCCAAACCAGATGTTACCATCTCGAATAATATTTTAGGTGTAGCAACCAGAGTCTAGTTTAAGCAATGAAACATAATTAATCGGACACTGGTCAGTTGACAAACAGTGATAGGTAGTGTTGAAATGTGCTAATCAGTGCGCGCGTTGTATAAAATGAATGAACGATGAAATGAAGTAAAATTATTAATGTATCGGTTTTAAGGAAGAACTGAGTATGGGCCTCAAAATTACAGTTCGCGCTATGAGAATTTTCAGTGAATTCATCCCTAGTGTCTGTGTAAAATGTTTTATGAAAAATTTGTAGACAAAAGGGTAGATGGAGTTAAGTTTGATACGCGTTACGCAGTTGTTTTTCGCTAGCGTTTTAGGCCTAGCGCAAACATACAACTTTTAGTTGAACAACTATTTAGTTGTGTTTCATAAGTTTATGGGAATGTACTGCGATCATAGAATGTGCGCAAACTATCAACACGATAGTTGCTCGACAAAAAAATCTAAAAGCCGTATCGATTTGCTTTTGATTATAGTTTAATTGTGTGGAATTCACGAAAAGTACACAACTCGACTAAACAGTTTAGTCGATGTAAAAGTTGTATGTACTCGTATGCGCCTTACCTTAACGTAAGCTTAGTTGTTTTAGCATAATTTGTATTCTCTTTTTTTTTGGAATCGGCTTCTTTAGCACCAATCTCACTATAATCGGCCACCAGTGTAACTACTAGCTAGAATTTAAAAAAATCTGCTTTTCATCAAAAATATAATTTAAAGGACATTGGGCAAACCCGTCCCCACCCTTGTAGCACTTTTTCTCATATGCCAAATGAAAGAGCATGCCTATTACTTGGGTTCCTTTAAATCAAGAGTGAATAGGCATCTTCTAGGCAAGCGCGCTCCATCTTAGGCTGCATCTTCACTTACCATCAGGTGAGATTGCAGTCAAGCGCTAGTCTATATAATATTAAAAAAAAAAAACAAATAATTAAGAAAAAAAATCTTTTTCCATTTTCACACATTCATTTTCTCATTCTTACATTCAATTATTTGCTATTCAGACTAATATGTATTTTTTCACACATGGTCCACTATGCTACACCGAGACGGGGTCCATACAAATCCCATTGTTCTTTAGCAATAAACTTAGGTATACTGACTGCCTCTAAGTTTAGTTTAGTGCTATGATGTCCATTTAAAAGTTCTGTTCATTCAATTTTATCCTTTTATGTAGTAGGGGTAGGTAGTAACCACAATTTTTCATACAAATGTTTAACGCAGACACTAGCAGGTAATTGTTCATTAAACTCATAGCACTTGAACAGTATAGGCTGTAGGAGACGCTAGTATGTAGATAAAATCACGCATTTCGAAGCGCTCACAAAATGTAACAGACGGACCACTGTTCATAGATAATATATTTTCCTATTTCGGCTTGTTAATCAAATGTGTCACATCAAAATCAAAATGACAAAATATATTTATCGCGGTGTCGACCGTTAGATTTTGTCTAATATGAATAATAATAATAGTGTTTAAATATATTATGTAAATTAATTAATAAACTTTTAAAAATATATTATACATAGTGGTGCTGATTTGCTTGTACCCAAAATTAAAACGAGTTTGATAGAACAGTATTCTATTAACATTAAATTTCTCATGAAAGACTGTCGTGAATAAAATAAAAATATAAAATGACACATTTTCCTTCTGTCAATTTAATATTTAAGCTTGGTGTATAAACGAATTAGTACCATAAACATAAGTTTATATTTTGTCAATTTGTTCTAGATATTAGTTAAAATGTTAGTATTAATGTAAAAGAGTATAATTATTTATATATTTTTAATAATTTTAAGGATTGAATTTCATTTTTACGTTATATTATAATTACATCTTTGCAGCACGGTGCAATTACAGTGAAACTGTCTTTCTGTCAAACACATTTTTATTTCAAATTCATAGAAATACTTGGAATTTGAGATATTATGAATGTTGCAATCTTGACATACATATTATGCAGCATAAATATTTTTTATGGCAAAATTTAAAGTTACTTGTATCATGTATGTAAGTATAATGTTTACTTAAATGAAGTACTCAATAATTTGTAAGTACAATCTATTTTTCACAAATTCAAATTCAGATCAAAGATAAAAGAAATTAAATCCATTTTTAATGCCAACAAAGTTTCATAAAATCGAAGCTAATGTCACGTCTAAGGAATAAAGTCATAGCGCACGCTTTTAGGTTTGAGGGTAATCAGCTTCCTTGGATCAGGTATAGATGTTTTCTTGTCTATTTTTCACATTTGTTTAAGATTTATGGTCATACAAAAATAAATAAATAAGTGAAAATGTACATTAAGAACAGTTTCGTAAATAGATTGATAAAATAAAATGTCGAGCACAATTTTTTTTTTAATAAAATCAAGTATGTATCAGATATTTGTGGAAAGTGTATTAAATGTGTATGTGACTGAAGACGAGCAGTCATCCCTTTATTGTATTGTTTCTTGAATGTATGAGTAATTGTTTAGTCTGCTTTTGTCGTTGAAATTGCTTATGGATTAATTCATTAATTATTATTGGTGTTTTTAATGATTCTGAAAGATGTTAATTGTCATTTGATTCTCGTTCCACTACTATATAATTTTATTTTTACTACTATATATTATGTATTTTCACACAGAAATATCAAATAAAGAGAACAAAATATGTATGTAAGTACCTATGTTATCTAGGGCACATTATTGGTTTCATGTCATTGAAGAATCTTTAAAAATTCAAACTTATTTATTTCTGTGATTTCAAATAAGTTGATGATTTTTGACATTTTTTCAATGATAATATAATCTGTTGGTGTTATATCTGTAGGTTGATATATATATGTATATGTTGCAAACTGTGCTAACTACAGTTTTTTCGCTGTAACATGGTGCGGGTCATAGGTCAAAACGTCTTTTGTACCATATTGTAGCAATAGGCTCAAACTCACTCCATTAAAATCTATTAAGACTATAGCCTTTTTCAGAAAACTGTTTTCGTAATTTGAACCTTATTGAAGCAACGATATAGTACAATAGTATATTTCATTACAAGTGCGGAAAGGCTGTCATTGCAAAGAGTTCCGACAAATGTCTACCCGAGCCGAGGCGCAGCCGAAGGCGAGGGTTGACAGTCGGAACAAGTTGCAATGACGGTTCCGCACGTGTACTGAACGATTATTTTTAATACAGTTGCGAAAAAATGAAGCAATTTAATAAAATAATAAAAACACAATAAACTCAACTAACTTAACATATATTTCTTATAAAAGTTATAATTCACATGTACATTGAAATTGGTACAGTTTTTTATACTAACTGGGGAAGTTTTAGGTTGCATATTTACTGTTTGAGACAAACTATTATTAATTTCGTATGATGGTTCATGTATATTTGTCATACAATGGCGTTTGCTAGTTGATGGAGTTAGATCTGATGAATTATCACTATCAACGAAGGTAGATGGACGAACGTTCTCTGCAACATGTGAAGGAGACGGACTGGACCTTAAATTAATGGAGTGTGTGATTTTTTTCCCCAGTTTCTAGTTTGTTGTTTAATGAATCACCAATATAGCTTTTTGCAACTTTGTCTGATTTCCAACCTCCTAGTCGCTTTAAGGACGTCAAATTGGCTCCTGAATCTGCCAATAATGTAGCAGAGGTCCTCCTGAAGCTGTGCCCAGTATAATACTCAGCATCCGGCAGACCAAGAAACGTAGCTATTTCTTTTGGCATATTACCAAATAACGGTCGGTTTTGCCTTTTTGGGACCGCTGATTCATATATTTTTGCACTATTCTAAGAAAATCTCCTTCAACAACAAAGCTTCTCGGTATCTTATTTTTTGTGTTCGGAATCTTGATTAGTAGCATTTCTCCATGGGCTTCAATATCTTTTAAAGTAATATTGGCTAACTCCTCTCTGCGGCAAGCTCCAACAACGCCAAAAATCAGAGCAACCTACAAAAAAAGGGATATGATTAATATTTTTTTAAATAATGTATTGACTGTATTTTGCGATTTCGTCAACTGAATACTAAAGAAAAATATAAGTACTTATTAATAAATTATTACCTTTGTGGCTAAATAACGATCATCGGGAGCTTCGTTCAAAAACCTTTCCACTTCATTCGATGTTAATATTTTCGACTTTTTACTTGTAAAACCGTCTGATTGTCGTTTTAAGAAAGCATTTAATTTTGGGTATTCACTTATATCCACGTTGTTCCTTATTTTCAGCATACTTTTTATCTTCGAAAACCTCGACCATAACGTAGAAGGTTTTAATTTTGCTGCGAGTTCGGAGAAGTATGCCAACATAACATTTTCTGAAAAACTATTTGCTTTTTTCTCTTCTCTCCACGCAATAAATTCGTCGTATATGTAGCGACTTTTTGACTTTTCCGGTAAAATGTTCTCCGAAGCATTTTGTGCAATTATACTGAGTTCCGGTGGTGTTAATTCAAAAAAACTAGGGTCGAAATTACTCATTTTGTGCAACAAACAACTAAACTCGCAAAGAAAATTTCTGAAAAATGGCGCTAAACGTAGAATATAAGCAGAGTTTTTTTTTTCTTCACCCAAAGGTGAAGGTTCTTCACTTTCTGGTAGGCAAAAGGAACTATGCCCATACAGCCAAGTCTTCAGTAGAATTTTTTTATTGATATGAAATGAAAATGAAATTTAATGAGATGAAATGAAATGAAACCTAACCAAACTCATTCAATCAAATCATTAAATCTGATATTGAAACAAATTAGTAGGTTCTTTTTAGAACTATACGTATTCGCATGAATTATAAAAACTTCTATGAATTTTTTTTGTAAAAAATTTGTGTGTGTCAGCACGACGCGCTACTGGAGTTTACTTCATACTCAACGTTGAAATTTCTACCCTAACGTTGAGTAAATAAGGTTGGTCTTCGCTTGAGTTGTCGAATGCCCGTGTCACGTTTTTCACAACGATGCAAATCTCCACCCCTAACGTTGAGTAAACAAGGTTGGCTTTCGTTCACATGTATATCAGCGAAAACCAACCTTATTAAACGTAACAAGGTCATTCATAAGTAGATTTTACACCTCAAATTTTTCTCATACCGGGCGCCTAAAATCGATTCTTAAGGGGACGCAAGCCAGTACCTTCTTCATACAAACGTAGATGAGTGATTACTACATTATTTGATATTGTACGCTCAAAACTAAGTATTATGTCGATTTGCCTCGTCATTATCTAGGTTTATTGATATATAAAATAGTGAAATAAATATTCGTTATAAAGTTACGAGCCTCGAAAGATCGTCATTTTCACACTAAATTTATGACAACTTTTGGCGCAAATAAATAACATGAGGAGTATGAAAATTCCAAAAAAAATTATTATTAAACATAGTTTATTTATTCATCAGTTCAAATAACTTTACTTTGTAAACATACATTTAGTAGTTTTTTCTCAAAAACACTTTTCCCAAACGACTGTTCAACCCTTTTCGCGCGTTGATTTCGGTGTAAATTATCGCGCCTCTCACCCGACACGGAGTGGGAGCGGGACGGTAGCATGGCAGTATGCGCGCATGCACTCGCTACACTGAGCCTATCTCTTTCTCACACAATGTAAGGTGAAATAGCAAGCAGGTTACCCACGTGCGCCGGCAACTTCAGTCGCGCGTACTGAGCCCCCTTAAGGAGTAAACTCCAAAACTTCATGGTTGGTTTTTCTTTTTAATAGACATTATTTTGACAGTTGGGAAAGAGAACGCACGAGTTCGGGAAAGGTAAAAAAAAAGCACGAGTGTGTAATAGCCCACATCCCGAACGCTATACGTCCCTGCAATACGCCACTTTTTGAGCAACTGTATTAAAAAATACGTTACGTTCTATTAACCTGTTATCCGCACCATGCTGCAACGAAAAAACTGCAATATACAAATATACAAAAAAAAATAATACAAAATACAATTAAATTGGTGTCTTCGTTACATTATATTTGGTCAGGGTATAAATCATGGTAGGTATGGTATAAATATTAAAAATTTAAAAATAATATTGACATATCGAATGTTTTTGCTTTGGATGTAGTTATGCAAATTCGATGTTTTCGATATCATCTATTTTTTTTCATTTGTAATTTACTGTCTACTTTGGCCAGAGATAAGTTAAAAAAATATAGATTGCTAACGTATATTATGCAAATCTCCCTTGAATCTTGTTATTGAATGTCTGTCAGATGTCACGCCATCTACCGAACGTCAATGGAACTACGTGAAGAATACTGAATAGTAAATTCTGAAATAAGAAAAACTAAGTAAAATTCTAGAATGAAAATAGATTGCTAATCTTACTAATATTATAAATGCAAAAGTGTGTGTTTGTTGGTTTGTCCTTCAATCACGCCGCAATAGAGTAGAGGTACGGATCGACGTGATTTTTTGCATAGTCATAGTTGAGGACCTGGAGAGTGACAAGCTACTTTTTATCCCCGAAAATCAGAGTTCCCGCGGGATTTTAAAAATTAAATCTACGCGAACGAAGCAGTTCTTTATAAAAATCAAATAACGCTAATATATTATTGCCCTAGATAACAACAAAATATCGTGTTTTGTTATCTGCTGCGTCATATTTATTTATATCTGGGATCTATGTTCAGTCAGTTTTTTGTGTTCTTCACGTAGTTGAAGATTTACGTAGTTCATTTGAATTCTGGTAGATGGCGTATCATCTGAAAGACATTAGCTAGATCTATACTATAGCTATTGATATTATAGTTTGCGAGTTCTATTTTTTATGACGTTAGCAGTTTGTAATTTAATTAATTTCTGTTTCCACGTATGCTGAGTTCAGACCATAAACATAGTATATTCCTTACATAACTGTATCTTCGTCATTTAAAATAAGGGATCGTCGTCAAGTAGTACCTATATCTACTTATGTTTTGCGTAACTACATGCACTAATAGATATATAACGGTATAAAAACGTTTATTGTTGATGATTTGAGGATAAGGTTGTATTCAGACGGACCACACCACAACGGCGAAAATGTCGCTAGGTCGTCGTGTGTCTCGAAATAAAAAAAAATTCAAACTTATTTATTTCATGTAGGCCAACTTGTGGCTCTTATGACAAGTCAAGACTATCTCCCTGTTGCTTCGTTAAGTTTCTTTTATGGCCGTTCGCGAAAACTGTTACGTGTGAATTTTACAATTTTACCCATTGACATTGTAGTCGCTGTGTCGTGGCACGTCTTAAATGACCTTAACCCTTAGACTTTAAATGAGCTTATCTTAGATCACCCGTTTTGTAATAATAATTAATTAAAGAATTGTACATTTGCTAAGCAAACTATGAAGCTAACTCACAAACAGATTGTTCTAACTTCTAACGCTACGAAGGAATGTTTCAAATAGGATCATTAACGATAGTTACACCAAACTAAATTTAAGTTTAGTGTATTTCATACTATTTATGTAAGAAGAGATTATACTTTTCAATTTATTAAGATTAATTCTGTATTTTTTTTAATTAATACTTGACTGCTCTTTTAAAGTTCTTATACATGCCACCTAAAGTCTTTATTCAATGAGCTGCAAATAGACTCAAATAGTGGAGAAATGAGATATGATGTTGATACAGACAAACTAGAATAAAGTTCTACATATTTATAAAAACTCAAATTTTTCTGCTGATCTTAACTAAAAAGTACTCTTAGTAATGTTGCGGGTACCTTAAAATTTAAGTTTAGTTTGGTTTAATGTATCTAATTCTAGAGTATACTAAAATTCAATTAAGCAAATAGATCGGATAACTAATGTAAATATCATCCGATTTGGATAATATTTAATATATTGTGTTGCCCCTTTATCATAATGAAGAAAATAAACTGTATTTTGATACATATTTGATGATACGACAGTTTTTAATCTATACATATTTAATAAAACTGTAACTGGAAGATTTCTGTACATTTAATATATTTTGAAAATTTTAATTGGGGGATGCTTTACTATCGATACTGAGCCCAAAACAGATTTTTATTTAATTTTTGTCTGTTTGTTTGTCCTTCTTTCACGTAAAAACTACCGCACAGATTTCTACAAAATTTTATACCGTGGTAGCTTATTACTCGGGTCAACATCTAGGCTACTTTTTATCCCGGAAAATCAAGGAGTTCCCGAGGGACTTTAAAAACTAAATCCACGCGGACAAAGTCGCCGGCATCAGCTAGTATAATATAAATATTGTAAAAGTTCACAAAGTATACCAAGTAACTTAGAATACACCCCCCTCATTTTATAGAAAATTAGGACCAAATTTTATGAAATTTCGTTTGTAAAATTATATAATGCGATGTTTTTAATTTTAATTGATGATATTTATTTTGCCCTCGTGACTAACATCGGAAAATATATTATGCTGATAGTGCCAATTCTGCTGTACCCAAAATAAACTAAAATTAGTTAGGTATTAACGAGACTAAATTTAGTGTCACTTTTAAACAAGTCGGTAATATAGCTTAATTTCTGTTTTCATCAAATAATTTCTTTTTATACCCTACAACAGAATTGTCACTATTATTAGAATAAAGAGTAGATGTTTCGTAAAATAGCATTTAACATACATTTTTATATTTGTAGATGATAATATTACGATTATTATTTTTAATATGACACAGTTTTAATTGGTAAAATTGAATGTCTTACAGTGCTGTTTATTTTCATAGCTGTTATAAAGGTGTTTATTATATTGTGTTTTTTATTTAATAAGAATTTTTATTTGTAGAGAATGACAATAAATTACAAACAAAAAAATGTTTTAAATGTGCCTAAGCCCTTATGTCTATCCAAGATTATATGCGTGAAATAATTAATTTCACTGACCCTTATATTTTTTTATTTGATGAAAAGATAGTCCTTAACTGCGATCTCACCGGATGGTAAGTGACGATGCAGTCTAAGATGGTAGCGGGCTAACTTGGAAGGGGTATGGCAGTGAACATTCAACCCATACCTACCTACCTATAACCTACCCCTAATCTGTTTCTACACGCCATCGTGCCGGAACGCTAAATCGCTTGGCGGGACGTCTTCGACGTGGTAACTAGCAACGGCCAAAGCCTCCCAACAGACCAGACCAGAGACAATTATTCAGAAATTATAAATTCCCAAATTTACCCCGCCGGGAATCCGAGACCTCCCAGGACCGCTGCGCTAGGGAAGTCCTCAAAATTATATTTCAGTCATAAACACTACGAAATAAAATAAAAAAATTACGATGCAATAGAAGACAGACATTCCTCAAAAATTCTTTTTAAAACCCGACTTCAAACTCCCGCGCCAGTACATATACAAAGTATTATTAATATTTATTGTTGATATTTTTAAAACCGCTCGACCGATTTCGATAAAATTTGACTCCCGACTTGTGGTCACACCAGTTTTTCTGGGACCACCTGGGAAGGGACCCTTTGGGAAAAAAAAGAATTTTTGAAATCGGTTCAGGCGTCTTCGAGTCATCGGTGAACATACCTACATAAAAAATTCTGACGAATTGAGAATCTCCTCCTTTTTTGAAGTCTGTTAAAAAGGTAATTTAAGGCAGCCCCATTACGAATTGCAGTAGCGATCTTTGTTAGACAACTTTAGGATTAGGAAATTTTGAGGATGCCCAAATATAAAAAATATCTAAGAAAAATAATGTACGGTTTACTTAAATACTATGAAGCGTATTTCTGAAAACAGCTCAGTCTTCACCGTCACCTCAACCGATAGACCTCCACTGCTACCTTACCGTAGTAAATAAGTAACTATAATTCGTCTATAAATGCTACGTCTATCCGTCTCTTGAAAGGATCGCCACAGAATATCTGCCGTCTGCATCTAGCGGCGCCAGTGACATAACTACCTAAGCTATTGGGGAGTCTACCAACGCTGCGCTTCCCGGTGCAGGTCGCCATTCTACCATTACTTAGTTGCTACCCAATTAAAAAAATTAGGGAAAAATTCCACATGTAGAAATTATTTAAAATAAAATTGAAAATAGAAAATTCAGTCTGTCGAGCTGGGATTCGAACCATCGACCTTTAACTGTTTAGCGACTGTAGAAACCACAAGGCTACGGAGATCTAATATTGTAGTGTGAAAATATTGAACACAATGCCAAATTAATTAATCGAAAGGAACTTCGTTCCATCCGGGTGTCCCTTGACACCTCTCAAGTTTTTTTATTCAAATAAACGTTTACAAAGTGCTTTGGAATCATCAAGTGGATCTACCACTGGTTCGTTCGAGAAGAAGTAGCAAGAAGCTCGGAGAACCAGCAAAAAAACTCGGGTTAACATTAAATAAGAAGGTATCGACGAATAATCGAGATATGTGTTTGTAGATTAGGTACAGATTACTCAGTAGGTATCAAAAATCATTCTGAACAGTGGTTATATTGTATATTTTTTATCGACCGAGCGAAGCGAAGGTCTTTGAGTCTACTTGAGTGAATTTGCACTTGTCCGTCCGTCCGTCCGTCCGTCCGTCCGTCCGTCCGTCCGTCCGTCCGTCTGTCAGAGCCTTATAACTTCTGAATTACTGAACGTAATTACTTCAATTTTAGATATAATATGTAAGCCGATGGCCTCCAGCCGAAAATGGCTTAAAAAGTTATAAAAATCTTTATTTCAGGGGGGCTCTCATAGAAGCGAAAGCGAAGAAAAAAAAAATTTTTTGCTTTTCATAGGGTTACAGTAGTTACGTCATTTTAAAGATAATTTGGAACAGAGTACAAAAGTATTTTTTTTTTTTAATTTTTTTCCTAAAATTGACGAAATGGGGGGCTTTCAAAGTGGAGATTATATTTGACCTCACAACGGAATAACCATTGAGAGCTGGGGCTTGAAAGTTTTATAATTTTAGCGTAATATCATGTACTTGAACAACAAATACTAAAATTAGATAAATGTAATAAGGAAACTAAATTATTTAACTTTTAATGAGCAGCAACAACAGAACTTCACAATGATGTCAATAGATGGCGCTCTCATCTCATATAGCAAATGCAGCTTATATGTAACACTAGCTGATGCCCGCGACTTCGTCCGCGTGGATTTAGTTTTTAAAATCCCTCGGGAACACTTTGATTTTTCGGGATAAAAGTAGCCTATGTCACTCTCCAGGTCCTCAATTATACCCATGCAAAAAATCACGTAGATCCGTGGCTCTGTTGCGGCGTGATTGAAGGACAAACCAACAAACAAACACACTTTCGCATTTATAATATTAGTAAGTATGATTAGAATATTAAATTACATAGGAAAACACTGTAATATTACGTCCATACGATGTATTACATCCATACCTACTATGTAGTATGTAGGTATAATGATCGTTTGGCAAAATCTGACGCCTTTGGAGTAGTTTGACTTTGACAAAATAGTATCCACGATGGCTATATACGATAAATTACGCATGCCAGCTTAAGATGAGCCGTTCATTCAAAGTATCCTGTAGATTCCGGGGTTCAAGTTATTTGGACCTATACTGAAGTTTGTGATGTCTATAATTTCTGAACTACGAAATTGACAACCTTGAAATAATTACAGGACAATCTCTAAAGAACCTGCTTTCGAACAAAAAAAGAATGGATGAAATCGGAATACGCCTTAATGAATTACAGCGAAATTCACATTTTGACTTTCATCCCCTCTCCCAAGGGAACCGTGCTGAATTTCGGGATAAAAAGTATCCTATATTATACCTCGTAGTATTAACTTAAATCGTGCCAAGTTTCATTTAAATCCGTCCAGTAGTTTCGGCGTGATGCACGGCCAAGATACAGACAGACAGACAGACAGACAGACAGACAGACAGACAGACAGACAGACAAAAAATTTAAAAAAAATTGTTTTGGCTTCAGTATCGATTATAGAGTGCCCTCAAACAAAAATTTTCTAAATATCTTCTATGTACAGAATTGGACCTGTTACAGTTTTATTATATTACTAGCTGATGCCCGCGACTTCGTCCGCGTGGATTTAGTTTTTAAAATCTCTCGTGAACACTTTGATTTTCCGGGATAAAAGTAGCCTATGTCACTCTCCAGGTCCTCAATTATACCCATGCAAAAAATCACGTAGATCCGTGGCTCTGTTGCGGCGTGATTGAAGGACAAACCAACAAACAAACACACTTTCGCATTTATAATATTAGTAAGTATGATTAGAATATTAAATTACATAGGAAAACACTGTAATATTACGTTCATACGATGTATTACATCCATACCTACTATGTAGTAGGTATGTAGGTATAATGATCGTTTGGCAAAATCTGACGCCTTTGGAGTAGTTTGACTTTGACAAAATAGTATCCACGATGGCTATATACGATAAATTACGCATGCCAGCTTAAGATGAGCCGTTCATTCAAAGTATCCTGTAGATTCCGGGGTTCAAGTTATTTGGACCTATACTGAAGATTGTGATGTCTATAATTTCTGAACTACGAAATTGACGACCTTGAAATAATTACAGGACAATCTCTAAAGAACCTGCTTTCTAACAAAAAAATAATGGATTAAATCGGAATACAGCGGAATCATGAATTACAGCGAAATACACATTTTGACTTTCATCCCCTCTCCCAAGGGAACCGTGCTGAATTTCGGGATAAAAAGTATCCTATATTATACCTCGTAGTATTAACTTAAATCGTGCCAAGTTTCATTTAAATCCGTCCAGTAGTTTCGACGTGATGCGCGGCCAAGATACAGACAGACAGACAGACAGACAGACAGACAGACAGACAGACAAAAAATTTAAAAAAAATTGTTTTGGCTTCAGTATCGATTATAGAGTGCCCTCAAACAAAAATTTTCAAAATATTTTCAATGTACAGAATTGGACCTGTTACAGTTTTATTATATTATAGATAGATAGATAATATATTCAATTAAAATTATTATTTAGTCATTTAGCAAACATCAATAAAACTTCACGTTGCAGTTTGTTTTTACATGTTTTCTGATCGTGTCGATAGTTGACGCTGTGTACAAGTAATTTAATTTGAATGTTCCAAAAAACTATACCTAAGTTTGATTGAGGCCTTGAGGATTTCACTTTAACAGTTCCCTAACCTTTACGGGCTACATATGTTAAGTTAGTTGACACTTTCTGTCAACTTTGTTATTACAAACCTCTACGGGACAACTAAAGGTGAAAATGACATATGGGATGTTAGGATTGTATTTAGGGGCTACCTACGTAAAGAGACTTCTACAAAGGGGATGATTTAGGTATGGTTGGTGAAAACGGGCATAATAATAATGTCAATTTTGATCGTCATGTATCTATTGAATGAATAAGTAATCATGGGAAACCGTTACCGCGAGGTCTCAGTTCGGGGCGAACCACTAGTATTAATTATAATTCAGTTCAGTGACTGAGTGATGGCGCCATGGTGTCCTTCTATGGGTGTGGGTGGACTGTGGAGCATAGATGGCATTCTTATCTAATTTGAGATGTGACGTATTTTTTATCACATAAATTATGTAGTTGGCAGGCAGATAACGTAGGTAATGTTTTGGTCCATCCAAAGATACCTACCAAGTTAAGGTGAGAAAATTTCATTAATAAATTCGCGCTTTTTTACAATTTAAAATTGCCGGATAAGGTACCTACCTCCGAGAGAAAAACTTTAAAAAAATACGCTTCGAACTGAGAAGCTCCTCCTTAGTTTTTGAAGTCGGTTAATAAATAAATAATCTTTGTCAAAAACATTCTTATAACTAGTGGTTCGCCCCGAACTGAGACCTCGCGGTATCCCATAATTCC
The DNA here is from genome assembly GCA_029955525.1 of Oeneis ivallda. Taxonomy (NCBI): domain Eukaryota; kingdom Metazoa; phylum Arthropoda; class Insecta; order Lepidoptera; family Nymphalidae; genus Oeneis; species Oeneis ivallda. The sequence goes on along the minus strand of JARPMR010000012.1, from coordinate 3,265,423 downwards.
CATAAGGTAGTTTTAACTATATTATTATATTATATTGTAATTAAAACGCGCCGAATCTGATGACGTCAATCGTCATCTGCTTTCGTGGATGGGATGCGTATTTACAATATTAAAGACAGCGCCATCTATTAACAGTATAGTGAAGTTTTGTTAAAAACATTGATGCCCATTAAAACTTAAATAATTTCGTTTCTTTATAATATTTATCTAATCTTAGTATTTGTTGTTCAAGTACAGAATATAACTCAAATTATGTGTAAGTTTCAATTTTTAAAATAAAGTGGTTTTAGAGATCTAGTCTCGAATAAAATCTCCACTTTGAAAGCCCCCCATTTCGTCAATTTTAGGAAAAAAAATAAAAAAAAAATACTTTTGTAATCTGTTCCAAATTATCTTTAAAATGAGGTACTGCAACCCTATGAAATGCAAAAAATTTTATTTTACTTCGCATTCGCTTCTATGAGAGCCCCCCTGAAATAAAGATTTTTATAACTTTTTAAGCCATTTTCGGCTGGAGGCCATCGGTTTACATATCATATCTAAAATTGAAGTAATTACGTTCAGTAATTCAGAAGTTATAAGGCTCTGACAGACGGACGGACGGACAGACGGACGGACGGACAAGTGCAAATCGCTCTAGTAAACTGAGACCTTCGCTTCGCTCGGTCGATTAGTCACAAAAAGGTGTTTATCTATATACCAAAGGTATATAGATAAATCACCTAGAATATAGATCCTTAGTTAAGAAATCATAATACCTACCTCTCGGCTCCTGATTTCTCAACTAAGTAGGTACGATTTAAGAAAGTCAGATTTACCAGCCAACTATCAAGTCATTTGAGAATGGGCGTCAAGCGTAACGTTCTGTACCTACTTATTTAATAAAATCCCACAATCAATTTTAGACTTGCCTATGTTTAAACCAGTTTAAAAATCTACGAAAAGTCATAGAAGTCTCGAGATACCTTCATAACATAAGTTACTAGTCAAACAATACGTTTGAAAAGCTATTATCAATTAAGTCGGGCTGCTTCATTATTTACGCTAGCCAAGCTCCTCCTGTCCACGTGATTTATGCGATTAGTAAACGCGCGACGCATGAATATTCTGATTGGCTGTACCTACTGCCTAAAGCATAAGCGTTCGTGCTCATATGGTCTGAGCAGCCACGCCGGCCCAATGTTCTACAGTATTTATTTGTGGCCAATTCAGATTTTCGTGGCATAGTTGTGACAGCGGAGATTGAGAACTCACTTAGCGGGCGACGGAGAGAGCTATGCGCAGAGTATCCCTGCGAGATCAAATGAGAAATTAGGAGATCCGTAGTAGAACCAAAGTCACCGATATAGCTCAGCGGTTCGCGAAACTGACGTGGAAATGGGCGGCGCATATAGTTCGAAGAGCTGATTGTCGTTGGGGTCCCAAGGTGCTGAAGTGGCAACCCCGAACCGGGAAGCGCAGTGTTGGCAGACCCCCCTAGGTGGACCGACGACACCAAACGAGTCGCAGGGAGCCGCTGGATTCAGGCGGCGCAAGACGGACCTGTGGAAGTCCATGCAAGAGACCAGGGCCGTCTTTACCCGGGGGTGCAAGGGGTGCGTGGCACCCGGGCGCAGGGACCTAGGGGGCGCAAGCCGATCGTCCTATACACATACCATGCGTAATCTGCTAATTTTGCAAATAATTTAACAAACATTCAATATACCTTGATTATACCAATGAAAAAAATTTCGTCGAATCGGTTTTTAATTGCTATTGTAGGTCCCACTATTAAGAATGGACTAGGTACATAGTGGAGTAGCGCAATCGTAAAATTTTTGCGCTCGCTACTCTCGTGAGAGTTTCTGTTGTTATTGTAGGTATCAAGTAAGGACTAAAATCTACGTAATAGTGTAGTGCTGTAGTAAAAATTTTCGCGCTCGCTTCGCTCGCGAAAATTTCCTTTCCGGATTGGTATTATGCGTAACAAGTATGGAATACATAGCTGCTTAGATGGGCCGTTGACCACTGGCCTACATCATTGAGCTCAAGGTACCAACTCCTCAATCCTGATGCTGCTCGGCTTCGGCCCACCTGAATCAGCTAGTCTTAATTAAATCGTTGGGTTGTTAAAATAATCTAGGAACTGACCCAATGAGGTTGGTAGGGGCGCCAAAATTTGATATAGCCTACTGGCGGTAAATGTGTCAATCCGTCACTGGTGTGCGTTGTGCCTCCGTTTGTTTCGACGTTTCTTTTATGCCCGTCCGATTTTAACATACGTGTAGAAACAAAAATTATATATTATAATTTATAGAGGCGTTTGAAGTTGGTTTTTTGAAAATTGTTTTTATTTTAAGCTTTTTAGTGGCCTAGGAGTGCAATACCCTGCAGCATCAGGTCTGATGCTCAGGTCAGGAGATAGAATCTAGAGTTCAATGGTCTAGTCTAAAGGTACTTGGTCTTTACAATATGAATTCACAATCAACAATTACTGAATTCCCACAGTTTAAGAGTGCAGCACCCTGCAGCATCTCAATTGAGGAGTTGGGGCCTCGAGGTCAACGATGTAGTCTATGCTTGATACCTATTACTTACAATATCAATACACAATCGATATATTCTAAATCTTCATAGTAATTAATCCTAAACATTTTCTTTCGAATAAAAAAAAACATGTGAATTGGCCTGAAATCTCGAAGTAATACCGTTTACTTCGAGATTTCAGGCCAATTCACATGGTTTTTTTTATTCGAAAGAAAATGTTTGGGATTAATACACATGGGATTGTACACCGGTACATACCTACATAGAAAAAAATACTTGCCGATTGCGTGCCGAATCGAAAACTCAGTTAAAGTAAGAGAAAATTCAATACAAAAATGGAAAATAAATTAAATTTTGTTTTTTTGTTGGCAATGGGGGCGCAGGTTGATTTTCGCACCCCGGCGTCCAGTACGGTTAAGACGGCCCTGCAAGAGACCTATGTCCAGCTGTGGATATCTACCTATCGGTTGATAAAGAAGAAGAAGATATTGAGAACGATTGAACTAGCCAAGCAACTTTTAAAGAGATGTCAGTGATGGCTAAAGGTCCCTGGACCGAAGGCAATGTTCTCTCTGAGGGAAAGAGAGTAGGTAATAATGTTAATTTTATTATAATGTTAATTTCATGTAGGTAGGTGCAACTTTGACGTGTTCAGATAGACTCAGGTTCGTACTTGACAGAAAAGTCGACACTACTATGACTCTCCAAAGCATGAATCACCCGAAATCGTCTGTGCTGAAGTACTTACTTATATATTTCCTGAAAATGTGGTGGTCGATACGAGTTGTCTTCGAAACTACAAAGGAGTCCCCGATGCATAAAGAAGTCTAAACTGTGAAATATCCTTCATCAAGAACTTGCTCTGAAATACGGTTTTCTGAACGTATCAATATTGTTTTGAAATGTCATACAATGCCTACCTAAAAGTGAGTTCTTTATGGACGACTCTCTTTAAACATTTCTGCGGTGGCGACGTGTGGTGCGGGTTTTTACGTTCCCTCAAATATGGTTGAGCGAATGCAACTGCTGGATCATGCGTCATGCTCGTGAACGGGTTCCACCGGCGGGAATGGGGCTACTTTCTGTCTGCTCGTCCTTACATGTATTGAATTGTAAGTACCATTCCGAACCAGCAGTGGTAGATTCATTTATATTATGCATAGACACGAAAGCACTTGTATTTAAGTATTTAAATAAAAAATATTTCTGTTCTATTCTAATCGGCTTTGCTTCAGCTGTCCACTCCACAAGTCCACAAGATAGATAAGCTACATTTTGTAACATTTTTGTTTTGAAAAGAGCAACTGCTGAGTTTCTTACCGGCTCTTCTCAGCAGAATCAGCATTCAGAACCAGTGGTGGTAGATTCCTGACTCGTCATAAGAGCCACAAGTTGGCCTACATGAAATAATGAATTTGAATTGACACCGCGTCTTGGAAATAATTAAGGTAGGTAGGTACTTTTAAAGTTGGTGGTAGGCCCCTTGTGCCGATAGATTGAGACTGGGTTTCCACGGCGCGGTTGCGGTACCGCTAGTACTGCGCCCGCCGCGGGCGCAAACCACGCCGTGGGAATTGAAACTTAATTTTCCATACAAATCTGCATTCTACGGAGGCCGCGGGCCCGCAACCCGCAACTCAGTCTTAAACTTTAAATAGGTAAGTAGGATCACTACTTAATTAAATAATTTTGTACCTTATGTATGTCGTCCCAGACAAAAAGACAACAACTTGACCCAGATTTGTTGTTATGTTAATCGTTTTACTATGTCTTCTGTCATATTCACAATTATTATTCCCATTATTAAGGAACAATACAATACCGTCCATTGACCGAAAAGCCGAAAATCGAAGGTCAAGTTGTCTCAAGAACGAAAAACTAAACTAAAACACTGTTAAAATCAATCAGTGTGTGATGGAGGGAGCGATGCTTGAAGGTATTTATACCTTAGATTAGAAATAATTCATCATCATCATCATCCACTGTTGGACATAGGCCTCTTTCAAGTAGCGCCAACGTTGCCTATCCTCGGCCTTTCGCATCCAATCGATGCCTGCCACTTTCCGGATATCATCGCTCCATCTAGCCGGGGGGCGCCCTACACTCCGTTTGCCGAGACGCAGTTTCCACTCGAGGACCTTACCCCAGTTTAGCCATCGGTCCTCCGACAAATGTGACCAGCCCACTACCACTTCAGCGTGCTCGCCCTAAGAGCTAAGTACGTCGGTCACTTTAGTTCTTTGGCGATTTACTTCGTTTCGGATTTTATCCCTCAAAGAAATTCCGAGCATATCATAGCTCTCTCCATATCCCGCTGAGCAACTTGAAGTTTGTGGAATTGCCTTACTGTCAGTGTCCACGTCTCGTCTCGTCTTTTTAATATAAAATTAATTGTTTGTTTTAGATCCTTGTTTTGTAATGTGTAGGCAATAAATATTACATCCTGCCTGCAATCATAGTTCCGACGGTATTTTTTTTATCAATTAGTGACAAATGTTTGTAAAGGCGAATTGTTTAGCCTGATTAACATTATAGCCCTATTCTTGTGTTTTCTTAGTTTATAAGAATGCCCATAATTGTAACATGCTGTAAAATAAAAATAAATAAATAAATAATAAAATAGTGTCCACGTCTCAGCACCGTAAGTCATCACTGGTAGGACGCACTGATTAAAGACATTTGTCTTTAGGCATTGCGGTATTTGCGACCAAAAGACTCGGCGAAATTTCCCTAATGCTGCCCAACCTAGCTGTATCCTCCTCAATCTCCTTCTCAAAGCTGTTTTTACCCAACTGCAAAATTTTCCCAAGGTATATATATTCTTGGACAGCTTCAAGGGTAGACCCATCGACGGTAATCGATCCCGGAGCGACCAGGTCACTAAACATTACCTTGGTCTTGTCTAGGTTCATCCGAAGACCAACACGTCGGGAGGCAGCGTGAAGGGTTCTTGGAGCTCCAAGAAATGCTTGATACCCTTACCCTTTAATAATAATTAATTATCCTTATTTCTAACTAGCTGATGCCTGCGACTTCGTCCGCGTGGATTTAGTTTTTAAAATCCGTCGGGAGCTCTTTGATTTTCCGGGATGTCACTCTCCAGGTCCTCAACTATACGCCATGCAAAAAATCACATCGATCCGTAGCTCTGTTGCGGCGTGATTTAAGGACAAAAAACAACAAACAATCACACTTTCGCATTTATAATATTAGTATGATTCAAATCATTTTAATTTAAGTACCTATGATAAATATAATTTACAAGAGTAACCGACAAGGACATCCGACATTATAGGTATATCCATGAATTACAATTTGGGTACCTACCTGCAATATTAATAGTTGATACGTATTTAAATTATTAACGGTTTTTAACGGACAATCGCTTTTCTTTAAACACTTGAGCCATGTTTAAACCAAATGTTTTATTTCATTGTATGAAAATGTCTACGCAGCGCGGGCGTGCTTCAATTAAGATAATTTTTTATTATATTATCTTAATATATTAGGTACTAGCTGATGCCCGCGACTTCGTCCGCGGAAATTTAGTTTTTAGCATCCCTCGGGAACTCGTTGATTTTCCGGGATAAAATACCCATGCAAAAAATCACGTCGATCCGGATTGCCCGATTAATCAAAAAATATTACATATAAAAATAAATAAAAATCTGTTCTTTAATGTACAGGTAAAGGCCTTTCATATGATACCCCACTCGGTATAGTTACTTTGAAATTCCAAACTCCCGATTTTTCCCCTTTTTTAATTAAACTAAAATAATTTTCGCGTTGGTTTTATTTTTCCTGTAAAATATACGTCTAGTGACCATAACTACCTATTTCAGATTTTTCGATTGGTAAACTTCGGAGATAATGGGGGGTGCGTATTTTACATTATGACATTATGCCCGATTAATCAAAAACTATTATATTTAAAAATAAATAAAAATCTGTTTTAGAATATACAGGTAAAGCCCTTTTAAATGATACCCCATTCGGTACAGTTATCTTACTTTAGAAATTCAAACTCCCGATTTTCTCCCTTTTTGAATTAAACTAAAAATAATTTTTGTTTTTTTTTTTAAATTCCAATGTTGTTGGGCCACTATTATACACAACTATTCCAAATTTCATGTCGATAGCTTTAATAGTTACTGAAATAATCGACTGTGACAGACGGACGGACGGACGGACGGACAGACGGAGAAAGTCTCACCATAAGGGTTCCATTATTAGCTACCATTTTGGTACGGAACCCTAAAAACTAAAATCGAAGACTGTTTTCAAAAAAGGAGGAGGTTCTCAATGCGGTGGAATCTTTTTTTTTGCAATGTATGTACATGTATGTTCACCGACTACTCGACGTCTGAACCGATTTGGAAAATTCTTTTTTGTTTCAAAGGGTATACTTTCCAGTTGGTCTCATTGAAATTTCATCGATATCGGTCGTGCGGTTTATAAAAAATCAACAATAAATTATATACTTTGTAGTGGCGAGGGCGTTTGAAGTCGGTTTTTTAAAAAGATTTTTTTTTTATTAAATTATTCTTCAAAGGTTAAAGGGTGACTTTTTTGTAATGACCAGTCAAGTGAAAACTTAATCTTTTATAGTTAAAGAAATTCGATCTATGGCATCGATTTCAGAGAAATGAAGTAGGTATAAATTCAATCAAATGTATATATTAATTTATAAATTGGAAGTTGTGATGATGTCGACTATTTATTTATTGTTATTTACTTTGATAGTTATTTTTAGCACATACATAGTATATCATTTTGGATATACATTTTCCGTTGCAACCACTGCTTATCCTAGGAATATTTGGGAATTAATTTAATTCTTTCTTATTTTTCTCGTCTTAAACAAGGTCTAGTCTTCCGTGCCAATTCTCCGATTCCAATAGCCCAACTGAAAACTGAAAGGTCGCAGATTCGATCCCCACCGTTGTTCTATTGTCGTACCCACTCCTATCACAAGCTTATTTGGAGGGATTGTACGAGTAGATTGAGAGATTGTAAAAAACTCAGATACTTTTGACAAAATGTGGTCAATTATTATTATTAAATTACGGATATTTAAGATAATATAGTTTTATTAGGATATACCTAGATTTTGATAGAGAAAAAGGGCAATACTATCTACTACCGAACCAGTGGTAGACTCATTCGACGATTCAAAAGCACTTGTAAAAAAGTTTATTTGAATAAAAAAAAAACATTTCTATTCTATTCTATTCTACTTATTCTATTAACTTTTATCGCTCTTATTCTCTACTAAAAACTAGGTTTAAGATAGTAAAAATATGTCTAAAATATCCGTAATTGAATTGTTAAAGATAATAATTGACTACATTTTGTCAAAGTAATCTGGGATTTTTACAATAATAATTGAAAATATTAGAATGTGCGAGAGAGAGGGATGCGAAATATGCTGTTTCTTTAGCCTTGACTTATCTTTGCAAATCTTTCCGCATTCGGGCAAAAAAATCAACATCTCTTAGACCTTAAATTCTGGGCTCAGAACTTTGAGTGGTAAATAAATACCGATGTTTTCACTACTGTAGTCCATGTAGTAAGGTTTCATATTCCAAACTGGACCGAACATTGTGTGTTCCCGCTTTGCACAAGTCATATGTACCGTACTCTGCGATACCTACTCTGCGATGGCTCTTGACGAAGTAGGTGCTTTTTCATAAATTTTCAGGTGTGTCCCATACCACAAAAAAAAACATCCTTCGCTCGGTCCTTCCATATTCAAATTCTTTATTTGAGGTTGGTAGGTACACGAGGTGACTATCATTTAAAAAACTAAACTTCGAGGGTTTTAAACGCACCCGGGTTTGAGAAGAACCCTCATCAAATTCAGCCGGGTACCTAACCTATTCTTTTTATAATCACCATCAATATCACTTAAGCAGATTCGTAAAAATTAGTAGATACTAGCTGATGCCCGCAACTTCGTCCGCGTGGATTTAGTTTTTAAAACCCCCTCGGAAACTTAAATTTTCCGGGATAAAAAGTACCTAGCCTATGTCACTTTCCAGGTCCTCAACTATACCCATGCCAAAATCACGTCGATCCGTAGCTCTGTTGCGGCGTGGTTGAAAGACAAAACAACAAACAAACACACTTTTGCATTTATAATATAAGTATGATTAGCTAATAGAGCAACTCATTTCTAATAAGATTATTCAAAAATTATTTTGCGTTTAATAAAAACTTGTTGAGTTACCTGTTACACCATAATCATTCATGTAGCTAAAAAGTAAACGTCCACAGTTACTGGCAAATGAATTACTTATGATATGAAACCTTCAGGTACTTGCCTAGGGCATCACAAATGAAAAACTGCAAATCTATGACACCTTGCCAAAGCTACCATTTAGTTCTAAGATAATGTACAAAATAAAACAAATATAGCATAATAATTATGATTTTGATGACATCGATTTTATTATTTATTATGAATCTAATCAATAGTGTGTTTTGTTTGACGGCCTAATAATTTATATCATCCATTCATCCCTGGGTGTTTGTTAAATTCTTTTGTTCAGTTAGCCCATTGGGCTGGCCGCTTAACCCGTCCACATGCTGTGGTTTTTATTTACAGATTGATATAGTAATGCGGTACTTTCGACCTTCATTAATATAAAAATCTTCTGCGCCGTTGTAACTAAATTATTAACTGTTCAGTGTTCATGCTATTGAGGTTTCTCATGAAATCACTATCATTCATTATTTACCCAACAGCTCACTACTGAGTGCATGATTCCTCTCAGAGAAGGCTAGACCCTAGTCCACCATACTGGTCCAATGCAAATTTGATTTCACATAGGTACCTGACTAACTAACTAACCAATATCAATAAGAAAGTAATTAAGTATAAAAATACGGGCTGCAATAAGTTTAGTAAGTACAACTTGTGCCAAATCATTATAAGACCAGACAATCTTGAATTTTTATAGTTAAGGGTTCTAATTGAGACCACATATCTTATTAAAGCCGAAAGATTTTTAGGACGTAAATATGATAGGAGCACCTACTAGAGTATATACTTACAATAGAAATACCTACGTATAATATAAAATGCTTACAAAAAAGAATAATATAAATGAGACCAAATTAGCGGTCATAAAATGATTTTTACTAAAAAAAAAAGAGAAATAAAATTAAGTGGCACTCGGGGACTGCCGCGGTAAAGCTATTGCATAGCATTTTTTATCGACTTATGCAATTATAATATTTATGCAATATTTTTTTTGCATAATAAAAATTATGCAAAAAAAATTAAAAAACAAACAAACAAGAAAATCGCACTGTCACTACTTCGCGAGTGAGACTCGAACCTGCGACATCATACACCATACGGTAAAGAAAGCGGTCGCTCGCCCACTGCGCCAAACAGAGCTACTTATGAACCTCTAAAATGTTGAACGCTTACTGAACCACGGTGTTAGGTTTATTTTCGTTACGGAATTTCTTGATTCTGTCGCCGCGCTCTAACTGTTTATCCTAGTTCAAAGCCCGCGATTAAAGCTATGCAATAGCTCAAAAATTCATTGACGACCAACATAATATTTAATGCATATAAATTAAAAAGTTGAATACAAAAAAAGGAAATGAAACGCAGGCCATAAAGGAACATTATACGCAGAGAAGGGTTGGTTCCCACGTCAGCGCCGCGTTAGGCCATTGAAATCACAGCGCATAAGATGTTGATATGTAGTATATAAACTGCGGGCTGCGAAGACAGAACATCCAGTGTCGTGTCGAAGAATCCAAAAAAGTGGTAGTAAAAATGAATTTCGTCTTCTCAACGGTCATTGCCATTTTGGCGATAAACGGTGAGTTAGTTAATTTCACAGATAAAAAATGATCTAAATTAAATTTAAATCTAAAATTAAAAAAAAATTAAAAGTTATATTATTAAAGTATAATTGTATATAATTTTAATTAAAATAATATATTAAGTTAGGTACAATAATAAATTGTAATAAATTGAAATAATTAATATAAATATACTAATAGTTTCAGATAAATCATCCATTATCGATATCGGTGTATCAGTGCATTACCAAAAAATATATTTAAGTAAAAACATTTTACATTACTTATTAAAAAAATGAAATGTGAATAATATTTATCTATATGGTTAATAATTAATTAGTTTATTCGTCAACGTTTCAATTAAATTTAATAACAATGTTTTAATGGACCGTAGCCGAACCATATCCACACCTTCACTGATAATAATCATTTCTTTTTCATAAGTCGATTGTACTTGAGTGTGCACATATTTGCATCACACTGTAGCCAAATACGTTCCTTTTGTTTATTTACAGACTCACTAGATAATGAATAATTATTTATAATACCTATGTATTCATTAAAAAAATTACGTAAATTTAAAATTAATGAAACTTAAGTTAGTCCCAACTTGTGCTTTTAACAGATGATAAAATATAAAAAAGATGGCTGTATTAAGTATATTAAAGAGCATGAAAAAAGAGCATCAAATGCATTTTTTCTCATTTACGTACAACAAAAGAAATCTAAGCCGGCGCATTTAACATATAAAATCAGATAAGATCGAAGGTTGAATCATAATTATTTAATCAGAACCTAAGATGTATGTTAATAGACCTTTGCGTGTAAAAAGATTTTACTTAAAGGCGGACGAAATCACGTACGTTCGTCGAGACATTTCAAGCACGTGGGTTCTTCCTTTCATACATATCGGTTCGCAAAAACATCCGACAAAACAATCGTGTATAGATGTAACTAGAACTACAATCTACTACTACTTTTAATCTGGAAATACTGATCAATCCATGCTTAATGTGCATTCTGACATGTAGAGGAAATTTAAGAGAATTTTACTAAAAACACTCAGTTAGATTTTCGATGTTGCACCCTCAAAATTCAGGACATCCCATAAGTCCATTTTGCATCACTGACCCATCTTAGAATATCACCCTGCTCGGTAATTTTTTGGTTTTACTTTTAATTTTGTTTCAATAAACCTAAATCGTTAAAAATAAACAATAATATTATGTTTATGTTATATGTAATTTTCGCATACTCAACTATAGCTGAACCTATTTGAATTCGGCTTTTGCGTAAACTATGAAAATCAAAAATCTAGACGTCATTGGCGGCCGCACGGTGGCCTTGAACTGAAAATCTTATCAACCAACTGGTGTAAATAGAAAATTTAATACAGCAGCGGCATATATCTATGGCCGGAAGTACGAAATATTTGACATCCTGTACCCAGTTTTCTGCTCCGTCATCAGATCTTCCTCCTCGATTCTCGATCATCATCTATCTTACACCTACTCATTGAGACCATTCTAATGAGCCTAAGCACACTATACTTATCTGCTGTAAGTTTCTGAGGAGTTTACTATCCCGAAGATTCCTTGATGCTGTCCAATCCCATCGAAAAAAATAACTTTTATGATTAAATCTAACTTAACCTAGTTAATAATAAACTTCTTGCATGCAACATGTACAGATCATATTATTTTTCTTACGACCTAGGTATTTAGTATTTGCTAAGGATAATGAATTACAGTAAGCGTGAAAATGACTAAAATGCACAAACGGCAGCTCCGACCTCAAATCTAGGTTAGATAATCTGAGGGAGGTCGAAATGGTTTGTTATTTTCATCTAAATGCACTTAGGTATCCTAATAAAATTAAATGGGTTAATTTATTCTGTAAACTAGCCTTTGCTCTCGATTCAAAATAGCCTATGCCATTCTTCTGAAACACAACTACACCATCAAAAAACACATCAATCCGTAGCTCCATTACAGCCTGATTGAAGGACAAACCAACAATCAAACACACTTTCGCATTTATACCTAATTCATCATAAATCATATCATAAGTCATAAGTCATAATTAAATCGGTATAGGGTGATATTTTAAGATGGGTCAGTTTCCAATAAAAATATTTATTTATTTAAGCGACAGTTTATTAGTCATGTATAATTTTGTATTATTTCAGGTATGATTATTTATTCAAGAAAAATACCTCAGTAGGTAAAGCTTTTAAACTGAAATTAGATTAAGTCTCTCGGATATTTAAATTAGTTATTATTAGTAATTTAAATAAGACTAATTTATGGTACCTATAGGTCTGTCTATAAATATTATAGTCAGTATCAAATATTGTATTCCAGTTGATGAATTATCGAAGTGTGCGAATATGAGTAGTAACATTCTAACAGCATGATCAGCTAGTTACGACAAAAAAAGCTACATTGATACTAGGTCATCTGCGTGGAATTGGGCTTTACAAAATGTTATTTTTTCTCTACGGGACTAAGCTTCTTTCCGGACTGATAATAATAAAAAAATTCTGTCAAATCAGTTACCAGACTTGAGATAGTATTATAGTTCACTACTTGTACACAAATAAAGGCACGCTCTTTATTCCCTCAGTCTCATAGTCCGGTGGGACTATGAAAGTGAGGGAATAGAGTGTCACGGAGATAAGGCATTGGAATGACACAGCGTCAACTCGACTCGTAGTACTAGACTATAGTACTGAGAATTTCTTGATAGAGAAACTTTACACTTTACCTAAGTGATTTAGATCCGATCCGGGAATAAAATCGATCGTGTCAAGCACTAGACCAAAGAGGCGACTCCGGGATGCAAGCAATCTCTGTACCCAACATTCGTTCCAATCGGTTTTACGCCCATTCTTTGAAGAGGTAAAGAAACAACATACAGATTTTCGCATTTATAATATTCAGTATGATAAAGTATGGATTTTATATTTACTTAGCAACATACTCATATACTGTGCTTATAATTACCTACATTCTTGTACGTGGGATGACTATCATTTCACGCTCCCTAAATATGTAACTGGTATTCAACGGGCTTCAGCAACGGTAGTTAAATGATCGTAATTAGGGTTTTCATGAAACCTTAAATTAAATAGTACCTAGGTATTTTTTTTTCTTAGCATTATTTTTACTTCAAAATATATATTTATTATTTATATAGGTAGCTACTTACTCCTGCAGGTTCAAAACGTTACGTACTATACTACCTGTAACGTATCAAATAAGCTCTGAAAAAATCAGTCAGGTATCATGGCGAAAACAAATCATTATATTTCCGCAAAAGTTATATTTATAGTTCCTATTACACACTTACGACATAATTATTTACTCACAGTTAACGATTAATGGCATCAATATCATATTTTTATATTATAATTGCAGGTTTTCATGATTAAATATAAAAAGTGCATTAAATATAAAAGATGTTAAACAAAAATGAAGTGAAAAAAATCGTTGTTTGTGGTAAATTTTCGATGGTTAGGCGAGACATGAAGACATAACTTCTTGCGCTTCTTTACTGATGATCTCCATGATGATGGGCTACATAAATCGCTTAGAAAATACTCTTCTATAGTACTAAAAATTTGCACGCAGTATATACATTAGAATATACTTACATACATGGCTTACACATATCAAATATTTGACATTTTGTATAAACTCTGTTTAGACAATGGATATTTTTTTATTATTAAGGACTAATCAAGGACGTCAATGTTAATAATAAAGAGCCATTGCTTACTATACCAACTGTAATTCATTGTAAAGAACTCCTAAAAATACAGATTGATTAACAGCTTTGCGACGCCGTAAAAAAGTGCCATAACTCGTTACATGCATAATTTGGTTCAAGCTTTGCATAATGATGTATTAGGATTGTCTTCTACAATACCCTTGGCCCGTGGCATGAATTTTTTATAAGTGGCGCATAGATTTTTTTATTTTTGATATACGTTTTGAGCCAAGTCTATTATTGATTCATAATCATGACACGTACATTTGAATATTTTTATATTTAACGAGGCATTGATTTGTGGGCAATCTGTCAATTGGACAACCATAAAATGATCTGCGATAAGTTTACAAATCGTGAATAATGAATGTAATTATCATAATATAATGCTTTGTGTAAATTATAATTCAATATAACGTAAATGATGCCATTTCTTAGATTTTTGACTATACAAGAGCGAATTTAATTAAGTTCCACTAATTTAGTTATTTTATTGAATAAGTAGCATGTATTATAATTTTAATGATTTTTTATTCGATTACAAGATAGTCCTTGACTGCGATCTCACCTGATGGTAAGTGACGATGCAGTCTAAGATGGTAGCGGGCTAACTTGTAAGAGGTATGGCAGTGAACATTCAACCCATAACCCTAATCGGTTTCTACACGCCATCGTTCCGGAAGCGGAACGCTAAATCGCTTGGCGGCACGTTTTTGACGGTAGGGTGGTATCTAGCCACGGCCAAAGCCTCCCACCAGACCAAACTAGAGACAATTCGGAAATTATACAAATTCCCAAATTGACCCCGCCGGGCATCGAACCCGAGACCTCGCCAGTGCCGGATTAACCACGTAGCAAGAGTAGCAATTGCTACGGGCCCCGCGCGAAAGGGGGCCCCGCATATTTAAACCGACTCAAGTCTAGTCGAGAAGTGAGTTTTCCTGCGAAAAATTGTTAGAATTGTGGTAAAAATATGAGCGACAGCTCATTTGATGCGAAATCTATGAGACATTTTTTTACTAGAAAATATCAAAATTTTAATTTGTTGTTAACAATAAACAAACAAAAAAAAGGGTTTTAGCTTTTTGATAACAACTTAATAACCATTTGCGATATCGAAAATTGGAAAAAATATTCTTAAGAGGAAGAAATTTCTTAAAAAAAGTTTTGGCTCTCAGAACTCTAGCCCCATCGACAATAATTGTATTTAATATTGAAAATGGGGTTTCGCGTGGCTGCTGTCGCACGGGCTCGCCTATGTTAGAAGGGTATAACCCAAGAAATATTTTTTTTGAGTCTAAAATATCAATATAACAATCTGATAAAGTTATCATACAATCCACACTAAAAGAAACCAAGTCCCGTTGGAAAAAAAATTCATTGATTTTTACCACTTTATACTTAAGAACCCATAGCAGATCAAGGGCTCTTTGAAAGAAATTGCTAATAAGACCACAGCGCTCACCACTGCGCCAGGGAGGTCGTCAAATAAATTGTATGTGAATTTTTATTACTTACTTGAAAAGCCGAAAATCGCTGAATGGATAAATTGTAGAATAAGTATCGATAAAATATTACACTTAACCTATACTATAGCGAATTTGAATAAAGTTGCACTCTTTTAGTATCAATGTATTGATTATGTAGTAAGTACCTAAGTATGTATTGTAATAATTGATTGCGAATTTTTTTTACTTGAAAAGCCGAAATGGCTGATTGGATAAATTATTGGTATGTTTCGATACAATATTCCCTACACATATTATTATTAAACGAGTGTTTACAAAAAGCTTGATTTAAGAACAATACTTTATAAACAGAGTAATAGCTTAATTTGTTTATAGTAGGTAATAATTATTATTATGTAGTTGGTAGAGTCTTGACTTTTTATTATTGCCAAAGGTTGCTCTACATGCCCGAATTTCATATTGAGATACCATCATCTTACTAGTGCAATAGTATCAATTGATATTCCCACTGTACTAGTCCTTCCCATACTCCTTGAAACTCGCGGATGATAAAAAAATAAGCTTGATATTCCTAGGATTTCAATACTTACAAATCAATTGAGGTAAAAGTAAATAATTATAGTACTGCTAATCTTAACAAGGAAATGAATTAACTGTACCTATTTACATAAAGAGACTGCGTTCACTGTTGTTATTTCGCCATAATAATTATTATAGTAAACCAACCTATTGTATTGTAACTGGACTATATTTTTAAACTTCAATGTAAAAGTTAAGTAACCGAAGTGGTTAACAAATATAGGTAGGTAACTAGGTACATAAAATTATTATTAAGTTTAATTAATAGGTGTAGAATGTAGATATTGGTGTAGTGAAGTGTAAGGGCCTGCACCCACTGACGGCACGGCAAGGGATTTTCGTGCGACGAACAGAAATATACCTTAATAGTATAACTATAAAATTGAAACTTCAATGATCATATTATTATACCATTAAGGTCCCTAAGGCTGGCCTCACCTGTAACTTGGCCTGAAATCTATAGATCGTAGGTACTCTGGCTCTGCTCAAGACTGAAGATAGAGTAAATGAGACACAAAGTCGTGACATAAGTCTGTCTCGTTTTAACTCAGTCTTAAGTTGAGTCCGAGCTGAGTGGGGGAGTACTATCTACAGATCTCACCCTTAGACTCGCGTAAACTTAGCCTAGGTAGGTACGTCCTAGGGTGGTCCTAGGAATAGGTAGGTACTAGGTACGTAGTACCTACGTACTTTAATAACTTGCAAATGTAACTAAGGAGGTAGGTACTTGTAGGTATTTAGGTTATCGCTTTGACTTCAAACAAGTTTTAATTAATACCTACTATGTACATCGAAATTAACGTATTACCTTTGAATTCTGCATCAACCAGCTTCCTATAAAGTTCGGATTTTTTCGTAGATACATACATGCCTAGCCATAAAAATAATAATAATTGTTATAGGTAAGCTATTTTCATCCATAGATAAAAAAGATCCATTTAGGATGCACATTGATCTAGGTACATAGATAGACTCTATTAAGCACAGGCCTGCGCGCGCGTTAATAATAATAGACAAGCGCGCCAAGCCAAATAGGTAAGTAGAAAGGTATTGTAGGTACGTATTCCATTTCATGTCCAATACCTTATGTTATTAGCGACCTAGGTACTGTAAGAGCAAATTCTTTGTCAATGATCAAACGCTTTGTTTTGATAACATTCATAATTGTCTTACAATATGAATCGGTAGATAGTAATTATTTGATAAGTAATAATTTGTCACGAAGAAAAACCGGCTTTAACTTTCATTATCATTAGATACCTACATCTAGGTAGGTACTCATAGGTAAAAATATAATCTACAAATAATTAATATTGAACTGTGATTGAGGTTGAAGTAAGTAGGTAGGTACTTAAATGATATGGCCTAAATATTTTTTAAGGTTGCTAAAGCCTAAACGGGCACTTTTAGAAGGAAGTAGATGTAGTAGTTTAGTAAAATTAATCTAAACTACGAATAAAATAATTTTTAGTTGTTTTCGACTTTGGGTTATAGATTACTTTACATACAGTGAATTATCCCTAGATAAGAAGTTGTTGATAGGAACAAATAAACCCTTTCCTAATCCATCTCTGATACAGTAACAACTTGCGTGTCCCTTTATATCTACTGGAAAATATCTAAGCTTTTACAAATCTCGAATTTCTTATGATATGGATTTGTGTATATATCTTAGACTCCGTCATCACAATTGGCGTAACATTTTCAGATAATCTCTCAAAAAGAAAAGATCTTGAATAAAATCATATGGCGACTACCATCTTAATAAACCTACAAACTAACAAACATTCTGGCAAATAATTACTTACCTAATGGGTATTATTATTTATTTTCGTGATGATGGCCGCGAATTCGTCCACGTGGATTAAGGTTTTATGATTCCCACGGGAACTCCTGGGTATGAGCTATCTCCATTCCAAATTTCAGCCAAATCGGTTCATTCGTTGTGGCGTGAAAGAGTAACAAACATCCACCCATACATCCATGCTCACAAACTTTCACATTTATAATATTACTTATAGTAGGAGTAGGATAGGATAGGATTGAGAATTTTGCAATAAAGGTTGAAAAGGGGATCTTTGATTCTTGTTCAGTGTCCACGGCATTCGGATGGGGCTACCGAGCGTCCGACCAGCGCCGGTGGGCAGTGCTGCATCCCGCATGCGGGGGCCGGCAGCAGTCCCCCATCGCAATCGCAGCGAGACAAGCCATCCCCATCTCCATACCCGCCATGGAACTTATCGGGTACCAGAACCCCCTGCCTGGGCCCTTGACTACCACGAATAATGGACATTCAGGTAAATTACGACCAATAATAATATTAATGTACGTAACATTGCCATCAGTTTCACGATAGGTAAGTACCTACCTATTAGTTTGCGTACAAAGACAGCATTATTTCTAAAATCCGTAAAAGTTTTATTGATGTATTAATCAAAATAATTATTAATATTTTGATTTAACGGTGAAGAAAAACATCGTGAAGAAAACTGATAGTTCTCCATAATGTAAAAAATGAAATACTAAAAGGCTTGGTATTATGACCTGTTAAATTGGCGCCCAACATGGGGCCTAAGACAGTGCTGTGAAAATTATAAAAAAAACTATCTTTTGATGCATGACATGCACATTGCGCAACCGTAACAAAAGGAAAACCTGCCAGGGTGTTGTAAACTGAGACAGCTTGTGCAACCGTTGTATTTTGGAACTTTACTAAGTTATACATGATAATATATCTAACTACTACTACTAATGGTACTACCTACCTGCTCTATTCCTTTGATAGCAAGGTTGAGGATCGCGTGGAAACATCAATTTTGTTGTAAATTATTGCATTACCGAAGCGCACAATTTCATATCGTGCTGCCATCTAGTGGCGGCCACATACCCTAACTTTCTAAAGCGAAAAAATTAATATTTGCAGTGGCGCTCACCATCCCAAAATACTCATCCGAAGAGGAAAAGAAAGGCTTCCGCCTGCCCTACATCTTCGGCGGTCCACTCGACAACGAGTATGAGATAGAAGGTCTGCACTTTCACTGGGGCGACAAGAACAACCGAGGGTCCGAGCACACGCTCAACGACATGCGCCTGCCTCTCGAGATGCACATCATCCACAGAAACAAGAAGTACAGGAGCTTGGCAGAAGCTCTGCAGCATCCGGATGGTCTTTGCGTGCTTGCTTTCTTCTACCAGGTAATTTTTAAACTTTCAATTTTAAGTCCGCACCTTTGACCGTTGGGCTACTTATTATGTACGTTAGGTTATAACGCCCCATCGACATACACGATAGGCAAACAAGAAATCCAAATAGGCTCTTGATTCCTCGACTATGCCTCATGAAAGTCCGAAAGGCATTTGTGGGAATGGGTGTGACGTTCTGTAATAAAATTCCACAGTCGATCTTAGACTTGCCTTTACACAAGTTATAAAAAATCTATTGACATTATTCTCCTAGCGTGGATATGACTCGCTCGAACGATTCACAAGAAAATAATAACTAGCCTATAATGTAACACATAAAAAGAGCAACCGTCGAGTTTCTTGCTGGTTCTTCTCGGTTGGAATGGCATTCCGAACGAGTGGTAGATTCACTTGACGATTCGAAAGCACTTTGTAAAAGTGTATTTGAATAGAAAATTATTTTATTCTATTCTATCCAGCGATAAGTGAGATTGACTGTGTCTTCAGAAGCAGCGATAGACTAGTGGCTAGAACTGTGGTCTCCTATTCGGTGGGTCGCAGGTTCAATCCCGGGCATGCACCTCTGACTTCGGAGTTATGTCCGTTTAAGCAATTAAATATCACATGCTTTAACGGTGAAGGGAAACATCGCGAGGGTACGTTGCACACCTGAGAGTTCTCCACAATGTTCTCGAAGGTGTGTGAAGTCCGCCAATTCGCATTGGGCCAGCGTGGTGGAATAGCCTGTAACCCTTCTCTGAGAGATCTGCGCTCAGTAGTGAGCCGTTGATGAGTTACTGATGGTGATGTCTATTTATTTACTTAGGCTCGTGATTCCTCGACTATGCCTAAAGAAAGTCCGGAAAGCATTTGTGGGAATGGGCGTGACGTTCTATAATAAAATTCCAGTCGATCTTAGACTTGCCTTTACACGAGTTTAAAAAATCTATTGATGTCGCCCCAGGTGGTGGAGTTCGACGCCAAGCTGCTGACGCCCATCGTCAAGAACCTGTCGGCGATCGAGAACTTCAACAGCAGCATGCAGCTGCCACACACCTTCTCGCTGTCGTCCATTCTGTCGGGACTGGACACGGAGCGGTTTTATACGTACAAGGGCTCGCTCACCACGCCGCCCTGCGCCGAAGCGGTCACGTGGGTCGTTTTCTCCGACTACCTTCCCATCTCTGTGTTCCAGGTAAGCTTGCTGAACTATCTAGAGATTTTTTCGCTCCAAAAAAAATAGTCTTGATTTAGCAGGTACCTTATCATGAATGACATGTGCATTGTGCATATTTTGCTGTAGAGAAAATCGGCTATATGGGCACTTACGGTATCTGGTATAGGTACTAATCATTAATCTGTGACTTACGGGTGCTGTTTTAGCCTCAAGAAATAGGGTACCTAGTATAGTTGATAAATGGAATAGAATATAGTGTACGGACGTGGATGAATGTAATGGATTTTTTTTTAAAGTAATAACGTCTTATAAATCGATGAACACGGACGTGGAATGGAAAGGAATTCAGACATTCTCTATCCTACTGATCGAGGTCTGCAGGGGGAAATTCCGATGTCATTATATAACTACAGTATCCGATCTCAATCCTAGATAATAATGGCGTTTAATATCATGGCAATTTATAAGAACAAATTTTCTCAATATTCAGAGAAAATATGTTCATTGCCGTGCACTATTATGCACAAGAGCCCGTAATAGCTACATGTTGGTGTGTCCCTAATATGTATTGGTGTAACTTCATTGCTACGTCATTTCAGATGGACAACTTCCGTGGGCTTCTCTCTAACCAGAACCTGCCACTCGTGGACAACTTCAGGCAGTTGCAACCACTCTTCGGCCGGCGAATCTTTGTCAGAATCACCTCTAAAAACCCCAAATTCAAGAAAACTAAACTACACTACTCTAAATGGGACTGGGTTGGACATAAGAAGACTGAAAATGACGTCGCGGAATTCGACGACTAAAATTCAACAATATTTTCCAAATAAAAAAGAAAATGATCTTGTTACTAAACACGGCACTACGGGTACCTACCTATTATTTATAATGTTTACATACCAAATATTGGGCGATTACTGTTACTAATTGACAAAAAACTATAATTGACGGTTAAAATTTAGTCTTTAACTACATATTAATATTTTAGTCATGTCAATTTTATTGTATTTAAGTGATGAATTATTATTTAGATTAAATACTGTTTCTGTTGTACATGAAACTAAAATGCATCCTTATCCAGATTAGCAGCACACTAATTTTTAGTACTGCCAAGTTACAAGACTAATGTTAATGTAGTTTTAGTTTCGTGTACGAAAGAATGGTAGTATTATCTATTTGTTTAATGGTTGTGTGCACTTATCATATTGTATATGTGTGCAAATAAGTATTATTTGTGTAAGTTATTAATGTTATGATGTAAATAAATAAATAAATATAAAAATAATAATATTTTCAACTGGTTTTATTTTATCATTCAGATATACTTATTTACAAATTGTATATAATTTGAAAAAGAATACAGGAGACAAAAGAAAAATTTAAGAAAAACTAAAATTAAGATGCAAAGTTTTCAGCGCCAAACGTTGACTGAAAAAAAAAAGAACTCTAATAAGCAAAATATAAATAATATACATAGATAAAAATATAAGAATAAGATTTAAAATATAAAAAGAAACTTACCTAAAAAGATTAAAGTAACAACAAAACTCAACTCAAAACAAAAACCATGCACAAGAATTATTTTCGTTACAAATAAAACACATTGGGTCTTGTGATATAATTTTATAATACAACTTTAATAATTTATACAATAATTGTTTAGTAAATATAACTAATTAATGAATAACTCCTTTCGCATAATAAGTTATTATAATAATATGAATTATAGTTTCTTCATAGCATTCATTTATAGAATTAAAACATACTGCTTGGGTGGAATGTATAAATACTATTTTAGTATTTTTTCTAATTGCACACTAAAAATGAAACTTATTAAATGCATATTTAGTTTTTAGTTAAAATGGAATAAAATTGTTAGTTTGTTGATTTATTACATTGTTGTGCCACTCAAAAGCAGTACTTATTTTGGAATTAAAAGAAAAACTTCATGCAATAATTCTACTTTAGCGTACCAAATCGTCTGGGTTGAACATGCCCTGAAACAAAACAAAGGATTGTTGTAATCATTGCAATAGGCATGATGACAGTAAACAAGAATAAATATTATGAGTTTATCTAATGAAATAGGATTCATGGATTATAAAAAATCAGCCAAGTGCGAGTCGGGCCTCGCTCTTTTAGGGTTCCGTTAAAAAAAATTAAATAAAAATATTTCCATGTACCCATGGAAATATTTTAATTTAATTTTTTTAATTTAATTTAATTTTTATTATTTGTTGTTATAGCGGCAATAGAAATACATTATAATATGTGAAAATTTCATCTGTCTATCTATTACGGTTTACGAGATACAGCCCACTGACAGACGGACGGACGGACGGACGGACGGACGGACGGACGGACAGCGTAGGCTTAGTAATAGGGTCCCGTTGGTACCCTTTGGGTACAGAACCCTAAAAAACCTATTTTTTTATTTAACCGGTAATTTATTTATTTAACTGGTGTTTTCTTTTGCATAAGTTTCAATTTAAATCCACAAAAAATTTGTGAACTTTGCCATTAATGTTTTATATTATAATCTTTGTTTATTCTTTATTTATTTGGCATGAGGCCTGGATAGGGTGTTGCATATGTCACAATAATATTATAATACTAGCTGATGCCAGCGACTTCATCTGTGTGGATTTAGTTTTTAAAATCCCATGGGAACTCTTCAATTTTCTGGGATGAAATGAAGCCTATGTGTTTATCCTGGTATGAGCTATCTATATTCCAAGATTCAGAAAAATCGGCTCATTCGTTGTGGCATAGCAACAAAAATCCATCCATACATCCTCACAAACTTTCCTATTCATAATATTAGCAGGATTGAATAATTGTTCTTTGGCGAATAATTTATACCTTAGCACGACGAAGAATAGAGTCCTTGCTAGCATCGTAGGGATGGTCCTTGGAGGGGATCTCCAGCACAGCGGGCACAGGCAAGGTGTGCGAGTCTATCACGTGACGGACCATCTCCGCCACATTCTGGTTGATCAGGATGATGTCTATGTCGTCACGCTTAACGAATCTCTTGAAACACTCCTCAATCTCACTTACTGGCGTGTCTGAAAAAGACAATCAATCAAAATTAAATAAAGTTAACACATTAGATGTGTGACTGATAAATGTAAAAACGAATCTCGCCTTGCTTGTACTCGCAAACGCGTGTGATTTTCCCAGGTATCCCACGCGCGATGAGTGAAAGCCGCATTTACGCGGCTTACAAATAAACCCACTAACGCATGGGGTTTTCGCAGGTAATGTGTTAAATAGTTTTAAAAATAAATTAAACATGCATCTTTACACGAGGAATACATATATTAGTTTAGTACCATTTAGTGTGGGAAAAATAGGGCTGAGGAGGCTAGAATGTCTCAAAAATCTCTAACAGTAGAAAAATTCTTTGTGAGTATACATTTTTATTAACATGATTTGGAAAGAATTTTTCTCCACAATTACCTATTTAGTTCAGTAATTAATTTCTTAATAACAAAAGTGCACGTCATCAATTTGCATTCAGCTGCACAAAAGATAAAGTAGTTACCTACGTTGGTAATTTGTTATGAAAAAGCTTACCTGCTCTTCTCAATAGGAGCACCTTTTCAAACCATTAGCAAAATAATCAGAGTCTAAAATTGGTGAGGGTTTACGAATTGGCTTTTATTTATCTTTTGAATAATGTTTAGAAATTAAAATAGAACATACTTTTGTCAACAACCATAAAGTTGGGGTGTCTGTTTTTGTTGATTTCACCGATGCCTCCGAGGAGGAAACCTACGCAGGTGTCCTGAAAAACAAAAACACAAAATCTGACTAAGTTTATATATGGTAACTGCGAAGAAGATTAACATTTAGTAAAAAAAATAAAGCATTTTGCTTCCAAAATCTAATTTGAGGAAAGAATATTTTGGTGATAACGTCGTGTAACATTGATAATTTTAATAGTACTTACTTCATCGCCGATGACGCTAATTAATTTTCCCTTTACAGCAGCTTGGAGGGCCATTTTTATGTATTTTTTATTGAAATTTTGCTAAAATCGCAAAAATTGAGAAATGTCACAAGAATTCGTCACCTGACTTTATGATTTACGTTTTAATGTTGGTCAAAACTTTAGGTAGGTATTGTAAAAATATTGTTTCCGAATCGGATGCAGTGCACAAGCGCATAACGCACAATATCTTTTCATGAGTTGCTTGTCTATGGTACTTCGTAGTGATGTGAACCGATTTAAAAATTTGATAACCGGTTTTTTATTCTTAGGTTTTTTCTTATTTTTCTTAAAGAAAGAACAAAACATCGAAATTTTTTAAGTAATTTTTTTTTATCTATGACAAGATAGTCCTTGACTGCGATCTCACCTGATGGTAAGTAACGATGCAGTCTAAGATGATAGCGGACTAACTTATAAGTATCTTTATTATAATCAAATTAGTAGGTTGAAGAAAAAGTTCAAATTGGACTTACCGGAATGCTGCGGCTTCCTCCCACGGAAATGAAACCAGGTGGACACGTTTAATTTATTTTTATTTAGAAACTTAATTCCAAGTAGTTGTTACTTTAGATTTGCAATAACACATGGCTTACATAACAGTACTAGATGAATCATAGGTGTATTGGATAAATAGTGCACATTTTACTATTGCACTGCACGGATTTCACGTTCCCTGATGTTTAGCTCGGCTGAGTATTTGCCTTGTGAGATGTAATCAGATAGTAAGATAAAACATAGCTAAAATGGTAATTGGTTATATGAGTCAATTTCAACAAAGTGGTTTTATTCTTTCATTTCGGTGAACTTTCGTATTATAAGTTTTTTTTTAATTTAAGCTGTAGTATATTATACTTCTTGATATAGGTTATGCTCTTATGTAATGCCATAAAAATATATCCCATTTAACCTATGTAAATTCGTGTTTGAAATTTGGATGCCACCGAAATTAAAATGCACCGAAAACGTATACAGACAGACAAAATATTACTTTTCTACTGAGCAGCTAACCTCAACCATACACCTTACCTAAATTGATAATCTTTTTACTTTCACGGAGTTATGGAGTAAAATAGACAAAAATTTTCATCTCCTATCCCGGAGGAACCTTATTGTTTATGAGGATAAAATCTATTATCTTGTATGTTATATGTTGACCCAGAGTATCAGCTACCTACTATACCAAATTGTATTAAAATCCGTTGAGTAGTTTTCACGTAATGCGCGCACAGACAGTTAGACAGACAGACTAAAATAAAAAAAATGTTTCACAGTATCGGTAATAAAGCGTCCTCCTATTAAAATTTTCATATATATACATACTATAAAATTAAACAAATATTTTGAAAAATTCACGTGTTGATCCGGATTTTCACCGAAATGAAATAATAATCCACCGAAATAATTAAACAATCCACCGAAATGAAACTATTAAGTATACACCGAAATGATAAAAGCTCACCGAAATGAGAATTTTTATCATTCTGGCCACCGAATCCACCGAAATGAAAACCAAGGGTAAAAATTAGCATAATTAATAATGTATTTATTATAGGATATAAGAAATACTAGACAAATAAACATATTATCAATATCTCATTCATTATTATTTAATTAAGTATACTAGCTCATTGCAAGACAAGTTATACCTATACACGGAAATGAAAAGAAATGTGTCGCACGTCACCGAAATGACATACAAACGTTTTCTTGGGGAACAAGCAAGAAGAAGAAGAATAAATATAAATTAATAACAGTGTAAATAAAAAAAAAATGTATTTTATTTAAAAAAAAGCGTGGGGTGCTTTTTAAGATATTATCAAAATGATAATCACTCTACTCATATCTGTCAATAAAATATTTATAACTATTGACACCATGCACACCAAGCTTTTTTAAAATAAAATACATTTTTTTAATTTACACTATTATTAATTTATATTTATTGAAATTTTTGGACCCTATTCTTAATTTAAATTTATTAAAATTTATTTTCTATTTTTTAGTTTGGTTTTCTATAAAAAGCGTGTTTTTAGTTCTTTTAAACTATTATTTTTAGGTTCCATTGGTCAAAAATTTAGAAATTTAAAACATCGATTTAACCTTTGTTGTTCTAAGAAACTTTAAGAAACTATTATGCCTATACTCTCAAAATTTAATTTAAATTAAACTTTACAAAACTTCATGTGTAAATCGGTAATTACGAGTAGTTTCTTTTATTTAATCTAAATAAATAACCAGCGTACCTACACAGTCATTTCTGCTAATATTCCGGGGTCTGCAACACATATTTAAAGTATTTCACATTAAATTATTACATACCTTATCGCTAATCACTATGTACATAATATATTAATTATCGCTTATCACTAATTACTTATCTTATCGCAAATTTTTTTTGGATCCTGTATTTCGGAGTGACCGATATTTAATGTGGGATTTGTGAAGGGCGAGGGATAATTCTTAGTTCAGCATCAGTTCTCGACTGATCTTTGGGCTACTTGAACGAAACTTCAGGATAATTTGGAACAGCAATTTATTACATAGAACTGAGAACTGATTTGATCAATAAATAGCCACAGTAGCCATGGTCCAGAAACGGGAATT
This sequence comes from Oeneis ivallda, assembly GCA_029955525.1. NCBI lineage: Eukaryota > Metazoa > Arthropoda > Insecta > Lepidoptera > Nymphalidae > Oeneis > Oeneis ivallda. Next base: position 3,238,293 of record JARPMR010000012.1, on the reverse strand, counting down.
ATTACTGAAAAACTAATCAGGCTTTAACGCTGAAACCCTACCCAAAGCCGTCTCTAACCACCCCTATAACGGCCCGTGACCTCACATCTAATCATTTTAACCACAACACGACAGACAAACCACCATCTGAACGTGAGTCATCAAAATGCACAAATTAATTGACAATTATTATGACTTATGCGTGTCAAAATATTTGTAGCGATAGTGAATTATCGCTACTCACTATTTACTTATCTTAACGCAAGTCAATAATTACTTATCTTATCGTTTTTCACTAATTTCTTATCTTATCGCTAATCAATAATTACTTATCTTATCGCTTATCACTAATTACTTATCGCTAATCACATCTTATCGCTTATTACTAATTACTTATCTTATCGCTTATCACTAGTTAATTATCTTATAGCTTATCACTAATTACTTATCTTATAGCTTATCACTAATTACTTATCTTATAGCTTATCACTAATTACTTATCTTATCGCTTATCACTAATTCCTTATCTTATCGCTTATCACTAATTCCTTATCATATCGCTTATCACAAATTACTTATCTTATAGCTTATCGCTAATTACTAATGACTAACTATATATCTTATCACTTATTACTTATCTTATCGTTTATCACAAATTTCTTATCTTATCGCTTATCACTAATAACTTATCTAATCGCTTATCACTAATTCCTTATCTTATCGCTTATCACTAATTCCTTATCTTATCGCTTATCACAAATTACTTATCTTATCGCTTATCACAAATTTCTTATCTTATCGCTTATCACTAATAACTTATCTTATCGCTTATCACTAATAACTTATCTTATCGCTTATCACTAATTACTTATGTTATCGCTAATTACTAATAACATATCTTATTACTAATTACTTAACTAATCGCTATTTACTAATGACATATCTTATCACTAATTACTTATCTTATCGCTTATCACTAATTACTTATCTTATCGCTTATCACTAATTACTTATCTTATCGCTTATCACTAATTACTTATCTTATCGCTTATCACTAATTACTTATCCTATCGCTTATCGCTAATTACTTATCCTATCGTTTATCGCTAATTTCTTATCTTATCGCTAATCACTAATTTCTTATCTTATCGCTTATCACTAATTTCTTATCTTATCGCTTATCACTAATTTCTTATCTTATCGCTTATCACTAATTTCTTATCTTATCGCTTATTACTAATGACTTACTTTTACTAATTACTATCTCATCGCTTATCACTAAATATTTTACTAATCGCTAATCACTAATAACATATCTTATCACTCATTACTTATCTTATTGTTTATCACTAATTACTTATCTAATCGTTTATGACTAATTACTTATCGCTTATCACTAATAACTTATCTTATCGCCAATTACTAATTACTAATTTCATATCTTATCACAAATTACTTATAGTTTAGCACTTTATTTATCTAATCGTTTATGACTAATTACATATCGCTTATCACTAAATATCTTATCGCTGATTACTAATTACAAATTACATATCTTATCACAAATTACTTATAGTTTATCACTATTTTCTTATCTTATCGCTAATCAGTAATAACTTATCTTATCGCTTATCACTAATTTCTTATCTTATCGTTTATCACTAATTTCACATCTTATCGCTTATCACTAATTACTTATTTATTTATTTTATTTATTTACACTTTATTCATTAGAATGCAGGTATAACAGCTGTTAGATTAATTAGTGGTTCCTTATACATTCTGCCATATGTGATATGGCGTATGAATATTTAGACAGTAATTCAGAATAAGCTACAATCATGTCAATAATACAATGTCCTTAATATTAGTATCTATAATTCATAATTAAAGAATAAATATTCTAAAGATTATAAAACAAACAAAATAAAATAAAAAATTGAAAAATAATTATTGAATTGACAAATTAGAGATTATTATCATTAAGGTACTCCCCAACACTATAATAGCATTTATTCAACAGCAAGTCGTGGATTTTCCTTTTGAAATTACTAATATTATTGCTTTTTATGTTATCCGGAAGTTTATTATATATACGAATTATCTTATAGCTTATCACTAATTACTTATCTTATCGCTTATAACTAATTTCTTATCTTATCGCTTATCACTAATTACTTATCTTATCGCTTATCACTAGTTACTTATCTTATAGCTTATCACTAGTTACTTATCTTATAGCTTATCACTAATTACTTATCTAATCGCTAATTACTAATGACTGGTAGCGTCCAGTGCCCTGTCGAGGTGTCGAAGGGATATCTGGGCGTAGAATAGAAAAGACTGTAATCCACTATTTAATATATTTCGTGAGGTTATTAGAACAAGTTTACAAGTAGTTACACGCGACCACCTTCAATTAATCAACGCGACCGTCCCGTTCGTAATCAAGTTATTGTCACTTGTCAGCCCTCCCCTCCTCGGCCGTATAACGCGCGAACCGGTTCGTCCGCGCGACCAACTTCAAATTGCCGCCTAATGTTGATAGCGACTGTGTCGCTAACAATGACTAACTACATATCTTATCACTTATTACTTATCTTATCGTTTATCACTAATTTCTTATCTTATCGCTTATAACTAATTACTTATCTTATCGCTTATAACTAATTACTTATCTTATCGGTTATCACTAATTACTTATGTTATCGCTAATTAACATATTATCTTATCACTAATTACTTATCTTATCGCTTATTACTAATTACTTAACTAATCGCTATTTACTTCACATATCTTATCACAAATTTTTTATCTTATTGCTTATCACTAATTCAATTCAATTCAATTCCTATCCTATTTTGCATGCCTATCCGGCAGATTGTAAGGACTTTTATTATAATGTAACACCATTGTACTACTCAATCTGTGCAAATAAATAATTTATTTAAAAAAAAAAAAAAAAAAATCAATTCAAAATTATTTATTTCATGTAGGCCAACCTGTGGCTCTTATGACGCGTCAAGATTCTACCACCGGTTCGGAAAGCGGATTCTGCTGAGAAGAGCCGGCAAGAAACTCAGCAGTTGCTCTTTTCAAAATAATCATTTTACAATATTAATAAGTAGCTATTACATTGTAATAAGTTTTTATACTATCTTGTGGGCAGCTGGATGCCAAGCTGATTTAACCATACGAGACCATACGAGACCAGACGAGATTAGACGAGACCAGACGAGATCAGACCAGACAAGACAAGACCAGACCAGACAAGACAAGACAAGACCAGAAAAGACGAGACAAGACCAGACAAAATCAGACGAGAACAGACCAGACCTGACGAGACCTGGCGAGGCCAGACCAGACGAGACAAAACTAGACCAGACGAAACCAGAGAAACCAGAATTGCGCACTGCAGCGCACCGGCATGTGAAGCGCAGATGCATCGTGGCCGGCGCTGTGCAACGAAGCGCTCAGCAGCGCACCAGCAGGTGAGGCGCAGATGCATCGTGGCCGGCGCTGTGCAATGACGCGCTCAGCAGCCCACCAGCAGGTGAGGCGCAGAAGCGCCGTGGCCGACGCTGTGCAACGACGCGCTCGGCAGCGCATCAGCAGGTGAGGCGCAGACGCGCCGTGGCCAGCGCTGCGACGCGTTCCAACGCGCAGGCAGCTCACTGCCAGGTGACACCACGGCTGGCGCTGCGTCAGGAGGTGACGTGCTCGCCAGCGCACCGACAAGTGGCGCGCAGTGGCTGGCACTGCGACAAGCCCCTGCGAGCTTGACAGCTGAGGTGCAGACGCGCCGTGGCCAACGATGCGCGTGTTCCAACGCGCTTGGCAGCGCACCGGCAGGTGAGGCGCAGAAGCGCCGTGACCGACGTTGTGCAACGACGCGCTCGACAGCGCATCAGCAGGTGAGGCGCAGACGCGCCATGGACGGCGCTGCGAAGTGCTCCAACGTGCTCGGCAGCACACCGGCAAGTGAGGCGCACACGAGCCGTTGTCGGCGCTGCGCTCCCATACGCTCGGCAACGCACCAGCAGGTGAGGCGCAGACGCGCCGTGGCCAGCGCTGCGACACGCTCAATTGCGCACTGCAGCGCACCAGCAGGTGAGGCGCAGACGCGCCCTGGCCAACGCCAACGCCAGCCGTGGCGTGCTGTGGCGCCACGGCTGGCGTTGCGTCAGGAAGTGTCTCGCTCGCACGCACACCGACAGGTGGCGCACAGTGGCGCCGAGGCTGGCACTGCGACAGTCCCCTGCGAGCTCGACAGCGCAATGGTAGGTGAGGCGCAGACGCGCCGTGGCCGGCGCTGCGACAAGCTCCGACCTGCTCGGCAGCGCACCGGCAGATGAGCCGTGCTGAGCCGAGCTGCGAACGGTCCACCATCTAGAGCGAGAATGACAAGCAGACGCAAGGCATCAAACACCCGTATTTATACCAAAGCATGCTTGTAATCAATGCAACAATACTACTTCAAGATAATGCACTACAATACAACAACAAGACATGACAAAGCCGAGCCGAGCCGTGCTCAGTAGAGCACCAGCAGGTGAGGCGCAGACGCACCGTGGGCGGCGCTACTACGCGCCCCCGCGTGTTCGACAGCGCACCAGCAGATGAGGCGCAGGCGCGCCTTGGCCAGCGTTGCGACGGTCCTCTGCGTGCTCAGTAACGCACCGGTAGGTGAGGCGTAGACGCACAGTGGGCAGCGCTGCGCTTCGACGCGCTCAGCAGCGCACGAGCAGGTGAGGCGCAGACGTGCCGTGGCCGGCGCTGCGAAGTGCTCCAACGTGCTCGGCAGCACACCGGCAAGTGAGGCGCACACGAGCCGTTGTCGGCGCTGCGCTCCCATACGCTCGGCAACGCACCAGCAGGTGAGGCGCAGACGCGTCGTGGCCAGCGCTGCGATACGCTCAATTGCGCACTGCAGTGCACCAGCATGTGAGGCGTAGATGCATCGTGGTCGGCGCTGTGCAACGATGTGCTCAGCAGCGCACCAGCAGGTGAGGCGCAGACGCGCCCTGGCCGACGCTGCGACATGCCCCTGCGTGCTCGGCAGCGCATCGGATGGTGAGACGCAGACGCGCCGTGGCCGAGGCTGCGACATGCCCCTGCGCGCTTGGCAGCGCACCGGCATGTGAGGCGCAGATGCATCATGGCCGGCGCTGTGCAACGACAGGCTCGGCAGCGCATCAGCAGGTGAGGCGCAGACGCGCCGTGGCCAGCGCTGCGACGCGCTCCAACGCGCACGGCAGCTTACTGGCAGGTGAGGCGCAGACGTACCGTGGCCGGCGCTGCGAAGTGCTCCAACGCGCTCGGCAGCTGCACCGTGACTGGCGTTGCGTCAGGAAGTGACTCGCTCGCACGCACACCGACAGGTGGCGCACAGTGGCGCCGAGGCTGGCACAGCGACAGTCCCCTGCGAGCTCGGCAGCGCACCAGCAGGTGAGGCACAGACGCCGTGGCCAGCGCTGCGACACACCCCTGCGTGCCCGGCAGCACACAGACAGATGAGGTGCGGACGTGCTGTGGCTGGAGCTGCGACACGCCTCTGCGTGTCTGACAAAGCACCGGCAGGTAAGGCCATATATTAAGGCTTATCACTAATAAATTATCTTATCGCTAAACAATAATTACTTATTTTATTGCTTATCACTATTAACATATCTTATCGCTTATCACTAGTAACATATCTTATCACAAATCATTATCGAGACCAGACGAGACCAGACGTGGCTAAACGAGACCAGACCAGACGAGAAAAGATGAGACCATACGAGACCAGACAAGCCCAGACGAGACCACACACGACTGGAAAAGACCAGAGCAGACGAGACCAGACTAGACCAGGCGGGACCAGACGTGAACAGACAAGTACAGACGAGAGACCAGACTAGAAGAAACGATGAAGCGAGACAAAGACAAGACCAGACCAGACCAGACTAGATGAGACCACACAAGACCAGATGGGATCAGACCAGATAAGGTCAGACCAGACGAGGCGAAACTAGACGAGAGAGACCAGACCAGACGAGACCAGACCAGACCAGATGAGACCAAGCGAGACGAGACCAGACCTAGCGAGGCCAGACCAGACAAGAGGAAACTAGACCAGAGAGACGAGACCAGAGGAGCCAGACGAGGCCAGACCCGACGCAGACGCGCCATGGCCGATGCTGCGACACGCCCCGACGTGCTCGCCAGCGCAGACGGCTGGCGCTGCGTCAGGAGGTGACGTGCTCGCCAGCGCACCGACAAGTGGCGCGCAGTGGCTGGCACTGCGACAAGCCCCTGCGAGCTTGACAGCTGAGGTGCAGACGCGCCGTGGCCAACGATGCGCCGTGTTCCAACGCGCTTGGCAGCGCACCGGCAGGTGAGGCGCAGACGCACCGTGGCCAGCGCATCGACACACTCCAAAGCGCATGGCAGCGCATCGGCTGGTGAGGCGCAGACGCGCCGTGTCCAGCGCTGCGATGCGCTCGGCAGCACACCAGCAGGTTTGGTGCAGACGCAATGTGGCCGGCGCTGCGACACGCCCCTGCGAGCTCAGTAGCGCACCAGCAGGTGAGGCGCAGACGCGTCGTGGTCAGCGCTGCGACGCGCTCCAACGCGCTCGGCAGCGCACAGGCAGGTGAAGCGCAGACGCTTTGCAGCGCACCGGCAGGTGAGGCGCAGACGTGTCGTGGACGGCTCTGCGACACGCCTCTGTGTGTTCAGTAGCGCACCAGCAGTTGAGGCACAGACACGCCCTGGCCAGCGCCGAGACAAGCCCCTGCGTGCTCGGCAGTGCACCGGCAGATGAGACGCAGACGTGCCGTGGCTGACGCTGCGACATGCATGGCAGGGCACCAGCAGGTGAGGCGCAGACGCGTTGTGGCCTGCGCTGCGACAGGCTCCGACGTGCACGGCAGAGCAGCGGCAGCCGAGCCGTGCTGAGCCGTGCTGAGCCGACCTCCGAACGGTCCAACGTCTCGAGCGAGAATGACACGCAAGGCATGACCACCCGTATTTATACCAAAGCATGCTTGTAATCAATGCAACATAATATAACAACAAGACAAGTTAAGACGAGACGAGCCGAGCCGAGCCGAGCCAAACCAATCCGATCCGATCCGAGCCGAGCCGTGCCGAGCCGAGATCCGAACGGTCCGACGTCTCGAGCGAGAATGAAACGCAAGGCATGCTACCTGTATTTATACCAAAGCATACTTGTATTCAATGCAACACAATACAACAACAAGACAAGTTAAGACGAGACGAGACGAGTCGTGCCGAGCCTAGCCGAACCGAGCCGAGCCGAGTCGAGCCGAGCCGAGCCGAGCCGAGCCGAACCGAGCCGAGCCGAGCCGAGCCGAGCCGGTCCGAGCCTAGCCGAGCCGAGCCGAGCCGAGCCGAGCCGAGCCAAGCCGAAATACAAAACACTATTTGGTTATTGCATTTGAAATAGGTCGATCAAAAAAGTATTTGCATTTTGTATTTTAGTACATTTCTTAAACTATTTTGTACAACTCTGCAAGCTAGGTAGGTTCAATTTCTAGAAAGAGATCAACCTTCGAATCCAACTCGGCTGGGCAGCGTTTGGGAAGCTCCGAGATGTCTTCTCGTCCAAAATCCGTCTTCGAACAGTGCGAGCATCCCCGCGAGATCAAAGTAGAGAGAAAAATATTCGGTTTCAATAAACGAAAACCAGTGTTTATCGGTTTTTACGAAAACCGGTATTTTTTAGGTGTTTTTAAAACTGGTTCACATCACTAGTACTTAGGATGGTGCCTTGATGTTGCCAGACGTAGTTTTGCTTCTTGGTGTCAACGGTTTGTACAATAGGTACGTTTCTACGTTTCTAGCAGTGCTTTTCATGAAGTTTTCATGGCCACAGAACACTATACTCCTACAAGTAGCGTTCATATGACGTCTTGAATGTCGAAGGGTAGTGTAGAAGGAATTTTTATTTCATATCTTTCTCCTCTTCAAAGATTTTAATTAAAGTAAGAAATACTCTGCGCTATGCAAAACATTTTTTTTAACTCATCGTAGAAAACGACACACAAACAACAACAAATCAAACAAGAATAAATAACTAATTAAAACTTTTAACTTTAAAACGTAACAATAAAAAAAGTTTGAAAAACACGGTAGTGACAATAGCAAGCAGTACAATACGTTGATAACTGTATTAAATATATCCATAGTAGGTACTCGTAGCTTGATAGAATATGAAGGCCATAGACCACGAACACTAGGATAATGAAGGCAGAAAGTAGCATGGAAGTACATAGCTACGGTACGGTACTATTTATCTATAGACGATTTCACTCCGAACAGCGCTCTGTGAAAGTGTCAAACACGTCGTTTAATATCTAGGTTGATTGTTTGTTGCATGTTGTTCCTGGCTGTGGTTCCTGCTCTGTGTTGATCTAGTTAATAGTGATCTGTGGTTGTCTGTGGTGTTCATTGTCATAGACCTTTGTCGAACTTGATTTGTTGTTTTCAGTTTTACAAAGAAAATTGTATTATAAAATATAAATTCAATTTTAATTAAAGGTTTAATTGGAAAGATGCGGATAAAAGCATTTTATTGAAGTTTACGTAAAATCATATAAAAATAATAATGTTAAATATAAAGAACTACGGTAGCAGTTCTGAGGAAGATTCAGACGATGAGGAAACAGACAAGCAAAACAGCAACGAAACGTTGCTAACTCATCTGAAACCTGTTGATCCTAGTTTATCCCTCGCTAAGAAAATGGAAATATGTGCAGCACCCGTAGTAACACCCACAGTAAGTGAATACTAGTAGTTAGCCTGCCTTTACCTACCCCTTCACGTGAACTATATTAAAAATCCCGCGAGAACCCTTTGCACTTTATTTTTCTGGGATAAAAAGTATCCTGTGGAGATATATTCTAAGATCCTGTGTCACTCTGGGTCTTCAATTATGTACCTATATACTTAATTAAATAGTACTACATATATTTTATGTTTTAATTAAATAGGGGTGCCAGCCTAGTGGTGAAAGCCTCAAACTCCTTTCTGTTGATTGATGTTCTCATAGGTGTGTGAAGTCTTCCAATCCACACTCATCTAGTGTGGTGAACTATGTCCTAAAACCTAATGGTGAGAGAAAACCCTTGCACAGTCATCATCATCATCAGCAACCCATCAACGGCTCACTAATGAGTGCAGGTCTCCTCTCAGAGAAGGTTTATAGGCCATAGTCCACCACACTGGTCCAAAGAGAATTGGTGGATTTCACACACCTTATTAGAACATTATAGAGAATTCTGATGTGCACGTTTCCTCACGATATTTTTCTTCACCGTTGAAGCAAGTGATATTTAATTGCTTAAACGCACTTGACTCCGAAAAGTCAGAGGTGTGTACCCGGGATCGAACCTGCAACCCTGCGAATAGGAGTCCTCAGTCCTAACCACTAGTCTATCACTGCTTGCACAGTAGTGGGCTAGTAATGGGTTGATGATGATATTGTTTCAACTATGTGAAAGCAGCTTCTTCAATATAGTCATTGCTTACTTGTTTTAAGTCAACATGCATTAGGAAATTGGTGACTGATCATGACCTGACAAATTTAACAAACATATAGCCTTTAAGCCACAAGATTCGGCCCTCAAATGAATCCATATTTGTTGTTTATTATTATCTGCCATAATAATAAACAACTGCTTAATGTTCTCTTAACTTTTTATCACCAGAACAATGAAGACTCAAGGGTACTAGTGAACAATAACCAGGAATTAATGCACAACCCTAAATTTGAAGAACTATTTGCACCAACATATGGCCCTGAGAACCCTTTCCAAACACAACAGATGAAAGCTACTAGAAACATGCTCTCTGGCTATGTGGAGAAGGCGCATATAAGTGAATTTCAGTTTGAGAACCAGAGACGAACATTCACTAGTTACGGTTACGCTATAGACCCTTCCACTGAACCTACGACAGATGAAAAAGGGGATGCACTTGTCGGTTTGTATTTTTAATCCTATCTATAGTATTTACCATTATCTTCCTACACTTGACTTGCACTGTTACACTGTTCTAATTAATAGTTCCATACATAATGAATATGGTGAAGTTACACATAATATTCAAATGCTAGAGTGTGAAATTCATGCTCAGTAAACAGGACTATTACAATAAAGTTACCTCCTACAACATAGCTTAAAAATGTTAGAGAAAAATAAATAAGTATTTTTATGTCATTTGTTTACCCTCCCAATCAGAAAGTGTTAGTAGCAAAAGATCTAACTAGGTATATTAGAAGTCTAATGAGCAATGTGTCTAATTAGCGAAATGTGCTTTTATTTTAATATAAAAAAGTTATAATTTCTTCAGTGTCGGCAATGATCGCACCGCCAGTAGAAGCAGAAGGCAAGACAGTGTTTGAAAGCATCAAGAAGAGGCCTCTAGACAAGAAGAAGAGGCACAGGAATGACAACCCAGAGGATGTCACTGGTTTCCTGGGACCTTGGGGCGGCTATGAGGGGGAGAGGAGGTATTTTTTTTATAATTTTTATCAGAGGGCAGTGTTCGAAAGCATAATAAGAGACCTCAGAAAAAGAGAAAAAGCAACTCACTAGTGCAAATTACATGTCATTTTACATTATTATTCACAAAATATAGAAGTTTTTTTATTTAAGTTGAGTGCTTTTGAATTGGTAAGTGAATGAAGTGAATCTACCGCTACAGTTGGTTAGGAATTTTGTTACAACTGAGTAGAGTAGCAATATTCTCTAAAAATTGTTGCATCAGTGTAACAATCACTCACCTCGAGATTGGCTGAACTTTTTCGAGTTCTTGCTGTCTCAATGCATTTTAACCACTAACAGGAGAGTACCAACTATCAGCCAATCAGAGGTCATTGCGATTGTTATCAAATCATCATCAATCAATCAATCAATCATTCATCACACACAAAAACTTGCTTGGTTGCTTATTTAATCTGCATTCTGAACCAGTGGTAGAATCTAGGTGTGTCACAAGAGCTACTAGGTTGGCCTAGATGAAATAAATAATTTTGAATTTTTTGAATTTTTTATAATATATTATTCAACTCTATATAAAAATTTATACAAATAGAGATTTTTTTATTCAAATAAACATTACAAAGTGCTTTCAAATCATTTAGTGAATACAATACCTCAGGTTCAGAATGCAGTTTCAAATTTTCAATGTTAATGATTATACATTAATAATTCCTCAAAATTACAGAGTTATGAAACCAGAGGGCGATGAAGCCAAAGAACTAGAAGAAATACTTGCAAAGCGACAGAAGAAAGGCAAGGTTGACGACGACAAACCACTGGAAGAGAAATGTATACTACACAGTAAGTTTAACAATACCACTCTTAAAAATATAAATGACTTGTGCTTTAGGCCGCGGCTGCACTTAAGGCGATTACGACGCGACGGCGATTTCGTTGAATCAAACTCATATAAACAAATGTGGGCGGCCGAGTCAGATAAGCGACACGCTAAATTCATTTTTTTTTTTTTATTCGATGACAAGCTAGTCCTTGACTACGATCTCACCTGATGGTAAGTGACGATGCAGTCTAAGATAGTAGCGGGCTATCTTGGAAGGGGTATGGCAGTGAACATTCAACCCATACCCCTAATTGGTTTCTACACGCCATCGTGCCGGAACGCTAAATCGCTTGGCGGCACGTCTTTGACAGTAGGGTGGTAACTATAGCCACGGCCAAAGCCTCCCACCAGAAATTTGTTTATGTCGCACGTAATTTTCAATAGTACTAAAACCAATGAATGTGTCAGCACTGAGTATGTCCAGTCATTACGCGATGTAAGTGCAGTTCGCTAGTTTATCGCCGCTGCAATGTGGACACACGGTTTATCGCGTCGCCAGTTGCCTCACCAGCACGGCTGCAGCCTTACACTGGGCACATAGTACTTTTCATGAAGCTAACTCATTGGTAACTTGAGATCATAGCATAGTGTAACTTTTCATACAAATTTATTGTATTTTAGTAACTTGAGGCTGTAGTGTAACTTTTCATGTTAAATCATTTGATGACTAGTCATCATCATATTTAATTGCTTAAACGCACTTGTCTCCCGAAAAGTCAGAGGTGCGTACCCGGGATCGAACCTGCGACCCCCCGAATAGGAGACCACAGTCCTTACCACTTGGCTATCACTGTTGACTAGTAAATACATTGGAGAAAATCATTGTGTCGGAAATTTTACCAGAGTTGGATATAGTAAACTGCTATGATTCACTATACTAAAAATACAAGCATCATTTTGTTTATTTTATTTTTGTGCTAAGTTTTATTTTGGGATATTGGTTTTCCATGGTAAAAAGTAGCCTATGTCACTCTGGGTCCTCAACTATACCCATGCAAAAAAATCACATCAATCCGTAGCTCTGTTGCAGCGTAATTTTAGGACAAACCAACAAACAAACACACTTGCGCATTTATAACATTAGTTAGAAAGTTAGATTATGCAACAAAATAATAATGAATAAGATTCATGAATTCATTGTAATGAATTGTTTTTCAGTTGATAAAGCCACTGACTACCTGGGCCGTTCCTGGATCGAAGCTCCTCGAAGTGAAACTCAGTTGCGCAGCGACACACCTCCCGACAAGTGTTTCCTGCCAAAGGTATGAATCATTAAAATCTAAATATAAAAGGACAAGTGACTGACTGATCTATCAACACACAGCTCAAATCACTAGACAGTTTGAAGTGTTTGGCATACAGATAGCTTGATGTAGGTCTGCTAAGAAAGGATTTTTGATAATTCAACCCCTAAGGCTATTAAATAGGGATTTGAAAAATCTAACATAACATGAGCGGAATATAGGGGTTGTACTTTAGGGGGAAAACAATCTTAAAGTTCTCTCATATTGGTAATTTTATCAAAATGCCTGGGCATTATGTGTCAGGCCCAATTAATCGTCCTGTTCATGTAACATGTCATATCAATTTTTATAAGTGTACATACTATTGGCAAATTGAGTCAAGTAAACAAGTTACCTAACTGATGTTGAATTTTCTTCCTTATCAACCTATAGATGTCCACTGCTAGACAAAGGTCTCCTGCATGGACTTTCACAGGTCTCGGTCTTGCGCCGCCTGAATCCAGCGGCTCCCTGCGACTCGTTTGTTATTGTCTGTCCACCTAGTGGGGGGATCTGCCAACACTGCGCTTCCTGGTGTGGGGTCTCCACTCCAGCACCTTGGGACCCCAACGACCATCAGCTCTTCGAATTATTATGTTGAATCATCATCATCATTATCAACCCATCATCGGCTCACTAATGAGTGAGGTCTCCTCTCAGAGAAGGGTTATAGGCCATAGTCCACCACGCTGGCCCAATGCGAATTGGCGGACTTCACACACCTTCGAGAACATTATGGAGAACTCTCAGGTGTGCCGTGTGTAGGTTTCCTCACGATGTTTTCCTTCACCGTCAAAGCATGTGATATTTAATTTCCTAAACGCACTTAACTTAGAAAAGTCAGAGGTGCGTACCCGGGATCGAACCTGCGACCCCCCGAATAGGAGACCACAGTCGTAACCACTAGGCTATCACTGCTCATGTTGAATGTTACTTATAAAATAACATTCTGTTCCGCAGGCGCACATCTTCACGTGGAAAGGTCACACGAAGGGTGTGGCGGCGGTGCGCTGGTACCCCAACACTGCACACCTCATGCTGTCTGCCGGCATGGACTGTAGGGTTAAGGTATGATTCTTTTTCATACTATGGGATATCTATAGGATATATTAAGGTAAGTAGGTTTTCACTGATCCAGTGATTTTCGTTCGTCACAGTCGTCAGTGAACGCTGTCAGTAATTTGTATCAAAATATCTAAATCTTCTAATATATAAAACTAGACGATGCCCGCGACTTCGTCCGCGTGGATTAAGATTTTTTGATTCCCGCGGGAACTCTTTACTTTTCCGGGATAAATTGTAGCCTATGTGTTAATCCTGGGTATGACCTATCTCCATTCCAAATTTAAGTCAAATCCGTCCAGTAGTTTTTGCGTGAAAGATTAACAAACATACACACAGACACACAAACTTTCGCCTTTATAATATAAGTGTGATATAATATTAGTGTGATGTGATGTGATTCTCGTGTCGCGGTGTTTGTTACCAAACTCCTCCGAAACAGCTGGACCGAATTTTATGAAATTTTGTGTGCATATCGGGTAGGTCTGAGAATCGGCCAACATCTATTTTTCATACCCCCTAAATGATAAGGGTGACCCTAAATATTTTTGTTGGCAGTACGAAGTTCGCTGGGTCAGCTAGTAATAAATAAATCTAAAATCTATTAACGCACAACTCAAATCACTTGTCAGGCATCCGCTAAGTATTTTTGAAAATTCAACCTCTAAGGGTTAAAATAGGGGTTTGAAAAATCGAACATACCATGAGCGAAGCCGCGAGCTAAAGCAAGTATATAAATGTGGTCACTTGTGGGATTCTTTATCTGCTTGTGAAAGCACCTTCAAAATCGGTTCAGTGTCTATGAAATAGCAGATTTAGTTAACAGAGTACAGACACAAAAGCGATTATTATTATTAAGCTAATGTTCGAATTTAGGTAAATGTCTTTGGATTTTTTAATTATTTTGAATATTCAATTCTTTTGAATAGATAAAGGCAAGGCAGATTCAATTATTTTGAAATTTGAATAGATAAAGGCAAGGCAGATCGCTTCACCCGAATCACGTTCAAAGTAGGCCCGCGAGTCAAAGGTTCAAGTGAATCGACATGCCTATTTTGAATAGATAAAGGCAAGGCAAGGCAGATTCAATTATTTTGAATAGAGGCAAGGCAGATCGCTTCACCCGAATCACGTGCAAAGTAGGCCCGCGACTCAAAGGGACGACCTGTACCTTTCAAAAATATATTCGCCCTTAGCAGACATTGCCAAGCGTTACCAAGGCCCAATAATTTCCTTACTCAATAGATTGAGGCACGAAGTGCCGCCGTCATTATTTTCGTTATATCGTTCTCAGCTCTAATAGCTACAGTGCAATGTTATTAGTGGAGTAATGTGTACAGCGCCATCTATCGGCAGGTTTAAAAGTTTTTTTTGTAATGAAAATTGGTCTTTGTGTTACACAAATATACAGATTTTAAAATTAGAACCAGAATTTATACATTTTTAGGCTACTTAGGGTGTGCTCTCTTCATAGTAGTAAGTAGATTATTATTATAGAAAGCTGAACCAAAGTTTATTCTCAGACTAAAAATACTTTGAGACGAAAATGGCATGGTTTTTTGTTTTAGAAAATGGACAAAACTTTAAAATATCATACTATAATATTATAAATGCGAAAGTGTATTTGTTTGTTGGTTTGTCCTTCAATCACGCCGCAACAGAGCTACGGATCGATGTGATTTTTGCATGAGGACCTGGAGAGTGACACTGACTACTTTTGATCCCGGAAAATTTATTTATTTATTTATTATTTATTTATTTATTTATTTATTTCAATATCAAATAAAATCAAATAAATAGTTCCCGTTAGATTTTAAAAACTAAATCCACGCGGACGAAGTCGCGGGCATTAGCTAGTAATGAAATAAACATTGTTTTTGTCATATTTTTATCAATTTATTTTTGTTTTATTTATTTTTGGATAGGGAAATTTCCACAAAAATTTCCAATTTCCCATAAAAAGAAATGACATCAAAGTTTTTGCCATTAAGGCTCCTTGACATAAAAACTAAGTTCTCAACCCTCAGTAAAAAATTGGTTGTCTGTAAAGTCGGTTTATGGACGATAGTTTACGTGATAACGTCATAAAGAAACATTGACGATGACTGGCGGGCGGCGGCGCGGTCACAAGCCAACGCTTGGGCTGATCGTGCCTCTCTATCGCTTGTTCCGCGCTCTCGCTTGCACGTGGGTGCAGCCGGTGTTCATCGATTTATAAGACCTTATCACGTCAAAAATTGTAATGTTAATCTGTTTGTCACTAGATCTGGGAGGTGTATGGCGACCGCCGCTGCGTGCGCACCTACTTCGGTCACCGGCAAGCTGTCAGAGACGTCAACTTCAATAACTCGGGGAAACAGTTCCTATCCGCAGGTAACTGGAGCATTTAAAAAAAAGGTTGATCAGAGGAGTGTAGAAGTTAAAAATTTAAATTTTTCATGCTACTCTGTGGCAGATTGGAGCACTATAAATTGTATACTTGACCATATTTAGTAAAATTTTTCAAATAAATTAATTGAAACCAACCACGATATTCACAAGGTACGTGCGTATGTGCGTGTGATGATGAGATGTCTGAACTGAACAAACATCTCTCGCATGGACTTTCACAAGCTTCTGTCTTGGCTACATTTCCACTTCAGCTTCACGAATCGCTGAGCTATGTCGGTAACTTTGGTTCGCGTACGGATATTTTCATTCCTGATTAAATCTAGCAGGGTTACTCCGAGTCCTGTCGCCCGCTAAGGGTGTTTGTGTATGTATGTGTGACGTGTGTGTGCGTGTGTGTGTGTGTCGTGGGTGTGTGTGCGTGTGTGTGTAGGCGTGCGTGCGTGTGGTGTCTGCGTGTGTGCGCCTGTGTGGTTGTGCAAGTGTGCGTGTGTGATATGTGCGTGCGTGCGTGCGTGCGGACATGTGCGTGCGTGCGTGCGGACATGTGCGTGCGTGCGTGTGTGTCGAACGGCAGACGACATGCACGCACGCACTTACTTACATAGTAAAGATCTATCAATGTGTGCGGTGTCGTTGCAGCGTACGACCGCTACATCAAGCTGTGGGACACTGAGACGGGCGCGTGTCTGGCGCGCTTCACGTCGCGCAAGGTGCCCTACTGCGCCAAGTTCAACCCCGACGAGGACAAGCAGCACCTGTTCGTCGCAGGCACCTCCGACAAGAAGATCATATGCGTGAGTTGACCAGCATCATCATCATCATCATCATCAACAGCAGCAGCAACCAATCAAAGGCTCACTACTGAGCGCAGCTCTCTTAGAGAAGGGTAGTCCAGCACGCTGGCCCAATGAAAATTGGCAGCCTTCACACACCTTTAAGAACATAATGGCACAATGTTTCCTGATTAGGTTAAAAAAAAATTGGCAGTCATAGGGACTGCCGATAGAAGTGAAAAATAGATTTGCTAATAATTAAAAACAAATATAAAAAAATAAATAATAATTAAAAAAATAGCGCACTGTCACGATTACGAGAGTGAGATTCGAACCTGCGACATCATACATTAAACGATAAGGAAGGCGGCTGCTGGCCCACTGCGCTGTACAAGGTTGCTTGGGAACTTCTAAAACGTTGAACGCTTACTGAAACCTCCAGGAGACGATGACGCGAAATCCATGTTTTTTGCTCACCCAAAAAAGTGCTCAACGCGCCTAAAGAAGTTTTCATATCTTGTTAACAGTGGGATATCCGCAGCGGTGAGATAGTGCAGGAGTACGACCGGCACCTGGGCGCGGTCAACACCATCACGTTCGTGGACGACAACCGCCGCTTCGTCTCCACCTCCGACGACAAGAGCTTGCGCGTGTGGGAGTGGTGAGCTATAAACACTGATGTCTATAAGTTAATCTATGTTTTAGGTTCTGCCCGCGAAATTCAAATTTAATTTGGTTTTTCGCAATTTGTAAACGAATACGACAAAGTAGGCTTATGGCTTTCTAATTGCGCCAGTGGAATTATCATCTTCACAGGTTTACATAAAAATCTTTACTTGAAAGTGACCAGT
The DNA here is from genome assembly GCA_029955525.1 of Oeneis ivallda. NCBI lineage: Eukaryota > Metazoa > Arthropoda > Insecta > Lepidoptera > Nymphalidae > Oeneis > Oeneis ivallda. Next base: position 3,220,566 of record JARPMR010000012.1, on the reverse strand, counting down.
TTAAGAAATTAATCAAAATACCGAGTTGGACGTGAGTTACTCACAAATTAGTCGATATTTTGATTAATTTCTTAAACTGGACACTTTCAAGTAAAGATTTTTATATAAACCTGTGAAGATTATACTGCCATTGTCGCAATTAGAATGCCATAAGCCTACTTTGTCGTATTAGTTTACAAATTGTGAAAAACCAAATTAAATTTGAATTTCGCGGGCAAAACCATGTCTTCAACCTTAACACTGGATCGGCTGTCCCTATACAAATGACAGCATAATTATGGATCAATTTGAAGCGCCACATTGACATACGGGTGTCTCTGGAACCAATAATATTGCAAATGGTGCACCGCATAAACGAGGTCGGTTATGAAATCATAGATTAATATTATAGTGGTTGGTGCGCCATTTGCAATATTATTACTTCCAAAGACACTCGTTTATCTGCTGACAGCAGCGCCAAAATGGCGTCACTCAAGTAGGTCCAAAAGAATATGACAACAGCCTCTCCAGTGTTAATCATAGATTAATTATTATAGAGCTCAGTGGCTCTATGACATACACGTTACATTGTACCGTGGAAATCTAGTCTTCTACGGATCTCCTCAGAAATGAGAACCAAAGTTACCAACAGATTCGATACCTGTTGATAACGGAGAAGAAATTTTGATGTGAAACATCTATAGCGGCGGGTCAGACCGACTGAATAGTATGTACGTATGTAGTACGAAACAGTGTTAACTACGGTACACGTAACCTGTGTCTTACTTAAAAGAAATTTTAAACTTCCAAAATAAGTATTTATGTAGTACATAAATTAGAAATCCCTTTTGTTTGGGGCCGTAACAAATGTTTGTAAAGGATTATCGCTGGTTTTGAATTTCGCGGGCAGAACTGTGTCTTCCACCTTAACAATAAAATATTTCTAATAGTGATAGTTTAGAAAGAGTGTGCATTTATGCGTGTACTAAGCTCGATATAACCAGGCGTCCCGCGTCGACTCACAATAATTCTTTTTACCTGTAGTTGTTAATGTCCCCGTATCCTAGTTGACACAGAGGTTATTTCGTCACCCCCCGGGATTTTTTTACCTTTAGTTGTTAGTATCTATCATATGCCCCTATCGTAGTTGACACAGAGGTTACTTCGCCCCCCAGGGACATCCCCGTGGACATGAAGTACATCGCGGACCCGTCGATGCACTCGCTGCCCGCGGTGACTGCGGCGCCCAACGGCAAGTGGCTAGCGTGCCAGTCCATGGACAACAAGGTGGTGGTGTTCAGCGCGCTCAACCGGTTCAAGCTCAACCGCAAGAAGACCTTCGCGGGCCACATGGTCGCCGGGTACGCGTGCTCCGTCGACTTCTCGCCTGACATGAGGTAAGAGAACATGAAGTACATCGCGGACCCGTCGATGCACTCGCTGCCCGCGGTGACGGCGGCGCCCAACGGCAAGTGGCTGGCGTGCCAGTCCATGGACAACAAGGTGGTGGTGTTCAGCGCGCTCAACCGCAAGAAGACCTTCGCGGGCCACATGGTCGCCGGGTACGCGTGCTCCGTCGACTTCTCGCCTGACATGAGGTAAGAGAACATGAAGTACATCGCGGACCCGTCGATGCACTCGCTGCCCGCGGTGACGGCCGCGCCCAACGGCAAGTGGCTGGCGTGCCAGTCCATGGACAACAAGGTGGTGGTGTTCAGCGCGCTCAACCGGTTCAAGCTCAACCGCAAGAAGACCTTCGCGGGCCACATGGTCGCCGGGTACGCGTGCTCCGTCGACTTCTCGCCTGACATGAGGTAAGAGAACATGAAGTACATCGCGGACCCGTCGATGCACTCGCTGCCCGCGGTGACGGCGGCGCCCAACGGCAAGTGGCTGGCGTGCCAGTCCATGGACAACAAGGTGGTGGTGTTCAGCGCGCTCAACCGGTTCAAGCTCAACCGCAAGAAGACCTTCGCGGGCCACATGGTCGCCGGGTACGCGTGCTCCGTCGACTTCTCGCCTGACATGAGGTAAGAGAACATGAAGTACATCGCGGACCCGTCGATGCACTCGCTGCCCGCGGTGACGGCCGCGCCCAACGGCAAGTGGCTGGCGTGCCAGTCCATGGACAACAAGGTGGTGGTGTTCAGCGCGCTCAACCGGTTCAAGCTCAACCGCAAGAAGACCTTCGCGGGCCACATGGTCGCCGGGTACGCGTGCTCCGTCGACTTCTCGCCTGACATGAGGTAAGAGAACATGAAGTACATCGCGGACCCGTCGATGCACTCGCTGCCCGCGGTGACGGCCGCGCCCAACGGCAAGTGGCTGGCGTGCCAGTCCATGGACAACAAGGTGGTGGTGTTCAGCGCGCTCAGCCGGTTCAAGCTCAACCGCAAGAAGACCTTCGCGGGCCACATGGTCGCCGGGTACGCGTGCTCCGTCGACTTCTCGCCTGACATGAGGTAAGAGAACATGAAGTACATCGCGGACCCGTCGATGCACTCGCTGCCCGCGGTGACGGCCGCGCCCAACGGCAAGTGGCTGGCGTGCCAGTCCATGGACAACAAGGTGGTGGTGTTCAGCGCGCTCAACCGGTTCAAGCTCAACCGCAAGAAGACCTTCGCGGGCCACATGGTCGCCGGGTACGCGTGCTCCGTCGACTTCTCGCCTGACATGAGGTAAGAGAACATGAAGTACATCGCGGACCCGTCGATGCACTCGCTGCCCGCGGTGACGGCGGCGCCCAACGGCAAGTGGCTGGCGTGCCAGTCCATGGACAACAAGGTGGTGGTGTTCAGCGCGCTCAACCGGTTCAAGCTCAACCGCAAGAAGACCTTCGCGGGCCACATGGTCGCCGGGTACGCGTGCTCCGTCGACTTCTCGCCTGACATGAGGTAAGAGAACATGAAGTACATCGCGGACCCGTCGATGCACTCGCTGCCCGCGGTGACGGCCGCGCCCAACGGCAAGTGGCTGGCGTGCCAGTCCATGGACAACAAGGTGGTGGTGTTCAGCGCGCTCAGCCGGTTCAAGCTCAACCGCAAGAAGACCTTCGCGGGCCACATGGTCGCCGGGTACGCGTGCTCCGTCGATTTCTCGCCTGACATGAGGTAAGAGAACATGAAGTACATCGCGGACCCGTCGATGCACTCGCTGCCCGCGGTGACGGCCGCGCCCAACGGCAAGTGGCTGGCGTGCCAGTCCATGGACAACAAGGTGGTGGTGTTCAGCGCGCTCAACCGGTTCAAGCTCAACCGCAAGAAGACCTTCGCGGGCCACATGGTCGCCGGGTACGCGTGCTCCGTCGACTTCTCGCCTGACATGAGGTAAGAGAACACCTTACCCTGATTTATTATACGCTAGAAATGTACAGTAAATGCAATTCACGAAGGCGAGTGAGCTTTACTTGTGGTTACTCCGTATACATGCACATTGCATAAGTGTGCGTGCCTGTCAAAGCCTAGGTGGGAGCGGGCAGGCGCGAGCATTGCGCTCGCTCACACTTATACAGATACGACACACACACAACCATAAGTCAGTCGCCCTCGTAAATTGCAAGAACTATACACGAAATTGGCTTTGTAACCGTTATACGTTAAAATTAAATGGAGTTAAGGTGGATTATAGGATCTGCCCGCGAAATTCAAATTTAATTTGCTTTTTCGTAATTTGTAAACTAATACGACAAAGTTGGCTTATGGCCTTCTAATTACGCCAGTGGAATTATCATCTTCACAGGTTTACATAAAAATCTTTACTTGAAAGTGACCAGTTTAAGAAATTAATCAAAATACCGAGTTGGACGTGAGTTACTCACAAATTAATCGATATTTTGATTAATTTCTTAAACTGGACACTTTCAAGTAAAAATTTTTATATAAACCTGTGAAGATGATACTGCCATTGACGCAATTAGAATGCCATAAGTCTACTTTGTCGTATTAGTTTACAAATTTCGAAAAACCAAATTAAATTTGAATTTTGCGGGCAGACCCTTGTCTTCAACCTTAAAGCAAAAGTTTTTTCTCTTTTCATAGAATAGAATAGAAATATTTTTTATTCAAAAAAGAAGAACCAGCAAGAAACTCGGCGGTTGCTCTTTTCAAAACAGGTTTACAATAGGTACTGTGCTATGTATGCAGTGTTTCCACAATGATTCCACAATTCAATACGTATTAAGACGGGCAGGCAGAAAGTAGCCCCATTCCCGCCGGTGGCACCCGTTCACGAGCATGACGCACGATCCAGCCGGTGCTTCGCTCAACCATATTTGAGGGAACGCAACAACCGGCATCACACGACACCACCGCAGAAATGTTTGAAGACAGTATGACATACCTAGGCTACCCATGTTAAGGCATCGAATTGAATACTAATAATAATATTCAAATACTCATTTAAGACATGACATACGGACATAAATATGATGAAATTAACGCGGCAACTACACCCATTGTATATTCGGGCGAAAGACCTGGCCCCCATAGTACAGGAGGCCGTAGTTTGGGAGTCACTTTGCTATGCCGTATGGGCGTTCGTTGGTAGCAGACCGCTGTGATCGCATTGTTCGCGATACATTGCGTGCTGAAGAACTACAATATCGGTAACCTATATTTACCAGAGGTGCGATTGTGTAAGAATTGCCGATCAAATCGTCAAAGATTGGCGTCAAAGTAAAATAAACCAAAATTGCATTGAATAGAGCTCAATTTCGTGTATCCATTCTCAACCGTTTAGGGTATCGTACATACCTAAACGTATGAGAGTGGTTACACGAAATTGAGCTCTAATTCAATGCTGTTATGGTTTATTTTACTTTGATGCCGAACTTTAACGATTTGATCGGCAATTCTTACACTATTGGGGGGCAGATTTAAAGTTTTCGTTGTAGGCATTAAGCGAAACCGTCAATTTTGGAATCGACTCTAAGCCACTTTTTTAGGTTACTCATGTATTTTGTTTTCTTTTTTTGGTGTACAATAAAGAATATATTTTCATTCATTCATTTATTACAAAGTTTTCGTATTTCATTGTCATGTATTTCTAAAAAAAACCTCCAAGCGTTATCCACTGTAAACTGTAGAGGTCCTCAACGGGTCATCGGCATATTATGACGCCGTTATTCTTATTACAATTTTATCAATTAAGGGGGCTCAGTATGCGCGAACGAAGTTGCTGGCGCACGTGGGTAACCTGCTTGCTATTTCACCTAACATTGTGTGAGAAAGAGATAGACTCAGTGTAGCGAGTGCATGCGCGCATACTTCCGTGCTACCGTCCCGCTCCCGTCCCGTGTCGGGTGAGAGGCGCGATAATTTACACCGAAATCGAGCGCGCTCAAAGGGTTGAACAGTCGTTTGGGAAAAGTGTTTTTGAGAAAAAACTACTAAATGTATGTTTACAAAGTAAAGTTATTTGAACTGATGAATAAATAAACTGTGTCTAATGATAATTTTTTTTGGAATTTTCATACTCCTAATGTTATTTATTTGCGCCAAAAGTTGTCATAAATTTAGTGTGAAAATGACGATCTTTCGAAGCTCGTAACTTTTTAGCGAATATTTTTTTCACTATTTTATATATCAATAAACCTAGATAATGACGAGGCAAATCGACATAATACTTAGTTTTGAGCGTACAATATCAAATAATGTAGTAATCACTCATTTACGTTTGTAAGAAGAAGGTACTGGCTTGCGTCCCCTTAAGATAATTATTTAGACAAAAAAAATTGTTGTTTATACTAATCAGGCGACTACGCAGTATTTCCGCGTTAGTACGACGAGCTCGCAGAAAATTATTAAAAAACTAGCTGATGCCCGCGACTTCGTCCGCGTGGATTTAGTTTTTAAACTCCCTCGGGAACTCTTTGATTTTCCGGGACAAAAAGTATCCTATATCACTCTCCAGGTCCGTAGCCCTGTTGCGGCGTGATTGAAGGACAAACTAACAAACCAACAAACAAACACACTTTCGCATTTATAATATTAGTAAGGATGACTTACTGTGCTGTGAGAGGGTGTCATAACTCATCATTATAGCCATCAAAAACGTAATTATCAGTACCAGTACCAGAAAATAATTACATGATACTCACACATTCATTGATTGTTACGTGCCTACGTTTGGAGCGGAACTTTGTTAGAAACTAGCATTTGTCCACGGCTTCGCTCACGTTAAGTACAATTTTTCCAACCCCTATTTTACCCTCTTAGGGATTGAATTTTCAAAAATTCTTTTTTAGCGGATGCCTACGTCATAATAGCTACCTGTATGCCAAACAGCCCGATCCCTCCAGTGATTTGAGCTCTCTTTTGAGAGATCAGTCAGTCAGTCACCGCTTCTTTTTATATATTTGGACTTCTATTCTAAGCATTATAGTTCGATGTTATTTAGCTTAGAATTAGATAACTTATCTTTATCTGGGGTCTCTCAAGACCTAATGACTTAGAATGATTCCATGCGGCATGTTATTGCGTAATACTTTTACACGCGAAAAGAGAAGTAGATCGGAGCGTGCGGTGTTCGAACTACGAACCCTATGGCTGCCCGCACACATTCAATATTATTGTCAATAAAAATATTGACAGTATTTTTTTTTATATGAAAAAATATTGATCAATCCTTCAATACGCCCCGCACACACTCAATACTATTGACAATCTTCGTAAATATTGACAATAATATTGACCGTGTGCGGGCAGCCTACGATCTAAAGGCAGAAGTCCTCACCACTAGACCAGGGATTTCCAAAGTGGTCCCAAAGTTTTGAAATTGGGAAGAAGTATTTTGTATCAATAAGAAAAAAACTAGAGATAGGATTTTTAAAGTAACTTGGGTATAGGGGTCTGAGGTATCAGTTAATTTTGTAAACGGGGTCTCTTGCCCAAAATAGTTTGGGAATCCCTGCACTAGACTCTCGCCGCTGTGCTTCAAAGGATTTCTGCCCACTCTTTACTAATCTCCTCAGTGAATTAACAGGGTCACAAAAAATACTTAGTCTTATCCATACTAATCCTTACTAATATTATAAATGCGAAAGTGTGTTTGTTTGTTGGTTTGTTGGTTTATCCTTCAATCACGCCGCAACAGGGCTACGGATCGACGTGATTTTTTGCATGGGTATAGTTGAAGATCTGCAGAGTGGCATAGGCTTTTTATCCCAGAAAATCAATGAGTTCCCGAGGGATTTTAAAAACTAAATCCACGCGGACGAAGTAGCGGGAATCAGCTAGTATTATATATGTGAAAGTGTATTTGCTTGTTGGTTTATCCTTCAATCATGCAGCAACGGATCAACGGATGGACCTGAGGATTGCTATATCCTATGCCTCAAATATGCTTTTAAAAACTAAAACTCGCTAAAATCAGCTATTTCTATAATACCTAATTACCAACTATTTCCCACGACTTCGTCCGCGTGGCGTCAGGTTTTTAGAATCCCTCGAGTACCTTATGTTTTTCCGGGATTAAAAGTAGCCCAGCTCACTCTCCAAGTCCTCAACTGTTCATTCATTCATCAGCAACCCATCAACGGCTCACTACTGAGCGCAGGTCTCCTCTCAGAGAAGTGTTATAGCCTTATAGGTCATAGTCTTGGCAGACTCCACACACCTTCGAGAACATTATGAAGAACTCTCAGGTTTGCAGGTTTCCTCACGATGTTTTCCTTTCCGACCTCAACTATAGGTATACCCGTACAAAAAAATCACGTCTATCCGTAGGTCTGTTGTAGCGTGATTGAAGGACAAATCAAAAAACAAAGACAGTTTCGCATTGAAATAATATTAGTAAGGATATACCTTAGGTTCAGAATTACGTGTGTAACTGTAGAATAATCCTATGACATAATATTATGCTAGCGGCTTAAGGTTGAAGACCAGGGTCTGCCCGCGAAATTCAAATTTAATTTGGTTTTTCGCAATTTGTAAACTAATACGACAAAGTAGGCTTATGACATTCTAATTGCGACAATGGCAGTATCATCTTCACAGCTTTAAATAAAAAAAATTACTTGAAAGTGTCCAGTTTAAGACATTAATCAAAATATCGACTAATTTGTGAGTAACTCACGTCCAACTCAGTATTTTGATTAATTTCTTAAACTGGTCACTTTCAAGTAAAGATTTTTATGTAAACCTGTGATGATGATAATTCCACTGGCGCAATTAGAATGCCATAAGCCTACTTTGTCGTATTAGTTTACAAATTGCGAAAAACCAAATTAAATTTGAATTTCGCGGGCAGACCCTTGTCTTCAACCTTAAGGCTTTAGGTAGGTCACTCGACCGCGGCACGTATGACGCAGGTCAAGCGTAAGTACGTGACTTTCTCTTCGCTATGGCGACCTCGCAGTTTCAATGATATACGAGTGTCATATGATATGATAAGTCTGCACGCAGAGATTTGACGACCTCCCTGGCGCAGTGGTGAGCGCTGTGGTCTCCTTTATCAACCAATAGACGTCCACTTTTTTATTTTTTTTTAAAGAATATCAGCCAAGTTGAAGTTGACCTATACCCTCCTCTCCCCTCCAAATAAGCGGAAAGCTTATGTTAGGAGTGGGTACGACAATAGTGCAACGGCTGGGATTCGAACCTGCGACCTTTCAGTTTTCAGTCCGCACCTTTTACCGTTGGGCTATTGAGGCTACTGATGGACAAGGGTCTCTTGCATGGACTTCCACAGGTCTCGGTCTTGCGACTCGTTTGATGTCGTCGGTCCACCTAGTGGGGGGTCTGCCAACACTGCGCTTCCCGGTGCGGGGTCGCCACTCCAACACTTTGGGACCTCAACGACCGTCATCTCTTCAAACTATTTATGGGAGCAATTTGGGAGTATAATTTCTGAATTATTGTCTCTAGTCTAGTCTGGTGGGAGGCTTAGCCCGCTATCATCTTAGACTGCATCTTCACTTACCATCAGGTGAGATCGCAGTCAAGAATTATCTTGACTGCGATATCTTGCATTGCACTTGATCGAATAAAAAAAGATATACCCGACAGTTTTTGGCATCAGACAATCTGAGATGAACCAAACAGAAGAAAATCTTTTCAAAATTTTTAACTACCTCCCTGGCATAGTGGTAAAAGCTGTGGTCTTATAAGTGGCAGGTCAGGAGTTCGATTCCCGGCAGGCCCAATTTTTAAAATTCATGATTTCTTAAATATCTCTGATCTGGTCTGTTGAGGTCTGGCTTTTTATTCCGGGATAAAAACCAGCACACGCCACTCTCCAGGTCCTCAATACTATACCCATGCCAAAAATCACATCGATCCGTGGTTCCGTTGCCGCGTGATTGAAAGACAAACCGACACACTTTTGCATTTTTACTGTAAGGATGTAGTGATTTTGTATTTAACTATAGAGTCTATAGAAGCAGTGATAGCCTAGTGGTGAGGGCTGTGGTCTCCTATTCGGGGGGTCGCAGGTTCGATCCCAGGTACGCACCTCTGACTTTTCCGAGTCAAGTGCGTTTAAGCAATTAACTATCACTTGTTTCAACGGTGAAGGAAAACATCGTGAGGAAACCTGCACATCTGAGAGTTCTTCATAATGTTCTCGAAGGTGTGTGAAGTCCACCAATTCGCATTGGGCCAGCGTGGTGGACTATGGCCCTTCTCTGAGAGGAGACCTGTGCTCAGTAGTGAGCCGTTGATGGGTTGCTAATGATGATGATAGAGTCTATAGGTACTCTTTACCTTCTACCACAGAATATATACTGTAATGCTTCTACCCAGACGAAACATTCATGTTTATGTAACGGCAGCCGAAGTCTATAAATATTTAAGCTTCACTGCTATAAACATCTGAAATTCTGAATGTGGAATCATTTGCAACGGTTACCTGAATAAAATATAATCCATGAATTAGCAAAGTGTCGCTTGTACCAAAAAAAAAAATTGGTGTTTGGGCCTGATGTATTATGGATAGGAAATTGGATCCGTTGAAGAGATCTATTTTAAATTTTTTTTCTTAATACTGAGTACCAATAAAGTAGGTAAGTAGTAAGTACTCAATATAATGTAGTCAAAGTAATTTTACTTTTAAGTTAACGAAATTGTCAGTTGAAGTATCTTAGTCTTTGTTGATAATAATAAAATTAGATGACTTGTTCATTGTGTTCTTTCAGGCAGCACTTATTGTACTTAATAATAATTATTTATTGTACTTAGACCGAGCGAAGTGACGTTTCTGAGTGTCATCATCATTACCATTAACCCATCAACGGCTCACTGCTGAGCGCAGGTCTCCTCTCAGAGAAGGGTTATAGGCCATAGTCCACCACGCTGGCCCAGTGCGAATTGGTGAACTTCGCACACCTTCGAGAACATTATGAAGAACTCTCAGATGTGCAGGTTTCCTCACGATGTTTTCCTTCACCGTTGAAGCAAGTGATAGTTAATTGCTTAAACGCACTTGACTCCGATAAGTCTGAGGTGCGTACCCGGGATCGAACCTGCGACTCCCCGAATAGGAGACCACAGTCCTAACCACTAGGCTACCACTGCTTCTGAGTGTACTATACTACTATTTGCATTTGTCCGTCTCTGTCTATCTGTTTGTATGGTAGAGCCTACACTACCGTCGAGGACGTACCGCCAGCCAAGCGATTTAGCGTTTCAGCACGATGGCGTGTAAAAACCGATTAGGGGTATGGGTTTAATTTACCCTGCTACCCCCTTCCAAGTTAACCCGCTATCTGCTCAGACTACATCGTCACTTACCAAATTAGATCTAATAGAGAAAAAATTAGAGAACATCGACGATACCTTGTTAAGTAGGTATATCGTTCCTATGTAAATCTTTATAAATAATAATTTTATGTAAACTTATAAATTATTATGTATTATTTATACGTATGTAACAATTAACAATTATACAAAAGGATGTAAGTACATATTCAACACGTGTAGATAATATGTGCATTTTGCATACTTAGATGATTATAAAGGTTGAGTAGAAAACCGGGTTTACGTTCAGAGGGGTCAAGGAGATTATGATTTAATTATTATTTAACTATCTATTAATGTTCACGGCTTTAAACGGCTTATCCGTTCATTAAAATAAGCCAATACTATGTTGGCATAATCAACATAAGTACAGTACCCACAGAGACAATCGCCCATCCACAAATTCGTTGAGCGTCACTCTGTCACTCATAGCTATGTGACGTTAGAGTCGTTTCTTCCCAAATAGACGACGCTCCATGACGATGACGATTATCCATTTCCAAAGTTCGATGTTTTTGTTGAAGACTTTATTGACGGGTACTTACTGTGCATCTTCTCTCTCTAATATTATTATTTATCTGTTCATTGAAAGAATTCAATACTAAAGTGTCACATTACAACTTAAAAAATCAATAAGTACTTAGTTTTGATATGTATTTAAGATTTATTTAGAAAAAAAAAGCTATTCAGTTCATTTATTTTAAAGTAAAAATGTTTCAACTTTCAATACTCTAAAACTGTCAACGTTTTCGAGATCTACAAATTCATACCACAGAGTAGGTAATAATAAAGTAAAACTCGTGTGTTCATACTAAGCGTTCTGTGTATTAGGCCGCTATTAGACGGTGCCTCGTACATCGTTCATTTTTGCGAAAATGAACCCTAAGGCCCTTTGCCCTAAGGGCGAATTTAGACGGATTGCTCACCGATGACCCTCGAAAATGAAAGCAAAAATCTCGATAAATTAACCGTAGAAAATTCGCCCTAAGAATTAAGACGGTTCATTTTCGCAAAAAAATTCGCAACGATGAACGAGGCACCGTCTAATTTGGGCCTGAATCTGTGCCACTCTGACGAACATAGTATTAAAGTCGAAATATGGCATACTTTCCACGATTGTCTTCACACACCGTTCATTATATTACGTCATTTTTACGCTTGTTGACATTTTTGCTTTCTCTTGACTATTCTTTTCTTATGTACTTAATTGACATTGACTGACAAGTGACAGCCCTAACACAAAAATATATTGAAATAGAACGGTTTTCATCACTGATGCGTGTCTAATTCTGAACAAATCCACGCCATCCGTGTTGTTTGCAAATGGTGCTTTATTTAAAAAAAAAATTGTACACTCCCTTGTAAATGGAAATGCCTCCTTTTTGGAATTAATTAACCAATAGAACTATGAAACTGCAACGCTAGCCCGACTTGAACATACCTGTACCAAATACTATTAAGTATATTCTTTATTAAGTAATATTAAGTATTAAGATATTCTGTGCCTGGACCTACAAACTAAAATTTTGGCTAGCGTGGCGCATTCGTTTCATCGTTTCATCGTTTCTATTTAGGCCCGCCCGACTTCAACATACGTGTACAAACTGAAATTATTTTATGCTTTTCAGTGACGTTTGGAAGTCGGTTTTTTTTAAATAATTTTTATATATTATAATCACATTTATAATATTAGTACAGTAACGATGCATGCAAATTGCACAATATTCTTTAAAAACATTATGTTCATGATACCTACTTGCAAAGTTCGCATTGTATTTTTATTAATTATAATTACACATTATAATTAACAAAATGACGTACATACTTAGCACAGCTGTTGTTCTTCGGTTCAAAATCCAGTTTGAATGTATCAAGGTACCTACCAACCGTTGGCTAATCGCCCATTGATTGTGTGTTAATGTTTTAATTTACGAAATCTATTGAAATCGGGCAGTGTCAACTATTTCTAGTTCTACGAAATTTTATTATCAGTCAATGTTTACAAATTATCTGCGGTGTGAAGGTTTTCCGGGAGAGTCGCCATGACTGTGACCTCTAATTAGTATGGATAGCGATTTGATTTGACGGCCGTTTGACGTGGTCGCTAACCATATAAGGATCTCATTAGAAAGCTGAGTCACTCAGCCGGCGAGGGTGAGAGCTTTGCTCGGAGTCTATGGGTGAGATCTATACATGGCACTCCAAGACTGAGTAAAAACAGTTCAGCACTGATTCAGAGGCATAGCTTAAAGTAGCGCCACGAACCGACCGACGTACAGTTCGTACAAAAAAATTGGTTATCTGTAAAGTCGGTTTAAGGCCGTCATAACGAAACATCGATGAAAAATTGCATACTTTTATGAATTGAATTGAATTATTATCATTTATCACTGAATTAACATTATTTTGTATAATTACAAAGAAAGAGTTAATTGAAAATTACAATTTTCTCTAGTCACAAGCCAACGCTTGGGCCGATCGTGCCTCTCTATCGCTTGCTCCGCGCTCTCGCTTGCACGCGCAGGCTCAGGTGGAACGAGACACTTTTTCATTTGTTCATTTATTTATAAGACGTCAAAAATTTAAAAATCAAAGACTGTCTAAATATTATTGTTAAAAATGTGGCGATTATACAATCACTTCTGGTTGGCCGAAACTCTCTCGCTTTTGGCTAAAAATATGTATTGTTGCAGCAAGAATACCATTATTTCAGCCAATCACCACAACTGAGATGGTAGCAAAAATTAACCGACTTTAAAAAAGGAGGAGGTTCTCAATTCGTCGGACTAGGTACTTCCCAGGTGGTCCCATTGAAATTTTATCGAAATCGGTCGAGTGGTTTTAAAATATCAGCAATAAATTATATACGTTGTACTGCTACTGGCGCAGGCGTTTGAAGTCGGTTTTTTAAAAATATTTTTTTATATTAAATTATTTAAGCTATCGACCAGCTACGTGTTTTGACGTAATTTTAGACGTAAATCGGACGTAGTGAGTGGAAGTAGCCAATAATACGAGTAGGTGCGGTAACGTAGGTATTATATCATTGAATACAGCTCTGACATTATCATGTGTTATTATACCGAGTACCGATGCCTTCGAGGTCACGTCATGCAAGTCGAGGGGAACGATAATAGCTTCATTTCCAACACCCAAAGGTTACCCGCAACTTCCTAAACTAACGTATTACTAAAATTCACAGCTAAATATCAACGGTCTAAACACAAGAAATTAAAATCAAGTATCTTACCTACATATTGTAGGTATGTATATCTCCACAAATTTGATAGTGATGGGAGACTTTAATGGCAAAATTGGGACACAAAAAGAAAACGAAGGACGTATAGTAGGAAAACATGGTATTGGAATGCGAAATAATAATGGACAAAGAATGATAGATATGGCATTTGATAATAATTTATCATTTATGAACAGCTTTTTAAAAAAAAATCCCCGAAATAAATGGACTTGGTCCTCACCTGATGGTAAATATAGAAACGAAATAGATTATATAGCAACTAATAAGCCCAAAACATTCAGAGACGTCAGCATAATACATAAACTAAATTTCAATACCAACCATAGAATGGTCCGAGCGAAAATCCTTGTAAAAGAGCCTAATAAACCACGAAGATTCTTTGGAAATAAAATACCAAACTTGCTATTAGGCGTAGACCAACCATCACAACACATCTCAGATATAAATAAGGTTCCAAGTATCTATGACTCGTTAATTCAAAAATTACAACAGTCGGGGAAAAGCAAACAAAACACAGTGAAAATTAGCGAAACTACAAGAAATCTCATTCAACAAAGAAAAGAAATGTTAAAAAGCAAAAAGGATAAAGAAATCCGGAAAGATATTACGAAAAAAGCAAAAAAAAATAGCCATAACCTTAAAAAGGATAATTTAAAACGTAGAATGAATTGTATTAATCACCATATTGCGAAAACAGGTTGAATCAAAAAAACTTTAAAAGAATTGAATTGTAAAAAAGACTGGACTCCACACATGAAAAACTGTCTTGGTGAACAGGAAACGAAAAGAAAATCTATCATGACCACAGCTACCGAATACTATACCAACCTCTACTCGAATAAATATACTACAACTGAAAACTTATTCTTAGAAGAAGAAGACAAGGAAGAAATACCACCCATTCTTAAAAGCGAAATTGAATTTGCAGTAGCAACACAAAAAAACGGCAAATCCCCCGGACCTGATGATATTTCTAATGAAACAATAAAGTTAACTTTACCTGAAAATTTAGAAATAATAACAAACCTTTTTAATGAAATCCTAGCATCAGAAATAGTTCCTAAGCAATGGGTCAAGAGCACAATAGTATTAATCTATAAAAAAGGAGACAAGAACGATATTTGCAACTATAGACCAATAAGTCTAATGTCGAATATATATAAAGTTTTTTCTAAAATCATCTTGAAAAGGCTCACATCTCAGCTTGATGAGCAACAACTTAGAGAACAGGCGGGATTTAGAGCAGGCTATTCTACAACAGATCACATGCATGTAGTCAAACAATTGATCGAAAAATGCCAAGAATATAATAAAACTGTTTACTTAGCCTTTGTAGATTATGCTATTGCTAAGGCCTTCGACTCATTGGAATATAATAGTATCTGGAATGCATTGAAAAACCAAGGAATAGCCAGCAAATATATTAGAATTCTTAAAAACATATATAACCATTGTTCAGCCCAAATTAAATTAGAAACGTTAGGAGAAGAATTCCGAATTTTTAGGGGAGTGAGACAAGGAGATCCATTGTCACCAAACATTTTTTCAGCTGTGTTAGAAAAAGTCTTTAGAAACATGGATTGGCATAAATATGGAATCAATATTAATGGAACTCTTATTAATCACTTACGATTCGTGGACGACCTTGTACTGATTGCTGATAACCACACAATACTCCAAAAAATGCTACAAGAGCTCTCAGATAGCAGTAAGAAAGTTGGACTTACAATGAATAAAACAAAGACAAAAATCCTAACTAATGGTAATACTGACACAATATTGTTAGAAGGCGAACATATCGAGTATGTCAATTCATATATATATATATATATATATATATATATATATATATATATTTTTTTTTTTTTTTTGGTCACTAAAGGAGGTAATGAAGAACTGTCAATACCCAATGTCATCGAAGAGAAAACTTTTTAATCTTTGCATACTTCCTGCCCTGACTTACGGATGCCAAACATAGGCGTTGTCACACAAAACCCTAAATAAAATTAGAACCTGCCAAAGAAGTATGGAGCGCAGCATGTTGGGCTTCACTAGGCGGGATAGGAGGAGATGCAAGGACTTAAAAAGAATAACAAAACTCGAAGATGCAGTTCTTCTATCAAAAAAACTAAAGTGGAGATGGACAGGACACATGATCCGAGAGAAAGGAGAGAAGTGGACTAGACTTTTGATAGAATGGGAAATTAGAGACGGCTCGAAACGAAAAAGAGGTAGACAAAGGAAGCGCTGGGACGATGACATTAAGCAGACGGCTAGGACACTATGGTTACGAATAGCCAAAAACCGAAACACCTGGAAACACCTGGAGGTGGCCTACGCGTCACAGGACGCGCTTATTGCGGACTAACTAAAGTGCAAAATTTAATGTAGTATCAATGTTTGATCAGCAATAAAGGCTTTATATATTTATTTATTTATATCTCCACAAACTTCAAGTCTCTCAGCTTGCTATGGAGAGAGCTATGCTCGGGATTTATTTGAAGTATATAGTGCGAAGTGAAGTAATTCGTCAAAGAACTATAATAAAAAAATGCCTGAGTGTCGTTGAACTCTCGGTTGGAATGAAATGCCTTTAAATAATAAATTAATAATAAAAATAAATGAAATAAACAATAATAATCTGAAGTCAGGTAACACGATTCGAACCCCCGAACCGATAGTTTCCTGATCTGTTCGGTCTCAAATAAGCACGCGTTTGACGGCTTGCTTCAATTTTTTGTGCTAAAGACGTAATAAGTATTCTGTCCTATTTAAATGTAAACCTTACCGCTAAAGTATTTTTCCATTAATTAAGTATTTAAGTTTTTCAATTATGTAGGTACTTATGAATTGATTCCTAAAGAACATAACAAAATTTCGTTCTAATGAATCATCACAATACAAAATTATGACACTCCGTGGACTAAATCTCCTTAATCCTGAAATAATTATATCCTGTGAACCAATAAAGTTTGCAAAATTCTATTTTTTATTTATTCCGTGAAATCCAACTGCGGCTCTTAACTTATGATTAGTCAAGACTAGCATCGGTTCCGAAAGTAGTTTCTGCTTAGAAGAGCCACCAAGAAACTCAGCATCGCGGGAGATATTATAGTGCACAACTTTGGCATAGAATACATAACAGTACCTCTATTGTGTATTCTGTGGCACACTTACTCGTATTTACTATACTAGCGGCACGCTATGATGGCCGGTTTGACGTTTGTCCGCTCATGAAGTTCCGTTAATTGATAACGACTTTGAAGGAAATAATTGTATTACGTTATTGACGATAGTGATGTGCAGAGATTCATAAATTTTATCGAATGTAGTTTTAGGTTTAGGACTCAAAATTTATTAATTTATAAATTTTAAACCGGCCATCATAGCGTGCCGCTAGTATAGGTAGACATTTCGTCTGCTTCTGTGGTACTTGTGCACTATAATATTTCCCGCGCAGATTGCATAATTCCCGTGGAGATAGGCCGTGGCCGGATTCAGCCGTGAGAGAATTTTGCTATATTCCGCCAACCCAGAAAAAATCGGCCAAGTGCGAGTCGGGCCTCGCTCTTTTAGGGTTCCGTTAAAAAAAGTTAAATTAAAATATTTCCATGTACCCATGGAAATATTTTAATTAAATTTTTTTAATTTAATTTAATTTTTATTATTTGTTGTTATAGCGGCAATAGAAATACAAAATATGTGAAAATTTCAACTGTCTATCTATTACGGTTTATGAGATACAGGCCGCTGACAGACGGACGGACGGACAGCGGAGGCTTAGTAATAGGGTCCCGTTGGCACTCTTTGGGTACGGAACCCTAAAAAACAATACAAAAAAAATAATTATTATAATTAATGATTTTCTAGTTTCTAGTTTTGCGGATTCTAGCCAAAAACTTTGTTTTCGTTTTGTACTTTGCGGAATTCCGTGCAAAGTGACGCCTGCTTCTAAGCAGTAGGTATTTGGTATACTCGGGTCATCGGGCCAAGTTTAGCCGGTCCATTGACCTACAATTAATTGAGCTTAGTTATGTATGTATGTATATTATATATATTACTCACTTGCGTCAAACTAAGACCTAAGTTTCCGTTGATGTATTATTTAACTTTTGTCCCGTGTCTTCGTCTGAGTAGATTTAAAGGTAAATTTTGCGGGTACGTTTAATTTCAGCTATAGCTAAAGCTAGCTATAGCTGCAGCTAGATAGTTATATGACTAAACTAGCTGATGCCCGCGACTTCGTCCGCGTGGAAAAAGTAATAAAAAAGAATTGTTTTATGTTAATCGTGAGGTTTTTACGATTGTACTACGCCACTATATAATATTCTGTACCTACTTGGTACCTGCAAACCTACAATATCAATTCAAAATGGAAATTTTGTAAATACCCACAATTTAGGCAGGACCAGCAGCATCAGGATTGAGGAGTTGGTAACTGGTCTTCAATGATTGATTGGCAACTGGTCTTCATTCTCGCCTGCATCACTGGACTACAGTCCAGTGATGCAGGCGAGAATTTTCGATTGCACTACGCTTCTTTTTAGTTTATACTTGGCATCTACAGTAGCAACTGAAAACCGAAATTTTCGTGAGCGAAGTGAGTGCGAAAATTTTTTGATCGCACTACGCCTCTGTGTAGCCCATACTAATTGGTATCTACAAAAGCAATCTATAATCGACATTATCGCTAGTAAAGCCAGTGCGACATTTTAAGGATTGCACTACGCCACCATATAGTCCATACTTGGCACCTACATAAGCAACACAAAAGCGACGCTGTCGCGAGCGAAGCGAGCGCGAAATTTTTTAGGAATGCACTACTTAACTATGTACTCCATACTTGGTTTACACTCACAACAACAATGAAGAAAAGACATTTCCGCGAGCGAAGCGAGCGCGATTTTTTTTCTACAATTACGTTGCATCACTATGTAGTCCATAATTGGCAATCGAAAACGGACATTTTTGCAAATTTTTAGGAATGCACTACTTAACTGTGTCCTTTATACTTGGTTCTTACAATACCAATCAAGAAAAGACACAATTTCGCGAGCAAAGCGAGCGCAAAAATTTTAGATTGCACTACGCTCCTTTTTAGTTTCTACTTGGCACCTACATTAGCAAGCGAAAAACGAAATTTTCGCGAGCGAAGCGAGCGCAAAAATATTTTGATCGCACTACGCCTCTGTGTAGTCCATACTAATTGGTATAGACAAAAGCAATCTACAACCGACATTTTCGCGAGCGAAGCGAGCGCAAAAATATTTTGATCGCACTACGCCTCTGTGTAGTCCATACTAATTGGTATAGACAAAAGCAATCTACAACCGACATTTTCGCGAGCGAAGCGAGCGCAAAAATTTTCGATTGCCCTACGCTTATTAGTAGTTCATATTTGGCACCTACAGTAGCAACTAAAAACTGATATTTTCGCGAGCGAAGCGAGTGCGAAATTTTTTAGGACTGCACTACTTAACTATGTACTCCATACTTGGTCTGCACTTACAACAACAATGAAGAAAAGACATATTCGCGAGCGAAGCGAGCGCCTAATTTTTTACAATTACATTGCATCACTATGTAGTCCATACTTGGCAATCGAAAACGGACATTTTCGCAAATTTTTAGGAATGCACTACTTAACTGTGTCCTTTATACTTGGTTCTTACAATACCAATCAAGAAAAGACACAATTTCGCGAGCAAAGCGAGCGCAAAAATTTTAGATTGCACTACGCTCCTTTTTAGTTTCTACTTGGCACCTACATTAGCAAGCGAAAAACGAAATTTTCGCGAGCGAAGCGAGCGCAAAAATATTTTGATCGCACTACGCCTCTGTGTAGTCCATACTAATTGGTATAGACAAAAGCAATCTACAACCGACATTTTCGCGAGCGAAGCGAGCGCAAAAATATTTTGATCGCACTACGCCTCTGTGTAGTCCATACTAATTGGTATAGACAAAAGCAATCTACAACCGACATTTTCGCGAGCGAAGCGAGCGCAAAAATTTTCGATTGCCCTACGCTTATTAGTAGTTCATATTTGGCACCTACAGTAGCAACTAAAAACTGATATTTTCGCGAGCGAAGCGAGTGCGAAATTTTTTAGGACTGCACTACTTAACTATGTACTCCATACTTGGTCTGCACTTACAACAACAATGAAGAAAAGACATATTCGCGAGCGAAGCGAGCGCCTAATTTTTTACAATTACATTGCATCACTATGTAGTCCATACTTGGCAATCGAAAACGGACATTTTCGCAAATTTTTTAGGGCTGCATTACTTAACTGTGTCCTTCATACTTGGTTCTTACAATACCAATCAAGAAAAGACACAATTTCGCGAGCAAAGCGAGCGCAAAAATTTTAGATTGCACTACGCTCCTTTTTAGTTTCTACTTGGCACCTACATTAGCAAGCGAAAACCGAAATTTTCGCGAGCGAAGCGAGCGCAAAAATATTTTGATCGCACTACGCCTCTGTGTAGTCCATACTAATTGGTATAGACAAAAGCAATCTACAACCGACATTTTCGCGAGCGAAGCGAGCGCAAAAATATTTTGATCGCACTACGCCTCTGTGTAGTCCATACTAATTGGTATAGACAAAAGCAATCTACAACCGACATTTTCGCGAGCGAAGCGAGCGCAAAAATTTTCGATTGCACTACGCTTCTTTGTAGTTCATACTTGGCACCTACAATAGCAACTGAAAAGTGATATTTTCGCGAGCGAAGCGAGCGCGAAATTTTTTAGGAACGCACTACTTAACTATGTACTTCATACTTGGTTTACACTCACAACGATAATGAAGAAAAGACATTTTCGCGAGGGAAGCGAGCGTGAAATTTTTTACTTTACTATGTACTTCATACTTGGTTTACACTTACAACAACAATGAAGAAAAGACATTTTCGCGAGCGAAGCGAGCGCGAAATTTTTTACAATTACATTTCATCACTACGTAGTCCATACTTGGCAATCCAAAACGGAAATATTCGCAATTTTTTTAGGGCTGCACTACTTAACTGTGTCCTTCATACTTTGTTCTTACAATACCAATCAAGAAAAGACACAATTTCGCGAGCAAAGCGAGCGCAAAAATTTTAGATTGCACTACGCTCCTTTTTAGTTTAAACTTGGCACCTACATTAGCGAAAACCAAAATTTTTGCGAGTGAAGCGAGCGCGAAAATATTTTGATCACACTACGCCTCTATGTAGTCCATACTAATTGGTATAGACAAAAGCAATCTACAATCGACATTTACGCGAGCGAAGCGAGCGCAAAAAATTTCGATTGCACTACGCATATTTGTAGTTCATACTTGGCACCTACAGTAGCAACTGAAAACTGATATTTTCGCGAGCGAAGCGAGCATACTTGGTTACATTACACTCACAATAACAATTAAGAAAGTTTCGCCAATGAAGCTAGCGCGAAAATTTTTACAATTTCATTGCATCACTATGTAGTCCATACTTGGCAATCCAAAACAGACATTTCGCAAAATTCTTTAGGGCTGCACTACATAACTGTTTCCTTCATACTTGGTTCTTCTTCTTCTTCTTCTTGAGGTGCCATCTCCTACCGGAGGTTGGCTATCATATTGGCTATTCGGACCTTACACACAACTGCGCGGAATAAGGATCGAGTACTCAGTCCGAACCATGTCCGGAGATTCTTGAGCCAAGAGGTCCGTCTTCTTCCAGGGGGTCTCCTACCTTGTATCTTCCCCTGTATTATTAGTTGGAGCAACTTGTACTTATCGCCACGCATTATATGTCCCAGATATTGCAGTTTTCGTAGCTTTATTGGTTCGTTATACTTGGTTCTTACAATACCAATCAAGAAGACACATTTTAGCGAGCGAAGCGAGCGCGAAAATTTTCGATTGCACTACGCTTCTTTGTAGTTCATACTTGGCATCCGCAGTAGCAACTGAAAACTGATATTTTCGCGAGCGAAGCGAGCGCGAAGGTTTTTTGATCGCACTACGCCTCTGTGTAGTCCATATACAAATGAGTACATAATTTAATATATTTTTTTACAAAACAAAGTATATATTTTTTTTTCTTAATTTTTTAAAACCGCTCAACCGATTTCGGTAAAATTTAAAAACCACCTGGGAAGTACCCTTTCAAACAAAAAAGTAAGAATTTTCCAAATCAGTTCAGGCGCCTTCAAGTAATCGGTGAACATACATAAAAAAATTGAAAAAATAGATTCCGACGAATTGAGAATCTGCTCCTTTTTCGAAGTCGGTTAAAAAGAAATCTACAATCGACATTCTCGCAAACGAAGCGAGTGAGACATTTTTTACGATTGCACTATGCCACTTTGTAGTCTTCACTTGGTTGGTACCTACAATATGAATTCATTATCGACATTTTGTAAACACCTACTATTTAGGTGGGTATTATCATCAGCAGCATCGGGATTGAGAAGTTGGTACCATTAGTAGTTGTAGCATGGGGAGGAGAAGGGAGGTGGATGATTCCTAAACCGAACCGAGCGATAATTCAATTAGCTGAATAGATTGATGCCATCTAAGAATACAAAGCTACTGTGGGAAATTTTAGTAAACGGAAAATGGAGACGCGAAATTTTTTACGGCTGCGTTATGCCACTACCCTAAGTAGTTCATACTAATTGTTACCTATCATTGGTGAGCAGTACCCAGCAGCATCAGAATTGAGTCCTCTTTTACGGCTCCACTACACTATTATATTTTAAATATTTGGCACCTACAATATCAATTCACAATCGACAGTTCGTAAATATCCATGATTTAGGTGGGCAGTACACTGCACCATCAGGATTGAGGAGCTAGGGCCTGGAGGTCAGTGATATAGTCTAAAATTAGTATGTAATGAATAGCTCAGGTCAAGATATGGCTATGGTATGAATGTAATAAGATCTATATACGTATATATCGTATGCGAGTGACCTGGAACTATCCGAGAGAAGTTTTGTCCTCTATCTCCGATAATATCTAGCAGATCTTCACCAAAATTGATCATTGTATTTCTTGTCGTACACACTTTCAAATAAAGAAAGAATTATTAAAATCCGTTCAGATTTGACTGAGTTATGGAGTAAAATCAACAAAAAGTTTCATCCCCTATCCTGGAGTACCCTTATGTTTTATCGGGATAAAAACTATCCTATATGTTGACCCGGTGTATCAGCTACCGCTGTACTAAATTTCATTTAAATCCGTTCAGTAGTTTTTGCGTGAAGCGCGGACAGACAGACAGACAGACAGACAGACAGACAAAAATTAAATAAAAATCTGTTTTGGGCTCAGTATCGATAGTCAAGCATCCCCCAATTAAAATTTTCAAAATATATTAAATGTACAGAAATCTTCCAGTTACAGTTTTATTATAAGTATAGATATACAAACGAAGCGTTAACTTCTGAGAATGAAACTTCAAAAGTAACGATTATCAACTCTGAGTGCGGCAGACAGCTAAAATGTTATGTTTAATTTTATTATTACTTACAAACACACTTGTGTTCGGATTGCAATACAAATTGTTATCATTCAATTAAAAAAAGTGAAAAACATAATATTCTTTTATGTTGCACAATGAAAATATTTTCACTTTAGTTAGGTAGTGTCTACTCTTTCAGTTCTAACATTTTTATCGTAATTTTTCAATTTTCATTGCCATCACACTTCACATCACATCACACTATCAGTATCACACTAATCACAAAAAAAAAAAATAGTCGGTAGGTGCAAGGTCTGGTGAGTATGGCGGATGAGGGAGAGCTTCCAACCCCAGCTCTTGCAGCTTGGAGACTGTCTGTTGCGCAGTATGGGGTCGCGCGTTGTCATGAAGGAGCAGTGGGGACGACCGATTGACCAAAGCTGGTTGCAGATGTGCAAGCTTCTCCATCATTCTCTCCAGTTCTTCACAGTACACATCTGCATTAATGCTCATGCCGTTTTGTAAAAAGCTGTGGTGAATCACACCCGCACTAGACCACCAAACAGTGACCATCACCTTTTTAGGTTTTTTTTTCACCATCATTTTTGGTTTAGGGCATTTGCTTTGGTGCTGAACCAAGGTCTAACCAACTTGCTGAGCGCTTTCGATTGTAGAACAGAATCCATTTTTCGTCGCATTCGTTTCAAAATTCCTTCATTTCTTTGGTTGTTGAGCAGCGCAAGGCAGGTCTCGACGCGTACGTTGCGCTGACGATCGTTAAGGTCGTGGAGTACCCATCTATCAAGCTTTTTTACCTTGCCAATTTGTCGCAAATGGATCAATATTGTTTTGATGCTTAAATCAAAAGCTGCTGCTAGCTCAGCTGTAGATTGAGTTTCGTCAGCTTCCACAATCGCCTTTAATTCATTATTGTTAACCAAAGTCTCCGGACGACCACGAGCTTCATTTTTCAAGTCAAAATTTCCAGAACGGAACCGGGAAAACCAATAACGGGTTGTGCGATCGTTTGTACAGTTCTCTCCGTAAACGATTTTGATGTTACGGGCAGTTTGTGTCGCGTTGGTGCCACGACGGAACTCATATTCCATAATTACACGAATTTTTAAAGTATCCATTATGACGAAAAATGTTCAAATGTAATGAAAATACAACGCTAATCAAAAAACAAAAGACTGAGTTTGTAAATAGAATGTTATGGTTTTAAAACAAAATTAATTTGAATTTAGAATACAGAGCCATTACAAACTTTTTTTTATTTGAAATGACCAGTACTGAAGAACGGCAATTTCATAGGTAAAGACCTATAAAGGCGAAAATTTGTGTGTTTGTGTGTATATTTGTTACTCTTTCACGCAAAAACTACTCAACGGATTTGTCTGAAATTTGGAATGGAGATAGCTCATACCCAGGATTAACACATAGGCTACAATTATTGATCCCGGAAAGGTAAAGAGTTCCCGCGGGAATCAAAAAACCTTAATCCACGCGGACGAAGTCGCGGGCATCGTCTAGTTTTTCATAATCACCTATAGCTAAACCTGTTAGAAGGCAAACAAATAAAGTATCACGAAATTATAATAAACTAGTAGGGCGCGTGGGTGCGCGGCCCGCAAGCGGACCGCGGTTTTTCTACTCGTCTAGTAGACTTTCAGCTCCTGATCATTTTCTATCACAAAACCACTCTTCCATCTTTTATACTCTCCGAGATAGACACCGTTGAAGTTTGTATGGCCGCCATCTTGAATCCGCCATTTTGGATTTTTTTCAGCTCACTGCCAATTGGATGAGATTTCGAGTGACTTTTGTTCGAGCACCCCCACCTATCTACATTACCATGGCCGTGCTCCTCACCCACCTTCCAAACCCTCGATCATCATATGTCATCATTTGTCATAATGAAAATTCTTCAATAAAAAAAAATCTTGAAAAGGAATTGTATCAAAGTCGTGCATGATTCCCGGCTTCTAGTCTCTTCAATATTCGCCATATATTTTTGTATGAAGAAAAAAAAAAATTCCGCCATCTTGAATTTTTTTTCTGTTCGTCAAGTAGACCTTAGGGTTTTGATCAGCTTTTGCCAGGAAACCACTCTTCTATCTTTTATACTCTCCGAGATAGACACCGACGAAATTTGTATGGCCGCCATCTTTTTTCCGCCATTTTGAATTTTTTTTCAGCTCACTGCGAATTGGATGAGGTTTCGAGTGACATTTGTTCGAGCACCCCCCACCTATCTTCAATACCCTGGCCGTGCTCCTCATCCGTCTCCGAAATCCTCAATCATCAGCTCTCTCCATAATTTTCCTCCGAATGAATTTTTGTCCTCTATACGAAACCATCGGTGGAAAAAAAAATTTTCATACAAAATTTTACAGGAGAGGTGATCAATCAGTCAGTGAATCAGTGAATCAGCACGAGCAGCTATATATATATTAACTAGCGTTTGCTCGGTGCGCGAGCTGCTAAAGCAGCTCGCGGGAAGTGTTATTGCTACAAGTAGGGCGCGTGGGTGCGCGGCCCGCTAAAGCGGACCGCGATTGTTCGGCTTTATTTATTTCGCTCGGTGCGCGAGCTGCTAAAGCAGCTCGCGGGAAGTGTTATTACTACAAGTAGGGCGCGTGGGTGCGCGGCCCGCTAAAGCGGACCGCGATTTTTTTACTCATCAAGTAGACCTTCGGATTCTGGTCATCTTTTGCCAAAAAATTTGTACGAGCACACCCCACCTATCTGCAATAACCTAGCCGTGCTCCTCATTCACAAAAGAAAAAGAAAAAAAAAAAGAGAAAAAAAAGAAAAGAAAAAAAGAAGAAAGAATAAAAGAAAATGAAAAATGAAAAAAAAGAAAATGAATAAAAAAAAGGAAAAAAGAAAAAAAAGAAAAAAATGAAAAAAAGCAAATGTAAAATGAAAAAAAAGAAAAAGAAAAAAAGCCCTATGAACCTATCAAAATCAATGTCTTGCATAGTTCCCAACTTCTAGTCCCTTCAATATTCCCCATACATTTTGTATGGGGGGAAAAAAAATCCGCCATCTTGAATTTTTTTCCTACTCACCAGGTAGACCTCCGGGTTTTGATCATCTTTTGTCGAGAAACCGCTCCTCCATCTTTTATAGTCTCCGAGAGAGAGACGGACAAAATTTGCCGCCATTTTTTTTCCGCCATTTTGGAATTTTTTTTCAACTCACTGGCAACTGCTCGAGGTTTCGAATGACATTTGGTCGAGCACCCTCCACCTATCTTCTATACCCTGGCCGTGCCCCTCGCCCGTCTCCGAACTCCTCACTCATCAGCTCTCGCCACCTTTCTCCGAGTCACATTCTTTGAGCTCTATACGACACCATGGGTGAAAAAAATTTTTTTCATACAAAATTTTACAGGAGAGGGGTCGGAAATTTGAGACGTCACAGCTCGGCCGCCATCTTGTTTTTTTAATTTTTTTCACTTTTTCTGTTAATCGTTTACTAATTTCTACAATAATCCAAAATTTCAAAGAAATCGGTTGGAAAACAAAAGAGTTGCAAGAATCACGTCGGCCGCCATCTTGTTTTTCCGAAATGTCATAATTTTTCCCCACTCGAATCCCACACCCGGACATATCTCCCGAACATCATTATATCGATTTCCGTCTCCTAGGAGAACAACCCTGTCAATCAGTGAGTGAGTGAGTGAATCAGTGAGTGGTAATCGAGCTATATATATTATAATAACTAGCGTTTGCTCGGTGCGCGAGCTGCTAAAGCAGCTCGCGGGAAGTGTTATTGCTACAAGTAGGGCGCGTGGGTGCGCGGCCCGCTAAAGCGGACCGCGATTGTTCGGCTTTATTTATTTCGCTCGGTGCGCGAGCTGCTAAAGCAGCTCGCGGGAAGTGTTATTACTACAAGTAGGGCGCGTGGGTGCGCGGCCCGCTAAAGCGGACCGCGATTTTTTTACTCATCAAGTAGACCTTCGGATTCTGGTCATCTTTTGCCAAAAAATTTGTACGAGCACACCCCACCTATCTGCAATAACCTAGCCGTGCTCCTCATTCACAAAAGAAAAAGAAAAAAAAAAGAGAAAAAAAAGAAAAGAAAAAAAGAAGAAAGAATAAAAGAAAATGAAAAATGAAAAAGAATAAAAAAAAGGAAAAAAGAAGGAAAAAAGAAAAAAAAAAGAAAAAATGCAAATGTAAAATGAAAAAAAAGAAAAAGAAAAAAAGCCCTATGAACCTATCAAAATCAATGTCTTGCATAGTTCCCAACTTCTAGTCCCTTCAATATTCCCCATAAATTTTGTATAAAAAAAAATAAAATCCGCCATCTTTAATTTTTTTCCTACTCACCAGGTAGACCTCCGGGTTTTGATCATTTTTTGTCGAGAAACCGCTCCTCCATCTTTTATAGTCTCCGAGAGAGAGACGGACAAAATTTGCCGCCATTTTTTTTCCGCCATTTTGGAATTTTTTTTCAACTCACTGGCAACTGCTCGAGGTTTCGAATGACATTTGGTCGAGCACCCTCCACCTATCTTCTATACCCTGGCCGTGCCCCTCGTCCGTCTCCGAACTCCTCACTCATCAGCTCTCTCCACCTTTCTCCGAGTCACATTCTTTGAGCTCTATACGACACTATGGGTGAAAAAATTTTTTTTCATACAAAATTTTACAGGAGAGGGGTCGGAAATTTGAGACGTCACAGCTCGGCCGCCATCTTGTTTTTTTAATTTTTTTCACTTTTTCTGTTAATCGTTTACTAATTTCTACAATAATCCAAAATTTCAAAGAAATCGGTTGGAAAACAAAAGAGTTGCAAGATTCACGTCGGCCGCCATCTTGTTTTTCCGAAATGTCATAATTTTCCCCAACTCGAATCCCCCCCCCAAACACATCTCCCGAACATCATTATATTGATTTCCGTCTCCTTCTAGGAGAACAACCCTGTCAATCAGTGAGTGAGTGAGTGAATCAGTGAGTGGTAATCGAGCTATATATATTACTAGCGTTTGCTCGGTGCGCGAGCTGCTAAAGCAGCTCGCGGGAAGTGTTATTGCTCCAAGTAGGGCGCGTGGGTGCGCGGCCCGCTAAAGCGGACCGCGATTGTTCGGCTTTATTTATTTCGCTCGGTGCGCGAGCTGCTAAAGCAGCTCGCGGGAAGTGTTATTACTACAAGTAGGGCGCGTGGGTGCGCGGCCCGCTAAAGCGGACCGCGATTTTTTTACTCATCAAGTAGACCTTCGGATTCTGGTCATCTTTTGCCAAAAAATTTGTTCGAGCACACCCCACCTATCTGCAATAACCTGGCCGTGCTCCTCATTCACAAAAGAAAAAGAAAAAAAAGAAAAAAAAAGAAAAAAAAGAAAAAAAGCAAATGTAAAATGAAAAAAAAGAAAAAGAAAAAAAGCCCTATGAACCTATCAAAATCAATGTCTTGCATAGTTCCCAACTTCTAGTCCCTTCAATATTCCCCATACATTTTGTATGTAAAAAAAAAAAATCCGCCATCTTGAATTTTTTTCCTACTCACCAGGTAGACCTCCGGGTTGTGATCACCTTTTGTCGAGAAACCGCTCCTCCATCTTTCATAGTCTCCGAGAGAGAGACGGACAAAATTTGCCGCCATTTTTTTTCCGCCATTTTGGAATTTTTTTTCAACTCACTGGCAACTGCTCGAGGTTTCGAATGACATTTGGTCGAGCACCCTCCACCTATCTTCTATACCCTGGCCGTGCCCCTCGCCCGTCTCCGAACTCCTCACTCATCAGCTCTCTCCACCTTTCTCCGAGTCACATTCTTTGAGCTCTATACGACACCATGGGCGAAAAAAAATTTTTTCATACAAAATTTTACAGGAGAGGGGTCGGAAATTTGAGACGTCACAGCTCGGCCGCCATCTTGTTTTTTTAATTTTTTTCACTTTTTCTGTTAATCGTTTACTAATTTCTACAATAATCCAAAATTTCAAAGAAATCGGTTGGAAAACAAAAGAGTTGCAAGATTCACGTCGGCCGCCATCTTGTTTTTCCGAAATGTCATAATTTTCCCCAACTCGAATCCCCCCCCCAAACACATCTCCCGAACATCATTATATCGATTTCTTCCCAACTTCTAGTCCCTTCAATATTCCCCATACATTTTGTATGTAAAAAAAAAAAATCCGCCATCTTGAATTTTTTTCCTACTCACCAGGTAGACCTCCGGGTTGTGATCACCTTTTGTCGAGAAACCGCTCCTCCATCTTTCATAGTCTCCGAGAGAGAGACGGACAAAATTTGCCGCCATTTTTTTTCCGCCATTTTGGATTTTTTTTTCAACTCACTGGCAACTGCTCGAGGTTTCGAATGACATTTGGTCGAGCACCCT
Organism: Oeneis ivallda; assembly: GCA_029955525.1. Lineage (NCBI taxonomy): Eukaryota > Metazoa > Arthropoda > Insecta > Lepidoptera > Nymphalidae > Oeneis > Oeneis ivallda. Next base: position 3,190,792 of record JARPMR010000012.1, on the reverse strand, counting down.
CCACCTATCTTCTATACCCTGGCCGTGCCCCTCGCCCGTCTCCGAACTCCTCACTCATCAGCTCTCTCCACCTTTCTCCGAGTCACATTCTTTGAGCTCTATACGACACCTTGGGTGAAAAAAATTTTTTTCATACAAAATTTTACAGGAGAGGGGTGGAAGTTTGAGACGTCACAGCTCGGCCGCCATCTTGTTTTTTTAATTTTTTTTACTTTTTCTGTTAATCGTTTACTAATTTCTACAATAATCCAAAATTTCAAAGAAATCGGTCGGAAAACAAAAGAGTTGCAAGATTCACGTCGGCCGCCATCTTGTTTTTCCGAAATGTCATAATTTTCCCCAACTCGAATCCCCCCCCCAAACACATCTCCCGAACATCATTATATCGATTTCCGTCTCCTTCTAGGAGAACAACCCTGTCAATGAGTCAGTGAATCAGTCAGTCAGTGGTAATCGAGCTATATATATTATAATAACTAGTATTTCGCTCGGTGCGCGAGCTGCTAAAGCAGCTCGCGGGAAGTGTTTTACTAAAAGTAAGGCGCGTGGGTGCGCGGCCCGCTAAAGCGGACCGCGATTGTTCGGCTTTATTTATTTCGCTCGGTGCGCGAGCTGCTAAAGCAGCTCGCGGGAAGTGTTATTACTACAAGTAGGGCGCGTGGGTGCGCGGCCCGCTAAAGCGGACCGCGATTTTTTTACTCATCAAGTAGGCCTTCGGATTCTGGTCATCTTCTGCCAAAAAATTTGTTCGAGCACACCCCACCTATCTGCAATAACCTGGCCGTGCTCCTCATTCACAAAAGAAAAAGAAAGAAAAAGAAAAAAAAAGAAAAAAAAGAAAAAAAGCAAATATAAAATGAAAAAAAAGAAAAAGAAAAAAAGCCCCATGAACCTATCAAAATCAATGTCTTGCATAGTTCCCAACTTCTAGTCCCTCCAATATTCCCCATACATTTTGTATGGGGGGAAAAAAAATCCGCCATCTTGAATTTTTTTCCTACTCACCAGGTAGACCTCCGGGTTTTGATCATCTTTTGTCCAGAAACCGCTCCTCCATCTTTTATAGTCTCCGAGAGAGAGACGGACAAAATTTGCCGCCATTTTTTTTCCGCCATTTTGGATTTTTTTTTCAACTCACTGGCAACTGCTCGAGGTTTCGAATGACATTTGGTCGAGCACCCTCCACCTATCTTCTATACCCTGGCCGTGCCCCTCGCCCGTCTCCGAACTCCTCACTCATCAGCTCTCTCCACCTTTCTCCGAGTCACATTCTTTGAGCTCTATACGACACTATGGGTGAAAAAAATTTTTTTCATACAAAATTTTACAGGAGAGGGGTCGGAAATTTGAGACGTCACGGCTCGGCCGCCATCTTGTTTTTTTAATTTTTTTCACTTTTTCTGTTAATCGTTTACTAATTCCTACAATAATCCAAAATTTCAAAGAAATCGGTTGGAAAACAAAAGAGTTGCAAGATTCACGTCGGCCGCCATCTTGTTTTTCCGAAATATCATAATTTTCCCCAACTCGAATCCCCCACCCCAACATATCTCCCGAACATCATTATATCGATTTCCGTCTCCTTCTAGGAGAACAACCCTGTCAATGAGTGAGTGAGTGAATCAGTGAGTGAGTGGTAATCGAGCTATATATATTATAATAACTTGGCCGATTCCAAGGGTAGCAAAAATTAGCAATTAAAATCGAATAGAACATGCTATACGCTGCAAAGGCATCGGTACTCGCTCGTAGGAGCGTATTACGCTCCTACCGCGACCGTAGCGACTTCCTAATTTAAATCTATGGAATAGAAAAAATTGAAAAAATAATAATAACATCAATAATAATAGGGAATCACTATTCCCTATTATTATAATCCCTATGACGAGAACCTCGTGAGAGCTGAGACTTCGCTTGAGAATTATTATATTCCTACATGATCGTTTTGAATAGCTAGTTACTCAAAGTATTTTCAAGTTTAACCGTTTTAAGGGTTCCGTACCAAAATGGTAAAAATGGGACCCTTATTAATATTTTAGTCGCTCACGCACTGTCGCCCATTTATTAATTCAGAAGTTGGTTTAGTTTTTTTGAACCTTTAATTTGACTTCGAATTCGCACGTTTATATACGATCCCTTATAATGTGCCTATTTATTAATCTAATTCAGTCCTTAATGGCGTACCTAATTACCCTAAAAACATCGTAATTCTTGTCATGTAATTGACAACTTAATTCTTAAGAATTAAAGACGATATTACAATGACGTAAGTTCGACACGTGATAGTTGATACATTATGTATATCTAAGTCATGTTTTCGTTCATTATTAAGTTGTTATCATTTGCCAAATACCACAAATGCCTTGTTACGTCACGCGACCCTTTGAGTATTATTTAAACCAACGACCTATGACAGATCTATCTATACTAATTTGATATAATATTATGTATGTACCTAAGTACTCGTAGTTCCCGTACCTACTCCAAATATTAGTGGGCTAACTTGGAATGTAAATTAAGAGTGGGTGTGCGTTCGTTAACAGTAAACAGATTTGATTTTTACAGTAGTAGATCAAGTTTCAACTATCCGAAAAAAAAAACACGCAAAAATTACATCATTCTGCCAAGGGACGTGCTTGGGCAAGAACATAAAATGATGAAATTTGTTCGATAATAAAAAATCGCGAAGTTAGGTCTAATTTTTAACCAATATTCATTTATTTTCAATGTGTTGCATATTACAGAGCCAAAATTTTTACATTAAATTCCGATTGATATTATCAAGAGAGTAGCCTAGTGAATTGAAAAGAAAATGAATATTTTACGAGTTACAAAGTATTTGGCGCTTACTACACTCCTATTCCGCGCAAAACGCTTTCTTTTGTCGCGCCTCACATGAGGTTGCGGCTATGTTTTATTTCATTGCGAAATCAGATTTTTTTTGGTGTTATACGCGTTCTTAAACCCATACCCTTAATCGGTACGCAATCGTACAGGCACGCTAAAGCGCTTGGCGGCACGACTTTGAAGGTAGGGTGAAAACAGGGCACAGATATTAAAAATTATAAATTTCCAAATTGCCCACGCCGGGACCACCTTACTTTCAATCTATAAGACTTAATTTTTTGACCCCCGTTGAAAAACAGATGTGTTTGGCCTTTTAGTCTGTGCGAGGCATCGTAGCTCTAAAACGGCTATACTGATTTTATTGAAGTTTATTTTACTGAAGCAAGATATAAATCAAACCCTATACTTGGAAACAATTTGAATTTGAATTAGATTCACATTTTGGCAGTGTGCTAAATATCTGAACCAGTTTGTTCGATGCCAATTCGCTTGAGGGTTACATTTGTTTACGATATGATAGTTATTGTTACGCTGAATGATCTATTATTAGTTCTAATCTCCGGTCTCGTGACTGAAGGGCGGTAAATATAGCTCAGGTAACATTGAATGAAATCTTCAAACTACAGGAAATCTAGGTATTTCCTAGGATAGCAGGTAGAAACCAATTAGGGGGGGGAGAATGCACTAGTTAGTCCGCTCCCCTGCCATCGTAGTCTGCATCATCACTTACCATCCAGTGAGATCACAGTTAAGGGCACATATTCCATATTGAAGTAACTACCTACATAATTATATTTCATTTGAGTTGGCTCATGTGGCACAACCAGTCTTTTGTATTTTAATCACATTTTTCAATCGATAGTTTGCTCCATAAATGTAGTAAACTTATTATTATATTTCAATGGGAGGTCCATTGTTATAGAACTTAAACCATTACAATGGAATGTTTAATCTTAGACGTTAAAGAAACAGAATAGCTATAGCCTATAATATTAACGTGTGAATCTTACTTGTCCAGCAGGCCTGCCTAGCATGCACATCGAAGTGATATCTCGCGAAGAAAGAAAGAGAGATATTGTCGATGTCGACTGATTTCTCGTTTACTCTTTTAAACTTCAAAATTTGAGAAAATAACATCGCCACTCGCCATGTTAAAGTTCGTAGAGAAAAATAGAGAAATAGTACATTACGATACGCGTGACCTAAGTAGCCTATTATTGCACGGCATGCAGTTAGAGCCTGAGCGCAGATAGGTCACGGAAAAGCGTGCGTAAAGTGGGTTTACACACACACACACACACACGGGGCTATAAATAATTTTATCTCTACTTTGACATAACGAGACGAATCATGGTGTGCAAGTTGCAACCATGTTAGTTTCGATAGAGATATAGAGATAATACGAGAAAAGGGGTACACAAAATTTTCTCGCGCGTGCATCTAGCATGCAGGCCTAGCGCCTGCAGATATAATCAGAATAAACGTGTGGAATATAAAGGTCTCCTAAATGACTAACTGAATTTCTACGAATACACTATATACCACCTACTACATGCAGCATCCATTGTAGTAGAGCCATTTTACAAGGCTTCTGACTACTTACTGCAAATCCTCGCACCAGTTCGTGCATTCTGATGAAAGTGGGTCAAATCATACATTTCAGTTTGCATTATCGTTGCTTCCATGGCCGATGCATTCTGACGCGCTGCATCTAATGTGATTTTTTCCCCATTATTATGGCAGCTCGGACACTACACTATCACTAGTCCCTAACCCCTATTCACTATTTCGCTACTAAGATGAAAGAACTAGGTCATAGGGTTTTGTTCTTTTAAGTCTCCTCACTAAATGCGTTACGTCGAGCAGTTGGATCGCCTCAACGTTGACGTGATGATGAAGCCGATGTTCGTGGGCTTCAGCAAATTTTGCAATGATTCTATCAGCATATTCAACTTTAAGGTCCCGGTGAATATTATCGTTTTGGATGTACCAAGGTGCGTTAACAATGTTCCTCAGTACTTTGTTTTGAAATCTTTGAATAATTTGTGTGTTGCTCTTTTTGGTGCAGCCCCAGAGTTGACACCCATATCAAATGTGAATGGTACTAAATTAACGTTAGGCCGATCTTTGTAAGTTTTACTTGCAGGAGTGTTTTAACATTTGCAAATATTGCGTAAGTTACTTACGTGAAAAAGCTTACAGTTGTACCTAACGACCTATCCTTTGTAATTTTCAATGCGAGTTTAAAATTGACGGTGCAGTGTACGAAGTCCAAGATCCATAGTAAACATAAGTGGATACTACGTCCACGTACTTTAAATGGAAATACTGTCAAAACCGAATTCATTTTATCAGTACTAGTAGCTCATAATCATAAATGACAATGAAATAGTTGAGTATACTATAGCCACTACGTCCATGTGTACTTCAAATATTGGAAATACTGTAGGAACCGAATTTATTTTATCAGTAGCTCACAATCATAAATGACAATGAAAAAGTTGGGAACACTATACTCAACGATAAGGTATCAGTATTTGTCTTTTATGTAATCGATAAATGGATAACATATCACAATAAGACCATTGATAATATCAGGAATCTAAAAATCTCTCCATAAATAACTTGAAATTTTATTTATTTATTTATTTATTTATACAACTTTATTGCATACAAGATCAAAAAATATACAATAAGTAAAGAAGCAATTTAATACAAAAGGCGGCCTTATCACTAATAGTGATCTCTTCCAGGCAACCTATACTAGAGAACATTATGCACTGAGAGACGGGATATCGCAGTAAGTGCATAGGAATACAAAACAATAATAATTATTAAACATACTTACATACACTCTAATAGATACAAACTATACCAAAATACACTAAAATAAGCAAATATTAATATATACAAACACATACTTAATAATATATAAAGATATATATAATATATATATACACATACACATACATATACACATATATACATACACACACATATATATAAAATATACATACACTATGAATATACAAAACATAAGTATGACACACAAACATGTTATTAGTACCTACTCAATTATAAAGCTTGGAAAGATAGTGTTGCTTGAGACGGCTTTTAAAAACGGTCAAAAATTGAGCTCGTCTAATTTCAGCTGGGAGTTCATTCCACATCACAGCTGCTTTTTTAGTGAAAGACTCCGAAAAACAACACGTGTTACCTTTGAATATTTTGACGGTTATCGGAAAGGGAACGCAGGGTGTAGTTATAAAGAAAAGAGTAATTAGAAAAAGAAGAGAAGAGTAATTAGAGAAAAAGAAATATTATTTTAAAGGGAATACAGTAACTATAAGATAAAGCAATGATTATTTAAGCAGGTATTACAATATTATGTCCAATTTATCGATTTCTTAGTTACTCACAAAGGAGCAATCGGATCTGCATTCGACGTTCAGCTGTCCACACACAATATATCGTATTGTAATATTACTTTTTGCAAACTAACAGCCGAGTTGCTTGCTATTTTCTCAGCAGAATTTGCTTTAAAAACAGTGGCATGAACAGGCATACCTACAATAACTTCAAGATCTACGTTTTTTCAATGAATATTAAATAAGATTAAAGCTTGTGTTGCTGTTGGGAGTGCAACTCACTGCACTCCTTGCAACCTTTCAGTTTGCACCTTTAACCGTTGGGCTGGGCTATTGAGGCTCAAACTTTTGCCGTTTGTTCCAGCTGCTACATTACATTACACGTCTTTTGATAACCTATTACTGTATATTTGATAACTACACTTTCGATAACTATGACTGTATATTTGATAACTACACTTTCGATAATTATGACTGTATATTTGATAACTACACTTTTGATAACTATGACTGTTTTTGCTAGAACTAATAATAGGCTTGATGACAGTAACCAAGAATTAATGAAATTTTGAATTAACCCAATGAAATAGGATTCACGGATTTATAAAGTACGTATTTATTTTGATTAAATAAAACTTAAAATACAGCAATCCGCTATATTAGATTGAACACCAGACAGAGCGATACGTCACATCTATCTTCAAACTTTGACAAACTTCTTTGAAAAACATAGAGGTGACGTCACGAACGACGCCATGACACCGTTGGACGCCATGTGACACCTTCGGACGCTATGACACCGTCGAGCATTTTTAAGTGAATTTTAAAACTCTAAATTGAAATGGCAATTTTATCTACCAAACCTTTTTTTTGCTATACTTAATAAGATATTTTTTCAAATTAGTAGATACTTCCGAACACCATTCAAAAGTTTTTCAAATTCAGGCATCACGCCTTTCGCCAAAAATAGGACGAAACTCTCTCCCGTATTATAAAGACTCTTATATTACATAGTTCACTTATGAATACTGTGTAGGTCAGGGCGATAATCATGGACCTTAACAGTTCTTGATTCATACGACTGATACTGGTAAACGAATACTTCTTAGTTGTTGTTAAATATGCAAATAATTGTCTATTCGTGGACGTCCTCGAGTTATCTGCGACTGTAAAGAAAGTAAAGAATGAGGACACTGAAAAAACAGGTATGCTAATCTAAAACGAGGACGATAAAAATTACAATTTAAAATTTCAAGTTATTGTATGTGAACTTATCTCTGGTAAGAAACTAGAGTAGAAGGTTGTCTATAATATAAAAAGTTATTGTAATTTTATGAAGGAAATCTAACTTTTTCGGAGTGAAGACAAAGTGACAGGCGGACACAAAAATTTATAAAAACGTCCGTTTGTGTCATGCTTTCGTTGAATTATATGAGCTAAATAAGATTATGTATTTCGAAAACACAGACAGACACTTTCATTTTATTTATTTCATGTACGAGTATGTATATAAATATGTGTAGATTAGTAATGGAATTACAAGAAATTTGTTTTCTGTTTCAAATCATTGTTTCTTACGTCATAAAGGCTCTTATTTTCTGCTAAATGGGATTTGGGAAATACCTGATAGCTGATACAAATTGTTATTAGGATTTAGGATTGCCAGCTTCAAAAGTCAGTCGTCACTTTCCCGGTTCGACATCCGTGACAGTTCTAATTTTATATTGATAAATGAACTAATTATGTATTTTGGCTAAAGTTTCTATCGCTCTATCTAATAGTTGTCTATATTATGATTATTTATTTGTCATCATATATTTTAAGCACAAAACCAATTTAATGAAATCTTTATTACCCGGATTTTTCTAATATATATTTTTATCTTTATTGACTCTTTATTGATCTCTGAGTTAACTAGAGCGATTTGCACTTGTCCGTCCGTCCGTCCGTCCGTCCGTCCGTCTGTCAGAGCCTTATAACTTTTGAATTACTGAACGTAATTACTTCAAATTTAGATATAATATGTAAACCGATGGCCTCCAGCCGAAAATGGCTTAAAAAGTTATAAAAATCTTTATTTCAGGGGGGCTCTCATAGAAGCGAATGCGAAGTAAAAAAAAAAATATCGCGTTACATAAAATTGTTATGTATCATTTTAAAGATAATTTTGAACTGAGTACAAAAATATTTTTTTTTTAATTTTTCCCTTAAAATTGACGAAATGGGGGGCTTTCAAAGTGGCGATTTTATACGCTCGCTTGAAGACGCTCTCTAGAAAAATCCGCTATGGATTTTCAAACTGATTTTATTTTTTTAGGTCACTTATATCCTGTACTTGAACAACAAATACTAAAATTATATGAATATTATAAAGAAACGAGATTATTTAATTTTTAATGGACATCAGTAATTCATATAGCATCAACATAGCTTCACAATAATGCTAATAGATGGCGCAGTCAGTAACTATTCCCATGGAACTACGAGTTACGACTACGACCTATCCCAAAAACAGTTTTGCGTCGACCATTATTATTTAGTTACTTATTATAATACAATAATTGTATTGTAATTTTTTTTGTACCATATTATTCAGTTAAAATTATTTTTTAGTTAAATATTGTATATTTTCTATTCGCGTCGATAGATGACGATTTGTACAGATGCCCGTAACCCGGTTTCACTCGTTAGTACCTACATAATAATTCAATGTTTTCACTAACGTTCCCTAACCTTTACGGGCTACCTATAAGTTAGGTGATTGATGTTTTCTGTCAACTTATTTATCACGATCCTGTACGGGACACCTAAAAGGATATTGGGACGGATGTTAGGACTTAGGATTGTATTTAGGAGCTACCTACGTTAAGAGACTCCTACTTAGGGGATGATTTAGGTATGTTTGGTGAAAACGGGCATAATAATAATGTCAGTTTTGGTTATCATGTATCGATTGAATGAATAATCATGGGATACCGTTACCGCGAGGTCTCAGTTCGGGGCGAACCACTATTATTTATTCTGTCTAATAGAAAAATTGAGTTAACTACCTCATTTTTTATACACAAACAAAAAGGCCTGTGACCTAAAAAGCCTTATTATTACCGCAAGGCAATCTACTGAAATTAGCCTCAAAAATTAACGACGCGGTAGTAATATACGTATGTGTTTAGTTTCGCTTATCGTGCTCAAGTTTTCGAAAGACGAATATTTTATTTACTTACTAGATATGCCGAAAGTGGTCTAATGCATGTTGGTTGTGATCAACTGACTTAATATTGTCCTAGTTAATACTTTCAATTGCATTGGTCTTTGACATCAGATAAATATAAAATCACATTGATGCAAGGTTTGTGCAGTTAGAAAAAAGTCGTGTTTTTAGGGTTCCGTACCCAAAGGGTACCAACGGGACCCTATTACTAAGCCTACGCTGTCCGTCCGTCCTTCCGTCCGTCCGTCCGTCTGTCAGCGGGCTGTATCTCGTAAACCGTAATAGATAGACAGATGAAATTTTCACATATTATGTATTTCTATTGCCGCTATAACAACAAATAATAAAAATTAAATTAAAATATTTCCATGGGTACATGGATTTTTTTTTAACGGAACCCTAAAAGAGCGAGGCCCGACTCGCACTTGGCCGATTTTTTTTAGATCAAGTTCGTCTTGCCCTTTCCAAATTCCATTGAGCTTGCGAGCTACATAATAATGAGTATTGCGAAGCTGCCCGTGTGTATATCATTTTATGACATCGGCTCCACTGAGACTTTTCTAGTAGACGTGTCACGAGCTCAATTTTGTCATATAGTATGGAAATCACTGATCCATATAATTTATTAATCTATAAATAACACTGGATTGGCTGTCCCTATACAAATGACAGCATAATTATGGATTGTTGTTGTTTTAGCTTTCTGGCTTTATTTAGTGCCAGTTCAGCACGTTATCAATTTAAAGCGACACGTTTGACATTTGAGTGCAAATGGCGCACCGACCTCTTTAATTACCGTAACTTGGGGTGACTTTGCACCAATTTTTTTCATGTTCCTAGTAAATATCAAATAAAAAGTCATAAGTACTATACTTTAATTTAAAAAGGAGTTTAAGTGACTGAAAGATTGGATATCTAACATGGTTTTTATTGACTAATAAACATCGGCACATCAAATAATACAAGCACATAAAATAATCAGAAATTTTTTAATTAAAAAAATTAAATTATCCCCTCTGAAAGGGTGCAGGAATAGCAACCTGTCAAATTTCTCGACATACCATTGATATTTAAGGACTGCATTCAGAAGTCAATAAAACTTTTAAGTCAAGACCTTTTTTTTAATTTCATTATGAAAGTTGTTCGGATTTGGTGCAAAGTAACCCCCCGCAGGTGCAAAGTCACCCCAAGTTACCGATAATCTATGATTTCATATGAAATCATAGATTAATTGTAGAAGTCGGTTAAGCAAATAATTTGCTAGTGATTTCTTTTCGGAATAAGAATATAATTATGTAATTTAAAATTTTTCGCTTTACTGATTTCAATTCTGAGTGGTAGGTTGTATTAAGTTTGAAATTAAACATGCCTTCAATATAAAACACAATGTAGCCGTGTTCTCCACGTCACGACGTATACTTAAACAATTTCATGCAACGTATTCAACAACACAAAAACCTTGTGTTGCACCTAAATAAATACTTAACACAAGGTCAATAAAATTATTCATCAACAGTTTTTATAGTACAAATAGGTATTGTGTTCCAAGACGGGGTTAAAGCATCTGCTCGAAGCGGTGGATAGTCTAGTGGTTAAGACTGCCTCCTGTTTGGGGGTTCGGGGTTCGATCCCAGGCACGCATCTCCGACTTTTCGGAGTACGACATTCTTGTAACTGTGTAACTTACTAAATTGTATTTCTTATGATATTGTATTATATCGTTTTCAAAAGAGCAACTGCTGAGTTTCTTGCCGGCTCTTCTCAGCAGAATCAGCTTTCCGCACCGGTGCCGGTGGTAGATTCACGACTTGTCTTATGTGCCAAAAATTGACCTAGGTACATGAAATAAATGATTTTGAATGAAGGAAAATACTGATAGGCTTGTACTTGCTCGTTCACTAATGGGATTGCTCCGCACTAGTACATTCAAAAGACTGTACTAGTTCGGACTTCTAGTTTTAGTTCTAGTCAAGCGACTGAATCACAGAATAGGTCCTCTCCTTGTTTCCCGCTCGCTCACAGCCGAAAGAACGATGTACTAAAAGAACGATGACTACATTATTAAGCATACGGACTAATTCGTTCTCATTCACTCTCGGGAATTCATTCATTACACATACTACATACTATACATACGAAGCAGTGATAGCCTAGTGGTTAGGACTGTGGTCTCCTATTCGGAGGGTCGCAGGTTCGATCCCGACCTCTGACTTTTCGGAGTCAAGTGCGTTTAAGCAATTAAATATCACTTGCTTCAACTGTGAAGGAAAACATCGTGAGGAAACCTGCACATCTGAGAGTTCTTCATAATGTTCTCGAAGATGTGTGAAGTCCGCCAATTCGCATTGGGCCCGCGTGGTGGACTATGGCCTATAACCCTTCTCTGAAAGGAGACCTGCGCTCAGTAGTGAGCCGATGATGGGTTGTTAATGATGATGATGTACTACATAAGACTAAAAGAACACATCGTGAGGAAACCTGCATGAGAATTGGGAACATTATGGATAACTCTCAGGTTCTCCACAATGTTCTCAAAGGTGTGTGAAGTCCGCCAATCCGCACTTGGCTAGCGTGGTGGACTATAACCTACACCCTTTTTGTTTTTTTTTTTAATTCGATGACAAGATAGTCCTAGACTGCGATCTCACTTGATGGTAAGTGACGATGCAGTCTAAGATGGTGGCGGGCTAACTTGTAAGGGGTATGGCAGTGAACATTCAACCCATAACCCTAATTGGTTTCTAGACACCATCGTGCCGGAACGCTAAATCGCTTGGCGGCACGTTTTTGACGGTAGGGTGGTAACTAGCCACGGCCAAAGCTTCCCACCAGACCAGAACAGAGACAATCCGGAAATTATAAATTCCCAAATTGAGTCCGCCGGGAATCGAACCCGAGACCTCCCAGTTATAAGACCACTCCGCTCACCACTGTGCCAGGGAGGTCGTCAGGGAGATCCCCTTCTCATTTGAGAGGAGACCTCTGCCCAGAAGTGGTGCGCGCGGCGATGGTTGGAGATGAATGGCTAATCTCTATCATAACTCGTAGATTTAATAACTACCTAATTGTCGTTCTGATTAATTAATTCATTGTAAACCTACGTGCAATTAAACCTAATTAATTAATCAATTATGTAGTTCAACTGTGACCTTTATTGAATTGTAAATTATTTAAGTAGGTACTTAATTAAGTAATCATTTGTCATGATGATAACAATAATTTCAATAGTCCATACAAAATGAAGCATAGTCAGCGTGATTATGAGAATCAGTGAATTTCTCTAGTTTATTAAACGAAAAACTGCGAATCACTAAGCGGAGTTGATGGCAGAAAAAAAATTAAATCATTAGCACGCACGTCAGAAGTTGATACTAGAGAGAACTCGAAAACTGAACCGATTTTGATCAAACTTCGTAACTCTCTGTAATTTGGTCCAACTTAAAAGATATAGAAGGATAGTTTTATCTTAATTATTGACATAAATATTTGTAATTGCAAATTAAAATATTATGTTAATTACATGGCAGATACTTACAGTTCGAGATTTAGGTTGGTAGGTTGTCTACGAACGATGTTAGATTGCAAGATAGTCTTAACCCAAATAGACTACTTATCTTACCATTCCTTATTAATAATATTATAAATGCGATAGTGTGTTTGTTTTGTCCTTCAATCTCGCTGCAACAGAGCAACGGATTGACTTGACTTTTTGAATGGGTATAGTTGAGAACATGGAGAGTGACATATGCTACTTTTTATTCCGGAAAATCAAAGAGTTCCCGAGGAAATTTAAAAACTAAATCCATGCGGACGAAGCCGTGGGCATCAGCTAGTTATTTTATAATTTCTGACATACCCACAAAGAAGTAGGTTAAGACTTCTGTGATATTTAACCATGATTAAAAATAATTAATTAATATAGATCGGAAATTGCCGACTTCTTGGCGCAGTTGTTGTTGTTGGCTCGAATACCCGCAGAGGCGATTTGGGAATTTATAATTTTTCAATTTTCCCAACAGCAAACCGGATTTAGCTTACCGGTACGATTCGAGTAAAAAACGATTATGCGTTTCATAAAAATTGCCATACTGGAAAAGCCAGGTTAGTCAACTTCCATCTTACACTGTATCGTCACTTGTCACCACGAGGAAAAAAGAAGAAAGAGTAGGTATATTTTGTAGTGTGATTCGAAGAGCTGATCGTTGGGGTCCCAAGGTGCTGGAGTGACGACCCCGCACCTGGAAGTGCCGTGTGTGCAGACTTCCCACTATTTGGACCGACGATATCAGACGAGTCGCAGATAGCCTGTGGATGTAGGCGGCACAAAACCGAGCCATGTGGAAGTCCATGCAAGGGACATTTGTTCAACAATTGACGTGGTATCGGTTGATACAAAGAAGATATTTTGTAGAAGGTAGTTGGTTCCCCACGCATTGCACCCTTGTCGTACCCACTCCTCTGACACAAGCTTTCCCACTCTTGTCGTACCCACATAAAAGCTTTCCACTTACACTAGCGGCACGCTATGATGGCCGGTTTGACACATTACAATAGTGATGTGGAATGTCAATTTATTCTCGAACAAAAAACAATTAAGTTTTGTTTTTGTACCTGATTAAATAGGTTTAATAAAACAAAAATGTATATGTTTATTTAATTTATTTGAACGAACTGAATATTTGAATGAAAATGAATATACATACTTTATATGCACACAAGAAACATATGAATACAAAAGATACCAAAAAAGGTGCCACAAAAGGCCATAATTAATCAGATTCGTCCATACTACTATTTTCACTGTCGTCACTGCTATCATCACCTACATTAATAATTATATGTTCGTTTTCTATAATATTATCTATTTTCACATCTCTTTCATAATCTTCCCTTATTAATTTAACAGTTCTATTCACAACCTTTTCCCAGTCTCCTTTAGTCACATGTTCACAAGCTTCTTCTAATAATTTTAGCATTTTTTTTGTGGTAAATGGGGGTTCTGTATTGTGTCTTGCAGCATATCCCTTAATTTGAGCCCACACCAACTCAATCGCATTATACCCACAATGGTAAGGCGGTAACCGTATAACTCTGTGCCCATGTTCTAATGCTATTTCGTCAATGACGTATCGGATCTTGGTTGGTTTGTTTTCTTTTAAAAGACGTACTAATTCCGCTTTTAACATATTCATGTTTGCATCTACGCCATTTTTAACGTATTTCACGCCATAACCAAATGCCGAGTTGTGGTATATATCATATAAAAATAAAAATTTTACCTTTTGTATGAAACAGCTGATATTTTTTTGCGATTTCAGAGGTTTGTCCACATAGTGAAAATTGTTCATATTCACAAGTACATTCACCCCTTAAATGGTGCAAACTGATTTTTCTACACTTATATACATTTTAGAAATCAATTTAATAAATAAATTTTGAGTCCTAAACCTAAAACTACATTCGATAAAATTTATGAATCTCTGCACATCACTATCGTCAATAAAGTAATACAATTATTTCCTTCAAAGTCGTTATCAATTAATACGGAACTTCATGAGCGGACAAACGTCAAACCGGCCTTCATAGCGTGCCGCTAGTTTAGTATCCACAAAAAAAAATCGTGAGTCTTGATAAAATGGATAACAGACGTTAAATGGGTACATAGTAAAGGGAAGACAATATAATCTATAATATTTTTTGAAAACCGACTTCAAACGCCCACGCCACTACAAAGCATTATATAATTTATTGTTGATTTTTTAAAAACCGCTCGACCGATTTCTATAAAATTTCAATGGGACCACCTGGGAAGTATACTCTTTGAAACAAAAAATATTTTCCAAATCGGTTCAGGGCTTCAGTGCACAATAATCGGTGCACATACATAAAAAAAAAGATTCCGACGAATTGTGAACCTCCTTTTTTAATTCGGCCAAAAGGGGTAAACTCGCATGTTTGCTTGTTGCAGTTACCTGGTGTCCGGAGACGCGGACGGCAAGTGCTACATATGGGATTGGAAGACGACGAAGCTGTACAAGAAGTGGAAGGCGCACGACGGGGTCTGCATCACCTCGCTGTGGCACCCGCACGAGCCGAGCCGGCTGCTGACCGCCGGCTGGGATGGGGTCATCAAGTACTGGGACTAAACTTTACCGACCGACACAGGCGAGTCGCGGAGCCGCGGGATACAGGCGGCGCAAGACCGAGGCATGTGGAAGGCAAGATGTACCTATGTATGTCCAGTGGTGGACGTCTGTCCTTACATGATCCTTACTAATATTATAAATGCGAAAGTGTTTGTTTGTTGGTTTGTACTTCAATCGCACCGCAACAGATCGACGTGAATTTTTGCATGGGTATACTTAGTTGAGGACCTGGAGAGTGACATAGGCTACGTTTTATCCCGGAAAATTAAAGATTTCCCGAGGGATTTTAAAAACTAAATCCACGTGGACGAAGTCGCGGGCATCAGCTAGTCAGTTGATAAAGAAGATAGCGACATTTTATAATTGGGTATTTGCCTGTTGTCAAAATGTTGATATTCATTATTTATATTTAAAAATGTAACATGTAAGAATAACATTTGTAAAAACAGAAAATAAATCGGTCAAAAACAAATAAGTTATAATATGCTGTTTTACTGCGACTGTATCTCTCTTTCTAAAACGAAATTTTCTGTGGAGTGTGTATGGAGCTGCTAGCTTGTGACATCACACTTCAGTAGCGCTCCCTCTGTCTAACAGGAAACTTTAAAGCTCTATATTTCCGAGACTAGTTAAGATAAAAAAAAAGAAAAATGGCATTGTGATATATTTAAATACGACTTAATTTTAAATTTTCAAATAAATAAAAAATATCAATCGAATACCGAATTCTGAGGACACATAGTTCTTTAGTTACCAAGAGAGGATCCAAATCCAACACCCTGGATTTGATTTACAGGAATATTCCTCATTGCTTAGGGTTGTGATGCTTTCCATGAATCACATAATGGTAAGGGTTTTCTTGGAGAATAATGTGACTATGATTAAGAGTACGATTTTGCGTTTTAGCGAAACATTGCAGGATTCGCTTAACATACTCTGTAAAGTACTTTAAGTATAATATGTATTGACAAAAATGCAGTTTTCGTATAAGTAATTATTATACCGTACTATTACTAACTGCGATCATCGTAGTAAACTTCTTAACAAATGAACTTATTACAAAACTTTGTAGGCACAGTAATTTTAAACAAAACATTTGTTTATTTGACTTTAGGAAAACGTCATAGGGAAACCTGTTGTACATCTTGTATAAAATATCTAGCAGGTTTGAAGTGTATTTGCATAATGTAACATACAGAAAATAAATTATACAACCAAGTAAGTTATACCATACTTTTATTTATCCCTACCATAAGACCACACCGTAGAATAACAACTGAAATAAACTTTGCAATATTTTAACATAATGTATTTTTTGTCTATTTTATGCCTGCACATAGAGTTATGGCAGATTATACATTAGTCAGTAACTTTGTTGTTATATTATGCAGTCAGTAGCTTCTTTGAATTAGCATGTTTAAATACCTAGCTAACCTTCTAGGGTTTGCATATCAAATCGACTACAAGGTTTTTGAAACAGTGACTGACAAAATGTAAATCTGTCTTTAGAGAAGCATATCGTCTATTTTATATGCAATTATGCAGCAATCATAGTGTACTTGTATGGTTCTTCATATGCTATGTCGACTTTGTACTCCATGCTGCATTCGCGACAGGCACCGTTCACCATAAACTGGTCGAACCTTATATTATTTTCATGGAATGCTTCAATCAAGGCAGTGATGAGGCTGTCGATCATTTCAGGAGTGTGATGAGGGCCCGGGGCGAACCTCAGACGTTCCTCCCCTCTAGCTACCGTTGGGTAGTTTATAGCTTGCACATAATGGCCTCTTTTCATCAGGGACTCTGCCACCAGGGCCACCTTGTCCGCTCCAGTAATCGGCACAGGTACTATGTGACTCACCGAAGGCATTTGTGGAAGACCAGCTATGAGCAAGGATAGTTTCAAGTATCGTACGATACCTTGTTGTTTCGCTCTCAAGCTTCTACCTTCCTCGCTGGCTAGAAGGCGTATCGCTGCTAAGGAGCCTGCTAAAGTTGGCGGAGGAAGCGCAGTGGTGAAGATGAAGCCGGGAGCAAGGGACCGGATGGTGTCTATGAGAAGACTAGAGCCAGCAATGTACCCACCAACGTTCCCAAAGGCTTTACCCAATGTTCCCGACACAATGTCTATGTGGTGCTCCAGACCTCTTTCCTCCGCAATGCCAGCTCCATGTTTTCCATACAACCCCACCGCATGGACTTCATCTACAAAGGTCAACGCCCCATACTCGTGAGCTATATCACACATTTCTTCTAAAGGACAAATAGCTCCACTCATGGAGTGGACAGTCTCAAATACGACTAGCTTGGGTACACCGGCCGGGGATTCGGACAGCAATTCTCTAAGGTGATTGGGGTCATTGTGTCTAAATATATGCTTCGGCGCCCGGCTGTTCCTGATCCCCTGGATCATGGACGCGTGGTTGCCCGCATCGGAGTAAACTATACAACCCGGCATGATTCTTGCTAGAGTCGACAGAGTCGCATCGTTGGCGACAAAACAGGAACTGAATATGAGGGCGGCAGGCTTTTTGTGGAGTTTGGCGATCTCGGCTTCGAGTTTCTCGGTCATCTGGGAGTTGCCTGCGATGTTGCGCGTCCCGCCGGCGCCCGTGCCGTACGACTTGATGGCGGAGATGGCCGCGTCCTGCACGGCGGGGTGGCGCGACGCTCCGAGGTAGTCGTTGGCGCACCACACGGTCACGCGCCGGTTCTCGGCCCCCTCCAGCGCCTGAGGATACATCCCCTCTGCCGCGAGACGAGACACCTTCCTGAACACTCGGTACGAGTAGTCCTTCTTCTTGGCGTTGATTTGTTCACTGAAGAATTTCTCGTACTGGTACGTGGGCCTGCTCTCCTTGATGTCTTCGGTCATCTCCTTGGGGGCTTCCGACACGACAGAGTTGTCCTGAATGAAGGGGCACTTGGTTTCGTCGACGCCGAGGGAGCGGAAGCCTCGCGAAACGATAGGGCACATGTTTCCATATTGCTTGAGCAGCGCGCTGCCGTAATTCCTCACGAACACTTGGTTCATCGATGCTAGGAAAGGGCAAGGCATTTTATGTAATCGATGATACTCACTACACAATTATACAGAACAATTTATACGATTGTTGGATGCTCGTCACGTAACGTTGGCTCCCACTGTAGCCGAACGAGTTACGTTAGCGACTGGTGGTTCAAAACTCGACAGCCTTCATTTATAAAGTTCGTGTCGTCATATCGATTATGTTTGGAATAATGGTTTGTGTGATGGTTTGCTTTGCTTTCGCCTCCAGTCTCCACGTAAAATTTTTTATTTTGATTCCGAAATGTCAAATTGACAAATTCAGAGTGCCATTTTTGTAAGTTGTCACTTGTCAGTGTCATAATGTCATATCCATGGACTTGTCCCAAATAAGGCGATCGCGTAACTTTTATCGGTGTCCATAAAGGACTATTTCAATGTCAAAACATGGTTTTGGCCAATAGAATCCACAATCATATTTTGACATTGATGCAGGACTTAGAAAAAATTACGCGATAGACCCCCTGTTGTCAGGGTCTGCTGAAAATAGCAGAACAATCAGGTGAGTAAATAATTAATTATTAATGAAAATTCACTACATATGTAGGGTACCCATAACTTTATGTTTCTTGAAGGTAATAAAATTGTTTTCAAACTATGTACTTAAAGCGCTTATGCACTGCATCTGATTTTATTCCGATTATTAAAAAGATGACAGATGTTCACTTTTGCCAACATTCCCAGACTAAAATATACTCTGTGTTACAAAAATGACGGTGACACTTATAACAATACAAATTACTGAAAAATTACAATTGAAAATAGAGGCAATAATTATTATGATTTGATTTGACTTTTAAGCTTGATATTGTTATGATGTTTTCGTTGAATAATCACCTAGAATTGCGAAGAGTTACTATTTCCAGTTTGATAACATGCATTTACCTGCCGAGCATTGTGACTGTGATCTCGTATAAGGGTCTGCTATACTCAGTCGGGAATGCGTCGTCAATCTACATCTTGGTTCTTATATTTGTAGCGGAGTTGATGAAATCATTTTACCTGAAGTCTAATAATGAATTTCAAGTGAAGAAGAAGAGTAAGAATGGAGCTAGCGAGGTTATGAAGTCTATAGTGTTTTTCTTTGGTGTTGTATTTTGTTTTTTCATAGCCATAATCCTGTTTGGTGCTCCGGTATTAGAGAACCATGATGGGACATTAATGTTGTCTTGTCTACTTACTTTATTAACGATCTTTCCGTTAATAGCTCATTCAGGTGTGGAAACAGCTATGCAACTTTTATTTGGTGTTAAAAACTTTCCTCGAGACACTATCATCGCTATGTTGGTAAATAACGCTTTGATGACAATATGTGGAGCTTGGCTTGGCGCTGTTGTGATTCCCTTGGACTGGAACACACCTTGGCAGCAATGGCCAATACCATGTTATCTTGGAGCAATTGGTAGTTACTTGTTATCTAATGTGTTAACTGTGACCAAAGTGACACTAATGTCTGCGTCTAATAAGTATCCAGCTTTGAACTTTTTTGTTAATGTGATAAATAGACTTCATATATCTAAATAATGTATTTCAGTAATTAATAATTATGTATGTTAAGCCTAGCGCAAACATACAACTTTTAGTTGAACAACTATTTAGTAGTGTTTCATAAGTTTATAGGAATGTACTGCGATCATAGAATGTACGCAAACTATCAACACGATAGTTGCTTGACAAAAAGCCATATGATTTGACAGTTTAGTCGATGTAAAAGTTGTATGTATGCGCCGTACCTTACCTTACAGTATTTATATAAATATTTGATGAATAAATTACGTGTTCTTTCGAAATTTGGTTATAATTATGGTTTCACTGCTTTTGACAGGCCCCATTTGTTCCATGAAATTGGCATTACAACTAGGCAAGTATTTTCTTTGTGCAACTTCAGTCATGTTCTATAGAAATAATTTAGGTTACTGAGTTTCCGAAACAAGAGCTGCCAAATATTTATTGTCAAATGACAGACTTCCAATACAAAATATTATCAAAGTTAAATATTATTTATTTAACTTAAAATTGCCCTAAAAGTGATGTTTGCTATACATACATGACAAACATTATATTTCTTTGCTTCATCCTTCGATATAGATATTACAAAGGTAGTCACTCCAGTCGCCAGAGATAAGTCCGCGTATTTTACAGTTATACCCTACCCTAAAAATAAATCACCTTGGCAGCACCGTCTTAATTTTGCTCATTACTTTTTCGCGCGAGATAAGGACCGCACGCGCTCGGCGCGCCGCACTTAATAATTTAACCAGAAGTGCAGAAGATCGAGTGATATTGTAGGATAGTGTGATTGCAGTATTGTTCATCGGCTGAAATGATCACAATCATCATCATCGAAGGAAAAGGTACGAGCTCTTTTCTGTGTTCAAACGATCTCTTGTTTGCGCTTACGTATCGCCACATAGCCTACTATATTATTGTTTTTGCATTAACATAAAAACGGTACACCTTTTGTATCGAGGTTTACTGTGAGTCTTCATCGATTACGAGGTATCAGAGAAAACGTAAATATTCTGAATTAAATATTACGTTACCTACTCTGCAAATACTTGCGGAAGTGTTTTATTATGAAAATTAATAAAAATTAAAACACAACTATAACGATTATTATGGTAACACTATTGTTACAACTTGTCATCAATCACGATTGAATTAACTTAGTACCTACGCCCCAAGAGTCTCGGATTTATTTAGGTAATTTATCATTATTATTTCTACATATCATATTATACATTCGAAAAATGTAATAAAATTCACGAATTCACTCAACTATGCTCGTAACATTCGCTCAACGGGGCTTTAGTAGCTTGCCCAGCCGTTAACTATATTCGAGTACCTACTTGTAAACAAAAATATAATATTATTTATCTGGAGAGACGTAGTGTCCCTGCCAAGACGAGCCTAGCGAAGCGTAAGGGAACTAACTACCCACCTTTTCTTCGATTTATCTGAAAACACTAATTGTTACGAAACACGTAAAATTAAAAGCAATGGTAGATGAACAAGCAGAGCAAGTAGCATATTATTAGATATTATAGAAGATATTAAATATTTGGAAGAAATAATGGCCATTTTCCTCGGTTTGAAAGTCTTGCTCGTAACTTAAACAACTGTGCAATGTTCGTGTCGACACTACGACGGTAATGAGTTATATTAATTGAAAGAGAGGCATCCAATACCTTCACTTAAATAAGTTAACTAGACCCAGTTGGCATTGGTGTGAACAATGTGAGCTTTGTTTTTTTTTTGGCGTCATACGTAAACACCGAAGAAAATCAAACCGACGCCGAGTCTAGTAGGTACAGTTAATCCAGATACTGAATGGTCATTTTGACAAAGGGTTCAAAGCTACTTTATAAAAGTCGGTCAACTCGAAATTGACTCAAAATTACACTCGGCGCTTGGGAAATCGACGCATGTTTCCCCGAAGTATGGTGAAAATATTCATGCCAACCATATGGCTCTTTATATTAAAAAAGGGGATGCGACAAAGACTACTTACTCGTCCTGAGTATCACGGCCGTTAGTAAAGGAATGGGCCTACTATTAAAAGAGAGTGAAAACAGGGTGCAGGCCATGAAACACCTAAGCAGGAAGATGGCTGCAGGATCCTATGTGATTCAAACTTCGGAATCACTCAAAGCAGCATTAAACTCTTAATGCCTCAACTCAACAAGAAGTGCTATAAGATTCGGAAGGAGACAAAACTTTATTTGGATTGGCTTTATCCGAGAAACTAAAAAACAACAAACAGGGATTGACTGCGAACCTATTGCAATAACATGATTAACTGCGAGCTAATCATCAGTCATATACTAAAGCCATGACTCCACAAACAAATTGGAATTGGCTGCGAGTCAATTGCGATAATATAACTAGCTGTGAGCCACTCATGAGTCATATTCTAAAGCTGTGACTCCACAAACAAATCAGGATTGACTGCGAGTCAATTACGATAACATAACTAGCTGCGAGCGAGCTACTCGTGAGTGAAATCCTAAAGCTGTGACTCCACAAGAAAAAAAATCGGGATTGACTGCGAGTCAATTGCGATAACATAACTAGCTGCGAGCTACTTATGGTTCATATCCTAAAGATGTGACTTCCTAACTGCGAGCTACTCATGAGTCAAATCCTACAGCTATGACTCCACAAACAAATCGGGGTTGACTGCGAGTCAATTGCGATAACATAACTAGCTGCGAGCTACTTATGGTTCATATCCTAAAGATGTGACTTCCTAGCTGCGAGCTACTCATGAGTCAAATCCTACAGCTGTGACTCCTCAAACAAATCGGGATTGACTGCGAGTCAATTGCGATAACATAACTAGCTGCGAGCTACTTATGGTTCATATCCTAAAGATGTGACTTCTTAGCTGCGAGCTACTCATGAGTCAAATCCTAAAGCTGTAACACCACAATAAAAAGGGATTAACTGCGAATCAATTGCGATAACATAACTTGCTGCGAGCTATTCATAAATCACATACTAAAGCTGTGATTCCTTAAACAAATCGTTGACTGCGAGTCGATTGCGATTACATAACTAGCTGCGAGCTACTCATGAGCCATATCCTAAAGCTGCTAAAGCTGTGACTCCACAAAAGAAAATTGGTAATTGTGATAACCCTACTAGCTGCGAGCTAGTTATGAGCCATATCCTTATGACAATTGTGTAGAAAATGTGTAATCGTGAATATATATGTACATTAGTTACAAATTATTGTCTGCGAGACAATATACGTTATGTTCTTACCTAACTATGTACGGGTACTCGACCAGCCCGCAACCAGGAAAACTGGCGAGCGCCTCGTCGGTACTCGTCATGAACTGGGGGGGGGGGCGTAACACTGCGGCGCAGGATAACAGCTTACCAGCTTAATATGTGGGTTGTTATTAATAATAATTTATTACAAATAGGAGCTATTAGTTCCTAGTTTTATTTTCTTGATGCCTAAACCTAATGTTAGGCTGTTCGTCTTATCAGTGACTCCAGGTGTTTTAATCAAGGTCATAAAAGAAGTTATAACCTATTTGAGATACCTAGGCTTTAAGTCCGTTTTTGCTTGAATAACAATACTAAATTTAAAAAATCCGTGCCTTGACAACAAGACCCGGACGCTTTATCTGTCGATGCATTTACGCTATGTGGGGCTTTTATATTTTTCTATGATTTTTGTTTCCTCCTTTTTCTTTAATTTTAAAGTGTCTGAGCAAAATCATTGATAACGAGGCAAACGGAATCCTAGTTTTTTTCAAATTGGTTACCACAAGCGTGGTACTCTCTCCTACAAAGCTTGGTAGTTTCGGATACTACTTAATGTTAATCCTCATTTATACTTATTGCAATCTCATTTCACCATTCCTTGCACAAGTAACTTACCCTGGGTGTCGCGAGACTCTCCGGACTCTCTCTCTCTCTCTCTCTCTCTCTCCCTTAAAACAAGGCACCGACCCAGACTCAGCGTCACTAATGTTAACATCATTCTCTGACAGTATTTTAAAACAATATAATACCACACTCAAGTTTCGGTGGCAGTTGTGTAAATTAAATAATAAAAATGTATTTAAACCGTCAAAGACCAGCATTAGGTATCTTCTCTTACAGCGTTTGTTACGGAGTTTGAACCCTTATCGAATTTCAATATAATTTATGCTAAGAAACAGCATTGTTTCTGGAGCGAGCGTAAAACGTCTCCTCAAAGGTGTCTATATGTTAAGATCAACCAAACCCTATTACTTCCGTACTTGGGTCCCTCAACTTGTTTTAAACTATATTAAAAATTGGTTCCCTTATAGTCACTCATCTTTAGAAAAAATCACTAAGAAACTTTTCAGTATACTAGCAATTTGCACTGCTCATAGACTACAAACTCTTCCGTCAATTAAATTGGAAAGCAATATTACTTTCGAAATCGGGGTTCAAATTAGAATAACGGTAAATTAAAAAAAAAAAAAAAACCATACGCTGCGGCAGATACCAAGCCTATTCTCTCTCTCTCTTCCTACCTTACTTTCAAGAAAATCTGAGCATCTGCCCTGCTACACCCCTCCACACACTATATTTCCAGAACTAAAAATATAAGATCTGAGGGGACAAATAACCTGCTATTTACCTACAAGAAGCCTTACAAAAAGGCCGAACTTCAATCGATCAGCAGGTGGATTAAGTAAACGGTATCAGGGAGCAGCGTTGACACAAGCGCACAGCGCCTCACGCTCAGGCGAGCGTTGAGGAAATTAGAAAAACGGCAGGCTGGACTAACACATCGAACTCATTCTTTCGCTGCTTAGATGTTAGATCCATGGCGGATGAGGGAGATTATGACAGACCCTGCCAAGACAGGTCTTAATAATAATTGCGTTAACACATCTAATAGTGAATCAATTTATGAATTATACCTAATCATAAAAATAAATATATTCTAATTTATAGTATTAAATAATATTATGATAATAATATCATAAATAAATTTTAATATTGTTAAAGTGTATGCAAGCAAATTAATTAGTATTTCCATAAGAAAGTGATTAAAAATACACGATTTACAAAATCTGTATTGCGTACATGTTTATCAAAACTTTTTACTCTAAACAACTACCTTTGTAATATCTATATCGAAGGATGAAGCAAAGAAATATAAGTGATCAAACGAACTTACCTGAAGTGAAGTTCGATCATTATTATATGAGCTGCTTCATCCGAAGATATAATTACCCACCCTCCCTGACTGCCCAAATAAAAAAGTTTTGAACCGTAGGTATACATCTCTAAAAATAATGAGCAAAATTAAGACGGTGCTGCCAAGGTGATTTATTTTTAGGGTAGGGTATAACTGTAAAATACGCGGACTTATCTCTGGCGACTGGAGTGACTACCTTTGTAATATCTATATCTTCGGATGAAGCAACTCATATAATAATGATCGAACTTCACTTCAGGTAAGTTCGTTTGATCACTTATTTTATTTTAATTAATAAAAAAGTTATGTTGGCTGTTAAATGAAATGCAATGCTGAACAAGCTGTGCAATGGAATATCCATTCTGCATATTACCAGATGGAAAGATCTTGGGGAAGTCTTGTCATGCTATTGCGTGTAGCACGGAATAGATAAATACCAATGGAATGGTGAAGTGGGTGTGTAAAGCGTGCCACAGTTATGATACAGATATCATAATTCAACCGATTCAGTCGTTCACCGCTTGTAGTCGTGTTCAGATCGCGTCGAGATTGAAGCTCTGTAAAATGCCGTATTGTGCCATTGTTACTTGCAAGAGGAAAAGTCAGACCTTTAGTATCAATCAAGGAGGCATATCTTTTCACCGGTAAGTCAAAAATAATATTAAATTACTTTAATATTTGTAAAAAATTGATATTTTTATTAAATCATTGCCATAACGATATTATTGCAACACGTTAAAAAAAAATATTTCTCGCTATCACACTCGCTATACTCCCGCATTATCGACGCAACGACCGTGTTAGCTTGCAATGTATCGTGTTCATTGACGTAACGTTTGCTTGCCGTGATCCCATATTTCATATTACTAACTTGAATTATAAGCCACGCGCATATTTTTTTCCGATGGCTGCCCCTCCCCCCTACATTGGCCGCGACCCGCTTAGGGGGGAGGGGCAGCCGTCGGCAAACCTTCTGCGTGCAACTTATATAACTGAGTTTCAAACTCGCTCTGAAGTATGAGTCGAAAAAGAAGACTAAAACAGATAGATGGGCACGTGAGTGATCCTAAGGATAAAGGTCCGTTTTTCGAAAAAAATACGTAACCTTAAAAATAAACCGTTTACTCAGACAGACAAATATTTTTTGGCTTAAAATAAAATATCTAAACAGATATTACATTTTTATCGATAAAAAAATTGACTATGGCAAGCACTAACATTTTTATTGCTTTTTGTTTATGTGTTGCACGTTACCTACAGGGAGTTTGTTTTAGTGTGGGAACGAATAGCAGCCCTGAGACGAGTGGGTGTGCGGTTTGTTTGTGTGCGAAATAGTTGTAGAGATAGGTTTTGCGAATTAAATGGTGGGAGTCAAGCGGCGACACCGGTTCTGATACAAAATAGATACTAGGGCCAATCCAGTATTATTTGTCTAATCAGTGGCGTGTAGTATGAGCAGGGGGGCACTACAATGCTAAATGTGCTGTGCAGAGGCCCATACTCCATAATACTATCATATTTTAATTCTATGGAATCTTTGTTCTGGTTTTCATATCATGTTGTCTTAAAGTTATAATAAGGTATTGTTGGTCTAGTGGTTGGTTTCTTGCTGGTTCTTCTCGGCAGGAAGGGCATTCCGAACCAGTGGTAGACTCATTGACCATTCAAAAGCACTTGTAAAAAAGTTTATTTGAATAATAGTAGATTAGTAGCCAAGGGCTGTAAGGCATCAATTGCAGCCCGAGATATTTAGGCGCACGAGCGCAGCGAGGGCGCCTATAGTTCGAGGGTGCAATTGATGTTTACACCCGAGCTAACTACTCTGCTTTACATCTCGATTGTGAGGTAAGTAGAAAAAACCGGCATTACAAGAATAAAATTTTAAATTTTGAAAAGTTCTTGATATTGATGTCGTGTTTAGTACTCATAGTTGCTTTTAACATTGAAAAAATGCACCACAAACTAGATGGCTGCAGCTTTTTTGATAGCTCACTAAAGTATGTTAAGAATACAGTCTCAGATAAAGACTTTACTCGTTTTTCTTTTCGCCACTTCATGAACTCGTCGTAAGTTTTCAAATATCCCTCCTTAGAACTTTCAGGCAAAATATTGTTAATTGCTGCTTTAGCTTCCATTTTCATTGAATCGGGAGTGCAGCTTATATCTTCATCACTTGCAGAACTCATGTTTTTTCCTAATTAGCATATAATTATAAAAAAATCCCAAAAGCAAACAATATTTAAAGTAAAAGTTTTCTATTACTGCCTTTTTTCATCTTTTTTTTTTAATTTTTTTTTTCCAAGAACGAAATTGAGCTTCGCCGTTCGATATTTAAAATTGATGACTATTATACTCATACAAAGACAAGGCTGAATAGCGAAGCGACCTCTTTTGTCATAGATGTACGCGAACTTTTTGAAAGAGTGAAGAGTTTTTTTTTAATTACTTACCGCCCTAGGGCTTTTCTAGCTACATTATTACCCTAGAGCGCTAATTGGTCACTTACAAGCCCCATTTGGGGGTAATAAGGACCTACTTACCGAATATGAGAGATGTAAAAAACATTTCTATTCTATTCTATTCTAGTTAATTTTGGTACAAATTGCAGGCTTCATTAATAAAAATTCAATTATTTTTAGTAAATTAATAACTTTATTTTATATTTTTGTTAAATATTTACATTAGCTTAGGTATAATATTTTGTTATAAAATATGAAACGTAACCAACTTTTACCACATCACATTGTTCAAATAACTCCTATATTAGCATTACAATATACAAATAGTCTCTCGTCTACAAAAAACTCTCAACAACACAATTCAATTTTTACTTTATTTTGCAAACATTTACTCGCTAGCCACTGCATATAATTTTTGCATGTTAAAAATTAAGGTGCTGATATTTAATTGGCCCGATATAGAATAATACATGTAATGAGTTAGTACCAGTGAGTTAGTATCTGGCATACATTTTAATTATACATCAAGCCCAGAGAATCAGGGAATTCGCTTCAGCTTCATAGTGTTATCTCTGTCATTCACACCTAAACTAGCGGCACGCTATGAAGGCCGGTTTGACGTTTGTCCGCTCATGAAGTTCCGTATTAATTGATAACGACTTTGAAGGAAATAATTGTATTACTTTATTGACGATAGTGATGTGCAGAGATTCATAAATTTTATCGAATGTAGTTTTAGGTTTAGGACTCAAAATTTATTTATTAAATTGATTTCTAAAATGTATACAAGTGTAGAAAAATCAGTTTGCACCATTTAAGGGGTGAATGTACTTGTGAATATGAACAATTTTCACTATGTGGACAAACCTCTGAAATCGCTAAAAAATATCAGCTGTTTCATACAAAAGGTAAAATTTTTATTTTTATATGATATATACCACAACTCGGCATTTGGTTATGGCGTGAAATACGTTAAAAATGGCGTAGATGCAAACATGAATATGTTAAAAGCGGAATTAGTACGTCTTTTAAAAGAAAACAAACCAACCAAGATCCGATACGTCATTGACGAAATAGCATTAGAACATGGGCACAGAGTTATACGGTTACCGCCTTACCATTGTGAGTATAATGCGATTGAGTTGGTGTGGGCTCAAATTAAGGGATATGCTGCAAGACACAATACAGAACCCCCATTTACCACAAAAAAAATGCTAAAATTATTAGAAGAAGCTTGTGAACATGTGACTAAAGGAGACTGGGAAAAGGTTGTGAATAGAACTGTTAAATTAATAAGGGAAGATTATGAAAGAGATGTGAAAATAGATAATATTATAGAAAACGAACATATAATTATCGACCGAGCGAAGCGAAGGTCTTTGAGTTAACTAGGGCGATTTGCACTTGTCCGTCCGTCCGTCCGTCCGTCCGTCCGTCTGTCAGAGCCTTATAACTTTTGAATTACTGAACGTAATTACTTCAAATTTAGATATAATATGTAAACCGATGGCCTCCAGCCGAAAATGGCTTAAAAAGTTATAAAAATCTTTATTTCAGGGGGGCTCTCATAGAAGCGAATGCGAAGTAAAAAAAAAAAAATCGCGTTACATAAAATTGTTACGTATCATTTTAAAGATAATTTTGAACTGAGTACAAAAATATTTTTTTTTTAATTTTTCCCTTAAAATTGACGAAATGGGGGGCTTTCAAAGTGGCGATTTTATACGCTCGCTTGAAGACGCTCTCTAGAAAAATCCGCTATGGATTTTCAAACTGATTTTATGTTTTTAGGTCACTTATACCCTGTACTTGAACAACAAATACTAAAATTATATGAATATTATAAAGAAACGAGATTATTTAATTTTTAATGGGCGTCAGTAATTCATATAGCATCAACATAGCTTCACAATAATGCTAATAGATGGCGCAGTCAGTAACTATTCCCATGGAACTACGAGTTAAATTCAATGTTTGATAAATAATTCAATGTTTTCACTAACGTTCCCTAACCTTTACGGGCTACCTATAAGTTAGGTGATTGATGTTTTCTGTCAACTTATTTATCACGATCCTGTACGGGACACCTAAAAGGATATTGGGACGGATGTTAGGACTTAGGATTGTATTTAGGAGCTACCTACGTTAAGAGACTCCTACTTAGGGGATGATTTAGGTATGTTTGGTGAAAACGGGCATAATAATAATGTCAGTTTTGGTTATCATGTATCGATTGAATGAATAATCATGGGATACCGTTACCGCGAGGTCTCAGTTCGGGGCGAACCACTAGTTAATGTAGGTGATGATAGCAGTGACGACAGTGAAAATAGTAGTATGGACGAATCTGATTAATTATGGCCTTTTGTGGCACCTTTTTTGGTATCTTTTGTATTCATATGTTTCTTGTGTGCATATAAAGTATGTATATTCATTTTCATTCAAATATTCAGTTCGTTCAAATAAATTAAATAAACATATACATTTTTGTTTTATTAAACCTATTTAATCAGGTACAAAAACAAAACTTAATTGTTTTTTGTTCGAGAATAAATTGACATTCCACATCACTATTGTAATGTGTCAAACCGGCCATCATAGCGTGCCGCTAGTGTAAGTGACATAAGCCAAATTTACTCTTTTTCTAAATTTCGATGTGTATTATTTAATGCAAAGTATTATTATGATTTTTATACTGGCTTATGTGGTGTTAAAATGATTCTCATATACATATTCTTTACACAGATGGCAGCGAATAATAGTTTTGCAAAACTTAAAAACTTTAGGTACAGACTTGCGGAAAATTACAAAGTAACAAGAACTTACACACCTAAAGCCTTGTGGTGAGTAATGTCTAGGGTGATATGACCCTTACAATGAAAACAAGAAAAGGATGGCTGGCTGAATAGGCTGGTCATTCACGATTTCAAAAGATAAAGTAGATCTTCACTGATGTAAGATCTTCACTGATGTAAGTTTTTGTTAAAAGAGCAATATTTTATATTTTTTTAGGAGAATAACATATTGTATAACAATATAAAGATAAGAAGAGTAAATAAATACAATTTTTCAAGACATATTAAATATGTGAGGTAAGTATTTCAATAATATATTTCTTTTTTTGAAGATTTTCTTCAAAATCAAACCAAAAATTATAATTTTTTATTATTTTTTTGATTAAATGAATATTCTTGTTTTTATTGTGGTCATACAAGTTTGTTTACAAATATTATTTAAGGAAAGATATCTTAATGTTATAGTTAAAAATGTATGAAAAATCTTAACAATTACATAACATAGTGTTTAACACTTAATACTCTCATTATGAACTTTTAACAAAAACTGAAAATACAGGTTCTATAATCTTTATAGTTTCTATAGTCCCAAAACAGTTAATTCTATTCTTAGTAAACTAAATTGACATGACTACACACATGAGTGCTTAATCATAAACATAAACCAAGACACGAGAAAAGAAGTTAGGTTACTTGTTCACTTGTGTCAGTTTAGACCATACCTATCGTATCTATGGTTTAGTCCCATCCTTTTCGTACGGTTTTCGACAGAAAGGGATGGCATGATTGTCTTGTCAGTTCACTTTACGTGTACAAAGGATTTTTTCTCCATAATTTGTGGCACATTTTATTTTTGTTGATTGTTAAGTATAAAAATATAGAAAAAAGAAAACAATTTTTTTGAGAAATTTCGAAATACTACTCTCTTATCACTATGCAGTATGTATGCACCAATACTCTTATGCGGATTATGGCAAAGAAAGCTGTCTTTGTCATGGAATTCCGCAAAGTAGCACTTGAACATTTCTACACAGTGCATTGTTTTAATATATTATGCTCAAAGCATTTCTAAAACACTTGGCAGTGAGCTTGGCTTACACCAAAAATAGTCAAAAGTACTTCTAAGGTGCGTCCAGATCAGGTACTTATCAGGTTAGACATTGCTTGCATAACAGGTCGCATTGTTGTATAACAAATTAATATAAACCATTTTTTTAGCACAAGTTATGTTGTCTGGACGTGCCTTTATACTAAAAATCCACTATTCATCAGTATAAAACAAGATGGGTAGGTACTAATTTGTATTTTACTAATATAGATACCTATATTTGTTCCTAAAGGCTTCAACCATTCGTATAGGATTTAAATTACTAAAGCGCCAAAAATTTCTTATGTAACATTGTACAATGCAATCAAGATGATAAAAAATTGAAAACCGCCATTTTTAATTTCTGTTTTTCTCAGTGTTATGAATAATGTCATATTCATCATCATTTCCTATTTCTTTATTTGTAATAAAGAAACAGGAAATGACAGTTTTGCATTCATATTGTTATCTCGAAGGCATTGTGTGTATTTTTACTATTTACACTGATTATTACAGTAACAACATCAGGTAAATTTTAAAATAAATTGTTATTAAGTGTTAGCACCAGCCTATGATCAAGGCCCCGATTCTGTAACTGCCTATCAAAAATGACACTGACATATACATATTTCTTATCTATTGAAGGTTTGCTACGAAATAAAAATAACATTTTCCTAGCAAGCCTTCAATGGATAAGAAATATATAATTATGTCAGTTTCTATCATTTTTTTTAGACATTGAGTTACAGAATCGGGGCCCAGAAAGTATCTTGAAGTGATGACTGCTCTTGAGACTGTTCAGTATGTTACTTTAAAATAGACTAAAGGTGTTTGTCTATTTTAAAGTGTTTGGTGACACAGGGTTTTTTATTTCCCTTCTAACAACTTACTACTGTAGTACAGATTTTTTTCTCACTTTTACACCTCTGTGTAACCGTTTATTTTCTTTTTGACAGCTCAGTCTACAATCAGTCAGACAATATTATATTGAGACTGAGCTCTCAAAAAGAAAATAAACGGTTGGACAGGGTATAACTCGGTATAAGTACATGTATTACTACTGGTAGTCGTGTAGTGACATGGGCAATAAACGGTGTATCACAATGCAATCCGTCGTGACGAGACCTGTATTTTTACGTATAGAGCACAGCGCCATAGGGTTAATGCAGGTTTACATTGAGACAGTGACAAGTTCATACGCGGCTGCATTAATGACGGCATTGGTATGTTTAAGAATTTACCCAAATGCAAGGGAATTGTGAACCAATATGGGGGTGCTCTGAACTGACCCCTATCAAAAAAATCTTAATAAATTATTTCTTACCGATTATTAAATTGAGTATCTTTAAAAATAGGCATTTACGTTCGCTGTTACTAGATTTAAGTGTTAGGACCATTTTCAAATTATCAATTAAACAACTAAAAGTCAAATGTTCATGACGTTACTATTTAAAGCACCCATTTAATGCGCGTTTTGACGTTAAGGTGGAAGACAAGGGTCTGCTCGCGAAATTCAAATTTAATTTGGGTTTTCGCAATTTGTAAACTAATACGACAAAGTAGGCTTATGGCATTCTAATTGCGACAATGGCAGTATCATCTTCACAGGTTTTTATAAAAATCTTTGCTTGAAAGTGTCCAGGTTAAGAAATTAATCAAAATATCGACTAATTTGTAACTCGCGTCTAACTCAGTATTTTGATTAATTTCTTAAACTGGTCACTTTCAAGTAAATATTTTAATGTAAACCTGTGAAGATGATAATTCCACTGGCGCAATTAGAAGGCCATAAGCCTGTTTTGTCGTATTAGTTTACAAATTGCGAAAAACCAAATTAAATTTGAATTTCGCGGGCAGACCCTTGTCTTCCACCTTAAGAGTTGCTGATGTGATCAGTTGGCAACATCCTTATTGAGTAAAACATTAAAATTTGTCTGTTGTGTTGTCAAACAGTGTGAGATGCGGCATTTTCGGTGGATGATGCAGCGAAATCTTTTGCAATAAATTAGTCACTGTCCTAATACAAACTTGCTTGTATTACTTATTTACAAGCTAAGAACACTGATTATATCCACTCATCATTATCACTTACGAAATATAAAAATGCACCACTAATACTAAAATTACAATTTTTATAACCAACAATCTTAATAATATAATCTGCTTTGTAATTTCTATACAACTTCTCTACTGGATTTTTTATAGGTTATGAAATTCACTTCCATTTGGAAGCAAAGAACCAGCACCAGTGTATGTTTTTTTTCTTAGAAATGATACTGATTTTAAACCGATTTCTATTAAAATTATGTATTTAATTTTTGACTTTACCACTTAGTTGCTGTGCGTTTAGGCGCTGCGCAAACGTGGACACTTTTGTGTCCTGTGTTGGATACAAGCCACTTATTTTCATACAATAAGACACAAAAAGTGTCTAGGCAACTGTGCAAGCGTGCACAGTTGCTGGTTGATTTCATATTTATTGTATGAAAATAAAATATTTGTAGGATATTTGTGAGAGGCGCCACAGATCTGTTATCGATTGGTCTGTGGACGGTTTGGTCGTTTCGCATTCTAATGTTTGTAGTCTTTGGTGGCATTTATCGTGGATACTAATCTCCTGTAGTCTGGTGGTCTCCTGTGGGGACCTGTGGTTGCATTCAGATTATTCTAGTGTTCATGGTCTATGATTCGAATTCTGTCACGTAGTTACTGGTTAGGGTTACTATGGAGGTTACATAATAATTGCTAGGTTCGCTGTCATGGTCGTAGGTTTTTGGTGCAGTGTGCTTGTGTCGTGGTTGCGATGGATTTGGGATCTGGAGCGATTGATTGCGTAATTTGTTGAAGGAGTATTACTGGGTTATTTGGTGAGTTCGTTAAAATGTTATTCGATGTTACTGTGATAGTGTTTCTTTGCCTAGTTATGGGCCATAAGCGAGTTAGAAAGGAGATTTTCTAGGGTCTTCTTAGTGGAGATGGAGCGGCTGTAGGGGTGGTTTGAAGGCTGCACCTAGGCTTGCATAGTTAGCCGGGTTCATCTAGGACATGGAAATATTGGGTTCCGTACTTGTTACGTAACGATTACGTAACAATAATGTTTGTAGGTTAATAATGTTCTATTCTGAGATAGTTTGTGATTACTTTTATTAGAAGTTCGGCGAGGTGTCCCTTCAATGGTGGCTTGTATCAGGCACAGGACACACGTTTGCGCAGCGCCTTAGATACTATAACGTACATATTAAACATGGTTAATATCATCGCAGTACAAAGTTGTACAGAAATTACACTTTACAATATTTTTCTCCTAACCTGACTTAAAAGCTAAACTCCCTGCTCACATCAACACGTAAGCGACGGGCTTTTTACGGCGTTTAATATTAACAATTAAATTGCGATACAAAAGAGAATCAAACTTAAGAAAGCCATATGCGCCGAAATATCGATATAATCCATCGCATACACGTTTTTCTGTGATATTTCCGCTTATATCATATAGGAAGTCACATTAGGAAAAATGTATCATTTATATAATAATATTATATTATATTATACAATCTAACAAAGGCCTAATACGCTGCCATGATGATGAAATTACCATTTAATTTTATTCACTTTGCAATCGTGTGTTTTACTGATTTTATACTGGGTAATAAGGATGTATTTGTTTAGGATTTTTAAAATACAGCGAGGAAAGATTTCCAAAAAAATGATATTCAAGTACTTAAGTTTAACTATAATTACTTTAGTTTACCTATAATTTTTTTTAATTAAAGTAACAAAAATAGACAAATATTTTTTTTTTTTTTAGATTGAAGATTTTTTATTCGATGACAAGCTAGTCCTTGACTGGCGATCTCACCTGATGGTAAGTGACGATGCAGTCTATGATGGTAGCGGGCTAACTTGGAAGGGGTATGGCAGTGAACATTCAACCCATACCCCTAATCGGTTTCTACACGCCATCATGCCGGAACGCTAAATCGCTTGGCGGCACGTCTTTGACGGTAGGGTGGTAACTAGCCACGGCCAAAGCCTCCCACCAGACCAGACCAGAGACTATTCAGAAATTATAAATTCCCAAATTGACCCCGCCGGGAATCGAACCCGGGACCTCCCAGTTATAAGACAACAGCGAAGATAATGTAAGTGCGCCAGCGATTTTTTTCTCAACTTAAAAGAGACTTCGGTATATAAGTATTTTCATCACTTCGCGATGAACATACGTTAGTGTCATCTCTTTCTGGTACACGGCCGTGAATACATCTATCCTTCTCACATTTTTGCTAAAATTCATCCTCCTTAATAATAACCAGTAATAAAATCGATCAAACGCACCATTCCAGTTTTCTAGGCTGCAACTAAATTTAAATCCACTTTAAGTAGGATGGTATCCTATTTAATGAGCCCTTAATTTATTGCCTTCATCAATTCCTAACAAAAGTAACGATTAGAGTAGAGTACAGATTAAGATGTCACAGATGTACAGATAAGAAGTCTTACAAGTGTAAGACCAATTTTCTAAGAAAAAGAAATTGCTTGCAGAAGCGCATAAGCGACGGGCTCACAATTAAACTGTGTTTAAGAGAATTGAACTTAAGAACGTCCTAACCACCAAGCTGATCTCGTCGTTTGCGACTTTCTGCGCGTTACTGTATCAAGCTAGAGGAAATAAAAATTCAGGGTAACTTTTTGACCATTAGGCTTTTAAACAAATTTCAGTTGAGGTTGTAGGTTACAGTGGAATAGACGCCACAAATCGCAAAACCGGCATGAATTCGACAAAAATTGGCGACATTAGATCTTACAGAATTTCATGATAAATCATATTTCGGATTTTAACAATCCGAAACATGATTTATGAAATGATTTTTTTTAAAAGATCCGTTTAGGTCGTAACGAACTTTTGGTCGGTTATATCTATTATAATATCTTAGTTATACAAAAATAATACATCTAACCACGTAATCAGCTAATGCAAACTTAAAAAGCTATCGGATCGAGCCGTAGAGTAATAACACGTGTTTATGGTATAAAATTACCATAGAGCATAGAGTTTAAAGATGGCGGCGCGGCGCTGCGGCCTACGTGCTGCTGGTGTCGGGTTGGAAGTAATGGAGACCGTTTATCTGGAATTAAAAAAATCTTTTTTAATCAGGCTTATTATGAGTTATTTCGAAATCACAGATACTCGGTTTTGTATCGGATATACTTTGGTGTGATCATAAACTTCACTGCCTTGGTTCCTCCACCTTTCTACTCTAGAACTGCTATAAGGCGTGAGCTTTGGCATCCTTAATTGCTTAGCGTGACTTTTTTACACTTGATGATGTGACGATGCAGTCTAAAATGGTAGCGGACTAACTTAACTTACGTGGGAAGCATTGTAAATAAACCCATTTTCCTATTCGGTTTCTACACGCCATCATACCGAACTAAATCTCTTGATCGTAAGTCTTTTCCAATTCAGGAATTGTTCTTTTTCAACAGTATAGACGTCCGTCCACTGTTAGTAGAGATCTATAGATCATACTCTGGCTCTGCTCAAGACTCAAGATAGAGTTAAAATGTGACACAAATATGTAATGACATAAATCTGTCTAGTTATACTTATAACTCAGTCTTGAGTCTGAGCTGAGTGAGAGTGCCATCTATAGATCTCACCCTGAGACACTAGATCTCTTGCGTAGATTTCCACCTGTCTCGGTCTTACACCGCCTGCATCCAGCCGCTCCCTGCGACTCATCTGATATCTTCGGTCCACCTAATGAGAGGTCTGCCGACACTACGTTTTAGAGTGAGAGTTTTAGATCACCACTCCAGCACCTTGGGACCCCAACGACCATCAGTTCTTAGAACTAGTACCTCGCAAATTGCCAATTTAGCTTTGCGATAAGCTATGTGCGTAATTTTGGTTCTCCTACGGATCTCTTCATTTCTGATTTAGATCCCACAGGGATAGCTCTCTCCATTGTCCGCTGAGTGACCCTGCGCCTTTTTATGAGGCCCAGGGTCAGGATAGTGTTCTGTGGTGAATGATGGCGATCAAGAGACCAAGTCCAGCAGTGGAGATTTATCGGTTGATATGTTGGTGGTGATGATGTGGACTCACCGTCATGTCGTACTCCGTGACGAAGGCGGGCACCTCGAGCTGGTCGCGCGCCATGACGGAGTACAGGTACTCCACGCCGGGCAGCGTGTGCACCTTGGCCTTGATGGTGGTGATGATGTGGACTCACCGTCATGTCGTACTCCGTGACGAAGGCGGGCACCTCGAGCTGGTCGCGCGCCATGACGGAGTACAGGTACTCCACGCCGGGCAGCGTGTGCACCTTGGCCTTGATGGTGGTGATGATGTGGACTCACCGTCATGTCGTACTCCGTGACGAAGGCGGGCACCTCGAGCTGGTCGCGCGCCATGACGGAGTACAGGTACTCCACGCCGGGCAGCGTGTGCACCTTGGCCTTGATGGTGGTGATGATGTGGACTCACCGTCATGTCGTACTCCGTGACGAAGGCGGGCACCTCGAGCTGGTCGCGCGCCATGACGGAGTACAGGTACTCCACGCCGGGCAGCGTGTGCACCTTGGCCTTGATGGTGGTGATGATGTGGACTCAACGTCATGTCGTACTCCGTGACGAAGGCGGGCACCTCGAGCTGGTCGCGCGCCATGACGGAGTACAGGTACTCCACGCCGGGCAGCGTGTGCACCTTGGCCTTGATGGTGGTGATGATGTGGACTCACCGTCATGTCGTACTCCGTGACGAAGGCGGGCACCTCGAGCTGGTCGCGCGCCATGACGGAGTACAGGTACTCCACGCCGGGCAGCGTGTGCACCTTGGCCTTGATGGTGGTGATGATGTGGACTCACCGTCATGTCGTACTCCGTGACGAAGGCGGGCACCTCGAGCTGGTCGCGCGCCATGACGGAGTACAGGTACTCCACGCCGGGCAGCGTGTGCACCTTGGCCTTGATGGTGGTGATGATGTGGACTCAACGTCATGTCGTACTCCGTGACGAAGGCGGGCACCTCGAGCTGGTCGCGCGCCATGACGGAGTACAGGTACTCCACGCCGGGCAGCGTGTGCACCTTGGCCTTGATGGTGGTGATGATGT
Source organism: Oeneis ivallda (assembly GCA_029955525.1). Lineage (NCBI taxonomy): Eukaryota > Metazoa > Arthropoda > Insecta > Lepidoptera > Nymphalidae > Oeneis > Oeneis ivallda. The sequence continues at coordinate 3,151,998 of JARPMR010000012.1, read as the reverse complement.
GGACTCACCGTCATGTCGTACTCCGTGACGAAGGCGGGCACCTCGAGCTGGTCGCGCGCCATGACGGAGTACAGGTACTCCACGCCGGGCAGCGTGTGCACCTTGGCCTTGATGGTGGTGATGATGTGGACTCACCGTCATGTCGTACTCCGTGACGAAGGCGGGCACCTCGAGCTGGTCGCGCGCCATGACGGAGTACAGGTACTCCACGCCGGGCAGCGTGTGCACCTTGGCCTTGATGGTGGTGATGATGTGGACTCACCGTCATGTCGTACTCCGTGACGAAGGCGGGCACCTCGAGCTGGTCGCGCGCCATGACGGAGTACAGGTACTCCACGCCGGGCAGCGTGTGCACCTTGGCCTTGATGGTGGTGATGATGTGGACTCACCGTCATGTCGTACTCCGTGACGAAGGCGGGCACCTCGAGCTGGTCGCGCGCCATGACGGAGTACAGGTACTCCACGCCGGGCAGCGTGTGCACCTTGGCCTTGATGGTGGTGATGATGTGGACTCACCGTCATGTCGTACTCCGTGACGAAGGCGGGCACCTCGAGCTGGTCGCGCGCCATGACGGAGTACAGGTACTCCACGCCGGGCAGCGTGTGCACCTTGGCCTTGATGGTGGTGATGATGTGGACTCACCGTCATGTCGTACTCCGTGACGAAGGCGGGCACCTCGAGCTGGTCGCGCGCCATGACGGAGTACAGGTACTCCACGCCGGGCAGCGTGTACACCTTGGCCTTGATGGTGGTGATGATGTGGACTCACCGTCATGTCGTACTCCGTGACGAAGGCGGGCACCTCGAGCTGGTCGCGCGCCATGACGGAGTACAGGTACTCCACGCCGGGTAGCGTGTGCACCTTGGCCTTGATGGTGGTGATGATGTGGACTCACCGTCATGTCGTACTCCGTGACGAAGGCGGGCACCTCGAGCTGGTCGCGCGCCATGACGGAGTACAGGTACTCCACGCCGGGCAGCGTGTGCACCTTGGCCTTGATGGTGGTGATGATGTGGACTCACCGTCATGTCGTACTCCGTGACGAAGGCGGGCACCTCGAGCTGGTCGCGCGCCATGACGGAGTACAGGTACTCCACGCCGGGCAGCGTGTGCACCTTGGCCTTGATGGTGGTGATGATGTGGACTCACCGTCATGTCGTACTCCGTGACGAAGGCGGGCACCTCGAGCTGGTCGCGCGCCATGACGGAGTACAGGTACTCCACGCCGGGCAGCGTGTGCACCTTGGCCTTGATGGTGGTGATGATGTGGACTCACCGTCATGTCGTACTCCGTGACGAAGGCGGGCACCTCGAGCTGGTCGCGCGCCATGACGGAGTACAGGTACTCCACGCCGGGCAGCGTGTGCACCTTGGCCTTGATGGCCGGCGCCATGAACGTCGTGAACCACCACGTCATCATCTGTAAGCGATCAGTAAACCTTAGTGGATATTCCATACTCGGAGCCAGCGGCCGCAGGATTCAAGTAAAAGCTAACCTGCACTGCGAAAAACGACCGCGCGATTTTTATTCTCGCGTTTAATATTCCGCATACGGAATGTCATCACCATTCAGTGCGAACCTCGCAATTTTTGTCAGTTTTTTTTAAGTTCTCGGTACAGAGGCTATTACGCTATTATTTTGGCCCCGAATGACACGCATTTTTTTCCATCATTACCTATGAGAAAAAGCTAGGAGCAACCTACTATGTAAAGACATTACCTATACGTATATTGAAAGTTTAAGTAAATCACAAATAAATATTATGAAATAATTAAACATTAATAATACAGTTTGGGCGTATATCCAACAAATTGATCACGTGACTTATCGAAGACAACAGCTTCTCGAACATTTTTGAATTTCGAACGGAATGAGCGATCGACTGGTTTCTGTAAGGAACGCAGTAGCAATAAACACATACCTACTAAAGCACGAACGCGGACCAATCAGAAGATAGAAATGAAAAGTCCCATGGGGTTAAAATTAAATTTTGCTCCCGCTATCCTTTGAAGCCAATATTCGTTTTTCGAATAGGTAAGTATGATGAAATAGTTATTTCTATTCTATAGGTTTATTACAATCGTATTGCTTACTTTTGTCCAAAACGTTGGGTGAACGATGTAGAAGGCTTTAAGATTCTTCTTATATCTGTAACATAAAAGTGTGAATAATTTTAAATACAGCAGCTGTTAAGATAATCTTATAATTTATGTTATAAGTACCAAAAAAGGTTTGTATGTACGGATGCAGTTTATCTGAATTTGTAACACCCACTAATTAGCAAGACATCATAATGGAAAATATATCAACTCACTGCTCAGAGTGCAATAGTAACATAATATAATAATAATAATCTTTATTTATAAAACTCAGTACAGCAGAATACTATGAAATCCTGACCCCTAAACTAGGAAAACCCGTATCTTAGGGGCCTTCCCAAACATTGTATAATAAGTTACAGATCTAGTGCACTTTAACAAATAGAAACATTTCTGCATGTGTTGAGTTTACTAATATAATAAATATATATAATAATATATACGTTAAAATAAGGTTAAAATGTTGTATTACATGCGTACATGCAAATATTATGTTCATTGAAAACAAACGTGAGTCACGGATCGACCGGGCGTCATAGTCGTAGATGAGTAATTTGTAGGATCATTGTTTGAGGGGAAAAGATGTGATCATTGAAATGTATATAGCAAGATTCGCACGTAATTTATTCTATTGCATACAAATTAGCTCTATTAAAAATTCCACAAGACTTGTTTATTTTTTTATATTAAGGTTGAAGACAAGGGTCTGTCCGCGAAATTCAAATTTAAATTGGTTTTTCGCAATTTGTAAACTAATACGACAAAGTAGGCTTATGGCCTTCTAATTGCGCCAGTGGAATTATCATCTTCACAGGTTTACATAAAAATCTTTACTTGAAAGTGACCAGTTTAAGAAATTAATCAAAATACTGAGTTGGACGTGAGTTACTCACAAATTAGTCGATATTTTGATTAATTTCTTAAACTGGACACTTTCAAGTAAAGATTTTTATATAAACCTGTGAAGATGATACTGCCATTGTCGCAATTAGAATGCCATAAGCCTACTTTGTCGTATTAGTTTACAAATTGCGAAAAAACAAATTAAATTTGAATTTCGCGGGCAGAACCGTGTCTTCCACCTTAAGCTTTAAAACTAATCATAGTTTTAGAGTGATAATTATTCCCACTTTTGGATCTATGGCTAATATTAAAGAGAGAGTGATGAAGAGAACAGGTGTCTCACTTGTAAGGCAGCACGGTGTAGACCTCCTTGAGCCAGGAGAAGGGCGGGTGGTTGTTGGAGGCAGCCAGTGTGTGGAAGTACGCGATCACGTAGTCGCCGCGCACGATCGGGTCCAGCAGCTTGATCAAGTATAGCAGCGCCTGGAACAGAACGGTCGACTTGGTTACACTTCCTTAGCAACCCATCAATTGCAATGGCGCGCTACTGAGCGCAGGTCTCCTCTCAGAGGTTGGTTCGTTCCGTTTGGTTTGCCTAATTAATAAATAATAGCTATTTATGCAACTGCATCGTAATGAGGGTCATTTTAATTCGAGTGCTGTTTTTTGATACGAGGCTTGCCGAGTATCAAAATAGGATAGTACGAGAATTAAAATGACTAATTACCTTCAGTTGCATACAAGATTTTATCTACGACAAGGAAAATAAAATCATTAACAAAATACGCCGTAGGCTCAATAAAGTAACAGAAAGTAACTCCGTAAGCCGCCACCAGCCGCCTGTGGCGCCTCTGTCGTAGATATGAGCGGTACAAAAGTGCCAGAACTAAGAGCCTTAGCTTTAGGTACCCTATTTTAAGAAGATAACCATTTCGATTCAGCTCCCATACAACGAGCTGCATCGAAATGAGAAGCAAAACCGGAAGAGGGTTCATTTCGATTCAGCTGTCAAATTCGAAATTAGAACTTTTTGATGCTGGAGTAGATAAACAAATAACACTAACCTTATCCAAGTCAATGTCGGATATGGGGAACCACTTCCCGATGAACACGACGACGGGCCTCCCGAGCCGGTCCACGCCGCTCTGGTACAGGCAGCCGATGATGAAATAAACAAATAACACCAACCTTATCCAAGTCAATGTCGGATATGGGGAACCACTTCCCGATGAACACGACGACGGGCCTCCCGAGCCGGTCCACGCCGCTCTGGTACAGGCAGCCGATGATGAAATAAACAAATAACACCAACCTTATCCAAGTCAATGTCGGATATGGGGAACCACTTCCCGATGAACACGTCGACGGGCCTCCCGAGCCGGTCCACGCCGCTCTGGTACAGGCAGCCGATGATGAAATAAACAAATAACACCAACCTTATCCAAGTCAATGTCGGATATGGGGAACCACTTCCCGATGAACACGACGACGGGCCTCCCGAGCCGGTCCACGCCGCTCTGGTACAGGCAGCCGATGATGAAATAAACAAATAACACCAACCTTATCCAAGTCAATGTCGGATATGGGGAACTACTTCCCGATGAACACGTCGACGGGCCTCCCGAGCCGGTCCACGCCGCTCTGGTACAGGCAGCCGATGATGAAATAAACAAATAACACCAACCTTATCTAAGTCAATGTCGGATATGGGGAACCACTTCCCGATGAACACGTCGACGGGCCTCCCGAGCCGGCCCACGCCGCTCTGGTACAGGCAGCCGATGATGAAATAAACAAATAACACCAACCTTATCCAAGTCAATGTCGGATATGGGGAACCACTTCCCGATGAACACGACGACGGGCCTCCCGAGCCGGTCCACGCCGCTCTGGTACAGGCAGCCGATGCCCGACACCTCGCTCAGGTCCTCGCTGCGCGCGCGCCGCAGCAGCCGCTCGTATCTGTTGACAAGGACAACGAGTATAAATACACGACTTAGGAAAATTGGATGAATGAATGAATTTATTTATTGACTAGCTGATATCCATGACTTCTTCCGCGTGGATTTAGTTTTGAAATTCCCTCGGGAACTCTTTGATTTTCCGGGATAAAAAGTAGCCTATGTCACTCTCCAGGTCCTCAGCTATACCCATGCAAAAAATGAAGTCAATCCGTTGCTCTGTTGCGGCGTGATTGAAGGACAAACCAACAAACGAACACACTTTTGCATTTATAATATTAGTAAGGATTAGTAAGATAAGTAGTCTATAGTCGCAATCTAACATCGTTCGAGATTTAGGTTGCCTAGCAACATTATTATACTCGTAATAACATCGCTCGAGATTTAGGTTGCCTAGCAACATTATTATACTCGTAATAACATCGCTCGAGATTTAGGTTGCCTAGCAACATTATTATACTCGTAATAACATCGCTCGAGATTTAGGTTGCTAGGTGGCCTAACAACGTAAATCTCGAACTGTTTATATGACTGTCGTCTATTTAGCATATTTTAGTTATCTGGTAATCCGGTAAGGTTCTACAGGTATCAGGTATGGTATAAAATGTAGTCGCTAAAAGGTAAGTTTGTAGTAAGAAGGTATTTAGTCTACAGATCTCTATCGACACTAAAAGTACATATAGATAAAAAAACACAATTAGAGTTAGCTTACAACAAATAGTAGGAAAACCACCGTTGCTGAGAACAATACAATATGTGACTGGAATTTATGTGCGTAATTCCTTGCTTATCTATTCAGTAGTAATGTGTTGAATCCATATGTAAAGCAATAAATTAATTAATCATACTAATATTATAAATAAATTATGCGAAAGTGTTTGTTAGTTTTTTGGTTTGTCCTTCCATCACGCCACAACAGAGCCACGGATTGACGTGATTATTTGCATGGGTATAGCTGAGGACCTGGAGAGTGACATATAGACTTCTTTTTATCCCGGAAAATCAAAGAAGTTCGCGAGGATTTTAAAAACTAAATCCACGCGGACGAAGTCGCGGGCATCAGCTAGTTATTGCATAATTTCATTAAATGATTCAATAATAGCTATTTATGCAACTGCATCGTAATGAGGGTCATTTTAATTCGAGTGCTGTTTTTTGATACGAGGCTTGCCGAGTATCAAAATAGGATAGTACGAGAATTAAAATGACTAATTACGTTCAGTTGCATACAAGATTTTATCTACGAGAAGGAAAATAAAATCATTAACAAAATACGCCGTAGGCTCAATAAAGTAACAAAAAGTAACTCCGTAAGCCGCCACGAGCCGCCTGTGGCGCCTCTGTCGTATGAACGGTACAAAAGTGCCAGAACTCAGAGCCTTAGCTTTAGGTATCCTATTTTAAGAAGATAACCATTTCGATTCAGCTCCCATACAACGAGCTGCATCATTTCGATTCAGCTGTCAAATTCGAAATTGGAACTTTTCGATGCTGGAGTAGATAAAATAACAAAGACTGCTGTGTTGGATGACTATCGAAGTAACGTGACGACTCTAAACTGAAATAAGCCGTAAGTATGTCTGTTTATTTCCATATCGATGTTTATAACTTAAGCCCGTGACTGCGATCTCACTTGGTAGTAAGTGATGATCCAGTCCCAAGATGTGCTGTGTATTATGTATGTATTTTCACTGAACTTCTATAGCACACGGCAACCTAAATTAGGCGGCAGAGACCGACCATACCATGTATCGTTAGACATGTCTTACTTTTGTAAACTGTCGCATCAATATCTAAAGCAATTATTATTATTTACTGCGTGCTAAATAACGTATTAAATATAAAATTAGAAAAAAGAAAAGATGGTGGACAAAATTGATACACTTATATTTAACGGTCGTCGAGGACGAACTTGAATTGAACGGGTAGTACAAAGATTCATAGACTGCAAAAATCATAAGCTCATCAAACAGTCAGCATCATATGACTGCATTATGAGTGTTAATGGCACCATAGGCAGCCCGCACACAGTCAATAATATTGACGAAAATATTGACGAAAATATTGACAATATTTTCGTCAATATTTAGACCCCGCACACTACGCAAATAATATTGTCAATATTTCTAACAAAAAGTGATTCAGTAAGGCGTAGAAGCTTGATTTGCATGCACGTGTGCTAAAATGGATACAAAGAAAAAAACCATTGCATTGGTTATTGCATTAACTTTATTGAATAAAAAAAGAAAGAAACGATGGCTTAAATACTGGATGACAAAAAAATTTTCGCATTGATTTTATTTTTCTGTAAACATATGTACATGGAAATATTTTTATTTAATTTTTTTTAACGAAACCCTAAAAGAGCGAGGCCCGACTCGCACTTGGCCGATTTTTTTTAATAAAACCAACCAAACCAAAACAATAAAACCAAAATTGAATTTTTTTTATTAAAACCAAAATTGGCCAAGTGCGAGTTGGGCCTCGCTCTTTTAGGGTTCCGTTAAAAAAAAAAATTATTATATTTCCATGTACCCATGGAAATATTTTAATTTAATTTTTTTAATTTAATTTAATTTTTATTATTTGTTGTTATAGCGGCAATAGAAATACATAATATGTGAAAATTTCATCTGTCTATCTATTACGGTTTACGAGATACAGCCCGCTGACAGACGGACGGACGGACGGACGGACGGACGGACAGCGTAGGCTTAGTAATAGGGTTCCGTTGGTACCCTTTGGGTACGGAACCCTAAAAATAATTTTCGATTTTTCTTTATTCCAATGATGTTGGGCGACTATTATACATTATTTTAAATTATATATTATTATATACAATGCCCAATATATTATATATTTTATATTATATATTATTATATATTATTATATACAATGCCCAATTTCATGTCGATAGCTTTAATAGTTACTGAAATAATCGACTGTGAAAGACGGACGGACGGACGGACGGACGGACGGACGGACGGACGGAGAAAGTCTCACCATAAGGGTTCCATTTTTACCATTTTGGTACGGAACCCTAAAAAAGAAAGAAACGATGGCTTAAATACTGGATGACAAAGTGGAAAAGTGGAATTAAATCATTTAAATCTAATAAAAGAACTTCGAAATACAGAAAAAGATGATTTTAAAAATTACATGAGAATAAAAGGTAGTAGTAGCTTTCAAAAAATACTATCTTTAGTAACCCCTTACTTTAAAAACAAGATATACTGATGCGAAAATCGTTACGTCTCCCACATTCTAATAAATTCTATTAAATATTCTTTTTCATTGCTTGTTGCACTGGGGATGTCCTCCATTTTTGGTTGCGAGCACACGTCCTCCTGCCTTGAAATCTTTTTTCAACTAAAATATTGACGCGCGCCCGCACACTGTCGATATTATTGTCAATATCCCTGCCTCCCCCCGATATTGACAAAATTTCCGGACTTCGACAATAATATTGATGAAACCCCGCACACAGTCAATAATATTGTCAATATTCGTAAATATTGACAATAATATTGACTGTGTGCGGGCTGCCATATACCTAGTTCCATATTTGATTGCCGAATCTCTCCGCGTCGTATAACATTTTAACGACTGTTTGTTCCGCGTCGTGTTTTATGACTATCATCATGAACAAACACTAGATACCGGATGGGGAACACTATATATACACACGCGAATATGGATCTCATCAACATACCAATAAAGGCATTAATCCCATGTAGCGCCATTTTAAACCGTTTAATGCAATACGTTGGTAATGACTTGTATATTCTCGTGTGACCTTGTGTTTTGCCCTCTAAAAAAATCCAGTGAAAATTGCCGAATGAACGTGATTCCAGTATCATCTTATCTGATATCACTCATTACTTGTTGACAAAAGATTAGATCTTTATACCAAGAGAATCCTTAGTAAAATCATCATACCTATCAATCTATGTTTTAATGAGGAAGCTGCTAAATTTTCCGTTCTATATTAGGTATGTATAATACGTTTGCTAATAACATATGTGAATACACGAGGTGATGGAATAATATCTCTTATCTTCTAATTGTATAAAATTCTCATGTCGCGGTGTTTGTTACCTTACTCCTCCGAAACGGCTGGACCGATTTTTATGAAATTTTGTGTGCATATCGGGTAGGTCTGAGAATCGGCCAACATCTATTTTTCATACCCCAAAATGATAAGGGTGACCAACCACTAAATATTTTTGTTGGCGGTAGGAAGTTCGCTGGGTCAGCTAGTCTTACTATACCATGCACTTGAAATAGGCATGCGTGATCAAACCAAAACAAGTTGTTTGCGTAGCTAGTGTTTTTCTGAAAGAGTACGAAGCGTTCTATCGAATACACTGCTACAATCAGAATCCTCGATCCTTTAGGCCCGGAAGGAAAAAAAATTCATCACGCATGACGTAGCTTTCAATGTTACCGGCTATTAATAATTATTATCTAACTAGCTAAAGCCCGCGATTTCGTCCGCGTGGATTTAGTTTTTAAAATCCCACGGGAACTCTTTATTTTTTCGGGATAAAAAGTAGCCTATGTCACTCTCCAGGTCCTCAACTATACCCATGCAAAAAATCACCTCGATCCGTAGCCCTGTTGCGGCATGATTGAAGGATAAACCAACAAACAAACACTCTTTCGCATTTATAGTATTAGTAAGGATATTTAAATTAAATGAAAATGTATGCGTTGATTTGTAATGTATATCTTTTAAAATGTAGGAGTTACACAAATAAAAAGAGTAAACAGAAAGCATCTGAGCTAAGTACCGACCTAGACACAGTCTTCGACCCCCATGTTGAAGGAGAAAGGGAGGACACAAAAAGGGAGGAAAACACAAAAAAAATTTCACGGTTACTTGAAAAGTTACACTAGACCCTCAAAACCGTTGCGTCTAAGTTGCAACACAAAACGTCTGTCATCTTGTCATCTTGTCATCTTACTGGCGTAACGCTTCATCGTCTGAACAGGCCTTAAGGGGTGCAGCTTTTAGGTCAAGGGCGATAATCAATGAAACCGCACCGAATCGGATTACGTCTCATAAATATTATTCCCATGACGTTTCAATTTTATTTTCTACACCGCGAATTTCCACTGCGTTCATAGCCGCCAAATCGAGAAATGGGTCAAAGGTATTTTTGTTGTTGTTTTTATTGATGAAATTTATTTAATATACTAGCTTTTACCCCAGACTTCGTCCGCGTGGAGTAAGCTTTTTGAAAATCTCATGGGAACTCTTTGTATGTTTGTCCATAAATCCGCAACAACGGAGCAACGGACCTTGATATTTTGTACGAATATACATAGTTTAAGACCTGGAATCATATCATCATCATCATCATCAGCAACATACCAACGGCTTACTACTGAGCGCAGGTCTCCTCTCAGAGAAGGGTTATAGGCCATAGTCCACCACGCTGGCCCAATGCGGATTGGCAGAATTCACACACTTTTGAGAACATTATGAACAACTCTCAGGCGTGCAGGTTTCCTCACGATGTTCTCCTTCACAGTTGAAGCTTGTGATATTTAATTTCTTAAACGCACTTAACTTACAAAAGCCAGAGGTGCGTGCCCGGTATCGACCCTGTGACCCCCCGAATAGAAGACCGCAGTACTAACCACTAGGGCTAGGCTATATTCACTGCTTCGAGTCATATAACATCGGGATTTTCTAAACCTAACGCATAAGCTTTGGCTATAAGCTTTATGAAAGATTTCTTCAAAAGCCTTTCTGATGAGTCTGAATATATTAGACCAAGTAGGTAAGTAGGTAGTAGGTACTAAATGAAGAACTAAATTATAGCTGTCGTCAGTTTTTGCATTATTGCCTTGATAATATTTAAGTTTAATGATGCATAACTAATTTTAACATTCTGACGTGTACGTATACCTAATGAATTCGATATCGATTTGTAATAAAATAAAACCTCTATATCTTTATCAACATTGTTTCTAATAGTTCGAGTTAATTAAACCAGTAAGTAAAACAATAAATGAATGTTAATTTTATAACGAATGGTTAAATTTTTACCTACACAATAATGTATTGATTGACATTCTACTTATGTCTTCTCCACGAAGTAGCGAGAAGAGAAACGATTGTAATCTAGTTGATGTGGGTACATCAACTAGATGATACATCACAATCGTTTCCCTTCTCGTGGGTTGAAAACAATGAAGTAGTGATAGCCTAGTGATTAGTACTGCGGTCTCCTATTCGGGGGGTCGCAGGTTTGATCCCGGGCACGCACCTCTGGCTTTTCTAAGTCAAGTGCGTTTAAGAAATTTAATATCACAAGCTTCAACGGTGGCCGGTGAAGGAAAACATCGTGAGGAAACCTGCACGCCTGAGAGTTCTTCATAATGTTCTCAAAGGTTTGTGAAGTCTGCCAATTCGCATTGGGCCAGCGGGGTGGACTATGGCCTATAACCATTCCACCAGAGATCTGCCCTCAGTAGTGAGCCGTTGATGGGTCGCTGATGATGATGATGAAGATCTCGAGTAGTCGAATTTCATCATCATCATAGAATAGTACCGGAGGCAGCGATACATTTAGATATTGCAGAGCCCACAACCACATCGATTAATTTTCGATCGATAATTGAACAACGTTTTATCGACCAATATCTGTCGATCAGCCTAAGCTATTAGCTACCACATCTATCGATTGGTGTGGTTCGGATCATAGCCTGTACCTGAAATCTCAGAGAGAGATCTATAAATGGCACTCTCACTCAGCTCAGACTCAAACCTGAGATAAAACGAGACAGATTTATGTCAGGACATATTTGTGTCTCATTTTAACTCTATCTTGAGCTGAGCAGAGCCAGAGGCTATCACCGCAATACCGCTTCACTGAGACATAATATTATTAATAAGGGTTTGTAATAAAATTTTTGCTTTGGTCGCGGCGAGGAGTATTTCCGATGGGCCATTTCGGCGATTCCGAAATAAACAACGCGTAAAGTCGTTAGGGGCTAAGTGACGTCAGAAACCATGATTTGTGATTGAATGTCCGAGTGCACATGTATAAAGTATGAGTCGAAATCCGATGGTCGGAGTTGATTGAGTTTTGGGTTATTGATGAAGCAGAAATATGGAAAACTTTGTTAGACATAGTTTTACTTTTTCATCCAAGGCCCCTATTACCTACTTAGGAACGATTTTTCATCACAATCCATAGATTCCTTGTTCAGATTGACCAAAATTCAATAAAATTACATAGGTACATTTATTTAATGTAAATAAAGAGCCGGCAAGAAACTCAGTAGCGTTTTCTTTTTTGTAGTTGCTCTTTTCCAAATGACGAATCGGCTTTATATAATCACACTATCGGCTGGATCATGCGTCACGCTCGTGAACGGGTGCCACCGGCGGGAATTGAATTGTAGTACGCTTGTTTGGAACTTCTCCTCATTGTGGAAATATTCTATTCTAACAAAGTTGCATGGGTTAAATCGGCTTGGCATCCAGCTGCCCACAAGATAGTACCTATAAAAAACTTATTACAATGTAATAGCTACGTAATAATATTGTAAAATGATTATTTTGAAAAGAGCAACTGTTGAGTTTCTTGCCGGCTCTTCTCAGCAGAATCCGCTTTCCGAACCGGTGCCGTTGGTAGAGTCATGACTCATGACGTGTCATAAGAGCCACAGGTTGGCCTACGTGAAATAAATAATTTTGAATTTTGAATTTTAATATTATAAAGGCAATAGTTTGTGTGTATTATGGGAAACAAAAATCTTAATCCACGCGGACGAAGTCGCGGGCATCATCTATAGTATTATTATATTATCGTTAACCCTTAACAATAAGTAGAATACACTATACAATCGTCTATTCAATAACTTCTATAGATAGTAACATTCTCTCTTTTCTATAAATAAGGCAGGATATTTTTCCATCAACTTAGAACAAATCTTTTGTTCCACTTAAGTGTCTTATTTGTCCGCTAAGGCTTCAGACATTTTATAGGACGAGAGTTTCTTTTTTCAGAGTTTGTTTGTTGTTGTTCCGTTCGCGTTCGTTTGACAAGGATTAATTGTCTGGTGAACAGTTTGTTCGAAAGCCTATCTCCAAGCCCCTTGTGTAAAGATGAAACTTGACAACTTGGGGAGGGAATAGGGTATTTGACTACTTTTAGAAAATCATCTTAAATTGTTAATAATGCTATGCTGAAGCTAACAAAACGTATATTTCGGCATAATTTTCAGTATTTTTCATAAAAATCGAGAAATACATTCAAAAAAATAAATTTCCGCCGAAACGTTCCATTTGCTCTCATGACGTCACAGTTCACATTTCAAACAATGAAAATTCCACATCCCATAGGTGGTGTGGACTGTGACGTCATTCGAGATAACGGAACGTTTTCGATCACGTGACCATGGCCGGAATTATAGCAATTTTATTTAATGTTTTCTAATTAAATAAAACTTTATTTTTTAGTTTTGTCGTATGGAATAATGTTTTTAGATAATAATCTTTTAGGATGACACCAAATGAAACGATATTTTTAATATAGTCAAATACCCTATTCTGGAAAGGAAGAGCCTGTTCAATTGCTGATTCAAATGCTATGTTTAGGTCGCACCCAACTGGATCAATTAGCCGTTCAACTAACAACCTAGCCGTTATACTAAACGGCGATGTTCAACTAGCTTTCTGAATTATAACCACAGCCATTCAATCAAACAGCTAGGCAAATGACTTGAATCGAATTTTTAATTAAAATTTTTAGTTCCACTTTCTGCCACATGGCGCTGAAGCCCACATACTGTCAATATGGCGTCGGCAACAACATTATTGGTGTCTTTCACAGTTTGTTAAATGGGTATTTTTTGATAGCCATAGAGTCCAACCATTAAAGGTGCGGACTGAAAACTGAAAGATCGTTTTCGATTTTTGCACCAATTGCACTTTTGTCGTACCCACACCTAACTAGCTAGCCGCTTATTCGAAAAGGAGAGGGGAATTATAGAATTAACATAATAAAAATATAAATCACCCCTGATACGTGGAATCTAAGGCCGGACTATGTATAATACACTAGACATCCTAATACCCAGTTTTCTGCTCCATCAGATCCTCCTCCTCGATCCTCGATCATCTTCTATATAACGCTTACTCATTGAGACCATTCTAATGAGCCCAAACACGCTATACTATTACTGTAAGTTGCTGAGGAGTTGGGTATCCCACAGACTATTTGATGCTGCAGCATCAGCTCAAAGTTATCATGTCTAGGAAATAGTAGTACACTGATCAAATAAATCGCACCGCTGAATGTTTGTAGGACCCTTTAATTAAGTAAGAAGAGAGCTGATCATCTACTAACCAATTTTAGTTGAAAATTATTAATATTAAAATTAGTTTTGTAAAATTATTGATGAATTTAGGTGTGACATGTACGAGTTTAAAATTGGCTAGGTATATAAATAAATTTTATCTACACTAATGTTATAACATTCTACTTATGTTTCCAATACTTGACATATAATTACTACTGTTATAGCGCAGATAACAAAACACTCAATTTAAGCAATTTCACATGTAGTCTAGGCAATGAAGCTAGTGGACCCCAACAGCAATTCTTCAGGCGATGAAACTTTACAGAATGATAAAGTATCAGTAGTTAAACGTATTTTATAAATATCCAAAAAAAAATTTGAACGGAAGTTAGGTATTTTTACCTAAACTCTTTTATGCTTAATATCTCAGTTCGACAAAATGCTCGGTCAAAACTTTCTTCACCTGAAACATCCATGTAAAGTCTAGAAACAAAATATAAAATATCCAAAATATACTCCTAGTTGAAACCACCAAATTTTGAAAAATAAGTTTTTTTAATGTAACTTGCAGCGAAAAATTGCTCTGTGATTTTTTTTCACTGGAATGTCCTTTTATAGCCGTTTTGTACCTACAACTTGAAAATCCAAACAATATACCAAGAGACTATATTTTTTTCAAAAACTACCCTTTTACTCAAAGTGCAAAATTTCTCCATCCATTTTTTTAATATATATGATTACAATTATTTTTTTTGTATCAAGTATCAAAATATCCAAAAAAATAATCAAGCGCATTAAAAACTATAAAAATTTTAGAAAGAAATATTTTATATTTAATCCATCAAGGGAAGCAGGAGCGTGGTGAGTTGACGTAATGGTCCGGGAGCCAGTGACAGATTTTCATGACCAAGTCCCTCCCAATTAAAACTTCGTGAAATGCATTAGGGATTTATATTATGAATATTCGCGACCGTCAGCTGCGACTCCGTGGGTGGGGCGGGCAGTGGCAGCCTCCAACGCATGGAGAAAAAAAAAGTTTTTTAGTCATTTCCTCCCATTTGAAAATTTGACAGATTATAATTTACCTAATATTTTGAAGGAAAATTAAAGTCAGCTGACCATAACATGGTGGACCATGTTATGGTCAGCTGACTTTATTTCTTTTCTATATATCTGATATCTGAGTCGCAGCTGACGGTCGCGAATATTCATAATATAAATCCCTAATGCGTTTCACGAAGTTTCGCTCGAGAGGAAATAATTGACCGAATTTGTACCTGGCTCCCGGACTATAACGAGACTTCATCTATTCAGTGACGAGACTGACATTAGTATCTGCCTTTTGTGACGCGAGCCAGTACTCGATAATCGAATGTGTCGTTGAGCCGACAATTTTCAATCAAAAACTTTTGGCAACTACAGTGACTGTGTCGGTCAAATGGTTCTGAACCATATTGTCATGGTATTAAAGCGAAAAATCGCACACAGATCTAAAACTAGTTTAAATGCTGAGACAAAAACTGCTTTAAGAGTGTATAATAATATGCAATTTTGTATTTTAAGTAACTTGTAATTAGGTAAAAAATAGTACGTCGTCAAAAGTACGTCGCGCGTCTATCACTCTATTTCTCACTCACGAGAAAACGATAATTTGCCATCCCGCTCGAAAAGGGGCACAAAATCCATATCATAGCGACATTACTGCACAATTTTAAGGGCGCTAATGCAAATCCGTTAAACTATTGGAGTTTTCGGATCATTTTGTAACTAATTCGAACAAAATACAATGGAACTAAAAACTACTACACACAGAGATTGGTCCTTTATCTCCAATTTTTGGTTTTGGTTTGGTGAAAAATCTTTCTTTTTAGTACTATAAAAATGATTTTTCGTCACCTCTTCACACCGAAAATTGATGATTTAGGAGCGAGTTTAGTTAGGTTTAGGTACATTTTTTCTGCATAACATACCAATTTTGAAAAGAGCTGACTTTCTTGCCGGCTCTTCTCAGCAGAATCTACTTTCCGAACCAGTGGTAGAATCACGACGTGCCATAAGAGCCACAGGTTGGCCTACGTGAAATAAATTTGAATTTGAAAGAAATGGATATTATTATTTTATAAGTTGTTATGGCTATTTTTAACTGACTCAAAAAAAAGGAGCAGGTTATCAATTCGACGTTTTTTTTGTGCCGATGTTACTCCATAACAAGGAGTGAGCAGGAGCGTGATGACGTCACAAGACCCGACTTTGCTCACGGCGACGTGAGCCTGTAGATAGTCCATAGAGCCTTTTTAACATACATACTTAACAAGATCGCGCCATAAAAGGTAAAAAAAAATTTATACTTTGTTTATAATAATTATTTTACTTTACAACATTACTTGGATTTTTCAGTTTTTGTTCAAGTATAAAAAATTATTATAAACAAAGTATAAATATTTTTTTAACTTTTATGGCGCGATCTTGTTAAATATTTATGTAAAAAAGGCTCTACGAAGCTAAAATTTTTTACGACAATTATTTAAACATTTTTTTCACTTACAATTAAGACGGAAGTTCGAGAAAATTTTGTTAGTTAACAATTGTTTAACTTGTTGAAAAATTAACTTTAAGTAAAATTTCCAACGAGAATAAATTATTTATAGTGTTCAAAACACACCATAATTTTTTCAAATTTTTAAAAAATATTCAATACCATAAATAAATTAATTAATGTGCCGTACTCGCTTTTGACGCCGCGCGCGCAACCTAAAAATGTCGCGCGCAGACCTATTTTCAGCGTTAAATTAAAATTATAAATAATGGAGATAGAGTTCCGTGAGTTCGGAGTTTTTTATTGAAAATTTCCTCTTCTTTTAGAATCTTTTTTTGAAATTTCTTAAATATTAATAGTTTATGAAATATTGGCAAAAAACAAAATGCCATTTTTTTTCATCTTTAATTGTTTATAACTTTTGCAATTTTTTATGTGCTAATACACTCTTTTGGAACATTTTTCTAGGCATCATTCCGGATCCAATGAGCTATCGCACATAATTTTAAGACCAGTATCTCTATTTTGTACCATTTTGAACTTGTCAACTAGACTATTAGAGCCACTTTATGAGCAAGTGTGTTAAAAAAAGTTTTTAGTTTCTACACATTATGTTGACATTGGGCGTGTTTTTATGCTCGCCCGACTTCAGAATGAGGCATTAGAATTGAAAAGTTGGATCCAGAAATTATTGGGGAACCATCTCGAGAATTTTTTCTAGCAAGTGAAATAAAAATTATCCAAATCGGTTCAGAAATCTCGAAGAAACCGTTGTACATACAACACACGGTGTTTTAGGATCCCTAAAAAGTGTCATGCTCTTTTTATTTATTGTATTGTATTCATTCATAATACACGAATTTATCTATCTATCTTCTTCTATATAAATAAAAATGAATGTTGGTAAGCGCATAACTCAAAAATGGACGAACCAATTCGGTTAATTTATTTTTTTGTATGTTCCTTAAGTTCCACGGAAGGTTTTAATACAAAAAAAAAAAACAAAAAACTAAATTCACGCGGACGAAGTCGCGGGCGTCAGCTAGTCTATATAAATAAAAATGAATGTTGGTAAGCGCATAACTCAAAAATGGATGGACCAATTCGGTTAATTTATTTTTTTGTATGTTCCTAAGTTCCACGGAAGGTTTTAATACAAAAAAAAAACAAAAAACTAAATTCACGCGGACGAAGTCGCGGGCATCAGCTAGTCTTGAATAAAAACAGTATGTCACTTTTTTAGGGATCCTAAAATACCGTGCATAAGTTAAAAAAATAAGTGCTGAATTGAGAGCCACTTCCTTTTTGGAAGTCGGTTAAAAAGGTTTTGGTAACAAAGTAATCAATGAAGCTTTTGCCAAAAAACAATTGTTTTTAAGCATTATAGAGCGTCATAATTTTTTATACTTTTTCAAAATAAAGATGTTATTTTTTGGTTGTTTGAAGCAGATACATATTATTTTATTTTCAGTGAAGGAAATGAATATTAGTTAATATAAGCTGTTATGGCAATTTTATGTTGTTTTTGTTTAAATTTTCCCAAAATAAACTAATTCGGAGAAACAAATTATGCTTAAGGGCCCTTAATTAAACTATTGAAATAGCTCATTAATTATCTGGAAGCTAAGTCGCTACAATTAGTGGTTGTATAAATAAATTAATGTTGAGGTACACATTTATGTTTATTATTTAGCATCGTCACAGACTTTATAATACTGTGGCATCGTAGAAGTCATGTAGTAATATATTATTTGTGAAGTCGCTTCGCTCGCGCACGCTAAACTATACCCAATGATTCAAGCATTAAGGTACATTATCGCGAAAACGCAGTTTAGATTTCAAAAACTCTGTTTCAATATCGATGTTCTTCGTGATATTTTTTTTGGATATTTAGGATAAGTGTGTAAATGTGACTACCTACTATGTTAAAAAAAAGAAATTGGATAGAGAAATTTTTCATTCCGAGTTATAAACAATTTTCAGTTGAAGTAAGATAAATAGATTTTGGTATGGATTTTTTTTTGGATTTTCTTACACGTTATGCTAAATTACATTTTAAGGACATTTGAAAATAAAAAATTGACTGAGCAATTTTCTGGTCGAAATTACGGACAAAAAAAGGAAACCTCTTTAAAAAATGACAGTTCCGTTTGAAAAAAGTTTTGGATTTTTATCAAGTACCTCTTATTAAGGCTAATAATTAGTTTGGTAAAAAAAAATTGGACGGAGAAATTATTCTTTTCAAAATATTAAGCTATTTGTACTTTTAGGTATAAATACCCAACTTCCGCATGGATTTTTTTTTGGATATTTTTGTGTAAATTTTGGATCATCCCATACTACAACCCTGCCAAGTTTCATCGACTGAGGATTTGATGCGGGGGTCTCCATACAACAAACCGCCCCATTGCCTAGTCTAATGATGGTATAATATCCACATCGATATCGTAAAATCTCATTATAACATCAATAAAACGCGACCAATTAACCTGGCGAGCCTTATGTCAAAATCCTCATACAAGTTGTATAAAATTTTGATATTAGGCTGGCTTTTGAAAACAGTTGGGTTATACGTGAAAACTTCGTCGAAACTACTAAACTTACATACACAAAACTCTTTGGTAAGATCTTTTGGCAATATTATAAAAAGTCACCGCCATATTGAAATTCTTTGTTATTGGACCGATTTCGTTCAAAATCGATATTTGGGCTTCCCTGGGGTCAAATAAGAGGAAATGATTGGCAAAATTATAAAAAGTGACCGCCATATTGAAATTCTTTGTTATTGGACCGATTTCGTTCAAAATCGATATTTGGGCTTCCCTGGGGTCAAATAAGAGGAAATGATTGGCAAAATTATAAAAAGTGACCGCCATATTGAAATTCTTTGTTATTGGACCGATTTCGTTCAAAATCGATATTTGGGCTTCCCTGGGGTCAAATAAGAGGAAATGATTGGCAAAATTATAAAAAGTGACCGCCATATTGAAATTCTTTGTTATTGGACCGATTTCGTTCAAAATCGATATTTGGGCTTCCCTGGGGTCAAATAAGAGGAAATGATTGGCAAAATTATAAAAAGTGACCGCTATATTGAAATTCTTTGTTATTGGACCGATTTCGTTCAAAATCGATATTTGGGCTTCCCTGGGGTCAAATAAGAGGAAATGACTGGCAATATTATAAAAAAGTCACCGCCATATTGAAATTCTTTGTTATTGGACCGATTTTTACTCTTGTTGTTTGATAAATTGCATTAGTGAAGATAAAGTAGTGTATGCAACTGCATATAACACGGGTATTAAAACACTCGTTACTATTATGAAACTCGCTGCGCTCGTTTCATAAACTCACACTCGTGTTTTAATACCCTTCATTATATGACAGTTGCATAAACTACTATTAAACTCTTGACATTTTTATAGGTAATTTATAATTATTTTTATTTATTTTTATTTTTCAATAATTGAACTTAATGTGGTGTAAAATATGTACCGAAATGAGTCTTGGTTACTTGAAATAAATGAGTTATTATTAACAGAAGAACGGATTTTAACAGAAAGACTAGCATCAAAATCGGTCCATTCGTTGGCGAACTACAATGGACCAGACAGACACACAGATACACATTTTAAACTTATAGCACCCTCTTTTTTAGGTTGGGGGTTAAAAAATACTGCAACGTCGTAGTTTCAGGAGCGTCACAACTACATACGCAACAGTGTTGTGGTCAGCCATGTTTACGGCCACTCCCTCTGGCGTCGTGCCAGGCGCCTTTCATTCAGCACCTCGCGTCACTGCTGCGTCGGGCGTACACTGGTTAATGTTCACTTGGACATAAAGAATCTACAGATGTGGCAGTAAACTACCAATACGTCGGTGTTCTACGTTCTAACAAGTTATTCGCCCTAAACTAAGGCTGAGATCTATAGAATAGAATAGATTAGAAATATTTTTTATTGAAATAAACTTTTTACAAGTGCTTTTGAATCGTCTGACTCTACCACTGGTTCGGAATGCCCTTCCGAGAAGAACCAGCAAGAAACTCGGCGGTTGCTCTTTTGCAAAACAAGTTTACAATACAATAAATACTATGCTATGTATCCTAAGATGGCAGACATAAAGTAGCCCCATTCCCGCCCGTGGCACCCGTTCCTGCAGCCTGTTCCTGCACCCGTAACGGCAGGGTCATCCGACGCATGACCCTGCCGTTGCTTCGCTCAACCATATCATAGATGGCACTCTCACTCAACTCAGACTCAAGACTGAGTTAAAAAGAGACAGATTTATGTTGGAACATATTTGTGTCTCATTTAACTCTATCTTAAGTCTTGAGCAGAGCCAGAGTACGATCTATAGATTTCAGACTAAGATTTGTACGTACCTAGAACTGTATGTATATCATTGTATTTTTTTTTTAAAGAAAATCAGTCACTTAATTGACCTTGACTAATAAACCGCAGTCCTAACCACTAGGCTATCACTGCCTATTTGGAGGGGAGAGGAGAAACTCTCCCCTCCAAATAGGCAGTGATAGCCTAGTGGTTAGGAATGCGGTCTCCTGTTCGGGGGTTGTAGGTTCGAACCCGGGCACCGCACGCACCTTTGACTTTTCGGAGTTACGTGCGTAAATATCACGTGCTTCAAAGCTGATGAACTCCATGATGTGTTCAAAGGTGTGTGAAGTCTGCCAATTTGCTAATATCACTGGCTTAAACCCTTATTATTCTGCCGGCGGACCCTTGCCCAGATTGAGTCGGCGATTGATTGTGACATTTTATCTACTTATCGAACTTCACGCGCCCAAAGGCCCAGACTCTCATACTGCATCGATTATGTTAATAGCATATCAGATAATGGACTCTGTGAACCTACTTTAATGGGATGCATATTATTTTGTGTTTCTACAGATTAAAAGCTTTGGCATGCATATTAAGTGTGATTTAAAGTGGCCACTTAAAAAGTTTATAGAGTTTTAATCGGGTACTAATCTACGGTAATGTATTGGTTTGATAGCAACCCGCTATGATAAATGTAACATATATCACATCTTGTGTAATGAAAGGTCCTTCATAAAGCTACTAACATTATAAAAAAAATCCAATTAATTATTGGATTAACCAGCGAGGTCACTGTGGTCCAAAAATCAATAAATTACAATTTTATTTAGAGTAACCTAACCCTAAACATTCTGAAGTGGAGACCCGTGACCAGGGCTGGGCAAAATACATGCTTTGCTTTAATTGAAATACAAATTACAAAATACTGTATCGCAAGTAATTAAAATACGAAATACAAAATATCTTTAAGTAAGGTATTTGAAATATAAAATACAAATTACAGTATTTTAGCTATTTTTAATTGAAATACAAAATACAAATTACAAAATACAAAATAAGTAATCTAGACCAACACTGGCTAAAAAGTAGTGGAAAACAAGATTAATAATAGTGTAATAGGAATAATAATAGGAAACTCGATCTGGTTTTACTGATTAATTATTAATCAGTAAAACCAGAGTTTCCTTTCAGGAACACTAGATTTTTAAATGTACTGTCTGACAAACAGCCTCTCGTTGGAGAGTGAATAAAACTTGCTTAAGAAAACAATCTTTCTACAGGTCCTGATGAGCACAAACTTGTGTTAAATTGTATGAACACATTTTTTATATTTGGATAGCGCTCAAGAATTGAAAGCTCTTTGCTTCTATCATTTAGGAAGCTAACCAATTCTAACTCCATTTTAGATGTCTGTGGTTGATCACTGTCTCTGTTCTCAAAAACAATAAAATCATCATCTTCTTCACTAGTGGTGCTACTCCTGCTGCTTCTAGGCATTATTTCATGTTTTTTGTAACTCTAATAGCTGCTTTACCATCATTACACTCTCGCCTCGCACTCACACTTACGATCGCTAAATGAAGGTTAAATGTATTTTAATGTTAAAATGTATTTTGAAGCCTCAAGTATTTGAAATACTAATTACAAAATACCTCGGCGTCAGGTATTTGAAATACGAATTACAAATTACATTTTAAGGAAGTAATTTAAATACAAATACCAAATACGTATTTGTATTTCAATTACGTATTTTAATTACAAGTAATTCAAATACTGCCCAACCCTGCCCGTGACCAGAATTGGCACGGCAATGATGATGATAAAATGGAACTTAATCTGTTAAGAAATGCTATCATCTATCACAGATAACATTTTAAAAAGCATTCTGTAATTATTTTTAGATCTGTCAACTTCGTTTAGGTACCTAGTAGTTAGTAATTGTGCCAAGAATAAACACAATTGCTTATATAAAGAAAAGATATATAGCCAGCTTGGCTAAGGTTATTTTAATTTTGCTGGGAAGGTTTTTTTATTACCAGCTAACCGTGGCTTAACTCTAACCGCCTAACGTGCAACCCGGCCCTAAATCCATTTAACGATAATTACCGCGCCCTAGTACTACGAGGTTAAAATTGACATCAATTCGCGACAATTATTATTGACAGCAACAAAACAATATTCACGGACGCTCAGTCACGACTCACGACAATACTTTCACGGTTTAAGTTTTTACAAAACGGGTACAACAATGTCAGATAATAATCGGTATACAATTATTACTAGTTTTAGCCCCCGACTTCATCCGCGCCTGAGATAGGTTCTTAAAAAATTCCGCGGGGATCCCTTGTATTTTCGAAACATAAAGTAGCCTATTGCACTTTTGAGACTCTCAACTAAATATAATATGTTTATTAAGCTTGCACTAAGATAACAAATACAAGGCGACAATACAAATATCTTTTCATAGTTTGTTCTCCTTCTTCACGGGTCTCCTCTCAGAATTAGAAAGTCCACCACGCTACTGGACAAGTGTGAATTGGCATATAATTAATTTCAGCCATGAATGTTTTCCTTCACCGTTAAAACGAGTGACATTCAATCGAACACAAACCTCCGAAAAGTTCGACGTAGCTAAGTGTCAGGGATTTGAACCTCTACCACCACCACGAACCACTACGCTATCACGTCTATTAGAAGTGATCAGCAGCAGCAAATTATTGCCCCAAACGGATAAAGCCATAATAATCATTACGTGTCACGTTATTTGTCCGCGATGGACTCCTAAACTACTGAACCTGAACTGAAATTTTGATCAAACTTCGTAACTATCTGTAATTTGGTCGAACTTAAAAGATAGGATAGTTTTTTTGGATTAAGATAGTTTATTTGTTTTATTTATACTTATAGATAAGTTGGCGGTACGAAGTTCGCCGGGTCAGCTAGTTTAATATAAAAAAAATCTTTTTAAACAACCGACTTCAAACCACCCACTTTACTACATTACACACACACTATACAAAGTATTTAATTTATTTTTGATATTTAAAAAACCGCTCGACCGATTTCGATACAATTTATATGGGACCACCTGGGGAGTATACCCTTTCAAACAAAAAAATAATTTTCCAAATCGGTTCTGGCGTCCTCGAGTAATCGGTGAACATACATAAAAAAACGATTCCGACGAATTGAGAACCTCCTCCTTTTTTGAAGTCGGTTAAAAAGACACACTAAAAATGTCCCATAGACATTAGCGAGGTACAAACACGCACTTTAGCTATTTCTTCATAATATTGTGAACGAATTATACTACTACCTACCTACTGGTAGTGGAAATGTGGTCACAATCAATATCGCGCTTGACCCAAATGCTGGCGTGAGAATAGCTCTCTAGCACCATGGGGCCCGGGGTAATGGTACACTAATAGCTGTGACGTCAGCGTCATACGTACTCTTCCCCTCGACTCCGTCACGCTGGGTGCCCTAATAACTCTGTGCGCTGAAAATGGCACATTAGCTGAAGCCCGAGAATTCAGCCATGTGAATTTAGTTTTTGAAATCCCGTGGTAACTCTTTGTTTTTCGGGATAAAAGTAGCCTTTGTCCAAGTCCTACGTAACTCTATTGCAGCGTACGAAATTAAAATAAAATAATATTTTATTTTAAGCAATTAAAATATTGTTTAAAATAAAATAAAATAACTCTATTGCAGTGTGATTGACGCACCAATAAACCTCCAAACAAACACACTTTCGCATTTAAGATAGGTGTAATAAAATTGACATTTTGACATTGACATTTTGAAAGACAGATTACAAAGGCTTCAGGATGGTTAGGAATATAAACCCATCACACTCATCATCTCATCTCTGGCCTCATTTTTAAAAGAAGTCCCGATGGGTTGATAAAGGCAACTAACTTCGGTCTGCGCCACTTAATACACATAATCACACCTAAAAACATTAAAACAGGTAATGCTAACAAATTGTATTTACAAAAGCATCAAATCAGTTACAAAAATGTACTTAAAAAAAATGCAAAAACTTAGCACCAAATCACCTGAAAGTTCGCGCAACTCCGCAAGGACAAAAAAAATAATGTTTTGCGAAGAGTCTAATAATATGTAGAATAATCCATTAAAAAACTCATCAAGCAAGTAAATGTTTGCATATTTAGGTAATAATTTTTTTGTGCTTTAAATTACTGCACTTCTGCTTGTATATGAGATCGAGGTAAAGGTCTTAATAAGGACAAGCATCTACAGTGAGGCCCTTCGCCTTGTGATGAACAAGTCCCTGAGAACTAGTTGAATTAAAAGAAACCTGAATTAAAAGAAAAGGTGACTGACTTACTGACTGATCTATCAACGCACAGCTCAAACCACTGGACGCATCAGGCTGAAATTTGACATACAGACAGCTATTATAACTTAGGCATCCACCGAGAAAGGATTTTTGAAAATTCAACCTCTAAGGGGGTAAAATAGGGGTTTGAAAAACTTAACGTTAGCGAAGTCGCGGGCAAAAGCTACTAATTAATATACTCACTTTTCTTCAGCAGTCTCTTCCGTCGGCGGCTGTGGAGCGTGCGTGGTGAGGTCAGGCAGTTCGACTGCCATAGTGTCCATGGCCATTTTTACACTATTGCAATTTCACTGGGTCCGAACAAATGCACTCATGGATTTCACACAAAACTGTTTTATGTATAAAGACGAGATCTGGTAGAAGAATTATTTTCTTAGTCTTCGGAAAGCTATAGTTTTTTGAACACTATGTGTCAGTAGGAGATCCAAAGTAATCGGTATAGCTCAAGGGTAAATTAGCAAGCCTAAGTTGCTGCGGGCGGTAGGCAACCTGGGTACCAATTACTGTCTAAGGCTTATACCATTGATCGTAATCGTATTCAATGACATTAGCGTCAAAGTAAAATAAATAATCCTTGATTGTATTGACTTAAAGTCACAAATTCAGTACTACCGATTTTAACATGGAGCGTAATGGAGCGTATTGTACATACCTCAACGTATAAGAATGCATACATGAAATTAAGCTCTAATTCAATGCTATTATGATTTATTTTATTTTGGCGCTAATGTCATCGAATACGATTACGATCAATGGTAAAACTTTAGACATTCGCACCTCTGTTCTAAGTCGATTAAGCCCAAGAAGTTATAGGAAAGATCAAGAAGTGGGTGGGCGTGGTAACGCACTTAAGAAAAAGGCCTTTGTCCTGCTGTGGACATATGCAGTTGTGATGGATGGTTGTATGTGGACATATGCAATTGTGCTGGATGGTTGCATCTTACGATTATAAGATTATATCTTATGATTTTATTATATGGCTAGTTATCGTTCAACTGTCCAAGACGTGCCGCCAATCGCTTTAGCGTTCCGGTACGATGGCGTGGAGAAGCCGTTTAGGGTTATGGGATAAATTTACGCCCTTTCAAGTTAGCCCGCTACCGTCTTAGACTGCATCGTCACTTGATCAGGTGAAATCGCAGTCAAGAATAAATAAAACATTATAAAAATGTGTGCATAAAAAGTAACATGAGTTCATAATAAGAGATAAGAGAAAAGTCAAGAATTGGAAATTTACCGCGAGCCCAATTACCGCACGGACACTAATTTTCATTTGTATCGACATAGACGACGCACTCGCTTCGTTAATTTATTTATGTATGGCATTTACGATAGTTTCGTTAATCAGTTAATCCAATGAAGCCGAAGCAGTATAAGATTCAAGTTCGTGTTTGAGCGGAGGCCAGGCTATAGGCTACCTCCACGTATACTTAAATAATTTTGGATAGCTAAACAATTTCACTATCTTTTGAATTTTCGTCAACCTATATCAGTCATTTTCCAAAATCCCTCAGTGCCTGAAGACTAAAGTCTTCGAACAGTGCGTGTTGCCAGTGATGACTTACGGATCCGAGACATGGTCGCTAACTTTGGGCCTCATAAGAAGGCTCAGGGTCACTCAGCGAGCGATGGAGAGAGCTATGCTCGGAATATCCCTGCGAGATCGAATCAGAAATGAGGAGATCCGTAGGAGAACCAAAGTCACCGACATAGCGAGTCGCGCAACTGAAGTGGAAATGGACGGGACACATAGTTCGAAGAGCTGATGATCGTTGGGGTCCCAAGGTGCTGGAGTGGCGACCCCGCACCGGGAAACACAGTGTTGGCAGATCCCGCACTAGGTGGACCGACGACATCAAACGAGTCGTAGATCCAAGCGGCGCAAGACCGCAGCCTGTGGAAGTCCATGCAGGAGACCTTTGTCCAGCTGTGGACGTCTATAGGTTGATAAAGAAGAAGAAGAAGACATCAGTCAACAAAAGTTCCCAAGTTTTAGGGACTGCCTAAGCTAATTATTTAGGTAACTCTCACTGAAAATTTCGTTTTCACCAAGCAATAGGGAACACCTTAAAGTGAAAGAAAATGACACTAGGTTAGGGTATGCATTTGGGGGCTACCTACGTTAGGCGACTCCTGCAAAGGGGGTGTGTATACGGAACCCTCTCTCTTAAGCTACCGATCTCGACATTACAATGCGCATGACTACGGACTTCAGATTGAAGGCTATCAGCTCATCCTTGACACGTCTTACTTTTATGTATTGATGAAGCAATGTTGTGCACTCTAAGTCGGCGGCCCAGGTGCGAGCGGGTGCGGGCAGCGGAGCGGATAGCGGAGCGGATAGCGGGCGCGTCCTAACAGAGATGTCCCAATCGGACAGCGGGGCGGACAGTTCAATTAGGATTGTTCTTGCTTGTCTTGCGAAGCAATGGCTGGGTCATGCGTCATGCACGTGAACGGGTGCCACCAGCGGCAATGGGGCTACTTTCTGTCTGCCCGTCTTAACATTTGTTGAATTATAATTAGAAATAATTACCTATGCTTTTGTGGAACTTCCCCTCATTGTGGAAACTCTGCATACATAGAATAATATCTATTAAGTATATTGTAAAAGTATTTTGAAAAGAGCAACTGCCGAGTTTCTTGCTGGTTCTTCTCGGCAGGAACGGCATTCCGAACCAGTGGTAGACTCATTGACGATTCAAAAGTACTTTGTAAAAGTTTATTTGAATAAAAAACATTTCTATTCTATTCTATTCTATTTCACTCAAAGGCAAGCCACTGCCCGCACCCGCTTACACTAATCGCAACTTACACCAATTGTTGTGCTTTGTTGACCGAGCGAAGCGAGGTCTCTGAGTTAACTAGAGCGATTTGCACTTGTCCGTCCGTCCGTCCGTCCGTCCGTCCGTCTGTCAGAGCCTTATAACTTTTGAATTACTGAACGTAATTACTTCTAATTTAGATATAATATGTAAACCGATGGCCTCCAGCCGAAAATGGCTTAAAAAGTTATAAAAATCTTTATTTCAGGGGGGATCTCATAGAAGCGAATGCGAAGTAAAAAAAAAATATCGCGTTACATAAAATTGTTACGTATCATTTTAAAGATAATTTTGAACTGAGTACAAAAATATTTTTTTTTTAATTTTTCCCTTAAAATTGACGAAATGGGGGGCTTTCAAAGTGGCGATTTTATACGCTCGCTTGAAGACGCTCTCTAGGAAAATCCGCTATGGATTTTCAAACTGATTTTATTTTTTTAGGTCACTTATATCCTGTACTTGAACAACAAATACTAAAATTATATGAATATTATAAAGAAACGAGATTATTTAATTTTTAATGGGCATCAGTAATTCATATAGCATCAACATAGCTTCACAATAATGCTAATAGATGGCGCAGTCAGTAACTATTCCCATGGAACTACGAGTTACGACTACGACCTATCCCAAAAACAGTTTTGCGTCGACCATTATTATTTAGTTACTTATTATAATACAATAATTGTATTGTAATTTTTTTTGTACCATATTATTCAATTAAAATTATTTTTTAGTTAAATTTTAGTTAAATATTGTATATTTTCTATTCGCGTCGATAGATGACGATTTGTACAGATGCCCGTAACCCGGTTTCACTCGTTAGTACCTACATAATAATTCAATGTTTTCACTAACGTTCCCTAACCTTTACGGGCTACCTATAAGTTAGGTGATTGATGTTTTCTGTCAACTTATTTATCACGATCCTGTACGGGACACCTAAAAGGATATTGGGATGGATGTTAGGACTTAGGATTGTATTTAGGAGCTACCTACGTTAAGAGACTCCTACTTAGGGGATGATTTAGGTATGTTTGGTGAAAACGGGCATAATAATAATGTCAGTTTTGGTTATCATGTATCGATTGAATGAATAATCATGGGATACCGTTACCGCGAGGTCTCAGTTCGGGGCGAACCACTAGTTAACCTTTTCGAACATTTGAAGAAATTAAATATCAATTTTATTTAAGGTGAAGGAAAATATCTTGAGGAAATTGGCACGCCTGAGAGTTCTCCATAAAACATTACGCACATTTCTGAAAGGTGCCACTCTGCACGTGTTGATCTTAGCCGTAAATTCTTCTAATTCTGAAGAGAGACGAGAGAGAGAGAGAGAGAGAGAGAGAGATCTAACGTCGTGCAAAGCCCGTCAGTAAATCTCACACATCTTTCATGTTTTTAAAGATGTGTAAAGACTACCAAACGTGGTAGACCGTCTCATTCTGAGAAAAAACCCAGTAGTGGGACCCAGAGAAATGAGATGATAAAAGTTTTCTTTATAGAACAATATTGGTGCCTGCAATGACGCAATCTCGTGTAATGCAAACTGCAAAGTTGCACGCAATGTGGTTCCTCAAACCGCGCGTCCACTGTTCCGGAAATGAGTCTGTTCGTTACGTCAGTTTGAATCACTTCACCCACTTCAATGCAGCTCTAAATGAAGATTTTATCCATAAACTACCTTTACAACCACCATACCACCATACCTTTTCTTACTCATGCCTCGTCCACATCTAGAAGACTTGATTGTAATAACTAATAACCTCATATACATATTGGATTATGTCTGTTTTAAACAATTGTAGTCAGTTTTGTGGACTAATTAAAAAAAATTACGTTTAACAAACATTCTGGCAAAATAAATCTTATCAGTACTTTTGAGTTTTCGTTGATTTCGAGGGTCAATTTCACCAACGTAAAATAAGTCGTATCCGAGCGTAAATTTGTTATTTTGACAGTATTTTTAGTACAAAAACTGTCAGAACGTCCAATTTATTCCTCGGATAAACCTCACTCGACGTTGGTGAAATCGGCACTTAGTCATCGAACTCCTTATCTCCCAGAGCCTCTTTGCATGATTCTGTAGTCATTGCAGTTAGTTTTCTCAAAATAATATACTATTTTAATCCGGATAATTTTATCGTTTCTAAATTGGTTTAAGTGACTAAATCTAAATACATACAAGGAAAAGGTGACTGACTGATCTATCAACGCACAGCTCAAACCACAACGGTCGGGCTGAAATTTGGCATATAGACAGCTATTAGCTGCGTAGGCTTCCGCTAAGAAAGGGTTTTTGAACATTCAACCCCTAAAGGGGTAAAATAGGGGTTTAAAAATTTAAATGAACGTGAGCGAAGCTGCGGGCATTAGCTAGTTCTTGATAAATTTTTTGGGTTTAAATATGGTCCTATCCAAGAATATAATCCTATTCAAAGAAATCTCTAAAACGCTGTAAACTCAAAAATGAAAGTTATAGTCATAATAGTGAACGTAATTGGAGTAATTAAAGTGTAAACCAACTAGCTATTAATGTTGAAATAAATTGCACCAAATGTTGCAGATAAATTATTATTTTAGCATAAGGTCTTACTGATTATGATATATTTAGAACTAAACATGCAAGGATATCTATGTATTGATACTATAGCTTTATATCCCAGAGTTCCTTAAGAATTATAAAAAATACATGAAACCACACAGACGAAGGCGACGGCGTCTGTTGGTAGTAAATGTAACATTATTCAATGCCACCGCATTTGCATATTATTAATTTTATGAGTGGATCACGAATATCCTGACACTATTTTTTTAATCCATAAGAACAAACTGAAGTAATACTTGGGAGTTATTTTAAAGAAATTTTCTCTTGAAATATATTGGATATTTCAAGAGAAAATTTTTTGGCACATATTATTGAAATCTCACAATTAAGTAAAAAAATCGGCCAAGTGCGAGTCGGGCCTCGCTCTTTTAGGGTTCCGTTAAAAAAAAAAATTTATTTTTTTAATTTAATTTAATTTTCGACCGAGCGAAAGGTCTCTGAGTTTACTAGAGCGATTTGCACTTGTCCGTCCGTCCGTCTGTCACAGCCTTATAACTTCTGAATTACTGAACGTAATTACTTCAATTTTAGATATGATATGTAAACCGATGGCCTCCAGCCGAAAATGGCTTAAAAAGTTATAAAAATCTTTATTTCAGGGGGGCTCCCATACGAAATGGGGGGCTTTCAAAGTGGAGATTGTATTCGAGGCTAGATTTCTAAAACCACTTTGTTTTAAAACTTGAAACTTACACATAATTTGAGTTATATTCTGTACTTGAACAACAAATACTAAGATTAGATAAATATTATAAAGAAACGAAATTATTTGAGTTTTAATGGGCATCAATGTTTTTAACAAAACTTCACTATACTGTTACTAGATGGCGCTGTCTTTAATATTGTAAATATGCATCCCATCCACGAAAGCAGATGACGATTGACGTCATCAGATTCGGCGCGTTTTAATTACAATATAATATAATTAAAACTACCTTATGGGAATTATGGGATACCGCGAGGTCTCAGTTCGGGGCGAACCACTAGTTATTTGTTGTTATAGCGGCAATAGAAATACAAAATATGTGAAAATTTCAAATGTCTATCTATTACGGTTTACGAGATACAGCCCGCTGACAAACGGACGGACAGCGGAGGCTTAGTAATAGGAGCTTTGGGTACGGAACCCTAAAAACGTGCGTAATATGAGTTACCGACATTGAACTCGATAACAGTAATAATACAAGTCTCAAGTGACATTTATACGTTCGATATTTGTGCCGGTATCTGTGCTGAATTGAAATTATTTTAGTATTATTCTAAATAAACTTGCAACTTCGTTCGATTTTTTTAATTCTTGTGCAAGCGTTTATTTCCGTTCTAATTTTAGGTTACATTATACAAATGTAAATGTATCTGTATACCGATATCCACCCTGACCTCTATAATTAGACTGTCATGAACACTGGACTGGCTGTCCCTATACAAATGACAGCTTTATTATGTATCAATTTGAAGCGCCACATTTGACATGCGAGTGTCTCTTCAAGTAATTAATACAGGGTTGCAGGAAGTGCCAAAAAGTATCAACTATCGCCTATCGCCTATAGTTTTAGTTCCTCGGACACTATCCAGCATGATTATCTTCAAGCCAATCTTGCAATAAAAAACTGTAATAGACCCTGGATAAATTGGACTTCATTGCATCTTCATTATAAAAAAAAAGTGCGTGCGTACAAAGTACACATGTCAGAAGTGAAACTTCTTTGGCGAACTAATTTATCAGTCTTGTCTATATTTATATACGCTACGTCACTTCCGTTGCATACTTGCGTGACGTTACATTTGTAAAAATTTTTCCCTCATGCGCCTAAAGAAGTTTCACTTCAAAAATATATATACATATAGCTATAATAGAACTTGGTTTATTACAGTTTGTTATGATAGTGATCACGAAATTGCAATAATAAAAGACTGATTTTCTCACGATATTAAGATAAGACTAAATGCATAGAAGTTTTATTCAGAGCATGATACCAGAATCCTAGAATTCTACAATAAAATAACTTGCTGCAAAATAAATCCAAATATGAAAAAATACACGCGCAGAATTGAGAACCTCTTCCTTTTTTTGTCGGTTGAAAACTAAATGGCTAATGTGGCTGATTCTGTCAAACTCTTAACAAAATTGACAGGTCTTAATATAGTGCTATCCTTTTCCGCATAAAGCATTATAAACGAGATAGCGTGAGATTTAGACCTGTCAATTTTGTTTAGAGATTGTGAAGAACATCCTACCTATACGTGACATATACCAAGAAACTTTATCACTTGGACACGACACATTTGTTTTATATTATGAAAGTAATCATTTTAGATGTACAGACGAAGATAACGTTGAGACGTGCGAAGAAAAACAATATATTGGAGATGTTAGAAAATATAAAGATGCGGAATAGACAAGATAACTAACTATTGGTTGCGAAGGACAGACGCGTCTAGACGTACCATACTTGGAAGTCGCTTGTAAAATCTTGTCTATCGTAAGACGGGAGGACGGGACATTTTGGTAATTACTAATTTCTGAAATGTCTCGGGTACCATCCTACCGTCAAAGAAGAGTCACTAAGGCACATAGAAACTGATTCTTCAAAACCCATTCATAACGTGCGTCGTCATTTCTCATTCGATGAGACAGCCAAGATCAACTTGTGGAATTAAAAAGAATAAGCTGGACAAAATCAAAGAAAAAAGGCGATAATTATATGCTCATTGTAATTTCAGTTGCTGTACTTTCAACAATAAGTTTATGAGACATTAATAAACCGGTCAAAGCAGGCGTGAAACTATGATAAAATGATAATATACACAACAATGCATACTTCCACGACCGAACATTATGCTCTCATTTGAATGATATGAGGCGATTCGTTCCGACATAATTATAGTTATCCAGTTATCTGTGTAAAAGAAAGAATCGAACGTTTTCATGACTATCGTTAAGGACTTTTAGGACACTCTCCTTCTGCAGACACTACTTACTTTTCAACGTTGTGTTTAACCTTTGCGAAGTCTAAAGGTCTATTCGATTTTACTATAGCTTTCCGAAATTTCTTAGCTGCTGTACGTATTACGACTATCCGCAACGACACTTGAAACACAAACACTGTCAGATGGGACTTTCAGCGTATAGAAAATTATACAGTTTCTGTTTATAGTTGCAAAAATCAATATTGTAGCAACGTGCGTTCTCGACGGCGTTCGCGAGTTGACTGAAAGAATTGAAGGAGGGCGCAGAGGTATGCGCGGCTCGCACCAGTCGGGGTAAATTTTCCCGATATATTTTGATGCAAATTTGTTCTGTCTGACTATTTCTATACGGAGAATTTAGGCACATCCACGAAAAAAGTCACCCACACGCATAAATGTGATAGAGGCAGATAGCAATGTTACCGACTTACTAAATATATAAGGCTATGAAATGCATAGATGTATTGTATTTAAGCTATAATCTATACCTAATAATATATTAAAGACCAGAATAATCTTTGCGTATATAAGTACTAACTTTTCCAAAG
The DNA here is from genome assembly GCA_029955525.1 of Oeneis ivallda. Lineage (NCBI taxonomy): Eukaryota > Metazoa > Arthropoda > Insecta > Lepidoptera > Nymphalidae > Oeneis > Oeneis ivallda. The sequence continues at coordinate 3,117,578 of JARPMR010000012.1, read as the reverse complement.
AAATTGTTTTCTATAAACTATAATACGTGTAGGAAAATACTTTTTTTAATACCGTCCGCCCGCCCCCATTCTGGGCGGAATCAACAGATTGATCGGCCAACAAATCCATAAACCAGTCTGAGTTAGGTACACTGATCTATATAGATATCACAATATGATGTTATCGATAAATAGTTATATTTATGCGAGGCTTTCAATTAGTAACCATCAACTTTGGAGAGATCATCTCCGCAAAGTTGGGACAAATAAAAGCAACAACAAAAAGTTGAATTTTTATGAGATTACGGCCAATTTTTTGTCAAGCATTAACAATAACAATAATAGAACAATGATTGAGCGGTGATAGCCTCGTGGTTAACGCTTTGGCCTCCTTTTCGAAAGGTCCGGGCTTCGAATCCAGGCACGCCCGCATCCCTGACTTTTCGGGATATGGACGTTTAGGCCCACTTGCAGAGACGCCAGGTTAGGTTTAACCCAGGAATAAATTTGTAATTTTGACAGAAGCTTTATACTAAATCTGTCAAAGCAGCAGCTAACTCTGGGTTAAAAGGATAACCCGGCGTTTCGGCAAGCGGGTCTTAAGCAATTAAATATGCCTCGCGTTTTAACGGGTAAAGGTCTTCCTTTAAAACGCGAGTGATAAGTATTTAATTGCTTACAACGATGTTTTCATCGTGAGGAAATCTGCATGCCTGAAAGTTTTCCATAATGGTCTCAAACGTTAATTAAAATAATAATACTTAATTATGAAAAAAATTACTGCGAGAAAAGAAAACAGAACAAAACAAACATATTATTGGAGTTTAACGATTTCAAAAGAGAAAACAGTCCATCTTCACCGAGACTTTTACAAATGTTTTATTTATATAAATCGTAAATATCTGTTGTATTTACCAGCCACGATGTATATTTCATTCGCGGTGTTGGGTCAGTAACCTTTGCAGACGTACATCGTGTTTGACATGTTTGCACATGGTCTAATGTCTATGAGCTCTTTAATCCCCTACAGAGGTCGACTTTCTAGCGATGCGGTATCCTTGCATTGTATTAAAATGACATGTACATATACAACGCCCACGAGATCATAAATATTTGCCGACCGAGTCCAACGCACTTGTAAAGAACAACTACCTTACACCTATAAACAAAGCGTTGGCATCACGGAAATGGCAATAAATATCGAATAACAAATTGAAATGCGTTAAAGATCCCGAAATACTCGTGGGTCAGCGAAATGTATAGCATATTTTCCATTCCATTAATAAAGGCCAATATGTCGATACATTACAAGTTATGAAGCTATAAAAGTAATCTTATATGAAGCAGTGATAGCCTCATCACAGTATAAGGAGGAGATAGCCTCATGGTTAAGATTTCGATCTTCATTTCGAGGTATCCGGTCATCGATCCCAGGCCCGCCAATCCGCACTTGGCCAGCATGGTGGACCATGACCTAAGCCTTTCTCATTTGAGAGATCTGCGCCCAGTAGTGTACCGACGATGGGTTATTATATATTTATTATTAGCTCGAACTGTCCCAATGCTGCGCAAAGGACTCCCTTTCTTCCTTCCATCTGTGTGTCTAGGGATTTTTAGGGCCAGACCGACATATCGGCATCGAGTTCGCCACGCCAGTGACGCGGACGCCTCGGAGATTAATTAATGAATGAACCAAGAAAGAAGTAAGTTCAGAAAACCGACTTCAAACGGCCTGCGCCACTACAAAGTATATATATACTCAATTGTTGATATTTTAAAAACCACTCGGCCGATTTCAATAAAATTTCAATGGGACCACCTGGGACGTATAGCCTTTGAAACAAAAAAATAAGTTTTCAAATCGGTTCAGGCGTCTTCGAGTAATCGGTGAACATACATAAAAAAAAAAGATTCCGACGAATTGAGAACCTCCTCCTTGTTTGAAGTCGCTTAACAAATCCAGTTTTCATGTACGTCACGTCTGGCTTTAGTTTCGCTCCAGAAAGTTTAAACTAAGGAGCACTTGGCGTCACTTTTGAAAGGTCAAGTGACATATCGCTGTAGCAACCAACTTTAGATGAAAATCTAGTTAGGTGACTACTACCTAACTAGATTTTCATTTAAAGCTAAACAAGTTTCATTTGGATTTCTGGTCATGGTTTTTTATTATTTTCATCACAATCTTGAGGAGATCTGAAGACAAGTCTGTTTTTCTGTGCTGACACTACTGGTCGTAGGTCCCTCGAATAGAATTCCACAAGGTTCGGTTTTGAGCCGGCTGTATAAGCTACCTGCTATTCGTCTGATTTCACCTGTCCACCTAGTGCAAGGTCTGCAAATACTATGCCTTCGGATGCAAGTTCACCAGCACCTTCGGACCGCAACGACCATCGGTTTTCCGAACTATATGCATCACCCATTGCCACTTGAGCATCGCCACTTGATGAGCTATGTCGGTAACTTCGATTCAATCGCCTCAATTCCTGTAAACCTGAGCCTTCTTATGCAGTTCATACTTAGCGACCATGTATCAGATTCACTCATCAACCATCACCATACAATTATCTCTTCAATTAAAAAACTAGGACGTGAAATATAGGGGCCTCTGTTCCACTGAAAAGTAATTGAAAATGTCAGCGCGCGACACGTCACTAAAAAGGCTTCGACGCAATTAATTTTAAAGGCGGCCCCTCACCGAGAGCATTCGTCTTAACAAACTAAGATTCACTTTTGAGCATTACGTTACAATACTGTCCAACTTACTGACGAGCATTTGCCTGTAATGTAAAGCTGGAAACTGACTTGTACCTACACAAAAATGTTACAAGTCAATCTCAAGTTTTAGATTCGATTTTGAACATTGCGTTATAAATTACAATACTGTCTAACTGATAGGCGAGCATTCGTCTGTAATGTAATCCAAGATTCGAATTCTGCTTAGAGGCGGCAAGAAACTCAGCAGTACTGTAATGCTCAGTTCTTCTCACTCACTGATGTAATGCTCGAATTTGAACTGTTACATTACAGGCAAATGTTCCCGGTGAGAGACCGCCTTAATGGTTTTGTTGCTTTCACCCGCGGTTTCAGAGTTTGCAACTTAATTACAACAAGCATTAATTAATGAGTAATAATTGTTGTGCAACTCACAGACTCACAATCACGAGTAATAGAGGCAAAAATATGCAATTACCTTTCAATAAAATGAAATCGAATTTTAGCTTTGATGGAATTGTCACCACATTGATGCAATTTTTCATCAACGTTTCCTAACTTTTACGGCCTACCTAAGCTAAGTAAGATGACGATTTCTGTCAATTTCGTTTTCACGAAGGAATAAGGAATACTTAAAGGTAAAACTGACATTAGGTAAGGGATTGTATTTAGGGACTGCCTATGTAGAGGTACGTTTGGTGAAAAGGGGCATGTAAATGTGCTCTTAATTTAAGCTTCTATGTCTCAATGCTTTGTACCACACATTGCATATGCTTTCAAAGATATGTGGAGTTATTTACGCAGAGTTTAACTAGCGTTAAAGTGTTCGTTAAATATTAAAATTTTCCTTTACAAAGTTGAGGCTCAGTTTAGCCCGCTTTAAGAGTTGAATACATAATTCAGGAAGCACTTTCATGAAACTACAAGTAGGTGATGTGAATAACTTTGTTTCTAGCCTCAATTACTGGTACATCTACATGCATATTGAAATAAAACTAAACTAACTTCTGCTGCTCTAATTGCGTCGTCCATTTGTAGGGAAAAACTGGATCTAACCATGTACCTAATGGAATCTTTGAGTTTCGAATAAAGCAAACACGCGAAGCAGTAATAAAAGAAGTCCAAATATAGATCTATTACGTAGTTCTTTGACGGTGTAGGAATACCTATTGCATGTAGATAGACAGCAAGATTCCTGAAAGGTCACTGCTTACGTTTTCAGAACCCTACTTTCACCCGGAAATTAATGCGACGTCGCTGGCAACACAGCCTTCTTTTTTATTTATTTATTTATTTATTTATTTATTTATTTATTTATTTATTTGATATAAGTTGCATAAACTGTGTTACAATATAGGTCTTACAAATATAATAAGCTCATACAGTTTACCATTGTCAGGTGCGCAACATACTTAAACATAACTTAAACTATTCATCAATTACTATTCTATATTGAATGGGTGGGTACAACTAAAATTTAATTAATATATTCTTAATTGATCACACAATATAATATCTCATTTGCAAGATGTCAAGAAGTGTATGCATTTTTTGAAGAAATCTTTCACTTTTCGTCAAATAAATCAGCCAGTCCACCGCTTATCCCAACAAAACTCCTACCATAATGTGAATAGTAGTATAGGGAGATGGTTTGATTTGCATTAATTGGGATGTTAGAGGATTTGAGAAACATGCTTAAAATTTAACGACTCGATACTTGTCCCAGTATCTAAGGCTGACTCTGGCTCTGCTCAAAACTCAAGATAAGAGTTAAAATGAGACACAAATATCTTCTTCTTCTTCTTTATCAATCTATAGACGTCCACTGCTGGACAAAGGTCTCCTGCATGGACTTCCACAGGCTTCGGTCTTGCGCCGCTTGAAACCAGCGGCTCCCTGCGACTCGTTTGATGTCGTCGGTCCACCTGGTGGGGGGTCTGCCAACACTGCGTTTCCCGGTGCGGGGTCGCCACTCCAACACCTTGGGACCCTAACGACCATCAGTTCTTCGAACTATGTGCCCCGCCCATTTCCACTTCAGTTTCGCGACACGCTGAGCTATATCGGTGACTTTGGTTCTCCTACGAATCTCCTCATTCCTGATTTGATCTCGCAGAGATATACCGAGCATTGCTCTCTCCATCGCTCGCTGGGTTGTCATAAGACACAAATATGTCCTGACATAAATCTTTCTCATTTTAACTCAGTCTTGAGTCTGAGCTGAGTGAGAGTGCCATCTATAGATCTCATCCTTTGACAGTTTTGGTAGTTCGTGCCAATATGCAGTTCTAGATTCAGATTGTCTGTGGTCGGCTGCCGACATCGACAAGTTGGCATGTCTGAAGATAGTTTAAATAAAGCTAACTAATATTGTAGAAATGATGACCGATTTTCCTTGATGCGTTCACAGAAGCTGCTGTTTGGACAGCCGGCCGACATTTTCATATCCCGGTTCGTAAATACCCTTAGATATAATATTAAATATTTATCATTGTATGTAGGTTTTGCTGAAAATTATCCTCATTTTTAACCGGCTTCAAAAAAAGGAGGTTATCAATTCGTCATCTATGTAAGTATGTAATATTATTGGAACTGCAAAATATTCACATATTATGATAATTAATCTATAAGGGCTTCCAAACAAACATACAAAATATAATTACTGTTAATCAGATTGTGATCTTCTTTTTTTATTATTATTAACAGTAAAGGTTTCATCAAATTCGGTTCAGTAGTTTTCAAGATATGGTCATTTTCCCATTTTCAATTATTCTTTATTTCGGCATATTTCAGTCGGTTTAATTTTTTCTAAATTATATCTTTTATTAATTATAGCCGGTTCACTACTGGCCACAGGTCTAAAAATGAAACGGGCTTAGGCCATAGTCCATCACGTTTGCCCAGTTTGGCGAAATTCACCCACCTTTGAGAATAATGCACAATTTTGACCTAAAGAGTGATAGTCTACTTTTTATTCCGGAAATACAAAATTCCCACGCGGACCACATCGCGAGATAAAGAAAGCTCCTTCTGTTAAAAGTACTTAAAAGTGAATAAAAATATTAAATTCTCGAAAAAAGATCAGAATTTACCCTTCGACGAGCTCTCAATATTCTTTGAGAGATAAATTAATCATTCACCCGGACCAAGGAATTCAAAGAAAACCTCCTTGAGCCCATCACAGGAAATACTAGTAGTACTACTCACAGGCGCGCGTGGGCTTCATTCATATCGCATACCGTACGCGCAAACACAAACACCATATAAATAGACGCTTTTATATAAACAAACACATACAGGAACTGCGCATAATACTCATATAGGACAAGGACTAGTTATGTTGAGAATACTGCCATTGCTGCCAGATGCCACGCCACCTGAGATGGCGTGGCATCTGGCAGCCATCACGCCATCTCTGCGTAAAAATATTTTTCTCACCTCCGGGCGGAAAGCGTCAATTTTCCTCCCGCTGCGCTAAACGAAAATATCGCTTTCCGCCTCCGTCGAGGAGAAAAATAGTATACACACCACGGGCAGTAAATAAGAAAGCCTCAGATCACATGTTTATTGACCTCGGCTTCGCCTCGGACAACAATTACATGTGATCTGAGACATTTCTTATTTTACTGCCCTAGATGTGTAATGTACTATTTCATCTCCCCATCTCGGAAAGAGTATTTTTGCTCTTCGATATCGGAGTGTAAAAGCCGTTTTTATCCTCTAGAGGATAAAGTAAATTGAATTTAGAACATCGTGTGCACTAAGTTTGTGAATTCAAAACATCATTAAACCTATTTACTTCTACCTCCATGGTGCCGAATTTATCATACAACCTTTTTTAATTTGTTAAAAACTCAGACTTGGAACCTTCTTGGTGTACTTTTTTTTTATTTGCTTTGCGCGCGCCATTTTCTTTTCACGTCATATTGTTTGAATGGGGAGATGAAAAATTACGTGTTGCACTCGAGTGCAAAGATTTTTCACCTCGTGCTCTTTTGATTCCCTCGCTAACGCTCAGGATTCTAATTTTTGAATCACTCGCTGCGCTCGTGATTCAATTTTAGAATCCTTCGCTTGCTCGGTCATCAAAACTGAGCACGCGGTTAAAAAGCAACTTTGCACTCTTGTATAACAAATAACTATTGCTGATCCTCCGAAATCATTACAATACAACATTTAGTTTATAACTGTATGTCTAATACTTTAAGAGTTATTGTTGTTTGATCATAGCGCATACGCAAGCACAAAAGGCCTTTGTCGGAACCCTAAACAGAAAATCATTAAAAACACATAACATTCATGCGTATATGCGTTGTATTTATAACATACAGTTATAAATTAAATGTTGTATGTAGCTTAGCTCAAAATCTTTCGATCTAGTAAAAAAATAAAAAGGGTTGTCGGGGGTGTTTTTCAGCTATTTACAATAATTTGTTGATTTGCATGATTTTACGATTAATTTTTTCGGGTTTCATATTATTTTCAATAGTTATGGAAATGTGAACACTTTGTTTTGTAATGTAAACGGTAGGACAGTATTGTTACCCTTCGAATAAGCCCATTTTTATCTCAGTAAGACCAAAACTTTGAGGATTTTTTTTGTACACGTTTAAAGAATATTTCAACAATAAACAAAATGGCTGCCACATAGGGGGGAAGTGGATTGGGTGGGCCCAAGTTAAGAGTTTATTTGTATTTAAAAATAGTTGTTATATAAGTGTTTAAAATATCGCTAGTTCATGTCCGGACACACTGTATATATAATTATATACAAGAATTGCTCGTTTAAAGGTATTAGAATAAGTCTCTCGAATAGACTTCAACACGCCTCGGTCTTGCGCCGCCTGATTCCAGCAGCTCCCTGAAACTCATCTGTTGTCGTCAGTCCACTTAGTGGGGGGTTTGCCAACACTGCACCATTCGGTGCGAGGTTGCCACTCCAGCACCTTGGAACCCTAATTATCACAAATACTTCGAACTTGCATGCCCCACGTATACCTATATGACAAAGTCGTGGATATAAACTAGTCAATTGAGTAATGATCGAGGAACTCTATCCAATCAATTTATTATTCATGACCATGCACGAATTGCTTTTCCAATTTCCTACTTTTGCATAGTATTTCGGGAAAAATGACCAAACAAATCATAATACGAGTATGTTAGGTCGATATCCTAGTTGCTTATACTTCTCTGAATAATGCTTGTTGATAAAACAATTTCGTTTCGGTTAAACAATGATGTGCCCCTTTGGAAATTTGGGTGATGGTGAAACGAAATTTCGGCTAATCGATGATTTCATTTTTCACTAAAACTATGGGAGCTAAACAAAGTTTAGGTTTTGGGTTTTATAAGATACTTGAATTCTTATTTTAATATCGAGCGATATAACAGAATTTTACAACGTCGTTGGTCAAAACAAAGTGCCTTGCTTTGTTTGTATGAAATCATTGTACACTAGTTGATGCCCGCGACTTCGTCCGCGTGAATTAAGTTTTTAAAATCCCGCGGGAACTCTGACTTTTTGGAATACAAAGAAGCCTATAATTATCACTCTCCATGTCCTCATCCATTCACTCAATCAAGGTCCACATTTGTTGGCGGATTATAGCAAAATAATTCTAACCTTTTCTTGCTAAAATTACATTTAGTTGATTACTACTATTATTAGATTTTATGTTAACAGTGAAACTCATGTTTCACTGTAGGGTTCATCAGAAACCCATCAACGTCTCACTACTGAGCGCAGGTCTCCTCTCAGAGAATGGTTATACAGCGCTGGCCCTACGCGAATCGGTAGACTTCACACACCCTTGAGAACATTATGGAGAACACTCAGGCGTGCCGGTTATCTCAGGATACTTTTCTTCACCATTGAAGCATGTGATATTTAATTGCTTAAACGCACATAACTCCGAAAAGTACTGCGTGAACTGCGTGATCGCCCGGGATCGAATCTACGACCTCTCGAACAGGAAAGTAGAGCAGGGTTACTGCACAATGGAATAAATGTCAGCTTTAGGGTTGCAAAGGATTAAATTGAACTCCGAATGCTCACACAATAAGTAGGAAAAAAACAATATTGTTATGTCATAGATATGTATAGTCATAGAAAAAGAACTTTTTTTTATTTAAATCTCTCTTTCTCTCCGCATCGTATTCGATTTCTTCATTGCTGAGGGTGATGGACCCTTCCCAGTATTCATATACCTAATGGTAGGAGTTTTCTTGAGATAAGAATGTGGTGGGTTTCCAGACCATTTCCCAAATAATTTAGTAGGACTTTATAAAACGCTTTTGAAAATTTCCATGAGTCTACCATGATTTAAAAAATCACGATATTAGACTTGTTTTAAGTTTTAAAGGTTAGGGTTGGTCCGATCAAAAGTAATTACAAAAAAATGCTTGAGTAGGTACTGAGTGTCGTGGTACACTCGGTTGGAACGAAGTTCAGAATCAACGCCATCTCTCGCCACATGTTAGAACCATCTCTTAAAAAATAAACAGACATTAAAGCAAGTTCAAGCAAGATCACGTTGCCCACGATAGATGGCGTTTTCACAAGTCACAAGTATTTTGTTCGGAATTTCTCTTCTATAAAACTTCGTTCCAAAAATTAAAAAAAAAGAATTAACATAATATGAAGGCAGAGTTCGAACCTGCGAACCGATATTTTCACTCAAAAATTCTTACTTTTTTCGCCTAGTTAACAAGGGTCGTGACGGAAAATTCTTACACTTTTTTTCGCTTAGCCTCCATCCGCAAAACCGTCCGAATAGGAACTTCGTTCCAAAAATACCGTTTGCAAAGCACCAGCATTTTTCGGTAGCAGATTTGTTGGTGCGTCTGTGGAAAACTTAATGCGTCCGGGTAAACAAGGACTAATTTTTATTAGCCTAAACACAGTTGTTTACTCGCCACAGTTTTTGCATTTCCAATGTTTACTCAAAAAATCATGTTAATAAACATGGATCCCATCTCAATGCAAAATATTAATGTTTATTTCAAATCACTGAATGAAGATTAAACGAAGCAAAATAGGTGGCTGAGCGATCAGTTTCTTTTTGAAATTGGTTTCTTCGGACGTGATGACATTATTTATATACTAGCTGATGCCCGCGACTTCGTCTGCGTGGATTTTGTTTTTAAAATCCTGCGGGAACTCTATAATTTTACGGGATAAAAAGCAGCCTATGTCATTCTCCAGGTTTTCAAATCACGGCGGTTCATAGCTCTATTGCAGCTTAATTGAAGGACATAATACCAACACACTTTCGCATTTATAATATTCAGATCCATTTTCCCATCTAAAAAGTGGGTACGACAACGGGTGAAGATTTAAATGTCGTCCTTTCAGTTAATAGTCCGCGCCTTCAACCGTTAGGCTATTGAGGTGTTAAACACAGAACGCTCTTTAGTTTGGAAATTTCTTTACAACGGAAATACTATTATGAGCATCATCATCATCATGAGCAACCCCATTAACTTCTCACTACTGAGCGCAGGTCTCCTTTCAGAAGGGTTATAACTTATAGGCCATATTTCACCACGCTGGCCCAATTCACACGCCTTTGAGAACATTATGGTGAACTCTCAGGTGTGCAGGTTTCATCACGACGTTTTTCTTCACCTTTGAAGCATTTAATGTTTAATTAATTAGATGCATATAACTCCGAAAACCTGCCCTGGGATCGAACCTGCAACTCTCCGAATAGGAGACCGCAGTCCTAACCACTATGCTATCACTGCTTCTGAAGCATTATGAGCTATTAAGAGCATGTCAAAAATGAATTCAGACCACGCGAGATATGGCAGTTCAGACGCATCTAGGCTGTAAAGTATTAATAAACAAGCGCACGGTGTACCGTGCGCTTGATTGAGATCGGCAACTTTTAGACATTCGGGGGGCAGATATGTATATCTGCCCCCCGAATGTCTAAAAGTTGCCGATCAAAATCTTATTCATTTCATGGCATTAGCGTCAAAGTAAAATAAAATCATTAAATTAGAGCTCAATTTCGTGTATGCATTCTCATACGTTTAGGTATGTACGATATTCTCTATACGCTCCATGTTAGAATCGGTTGTACTGAATTTGTGTCTTTAAATCTATATCATCATCATTAGCAACCCATCAACGGCTCACTACTGAGTGCAGGTCTCCTCTCAGAGAAGGGTTATAGGCCATAGTCCACCACGCTGGCCCAATGCGAATTGGCGGACTTCACACACATTTCAAGAACATTATGAAGAACTATCAGGTGTTCAGGTTTCCTCACGATGTTTTCCTTCACCGTTGAAGCAAGTGATATTTAATTGCTGAAACGCACTTGACTCCGAAAAGTCAAAGGTGCGGACCCGGAATCGAACCTGCGACCCCCCGAATAGGAGACCACAGTCCTAACCACGAGGCTATCACTGCTTAAATCTATACAGTCAAGGAATATTTTGCTTTGCCGCTAGTGCCATGAAATGAATAAGATTTTGATCGGCAATTTTAGACAATCGTAAATCTGAAGAGAGCCCTGCATCGTCCTGATTGTGTCATCGTACGTCACATCGGGTGCGGCGTGCGGCGCAAATATTTGCGGATCTATCAGCCGCAGTTCAAAACAAACACGCTTTGTTACCTACCGTGCAAAATTGAGATGGCAGACACTGAGTTTGGAGAAGTCAGGGAGATATTTGGGACACGCAAACCAAACTTTGGTTTTTAACCAACTTCAAAAAAGGAGGAAGTTATCAATTCCCAATTCAAATCAATTCAAGAACCCCAGTCGCCTCAGATGGTGAGCGAGGCTGACTGGGATCAACCCATTCGCAGAAATGACGATTGGGATGGTTTCAGTGGACTCCACATGCCACATGCCGGTAACCTCGTGAGCCAGATCTAGATACTTTCGTTTTTTCTCTGTCTCCGCTCTCACGAGGTTCTCGTCATGTGGGATGGGGATGTCCACTAAAAACACCCTCGACTGTGCCCGGTCCATCAGCACGATGTCAGGCTTATTCGCCAGAATCGTCCTGTCCGTGATGATGGACCGGTCCCAATAGAGCCGGACTCCGTCAAGCTCGAGTACCAGCACCGGTGTGTACCTATAGTACGGCGGGTATACTACGGGTTATTATTATTATTATGAATATTAGTTTTCAATTCGATGCCTTAACCTGGGTAGCATAAGTATGTCACGCACTCTTTAAACATTTCTGTGGTGGTGTCGTGTGGTGCGGGTTGTTACGTTCCCTCAAATATGGTTGAGCGAAGCAATGGCTGGGTCATGCGTCATGTTCGTGAACGGGTTCCACCGGCGGGAATGGGGCTACTTTATGTCTGCCCATCTTAGGATATAAGTTAGTCGGTATGCATTTTTGGAACTTCCCTCATTGTGGAAACACTGCATATATAGCATAGTATTTACTGTATTGTAAATTTGTTTTGAAAAGAGCAACCGCCGTGTTTCTTGCTGGTTCTTCTCGGCAGGAAGGGCATTCCGAACCAGTGGTAGACTCATCGACGATTCAAAAGCATTTGTAAAAAAGTTTATTTGAATAAAAAATATTTCTATTCTATTCTATTCTATCATAAAGCTAGGTACTCACTGGTCGGTGTCGTATTGCCGCCTCTGCGCGTGCGGCGCGGGCCCGTTGGCGGGCAGCAGCAGTTGCGTGTCCGGTGAGCAAGCGCGCGCGAATGCGGCCGCCGCCTCCACCGCGGCGTCCTCGTCGCACAGGGACGTGTCATCTTCCGCTATTGACAAAAATGTTCATTTACTAACCGACTCCAAAAAAAAACTTGAGAGGTGTCAAGGGGCACCCGGATGGAACGAAGTTCCTTTCGATTAATTAATTTGGCCTAACTAACTAAGGGCCTCATAAGTAGGCTCAGGACCGCTCAGCGGGCGATGGAGAGAGCTATGCTCGGAGTGTCCCTGCGGGATCGAATCAGAAATGAGGAGATCCGTAGGAGAACCAGAGTCACCGACATAGCTCAGCGAGTCGCGATACTGAAATGGAAATGGGCGGGCCACATAGTTCGAAGAGCTGATGGTCGTTGGGGTCCCAAGGTGCTGGAGTGGCGACCCCGCACCGGGAAGCGCAGTGTTGGCAGACCCCCCTACCAGGTGGACCGACGACATCAAACGAGTCGCAGGGAGCCGCTGGATGCAGGCGGCGCAAGACCGCGTCCTGTGGAAGTCCATGCAAGAGACCTTTGTCCAGCAGTGGACGTCTATAGGTTGATAAAGAAAGAAGAAGAAGAAGAATTAATTGGGCATTGTGTTCAACATTTTCACACTACAATATTAGATCTCCGTAACTCCTCGTCCGTAACTTATAAGTTATAAAAAATTACGGAAATATTCCACATGTAGAAATTATTTAAAATAAAATTGAAAATAGAAAATTCAGTCTGTCGAGCTGGGATTCGAACCATCGACTTTTAACTGTTAGGCGACTGCAGAAACCACAAGGCTACGGAGACCCAATATTGTACCGCGAAAATACCGAACACAATGCCAAATTCACATTCAAAAAAGTGTCGGTTTCAAAAAAGTGTCGATCAGTGTCGAGTGTCGGTTCAAATTTGTCTTAATTTTTTCCGTCTAGCCCCCTTCCGCACCGCGCGATAAGGAACTACGTTCCGAAAGGAAGCTACCAATTCGACACGTATGTATGTATGTAATATTATTAGAAGGGACATGGGAAAGTGCAATAATCACTACATATTATAAAACAAAGTTCCCCGCTGCGTCTGTCTGTCTGTTCGCGATAAACTCAAAAACTACCGAACGGATTTTCATGCGGTTTTCATCAATAGATAGGGTGATTCATGAGGAAGGTTTTTTAGAGTATAAATCGTTAAGGTTTGTGTAAATTGGTTGAAATATGACAATAACTATTGACAAGTCGGACAATTCAAGCCGCCTGGGAGCTTTCATCGAAAATGCTGCCTAATTTCCTTTGAAATATAACAAAACAATGTATGTTGGTGGTATGGTGGCCGGTGGGATAAGTTACTACAGAAAAAACCGCGATGGCATATATCTATCTTTTAAGGATAGCTTACCATAAAATTTTAAATTCTAAAAAAATGGTCACCCACCATCCGGTAATTGGAAATCTATTTAGACGAATACAGTATTAATCCTTATCAACTTAAATACATTAGTCACCATATGCTATCTATATTAGAATACCTAATAGAAATATGGGGATGTGCGTATAAAACTAATCTGAAAGATCTCCAAATATCCCAAAATAAATTATAAAAAACTTTGTTTCAACTAGATTACCGATTTCCATCTAAAGAACTATATAAGAAAACTGACACATTATCCATTAGCCAATTATATAAATACAAGACATGTATTCTAATTAGAAAAATACTTACACAATCTATAAACACACAAATTACAATAAAAACTAAATCCTATACATACTTTGCACGAAATAAAAATAAATTGCAATTGCCTAAAGCAAGAACAAAAACATATGGCGCGAAAACTATACAATTTGAGGGAGCACTTCTATATAATGGTCTGCCAAAAGATATATTATCCGAGAAATCTTTTCCAATATTCAAAAGAAAACTCAGGGAGTTATTTAAAAACAGTTAGTAAACCTTAAAAATATTTTAGTTTTATAGTTATTTAAGAGCCACCATTTTTGTTTTAATGTATATAATGTGTTATAATTTAAGTTTTAATTTCTCTGTAAGTGAGCATGTTTTGTTCTTAGAGAATAAATTCTTTAAACCTATATGCATTTCATGCAAATTATGATAATCACTTACACCATATAATTTAAATGAATTTCTTAGGAGTGATCGCAAAATAAAATCGAACGCGCGCCAAAAAACATACGTGTGTTTCTACCCGATAGCGATGACGGGACTCGCTCGCGAGTGATACTTCTTTTATAAGCCTATATTTATGTACCGTTTATATGCTTTTGAAGGTAAAACTTATGGAACATTCCAAGGAGTTTGCAAAACATAGACGTAATATGCTCTACTACCCGTGCGAAGTCGGGGCGGGTCTCTAGTTTTATATAAGTCAGATAAAAGGTAACATATTATATATTATGTCGGAGAGTAAACTACGGAACTTCAAGCCTAAGTTGTCTGTGTGACACTGTGAACCTGTGGTAGCGTTCGATCATGGAAAGACGTAATCGTGGTTCCTACTTCCATGATTCAGATTGTTCATTCTAGTGTTCATAGTCTATGATTCGGATTCTAATAAAACATGATGATTACATAATATACTATTCATCATCATCATCATCATCAGCAACCCATCAACGGCTCACTACTGAGCGCAGGTCTCCTCTCAGAGAAGGGTTACAGGCCATAGTCCACCACGCTGGCCCAATGCAAATTGGCGGACTTCACACACCTTTAAGAACACTATGAAGAACTCTCAGGTGTGCAGGTTTCCTCACGATGTTTTCCTTCACCGTTGAAGCAAGTGATATTTATTTGCTTAAACGCACTTGACTCCGAAAAGTCAGAGGTGCGTACCCGGGATCGAACCTGCGACCCCCCAAATAGGAGACCACAGTCCTAACCACTAGGCTATCACTGCTCATATACACTATACATATACTATTCTCTTCTTTCGACTAGTTCGTACTTCGTTGCTAACAGGGGGACAGACAGGAATTTAAGAGTTCGATCTGTCACCCTATTAGTGACAGGGTGACAGATCGAACTTTTTAATCCTATCTGTCTCCCTATTAGCGACAGGGTGACAGATCGGAATTTTCATTCCTGAGGGGACAAATCAGGGGGACAGAAAGGAACAACCCGATTTGCTAGGGTCTTCTTGGTGGAAACGGCGCGGTTGGTAGGGGTGGTGGAGGCCGCACCTAGGCTAGCATACAAGCCGGGTTAGTCTAGACTCTAGGACATTAGTCTAGGACATGGTAAATATTGGGTTCCATACTGGTTACGTAATGATTACAATGTACTCTTCTCCTTGTAGGTAGTTATTTTTATTGAGATTTAAAGATGATTGCTGAGAATGGCGTTTTGTTCTGATATAGTTTGTGATTGCTTTTATTAGATGCTCGGCCTGAGGTGCCTCGTCATATAGAATAGAATAGAAATGTTTTTTATTCAAATAAACTTTTTACAAGTGCTTTTGAATCGTCGATGAGTCTACCACTGGTTCCGAATGCCCTTCCTGCCGAGAAGAACCAACAAGAAACTCGGCGGTTGCTCTTTTCAAAACAAGTCCACAGTACAATAGATACTATGCTATGTATGCAGTGTTTCCACAATGAGGAGAAGTTCCACAAAAGCATACCTAATTATAATTCAACACATGTTAAGACGGGCAGACAGAAAATAGCCCCATTCCCGCCGGTGGAATCCGTTCACGAGCATGACGCATGACCCAGCCATTGCTTCGCTCAACCGTTATATATATTTTACTAGCTGACCCAGCGAACTTCGTACCGCCAACTTATCTATATAAATAAAACAAATAAACTATCCCAATCCAAAAAAACTATCCTATCTTTTAAGTTGGACCAAATTACAGATATTTACGATAGTTACGAAGTTTGATAAAAATCGGTTCAGTAGTTTGGGAGTCCATCGCGGACAAACAACGTGACACGTTATTTATATAATATATTAAGAAGAAGAAGATATAAAAATTTCTAATGGTGGGAACTTTATCGGAAACAACGATTTATTTGACAAAGCGCGAAATGGCGCTCAAACAATAAAAACAAAGGAAGGCGGAACAGCGAAAATCCTGCATTGCGGCGTTGATAGCGAGTTAGCGACGCGTCGGTAATTAATGAGATGAAAAACAATTATTATAACTGTTATCTCATGCGCTGTTTACATCTCAGATAACGGCTGTGTATAAGTATGTTAAAATAGTTTAAATTATAATAATGAACGTGACTAATGTACGTTTATTGCATCTTTTTGGTATACCTAATTAAAAAAAAAGTCTTGTGGTGTCGTGGGACACCAGATAGGAACGAAGTTCCTTGTTATAAAAATATTAATTTCAAGTTTTTTTCGAGGTATAAAGAAAATAATTTTTCGTCTATACATTTTTTATCATGATTTTTAAAATTTAATAACTAATTTAATAAATTCCTTATTATAAAAATATTAAATTTATTTTTAAAAGATTAAAATGGTAGATATTATGTATTCAGTAGGGCATGGCTATTACTATCTCATTCTTATATAGTGCGCTATCCCATTTTCGCAAATCCTGCCATTTTTCTAACGTTCCGGACGTTTTTTGCCGGCTAGGGTACCCCTCCGCAACGCCCCATAAGGAACTTCGTTCCAAAAATTTATTCAGTCAGCGGTAATTAACAGAAACAAAAACAATAAGACAAAGTAGTAAGATGTAAGGTGTCGATATTTTCACAAACGTCGAGTGACGTTTAACCGAGGATTAAATTGGGCGTTCTGACAGTTTTTGTATTGAAAATCTGTCAACATATCTTTACGCTCGGAGAAGACTTATTTTACGTTGGTGAAAAACGTTTGGTAGCGAATTAATTAAATTAGCTTAATTTAATCGAAGCAGTGATAGCCTAGTGGTTAGGACTGTGGTCTCCTATTCGGGGGGTCGCAGGTTCGATCCCGGGTACGCACCTCTGACTTTTCGGAGTCAAGTGCGTTTAAGCAATTAAATATAATTTGCTTCAACGGTGAAGGAAAACATCGTGAGGAAACCTGCACACCTGAGAGTTCTTCATAATGTTCTTGAAGGTGTGTGAAGTCCGCCAATTCGCATTGGGCCAGCGTGGTGGACTATGGCCTATAACCCTTCTCTGAAAGGAGACCTGGCTCAGTAGTGAGCCGTTGATGGGTTGTTAATGATGAAATCACGCTAAAACCCTTCGTAGAGGTTTTTCAGACGGTAATTTGTTAAGGTTTGGTCTAAAATAGAAAGTACACAGCAAAAAATTTTTTTTACTTAAAGCTGAGAAAACTTTCACACCTTCAACTTTCAACTTACACAGATTGAATCAAAACTGCACTCCTACACTATAAGAGACACTTACAATCATACTCAAAAGCTGGGTTAAACATTTTCGCAGTAATGATTCCTTGTCCAACGAAGCATGTCTACATTTTCCATATGTAGAACACTATACGTGTCTAATATATCATTCAGTTTTGTCTTTAAAAACTAGTATTGCCATATTTTGTCACACAATTAATAATAATAATTAATATCTACATAGCACAAGTTGTATACGATCATTTTTCTAATTTTTTATTCTTATAAAGTTCTAAAAGGCCAACCATTTTACTCGCACCACAAACAATAAAAAAACAGTATAACACTAAGATTTAAACTATACACTACATTTTAACGTTTTATTAATCCACGAGGTGCGAGAACCAGGTTACAGATAAGTATACTGTATAACTACAAAAAAGTGAAAAATTATGTAAGTAAGATAAGACGTATTTGGGCAATTTGTCAAATAACGTCGCTTTTGTAAGAAGACGTAGTGCTTGTAGACTTATCGTTACATTAACATGTGTAATATGTATTACAAGCTGCTTTGGGTAACGAAATTACTTCATTAATTATATCTAATAAATAAAATTGAAGTATCTGTCTGTAATTTTGAAACTACCAATCTTTCTGTATAAGTAGCACTTATTCCTAAGCACTTCATTAGAATAGAATAGAAATATTTTTTATTCAAATAAAATTTTACAAGTGCTTTTGAATAGTCGATGAATCTACCACTGGTTCGGAATGCCTTTCCTGCCGAGAAGACCCAGCAAGAAACTCGGCGGTTGCTCTTTTCAAAAAAAATTTACAATACAGTAAATACTATGCCATATATGCAGTGTTTCCACAATGAGGGAAGTTCCAAAAATGCATACCGACTAACTTCTATCTAAAGATGGGCAGACATGAAGTAGCACCATTCCCGCCGGTGGAACCCGTTCACGAGCATGACGCATGACCCAGCCATTGCTTCGCTGAACTTCAACGACGTGACTTTTGCATATTTAGTCAAGTACCCGGAGAGTGACATAAGCTACCCTTTATTCCGGAATAAAAGTTTCTGCGAGAATTAAAAATCTAACTCCACGCGGACGAAGTCGCGAGCTTAAGTTAGTAATTTCATAAAATTACAGGAGGCGTGCTTGGTTACGCTATTATACTAACTTATTACGCTGATAAGTCTATATTGTTCTAGGTATAGGTTTAAAAGTTAGCCCCATATATCATCTCTTCATTTTCTTTGCTATATAAGCTACAAGCTTTTTCCCGCGTCTTCGCTCAAGTTAAGTTCGATTTTTCAAACCCCTATTTTACCCCCTTGGGGGTTTATTTTCAAAAATCCTTTCTTAGCGGATGCTTACGTCATAATAGCTGTCTGTGTGCAAATTCTCAGCCCGATCCGTCCAGTGGTTTGAGCTGTACTTTAATAGATCAGTCAGTCAGTCAGTCAGTCACCTTTTCCTTTTATATATTTAGATAAGGACTACCACTATTTTTACACCTGTTTTAATTTAGGTAGAGTTTGTGTATTGTATGATTGTATATGAATTTGTACCATTGGTGATATAGACGGCTTAACATGCTCTCCAAGGTATGGAGGGAACGAAATCAAATGTTGCAACCTCGCTCACCCATCAATTCACTAGCTTGGGTGTACATTGCTTTCTCAGCGCAATGGATCGATTTATACGTAGTTGTAAATAGTCCACACGTGCCTCAGCCGTGAAATTTTATGACCCGTCAATTTAGTTCAGTATAGATTTTTATCGAATAAGTACCATGAGAAAACAAGATAAAAATAATAATAGTGCTTTTATTTTTACAAAAAGAAAAGTACAATGATTAATTCCATGATATACTAATTAGTCTGCACTTGGAGCTTACAATATCAATTCGTAATCGACAGCTCCTAAATTCCCACAGTTTAGGTGGGCAGTACCCTGCAGCATCAGGCTTAAGGAGTTGAAGGTAAACATTTTCATGGGACCATTTCGCAAGTTTTTCATCAGAAATGAGGAGATCCGTAGGAGAACCAAAGTCACCGAAATAGCTCAGCGAGTCGCGAAACTGAAGTGGAAATGGGCCGGCACATAGGTCGAAGAGCTGATGGTCGTTGGGGTCGATAGGTGCTGGAGTGGCGACCCCGCACCGGGAAGCGCAGTGTTGGCAGACCCCCCACTAGGTGGAGTCGCAGGGAGCCGCTGGTTGTGGTTGTATATTGCAACCAAAACATGGACAAAATACAGTAACATCAGAATTAGGTTCCGAGTAACAACCCTATTACCTGCGAAACCCGCATGCGTTTGCGGGTTTATTTGTAAGCCGCGTAAATGCGGCCTTTCACTCATCGCGCGTGAGATACCTGGGAAAATCACACGCGTTTGCGAGTACAAGCAAGGCGAGATTCGTTTTTACATTTATCAGTCACGCAGCTAAAGTGTTAATGTGTGTACACAGTCATTATAAAATTTATGAATTGAGTCCTATAGAAATAATAGTTATAATTATAGGTACAGTTAAAAAAAATATTAAAAAATCTAAAAAGTTAAAACTGCAGTTCTGAATATAAATAATAATGTTTGCCACTAAATACATATTGAGATAACAGTATAGGTACTTAGTCAAAACTTAGGAGTGATTATTACAGTTGTCAAAAATATTAATAAAAGTAAAGTAAGGGCTATAAGGGAATGGGGCTGCTTTTTGTCTGTCCGTCTTGGCATGTATTGAATTGTAGTAGGTACGCATATTTGGAACTTCCCTTCATTGTGGAAATATTCTATTCTAACAAGTTGCATGGCATAAATAGTCTTGACATCCAGCTGCCCACAAGATAGTATAAAAAACTTATTACAATGTAAATAGCTACATAATAATATTGTAAAATGATTATTTTGAAAAGAGCAACTGCTGAGTTTCTTGCCAGCTCTTCTCAGCAAAATCCACTTTCCAAACCGGTGGTAGAGTCATGACGTATCATAAGAGCCTACGTGAAATAAATAATTTTGAATTTTGAAATTTTAAGGTTTAAGTGTGGAGAGCAGCCCAGCAAGAAGAAAGGAAATAAAGAAAATCAATCAACTTCTTACCAGTGGGCCGCGGTTTCATCTCAATATGCACTGCTGGTACTACATCCATTGTTAAAACTGTTTTAGCACGCTTCACTCCAACTTACACAACAAACAAAATATATTGTAACAAAAATAGTGCGAACTAAATCAATCGATAGCTCCGAATGCGTCAACTGTAACCGATAAGCCGATCACTGCTATATCTGATAAGAGTTGTGGCTAGTGGGAATACGACGACGTTGTTTGACTAACAGGTTGTTGTAATTATACTAATGGTTGTAACTTATTATTTAATTACTCGTTAATGAGTTATGCTAAGGTAACTTAAATTTTAATCGATTATAAGAAATTATGACGACCTCCCTGGCTCAGTGGTGGGCGCTGTTGTCTTATAGCTGGGAGGTCCTGGGTTTGATTCCCGGCGGGGTCTATTTGGGAATTTATAATTTCTGAATTGTCTCTGGTCTGGTCTAGTGGGAGGCTTTGGCCGTGGCTAGTTATCACCCTACTGTCAAAGCCGTGCCGCCAAGCGATTTAGCGTTCCGGCACGATGGCGTGTAGAAACCGATTAAGGGTTGAATGTTCACTGCCATACCCTTTCCAAGTTAGCTCGCTACCATATTAGACTGCGTCGTCACTTACCATCAGGTGAGATCGCAATCAAGGACTAGCTTGACATCGAATAAAAAAAAATTAGGCAGGAAATACCAATTTTAGTGATGGTGTGTTCACATTAAACATACAAGTCATTATTCGCCTAACTAGGCACCATCCTGCCGTCGATTTGCCTTAAACTGTCAAATTATAAGAAACCTTATATAGAATTTAGTAAGTTGATTGATTGCAATAAATTATTATTGTCAAAATTAAAAAGGTGCAGAAAAAAGAAAATCCTTTGCGGGGTTGAGTGGTCCTGAACTATCACTTCGATCCGCCAGCCCATCGCTGCGTGATTGAAGGATAAACCAACAAACAAACACACTTTCGCATTTATAATATTATTATGATTAAGGATTTACGTACATTTATAAATGTGAACTATTTTTTTGCCTCGTTTCGGAATTTTGTTGAACTCTTACCAGAATGCCTTGCTTTTCATTAAGATGTCGGATACTTTGTTATTTTACGGACCTCTTCATTCCTGAAGTCCGATTGTGTAAGAACTGCCGATCAAATCTTCAAAGTTCAGCGTCAAAGTAAAATAAACCATAACAGCGTTGAATTAGAGCTCAATTTCGTGTATCCATTCTCACGTTTAGGTATGTACGATACCCTAAACGAACGAGAATGGATACACGAAATTGAGCTCTAATTCAATGCTGTTATGGTTTATTTTACTTTGACGCCGGACTTTGACGATTTGATCGGCAACTTTTAAACAATCAGGGGGCTGATTTAATCAGGCAGAGAAAGAGTGTTAGGATCTCAGCAGAATCTGCTTTCCCAACCGGTGGTTAAGTCTTGACTTGTCATAAGAGCCGCAGGTTAACTTACATTAAGTAAATAGTTTTGAATTTTTGGCAGAGGAAAATCTTATGGGTTCACGTCAACGACATGCTAATGTTAACAACCCCTGTAGCCAAGGAACACTTCGTTGTTTCTATTCTCTTTCTACGATAGTTGTCACTTGAAGTTTTGGCTAGAGCTAGACTAGATGGCGCTGCAGCTGTTATAAGTGTTTTAAATGTGTGTATTATAAATGTTTTTTATGCTTAAAAAAACACTACAAAATGCCGTGAAATATAATCAATACACTTCTGTCTTTGATCAGCTGCAGCGCCATCTAGTCTAGCTCTAGCCAAAACTTCAAGTGACAACTATC
This sequence comes from Oeneis ivallda, assembly GCA_029955525.1. Lineage (NCBI taxonomy): Eukaryota > Metazoa > Arthropoda > Insecta > Lepidoptera > Nymphalidae > Oeneis > Oeneis ivallda. The sequence continues at coordinate 3,094,983 of JARPMR010000012.1, read as the reverse complement.
GTAGAAAGAGAATAGACACAACGAAGTGTTACTTGGCTACAGGGGCAGGTATAAGTAACCTGTATGACGTTATTTCAATTCTGTCAGCAGTCTCCATATTTTTTAATTATGGAAATTAAATTTTAAGAAAACATCATGATTATTTGTCATAACACTGGTAAATAAAAGATTAATACAACCATACCAAAATCATCCCCTAAGTAGGAGTCTCTTAACGTATGTAGCGCCCCTAAACATAATCCCTTACCCAATATCATTTGTCACCCTAAAGGTTAGAGAAAACGAAAATTGTCAGAAAGTGTCACTTAGCTTCGGTAGCCCGTAAAAGTTATAGATTACTCATAGACGAAATCTTACGTTAGCTTGAAACGAAAAACTTGTACTGCCTCTGTCTTTTTTATTAGATCTGTATATTTTTACAGAAAATATCAATAAACAGACTAGCTTTACCGAAAAAGTTAACACTAAGCATAACGTATGTAAGATAACGTGTATTATCGGTAGCTCAACGAAATAGGGCGCGTTTATCGATATAGATTATAGACCGATTTGATTATTATTTATGTAGGTACTTACTTATTTATAGGAAGTAGAAATGACGCAGCGAGAAATGCGGAACAATTGTTTTGATTGAATTTATATAGGATTTGTCACCGACATAGCTTAGTCTATAGTATATATTGGTTTATCGAAATATATAAAGGAAAAGGTGATTGAATGACTGATTGATCTATCAACGCACAGCTCAAACCACTGGACGGATCGGGCTGAAAGTTGGTTGGCGAATTTTGACCCATCATTTTTAAAAACCGTTCAGATTCAGAAAACATTTAATTTTAATTAATATTTATCAGAGTATTTTTCTGTGTAACACCATATTTTTAGAAGATGGGGATCAAAAATATAATTATTCACAAGTACACATTATAAATAACCGTTACATGGCAACACAAGTGAATATCTTTTTTCTCCCAACTTTATTTGATAGACTTTGATTAATTTTTGTTAGTCTGGTTTACTAGAACAAGTATGAGAAGTTTGATTCGTGAACGTGGGCGTTCAGTGTTCAGTTCAGTTCATCTGGGTCAGAAATTCTATGGAATTCACCAATCTCCTTTGGCATACATATAGCTATTATGACATAGGTATCCGCTAAGAAAGGATTTCTGGGTACTCAACCTCTAGGGGGTAAAATAGGGGGTTGAAAAATCTAAATTAACGTGAGCGAAGCCGCGAGCAAAAGTGAAGAAAATTTGACACTTTGCTTGATATGTTAAAGGACTTTGCTTCACCTATCTATAAGAATAATAATTTATTATATTATATTGATAAGCTTCGTATTGTAACACTTTTGTTTTGGAAATATCAAAGAGCTGTTGACTGGCCACTGTGGCAAGGACAAAAAATAATTTGTCACGTTCAATTATTGGTTTAATTGCATTGTTATCTCGCTTTAACAGTGTCATCGGCAACCCATAGGAAATAAATAGAAGGGTTATAGGCCATAGTACACCACGCTGGCCTTTTGCGAATTGGCAGATTTGGCAATTCACACACCTTTGAGAACATTATGGAGAACTCTCAGGTGTGCAGGTTCCCTCACGATGTTTTCCTTCAACGTTGAAGCAAGTGATATTTAATTGAAAAGTGTGTGTATCATTACTTCACCACGTATAAGTAGTCGGTATGATGCGTTACCGGCGTCGGTGCTGTGCGAGTGCGGGTTGTGTATAGAATAGAATAGAATAGAAATATTTTTTATTAAAGTAAACTTTTTTACAAGTGCTTTTGAATCGTCGATGAGTCTACCACTGGTTCGGAATGCCCTTCCTGCCGAGAAGAACCAGCAAGAAACTCGGCAGTTGCTCTTTTCAAAACAAGTTTAAAATATAATAAACTAGCGGCACGCTATGATGGCCGGTTTGACACATTACAATAGTGATGTGGAATGTCAATTTATTCTCGAACAAAAAACAATTAAGTTTTGTTTTTGTACCTGATTAAATAGGTTTAATAAAACAAAAATGTATATGTTTATTTAATTTATTTGAACGAACTGAATATTTGAATGAAAATGAATATACATACTTTATATGCACACAAGAAACATATGAATACAAAAGATACCAAAAAAGGTGCCACAAAAGGCCATAATTAATCAGATTCGTCCATACTACTATTTTCACTGTCGTCACTGCTATCACGAGCAAGGGTCAACAGTAATGCAGTATCAATATTTGAAATCCAAAGCCAGGTCAAAACTATATCACAATCGCATTGCACTGACAGTTTATACTTTTCGAAGCAACGTCAATTCGAAACTGCTTTGTTTTGCATTGAGCATTGACGCGAGTTTGCCGGAGGTAGTAGTTGTGCTAGCCAGCGATCCTATGTGACGATCGTATTAGATTCCATTTTTAAAAATTTTCAATTTAGAAAACCAAATGCCGAGTTGTGGTATATATCATATAAAAATAAAAATTTTACCTTTTGTATGAAACAGCTGATATTTTTTTGCGATTTCAGAGGTTTGTCCACATAGTGAAAATTGTTCATATTCACAAGTACATTCACCCCTTAAATGGTGCAAACTGATTTTTCTACACTTGTATACATTTTAGAAATCAATTTAATAAATAAATTTTGAGTCCTAAACCTAAAACTACATTCGATAAAATTTATGAATCTCTGCACATCACTATCGTCAATAAAGTAATACAATTATTTCCTTCAAAGTCGTTATCAATTAATACGGAACTTCATGAGCGGACAAACGTCAAACCGGCCATCATAGCGTGCCGCTAGTGTAGATATTATGCTATGTATGCAGTGTTTCCACAATGAGGAATAAGAGGATTTACAGGTTAATCATTACCTACTGTCTCATGAATCGCTGGAACGAATTATATCCACGCTTTTTTGTCACAATTGTATAATATGCTTTTTTCATGATATTAGTTTTAACTGATTTCTTAAACTTGTGTAAAGGCAAGTCTAAGATCGACTGTGAAATTTTATTATAAAACGTCACGCCCATTCTCACAAATCTCTTTCGGACCCTCTTGAGGAATCACGAGCCTGTTTGGATGTCTAACCTGCCTATCGTGTAAATCACCCTTTTTGTTGTAATTCACAATGTTTTGTCTGACAAATATTATGTTGTTATAAATAAATTGTGAAGCTACTGTAAGAGGGCCTATTTTTTTAAATTTTTCTCGAAGGGAATCCCGCGGTTTTAAATTATAGATTGCGCGAATTGCCCTTTTCTACAATACAAAAATTTTCCCAATATCAACTGCTTGATCGGCTTATGATCGGATTTATCGGCTGTACGATGCGTTACCGGCGTCGCTGCTGTGCGAGTGCGGGTTGTGTATGATGCGTATCCGGCGCTCGGGGTGCACGGGCTCGCCCTCGGGCCCGCCCGCCTCGCGCAGCCGCCAGCGCGCCGCGTCCGCCTCGCGCGTGCTGCGCGGGAAGTACAGCGGCGCCAGCGCCAGCAGCGGGCCCAGCTCCGCGCCGCACGCGCTGCCGATCACCACCAGCTGCGGCAGGGTGTGCTGCTCCAGGTAGCGCCGCACCGTGCCTGCGACGCATACATGACACACTGAATATGCTAAACAGTCAATAAGATCTCGCAAACGATGTAATCGCGTACGACTAGTTCATTCAATCAAAAAAAAATTGTGAGCCGTCGCAGGACGCCTGGGAATAATTTCGATGTTTCACATCGAAATTATTTTGTACAGGTAACATCGAGCTTAGTACACACATAAATGCACACTCTAATTATAATATGCTTTCTTTGCAAGAGGCAGCTCACTTTCAAATTCTAAACTATCACTATCAGACATATTTTATTGTTTAAATTATTTGTTTTAAGTAAGACACAGGTTATGTGTATTGTAGTAAACAACACTGTTTCGTACAACATACATACGTACTACTACAAAGTACATACTGTTGGCGTGACGATGCGTCGCCAGGCCAACAGTATGTATGGGCGAGATCGACTGTTTGTACAGTTAGTCGGTCTGAACTATTACTATAGAAACACCTCAGCCCATCGGCTCACTACAAGGCACGGGTCCAGAGGTGCGAATGTCTAAAGTTATTCCATTGATCGTAATCATATTCGATGACATTCGATTGAATTAGAGCTCAATTTCGTGTATGCATTCTTATACGTTTAGGTATGTACGATACGCTCTGTAACGCTCCATGTTAAAATCGGTTGTACTGAATTTGTGACTCAAATCAATATAATCAAGGATTATTTTACTTTGACACTAATGTCATCGAATACGAATACGATCAATGGAATAACTTTTAGACAATTGGTACCCTGGACAGAATAAGGGCTTAGGCCATAGCCCACCACGTTAGCTAAGTGCGGATAGACAGCCTACACACACCTTTGAGAACATTATGGAAAACTCTCAAGCATCAGGTTTCCTCAGAATCTTTCACTGTTAAAGCCAGTGGTAAAGTATTTAAAGTTGATTATACGGGTCTGCCCACGAAATTCAAATTTAATTTGGTTTTTCGCAATTTGTAAACTAATACGACAAAATAGGCTTATGGCATTATAATTGCGACGATGGCAGTATCATCTTCAAAGGTTTATATAAAAATCTTCACTTGAAAGTGTCCAGTTTAAGAAATTAGTCAGAATATCGAGTTGGACGTGAGTTACTCACAAATTAGTCGATACTCTGACTAATTTCTTAAATTAGACACTTTTAAGTAAAGATCCTTACTAATATTATAAATGAGAAACTGTGCTTGTTTGTTGGTTTGTTGGCTTGTCATTCAATCACGCTGCAACAGGGCTACGGATCGACGTGATTTTTTGCATGAATATAGTTGAGGACCTGGAGAGTGACATAGGCTACTTTTTATCCCGGAAAATCAAAGTTCCCGAGGGATTTTAAAAACTAAATCCACGCGGACGAAGTCGCGGGCATCAGCTAGTTTTTATATAAGCCTTTGAAGATGATGCTGCCATTGGCGCAATTAGAATGCCATAAGCCTATGTTTCGGCGCAAACGCCTTGTCTCGTTGTGATGGAAGTGTAGAAGTTACAATATTTGCTATTAATACAGAACAGGCGTTTCACAATACTATTTTACATAATTTATATCAAATGTCATTCGTTTTCTCACCGTCAACGGATCAAGAATATAGCAGCTAATTTCTAAAGTTAGACTTTTATTTGCCCCATTGTATGCCTGAACAACCTACTCTGTCGTATTAGAATAGAATAGAATAGAATATGTGTTAAACTCACGCAAAGTGACGTGCGCGGCCACGTCGGGCGGGAAGTTCCTGCGCGGCGCGCTGATGACGCACAGCGCCAGCGAGCGCGCGCCCGCCTCGCGCGCCGCGTGCAGCACGCTCCTGGAAACGCGCAGCCTTACTGTGTTCAACTCACGCAATGCGACGTGCGCGGCCACGTCGGGCGGGAAGTTCCTGCGCGGCGCGCTGATGACGCACAGCGCCAGCGAGCGCGCGCCCGCCTCGCGCGCCGCGTGCAGCACGCTCCTGGAAACGCGCAGCCTTACTGTGTTCAACTCACGCAATGCGACGTGCGCGGCCACGTCGGGCGGGAAGTTCCTGCGCGGCGCGCTGATGACGCACAGCGCCAGCGAGCGCGCGCCCGCCTCGCGCGCCGCGTGCAGCACGCTCCTGGAAACGCGCAGCCTTACTGTGTTCAACTCACGCAATGCGACGTGCGCGGCCACGTCGGGCGGGAAGTTCCTGCGCGGCGCGCTGATGACGCACAGCGCCAGCGAGCGCGCGCCCGCCTCGCGCGCCGCGTGCAGCACGCTCCTGGAAACGCGCAGCCTTACTGTGTTCAACTCACGCAATGCGACGTGCGCGGCCACGTCGGGCGGGAAGTTCCTGCGCGGCGCGCTGATGACGCACAGCGCCAGCGAGCGCGCGCCCGCCTCACGCGCCGCGTGCAGCACGCTCCTGGAAACGCGCAGCCTTACTGTGTTCAACTCACGCAATGCGACGTGCGCGGCCACGTCGGGCGGGAAGTTCCTGCGCGGCGCGCTGATGACGCACAGCGCCAGCGAGCGCGCGCCCGCCTCGCGCGCCGCGTGCAGCACGCTCCTGGAAACGCGCAGCCTTACTGTGTTCAACTCACGCAATGCGACGTGCGCGGCCACGTCGGGCGGGAAGTTCCTGCGCGGCGCGCTGATGACGCACAGCGCCAGCGAGCGCGCACCCGCCTCGCGCGCCGCGTGCAGCACGCTCCTGGAAACGCGCAGCCTTACTGTGTTCAACTCACGCAATGCGACGTGCGCGGCCACGTCGGGCGGGAAGTTCCTGCGCGGCGCGCTGATGACGCACAGCGCCAGCGAGCGCGCGCCCGCCTCGCGCGCCGCGTGCAGCACGCTCCTGGAAACGCGCAGCCTTACTCAGTGGCGGTATTTATTTATTTAGGGGACGCTGTACACTCGACCCAAGTTGCCGGCGCACGTGGGTAACCGGCTTGCTACTTCACCTAACATTGTGTGAGAAAGAGATAGACTCAGTGTAGCGAGTGCATGCGCGCATACTTCCGTGCTACCGTCCCGCTCCCGCTCCGTTTCGAGTGAGAGGCGCGATAATTTACACCGAAATCAAACGCACGAAAAGGGTTGAACAGTCCTTTGGGAAAAGTGTTTTTGAGAAAAAACTTATGTTTACAAAGTAAAGTTATTTGAACTGATGAATAAATAAACTATGTCTAATGATAATTTTTTTTGGAATTTTCATACGCCTAATGTTATTTATTTGCGCCCAAAGTTGTCATAAATTTAGTGTGAAAATGACGATCTTTCGAGGCTCGTAACTTTATAACAAATATTTTATTCAATATTTTATATATCAATAAACCTAGATAATGACGAGGCAAATCGATATAATACTTAGTTTTGAGCGTACAATATCAAATAATGTAGTAATCACTCATCTACGTTTGTATGAAGAAGGTACTGGCTTGAGCCCCCTTAAAGGGGTTGTTTCATCTTGGGCCAGGTACTTGTACACTATAATCTTGAAAATTGAAATGATCTTAAAATGAGTATTTGAATATTAGTATTCAATTCGATGCCTTAACATGGGTAACCTAAGTAACCAAATAATAAATTAATAATAAAAATAAAAAAATTAGGGCAAAATTCCACATGTAGAAATTATTTAAAATAAAATTGAAAATAGAAAATTCAGTCTGTCGAGCTGGGATTCGAACCATCGACCCTTATCGACCTTTATGAGACTGTAGAAACCACAAGGCTACGGAAATCTAATAATGTACTGTGAAAATATTAAACACAATGCCAAATTTACATTCAAAAAAGTGTTGGTTTCAAAAAAGTGTCGGTTCAATTTTGTCTTAATTTTTTCCGTCTAGCCCCCTTCCGCACCGCGCGATAAGGAACTACGTTCCAAAAAAAATTGGTGGTCTGTAAAGTCGGTTTACGGACGATACTTCTACGTGACAACGTCATAAAGAAACATTGATGAATAAATATGACACAAGCCAATCTTTGGTCCGATCGTGCTTCTCTATCGCTTGTCCCGCGCTCTCGCTTGCACGCGCAGGCTCAGGCGGAACGTGACACTTTCGTGCGTGCAGCCGGTGTTCATCGATTTATAAGACGTTATCACGTCAAAAGAACTGGAAGCTCTCCAATGCGTGGACGCTACACACATAGTGCCCGCATACAGTCCAGAGCACTACCCTAATGAACCGAAAGGTGGCGGTTCTATCCTTTCCACCAACAAAAACATTCCCAAGGAGGGTTGACGTCAGCCAGGCGGCCGGTCGTAAAATGTCAAGCCGAACCACTTACAACATGGCTTACAAGCCATGTTGTCCTGACCCCACATAGCGTGGGACAATGAGAGGAAGATGATGATGATGATCACGTCAAAAGTTTATTTGAATAAAAAATATTTCTATTCTATTGCATTCTAATGTTTTGACGACCTCCCTGGCGCAGTGGTGAGCGCTGTTGTCTTATAACTGGGAGGTCTCGGGTTCGATTCCCGGCGGGGTCGATTTGGGAATTTATAATTTCTGAATTTTCTCTGGTCTGGTCTGGTGGGAGGCTTTCGTTGGCTGTGGCTAGTTACCACCCTACCGTCAAGGACGTGCCGCCAAGCGATTTAGCGTCCCGGCACGATGGCGTGTAGAAACCGATTAGGGTTATGGGTTGAATTTTCACTACCATACCCCTTCCAAGTTAGCCCGCTACCATCTTAGACTGCATCGTCACTTACCATCAGTTGAGATCGCAGTCAAGGACTATCTTGTCATCGAATAAAAAAAAAGTATTCTAATGTAAAAGTGAGTGTGAATGTGGCGTACTTGTAACAGTGGTGTAGAGAGCTCTCGGCGGCCGTGTGGTACTTGGCCACGTACTTGGGGCTGACGGTGTGCACGATGTGCCGGCAGCGCAGCCCGAAGCCGCTCGTCACCACCGCCTCGCCGGTGCGGCATTCTGCGAACGACAAAATATCATTTGTAGTTAAAAAGGACCATGAAAAAATCTGCACCATGAAAAACCTGCACATCTGAGAGTTCTCTATAATGTTCTCGAAGGTGTGTGAAGTCCGCCAATTCGCAGTGGGCCAGCGTGGTGGAGTGTGGCCTATAACCCGTCTCTGAGAGGAGACCTGCGCTCAGTAGTGTTGATGCTCAGTAGTGTGCTGTTGATGGGTTGCTAATGATGATGATGATGAAGTTGTAAACACCAACGAGGCAGTTAGCGTAGCAACCAGCAAGTATTCAACGACAATCATACCTAGTCCGCGTGTAATGATTTCCCTCCTTGAGGTCGGGCCCCGCGCCCTGCATGATCCGCTCGCTGACCACGTTGCACTCCGTCAGCGTCTCGTCGCCGGTGTTGGTGATCATACCGCGTCCGCTTGTAATGATCTCCTCCTTGAGGTCGGGCCCCGCGCCCTGCATGATCCGCTCGCTGACCACGTTGCACTCCGTCAGCGTCTCGTCGCCGGTGTTGGTGATCATACCTCGTCCGCGTGTAATGATCTCCTCCTTGAGGTCGGGCCCCGCGCCCTGCATGATCCGCTCGCTGACCACGTTGCACTCCGTCAGCGTCTCGTCGCCGGTGTTGGTGATCATACCTCGTCCGCGTGTAATGATCTCCTCCTTGAGGTCGGGCCCCGCGCCCTGCATGATCCGCTCGCTGACCACGTTGCACTCCGTCAGCGTCTCGTCGCCGGTGTTGGTGATCATACCGCGTCCGCTTGTAATGATCTCCTCCTTGAGGTCGGGCCCCGCGCCCTGCATGATCCGCTCGCTGACCACGTTGCACTCCGTCAGCGTCTCGTCGCTGGTGTTGGTGATCATACCTAGTCCGCGTGTAATGATCTCCTCCTTGAGGTCGGGCCCCGCGCCCTGCATGATCCGCTCGCTGACCACGTTGCACTCCGTCAGCGTCTCGTCGCTTGTGTTGGTGATCGCGTCCACTTCGAGCGTTGATATGTCGCCTTGCCTGGAACGAAAATAATTTACATGCTTACTAATATTATTGTCTTGTGGGAGGCTCTGACAGTGAATTACCACCGTAGAAACCGATTGGAGTGAGCAGCAAGCTGTCGGCTCGTGGACAGCGAGCGGTCACTTTGGTTTGAGGTGGTACTATGTACCTTTGGTACCATAATCCAAGACGTGCGAATGATCACAAGAGTGAAGAATGCCCGAACGATGATGATGTAAGTGTAAGAGGCCCTCACCAGATGGCGAGGCGCTGGTTGAGCTGGTCGTCGTAGGGGAACACGGGGTAGGCGTGCGCGGGCGGCGCGCGGCCCGCGTAGTCGGTGAGCGGCGCGGGCGCGGACTGCGACCAGCGCGCCACGCCCGCCGCCGCGCCGCCGCCCGCCGCCGGCGAACGCATCACGCTACCCTCTGGAACACACCACCGTTACAATTAGCTTTGTGTACAGTCGCTCACGGTGGCCCTCGTAAGAAGGGCAAGTCTGCGTCCTAGCTGAGAGCAGATCGGGAGTGAGCACGTCCTAGCAAAGCTCAGTGATGTCTCGATCGGACAACGGAGAGGAGCGGTGTGTCCACAGTTCACACAAGTGTTGGGAGGTGCTATTTATTATTAAAACTAACACATACCAGGGAGTATGTCCGCGTGGATATAGTTTTTAAAATTCCGCGGGAACTGTGATTTTCCGGGATAAGAAATAGCCCAAGTCATTCTCCAAGTCCTCAACTATACCCATGCAAAATAATCACGTCGATCCGTAGCTCTCTTTGATAAACGCACTGTTGGGAGACCTCCCTGGTACGTGAGCAGACGGCCTCAAGCGTGGCCAGTCGCTTATATTAGCTGGACGCAAGCCGACCAAATGAATGAAGGGACGAAAAATCGTTTCTTTGAGTTATGGAGCCTCTTCATATTTTATTGGCACAATAGTTTCTCGACTCGTTGAGATATTGTTACATCGATAGATCTGCTGGGAATAGGATTGCGAAAAAGCTGCATCAATTATTTATTATTGCTACACAGACTCAATTGTGATTGGCTGAATTTATAGCATTCTTTCTGCAGCAACAAATTGTAGCCAATAGCGAGAGAGTGTCGGCCAATCAGAAGTGCGATTGCAACTGTAGCAATAATACTTTTTAGACAATCCCGCAGATTTCCTGCTTGTCGTATTCGTACTCAAATTGGTTTATAAAAAAAAATTTAATTTGAATTTAACATAGACCATTTCAGTGGTTAGTTAAATTTTTATTTTGCATACTCAGAAATCCAATACCATATGCGTGGGTTTCCTTGGAAGGTTGAACGTTATTCATAATTCACTGTTCTTAGAACATTTTACCTATGGTGCAGACCGTAAAGCCATTTGAGATAATTTATGCAAGCTCTAATTACTACGCCTTTGAGTGAAAGGAAATGTAAGTTGTACAAAGCAAACGCTATGTTCTACAAAAGTTCTAAGTACGTAAGTTAAAAAGCGAATTGTTATACTTGGTAACTTATATCAACTTACAAAAACAAAATGTACGTGAATTCACAGCAGACTTGAAACAGAATAGCCCTGTCATAGATTTCCAGACAGAAAGCAAGGTCAAAAAAAGCAAAGGACGGAGATAATATTTCAAAATAAATAACGTGATAGAGTTAGCTCATTGATAGAGATTAGCAATTGCACAAAACTGTTTAGATTTGACGGAGGTATAGATCAAAATAAATAATGTGATAGCGGTAGCTCATTGATAGAGATTAGCAATTGCACAAAACTGTTTAGATTTGACGGAGGTATAGATCACAATAGATATAGATAATATAATTAGAAATAATTACGTATGCTTTTGTGGAACTTTCCCTCATTGTGGAAACTCTGCATACATAGAATAATATCTGTTAAGTATATTGTAAAAGTATTTTGAAAAGAGCAACTGCCGAGTTTCTTGTTGGTTCTTCTCGGCAGGAACGGCATTCCGAACCAGTGGTAGACTCATTGACGATTCAAAAGTACTTGTAAAAGTTTAATTGAATAAAAAACATTTCTATTCAATTCTATTCTATTCTAATAAATAACGTGATAGAGTTAGCTCATTGATAGAGATTAGCAATTGTACAAATCTGTTTAGACAATCTGTTTAGACTTGACGGAGGTATAGATCAAAATAAATAAAGTGATAGAATTAGCTCATTAAAGATGTTTAGATTCGACGGAGGCATAGATCAAAATAAATAACATGATAGAGTTAGCTCATTGATAGAGATTAGCAATTGCAGAAATCTGTTTAGATTTGACGGAGGTAAAGATCAAAATAAATAACATGATAGAGTTAGCTCATTGATTGAGATTAGCAATTGCACTAATCTGTTTAGATTTGACGGAGGTATAGATCACAATAAATAACGTGATAGAGTTAGCTCATTGATAGAGATTAGCAATTGTACAAATCTGTTTAGATTTGACGGAGGTATAGATCACAATAAATAACGTGATAGAGTTAGCTCATTGATAGAGATTAGCAATTGTACAAATCTGTTTAGATTTGACGGAGGTATAGATCACAATAAATAACGTGATAGAGTTAGCTCATTGATAGAGATTAGCAATTGTACAAATCTGTTTAGACTTGACGGAGGTATAGATCAAAATAAATAAAGTGATAGAATTAGCTCATTGATACCTAGAGATTAGCAAAATGCACAAATCTGTTTAGATTTGACGGAGGTATAGATCAAAATAAATAACGTGATAGAGTTAGCTCATTGATAGATTAGCAATTGCATAAAAATCTGTTTAGATTTAAAAGCAGTGATAGCCTAGTGGTTAAGACTGTGGTCTCCTTTTCGGGAGGTCGCAGGTACGATCCCCGGTACGCACCTCTGACTTTTAGAAGTTATGTTCGTTTAAGCAATTTAATATCTCATGCTACAATGTTCTCGAAGGTGTCTGAAGTCCGCCAATTCGCAAAGGGCCCGCGCAGCATGCTATAAGTTATAACCCTTCTCTGAGAGGAGACTTGCGCTGAGTAGTGAGCCGCTGATGCATTGATGATGATAATATTTGGATTTGTCGGAGGTAAGGATTAACAATAATTTAATATAAAAAATATTTTTAAAAAATCGACTTCAAACGCCCGCACCACTACAAAATCGGTTCAGGCGTCTTCGAGTAATCGGTGAACATATATAAAAAAAAGATTCCGACGAATTGTTAACCTCCTCCTTTTTTAAGTTGGTTAAAAAAGAACATGATAAAGTTATAGGCTAATTGAAGAAATTAGTGACTGCACAGCTATGCTATTAAAGCACTTATAGTTCTCTAAACATTTTCTAAAACAAGTCGTGCTCAGAAGTCATGCCAGTCGCGATGCCAACCAAATAAATATGCATGATTAATCAGTCCAATCGCCAGCAACGGTGGAACAGGAATACAATCAGGCCAAACTGGGCCAGGTCAGTGACGTAAGCGGTGCAAGTTACCTCTCTTGCACTCGCGTAGTGTGCGAGAGGGACGGAGAAACCATTCAGTATGCACTTGAAAATTAACCTGAGGTTAGTTACTGTGCTACCAACCGCTCGATTCATTTGCATATTTTAAAAGTTCCGAGGAAATTAGAAAGCGTTGCTTTCAACTTTAGGCTCCAAACAAACAAATAAAAAAAATCTACCAAGTGCGAGTCGGGCCTCGCATTTTTAGGGTTCCGTACATATGACCAAATCACTTTTTTAAAACTAGATACATGTTTAGATATCTTAGTTCTTAGATAGTACTAAATTAGCATAATATATGGGGAAAAATGCTCGTTTGTTTTGGTCACAACTTTGATGGCTTTTCATTTTTGAAGCTGAAAAATAATGAAAAATATATTTGAACTCCACTTAATGAGTTCTAGGTTCTAGACAATGACACTCCCACATGCCAGGGTAAAAAATAATAATTTTATTTCGATTTTATTTCAATATGGGGTATATTTCAGCCCCTTTATTTTTTAATTTAAGTTTATTTTTATTATTTGTTGTTATAGCGGCAATAGAAATACATACTCTGTGAAAATTTCACTGTCTACCTATTACGGTTTACGAGTTACAGCCCGCTGTCAGACGGACGGACAGACGGACGGAGGCTTAGTACTAGGTTCCCGTTGGCAGTCTTTTTGTACGGAACCCTAAAAATCACCTCATTCATTAATGGAAACATGGACTAGTATGGAATATGGACATTGGACTAGTCCTAATAAAACTTATGGAATTAAAAAAAGTTGGAGAATAGGAAACTAAAAAAAAGTTGAAATCTTTATCGCTTTGTTTATACTGCACATACCTAAAGGTTTGAAAACCAAATAACGATAGTATGTTTACAATAAGAGACAATTACTTACAAGCTTAAAGCCTAAATGACAAATACTACTCTAATACATATACTTAGTACAGTACCCGGCGATATATATTGCACATCGGCCTCTGGAATAAAACGCTATTTCTATTCTATTGCAAGGAAAGCTAGCCAGAAATTCACGTAGTAATTACTGAAATCTCTTCACAATCGGCGAGCACATCACGTAACATTTATAAAAAAAATACAGTCGAACTGTGAATAGAATAGAATAGCGTTTTATTCCAAAGGCCGATGTGCAATATATTATATCGCCGGGTACTGTATAGAATTATAGATTTAACGAAATGCAATTTGCCTTCGGGTAGAACCGTTTGATACTAAAATAACTCGAAGGCTAAGTAAGAAGAACCGCCAGTTACGGCGTATTACCTGCCATTTTATTATGCCATAGAAATGATAAGCATTATTTGAAATCGGATATTATACAACAAAACAACCTAACAAATGTATGACGATGAGATTTCTATAGTTCTGTCAAGTAACATTACTTTCATATTATTATGTACTAGCTTATGCATAGCATGCTTAGCATTTATGTGCTTCCTGTATTGTATGCCACCTGTTTTCATGTTTGTGCTATTGTTTTTTGTTTTGTGTTTGTGCCATAGTTTTTTTCTTTTCAGTTTTTAAGCTATTGCATAGCTTTTATCGCGGGCTTTGAACTAGGACAAACAGTTTGAGCGCGGCGACCGAATCAAGAAATTCCGTAACGAAAATAAACCTAACACCGTCGTTCAGTAAGCGTTTAACATTTTAGAGGTTCTCAAGTAGCTCTATTTGGCGCAGAGGGCGAGCGGCCGCTTTCTTTACCGTATGGTTACGTAGTACTATTATATATTCTGTGGTATGGTGTATGATGTCGCAGGTTCGAATCTCACTCGCGAAGTAGTGACAGTTCGCTTTTCTTGTTTGTTTGTTTTTTAATTTTTTTTGTATAACTTTTTTATGCAAAAAAAAATATTGCAAAAATATTATAATTGCATAAGTTGATAAAAAATGCTATGCAATAGTTTTACCGCGGCAGTCCTCGAGTGCCACTTAATTTTTTTTCTATTTTATTTTAAATTTGCATGTCATTTATTTTATTTTTCTTTTCTGTTCATTTAA
This sequence comes from Oeneis ivallda, assembly GCA_029955525.1. NCBI lineage: Eukaryota > Metazoa > Arthropoda > Insecta > Lepidoptera > Nymphalidae > Oeneis > Oeneis ivallda. The sequence continues at coordinate 3,079,977 of JARPMR010000012.1, read as the reverse complement.
TTTGTCAATAATAGAACATCTGTATGATTCTGTTTCCGTGATTGAACTCACATAAGGCTCCCACTGAAAACCAGCGCTGCAGCTTGATGCTGAGTGGGAGACCTATATTTGGTCACATACAATTGTTCTCTTAATTTCTTAATTTTGTTCTGATCAAATAAATAGTTTTTCTGTCTTATGCCCGCAACTTCATCCGTGTGGGCAGCATCAGGATTGAGGAGTTGGGTCATGGAATTGAACTATGTAAGTATGTATTCTTTGCCATAACGTCTATTCATTCGACTGTTAATAAATCACCACAGTTTAGGTGGGCAGTAGCTTGTAACCTTGAAGCATCAGTATTGAGGAGTTAGAACCCGAAGTTTTTATGGGACGATCTCGCAAAGTTTCTGTATCGATCAAAAAAAGATTCACGCAAATCATAATTTCATATTATTAGTTTTTCATTTAGAAACAAGTGTAAATTAAATATTTTATTTTTAAAAATCAAGCTCTTAGTAGCTGGCTACATAGTCAGACCCTGGCTATCATCTAGAACCAGACTACTTGTCAACACGAATCAAACGAGCCCAAACTCGATGGGGTTACGTCATTTTATTACAGAGTTGACAAAACCAACCTTCCGGCTTCATCATCAGTCCCTGAATATCATCTAGGACTAGACTACTTGTCAACACTAATCAAACGAGTCTAAACTCGATGGTATTACGTCATTTTATTACAGAGTTACCAAAACCACCTTCCGATTTCATCATCAGACCCTGATCAGATCAGACCCTGGTAACCATCTAAAAACAAAGTACTCATCAAGATAAATCAAACGAGCCGAAACTCAATGGGGTTGCGTTGTTTCATTACAGAGTTCCTATGACCACCTTCCAGCTCCATCATCAGACCCTGGTTACCATTGAAAGACAAACTACTCGTCAAGACGATTCAAACGAGCCCAAACTCGATGAGGTTGTGTCGTTTCATTGTGAAGTTCCTATGACCACCTTCCAGCTCCATCATCAGACCCTGGTTACCATTGAAAGACAAACTACTCGTCAAGACGATTCAAACGAGCCCAAACTCGATGAGGTTGTGTCGTTTCATTGCGAAGTTCCTATGGCCACCTTCCAGCTCCATCATCAGACCCTGGTTACCATTGAAAGACAAACTACTCGTCAAGACGATTCAAACGAGCCCAAACTCGATGAGGTTGTGTCGTTTCATTGCGAAGTTCCTATGGCCACCTTCCAGCTCCATCATCAGACCCTGGTTACCATTGAAAGACAAACTACTCGTCAAGACGATTCAAACGAGCCCAAACTCGATGAGGTTGTGTCGTTTCATTGCGAAGTTCCTATGGCCACCTTCCAGCTCCATCATCAGACCCTGGTTACCATTGAAAGACAAACTACTCGTCAAGACGATTCAAACGAGCCCAATCTCGATGAGGTTGTGTCGTTTCATTGCGAAGTTCCTATGGCCACCTTCCAGCTCCATCATCAGACCCTGGTTACCATTGAAAGACAAACTACTCGTCAAGACGATTCAAACGAGCCCAAACTCGATAAGGTTGTGTCGTTTCATTGCGAAGTTCCTATGGCCACCTTCCAGCTCCATCATCAGACCCTGGTTACCATTGAAAGACAAACTACTCGTCAAGACGATTCAAACGAGCCCAAACTCGATAAGGTTGTGTCGTTTCATTGCGAAGTTCCTATGGCCACCTTCCAGCTCCATCATCAGATCAGCATCATCATAATATTGTATTGTCACGCGATTTACACATGTATGCAAAACAGCTCAATCGGTAACCGGGAAGTGGATCAAGTCTGCCCTCTCTCATAATTAGATCATTTCTTTGAAGACCCTTAATTATGAAGTACCCATTTTGAATGGATATAACGGAATAGAAAGATCGAAAAGAAATCCCTACTTATTGTAAATTCGAAAGTTTTTGTCTGTTGGTTTGTCCTTCAATCACGCAGCAACGAAGCAACTTATAGACGTCATTTTTGCATGGATATATGGGGACCTGGACTTTTTTGCGGGATAAACAAACGAGGAAATTTTAAATACCCCGTTAGGACCTAGACGCTGCCAAATGCTAATACATCAGTTTCATAAACAAAATAATATCTTAATACCTATTTAAATTTCTTGTGTGCGTGTGTATGTCACTGAACTCCTTCTAGACGGCTGGACCGATTTTGATGAAATTTTTTGTGTGAGTTCAAGGGGATTCGAGGATGGTTTAGATTCACAATTTGGTCCACTGGAAAATGTTAATTTAACTAATTTTGCATTTATAAGTAGTGGCGGTACGAAGTTCGCTGGGTCAGCTAGTTATACTATAAAGAGGCATTATATAAATAGAGGCACTATGTACTTAGGGTCCGTATGCCACATAGATGCATTAACCAAAGCATGATGCAAAGATGCATTAACCATTATTAACACTGGTGATAATTTCTTTTGTGACGCAAGGCCACAATATCTATTAGACACGGACAGCATTAGGTACCACAAAACATTTTGATAAGCGTGTAACGCGTGTAATATACATGCGTTACAGTTACAGCTGACAGGTTTTCAATACAAAAACTGTTAATTATTAAATAAATTAGAAAGTTATCTTACTTTTATGTGGTGAGCCCAACGCCACACAAACATTAATAGTTAAAATCTGCTTATATTTATAATATCTTTTAGTAACGTAAAATGATGACGCGAATTTCTAATAGACAATTTTTTATTTGGCTCTAGTTGTCTAGCATAACATTTATTATGTAATTAATTGTAAGTATAACATTTTTTATTGCGTATGTCTGACGTACTTATAATAATTACGTTCAGTGCTTATTTTGAAGGTTAACAAAACCTGCAATGTTATGTAACTTTAGTTAGAAATATTTACCATTTTTTATTTATTTCAAATTCCCTAATTTCTACTCGTGCTAATATTTTGAGGCCCATGCAGTACATTATGTCATTCTACATAAACAAGTGTTTCCTCCTAATACTTACGTAGTCATAAAAGTATTAATTTGCTAAAATCGCAATAAATTCGATTTTTTTTATTTTGACTCATACATCTAGTGTTATGTAATCACAATCATACTTATACAATAATTTCAAACATCTAGGTTTATATTTTACTTATGTAATCATACCTATAACAGTCATTACAAAATGGCACACAGTTCGCACTGAAAATTAAAACTTCTGTCAAATTACAACGCCCCGTACAAACGAAACGCGTCCACCCCGGTCGGCAGGCGAGAAACATGTGACCTCGAACGGGTGGCACACCCCCAGCTGACGTGACTCGGGGTGGTGGGAGGGATGAAGGCCGTGACGTCACACGGTCGATGAACCCCGGAAGTGGGTCATGGAATCGCGCTGGTCGATCCGCCGGCCACCGCACCGTAATAAAGAGCTTCCGATTCTTCATTAAGTTATACTAGCCTTTACCCGGGGCTTCGCTCCCGCCATATATTAAATGCAGTCCAAAGAGGTGATGCCTATACAAAATTGCCAATTTTATTTTTTTCGATTTTTCAGCCGTTCTTTTGGGTTTTTTTGTCACCCATCAACGGCTCATTACTGAGCGCAGGTCTCCTCTCAGAAAAGGGTTATATAGGCCATAGTCGAACCACGCTGGCCCAATGCGAATTGGCGAACTTTACACACCTTCGGGAACATTATGAAGAACTCTCAGGTGTGCAGGTTTCCTCACGATATTTTCCTTGACCGTTGAAGCAAGTGATATTTAATTGCATAAACGCACTTGACTCCGAAAAGTCAGAGATCGAACCCGGGATCGAACCTGCGACACCCCGAATAGGAGACCACAGTCCTAACCACTAGGCTATCACTGCAACTGGATTTTTTGTAAACCATCCTAATTTTAGTGAACAAAACAAAAAAAAGTTCAAATCGTTTAAGCCGCTTTTGAGTTTTTCGCCGAAATAACTAAAAACAATTTAACTCTAAAAAGATGTAAGTATAAAAATTTTAACGAGATTTTTTTTTGTTAGGAACTTCGATAATGTCACTAAGGTAACGAGAATACATAGAAGTGGACCCTCACTCTGTATCATTACAGTGTAAGTTGTAGGACATTTGCATGAAAATCTCGTAAGTATCTAAACCAGGGATTCCCAAAGTGATCGATATCGATCCCTTGGGGTCGAAATCGGTTTCACAGGGCTCCACATAAACGAAAACTGATTTGTGGGGGTCTACGAGGGCTAAAAATCGACCCCTATTTCATATTTGAAACTTTCAAGATAATGTAATAGGTATAATAATTACCAATATTGAACCGGATTTAGCTAGATTGATAGGAAGTCACCAGGTTCATCCATCAGACCGAATTTTTTTTACCTTTACTTTGCGATTAAACAAAAAAACAAAGTTTTTGTCGAAAAATAATTATCTACTTAAGTATTTTTACGTAATTTGTATAAATAATTATGAATTACACTTGATATTTACTGAATTTTAAATCTTTTTATTTTATTTTTTGATGAGAAAATGATGTCATGTTTACCTCTTACTTACATAACCAACAGCAAAGTTTTTAAATTGGCAAGTATCAATAGGAAAAAAACTAGAGATAGGATTTTAAAGTAATTTGGCTATGGGGGTTCAGACCCCCTTAGCCCATAGGTAGATATCAGTTCATTTTAGAAAAGGGGTCTCCTGCCCGAAATAGTTTGGGAATCTCTGATCTAATGCACCTCTCACACCTCCGCTGCGAAACTTCAGTTGCGAAACCGCTGTAGGAATTCCGCTGCGATAAAGTGTAGTTGTGTAGTTGCGGAACGGGCGTCGGAACCTGCTAGTCATCAGTCAGCCATCGGAGCGAAATGTCGTCGTTATCAGAGTCAGAGGAGGAGGAAATATTATTGTGGACTTTAACTTTGAAAAGGCGTAAATCTCGTAGAATTTGGGTGCACGAGATTAATGAAAAAAGGAAGAAATTAGGAGAAAACCTATTATGTAAAGAACTAGAGTCACATGAAGATCGTTTTTATACATATTTTAGAATGAGCCCAGGGAGTTTTGAAGATCTACATAATCTTTTGAAGCCACATATTACTAAACAAAATACAAGGTTTAGGGAAGCTATTTCTAGCAGAGAAAGATTAGCCTTAACTTTGAGGTAAGTAAATTATTTATTTATTTATTAATCATTAATACAAAAAAAATATTCGGCATGTTACTAACTCTACGATAAGTGAAACATGTTGATTTGTTCATGATCATTTTGATTTGAGGTTGTTAAATCAGTAGGTATAGCCGTATTGCCCTCTTGTGGAAGAATATAATAATTAGCATTGTCAGTAACTGTTGCGTCACTGATCATGGAGTAATTTCCTGGAGTAGCCGGAGAATGCGTGGTATCACTTAGAACAGAGTAGTTGAAACTACCCGTTGCAGTAGAGTTGCTGTTAGAAGTTACAGCCTCCATATCACTTAATTCAGCCTCCATCAAAATTCGGGCGATATCAAATTTTGCTTTTATTTGTGTTCGCTTTGATAGTTTTTTGAAAGTATCAGCGTATCCCAAAAATAATAAATCTACTCCATCACATTTTACATCAACTTTATCTTCACTTCTGTTGCGATCTCTTCTATTTTGTAAGTACTGGATCATTCTATCTGTTGGATCCGGATCCGGATTACTTCTCCTATGCCTTCTATAAATTTGTTGGGCGTTTTGAGTTTCTTGCGGGCGGGTATCTTGTGCAACGTCTTGTGTAGTTACGTCTCCCGTAGATTGAGAGTCAGTAGAATTAACTTTTTCAACATTCAGAGATGCCATACTACCTTGAGTCTCATTCAATGTAATTGCTGGATCAATGAAATTCATTTGATCTGCCCAAGTCCAATTTTGAAGCTTTTTTGCAGCTTGGCCACTTGTACTCTTTTTAGATAATTTGTACTTTTTGTAGGAGTCTTTTAAATTCTTCCACTTCGCTTTCAAAGTTACGACTGAAAAATAACAAAATAAGACAAAATTAATATTATTTCAAAATTAATATTATTTTCATTGCAGATTCCTAACTACTGGAGATTGCTATAAGACATTATCGTTTTCATATCGTATAGGAAATTCAACAGTTTCAAAAATAGTGACCGAAGTATGTCAGGAAATATGGAATGTTTTACAACCATTAGCCATTCCACAACCTACACAAGAAATGTGGCTCAATATCGCAGAAGACTTTTTTGGGAAATGGGGATTTCCTCATTGCCTGGGTAGCGTGGATGGAAAGCATATTACCATTAAATGCCCTCCAGATAGCGGCTCAATGTTTTACTGTTACAAAAGTAAATTTTCTATTGTGTTATTGGCTGTTGTAGACGCTAATTACAAATTCATATATGTTGACATTGGATCGTTTGGAAAAGATTCTGAAAGTACTATATTTGAAAAAACACCTTTTTTACAACTATTGCGAACTGGTCAACTTAATGTACCAAATGCCCAACCATTACAACAAGGCACAGATCCTTTGCCTTATGTTTTAATAGGGGATGGTGCCTTTAAGCTGGAAACGTTTTTGATGAGACCTTTTGTAAGAGAAGCGGCTATGCAAGATAGAGATAAAAAGAGATTTAATCAGGCGCTCAGTCGAGCACGTGTAGTTGTGGAATGTGCTTTTGGAATAATGGCACAGAAGTTTAGGATTTTCCTAAGACCTTTCGAAACAGATTTGACAAACACAATAAAAATTGTAAAAGCAGCTTGTTGTTTGCACAACTTTATACAGACGAAAGAGTCAGCCGTACATACCAGTTCCAGCTTTGAAATAGAACAGCTAGGTGCCTTTCTACCACAAAATAGACCTGGCAACCGACAGAGAGCATCGTCGGCAGCGTTTGAGGTCAGAGATAAATTCGTTCAATATTTTACACAAACGCAGAGAACTTAACGTTATCATAATATTATCTATAATAAGTACAAATAAATAATTATACATATAATACATAATATTATCTTATAAGCAAAATAAACAAATACATTACAAATACAGTCTATTATTATTATAAAAAGACTACATACCTTCCTCATTTAATTCCCTCTGGATTTCTCTCCATGCCTGCAGTTTTTTCATATTATTTTTATAATCCGGATGATTTAATAAATAAAGAATAGGTCTATTTCTGACCTCTTGAATTAATTTTTCTGTGAAATCGACGTCCATTTTATGAAATAAATGTAGTTTCGCTTTTAATTTTTGTCGATTTCCACAAACACGTGCGAAAACAACGCGGCACCGCAACAAAATGGCGGCCGGAGCGCGGTAGTGTGGCTGGCGTCGGAGTATTATCGACGAAACCGCGCGGTGAAAGAGATAGAATATAGTTAAATCTATGCGTTAGAACAGGCAGTTCCGTGGCAGTTCCGCTTCTCCTACATACGGACAAAACACAGCGAAATTAATGCGGTTCCGCTGTTATGGTTTCGCAGCGGAGGTGTGAGAGGAGCATAAACCTTAAAGTGGGAGGTGACAGGTAGGTAGATAGATCACATTGACAATTGCTACTCCTCATAGACTGCTAAAATGGTAACCCTTCCTTTCGCTACTCCTCATAGACTGCTAAAATGATAACCCTTCCTTTCGCTACTCCTCATAGACTGCTAAAATGGTAACCCTTCCTTTCGCTACTCCTCATAGACTGCTAAAATGATAACCCTTCCTTTCGCTACTCCTCATAGACTGCTAAAATGATAACCCTTCCTTTCGCTACTCCTCATAGACTGCTAAAATGATAACCCTTCCTTTCGCTACTCCTCATAGACTGCTAAAATGGTAACCCTTCCTTTCGCTACTCCTCATAGACTGCTAAAATGATAACCCTTCCTTTCGCTACTCCTCATAGACTGCTAAAATGGTAACCCTTCCTTTCGCTACTCCTCATAGACTGCTAAAATGATAACCCTTCCTTTCGCTACTCCTCATAGACTGCTAAAATGATAACCCTTCCTTTCGCTACTCCTCATAGACTGCTAAAATGATAACCCTTCCTTTCGCTACTCCTCATAGACTGCTAAAATGGTAACCCTTCCTTTCGCTACTCCTCATAGACTGCTAAAATGATAACCCTTCCTTTCGCTACTCCTCATAGACTGCTAAAATGATAACCCTTCCTTTCGCTACTCCTCATAGACTGCTAAAATGATAACCCTTCCTTTCGCTACTCCTCATAGACTGCTAAAATGATAACCCTTCCTTTCGCTACTCCTCATAGACTGCTAAAATGATAACCCTTCCTTTCGCTACTCCTCATAGACTGCTAAAATGATAACCCTTCCTTTCGCTACTCCTCATAGACTGCTAAAATGATAACCCTTCCTTTCGCTACTCCTCATAGACTGCTAAAATGATAACCCTTCCTTTCGCTACTCCTCATAGACTGCTAAAATGATAACCCTTCCTTTCGCTACTCCTCATAGACTGCTAAAATGATAACCCTTCCTTTCGCTACTCCTCATAGACTGCTAAAATGGTAACCCTTCCTTTCGCTACTCCTCATAGACTGCTAAAATGATAACCCTTCCTTTCGCTACTCCTCATAGACTGCTAAAATGGTAACCCTTCCTTTCGCTACTCCTCATAGACTGCTAAAATGGTAACCCTTCCTTTCGCTACTCCTCATAGACTGCTAAAATGGTAACCCTTCCTTTCGCTACTCCTCATAGACTGCTAAAATGATAACCCTTCCTTTCGCTACTCCTCATAGACTGCTAAAATGATAACCCTTCCTTTCGCTACTCCTCATAGACTGCTAAAATGGTAACCCTTCCTTTCGCTACTCCTCATAGACTGCTAAAATGATAACCCTTCCTTTCGCTACTCCTCATAGACTGCTAAAATGGTAACCCTTCCTTTCGCTACTCCTCATAGACTGCTAAAATGGTAACCCTTCCTTTCGCTACTCCTCATAGACTGCTAAAATGATAACCCTTCCTTTCGCTACTCCTCATAGACTGCTAAAATGATAACCCTTCCTTTCGCTACTCCTCATAGACTGCTAAAATGATAACCCTTCCTTTCGCTACTCCTCATAGACTGCTAAAATGATAACCCTTCCTTTCGCTACTCCTCATAGACTGCTAAAATGATAACCCTTCCTTTCGCTACTCCTCATAGACTGCTAAAATGATAACCCTTCCTTTCGCTACTCCTCATAGACTGCTAAAATGATAACCCTTCCTTTCGCTACTCCTCATAGACTGCTAAAATGATAACCCTTCCTTTCGCTACTCCTCATAGACTGCTAAAATGATAACCCTTCCTTTCGCTACTCCTCATAGACTGCTAAAATGATAACCCTTCCTTTCGCTACTCCTCATAGACTGCTAAAATGATAACCCTTCCTTTCGCTACTCCTCATAGACTGCTAAAATGATAACCCTTCCTTTCGCTACTCCTCATAGACTGCTAAAATGATAACCCTACCTTTCGCTACTCCTCATAGACTGCTAAAATGATAACCCTTCCTTTCGCTACTCCTCATAGACTGCTAAAATGATAACCCTTCCTTTCGCTACTCCTCATAGACTGCTAAAATGATAACCCTTCCTTTCGCTACTCCTCATAGACTGCTAAAATGATAACCCTTCCTTTCGCTACTCCTCATAGACTGCTAAAATGATAACCCTTCCTTTCGCTACTCCTCATAGACTGCTAAAATGATAACCCTTCCTTTCGCTACTCCTCATAGACTGCTAAAATGATAACCCTTCCTTTCGCTACTCCTCATAGACTGCTAAAATGATAACCCTTCCTTTCGCTACTCCTCATAGACTGCTAAAATGATAACCCTTCCTTTCGCTACTCCTCATAGACTGCTAAAATGATAACCCTTCCTTTCGCTACTCCTCATAGACTGCTAAAATGATAACCCTTCCTTTCGCTACTCCTCATAGACTGCTAAAATGATAACCCTTCCTTTCGCTACTCCTCATAGACTGCTAAAATGATAACCCTTCCTTTCGCTACTCCTCATAGACTGCTAAAATGATAACCCTTCCTTTCGCTACTCCTCATAGACTGCTAAAATGATAACCCTTCCTTTCGCTACTCCTCATAGACTGCTAAAATGATAACCCTTCCTTTCGCTACTCCTCATAGACTGCTAAAATGATAACCCTTCCTTTCGCTACTCCTCATAGACTGCTAAAATGATAACCCTTCCTTTCGCTACTCCTCATAGACTGCTAAAATGGTAACCCTTCCTTTCGCTACTCCTCATAGACTGCTAAAATGGTAACCCTTCCTTTCGCTACTCCTCATAGACTGCTAAAATGGTAACCCTTCCTTTCGCTACTCCTCATAGACTGCTAAAATGGTAACCCTTCCTTTCGCTACTCCTCATAGACTGCTAAAATGGTAACCCTTCCTTTCGCTACTCCTCATAGACTGCTAAAATGGTAACCCTTCCTTTCGCTACTCCTCATAGACTGCTAAAATGATAACCCTTCCTTTCGCTACTCCTCATAGACTGCTAAAATGATAACCCTTCCTTTCGCTACTCCTCATAGACTGCTAAAATGATAACCCTTCCTTTCGCTACTCCTCATAGACTGCTAAAATGATAACCCTTCCTTTCGCTACTCCTCATAGACTGCTAAAATGATAACCCTTCCTTTCGCTACTCCTCATAGACTGCTAAAATGATAACCCTTCCTTTCGCTACTCCTCATAGACTGCTAAAATGGTAACCCTTCCTTTCGCTACTCCTCATAGACTGCTAAAATGGTAACCCTTCCTTTCGCTACTCCTCATAGACTGCTAAAATGGTAACCCTTCCTTTCGCTACTCCTCATAGACTGCTAAAATGGTAACCCTTCCTTTCGCTACTCCTCATAGACTGCTAAAATGGTAACCCTTCCTTTCGCTACTCCTCATAGACTGCTAAAATGATAACCCTTCCTTTCGCTACTCCTCATAGACTGCTAAAATGATAACCCTTCCTTTCGCTACTCCTCATAGACTGCTAAAATGATAACCCTTCCTTTCGCTACTCCTCATAGACTGCTAAAATGATAACCCTTCCTTTCGCTACTCCTCATAGACTGCTAAAATGATAACCCTTCCTTTCGCTACTCCTCATAGACTGCTAAAATGATAACCCTTCCTTTCGCTACTCCTCATAGACTGCTAAAATGATAACCCTTCCTTTCGCTACTCCTCATAGACTGCTAAAATGGTAACCCTTCCTTTCGCTACTCCTCATAGACTGCTAAAATGATAACCCTTCCTTTCGCTACTCCTCATAGACTGCTAAAATGATAACCCTTCCTTTCGCTACTCCTCATAGACTGCTAAAATGATAACCCTTCCTTTCGCTACTCCTCATAGACTGCTAAAATGATAACCCTACCTTTCGCTACTCCTCATAGACTGCTAAAATGATAACCCTTCCTTTCGCTACTCCTCATAGACTGCTAAAATGATAACCCTTCCTTTCGCTACTCCTCATAGACTGCTAAAATGATAACCCTTCCTTTCGCTACTCCTCATAGACTGCTAAAATGGTAACCCTTCCTTTCGCTACTCCTCATAGACTGCTAAAATGGTAACCCTTCCTTTCGCTACTCCTCATAGACTGCTAAAATGATAACCCTTCCTTTCGCTACTCCTCATAGACTGCTAAAATGATAACCCTTCCTTTCGCTACTCCTCATAGACTGCTAAAATGGTAACCCTTCCTTTCGCTACTCCTCATAGACTGCTAAAATGGTAACCCTTCCTTTCGCTACTCCTCATAGACTGCTAAAATGGTAACCCTTCCTTTCGCTACTCCTCATAGACTGCTAAAATGGTAACCCTTCCTTTCGCTACTCCTCATAGACTGCTAAAATGATAACCCTTCCTTTCGCTACTCCTCATAGACTGCTAAAATGATAACCCTTCCTTTCGCTACTCCTCATAGACTGCTAAAATGATAACCCTTCCTTTCGCTACTCCTCATAGACTGCTAAAATGATAACCCTTCCTTTCGCTACTCCTCATAGACTGCTAAAATGATAACCCTTCCTTTCGCTACTCCTCATAGACTGCTAAAATGATAACCCTACCTTTCGCTACTCCTCATAGACTGCTAAAATGGTAACCCTTCCTTTCGCTACTCCTCATAGACTGCTAAAATGGTAACCCTTCCTTTCGCTACTCCTCATAGACTGCTAAAATGATAACCCTACCTTTCGCTACTCCTCATAGACTGCTAAAATGATAACCCTTCCTTTCGCTACTCCTCATAGACTGCTAAAATGATAACCCTTCCTTTCGCTACTCCTCATAGACTGCTAAAATGGTAACCCTTCCTTTCGCTACTCCTCATAGACTGCTAAAATGATAACCCTTCCTTTCGCTACTCCTCATAGACTGCTAAAATGATAACCCTTCCTTTCGCTACTCCTCATAGACTGCTAAAATGATAACCCTACCTTTCGCTACTCCTCATAGACTGCTAAAATGATAACCCTTCCTTTCGCTACTCCTCATAGACTGCTAAAATGATAACCCTTCCTTTCGCTACTCCTCATAGACTGCTAAAATGATAACCCTTCCTTTCGCTACTCCTCATAGACTGCTAAAATGGTAACCCTTCCTTTCGCTACTCCTCATAGACTGCTAAAATGGTAACCCTTCCTTTCGCTACTCCTCATAGACTGCTAAAATGGTAACCCTTCCTTTCGCTACTCCTCATAGACTGCTAAAATGATAACCCTACCTTTCGCTACTCCTCATAGACTGCTAAAATGATAACCCTTCCTTTCGCTACTCCTCATAGACTGCTAAAATGATAACCCTTCCTTTCGCTACTCCTCATAGACTGCTAAAATGATAACCCTTCCTTTCGCTACTCCTCATAGACTGCTAAAATGATAACCCTTCCTTTCGCTACTCCTCATAGACTGCTAAAATGATAACCCTTCCTTTCGCTACTCCTCATAGACTGCTAAAATGATAACCCTTCCTTTCGCTACTCCTCATAGACTGCTAAAATGATAACCCTTCCTTTCGCTACTCCTCATAGACTGCTAAAATGGTAACCCTTCCTTTCGCTACTCCTCATAGACTGCTAAAATGGTAACCCTTCCTTTCGCTACTCCTCATAGACTGCTAAAATGGTAACCCTTCCTTTCGCTACTCCTCATAGACTGCTAAAATGATAACCCTACCTTTCGCTACTCCTCATAGACTGCTAAAATGATAACCCTTCCTTTCGCTACTCCTCATAGACTGCTAAAATGATAACCCTTCCTTTCGCTACTCCTCATAGACTGCTAAAATGATAACCCTTCCTTTCGCTACTCCTCATAGACTGCTAAAATGATAACCCTACCTTTCGCTACTCCTCATAGACTGCTAAAATGATAACCCTTCCTTTCGCTACTCCTCATAGACTGCTAAAATGGTAACCCTTCCTTTCGCTACTCCTCATAGACTGCTAAAATGATAACCCTTCCTTTCGCTACTCCTCATAGACTGCTAAAATGATAACCCTACCTTTCGCTACTCCTCATAGACTGCTAAAATGATAACCCTTCCTTTCGCTACTCCTCATAGACTGCTAAAATGATAACCCTTCCTTTCGCTACTCCTCATAGACTGCTAAAATGATAACCCTTCCTTTCGCTACTCCTCATAGACTGCTAAAATGGTAACCCTTCCTTTCGCTACTCCTCATAGACTGCTAAAATGATAACCCTTCCTTTCGCTACTCCTCATAGACTGCTAAAATGGTAACCCTTCCTTTCGCTACTCCTCATAGACTGCTAAAATGATAACCCTTCCTTTCGCTACTCCTCATAGACTGCTAAAATGATAACCCTTCCTTTCGCTACTCCTCATAGACTGCTAAAATGATAACCCTTCCTTTCGCTACTCCTCATAGACTGCTAAAATGATAACCCTTCCTTTCGCTACTCCTCATAGACTGCTAAAATGGTAACCCTTCCTTTCGCTACTCCTCATAGACTGCTAAAATGGTAACCCTTCCTTTCGCTACTCCTCATAGACTGCTAAAATGGTAACCCTTCCTTTCGCTACTCCTCATAGACTGCTAAAATGGTAACCCTTCCTTTCGCTACTCCTCATAGACTGCTAAAATGATAACCCTTCCTTTCGCTACTCCTCATAGACTGCTAAAATGGTAACCCTTCCTTTCGCTACTCCTCATAGACTGCTAAAATGATAACCCTTCCTTTCGCTACTCCTCATAGACTGCTAAAATGGTAACCCTTCCTTTCGCTACTCCTCATAGACTGCTAAAATGATAACCCTTCCTTTCGCTACTCCTCATAGACTGCTAAAATGGTAACCCTTCCTTTCGCTACTCCTCATAGACTGCTAAAATGATAACCCTTCCTTTCGCTACTCCTCATAGACTGCTAAAATGGTAACCCTTCCTTTCGCTACTCCTCATAGACTGCTAAAATGATAACCCTTCCTTTCGCTACTCCTCATAGACTGCTAAAATGGTAACCCTTCCTTTCGCTACTCCTCATAGACTGCTAAAATGATAACCCTTCCTTTCGCTACTCCTCATAGACTGCTAAAATGGTAACCCTTCCTTTCGCTACTCCTCATAGACTGCTAAAATGGTAACCCTTCCTTTCGCTACTCCTCATAGACTGCTAAAATGGTAACCCTTCCTTTCGCTACTCCTCATAGACTGCTAAAATGGTAACCCTTCCTTTCGCTACTCCTCATAGACTGCTAAAATGATAACCCTTCCTTTCGCTACTCCTCATAGACTGCTAAAATGGTAACCCTTCCTTTCGCTACTCCTCATAGACTGCTAAAATGATAACCCTTCCTTTCGCTACTCCTCATAGACTGCTAAAATGATAACCCTTCCTTTCGTTACTCCTCATAGACTGCTAAAATGATAACCCTTCCTTTCGCTACTCCTCATAGACTGCTAAAATGATAACCCTTCCTTTCGCTACTCCTCATAGACTGCTAAAATGGTAACCCTTCCTTTCGCTACTCCTCATAGACTGCTAAAATGGTAACCCTTCCTTTCGCTACTCCTCATAGACTGCTAAAATGGTAACCCTTCCTTTCGCTACTCCTCATAGACTGCTAAAATGATAACCCTTCCTTTCGCTACTCCTCATAGACTGCTAAAATGGTAACCCTTCCTTTCGCTACTCCTCATAGACTGCTAAAATGATAACCCTTCCTTTCGCTACTCCTCATAGACTGCTAAAATGGTAACCCTTCCTTTCGCTACTCCTCATAGACTGCTAAAATGGTAACCCTTCCTTTCGCTACTCCTCATAGACTGCTAAAATGATAACCCTTCCTTTCGCTACTCCTCATAGACTGCTAAAATGGTAACCCTTCCTTTCGCTACTCCTCATAGACTGCTAAAATGATAACCCTTCCTTTCGCTACTCCTCATAGACTGCTAAAATGATAACCCTTCCTTTCGCTACTCCTCATAGACTGCTAAAATGGTAACCCTTCCTTTCGCTACTCCTCATAGACTGCTAAAATGGTAACCCTTCCTTTCGCTACTCCTCATAGACTGCTAAAATGATAACCCTTCCTTTCGCTACTCCTCATAGACTGCTAAAATGATAACCCTTCCTTTCGCTACTCCTCATAGACTGCTAAAATGGTAACCCTTCCTTTCGCTACTCCTCATAGACTGCTAAAATGATAACCCTTCCTTTCGCTACTCCTCATAGACTGCTAAAATGGTAACCCTTCCTTTCGCTACTCCTCATAGACTGCTAAAATGATAACCCTTCCTTTCGCTACTCCTCATAGACTGCTAAAATGATAACCCTTCCTTTCGCTACTCCTCATAGACTGCTAAAATGGTAACCCTTCCTTTCGCTACTCCTCATAGACTGCTAAAATGGTAACCCTTCCTTTCGCTACTCCTCATAGACTGCTAAAATGGTAACCCTTCCTTTCGCTACTCCTCATAGACTGCTAAAATGATAACCCTTCCTTTCGCTACTCCTCATAGACTGCTAAAATGGTAACCCTTCCTTTCGCTACTCCTCATAGACTGCTAAAATGGTAACCCTTCCTTTCGCTACTCCTCATAGACTGCTAAAATGGTAACCCTTCCTTTCGCTACTCCTCATAGACTGCTAAAATGGTAACCCTTCCTTTCGCTACTCCTCATAGACTGCTAAAATGGTAACCCTTCCTTTCGCTACTCCTCATAGACTGCTAAAATGGTAACCCTTCCTTTCGCTACTCCTCATAGACTGCTAAAATGGTAACCCTTCCTTTCGCTACTCCTCATAGACTGCTAAAATGGTAACCCTTCCTTTCGCTACTCCTCATAGACTGCTAAAATGGTAACCCTTCCTTTCGCTACTCCTCATAGACTGCTAAAATGGTAACCCTTCCTTTCGCTACTCCTCATAGACTGCTAAAATGGTAACCCTTCCTTTCGCTACTCCTCATAGACTGCTAAAATGGTAACCCTTCCTTTCGCTACTCCTCATAGACTGCTAAAATGATAACCCTTCCTTTCGCTACTCCTCATAGACTGCTAAAATGGTAACCCTTCCTTTCGCTACTCCTCATAGACTGCTAAAATGGTAACCCTTCCTTTCGCTACTCCTCATAGACTGCTAAAATGGTAACCCTTCCTTTCGCTACTCCTCATAGACTGCTAAAATGATAACCCTTCCTTTCGCTACTCCTCATAGACTGCTAAAATGGTAACCCTTCCTTTCGCTACTCCTCATAGACTGCTAAAATGATAACCCTTCCTTTCGCTACTCCTCATAGACTGCTAAAATGATAACCCTTCCTTTCGGATTTTCCGTAGTCGGGTAAAAGGAGAAGATAAGATAGAGAAGAGAAGATAAGATTTGAAGATAAAAGGAGGGTGGATCTGGATGTTTACCGAGATCAACTGAAAAGTGAACACCCTCCAATAAAACCTATAATTACGTCGATGGTGCCCTGTCATGTCCTTACTGCGCGCGATTATTTCGTGCAAAAATAGGGTACATCTACATCAGCCACATCAGGGCACACGAGCGAAGCCCTTATTGAACTTTTCAAAGTTAACAGAGATCCAGTCGCTGTTGCCGAAATCGGCAGTGAAGTAACAACAACACACAACAACAGTCGGGTAAAAATAAGAAACAATAGCAAATTCTATAAAGAAGGTACAACTTCGTGACCTCATTTGCGCCTCGTATATGCGCCCGCGCACCGCAAACAACGCGAACAATAAAGCGATTGCTGTAAACATGATGACAATGGGTGGATTTAATGGATAATCTCGTTTCACAATGGGGACACAATGATGTTTGCAGTCATATAGACGATAATAAAACCTATCTCTTTACACACCGACGATGCCATTGCATTGATCGAGAAGGGGTTTTTTTTTAAATACTTGTCGTTTGGACAAGTGGCGGCTCCCTCCGACTTGGTGGTCGGAGACTTTCTCAAGCTTAAAGTTGATTTTTAACATTTTATTTTATTAAGTTATGAAAGTAAAAGGGTGACTCCAAATAGGTAAGTTTGAATAATTGTGTATTGGCTGATAAGTGATAATATTATATGTAAGTAACATTTTCAATGTTTAGCCCAAAGATAAGAGAAGGGTTTATCCCTATATAAGATAGAGCCCGGAATAAAAGAAGCCTAAAACTGGCGACTTTAATAGCCCCTGTTTTGCCCCCCATTTGGTTCTATGGACACCCCCTGAAATAAAGTTATTATCGACTGTACGTCATAGAGTTTTCCATATTAGTATTAATAGCGAATTTAAAGGCAGTCATTATGTATTAATTCAAATTCAAAATTATTTGTTTCACGTAGGCCAACCTGTGGCTCTTACTCTAACTCTGTGAGTTATAACCCGATTCTGACAGGCAGACGGACTAGTGCAAATTCATACATATACATAACCTATGTCAATCACAGACTTGGTTCATCGCCCTGTTAGGTACTTCGCGACTACCTGCTAATTGTTCAGTAATAGGTAATTTCCCTTTTTTCTCGAGCAGGTACGTCATACAATAACGTAAATAAAGTGCTTGCCTTGAAAAAATGTAAAGCAAAACGGAACTTTGAAACAAAGGCCTCGCAGCTTATCTGAGTTGAGCACCCATCGCGAGGTCATCAACCCCCACTGCCCTGTGAGTTGTGACGAGTGCCACTTCTGTAAGTCTGTGCCCGACCAGCGACCAGCGTTGGTGGGGATTGCGTGATTGTTACTAAAGAACACGTTTTGACGAATAAGCTTTATGATTGTCTTTGAAGTTGACAAACAATAAGCACCCAGGATAAAGGAGGTTGCCGAATTTTGACCCAGCATTTTTAAAAACCGTTCAGATTAGGAAATCATTTAATTTTAACTAATATTTTTCAGAGTATTTTTCTGTGTAAACCCGATATTTTTAGAAGATGGGGACCAAAATAGTTATTTGTTATACAAGAGTGCAAAGTTGCTTTTTAACCGCGTGGTCAGTTTTGATGACCGAGCAAGCGAAGGATTCTAAAATTGAAGCACGAGCGCAGCGAGTGATTCAAAAATTAGAATCCTGAGCGTTAGCGAGGGAATCAAAAGAGCACGAGGTGAAAAATCTTTGCACTCGAGTGCAACACGTAATTTTTCATCTCCCCATTCAAACAATATGACGCGAAAAGAAAAAGGCGCGCGCAAAGCAAATTAAAAAAAAGTACACCAAGAAGGTTCCAAGTCTGAGTTTTTAATAAATTAAAAAAGGTTGTATGATAAATTCGGCACCATGGAGGTAGAAGTAAATAGGTTTAATGATGTTTTGAATTCACAAACTTAGTGCACACGATGTTCTAAATTCAATTTACTTTATCCTCTAGAGGATAAAAACGGCTTTTGCACTCCGATATCGAAGAGCAAAAATACTCTTTCCGAGATGGGGAGATGAAAATATAATTATTCACAAGTACCTACACATTATAAATAACCTTTACATGGCAATACAAGTGAATATCTTTTTTCTCCCAACTTTATTTGATAGACCTTTGATGAACCTTTTTGTTAGACTGGTTTACTAGAACAAGCATGAGAAGTTTGATTCGTGAACGTGGGCTATCTATGGAATTCGCCAATCTCCTTTAACTTGACACCAACAGTTGAGTGCCTCCGACAACAAGAAAAATGTTTAAAAACTGCAACAACATAACTGTAACCGTCATAATTGAATG
Source organism: Oeneis ivallda (assembly GCA_029955525.1). Lineage (NCBI taxonomy): Eukaryota > Metazoa > Arthropoda > Insecta > Lepidoptera > Nymphalidae > Oeneis > Oeneis ivallda. The sequence continues at coordinate 3,060,775 of JARPMR010000012.1, read as the reverse complement.
ACACTCGGGTTATAATAACGAATTGATTGATTCCTCTTTCATCAAAATCGGCACAGTAGTTTATCCGCTCCTAGCGCAGCGGATACCAATTCTAAATCTGGTGATTGATTTATCAACGGACGAATAAGAGGAGGAGATTCTCAACTCGTCAAATATTTGTTTATCTAAAGTCACAATTTCGGAACGCTCGGACTCCGAGAGACTGGACCCTAGTAGATTAACAGCGTTTATCTACTCCAGCATCGAAAAGTTCCAATTTCGAATTTGACAGCTGAATCGAAATGAACCCTCTTTCGGTTTTGCTTCTCATTTCGATGCAGCTCGTTGTATGGGAGCTGAATCGAAATGGTTATCTTCTTAAAATAGGATACCTAAAGCTCAGGCTCTGAGTTCTGGCACTTGTGTACCTTTTCATACAACAGAGGCGCCACAGGCGGCTGGTGGCGGCGTACGGAGTTACTTTTTGTTGACAGAGGCGCCACAGGTGGCTGGTGGCGGCTTGAGGAGTTATTTTTTGTTACTTTATTGAGCCTACGGCGTATTTTATTAATGATTTTATTTTCCTTGTCGTAGATAAAATCTTGTATGCAACTGAACGTAAGTAGTCATTTTAATTCTCGTACTATACTATTTTGATACTCGGCAAGCCTCGTATCAAAAAACAGCACTCGAATTAAAATGACCCTCATTACGATGCAGTTGCATAAATAGCTATTTTGTATTCACAGCATAATACACAGCTGAGTCATACATTATAGACCAATGCTCTCGGTGAAGGACCACCTTTATGTGGTTTGTCACATTTTCGTTGCTCTTCCTGTGTTATTGAAGGACAAATCAAACAGATCCAATTGCACATTTACCATTTACAATATTACTAGCGATAAGGTCCAATGTTTTTGAAACTTATTTTACAGTAAAAGAAGCAATTTTATCGATACGTTTTTCTATCTGTTTGTCCGGGTTTATCTGCTAAACGACTAAACTGACCTGGTTTTTTATAAATACTGACAAAATACAGTATTTATGCAAAAGTCGAACGAAGGTCGGCTAAGCGATACACTTATCGCCAGGGAGACATTCAGCTTATTTTATCACAAGCATGAATGTAATTAGTTACTAGAGCTAGAGCTACTACGGTAATTGCAATTAAGGTGGATTATACGGGTCTGCCCGGGAAATTCAAATTTAATTTGGTTTTTCGCAATTTGTAAACTAATACAACAAAGTAGGCTTATGGCATTCTAATTGCGCCCATGGAATTATCATCTTCACAGGTTTACATAAAAATCTTTATTTGAAAGTGTCCAGTTTAAGAAATTAGTAAGAATATCGACTAATTTGTGAGTAACTCACGTCTAACTGGATATTTTGATTAATTTCTTAAACAGGTCACTTTCAAGTAAAGATTTTTATGTAAACCTGTGAAGATGATAATTCCATGGGCGCAATTAGAATGCCATAAGCCTACTTTGTTGTATTAGATTACAAATTGCGAAAAAACAAATTAAATTTGAATTTCCCGGGCAGACCCGTATAATCAACCTTAAGTATACGATACCAGCGGTGGTATTCTCTAAAGTTGATTGCATCAGTATAACGATCGCAATGGCCTCTGATTGGCCGGTACTCGCCCGCTATTGGTTACAATTCTTACAATGCATTGATGCAGCAAGAACGCCATAAATTGGGTATTTTAATGTAGTCATAATCTTGATATTCATTATTCATAATCGAAAATGTAACATGTAAGAATAACAATTGTAAAAACAGAAAATAAATAGTTTCTGTACGGATACGGTATGTCAGTTGTCACCTACATGGCTTCGTGAATCGTGATTAAAATGCTCCCTCAGAGAAGTTCCAACAGGTTTTATTAAATTTGTTAACAAACACTTTATAACGAAAAATTATCACATGAATTGTTCCGCGTTGGATGAAAAAGTATTACTTAATTGGAAATTGTTTTACCGGTACGGGAGTAAGCCAACATGTCGGAAATTGGCGAAATGTAACATGGTTTCATAACAAGGATGGAGTAACATGTCTTAATACAGAAACACGTACCAAACATTCAATAGCCCAACAAACAAGCCTCAATAGCCCAACGGTTAAAGGTGCGGACTGAAAACTTGAAGGTCGCAGGTTCGAATCCCACCCGTTGCACTATTGTCGTACCCACTCCTAACACAAGCTTTCCGCTTATTTGGAGGGGAGAGGAGAATATTAGTCAAGTTCAACTTGGTTGATGTTCTTTAAAAAAAACTTGAAAATACGATTTTTAAAATGTCAGAACTTTTCTGACACTTTGATTAAGTTAATAGCACTTATAGCTTCAAAATGCACGAACAAGTGTAAATTAAAAATTTAAAACACCCCCAACATGTGAATCTATGTCTGGACTAAGCACAACATACCCAATCTAATCCTGACAATCTGGTAGAGTCATAAGCCATGACGTAACATAAGGGCCACAGGTTGGCCTACGTGAAATAAATAATTTTGAATTTGGAATTTTTTGAATCTGTTACCCAGTTTTCTGCTCCATCGTCAGATCCTCCTCCTTGATCCTCGATCATCATCTATCTAACACCTACTCATTGAGACCATTCTAATGAGCCTAAACACACTATATCTGCTGTAAGTTGCTGAGGAGTTGGGTATCCCGCAGACTACTTGATGCTGCAGCATCAGCTCAAGGTTACCACGCCTTGGAAATAATCCAAAGTAATATGTAGTAAAACAAATTTACTTTTGCCCAAACTAGTGGTAAAGTCGAGATATGACATACAAGTAAGAGCCACAAGTTGGCCTACTGGCCTGAAGTAAATTTTTCAATTCTAATTTGGGCTGAGTGAGTGTTTTTTTTATTCGATGACAAGATAAACCTTGACTGCGATCTCACCTGATGATAAGTGACGATGCAGTCTAAGTTGGTAGCAGGCTAACTTGGAAGGGGTATGGCAGTGTACATTTAACTCATACCCTTAATCTGTTTCTAGTTAACACGCCCAAGTTTGTTTAGGTCATAGCCACCCTGGAAAAGTATGGATTGGCAGACTTCATACACCTTATGAGAACATTATGCAGAACTATTTCTATGCGACACCGCAAAATAACTCGAAAAAAGCCGCTACGAAGTTATCTTTGCCGATAGAGTGGGAATTAGAAACGATTGAAGCCTCTCACTAGGCCAGACTAGACACAGTTTAGTAATTATACAAGTGTAAATTGAAAATTTAAAACACCCCCGACATGAGAATCGAAGTTATCAATTAATTGTCATTTAACGATTATACTGGCACGCGTGATCGAGTAATCATACGCCAAAAATGCCTTACATCATTTTGGAAAAGAGCTGATACTCTTACACTGCTGGACCGATATTAACCAAACATAGCTAAGAACCACCGCAAGGAAACTGGCTTTCAAATGAAAAAACCCGCATCGAAATGGGTCCATCCGTTTGAGAGCTACGATGCCACAGACAGACACACACGCACACAGACAGACAGACAGACATCGACGTCAAACTTATAACACCCCTCTTTTTGCGTCGGGGGTTAAAAACAAGGGATCTGGCATTTACATGCATATTAAGAACTTAGCGTTCACTGCTGCGCCATGAAGATAGTCAACGTGAGGTTTTGATTGGGTAGACCCTAACCAGTTTCTACTGAAGAATGATTGACGTACACATATCATGTCTCGACTCCACTCCACTCAAATCAACATGTCCACTAACAATTAACTCCGAAGCGCAAGTAAATCGGTACAGATATGGTAGTCCATATTTCTCCCAATTTTCTAGTTTCTACTAGATATAGTATATTGAAAGAGTATAAATACTATAGTCTACTAGGTAGTATAAATGGTAAATTTGGTTATGGTATTGAACTTGGTACCAATAAAATCGAGGATGGATAGAGTCTTGTAAAATCAATAGAAATCGCATTACCCGTCCCCCATAAAAATAAGCGGGAGACATGTTACCCCAAACAGACGGTAATCACGCGACGCTTAAATGTTTAAGGTAAAGTCAATACTTACATTAATTTGTCGTGAGCTAGGTTATGATCGCTTTAATCTAGTTTGCCAGTTACTATTTACTATAGACCCTGAAGGGTTAAATCCAAACATGGGTCATTCACACCCTGCCTGTTGATATTCGTAAAGTAGAAATTAATGGTCTCATCAAAATTGGTATGAATAAGAAGCATAACCTTCGAGTCAATATTGAAACTTCGGAAAATCATTATTGGCTATAAGTCTACTAGTATACTTTATTCATTTCACTGGATTAGTCTAGTCAGATAGTTACTACTAGTAGTGTTATATCATGTTGTCCATCGATGTATGTTGTCGAAAAAACTTTGACCATGCTCATAAGCTGCATTACATTATTTTCTATCAATATTATCGACGAGCTATACCAAAATTGTAAAGTACCCTATAGGTTTTGGGTAGAAAACCTATATGGTAGTTTCCGTTGACCTAGAATCACGAAATTTGGCAAAAAGCAGTCTTACAGCACAAACGAAGGCTAAATTACAAAACCAAAAAACAAATTGAAAATAATAATAATAATAATTATGGCCTGGCTGCGCTTTGGTGACCTATTTGGGGAAACCGAAGGGTTTGTGTGTGCAATTATGGACGAGGTCATGATGACGAACAATTACAGAAAATACATAGTGAAGGATGGAACGGTAGACATATGTCGGGCATGTCGCCGTCCTGTAGATCTAACATGCGCGCCACGAGAAAATTTTGTCTACTCATTTACTCGTGAATCTCTAAGAGATATCACGAGAAAACGGGTAGACAAAATTTTCTCGTGGCGTGCATGTTAGCCCTACTGGAGAAACTATCCGTCACATTGTCTCTGGTTGTTCTCATCTGGCTAACGGCGAATACTTACACAGACATAACCAAGTGGCCAGGATTATCCACCAGCAACTTGCCTTGAAATACAATCTTGTGGAATCGGAGGTACCGTACTACAAGTATGTGCCCAACCCAGTTCTTGAAAATGGTCATATCACACTGTACTGGGATCGATCTATCATTACAGACAGGACTATTGTAGCCAATAAGCCTGACATAGTGGTGATAGATCGATCAGAGCGCCGTGCAATGATTGTTGATGTTGCTGTCCCGCATGACGAGAACCTCGTGAAAGCCGAGAAAGAGAAACTCACCAAGTATCTCGACTTGGCGCACGAGGTTGTCGCCATGTGGAATGTAGACTCAGCAATCATTGTACCGATAGTCGTCACCGCTAATGGTCTTATAGCCAAGAGCCTCGACCAACATCTTTCGAGGCTCTCGTTGGGTAGCTGGGTCAAGGGCCAGATCCAGAAAGCTGTACTCCTGGACACGGCTCGCATCGTCAGGAGGTTCCTCTCTCTGGGGCCCTGACCGCCGGTTGCTTGGACCCTGTTCCCGAGGCCGGTGGACCGCTATTTTTTATATTTTTAAATGTTTTTTTTATAATCAAATATTTAAAAATGTAAATTATATGATATAAATGAAATAATAATTAATAATATAATGGCGGTATAATGGGTAGGTACGAACCCTCGGCGCACGAATTCGACTCGCACCCGACCGGTTTAGTTTTCATCTAAACCCATCGTTTCAAGTTCACTATCATGTTTAAAATTTGAATTGTTTTGAAGTCTCTCGATTTTATTTACATTGTGGATAAAATAAATCGTCAATTTACCGATAAGAAGTCGGGTTTCAGTAGGTACTTGAACGCTATATCTGGTTGGTAACGTTTGATTACAAAAGGGGAGTTATGAAGCATCAGCATTCAGCGTTAGACAAAGGACGGTGCCAATTGAAACACATACCTAACCAAAGCGGCAATTTAGTAGAGACAATGCCTCTTTACGAAATAGGTTAAGACTTAAGAGCACTCACCGTAAAAAGAGGTCGCTTTAAAAAGTTAAAGTGCTCGCCTATCCAGCCGAGAGCAGCTTTGTGCTCGTCTTGCATCAGATTCTAAAGATAACGACCATGATAGTTCATAATGCTTTAGATTTTGAAAGTTTTCTGTTGTTTTTTACTAACCAGTCATCATCAATCATTAATAGCCTATAACAGTCCACAGCTGGACTAAAGGCCTCTCCCAAGGGGAGGGTTTGCCCGTAATCACCATGCGGGGCAGACGGCTTGGTGATCGCAGTAGATGGTAGTAGTAGCACAGAGGACGCTGCTGCCCGTTCTCCGTTATATTCCCTTAGTCGCCTGACGCCTCGTACGACACCCGCGGGAAGAGGAGGGGTGGTGACAACTGTATTCTGATCTGCCGTCACCACACAGCAATCAATTACTAACCAGTGTTATATTATAATCTGCTGTCGGTCTACTCTAGCTCGAGGTGGGTCAACCTGCCCTGCCCGGTTGTTTTTTCCACCTGAACAACTTGACCAATAGAACCAGAGTCACCGACATAGCGCAGCGAGTCGCGAAATTGAAGAGGAAATGAGCGGAGCACATAGTTTGAAGAGCTGATAGTCGTTGAAATCCAAAGGTGCTGGAGTGGCGACCCCGCACCGGGAAGCGCAGTGTTGACTTGGCAGACCCCCCAATAGGTGGACCGAGGACATCAAACGAGTCGCAGGGAGCCGCTAGATGTAGGCGGCGCAAGACCGAGGCCTGTGGAAGTCTATGCAAGAGACCTTTCGTTTCTATCGATCGGTTGACAAAGAAGAAGTAGAAGAACTACTCCACTCCCTACCATTATGTTCTTCTTCGTTTGTTTAGTGGCTCCGCGCGTCGAGCGTTTGAGCCATAGTCAAGTTTTTCTGATCCTTTCCAAAATTCCGTTTCTTCAAATCCCGATTACACCATTACAAAATAAGTTTCTCCGTTCCAAACAAAAATATATTTCATTAGTTTAACAGTTTCTACAAAATGTGGTTTATTTTATCCATTTTAGGTATGTCGATCTTCTTAAATTATTCATATTGAAATCATGTATAAAATCCATAGCAAAAATATTACGTTTACAAAAAATTAAGCTTCATTATTCCACCATTTTTAGGGTTCCGTACCTAAAGGGAGCCAACGGGACCCTATTACTAAGCCTACGCTGTCCGTCCGTCCGTCCGTCCGTCCGTCTGTCAGCGGGCTGTATCTCGTAAACGGTAATAGGTAGACAGATGAAATTTTCACATGTTATGTATTTCTATTGCCGCTATAACAACAAATAATAAAAATTAAATTAAATTAAAAAAAATAAATTACAATATTTAAATGAGTACATGGAAATATTTTTTTTTTTTTAACGGAACCCTAAAAGAGCGAAACCGACTCGCACTTGGCCGATTTTTTATTTTTCCTTTTTTCCTACCATTACGTTGTATCAAATTGTTTCAATACGTACTATGTGCAAAGCGAAAAGGCCAAAAGGAATAATGATTTTAGCAGTCAATGTATAAATTGTATGTATGTGACTATGTTCCACCGTAGTCAATAAACTACTGAGCCGATTTTGATGACTGAGGTGTCAGTCGATCGATTATGATGGTCCGGGTGACATCGGCTACATTTTATAAGGACAAAATCAACATGACGGATGTAAGATCCAATTTCTGCTGTCGGGTTACAGTTTTTAAACGACTTCAAAAAAAGGAGGAGGTTCTCAATTTGTCGGAATCTTTTTTTTATATATTTTTTATGTATGTTCACCGATTTCTCGAAGACGCCTGAACCGGATTTGGAAAATTCTTTTTTGTTTCAAAGGGTAGGTATACTTCCCAGGTGGTCCCATTGAAATTTTATTGAAATCGGTCGAGCGGTTTTTAAAATATCAACAATAAATTATATACTATGTACTGGCGAGGGCGTTTGAAGTCGCTGTTTTAAAAAGAATTTTTTATATTAAATTATAAACTTTTATCCTTGTTGAGATATTAATTTTAAGTCGTCATTATTCCAAAACAATAGTGATTAGAAGTTCCCTAGAAATGGATGGCCAGTAAAAACGAGTGTTAACCGTAATACCTAAGATGAGATTCCAGACTGGGACTGATGGAGGGAAAGACAATGTAATCCACTTTTGATGATTCCAAATCGCTCTCCCAAACAGATGAGTGAAGACTCATTTATGTGGAACCTGTATCATAATTCATAACTACATTTGTTGATAGAATAGAATAGAATAGAAATTTTTTTATTCAAATAAACTTTTACAAGTGCTTTTGAATAGTCGATGAATCTACCACTGGTTCGGAATGCCCTTCCTGCCGAGAAGAACCAGCAAGAAACTCGGCGGTTGCTCTTTTCAAAACAAATTTACAATACAGTAAATACATACGCATATATATGCAGTGTTTCCACAATGAGGGAAGTTCCAAAAATGCATACCGACTAACTTCTATCTTAAGATGGGCAGACATAAAGTAGCCTCATTCCCGCCGGCGGAACCCGTTCACGAGCATGACGCATGACCCAGCCATTGCTTCGCTCAACCATATTTGAGGGAACGTAACAACCCGCATCTTCCTATTCAGAAATGCATTAGATTCAAGGGAATCAAAGGTCAAAGTTGAACGCTCTCGCATAGCCTGCATCCGCTTACAAATCCCTTCTCACTGTTAGATGAATTCAAAAAGGTCACATATTCAACCTGATACCTATTATGGTTTATTTGTGTAGAAATATGCGATGAGAATATGTCATCGCTTAGTTTACGTATACAGCAAAGACGCGGTGGCTGGCGATTTTTCCACATTTTTTAAATTCGATGACACGATATTTTTTAACTGAGATCTCACCTGATGGTAAGGATAACTTGGGAACGGTATCGTGTAAATTAAAACCAGACTCTTCAAAGGTTTCAACATCGTACCGAAAATCTGAATTAATTGGCGGTAGGGTGGCGATAGAAAGAGCTATGCTCGGAGTGTCCCTGGGGGATCGAATCAGAAATGAGGAGATCCGTAGGAGAACCAAAGTCACCGACAGCTCAGCGAGTCGCGAAATTGAAGTGGAAATGGGCGGGACACATAGTTCGAAGAGCTGATGGTCGTTGGAATGGGATTCCATAGGTGCTGGAGTGGCGACCCCACACCGGGAAGCGCAGTGTTGGCAGACCCCCCACCAGGTGGACCGACGACATCAAACGAGTCGCAGGGAGCCGCTGGATTCAGGTGGCGCAAGACCGAGGCCTGTGGAAGTCCATGCAAGAGACCTTTGTCCAGCAGTGGACGTCTATCGGTTGATAAAGAAAAAGAAGAAGGGTGGTAACTCTTACCAATTTTGTGAAAGTGTAATACAATAAGCATCACATAGTTCACTATTCCTAGCTACCTACTTATTTGTATCTAGGTACCTACAACTGTGCTACCTACTAATACCACACCAGAGAGGAAGCTTCCTAACAAGGGCGAAGAAGTATACCTATTCTGCTAGGGTTGTCACCTGATGCATGTCAACAATTTAAGGAAAATATAAAAATATTTTAAAGTTTGTATAATTATGTATAATTTCAGTTAAATCCTGAACTTGAACAACAAATACTTAAATTAACAAAAATATAAAGAAACGATTTTTTTTAATGAACATCAGTATTTTTGCCATAACTTCACAATTAATGTTAATAGATGGCATCGTCATTAACTATCGACTATTATTATTATTACAAGCTTTTATTTAACTTGCAATGTATGTATGTATGTATACATGGGTATATGTATTAAACGTACATACATACATGTAAACAAACATGTATCAAATCTTACAAGATGAGATAGAACCACTTTTCCGGTTGAGCTGAAATTTTGCGTGTATGTGTAAATCGGATGACCTTGCAATATTATTGGGATATGGAGCTGTTCTGATGATTGAGCTGGAAGATGGCTATAGGAACTCTATGAAAAACTCGCTAATCTCATAAAATTTGGGCTCGTTTGATTCGTCTTGACAAGTACTCTGGCCTGAGATGACCTTCAGGGTCTGATAATAATGAAGCTGGAAGGTGGTTTTGGCAACTTTAGTTATAAAACTTTATGTACTTTAGTAATATAACTTTATTATTAACAAGTTTGGGCTCGTTTGATTAATCTTGAAAAGTACTCTGGTCCTAGATGATATCCAGGTTCTGACGATTGAGCCTAAAGGTGGCTATAGGAACTCAGTAATTAAACGACGTAACCTCATCGAGTTAGGGCTCGTTTGATTCGTCTTGACAAGTTCTTTGGTCCTAAATGATGGTCCATGGGTAATGTAGCCAGCTACGAAAAGCTTGTCTTGTAAAAATATTTTTTTAATTTACACTAGTTTTGTATGACAAGTATTAATAATTATGTTATTCAACTATCAAATATCAATAAAACTATTAATAACTTCACGTCGTTATTTTTGCAAAAGTTTATTCGTTACAATTTATAAATAATTGTGTTTGTGTCGATAGATGACGCTGTGCACAGATAATTAAATTTGAATTGGCGGGCCCTTTGTTAATGTTCCCAAAAATTATAAGTATGGGTCAATTTTGGTCGTCATGTATCGATATAATATGATAAAATATCAATATTAATACAGTAACGCATACTGCACATGTGAGAAAACGGAGTTTGGATTATTATAAAAAAAATCTATATTCATTATTAATTACATTTTACTCATTCAATAAAAAACAATTTTAAATTTGCTTTACATAGGTAACAGTTAATAACTAACAATATACTAATCCTGACGATAACATACTTAAAATAATATATAAAATATATCGCAACTACTGTAACAATTTTAATTAAGAAACTGAAACGTGTACATGAAAGGAAATTATTACTAGATTTCTTATCTTGTGTGCAAGAGTTTGGCATTTTTACACTATTACATACATATACACAAATAAATCTAAACTCACAACAAACAAACACTCACTCTTCGTCTATTTATTTCCACTAAACGCACGACCGTCAGCCCTTACGTCCTGACCCTGAGTTACCCTGAGCGGCGCGCCGCGGCGTGTCGGTGAATGTGTCGGTGAGAGTTCACGCACACAGCGTTGCGCTATGTATGGGTGAGCCCGCCGCGAGCCGTTTGTATGTAGCTTCCGCTCTGTTACTTTAATATACCTACTCTGTGCTAATACTTACGGAATAAAAAATCGGCCAAGTGCGAGTCGGGCCTCGCTCTTTTAGGGTTCCGTTAAAAAAAATTAAATAAAAATATTTCCATGTACCCATGGAAAAATTTTTATTTAATTTTTTTACTTTAATTTAATTTTTATTATTTGTTGTTATAGCGGCAATAGAAATACATAATATGTGAAAATTTCATCTGTCTATCTATTACGGTTTACGAGATACAGCCCGCTGACAGACGGACGGACGGACGGACGGACAGCGTAGGCTTAGTAATAGGGTCCCGTTAGTACCCTTTGGGTACGGAACCCTAAAATGCTGAAAGTAAAACTTTTCCCTTGAACAGGAGTTCAGGAGTTCAGAGTTTAATTCGTTCTGAATCCCCTCGAGCGCCGTACCTATTGAAAAGTAATTGCGTTTGCCATTTGGCGTAATCGGTACACGATAGTTGGGTCACGTGCACCCTTTCATGTACACTCGACTTTAATAGAATATTGAGCTCACTCCAGTAGACACGACCTATAGGACACCTCCGCCGCGAAGCCGTAAAGCGAAACCGCGCCATGACTTGTCCAATTTCAATTCGTATGCTGCCTGTTTAAGTGCAGAAATTTTAGTACGAATAATTGACCTCTATATAATTAACCTGAGGACTGAGGTGCGATTGTCTAAAGTATATATGGAATACCATTGATCGTAATCGTATTCGATGTCATTACCTTCAAAGTAAAATAAATCATAACAGCATTGAATTATAGCTCAATTTCGTGTATGCATTCTTATACGTTTACATAATAAGTATGTACGATACGCTCCATAACGCTCTATATTAAAATCGGTTGTACTGAATTTATGACTTTAAATCATTACAATCAAGGATTAGTTTACTTTGACGCTAATGTCATCTAATACGATTACGATCAATTGAATAACTCTAGACAATCGCATCTCTGGGTACTGTAACACTGGACAGGCTGCTGTTATATTTTTTGTGGACCTAGGTACTTGATTGACGCCATTTTGGCGCTGTAAACAGTTACGAGTGTCCAAGGAACTAAAATTAGTGAGGGCACGAGTTGACCACTGTACTGGGGCTACTTTATGTCTGCCCATCTTAAGATAGAAGTTAGTCGGTATGCATTTTTGGAACTTCCCTCATTGTGGAAACACTGCATATATAGCATAGTATTTACTGTATTGTAAATTTGTTTTGAAAAGAGCAACCGCCGAGTTTCTTGCTGGTTCTTCTCGGCAGGAAAGGAATTCCGAACCAGTGGTAGATTCATCGACTATTCAAAAGCACTTGTAAAAGTTTATTTGAATAAAAAATATTTCTATTTCACTGATGTGTTAATCATAGATTAATTTTATAGAGGTCAGTGGTATGAATCCATCTCATTATCATGAGATTTTGGGGCTGTGCTTAGTTTCAGGTCTTTAAGGCTGAAATCTACAGTGTGGAAAGAGAGTAAGTACATAATATTATTTGAAAATACTGACACATACCATACCCCCTTTTGTATGTGCATCTGATATAAGACTCACCTGTAAAAATATGGAATAGACACAACCATTATTTTTTTCATACAAGCTTATTCAATTTATTTAATAAGCGAACTTGAAACCGCGAGCGTAGCAGGTACCTACTATCTATCTATGTTTCGCAGTAAGATAGTTGAAGCCGTATAGCTATCTTCCGACACGTAGCTATAAACCTAGGTTTATAGGTATAGCTATAAGCCTAGGTTTATAGCTATATGCCGGAAGATAGCTCTATATACGAAAGCGATTCATAACTATCTTACTAGAAATATAGCTAAGATCTAGTAATAAATAGTTATCTGACTAGACTAATCTATATAGGCTATAGAAGTATACATTTTCTTTATTTGCACAACTGGTTACTCGTTTTTAAGCCCCGATAAAAAAGGAAGCGTGTTTTGATGCGATTTTTCCTGTTTGGAAGCTGACGTGATCGAAATCATCATCGTGTTATAGCTATAGACCTAGGTTTATCGCTCACGGCTTCAACTATCTTACTGCGACATATGCACTGAGTAGGCTGCACAGTCCACGGGCTAGTGTAAATATTCATTTATATTTTTAGGATTGTGTTTCATTGGTTTTAGTGAGAACTACGGCTGTAGTTTACTTTAAAACTGTAAGTGCTTCGGTTCCAACGCTCAAGGGTTCTATATCAGATGCACATACATAGTGTAAGCAGTTCTATAAATTTTAGCCTCAGATCAAGTCAGATCTCAGTCGCATCGCTTTCGAAATATTTGCTTCGTAGCGGCGCGGTATACTAACAGCTAGGGTACTAACTACATCATACAAATGGTCACCGGAGGTGTATTAAAGGCCTAATATATTCCTAACCACCCTTTTACCTAATTGTTCTTGAGGAGGAGGTATATACCTAATATTTTATGGAAAGATACCTTGACATTTTTATATTCAAAGTTCAGTGTCTCGTCTGATTTTTTTGATATCCTTTTTAGGGTTTCGCACCCAAAGCAGTTTAGTTGAAAAAATTGGTTGTCTGTAAAGTCGGTTCACGGACGATAGTTTTATGTTATAACGTCATAAAGAAACATTGATGACTGCCGGGTGATCGTGCCTCTCTATCGCTTGTTCCGCGCTCACGCTTGCACGCGCAGGCTCAGGCGGAACGTGACACTTTTTCGTGCGTGCAGCCGGTGTTCATCGATTAATAAGACGTTATCACGTCAAAAAGTATAGATTGCTATCGTCATATTTTAGAACGAAACTCGCATAGATCTAGATAATATGTCTTTCAGATGACCGATATTCCATAGAACTACACAAGTAATACTTAAATCACTCTACTTGCTATTTTAATATCATTTTATGAAAATTTTATTTTTTGATCATAGAAATATATAAATATACGAATCTGACGAAGAAATGGATACGTCTTAATGATTTTTAAATGAAATTATTTAGTTGATGAATTTATATTGATAATCCAAAATCGTATGAATGCCGCTTGACGATAACATTTCGTATTCAAGCAAAATGACACAGTTTGTAAGGTCGCCATTCTATGAGCAACATTAGGTTTGCATAAGATTACAATACTGAGGCAAAACAGGTAAAACAAGATCAAGGAATGTTTATATTGCACGATGTAGGCATTGATTATGCAACAGTCTTAAGATCTGCAAAGCTTAGCGCATAGATTATGTGCGATGTGTGCGATGGTGTGCAAAAAAAGTGATTGCTTTTTACAGACTGTCAAGGTTACCTTGCCAAAAAAAAATACTGTAATCATCATTTTCGTCATAAGCAACCCATCAACGGCTCACTACTGAGCGCAGGTCTCCTCTCAAAGAAGGGCTATAGGCCATAGTCCAGCACGCTGGCCCAATGCGAATTGGCGGACTTCACACACCTTCAAGAACATTATGAAGAACTCTCAGGTTTGCAGGTTTCCTCACGATTAGGGCTTGCATTCGAATATTCGAATATTCGAATTATTCGAATAATATGTCTTGTCCGAATATTCGAATATTAAATCTGCTATATTCGAATATTCGATCAATTTTCCGAAAGCAAAACTCGGAATATTGATGTGCATGTCGCAGGCATTTTGTGTGATTCCGCCGTTTACATACGGCGTTGTCAGTTTAGAAACGCTCGCTGTTATGTAATGCCGCGGCAAATTGAAGTATTTAGTTCTGTTTCTTATGCCTAACAAGTACTATGTTTGCCAAAATCTAAAGTTAGGTTAGGGTTATACATGAACAGTCGGGTGGTAGTGTGAACAGTCAGGTGTGTGTGAAGAGTCTGGTGAACACTTAGGTAGGTATATTGGCCAAATGGTACATAAGTGCCCGGCCTGCGGCCGGGCACCTGACTATTCGTGTCGCACCCCCAACCTAACCTAACTTTAGAGGCAGATTCGTGGCCCTGGTGCTTGGGAATAAACAATAATTACATCTAAAACTACAGTGAAATTCTACGCCTCCAGGCGATGGATATGGGGAGTCCGTCGCCTGAAGGAGTAAGATCCTCGGGCCGGGAGACACACTTTGTTCCTTGTGTGCCTCAGATAGCGTGAAGAACTTTGTGTTTGAGAGGAGGGTCTGTCTCAGCAGGCGCCGCTGGCTGGGTTGCGTGAACGTGATTACGGTCCCGTTGCCCAGTCACCAGGCGATGAGAAGGAACACCGTGGGGTTTTAGTCGGTTAGAGTCCGACATAACTGTCGCGTCAACCCGGGCGCGGTGGTATCCATGATGGATTTCCCCACGTAAAAAAAGGTATATTGGCCAAATGGAACCTAAGTGCCCGGCCTGTGGCCGGACACCTGACTGTTCATGTCGAACCCCAACCTAAGCTAACTTTAGAGGCAGATTCGTGGCCCTGTTGCTTGGGAATTGCGTAGATTCGCAATAACTACATCTAAAACTACAGTGAAATTAAATCAATTGAACGAGTTGTCATTTTGCCTTCGGCATATTACATAACAGCGAGCATTTCTAAACTGACGACGCCGTATGTAAACGGCGGAATCACACAAAATGCCTGCGACATGCACAAAATATTACTTTTACACAACGCGCGCAACATTATGCTTAGAAGTAGAAGACAATAATTATGCTTAGAAGAAAGCAGTGATGAGGTCTAGGTTGGAACGCGCTTGCCTAGAAGATACCTATTCACTCTTGCCTTGAAGGTTCTTAAGTTGTACGTGTAAGTGTAAGAATAAGCCAAAGTTAGATGATAAGATTAAAACGTATTTTATTTTTGTGCAATGTAACATTGATCTGATTCTGATCACATAATTTCTTCTTCTTTGTCAACCGATAGACGTCCACTGCTGGGCAAAGGTCTCTTGCATGGACCTCCACAGATCTCGGTCTTGCGCCGCCTGAATCCAGCGGCTCCCTGCAACTCGTTTGATGTCGTCAGTCCACCCAGAGGGGGGTCTGCCAACACTGCGCTTCCCGGTCCGGAGTCACCACTCCAGCACCTTGGGACCCCAACGACCATCAGCTCTTCGAACTATGTGCCGCGGCCATTTCCACTTCAGTTTCGCGACTCGCTGAGCTATGTCGGTGGCTTTGGTTCTCCTACGGATCTCCTCATTTATGATTTGATCTCGCAGGGATACTCCGAGCATAGCTCTCTCCATAGCCCGCTGAGTGACCCTGAGCCTTCTTATGAGGCCCACAGTTAGCGACCAATTCTCGGATCCGTAAGTCAACACTGGCAACTCGCACTGTTCTTTTAGTGACTGTCTTCAGGCGCTGAGGGATTTTGGACGAGAAGACAGAAAACATCTCGGAGATTCCCAAATGCTGCCCAGCCGAGGTGGATTCGGCTGTTGATCTCTTTCTCAAAAACCTGTTGAGGATTTGATCCCAGAGCCAAACTGACCCGACACTATACCGAAGATATCCCGGACGTCAGCCTATACGAGATTAGTATGGCTCTCAAGCAGCTCAAGAACAACAAGGCGCCTGGTGATGATGGAGTCACTGCAAAACTCCTGAAAGCGGGTGGATAAACGGTACTTTAGATCTTTCAGCGATTGTTCAATTCCGTCATCACGCCGCTGCATCCGCCGGAAGCATGGCACAGGAGCGTGGTGCTTCTATTCTTCAAAAAAGGGTGATAATACCTTGTTGAAGAATTATTATAGACCCATCTAGCTACTGAGTCATGTTTATAAGGTGTTCTCGAGAGTCATTACGAATCGTCTCGCTTGTCGTTCGACTACTTCCAGCCTCCCGAACAAGCCGGATTCCGAAAAGGTTTTGGCGCCATAGATCACATTCATACGCTGCGGCAGGTTATACAAAAGATGGAAGAGCATAAACGGCCACTTTGTTTAGCGTTTGAGGACTATGAGAAAGTGTGAGATTTGGTGGAAACTTGGGCCTTATTGCGGTCGCTGCAGAGATGCCGGATTGACTACGGTATATCCAAGTGTTGAAGTGCTTGTATGAAAACGCCACTATGTCAGTACGTATACAGGACCAGACTACGGGCTAATCCACTTGCAGCGTGGAGTGTGACAGGGAGACACAATCTCCCAAAGTTATTTACCGCTGTATTGGAGGACGTCTTTAAGCTTCTGGATTGGAACGGACTTGGCATCAACATAAACGGTGAGTACATCACTCACTTGCAATTTGCCAATGACATAGTCGTTATGGCAGAGACTCTGAGCGACTTCAATACATAGCTCAACGATCTCAGCACGGTTTCTCAGCGTTGGGCCTGAAGATGAACATGAGCAAGATGAAAATCATGTCCAATGCTCATGCTCCACTCCACCCTCGTTAAGAATATTGCACTTGACATTGTGCACGAGTAAATAATATACCTGGGACACACAGTCCAGCTAGGTAGGTCCAATTTAATAATTTCTAATACTGAATTATTACCTATTTGTATTCTATCAACGTTGAAAATCTTTCTTTTAAATCTTTTAAGTTTTGTAAGTAAGTAATACGAAGTAAGTGGTACGAAGAACCAAAAATAATGTTTAGAATTTAGTACTTTATTTCTAGTTACACGATAAAAGATTTTAAGCAAGTTGTTGTTTTTGTAATTGATTATTTGATTTTATTGATATATAATAGCTATTTATGCAACTGCATCGTAATGAGGGTCATTTTAATTCGAGTGCTGTTTTTTGATACGAGGCTTGCCGAGTATCAAAATAGGATAGTACGAGAATTAAAATGACTAATTACGATCAGTTGCATACAAGATTTTATCTACGACAAGGAAAATAAAATCATTAACAAAACAAAATACGCCGTAGTAGGCTCAATAAAGTAACAAAAAGTAACTCCGTAAGCCGCCACCAGCCGCCTGTGGCGCCACTGTCGTATGAACGGTACAAAAGTGCCGGAACTCAGAGCCTTAACTTTAGGTATCCTATTTTAAGAAGATAACCATTTCGATTCAACTCCCATACAACGAGCTGCATCGAAATGAGAAGCAAAACCGAAAGAGGGTTCATTTCGATTCAGCTGTCAAATTCGAAATTGGAACTTTTTGATGCTGGAGTAGATAAATATTATTACAATACTCACACTCATATCTCGGTTTATAAGACTGTGTTATGTTGTGGTTGTCTTGTTAAGCACCAACTTTTTATATTTTTTGAAGGACTGAATTAGTGCCATAACAATCAAATTCCAAACAGTTCTTTAATTTTTAAGTAAGATTTAGTTTTGATTCAGATATCAGACTCAAAGTAAGAAATTGGCAGTTAAAAACATGATTATTATAAAATCTTTTGTTCTTTTTAATTATTCGAATATTATTCGAATAATTCGAATAATACCCGAAAAAAAGTCGAATATTCGAATACCAAAATTTTCGAATATTTGCAAGCCCTACTCACGATGTTTTCCTTCACCGTTGAAGCAAGTGATATTTAATTGCTTAAACGCACTTGACTCCGAAAAGTCAGAGGTCAGAGTCAGAGGAGGACCCGGGATCGAACCTGCGACCCCCCGAATAGACCACAGTCCTAACCACTAGGCTATCACTGCTTCTATTAATACTGTAACTATTAATATAATAAATGTACTCTGGTCCCTGAGACCTCACTCCTGAGTCCTGACCTATCCCCTTTGCAGAACACAAAACTCCTTAGATTGATCCGAATTTATTAAATTATTATAAACTACTAAAACAATTATAGGATTAAATTCTCGGAACAAATGCGTCATAATCTTGGGTTGCTATTAAAAAAGTCAAAACAAACTACAAGTTTCTTATCTTATGGACAAACTCAACCACAACAAAGCGCAGTAAACGAAGATAAAAATTAAACGCAAATATACTAAGGACGAAATGTAAACAAGATTTACAATAGGTGCACAGCAAATATCGTTAGACAACCTTGATGGATTTAGTAATAGTGATGTCATCTCGGCTAATCTCTTAGATGTTGATACTAAACTTAATACCAACATTTACATAATATTACTGTTTTGAATAAAAAGCTCGCACTTCAGGTGGAAGACACGGTTCTGCCCGCGAAATTCAAATTTAATTTGGTTTTTCGCAATTTGTAAACTAATACGACAAAGTAGGCTTAAGGCATTCTAATTGCGACAATGGCAGTATCATCTTCACAGGTTTATATAAAAATCTTTGCTTGAAAGTGTCCAGTTTAAGAAAATAATCAAAATATCGACTAATTTGTGAGTAACTCACGTCCAACTCAGTATTTTGATTAATTTCTTAAACTTTCAAGTAAGTATAGATTTTTATGTAAACCTGTGAAGATGATAATTCCACTGGCGCAATTAGAAGGCCATAAGCCTACTTTGTCGTATTCGTTTACAAATTGCGGAAATCCAAATTAAATTTGAATTTCGCGGGCAGACCCTTGTCTTCCACCTTAAGTTCGATAGTTATTGAAGCCATAAAATTCTGAGCTATGTTGCAGAACAATACCAGTATTTCTTAAACAACTAAGATGGTTAAGTTATTTATTTTTCAAGTAAATATTAATATGGTAATTTTCAATAAGAACTTTAACTGAATTAAACAGAGTACGTTAGAGTTTTTGCACGCAGAATATTATGACTCATCAAATGCTTTATATTTTTGCAACACCATAAGCTTGTGTTATCATAAATCTTAATTGATGGAGTCAAAGCAATAACGAAAAATCAGATGACTCGATCTCGTAAGATATCAAGAAGCAAACAGCAATATATTTATAAAACTAGTAGGGCGCGTGGGTGCGCGGCCCGCAAGCGGACCGCGGTTTTTCTATCGTCAAGTGGACTTTCAGGTCCTGATCATTTTCTATCAAATAACCACTCTTCCATCTTTTATACTCTCTCAGATAGATGCCTATGAAATTGGTATGGCCGCCATCTTGAATCCGCCATTTTGAATTTTTTTTCAGCTCATTGCCAATTGGATGAGGTTTCGAGTATTTTTTGTTTGAGCACCTCCCACCTGTCTTCAATACCCTGCCCGTGCTCCTCACCCACCTTCCAAACCCTCGATCATCATATCTCATCATTTTTCAGAATGAGAATTCTTTTATAAAAACAAATTTTGAAACGGAACCGTATCAAAGTCTTGCGTAGTTCTCAGCTTCTAGTCTATTCAATATTCGCCATATATTTTGTATGGAGAAAAAACATTCCGCCATCTTGGATTTTTTTCTATTCATCAAATAGACCTTTGGGTCCTGATCATCTTTTGCCAAGAAACCACTCTTCCATCTTTTATACTCCCCGAGATAGACACCGAAGAAATTTGTATGGCGGCCATCTTTTTTCCGCCATTTTGAATTTTTTTTCAGCTCATTGCGAATTGGATGAGGTTTCGAGTGACATTTGTTCTAGCACCCCCCACCTATCTTCGATACCCTGGCCGTGCTCTTCACCCGTCTCCGAAATCCTCAATCATCAGCTCTCTCCATATTTTTCCTCCGAATGAATTTTTTTCCTCTATACGAAACCATCAGTGAAAAAAAAATTTTTCATACAAAATTTTACAGGAGAGGTGATCAATGAGTCAGTCAGTGAATCAGTCAATCAGCCCCAGCAGCTATATATATATATATTAACTAGTAGGGCGCGTGAGTGCGCGGCCCGCAAGCGGACCGCGGTTTTTCTACTCGTCAAGTAGACTTTCAGGTCCTGATCATCTTTTGCCAAAGAAGCACTCTTGCATCTTTTATACTCTCCGAGATAGACACCTATGAAATTTGTATGGCCGCCATCTTGAATCGGCCATTTTTAAGTTTTTTTCAACTCACTGCGAATTGGATGAGGTTTTGAGTGACATTTGTTCGAGCACCCCCCACCTATCTTCAATACCCTGGCCGTACTCCTCACCCGTCTCCGAAATCCTCAATCATCATAGTTCATCATTTATCACAATGAGAATTCTTCAATAAAAACTTTCGAAATGAAACCGTATCAAAGTCTTGCATAGTTCCCAACTTCTAGTCTCTTCAATATTCGCCATATACATATTTTGTATGGAGAAAAAAAATTCCGCCATCTTGAATTTTTTTCTGTTCATCAAGTAGACCTTCGGGTCCTGATCATCTTTTGCCCAGAAACCACTCTTCCATCTTTTATACTCTCCGAGATAGACACCGACGAAATTTGTATGGCCGCCATCTTGAATCCGCCATTTTGGATTTTTTTTTCAACTCTCTACGAATTGGATGAAGTTCCGAGTGACTTTTGTTCGAGCACACCCCACCTATCTTCAATACCCTGGCCGTGCTCCTCACCCGTCTCCGAAATCCTCAATCATCAGCTCTCTCCATATTTTTCCTTCGAATGAATTTTTGTCCCCTATACGAAACCATCGGTGAAAAAAAAATTTTTCATACAAAATTTTACAGAAGAGGTGATCAATGAGTGAGTGAATCAGTGAATCAGTGAATCAGTGAATCAGTCAGTGAATCAGCCCCAGCAGCTATATATATATTAATGAGCTTTTGCCCAAGCCACGGCTTCATCCGAGTAAAGGGTTTTAAAAAATCCCGCTAGAGCCTATCCTATAGGTATATCAGTAAACTAGAGTATCATCTTTTTGTTATACCCCTTGTATTACAAAAAGATGATAATCTTGAATTTAGGGCCGATTTCACCAAGGCCAAATAAGTCTTATCCGAGCGTTTTCATATTTTGACAGTATTTTCAATACAAAAACTGTCAGAACGCCGAATTTATTCCTCGGATAAACGTCACTCGACGTTGGTGAAATCAGCACTAAGTGTCTTAAAGAAGGATTAACTTATCACATTACAATGAATATAAATTCCATTCAAATGTCAACTAAATGGCAATACTTGATAATTAGTCAAATATTTTTTTCCATTTAATTTCCCAAAATAGAACTTAGCCGAGGTTCCGTCTTTTCAATGTTTTGACGTCGTGGCCGTGTTATTTATTTCAGTAATAAAAGTAATTACTTCCACTGACACATGCTCTAGTAATGCGAGTCTTTTGTATGTCAATGCTAATGCCTAATCGTTTTCAAGGTTTCGGTATATTATTTACAGGTATCGATGTTAAAGTACCTACGTTACTATACCCATATAACGAGTATTTTTTTTTTTAGTTAGTTATTTATGTTGTTTTCTTTTTTTGGTTTACAATAAAGAATATTTAGTTATGTGCGTTTAAGAAGTTAAATATCACAATCTTCAACGGTGATGGAAAACATCGTGAGGAAAACTGCACACCTGAGAGTTCTTTATAATGTTCTCAAAGGTGTGTGAAATCTGCCAATTCACATTGGACCAGCGGTCAGCGTGATGGATATGGCCTGTAATAACCCTTCTCTGAGAGGAGACCTGCGCTCAGTAGGGACTTAGGGAGCCATTGAAAGATTGCTGCTGAAGAATCATCACGAAATAAAATCTTCTTTCATCATCATCAGATGATGATGAAAGAATATTTCATTTATTCATTCATCCTTCTAAGTTTTTGTATATACTCAATATTCGCTATCGATATTACTACCTTAGGGGGTAAAGGTAGAGCAATCTAGCCGAGAAGATACCTATTCACTTGAAGGCATCTTCCCATTAGATGGTCTGAAGATATAATCGGAGCTCTAGGGAGGACTGCTAACAAGCGATGGAAGACCCGTGAGTGGAAAACTCTTCCTGAGGCCTATGTGCAGCAGCGAAAACCGCAATCATCAGCATCGATATGCAGTAGGGTAGTTATGTTTGACTTCGATGGGTTATTTGATATGCAATAGAAATTAAAAAGGTCTACCTCTCTATGAACACAGCGTCACTTGTAAAACGTCCACTTGTTGTACGTCCAGACGATTATATTTTCCCCTATGAATTTTATTATTATTATTTTATTTATTATTTTTTTTTTAATATATAATTTACAAAAAACACGATTTACCAAAAAAAAAAAATAACCGAGCAAAGCTCAGTCACCCAGATATTTATATTTTATTCTAACAAAGTTGCATAGGTTAAATCGGCTTGGCATCCAGTTGCCCACAAGATAGTATAAAAAACTTATTACAATGTAATAGCTTCATAATAATATTGTAAAATGATGATTATTTTGAAAAGAGCAACTGCTGAGTTTCTCTTTTCAAAATAATCATTTTTCTTACCGGCTCTTCTCAGCAGAATCCGCTTTCCAAACCGGCGGTAGAGTCATGAACTCATGACTTGTCATAAGAGCCACAGGTTGGCCTACGTGAAATAAATAATTTTGAATTTTAATTAAAAAAAATCTAGTCATCTTTCCAATTAGCTATTTTTTTACTGAAACTTAGTCGCAGATCCACATCAACGTTGCGTGTGGAAAAATTGAAATCAATTACACAATTTGCGTCACAAGTAAGCCGTATTAATTTGATATGCGTGTCGGGCCGTTCGTTCAGCTCTTGTAGTGCTTCGGACGCGCTGGCCGAAGCCTAGGGGATTTGCAACTATCCTATTTCCAGCTATTTCTTTTGTTGATTATCGGATGAGACTTAGTGAAGGCTAAGTCCGTGCTCAGCAGACCAAGTGCAACATTACACCTTATAATATATTACACCGTATAGTATGACATAGAATTGTGTTGACTTTTATATTAAACTAGCTGATGCCCGCGACTTCATCCGCGTGGATTTAGTTTTTAAAATCCCTCGGGAACTCTGATTTTCCGAGATAAAAAGTAGCCTATATGTCACTCTCCAAACAAAAGGACAAACCAACAAACACACTTTCGCATTTATAATTATAAATGCGAAAGTGTGTTTGTTTGTTGGTTTGTCCCTCAATCACGCCACAACAGAGCTACGGATCGACGTGATTTTTTGCATGGGTATAGTTGATGACCTGGAGAGTGACATAGGCTACTTTTTATCCCGGAAAATCAAAGTTCCCGAGGGATTTTAAGAATTAAATTCACGCGGACGAAGTCGCGGGCATCAGCTAGTTTATAATATTAGTATGACTAGCTTTCGCCAGCGGCTACGCTCACGTTAAGTTCGATTTTTCAAACACCTATTTTATTCCCCTTAGGGGTTGAATTTTTAAAATTCCTTTCTTATCGAATGTCTACGTCATAATAGCTATCTGTATTCGCAATTTCAGCCCGATCCGTCAAGCCCCCGTAGCTATGATACACTAACGATTGTCTATTTCTCTTTCTACGATTGCAAACGCTTGAAGGTTTGGCTAGAGCTAGACTAGATGGCGCAGCAGGTGATCAAAGAAAGAAGTATATTGATAACTATTAACTCTTTTCCTTTCCCGATGGAGTCTTTTTAATCCATTCCAATCTGGTTGCCGTATTGGTCATAGCACGACTACTGCCTTAGTCAAGATTACTGAAGATATTCGTTGTGGTATGGATAACCAATGTGTAACAGTGTTGACCTTACTTGACTTCAGTAATGCCTTCAATAATGTTGATTTTGACATATTGCTGGCTATGCTTGCCTCTCTTAACATATCTCCTGCAGTGATTGACTGGTTTCATAGTTACTTATTTGGCCGCCGGCAACGGACACATGTTGATGATTCTTTCTCCAACTGGTGCTCGATCGATGCCGGTGTACCGCAAGGTGGCGTGCTGTCTCCTCTCCTTTTTTCAATTTTTATAAGTTCAATTACTCTCCGATTATCTTCTCGCTACCACCTGTATGCTGATGATCTCCAAATTTATGTCCAGGTCAAATTAGCGGATTTACCTAAAACCATTGATTTACTAAATAATGACCTTAATTCAATTGTCGAGTGGAGTAAGTCATATGGTCTAAAAGTGAATCCATCAAAAACTAAGGCGATTATAATAGGCAGTCAAAAATTGGTTACTCGTATCGATGTGCCTAATTTACCAGGTATTATTTTTGATGGGACATCTGTGCCATACAGTGACACAGTTAAAAATTTAGGCATTATTTTCGACAAATACCTATCTTGGGTTCCACAGGTAAGTGAGGTAAGCAGGAAGGTGTTTGCTTCGGTTGGGTCTCTTCGTAGATTAAGCAATTTCTTACCCATACCAACAAAAATTGCGCTTGCACAATCACTCCTTCTACCAATTCTCGATTACGCGGATACGTGTTATCTTAATCTAAATGAGGAATTGCTAAATAATCTTGAGCGCATTCAAAATCTTTGTATAAGGTTCATATTTGGACTTCGAAAATATGACCATGTTTCCGAATTTCGCGAAAAACTCAAGTGGCTTCCAATTCGCCTTCGCAGGGATACTCATATTCTTTCTCTTTTATACAGTGTTCTATTCAATCCCACATCTCCTTCTTACCTTAAAGAGCGGTTTGAGTTTCTAGGGGACACTCACTGTCGCTCGCTTCGTTCTGATAACAACCTAGTCCTAAAAATACCTTCACATAATACTTCCTTCTATTCTAAATCTTTTACTATCGAAGCTTCTCGGCTTTGGAACTCTCTACCGCTTCCTATTAAGCGTGCGCAGTCACATGCAATATTTAAGAGGCAAGTCAAAGCGCACTTCTTTCCTCCCTGAATTGTAAGTCATCCCATCCCTACTTTAGTACCTATTGAATCTTGGCTTTTATTTTATTTCATTTTCTCCTAGTCTTGTGTATAATATATTAAATGTTGTGTAAGTTTGTATCTATATATATATATTTATTTACGTATGTATGAAGATATATAATTTATATATTATGTATAT
Source organism: Oeneis ivallda (assembly GCA_029955525.1). Taxonomy (NCBI): domain Eukaryota; kingdom Metazoa; phylum Arthropoda; class Insecta; order Lepidoptera; family Nymphalidae; genus Oeneis; species Oeneis ivallda. Next base: position 3,035,000 of record JARPMR010000012.1, on the reverse strand, counting down.
ATGTAGGTAGTTATGTATGGTATGTATGCATATGTTAAGTATGTGTTTATATTCATTATTTGTGTATTTAGGTATCTGAATGTTGTTTTTTTTTTTCTCTCTCTTTTTTTTTCCTCATAAACTTGCGTGCACCCTCACTTTATATTTTATCATTATATCCTTTGCAACGTGGTTGCCTGGTAGAGATCGCTTTTTAGCGATAAGGCCGCCATTTGAACTACCATGTGTTATTTTATTATTTATTTTTAAGTTTATTTTTAGTGTTTGTTTATTTTTAATGTGGTGTGCAATAAAGTGTTTTTCATTCATTCATTCATTCATAATATTTCATTATTTCAAATGTCTTTTTAGCATTTAAAATGCACAAATTATTCACTGTAGTGTCCATTTAAAATGCACGTTAAAATAATTAGGTAATTTAAGCGTCATCTAGTTTTCGATTTCGAACTCAAACCTTTCAACATTGCTAACTAGATGGCGCTTAAATTACCTAATTATTTTAATGTGCATTTTAAATGCACAGTACAGTGAATAATTTGTACATTTTAAATGCTAAAAAGACATTTGAAATAATGAAATATTATCAATACACTTCTCTCTTTGATCACCTACTGCGCCATCTGGTCTAGCTCTAGCCAAACCTTCAAGCGTTTGTAATCGTAGAAAGAGAAATAGACAATTGTTAGTGTATCATGGCTACGGGGGCAGTACTTTGAGCTGTGCTCTGACAGACCTGTCAGTCAGACAGTCAGTCGCTTTTTCACTCTGTAGATTCACAACTATATCCATGCAAAAAATCACGTCGTTCCTTTGGTACGTGACGTGATTGAAGGACAAACTAAACAAATAAACATACCTTCGTATTTAGTAGAGGGAACCAGAAAAATATTGAAAATATTTCAGAACTCTAGTAGCGGTAAAATTCACAATTTAACTATGTAATTCTAGAATATCACATATCATTTATTTTTTAGTTTACTTCACCTTGACCTTGTCTCTGTGGATTATGCTGAATGACCAATTTTATTCATATTAGCCGGTCCATAAAAGGATTAAATGTCGGTCTGTTGTTACTTGTATTTTTATGGCTTAAGGTGGAATACATGGGCCTGCCCGCGAAATTCAAATTTAATTTGGTTTTTCCCATTTTGTAAACTAATACGATAAAGTAGGCTTATGACAGTCTAATTGCGCCAGTAGAATTATCATCTTCACAGGTTTACATAAAAATCTTTACTTGAAAGTGACCAGTTTAAGAAATTAATCAAAATACCGAGTTGGACGTGAGTTACTCACAAATTACTCAGTATTTTGATTAATTTCTTAAACTGGTCACTTTCAAGAAAAGATTTTTATGTAAACCTGTGAAGATGATAATTCTACTGGCGCAATAAGAATGCCACTAGCCTGGTTTAACGTATTAGTTTACAAATTGCGAAAAACCAAATTAATTAATAGAATTTCGCGGGCAGACCCGTATAATGATCCTTAACCGCTGAATCTATCTTGACTCCAGAAATTCCACGCGCAATGGCAAGGGAATTAACTAGTGATAATAATAAACTTTAGAAGTTAGAAGCACACACAATACGCTGAAATATAATTTGAATATTAACTACTACATATAAATGCGAAAGCGTTTGTTGGTTTGTCTTTTAATCACGCAGAAACAGAGCAGCGAATTGACGTAATTTTTTTGGTATAGTTGAGGAATTGACGTAGGCTACTTTTATCCCGGAAAAACAGAGTTCCCGCGGGTTTTATAACCCTTGCTCCAAGCGGATGAAGTCGCGGGTGTTTATCGACCGAGCGAAGCGAAGGTCTCTGAGTTTACTAGAGCGATTTGCACTTGTCCGTCCGTCCGTCTGTCCGTCCGTCCGTCTGTCAGAGCCTTATAACTTCTGAATTACTGAACGTAATTACTTCAATTTTAGATATGATATGTAAACCTTGATATGAAAATGGCTTAAAAAGTTATAAAAATCTTTATTTCAGGGGGGCTCTCATAGAAGCGAATGCGAAGTAAAATAAAATTTTTTGCATTTCATAGGGTTGCAGTACCTCATTTTAAAGATAATTTGGAACAGAGTACAAAAGTTTTTTTTTTAATTTTTTTTCCTAAAATTGACGAAATGGGGGGCTTTCAAAGTGGAGATTTTATTCGAGGCTAGATCTCTAAAACCACTTTATTTTAAAAATTGAAACTTACACATAATTTGAGTTATATTCTGTACTTGAACAACAAATACTAAGATTAGATAAATATTATAAAGAAACGAAATTATTTAAGTTTTAATGGGCATCAATATTTTTAACAAAACTTCACTATACTGTTAATAGATGGCGCTGTCTTTAATATTGTAAATACTCCTTGGCAGGCCCGAGACCATACTTGTCCACTGTCAAAAATTACACTGGTAGGCCCAAGAACAAACTTGTCCACCATTTCCCGCTTTTATTTTATCCATAAAAATAAAACCTTTTTGAACCATCAAGCCAAATTAGCCATTCTGATAATGTTCCGGAAGAAACGGGCTACAAATTGCTCAGATTCGTCATGCAATACTAGGCAGGAGTTAGAAAAAAAAAAAATATTTTCGACGCGCCATAGATACGCAGATCAAAAACAGATCGTTTTTCTGAGGTGAATTTTCAATTGGTGCTCTTTGTGTGTTTTACGTGGTTTTTTGCGACGCAAAATTGTAAAAGGTGAGTAAATTGTTTAATTAAACTAATTATGAGGTTGTTTTATGCGTATCTATTCGTTTTCATTTATGTTTTGTACTTAAAAAGTGGACTATCCCAAATTGTTTACAACATTGTTTACACATTTTGAAAAAGTGAAATTACAAAGTAATTTAACATTTTCTGGTCAAATCCTGTTGCATTGTAGGGACAATATCTTAAAATATCATTTCAAAACAAAAGAGAGCATGCAGAGACATCTAAAAACCCAAATTTATAATTTTCATTACGTATACTAGTGAAGCTCACCCAAAGCCAGGCGATGTTAATTTAGCATGGAATTTTATTAATTAGACTTATATTTTATACTAGCTGATGCCCGCGACTTCGTCCGCGTAGATTTAGCTTTTAAAATCCCGCGGAACTTCTGGGATAAAAAGTAGCCTAGATGTCACTCTCCAGGTCCTAAGTACCCATGCAAAACATCACGTCGATCCGATGCTCTTCCTTGCTGCGTGTTGGAGGACAAACCATCAAACAAACTTTCACATTTATGATATTAATAAGGATTGTTTTCCAACTTTGTGTTTAGCTCGCTTAGAATTTTCTTATGAGTTAGTTAATTCAATAGCGCCCCTATTGTCCATTTACAAAGTACACTCTATATCACTAACATTGTTCAAACACATAAAGTCCATATAAAGTCCTTTTATGTATAACACTTGCTTCTGCCCGTGACATCTGGAATAGTTTAATAGTGGAATAGTTTATTGGTCTTAGCGTTATGATATATAGCCTATAGCCTTCCACAATAAATGGGCTGATTCTCAGATTCTGATTTGTTTCTTTTTTCTTTCAATTCTATTAAAATCGTTCAGTGTTAGATAAAATAAAATAAAAATAGCCTTTATTTCAGTCAATAAGTTACTTTCTAAACATTCAGTGTTAGATAGTAACACTGAAAGAATTTTTCAAATCAGACCAGTAGTTCCTGAGATTAGCACATTCAAGCAAACAAACAAAGTCTTACGCTTTATATATTAGTATAGATTAATATATATTTTTTATGGGTTTGTTGGCAGGATGAGTCAATTGACAGACGGCAGTGTGGAGAGAGGAGGCAGACGGGGGAGAGGACAGGCTGTAAGGGGAGTGATTTGAAAGGTATATTTTTTTAACAATGTTTGTTGATTCTCCACTTATCATAAGAGCCACAAGTTGATCTACATGAAATAAATAATTTTGATTTTTTTTTAACAATAACAAATCAATTTCTTTTCTTCATTACTTTTATTCTAAGTATTAATTGTTTTTCCTTAGGCTAAATCACTGCACATTTTTTATATCTTTTTCAAATTATCTGTAATAATTGTTTTTTTTAAGGTTCCTTATCGGGTACACAACCCGAGGAGACACCAGTACCCTCCATGACCTCCCTCTGGAGACTGCCTGTTTGAGAGTATAGGTTTACATTTTCTGTTTCAGTTTAACTTTGGAAGAACCTTCGTGTTCCGGGGGGGCGGGAGGGGGGCCATGACGTAGTGGAGCAAGTTCCAGAAGCTGCTCCATCTCTTGCTGCCTTAGTATATTTATATCTTTATTAATTTAGATAATTAACATCTTCACTGTTGAAATGGTGAAGGAAAACATTGTGAGGAAACCTGCACACCTGAGTGTTAAATTACTCTACTGGTCTCGAGTTCAAACACTGTTCCTTTCTGACTTTTACTCTAACTATTCACACCTTAAGAGAACATCTATCTATCATATCAAAGTATAGCCGAGTATTGGTCAATTTATTTTTATGAATACCTAGTTTTGTCTGTCTTGTTGTCATCTTGTCTGTATACGATTTAAGCAAATAAAGAATTGAATTGAACATGTTTCCTTTATTATCCCGCCTCTCATCTAGGTAAGGGCTCCTTTTTGGACCACTCTTGGCCATAATATGTTTGAGTTAACCGTGCAAAGCGCCCCCTGTCCAGAAACGAGCCCTTACTGTACAAAATTCAAGTAATACTTCTTCTTCTGGGCTGGTTTCCACACGTAATCCGTGATGGTCTGTTGTGTTGTTACTCCAACCATCCCAGATCTCAACAGAGGCCTAGTAGGCCGCCCATGTTGCCAAGGGCTTCTTGAAGTGAAGCTGGAGATCCGAGGTGGTTCTTGTGTTGTTCTTCCACGCCCGTGCATGACAAGAGCACGTGCGTGGGTGTTTCAACTTTCATCTGCCTTCATGCAGGCCCTGCACAGAGGACTGTAGGTGACACCTATACTAAAAAGGTGTTTGTTTAGTGGGCTGTGCCCCGTTATGATTCCCACCACCTTCCTGAGTTTATCTCTGTCCAGGCGGAGTAGTCTGTTTGTTAGTTGTTTGTCTAGATAAGGAAAGGCTTCCTTAGTCTGCTTGCAGTCTGTTGCATTCTACCAAAGTAGGGAATGCTCTCTGAGTGTTAGTTCATGCAACCATGTCTTGTACTCACTGAAAGGAATGGGAACGATCGGTTCCGGCCCTGCCACCTTCAGCGTCGCTGCCTTACGTGCTAGTGAGTCTGCTGCCTCGTTGCCCCGGTCACCGTCGTGCCCCTTGACACACCTTAAGGTGATATCGTTGGAGGCGGCGAGCGTAGCCAGGGCTTTATGACCGTCCTGTACGAGTTTGATGTCGATTTTCTTGCCAAAGCCTTGAGAGCGGCTTGGCTGTCCGAGTTAATGTTAATTTTAAAGTTTTTTACCTGTCTGTTAATTATAGCTGTAGTTGCTGTTAAGATGCCCACACACTCTGCTTGGAAAACAGAGTTATCCTTACCAAGTGTGTGACTTATCTTCATGTTGAGTTCTTGGCAGTAAGCTCCAGCTCCTGTACCAAGTTTGGTTTTCGATCCATCAGTGTAAACTTCTATTGTATCTTGAAATGCTTTATGAAAAGTGTTGCTTTCAGCATTTACTTTGTAGCTCATACATACTTACCATCTTTAGTTATTTAAATATTTTTAATTAATTAAAATATTAATTGTCACAGGAATTCACACACCATAGACGATTTTTTTTTCGTTACCAAGGAACACCAAGGAACATACTACTACCGAGAGTTCGCTACGATGCACGGTACACGGGCCCCTGCACCATAGAGTAAATGCACTTGCACTTTTCTGCATCGCAACGTACCTCATAGTCAATGCGACCACAGACGAAAGATACTTTTTGTTCAGATGCGCCTGTTGTAGAAGGTGGTAATTCTTATTGATTATTTCGAGTTTTAATGCTTTATGATTTATTTCTGTAATTCATTCATGTAAACCAGGTATCTAACTTTGCAATTAATGCAAATAATAGTATTTGTAAGGGTAAAATTTCAGTTTTTTATGGGTTTTAAAATAAAAGAACGAAAAAAATCGAAACTCTTAGATTTCATCCAGGATTGTTTTTATTTCATACCGTTTGTAGACATATAACAAAGATAGCCAAGTAGGAAATTTCATCTAGCTTTTAAAAACATATAATTTATACAAGTTGTAATAATAATATTTGAAGAAAAACTTGAAAAACTGCTAAGAGAGAAAATGGCGCGAAATTGAAATGCGCGCCTGGGCCTTCCACTGTAATTCGATACCTTTGACAGATGTCATTCTAAGGGCTAAGCATCCCATCCACGAAAGCAGATGACGATTGACGTCATCAGATTCGGCGCGTTTTAATAACAATATAATATAGTTAAAACTACCTTATGGGAATTATGGGATACCGCGAGGTCTCAGTTCGGGGCGAGCCACTAGTATATTTTAATATCAATAACTGACCTAGGGCCGATTTCACCAACGTAACATAAGTCTTATCCGAGAGCGTGAAGATATTTTGGCAGATTTTCAATACAAAAACTGCCAAAATATCAACGCTTGGATGAGCCTTATCTTACGTTGGTGAAATCGGCCATTAAAATCATACTAATATTATAAATGCGAAAGTGTGTTTGTTGGTTTGTCCTTCAATCACGCCGCAACAGAGCCACGGGTCGACGTGATTTCTTGCATGGGCATAGTTGAGGACCTGGAGAGTGACATAGGCTACTTTTTATCCCGGAAAATCGAAGAGTTCCCGAGGGATTTTAAAAATTAAATTCACGCGGACGAAGTCGCGGGCATCAGCTAGTAATATTTAAATAGCTTTCTTGTCGACCGAGCGAAGCGAAGGTCTTTGAGTTAACTAGGGCGATTTGCACTTGTCCGTCCGTCCGTCCGTCCGTCCGTCCGTCTGTCAGAGCCTTATAACTTTTGAATTACTGAACGTAATTACTTCAAATTTAGATATAATATGTAAACCGATGGCCTCCAGCCGAAAATGGCTTAAAAAGTTATAAAAATCTTTATTTCAGGGGGGCTCTCATAGAAGCGAATGCGAAGTAAAAAAAAAAAAATCGCGTTACATAAAATTGTTACGTATCATTTTAAAGATAATTTTGAACTGAGTACAAAAATATTTTTTTTTTAATTTTTCCCTTAAAATTGACGAAATGGGGGGCTTTCAAAGTGGCGATTTTATACGCTCGCTTGAAGACGCTCTCTAGAAAAATCCGCTATGGATTTTCAAACTGATTTTATGTTTTTAGGTCACTTATATCCTGTACTTGAACAACAAATACTAAAATTATATGAATATTATAAAGAAACGAGATTATTTAATTTTTAATGGGCGTCAGTAATTCATATAGCATCAACATAGCTTCACAATAATGCTAATAGATGGCGCAGTCAGTAACTATTCCCATGGAACTACGAGTTAAATTCAATGTTTGATAAATAATTCAATGTTTTCACTAACGTTCCCTAACCTTTACGGGCTACCTATAAGTTAGGTGATTGATGTTTTCTGTCAACTTATTTATCACGATCCTGTACGGGACACCTAAAAGGATATTGGGACGGATGTTAGGACTTAGGATTGTATTTAGGAGCTACCTACGTTAAGAGACTCCTACTTAGGGGATGATTTAGGTATGTTTGGTGAAAACGGGCATAATAATAATGTCAGTTTTGGTTATCATGTATCGATTGAATGAATAATCATGGGATACCGTTACCGCGAGGTCTCAGTTCGGGGCGAACCACTAGTTATTTTTTACCAGCATCTCAACGCGTCATAAAGCGTCATACTGCAACTGGTTAAATTCATATTTTTTATGAACTCCGTCGACAATCGATTCATGGCGTGAATCGTGACCAAATCGATCATTTCCAATTAATTTTTCCAGATTATATCATGCTATTATACCAATACCCTTGTTGATTTGCTTGCTGCTTGGTCACCCAGATATTTATATTATAAAGTGGAAAGATTTTTTTGTTTGTTTGTACCGAATAGGCTCTGTAACTACTGGACCGATTTTAACCATTTTTTCACTAATAGAAAGCTAAGTTATCAGGAAAAAACATAGGCTATAGTTTATTTTCAAAAAAATTAGAGATCCTTAATAAAATAGCAATAATGTAACCCAAAGTAGAAAAATTTTGCCTATAAAATGCATTATTTGGCGTGTGCTGAGAAAACTATTGATGATACATAAAAATTATGTACTACATGATTAAAGTACTCATTATTTTCTACAAAAAAATTCCCCGAGGGAGTATATCTAACTATATCATATTTAAGTCACAATAGTGGCTTTTGTGTTCTAAAATTTAATTAGATGCCTTTACTATCGTAGTATTAATTCTTCCTTACTAATACATAATACAAATGCAAAAGTGAGTTTGTTCGTTGGGTTGTCCGTCAATCACGCTGTAATAAAGGTACAGATTGACGTGATTTTTTGGATAGGGATAGTTGAGAACCTGGAGGGTAACAAAGAGTTCCCGCGGGATGTTATAAACTAAATCCACGCGAACGAAGTCGCGGGCATCAGCTAGTTATGTATAGAGTGAACGCCTGTAGAGATACAACAGTGGGCTGAACGACAAACGTGTATACAGGGCGTGGATGATCCTAGTACGAGTATAACGGCACAAAGCGATGCATTTCACGGGCCAGTGCCCTCATCACATGATAATGCTTTAACTTGCTTAGTGGTGTAATGTACCATTAATTTGATATTAAGTCTTCCATTCCATGAATTGTTTGATTGTTTCCTTTAATTTTTAACCGACTTCAAAAAATCTTAATTCGGTTCTCTTCTTATCTTAATCTTAATCTTAGTCGGTATAAAAAAGGTTTTCAATTCGGCGGAATCTTTTTTTTATGTATGTTCACCGATTACTCGAAGACGCCTGAACCGATTTGGAAAATTATTTTTTTGTTTGAAAGGGTCTACTGCGATACTTCGGAGGTGGTCCTATTAATCGAAAACGGTCGAGCGGTTTTTAAAATATCAACAATAAATTACATACTTTGTAATGGCGCAGGCGTTTGAAGTCTGTATTTTTAAAAGATTTTTTTATATTAAATTATTATTGATTGAATCTTTAACTAACCTATTTGAATGATGATTTGTTATAATCTTTTCATACAATATGAGTAATAATAGCCCCTTCCTATCGTATCGTCATATTTTTTTTTAATTTTTTAATTTATAAAGAATTTGTACCTAACTGCAACGTTGGATATCTTTCATCAATGTTGTTTGCATGCCTATTGGTATAAGTGTACAGTTACATTTTTGAATTTTATTAGGACAAAAAATGTAAGTCAAATATCGAATATACATATAAATAAAGATCAGTTAAGAAATCAGAATACTATCAAAAATACTGCAATTAACTACCTACATAATTATAGCAACAAGGTTGCTCAAAACGCTATTTATTAAATAAAATTTCAATTTTATTGTAGTTAACAAGAGAAAAGGAAGGAATTATAATTTTCACTCTTTATGACTGTAAAATAAAAAGGCTGAAATGGCATAAAAGTATAAAAGCCTGAAACGAGGTCAAGTAATACCTACAGTAAGTATGGAACCTATTTGAATGAACGACGCGCGACGTCATAAAGTAATGGAAAAATATAACCTCACAGAGCGATGTTGCCACATAGATTATTTATTTATTACTACAGGTTTCTCTGTATTTCTTTATGTTGGCATCCATGATTTTACACAAACCTGTGTGTATGTAAGTTACGTACAATTTTGTATGCATTTAATGGCCCATTCATCTGCAATCTATTTCAATTACCGTAAAACGTATGCTCAGCAACGTCGTACATCTATTATTCTTATATTTTCCACGATACAGGTACATTAAGTAAGTGTAAATAATAAATAATATGTTATCTTCCTTATGGAAATCTTTTTTATTTTTAAAGTTTTTGTACCGGGGGAAATCTCCCTGAGCTACCGGACATCTTTGGGGGAATAATCGGGTTATGTGGGGTTTTTATCCACATAAACCTCCCATTGGTGGTCATTCCCAGCGCCTATATATTGGCCCAGTGTGTGAAAAAGTTTCACCTTAGTTTTCGACTTTTTAACCCCCGACGCAAAAAGAGAGGGGTGTTATAAGTTTAACGTGTCTGTCTGTGTATCTGTGTATCTGTCTGTGGTAGCGTAGCCGCCAAACGGATGAACCGATTTTCGTTTAGTTTTTTTTGTGTCATAGATAATTTTATCCCGAGTGTTCTTAGCCATGTTTCATGAAAATCTGTTCAGCCGTTTGAAGATTATCAGCTCTTTTCTAATTGATTAGGGGATCTGACTAACTTCCTTATGTCCGATCGATTCGAAATTTGGTACCGTGTTACTTCAATGATATTGAAAGTATATAGTAAGGTAACCATGACCTGATCAGCCGTTTGAAGATCATCAACTCTTTAATAGTTGATGAGGGGATCTGACTACCTTCCATATGTCCTATCGATTCGAAATTTGGTACCGTGTTACTTCAATGATATTGAAAGTATATGGTAAGGTAACCATGACCTGATCAGCCGTTTGAAGATCATCACCTCTTTAATAGTTGATGAGGTGATCTGACTACCGTCCATATGTCCTATCGATTGGAAATTTGGTACCGTGTTACTTCAATGATATTGAAAGTATATGGTAAGGTAACCATGACCTGATCAGCCGTTTGAAGATCATCAGCTCTTTAATAGTTGATGAGGTGATCTGACTACCTTCCATATGTCCTATCGATTCGAAAGGTACCGTATTACTTCAATGACATTGAAAGAACATGGTAAGGTAACCATGACTTTAAATATGACATGTTAGAGTAAGGTTTAGATTTCGAAGGTGGGTAATTAAATGGGATCAATTAGGCTCAATTACCACTGCGCTAACAAATCACTATAAATACCTTCCTAATATTTATACCTACTTTAAAAAGGACTAAATAAAAGTAAAATTAAAAATTTAAAAAAGGAGGAGGGCGCTGCAGTGCGCTTGTGTAGAACTGGGTCCGTGCAAAAAGTGAAATATAAATTCGAAAAACACAAATTTATGGTTGTCTGAGTGATATTAGTGTAGTACTATATGCAACTGGCAAGTGAAAGTGTTATTCAAGATGTACAACTTATGAAAACTGTGAAAAAAAGCATTTAAATACACTTTGTCAAACGGCTAACAATTTTCATATATTGTAAACGAAAGTGTCAAATTATAAAGGAAATCACTAAATTTTGGACTGAGTAAACAAATATTTATCATCGCAGTGAAAAAGTAACAATATCAATAATAAATATAAAGTGATACAATAACGAAAATAAAACATCGAGAAAACAAATTGAGGGTGACAACAATTATTAAAGTGAGTGTTATGTGTAACCGTACCTACCTGCCTACTTCAAGTCGAACGATTACGCTTCGTATTTCGACGCCGCACATTCGAGCCCGAGTTTGAAGTTAATGCAATACTTTTTCGGATTTCTTTTTTTTTTTTTTTTTTTTTTTTATATACTAACTAGTAGGGCGCGTGGGTGCGCGGCCCGCAAGCGGACCGCGTATTTTCTACTCGTCAAGTAGACTTTCAGTATCATAGTCACTCAATGAAATGAACACTAAATGTAGAACATAATAATTGTGAAAGAAAAATTTAAATTCTAAAGAATAAGTGAAATTAAGTAATTATATTATTGAACTGGGTGCTTCATAAAACTGGTTACAAAACAAAATGGATGAACTCACAGCTATGATGAGAAGTTTACAACAAAAATTTGATATTCAGACAAATGAAATACGGGAACTGAAACAGGAAATACCAGGCATAATAAGTAGAAATATTAATGAAAATTTTACGAAATTAGAATTGAAATACAAAGATTTAGAGAAAACTGTAGAAAAACAAGGACAACGTATACAGCAATTAGAGAGATCCGTCCGAAAGAAAAATGTAGTTTTCTTTGGGATAGAAGAATCAGAAAGAAATTATTATGAACTACAGCAAACAGTGATAGACATAATAAAACAAAAAATGAATATTAACTGCAATGAAGATAGTATCGAGGGTGCTAGACGTTTGGGGAAGAAAAATGGAAAATCACGACCTGTTGTTGTTACTTTAAATACAATGGGATTAAAAATTAAACTTCTAAAAAATAAGAAAAATCTGGATGGCTCGCCATATTATATAAAAGAAGATTTTCCACCAGAAATATTAGAAGAACGTAAGAAATTAAAAGAACAGCTACAGGAAGAAAAAAATAAAGGGAGAAAAGCCATTTTAAAATATAATAAATTGATAATAATTCCAGAGAAAACGCAAAATAATCAAGAAAAAACTCAGGACCCGGGTTATCGAAACAAGAGAACCTTATCAGAGTCACCTGAATTCTCCGGCAGCACAAGTTCTATAAAAAAAGTTAACTCAAAAAAACCCTTCCAAAATAACAACAGCTCAACCTCGTCCATTCAAAAATACATGGTTAAAAATCCCAATATTAAAGAACACAGAAAAAATTATAGTCACACGGCTGTCTCTCCAGTTGAAAACACCACTACACCACAAAATAGAATCTGACAATTAAGTGCCACTTCTCCACCCCAACCCCCAATACGGCCGGTCCCCGTGGGGGATACTGACCATAACCCTCCATTACAAAAACTCCACATATGCACATATAATGCAAGATCTCTCCTTTCAAATGAAAGATTACTAGAATTCAAAGAGGCAATATCCAACATAAAATATGATATAATTGGGCTTTCTGAAATCAGAAGAACAGGCTATTCCATTACAGAAGACGATGAACATATATTCTGCTATTATGGTGAAACTAAAGGCCTATATGGAGTAGGATTCCTCATAAAAAAGAAATGGAAAAACAATATTGAAAGCTTCATTGCGACTTCGGATAGAATATGTACTCTTAATTTGAAATTTTCTACTTTTACTTTCTCTGTTATCCAAATATATGCACCTACTAGTGATTCTAGTGAAGAAGAAATAAATAACTTTTATGATCAACTGCAAATTGCTCTGGAAAATTGCAACCACAAGCTTATGTTGATCGGCGACTTCAATGCTCGCATAGGACAGTGCCGACCTGAAGAGAATCATATTGTAGGACCATACTGCTATGGAAAAAGAGACAAAAGAGGTGAAAGACTACTCCAGTTTGCTTTTGAAAATAACCTCGTAGTAATCAACAGCATTTTCAAAAAGAAGGTAAAAAACTTATGGACATGGGTTTCACCAAATAAAGTCAAAAGCCAGATTGACTATATCTTATCAAATAAAATAAAAAATAAAATTACGTTCCCTCAAATATGGTTGAGCGAAGCAATGGCTGGGTCATGCGTCATGCTCGTGAACGGGTGCCACCGGCGGGAATGGGGCTACTTTATGTCTGCCCATCTTAAGATAGAAGTTAGTCTGTATGCATTTTTGGAACTTTCCTCATTGTGGAAACACTGCATATATAGCATAGTATTTACTGTATTGTAAATCTGTTTTGAAAAGAGCAACCGCCGAGTTTCTTGCTGGTTCTTCTCGGCAGGAAAGGCATTCCGAACCAGTGGTAGATTCATTGACCATTCAAAAGCACTTGTAAAAGTTTATTTGAATAAAAAATATTTCTATTCTATTCTATTCTAAATGTTAAAGAAAAAATCACTAACATAGAAATCATTAACCAATTATCATTCCCTAGTGACCATAGACTTATTAGAAGCACTTTCACATTATCAAATATCAAGAAAAGTAGAGTCAAATATAGAAATCAAAATAAAAAATTTTTAACAAAAAATGATGAGTCTGTATTTTTTGAAACTCTCAGGACGTATACAAAATACATAAGTATAGAAGAAGATGAAGATATAGAAACATTTTACTCAAAAATTAAAAAGGCAATAACTAAGAGCTTAGACTCCATCCAGAATGCTCATGACAAAAAAAGAAACATCATCTCAGATCAGACAAAAGATTTAATAAAAAGAAGAAAAGAATTACACCAAAAAGCAACACTTACTAAAGAAGAAAAACAAGAACTTAGTAGGTTATATAAAAATATTTTTAAACATATTAAAAATGAATATCAAGAACACAGACAGAATATAATCAAGAAACATTTAATTACTACAGGTAGTATGAAAAAAAGTTCCAAAGAGCTAAACACCGCTAAGCATTGGATACCGTGCCTTATTGATAACTCTACTAAGACCAAAACTTTTTCTAGAACGGAAATAATAAATATAGCAACAAATTTCTATAAGGAACTATATGCTCAACAGCTTTCTGAACCAACTGATGAACTACCAATATTAAACTCCACTATGTTAGACAGGTTCACTGTCCAAGATATTATGAAAAAAATAATAGGATTAAAGAACGATAAAAGCAAGGGTCCAGATGGGATACCTAATGAAGCAATAAAAGCGGGGAAAGCCCTATTAACACCACTTCTGACAACCCTATTTAATAAAATCCTAGATAATGGTAAAATACCTAAAGAATGGGCAGATTCCAACATTATTCTGTTATATAAAAAAGGGAACCCAGCAGATATTTCAAACTACAGACCCATCAGTTTACAACCAAACCTATATAAATTGTTTGCATCATGCCTGGAAGACCGTATTAGACTGTTTACTGAGGAACATCAACCAATAGAACAAGCCGGTTTTAGAAAAAGTTTTTCTACTATAGATCATATATATGCTCTAGAGCAAATTATTGAGAAATATGAAGAATATGACTGTCCACTATACCTAGCGTTTATTGATTATGCCAAGGCATTCGATACTATATCACACAGCAGTATGTGGAGAGCCCTACAAGAATGCAATGTACCAAATGATGCCATCGAAGTTATAAAAAATATATATAGAAACAGTGTAAGTAAAGTGATGCTGGACAAACAAGGACAAAAGATAAATATATGTAGAGGCGTAAGACAGGGCGACCCACTTTCACCTAGAATTTTTATAACAGTACTCCAAAGCATCATGAAAAACTTAAATTGGTCTAAAAAAGGCATAAAAATCAACTGTAACTACCTGAGTAACCTTAGATTTGCTGATGACATTGTTTTATTTGCTGAGACTGCACCTCAATTAGAGTCAATGATTAATGATCTGTATTGTGTGAGTAAGAACATTGGCTTAGAATTAAATACCTTAAAAACAAAAGTAATGACAAATAACTCCAAAATACCAATTAAGGTTAATCATGTGACTTTGGAATATGTAACGGAATATATCTACCTAGGAAAACAAATATCATTTAAAAGATCCAGACATCGCGATGAAATTGACCGTCGTGTGGCAATGACCTGGAACAAGTTTTGGAGCTATAAAGAAACACTTAAATCAAACCTTCCTATAAAACTTAAAAAGAAAATTCTTGACACATGTATCTTACCATGTCTCACATATGCGTGCCAAACCTGGATCTTTAATAATTACACTAAAAACAAGATACAAACATGCCAAAGAGCTATGGAGCGAAGTATTTTAAATATAAAGCGTATAGATAAACAAAGGAGCACAGATATAAGAAGGAAAACAAATGTCATGGATGCTTTAAAACATAGCAAAAAATTAAAATGGACTTGGGCAGGTCATGCTGCAAGAATGGATGCCAAAAAATGGACCAAACAATTATCTGCCTGGTCTGGCCCCATTGGCAAAAGAAAAAGAGGAAGGCCACTGGAACGCTGGGTAGATGAAATTACAAAAATTGCAGGAAAAAACTGGATGAATAAAGCTCTACAATAGATAGAGAGTTGTGGAAAAAAATGGAGGAGGCCTACACTCATACAGAGGTCCTTAATAAGAAAAATAAAGAATAAATCTAAATTTAATATTGTTGAAATAGTTATTAAGGATAAATGGGCTATAATAATATATATAATAAAATATTATTTGTTAGTTTTTAGAGATTTTTTTTTGTGTCGGGGGGTTTTTAAAATTTTTAATTTTACTTTTATTCTAAAAGACTCAAAGTAGCTGTTTTAACGACAAATAAGACTTCGGACCCACTAGCTGGACCGAAGACATCAGACGAGTCTCAGGGAGCCGCTGAATAAAGGCAGCGCAAGACCCGAGACCATTGGAAGTCCACGCAAAAGACCTTCGTTCAACAGAGGACGTTTATCGGTTGATAGAATAGAATAGATATGTTTTTATTCAAATAAACTTTTTACAAGTGCTCTTGAATCGTCGATGAGTCTACCACTGATTCGGAACGCCCTTCCTGCCGAGAAGAACCAACAAGAAACTCGGCGGTTGCTCTTTTCAACAGTTTACAATTCAATAGATACTATGCTATGTATGCAGTTTTTCCACAATTAGTTCTACAAACGCATACCTAATTATAATTCAACACGTCATTTTAAGACGGGCAGACAGAAAGTAGCCCCATTCCCGCTGGTGGAACCCGTTCACGAGCATGACGCACGATCCAGCCATTGCTTCGCTCAACCATAATTGAGGGAACGTAACCCGCATCACACGAAACCACCACAGAAATATTTAAAAAGAGAGCGTGACATACTTGGGCTACCCATGTTAAGATAAAGAAGAAAACTTCGGAACTTACCTTTATTGGCAATACCTATGCCTATACCCGATAAGGTGTATGGGCGATCAAGGGAGTCGCAGGGAGTTATTGAATACAAAAGGCCCCAGACCGTGGATATGGGATATGATAAATCCTGCAAGAAATCTCTTTCCAATATAGTTCATAAATTTTCTCTCAAACTTGGTTCCTTTAAGATTCGACGTAAATAGGTGAGGCGATTGCTCGTAGGCGTAAGTGTCTAATTTATTAGTTTGTAATCCCACGCAATTGGTACCCAAGGCCTAGCGTGCATAATAAGAACAAGATTTAACTACTACTTAATTTTTTAAAAATAAAAACTACATAGTTTACCTACTTGATTAAACATTTTAATTTTTTTTTTTAATTTTTATTATATTTTGTTGTTATAGCGGTAATAGAATACACACACAGGCAGGATTTCCATTTGGGTACGGAATCCTTTTGGGTGCGGAACATTTCAAATGTAGACCGAATATAGTAGCTACTTATCAACTAATTAATTATCTTATTGTATTAAAAGTTGTATGTTTTTCAAAATGTTTTATTTTATGTTGGGTAACTTATGGGCTGTGGCTCTAGTAATAAGGAAATAATCTAACAGTTTTACTGTCCCGATGTGTACCTATGTTTGAAATGCAAATTTTTAGCGAGTCCATTTGCATACGCACTTGATAACAGTTTGATGACACAATTAGTTTACCCGAAATGTTATGTGAGTCATCGGCCACACAATTAGGTTATTTTTATTTATCTGTTATTGTTACTAATGTTTTAATGCGTGTAGGTAGCGAGCAGTCAGCGTGCAATATTAGTACCTACTACTAACAGTGCAGCCAGTCGGCAACAATGGATGTGATCTAACTGAAAAATCATCATCATCATCATCATCATCATCATCATCATCATCATTAGCAACCCATCAACGGCTCACTACAGAGCGCAGGTCTCCTCTCAGAGAAGGGTATAACCCTTCGCATATAATGCGAACTGGCGGACTTCACACACCTTCGAGAACATTATGGAGAACTCTCAGATGTGCATGTTTCCTCACGATGTTTTCCTTCACCGTTGAAGCAAGTGATATTTAATTGCTTAAACGCACATGACTCCGAAAAGTCAGAGATCGAACCTGCGACCCTCCGAATGCTTTTTACTGAAAAATCAGATCATCCAAGTTGCCATTTTGTAGTCGGAGTATCCCTGCAAGATAATAAGGAGATCTGTAAGAGCACGAAAGAGAGAAGAAAAAGATAACGACATAGCTCGGCGAGTAGTGAAGCTGAATTGGAAATGGGCGTACATATCTCGAAGAACTGATGTTCACTAGGGTGTCAATGTGTTGGAGTGGCGACCCCGCACCGGAAGTGGCAAACTCGGCATCAGATAAATTGCAGGGGAGGGATACAGGCGACGCAAGACAAAGACTTGTGGAAGTGTATGTGAGAGACCTTTGACCAGCAGCGGACGTCTATTGGTACATAAAAATATCTAGCGGCCAAATCCAATATAATTGGAGAGACTAAATCTTAGACTCCTCTGGGTCGGGCACATAGAAAGAATAGGAAAGGATCGTGCTGTAAGAAGAGCATACTTGGGTCGTCCAGTAGGATAAAGGCCTTGTTGGAAGACTCAGGTATCACAAGTTGGACGAAGCTTGGTGTGAAGTGGCGCAGAATAGGCATGACTGGCAGCTTCCAGTGAAGGAGGCCATGGTCCTCGAGGGTTCATAAAAATATCTAGTGGCCGGAACCAATTTCGTTGGAGACTAAATCGGAGACTCGGAGAGACGAAGCGAGCGAAAACCTACAAGCACTCAATACACCTGATTGGCATGAATCCTTGAGGGTAATGGAGCCAACATAGTAAGTCTAGACACTTAAAGGCTTTATTTATAGCGGTGAATGAACTCGCACGTTTAATGATGTTGACATAAACGATACATATAACTGAGGCATTAATTATATTGCCCAGACTACCGCCAGACTAATATTTTAAACTGCGACATTCAGCAGAAATCGTTCAGTAAACTTTAAACATATAAAATAATAAAATCCGGCTTTAGATTTACAGCTGTGTGTACTAGACCTACTTCAATGTCATTTGACAAGTCTGACCTCAAAATATTTTTTCTCGTCAAATTTTTTGTATGATAAATATAAGAAATATAAGTACTTATATAAGAAAAACTATTCAACTGATTTTATCAGAATTATTTAATTGTTATTTGTAAATGCAAGGAGGAGGATAATAAATAATAATAATAATAATTTAAAAATAAATCAATAAAATATAATAGCGTATAAAAGAAAAAGGATAGAAATCACTCACTGACTGACTCATTAACGCCCAGCCCAAACCCTTGGACCTAGAAAGCTGAAACGCACAGACAAGTACCCTTTTTCCAAATTTTATTTTTAATTTTCCAAATTCTCGAAATTCTCACAGGGAAAGAAATAAGGACAATTAATATTTTCACTCTAAAGTTACCCTTAATTGTTCGTAGATAACTAATTAAAATTTCTAAAATCATTATTTTTTTTGTTAAGTTCTGTCATAATTTACTTATCTATTCTAAAGATAAATAAAAAAAATAAATAAAATATTTTTAATTCGACCAACTGGGATCATATTGGGTTAGTAACAATAAGCTTAAAACCTACATGTTAGTACGACTAAAATCTAAAACTTAACCTAGGACGGCACCGATTTGTCAGCACATGAACCATGCAACAGTGGTTCAAGTACTGACAATCGATCCTGTCAGCAAATGCCCTCAGGACGCTATTAGAGCTGGCCCGGACTCTACGCAACAGGGATGTGCACCGCTTTCTCATAGTGGTGTAGAAACAGTCTACACGAGCGTCGGCAAACGTTAAAGGTAACTTAAATTTTTTGCTCGATACGCGTTTTTCGCTTTGGTATCATTTTTTTCTCGGTACACGACTGTGAATAACATAATTATTATTTATGTATACTCCTCACATTTTTGCTGAAAAAGATCCTTCTGCCCCTTACTAATTAATAAATATTTATCGCTATTGTAACAGAAACTTAACTAGCATTATAATTATTTCACAATATTCATTAGTTTATTCATAAAAAAATTAAACAATCACCTCAATCATTACAATCAAGGTAAACAAATCAATCTTTCTATTGATAGAATCAAACTAATTAATAATAAACATAATACAATAACAGTTTTTACCTCCCCGTCGCCAGACAAAAAATTGCACGATGAAATGGATCTTCTTTAGTTACATCATCAGATAAGTCGCCTTTACACCTACAAAACGGTCTTCTACTTTTCCTATTACCTTCTCGGGGATAACACTGTTAGAACACTGACCTGCTCTGTTTGCATCCTATAAAATAGGATAATTTTGATGAACTTCTATCAATTTTAAATAAAGATCCTCTGACCACTATGATGCTCGCGTTGGGCATACGCGTGATTCACTGAATGACTCACTAAACATGTCCAAGAACGTGACACGAATCTCTTTAAATTCATCAAAAGAGCGACAGTTGGCGAAGCATATCGACCGCGAGCCGAATTGCCAAGACTCCTTAGCTCGTATAGGCTGTGCGAACTTCATATTTTGATACATGTTCAGTCCGTGCTCGATTCGCCAAGTATAGGCGCTGCTTTAGAACTACAGTTCGCCTGTTATGATTACTTAACTAGGTACATATAATTCGATAAAAACCACAATCATTTCGATGGCAAAAAGTGGTATGAGCAGAGACTACACACACACACCTACATACATCCAAAACAACAGTTAAGCTAACTACCAGAACGAAAACCCCAATGTATGCCGCTGTGCATACTTATGTCGTTAATTCAAGATTCGCAAGAGGGTCTTTCATGAGGAAGTCGTTTATAATGCGGACGTTTGTGGAATACTAATTGCCAAAGAGCTGGGATTTTATCATTTCACTAATTTATCTTTAGAGTGTCTTAAATATCAAGTGTCTGAATTTGGCAAGCATAAAACAGAGTTGCTCGATTGGCACCATCCAGAGGGGTTGTATTTTGTGGATCTAGTATGAACAGACGGTAAATCCTGTTGACGCAAAAGCATCACCCCCCCCTGATGACACAATGAGAAGAGATACCACAGAGATACATATTTGCCACTGCACAAATTTAAACAATGACAAAAACTCACTTACTGAGTCGCGGTTATTACAAAGTTAATGACTTTCTTAATGACAAAGTTGCATGGGATCTTAAAATGAGTATTTGGATAATAATATTCAATTTGCCTAAATATGTCACGCTCTCTTTAAACATTTCTGTGGTGTTGTCGTGTGGTGCGGGTTGTTACGTTTCGGCTGGATCATGCGTCATGCCACCGGCGGGAGTAGGGCTACTTTCTGTCTGCCCGTCTTAACATGAATTGAATTGTAGTACCTACGCTTTTTTTGGCACTTCCCCTCATTGTGGAAATATGATATTCTATTCTATTCTAACAAAGCTGCATGAGTTAAATCGGCTTGGCATCCGGCTGCCCACAGGATGGTGTAAAAACGTATTACAATGTAATAGCTGCATAATAATATTGTAAAATGATTATTTTGAAAAGAGCAACTGCCGAGTTTTTGCCGGCTCTTCTCAGCAGAATCCGCTTTCCGAACCGGTGGTAGTCATGACGTGTCATAAGAGCCGCAGGTTGGCCTACGTGAAATAAATAATTTCGATTTTTTTTTAATTTTGATAAGAATCGTTCGATTAATCATGACTTTCGTGATTGTCCTCAATGTCAGTCTCAACCGAAAGACATCCTCTATTGCAATGATCCTCACCAGCTTGAGTAGCTGGTACCTAGCGGCTGCCAGCGATATGCTTGAGAAGTTGAAATATTTCAAACCCCCTAGTCTTACTATCGTTCGTCTACCTAGTCTTCTCTAGTGCCGCGTCCATTACCACTTCAGCTTTGCAACTCTGCTTTTCCAAGGACCTCCTCATTTCTGATTTCATCCCGCAGGAATAGCTCTCTCCATCGCTCACTGATTAACTCTGCAACTTCTTATGAGACCCATAGTTAGCGACCATGTTTCGAATCTATACGCCATCGCTGGCAGCAACGCAATGTTCGAAAACTTTTGCCTTCAGAAGCTGATAGGTTTTGGATGAGAATTTCGTCATTACGAAACTTCCCGATCAGTGAGTTGGCTAATGTAAGCTAAATGCAGCATTCATTTTGAAATCACAGACAGACATTTGGATTTAATTTATTTCTACTAATAGACGTGCCGATTTGAACGCTGTTTGAAGACCTGAGTACATGTCGTAAACTTGTTAAACAAGTTTTGGAATCCATCACCTATTGCAACGCTAATAAAGATAGCAAATATTTGAATTGTAATGCCACCAAATCCGTGTTATTTATTATGTAACACATTCATGTTTTGGTTTGCCTGAATTATAATATATTTTTCCATAGGGAAAGGACACACTGGCTACTTTTAACCGCAGCGATCGAATCGCTGTTCTGCGAGTCAATCGCGAAATCACGCAAATCGCGAAGCAGTCGCAAAAGTCCATAAAATTGCTAAAAGCCATAAAAACGCGCGATCGCTGTCGTTTTTTCGACTGCACCGCGTTTTCGCGACTCAAAAGTGTTCGATACGATGCTAAAAGTAGCGAAGGTCATTGTTTAAAAATCGCGACATTGCGATGCTAAAACACGTAACTCGATCGCTGCACGTTAGCGTTCGGACGCGGAATCGAGCTTCTAAAGTCCAAACAGCGACTAAAAACCATAAAATCGCCGATCGCTGCCGCTAAAAGTAGCCAGTCTGCCCTGTACCTTAATCGACGGGAACGAGGTAATAGTTTTAGATAGTATAATATATTTTTGTTTTAGTTTCAATGTAGCAATAATTGTATGTACAATAGAACAATGAAATGAGTCTGCAATGGGTATTGCCAAACCTGGAAGTCACAAATTTGGTATACTCGAAGACAATCGTTCGTAACATTACGTAATGCTATTCCAAACACCATTCCGCAGGTCTAGAAAAAAATGTAGATTCTCATAGAGAAGTCTCTCTTATTTCCT
Source organism: Oeneis ivallda (assembly GCA_029955525.1). Classification (NCBI taxonomy): domain Eukaryota; kingdom Metazoa; phylum Arthropoda; class Insecta; order Lepidoptera; family Nymphalidae; genus Oeneis; species Oeneis ivallda. Next base: position 3,012,277 of record JARPMR010000012.1, on the reverse strand, counting down.
GATAATCATGATTGTATCAAGATTCTCATAGAGAAGTCTCTCTTATTTCCTGATAATCATGATTGTATCAAGATTCTCATAGAGAAGTCTCTCTTATTTCCTGATAATCATGATTGTATCAAGATTCTCATAGCGGTCTCTCTTATTTTCTGATAATCATGATTATATCAAGATACTCATAGAGAAGTCTCTCTTATTTTCTGATAATCATGATTGTATCAAGATTCTCATGTCTCTCTTATTTTCTGACAATCGTGATTGTATCAAGATTCTCATAGAGAAGTCTCTCTTAATAATCATGATTGTATCAAGAGTCTCATAGAGAAGTCTCTCTTATTTTCTGATAATCATGATTGTATCAAGGTTCTCATGTCTCTCTTATTTTCTGACTATCATGATTGTATCAGCAATTTCCGTCACCAAGTAAATAATAAAGTGTTCATTCAGCCCAGGTACAGTGAGCTGGACTACCAACTGATTATAATGATGTAATTTAAGGCTTGACTTGTATTTGGCACTACCGTTAGTAAGTATCTTATATTATGTTTGCCCATAAACATTGTAATAACTACAGAGTTGTATCTTATAACAGACTATCTGATGCCCGCGACTTCGTCCGCGTGGATATAGTATTTAAAATCCCTCGGGAACTCTTTGATTTTCCGGGATAAAAAGGAGCCTATGTCACTCTCCAGGTCCTCAACTATACCCATGCAAAAATCACGTCGATGAGTAACTGTTGCGGCGTGATTGAAGGACAAACCAACAAACAAACACACTTTCGCATTTATAGTATTAGTATGACGTATTAGTAAGGAAGAATTAATACCATGATAATTGATAATAAAGACGATCTAATTAAATTTTAGAACACAAAAGCTACTATTGTTACTTAAATATCATAGTTAGATATATTCCCTCGGGTACTTTTTTGTAGAAAATAATGAGTACTTTAATCATGTAGTACATCATTTTTATGTATCATCAATAGTTTTCTCAGCACACGCCAAATAATGCATTGTATAGGCAAAATTTTCCTACTTTGGGTTACATTATTGCAATTTTCTTAAGGATTTCTAAGTTTTTCGAAAATAAATTATAGCCTGTGTTACTTTCTGATAACTTAGCTTTCTATTGGTGAAAAAATGGTTAAAATCGGTCCAGTAGTTACAGAGCCTATTCGGTACAAACAAACAAAAAATCTTTCCTCTTTATAATATTAGTATAGATCATTGACTTATCATATAAGTCAATGGTATAGATGTAACTTAAATAAACTCAATAAAGCAACAAGAAACCACCAGTGCGTGTTCGTGATAACCTGATGAATAACCTTCTAGTGAAACACTTATTTAAATTGGTAGACAGGAAACATATTTTTATGAGTTATTCTAATCAATAGAATGGAATCTGGAATGGAAGGAATTATTTGACTAAAGTACTTAGGTAATACATATTATATAGTAGTATATATTGTATTGTAAACTTGTTTGAGTTTCTACATGGATCTTCTCGGCAGGAAGGGCATTCCAAACCAGTGGGAGACTCATCGACGATTCAAAAGCACTTGTAAAAAAGTTTATTTGAATAAAAAAACATTTCTATTCTATTCTATTCTAAATATATACAGAACAGAAAGAGCTAGATTTTATATTGCCAACCGTTGTTTTTGAAAATTAATATCTCGAGCGCGTCTCATACAAACGAAGTTTTATGGCTCAAATGTTTACGTTAAAGGTTTAAAGCTCGCGCAAAAAAACTTCATATTTAAAAGGAAATCTGAAATATTAACTATCAAGTATGTAGATATGTAATAGATGTAGGGATACATATTATTTACGCTTAATAAAAGTTTATGTAAAAAAAAATTATAGATTGTACATGAACATTGAACATCAACCAAATGTTAATGATCACTCACTTACATAATGGTTTTGCGAACTTGTCAATTCTTTGTTACCGCTAAAAAAATCTCACTGGTAAATTCTTTGAAATAACGTAAAGAAAATTTATTGTTTAGTTAGCATTGTTTAGCCGCTGCTTCGTTTTAGCATCATTCCCATTGTTATGCCATAGTTAACCGCCACTTAACACGCTGTGGCGATCACAACTGTTTATTGACCTCTGGTTTATTACACAACACCGTCCGCCCTGCATACGTGTTCTGTCTCTCAGTGTAATTAAAAAAATAATTTAGTAGTACATTACGAGAAGTGGAAACCGTTGGATAAATCAAACCGGTTTGAAATTCGGCGTCATATCGGTTGCGGTTTCGATTTCGGTTACGGTTTCGTTCGTTAAATAAACCGGTTAAAGAGATAAATGAAAAGTGTAACTTGTGGAGATCGAACAACTACATTGCAGATATACTGTAGTTTCAAGAGCGCGTCTACAAAATTTAATTCATAGCATTGGAAACATTTTAGGGCAACGATGTTATATTTTTAGGGTGACTTTTCTTAATTAGGCGAATAACCGTGAATGACTATTTATTTTTCTAAACCATAAACATGATATGGTAATGAAATAAAAAAAATCTACTAGTTCCAAGCAGTTGGAAATAGGTATTATGCAGTAGTTGGTTAGTAATTGTTGGTTTGTCCTTCGATCACGCCGACCTAGAGAGTGACGTAGGCTACTTCTATCTCGGAAAATCAAAGAGTTCCCACGGGATTTTATAAACTAAATCCACGCAGACGAACTCGCGGGCGTTAGCTAGTAGTATCATACTTTGCTATTCATAACGATACGTAGAGAAGATTCATAAAGACAAAGGGGCTTGTACGGTCTACCAAAGTTGCTTATTATTCAGTTTACTATACCTACTCGTATCGCAGTCTATTATTTAAATTTAGTTGAGGTGGTTACATCCGGCCAACGCTACAGTCTACAGACTACAGTATGCATTTTGATTTGATTGACACCTAATATTTAATAAGCACTACACTAGCGACACGCTATGATGGCCGGTTTGACGTTTGTCCGTTCATGAAGTTCCGTATTAATTGATAACGACTTTGAAGGAAATAATTGTATTACTTTATTGACGATAGTGATGTGCAGAGATTCATAAATTTTATCGAATGTAGTTTTAGGTTTAGGACTCAAAATTTATTTATTAAATTGATTTCTAAAATGTATACAAGTGTAGAAAAATCAGTTTGCACCATTTAAGGGGTGAATGTACTTGTGAATATGAACAATTTTCACTATGTGGACAAACCTCTGAAATCGCAAAAAAATATCAGCTGTTTCATACAAAAGGTAAAATTTTTATTTTTATATGATATATACCACAACTCGGCATTTGGTTTTCTAAATTGAAAATTTTTAAAAATGGAATCTAATACGATCGTCACATAGGATCGCTGGCTAGCACAACTACTACCTCCGGCAAACTCGCGTCAATGCTCAATGCAAAGAGATGTGAAAATAGATAATATTATAGAAAACGAACATATAATTATTAATGTAGGTGATGATAGCAGTGACGACAGTGAAAATAGTAGTATGGACGAATCTGATTAATTATGGCCTTTTGTGGCACCTTTTTTGGTATCTTTTGTATTCATATGTTTCTTGTGTGCATATAAAGTATGTATATTCATTTTCATTCAAATATTCAGTTCGTTCAAATAAATTAAATAAACATATACATTTTTGTTTTATTAAACCTATTTAATCAGGTACAAAAACAAAACTTAATTGTTTTTTGTTCGAGAATAAATTGACATTCCACATCACTATTGTAATGTGTCAAACCGGCCATCATAGCGTGCCGCTAGTTTATTTAGCTTTTATCCGCGTCTTCACTCCCGAAGTAATCCGAATTGATGATTCCTATACAAAATTACCAATTTTGATTTTTCGATTTTTCAGCTGTTCTTTTGGGTTTTTCCTATTTTTATTTTTAAGCTATTGCATAGCTTTTATCGCGGGCTTTGAACTAGGACAAACAGTTTGAGCGCGGCGACCAAATCAAGAAATTAATTATAAAAAGAAAAATAAACCTAACACCGTCGTTCAGTAAGCGTTCAACATTTTAGAGGTTCACAAGTAGCTCTGTTTGGCGCAGTGGGCGAGCGGCCGCTTTCTTTACCGTATGGTGTATGATGTCGCAGGTTCGAATCTCACTCGCGAAGTAGTGACAGTGCGCTTTTCTTGTTTGTTTGTTTTTTAATTATTTTTTTGCATAATTTTTACTATGCAAAAAAAATATTGCATAAATATTATAATTGCATAAGTTGATAAAAAATGCTATGCAATAGCTTTACTGCGGCAGTCCCCGAGTGCCACTTAATTTTTTTTATTTTTGAACCACCACAACAGGCGCACAAAAAAAAATATTCAAGCACGAAAATAATTGTGAAACTTGTGGGATTTGAAATTTGAATTGAATCATCGACCTTACGGTTTTCAGTTCGCTTCATAGTTCTCATCATTATAAGCAACAGTAACAGCTCACTTCAATACTGAGCGCAGGTCTCTCAGAAAAGGGTTATAATAATTATAGAGGAACAGTAATCGATGAAATTGCATGAATTGAAAATTGACTCTGAATGAAAATTGTTCAAATGCGTAAATTACAATACTTATTCTACGACATCTAGACATTGGAAAAAATTAAATGAAAGACATTTTGTATCTTGACTGATAAAAAAATCGGCCAAGTGCGAGTCGGGCCTCGCTCTTTTAGGGTTCCGTTAAAAAAATTAAATTAAAATATTTTCATGTACCCATGGAAATATTTTAATTTAATTTTTTTTATTTAATTTAATTTTTATTATTTGTTATAGCGGCAATAGAAATACATAATATGTGAAAATTTCATCTGTCTATCTATTACGGTTTACGAGATACAGCCCGCTGACAGACGGACGGACGGACGGACGGACGGACGGACAGCGTAGGCTTAGTAATAGGGTCCCGTTGGTACCCTTTGGGTACGGAACCCTAAAAATTGAAGGTCAAAAGGTAAAAAACTAAAACAGTTTAGCGTCGAATGGTCTTAACGATAGCGGCTGAACTGAACCATGACACTAATACAAGAAAACCTGGACTTATTTTTGGATCATGTGTTATAACTTATAATGAGGGGTAAAGTATACATGATATTATTATAATTTATGAAGATCTGCTCAGGTGTTTGAAGATCATCAGCTCATTTCCTACTTGATTAAAGGGCCTTACAAGCATTCACTGGTGCGATTAATTTGGTTGTTACTTCGGATTATTTCCAAGGCATGGTTACCTTGAGCTGATGCTGTAGCATCAAGTAGTCTGCGCAACTTCTCGGCAACTTACAGCAGATATTATAGTGTTTTGGGCTCATTAGAATGGTCTCAATGATTAGATGATGACCAAGGATCGAGGAGGAGGATCTGATGTTGGAGCAGAAAACTGGGTAGCAGGATGTCAGGTATATCATACATAGGCCGGCCATAGATTCACATGTCGACATTAAGGTGGATTGTAGGAGTCTGCCCGCGAAATTCAAAAATTTGGTTTTTCCCATTTTGTAAACTAATACGACAAAGTAGGCTTAAGTCATTCTAATTGCGCCAGTAGAATTATCATCTTCACAGGTTTACATAAAAATCTTTACTTAAAAGTGACCAGTTTAAGAAATTAATCAAAATACCGAGTTGGACGTGAGTTACTCACAAATTAGTCAGTGTCATTGCAAAAAACCAAATTAAATTTGAATTTCGCGGGCTGACCCGTATAATCATCCTTAACATAAACTAAAAAAAATCCAAAATTGAAAATACACACATAAAGTTCGCGTTCGGCGAGTTAGGAACTTTTATAGTGCATTGACTCCTGTGATCAATGACCAATAATTAATGACTCTTAATGTAATTCACTACATAAAAAATTGATGTTTTTTTTGGAAATACTAAAACTGAACTGTCACCACTTTTTAGTAAAAAAAAGTCTGTATTGAATATTGATGAACGAATTTCCTCTTACGGTAGGTATTTATCAGACAGGAACCAGTATATCAGTAATCTCTAATGTTCTTGGCAACAAACAAAAACAATAATATAGCTACACTCAGTCAGGTTGTAGTTAATCCATTAGCATTCATAGTGCAGACAAAGAAAATGTTACACTTGAAAGGACATATTTACCATCAAATTTGAAATCCAGTGTGATAGAGTATGGTGTCTTATAAGGAAAAACTATTAACTTCCAACACTCAAACACAAAAATACACAAAAAAAACAATGAAAGATTTTACTAGCGCGTTCGATCGACACGACCGCGGTTCGCTGCGGTTGTACAAATACTGAATGTAGTTATATAGTGATCTGATGATGATCAGTAACGAGTATTCCAACTATAAGGTGTTTATGGGAATTTATGTTTTGTTCCTAATGTCATAGCGACTATAGTCGTATGTAAAAATTTATCTCAAGATATCCAGTTTTTCAGCAGGCCTGTACTGTAGGGTTTGCCCACGCCTTGTCTATCGGCTATCTCTTTGGTTGGTTAGCAACCTTCCTAGTGTAAGTACGTACTAGGTACATGTTTACTTGGAAGCGAATGATGACTAGTCTTGGAAAGATAGAAAATATAAAAACTAAATCACTCTGTGCCTGTATTGTAAAAAAGTGGTCAAGTGCGTATTAAGTTTCGCATTAGGTAGGTTTCCGTCTTCATAATAAAAATAAATTGTTTTTGCGGTTGCTTTTTCCCTTCTTGCACACTATCTATACTTTGTAGGTTTATATGAATTGAGGAGGAATGTCGCTGCATTTGTACAAGTTATTGAATCAAAACATTGCACAAGTATTAAACATCGAGAGCATTTTTCCAAGTGCTAAATTATAATTACTTTCGGGTAGATATCACGTATACGCGCACTTCAATAATGGATATCCATAGATAGTAGATACTAATGATAAAATGTGAAAGTAACTTTGTCTGTCTGTGTTTTCACGACGATTGCCTTTTCACGAGTCAACCGCTGAACGAATCTTGTCGTAATTCGGTAGAGATAGCTTGCATTCTGGATACAGGATACTTTTTACTTCGGAAAACCAAGGACTTCCCACGTAGTTTAAAAAAAATTGGCAGGCATAGGGACTGCCTAATAAATAATTAAAAACCAATATAAAATATAAATGAATAAATAAATAAATACAATAAAAAAATTAAAATAAAATAAATAATTAAAAAAATAAGCTCACTGTCACGTTTCGTGAGTGGGATTCGAACCTGCGACATCATACATTAAAGTTTAAACGGTAAGGAAGGCTGCTTGCCGACTGTGCTGTACAAGGTTACTTGAGGACCTCTAAAATGTTGAACGCTTACTGAAATCTTACTTACAGGTGACGATGGTGACAGTGACGATTTCGCGAAATCTATGTTTTTCGCTCACCCAAAAAAGTGCTCAACATGCCTAAAGAAGTTTTCACTTCAAAAATCACCACGACTAGCTGGCCCGACGACATCAGTGATCAGACGAGTCGCAGGGAGCCGCTGGACAAAAGTGCAAAGCCGACGCCTGTGGAAGTCCATGTAGAAGACCTTTGTCCACCAGTGACGTCTATCGGTTGATGAGAAGAAGAAATCTACACAGAAGAAGTCGCGAGCATCAGCTAGTAACCTTCCTAATATTATAAATGCGAAAGTGTTTGTATGTTAGTTTGTCCTTCAATGTCGACGCAGCAAAGCAACAACTACGGAGCGAAGTGATTTTTTGCATGGGTATAGCAGTGGACCTGGAGAGTGACAAGGTCTACTTTTATCCCGAAAAATTAAAGAGTTCCCACGGGATTTTTAAAAACTAAATCCACGCGGACGAAGTCGCAGGCATCAGCTAGTATGAAGGTAGGTATTAACTTTCATCGAAAATATAAGTAAATTAAAATTCATATACTTACGGATTAAAATCATTCGACCTTGCTGCTCGTTGGAGCGAATGTGAGACTCAAACTAAATATGTATGCACAGTTACAACGACAGCACCTGAAGCCCTGTAGGCCGTCACTCTCTACTGAGCGCAGGGTCCCAGAGGAAGGTAGGTAAGAGGCATTATAGGCCATAGTCCACCATGCAAATTGAAATACACACTTAGAATTTAAACTTAGCTTATAACAGGCTTCCTCGCGATGTTTTCCTTCACCGTTGAAGCATGTGACATTTAATTGCTTAAACGCACATGACTTACAAAAGCCAGAGGTGCGTGCCCGGGATCCCCCGAAAAGGGGACCGCAATACTGACCATTTGGATCTGCTTAGTCTACAGCTACTAGTCTACATAATTATATACAAATTCTTCTTAATTTTCTTTATCAACCTATAGACGTCCACTGCTGTACAAAGGACTCCTGCATTGACTTCCACAGGCTTCGGTCTTGCGCCGCTTGAATCCAGCGGCTCCCTGGGACACGTTTGATATCGTTGGTCCACCTAGTGGGGGGTCTGCCAACACTGCGTTGCCCGGTGCGGGGTCGTCACTCCAGCACCTTGAGACCCCAACGACCATCAGCTCTTCGAACTATGTTCCCCGCCCATTTCCACTTCACTTTCGCGACTCGCTGAGCTATGTCGGTGACTTTGGTTCTCCTGCGGATCTCATTTCTGTACAAATTACTACTACTGTAATACTAACTGGAAGAAAAGTAAGTTACTACTGGAAGAGCGACATAGTTTACAGCGCGAGGGGCACGTTGTACCATGCATGTTTTTCTGACTTGGCGGATTGTATCAAAAGAAAGTTGTTGTTGTACCGCTACGGTTAAAAGAAAACAAGATCTCCTCTCATATGTGTCATCTTTCTTTGGGGCGAACGCAACGGAGACGAGATGTGATGTGCTGAGTATAGCTGCTGCTGAGCTTCCCCTCATTGTGGAAATATTATATTTTATTCTAACAAAGTTGCATAGGTGTAATCGGTTTGGCATCCAGCTGCCCACAAGATAGTATAAAAAAATTATTACAATGTAATAGCTTCATAATAATATTGTAAAATGATTATTTTGAAAAGAGCAACTGCTGAGTTTCTTGCCGGCTCTTCTCAGCAGAATCCGCTTTCCGAACCGGTTGTAGAATCATGACTTGTCATAAGAGCCACAGGTTGGCCTACGTGAATTAAATAATTTTGAATTTTTATATCTTGTAGGCATTGCGCGTGTTTGACGACATCTTATAATTTCCCCTACATTCAAAAGTTGACCAGACCGGAAGTAATTAAGCTCGTTAGTAGGTGGTAGGTAAGAATTAATCTAGGATAAGCATATTTAAATACTGGCAGGCGCTACTTCGAGCCTACTGCTAACTTCACAACCTCGTGACTGTTTGCATCTATACATATAATAAAACTGTGACTGGAAGATTTCTGTACATTTAATATAATTTTGAAAATTTTAATTGGGGGATGCTTCACTACCGATACTGAGCCCAAAACAGATTTTTATTTAATTTTTGTCTGTTTGTTTGTCCTTCTTTCACGTAATAACTACCGCACAGATTTCTACAAAATTTTATAACGTGGTAGCTTATTACTCGGGTCAACATCTAGGCTACTTTTTATCCCGGAAAATCAAGGAGTTCCCGAGGGACTTTAAAAACTAAATCCACGCGGACAAAGTCGCGGGCATCAGCTAGTTATTCCATAATATTTTGACAGTGAAGTTGGCGACACGTGTCAAGCATTAAGCTGTTAGCATTTGGACAGGGTTAAATAGAAAGTAGATACAGACAAGCCCCTGTACGCTGTAGCCAAGTTACACTTCGTTGTATCGTTTCTCTTTCTACGATCGTTGTCACTTCAAGTTTTGGCTAGGCCTAGACTAGATGGCGCTGCAGCTGATCAAAGACAGAAGTGTATTGATAATATTTCGCGGCATTTTGTATTATAAATGTTTTAAATGCTAAAAAAAACAATACAAAATGCTACGAAATATTATCAACTAGCTGATGCCCGCGACTTTGTCCGCGCGGATTTAGTTTTTAAAGTCCCTGGGGAACTCCTTGATTTTCCGGGATAAAAAGTAGCCTAGATGTTGACCCGAGTAATAGGTAAGCTACCACGGTATAAAATTTTGTAGAAATCTGTGCGGTAGTTTTTACGTGAAAGAAGGACAAACAAACAGACAAAAATTAAACAAAAATCTATTTTGGGCTCAGTATCGATAGTAAAGCATCCCCCAATTAAAATTTTCAAAATATATTAAATGTACAGAAATCTTCCAGTTACAGTTTTATTATATGTATATAGATATCCTTCTGTACGTAGTACTATTATATATTCTGTGCTTCTGTCTTTGATCAGCTGTGCCAGCGCCATCTAGTCTAGGCCTAGCCAAAACTTCAAGTGACAACGATCTTAGAAAGAGAAATGATACAACGCAGTGGTAACTTGGCTACAGGGGCAGACAAGTATCAGTGTAAATAGCCACGACTTACGTCAAACGTTCCCAAAGATAAGCGGGACACGAGGAAACACGCTATCGAGCTTTGCCATGGGCACATAATAATGATAATTGTACATACGGTAAGATAAACTCTGACTCAAGTAAGTAAAGTGTACCATACTATTTATGTACAAATTACTATGAGGTGTGGCTGTGCGGTTACTGCGTATTTGAAGTACAAGTGAGTACAACTAATTAAATTAGCTAAAGCCACACTAACTTTGGAATAGGGATGTGGCCAACTAATCAAACTCGCAAATCTTCATCAAACGGGATTATTATTGACCGAGCGAAGCGAGGTCTCTGAGTTTAATGGAGCGATTTGCACTTGTCCATCCGTCCGTCTGTCCGTCCGTCCGTCTGTCAGAGCCTTATGTTATTTACTTCAAAAGACATGTCCCAGTTTAGTATGGAGGGTGGTTTTTTATTCTGAGTGTCCATTAACCAGAACCAAACTGTCATTACGTGAAAGAGAAAAAAAAATAATTAAACGCCATAAAAATAATAATTTTAGAGTCCTCAGTTTTTTTTAAATTAATTATGAAAGATACCGTTTGTAGAAAATAATTTTTCAATGGATGGTAACACTAAAAACTTTTATAATCTATAGACTATCAAATCTGGCACCGGTTAATGTCACGTATGTAATTTTGAACCAAATACATGTCATTTTGAACCATGGAACTAGGAATCACAGACCAGGAACTAGGAATTACGACCAGGTACTTTTGAACCGCCTATTCGAAAATAAAATTATTTGTTCCTGACAATCATCTGACATTGACAACTTACATAGAATAATATTTTCAGTTTTTTACCGGTGTATAAATCACATGGAACAAGGAATTACGACAAATCACAAGCAAAAAATTGAGTCAAAACAAAAAAAAATTTTATTATCAGAGGCTTTAAAAAATCTGTAAATTATTTTGATAGAAGCCTTTTGGGATCTTTATCCAACTACATTAAAATCATCCTTGTTAATTAATTCAAATTTAAAAAACCAACTTTGGACAACTCCTTTAGATATAATATGTAAACCGATGGCCTCCAGCCGAAAATGGCTTAAAAAGTTATAAAAATCTTTATGTCAGGGGGGCTCTCATAGAAGCGAATGCGAGGTAAAATTTTTTTTATGCGATTCATAGGGTTTCTGTGTATCATTTTAAAGACAATTTGGAACAGAGTACAAACGTATTTTTTTTTTAATTTTTTTCCTAAAATTGACGAAATGGGGGGCTTTCAAAGCGATTTAATACGCTCGCTTGAAGACGCTCTGGGAAAATTGGCTATATATTTTCAAGCTGTACTTATTTTTTTACTTCACTTGTATCCTGTACTTGAACAACAAATACTAAAATTATATGAATATTATAAAGAAACGAGATTATTTAATTTTTAATGAGCATCAGTAAATTTCACATAGCTTCACAATAATGCTAATAGATGGCGCAGTCATTAACTATTCCATGGAACTATGAGTTACGACTACGATCCATCGCAAAAACAGTTTTGCGTCGAGCATTATTATTTAGGTACATAATATAATAACATATTATTCAATTAAAATTATTCTTTAGTTAAATATCAAACTTCAATAAACTATTAATTGCTGCATTTTGTATATTTTCTATTCGCGTCGATAGATGACGATTTGTACAGATGCCCCTAACCCGTTTTCACTCGTTAGTACCTACATAATAATTCAATGTTTTTACTGACGTTCCCTAACTTTTACGGGCTACCTATGATAAGTTAGGTGATGATTACTGTCAACTTCTTTATCAAGATCCTGTACGGGACACCTAAAAGGACATTGGGACGGATGTTAGGACTTAGGATTGTGTTTTGGAGCTACCTACGTAAAGAGACTCCTACATAGGGGATGATTTAGGTATGTTTGGTGAAAACGGGCATAGTAATAATGTCAGTTTTGGTCGTCATGTATCGATTGAATGAATAACCATGGGATACCGTTACCGCGAGGTCTCAGTTCGGGGCGAACCACTAGTTTATTTCGGGTTCGGTTTGCAGGTTCGATCCCGGGTAAGCACCTCTGACTTTTCGGAGTTAGAATATGCGTTAGAGCAATAATTCATCGTGAGGATACCTGCACTCTGATAGTTCTAAATTCTGAATAATTATCTCAAATATGTGTGAAGTCTGCCAATTTGTATTGGGCCAGCATGGTGGCCTATGGCCTACAAGCCTACAACCCTTCTCTGAGAAGAGACTTACGCTCAGTATCGAGTCCTTTATCGGTTGCTGACCAATAGCAATAACCAATCACTCAATCAATACTATTAATCAGTTTTCAGTGTTAATCAAACAAAGCGCTTCCCCGTGGCTGCATTTGCAATGAATGGAGTTGTGGATCTAAAAATAGCCTGGCGTTGTGTGCTAGGGCTGAATGGAGTCCGCCCCCGGAAAATGGGTCACTGTGCCGCCTGTGACGTCGCGGATTACGTCAGCAACGCATTCCAGGACACTGGGTCATAGTGAATCCTTTTAGAATCGCTATTAATAGATTTCATTCAAGTGCTGTGGGATTGCAGTCGTCAGACCAGTAGGCCTAAAATGTGCGCCACGAGAAAATTTTGTCTAGTCATTTACTGGGGGTACTCATATAAGGGATATTACGAGAAAACGGGTAAACAAAATTTTGTCTACTCATTTACTGGGGGTACTCATTTAAGGGATATTACGAGAAAACGGGTAAACAAAATTTTCTTATGACGCGTATGTTAGCTCTACAGTCTTCTACTTAAGGTTGATTATACGGGTCTGCCCGCGAAATTCAAATTTAATTTGGTTTTTCGCAATTTGTAAACTAATACGACAAAGTAGGCTTATGGCATTCTAATTGCGCCAATGGCAGTATCATCTTAACAGGTTTATATAAAAATTAATATAAATCTTTACTTGAAAGTGTTTCCAGTTTAAGAAATTAGTCCGAGTATCGACTAATGTGTGAGTACTTAAAACTAACTTAAAAGTAACTTACGTCAAACTCGATACTTGGACTAATTTCTTAAGCTGGACACCTTCAAGTAAAGATTTTTATATAAACCTGTGAAGATGATACTGCCCTTGGCGCAATTAGAATGCCATAAGCCTACTTTGTCGTATTAATTTACAAATTGCGAAAAACCAAATTAAATTTGAATTTCGCGGGCAGACCAGTTTAGTGCACCTTAATTTAAAACTTCCAATTCATTCATATATTGAACAAAAGCACGGTAATATTATCTGTATACAGTATTGTAACTCGGCCGTATCTTTGACATAAATGCCTACAGCCGCGCGGTACGTAAACATGCGATAGGGCTGCCCGCCTCCAGCATTTTAATTACACTTGCCTACTTTGTGTTTCCATTTAGTTTTGTGATTGTAAATATACTTTTTTTTATATAAACAAATAAAATACTTTGTGAATTAAATAGGAAGTGTTCAATAAAAATGCGCGTTGTTTTTTGATTGGTAGATTTAATTAAAAAATACCGGCCAAGTGCGAGTCGGACTCGCACACCGAGGGTTCCGTACTCTAGAAGTAAAAGTAAAACGATAATATTATATAAATTTGCTTATTAATCGTTAACTTTGTTTGTGGAGGTCTATTGTTAATATAAAAAAAACTATGCTAGTTAGAGCGTTGGTTTTATTTTTCCTTTAAAATATACATAAACCTCTATTGACCATAATTATTTCTGATTTTTCGATTGGTAAACTTCGGAGATAAGGGGGGGGGGGGGGGGAAACGGTATATTTTTCGACATTTTGCCCGATTATTCAAAAACTATTATATTTAAAAATAAATAAAAATTTGTTTTAGAATGTACAGGTAAAGCCCTTTCATATGATACCCCACTCGGTATAGTTATCTTACTTTGAAATTTCAAACTCCCGATTTTTCCTCTTTTTTAATTAAACTAAAAAGAATTTTTGATTTTTTCTTATTCCAATGTTGTTGGGCCACTATTATACACAACTATTCCAAATTTCATGTCGATAGCTTTAATAGTTACTTAAATAATCGACTGTGACAGACGGACGGACGGACGGAGAAAGTCTCACCATAAGGGTTCCATTTTTACCATTTTGGTACGGAACCCTAAAACCATGTTTATGAATGAATAACAAATCGGTCTTATAAATTTGCGACCGAAAAATATTTGCGCCTCGACTGAGACGTACGAAATGCTTTATTATTAAATTTTAAAGTATAAAAAATCCGCATTCTAATATATCCTCCTCGTCATATTAAATATGTACTTGAACTTATTTTTAGTAAAAAAATTGCGCAGTTATTGTTAAAAAACATAACACCGTCCGTTCGTCACTGCGGCACAGTCGCGACTGTCTGCGTACCGAGCGCTTACCGAGATCGAGGCGCGTAGGCATAGCTCGCGCTTCGTCCGTTTGTATGAAGTTACAATACTGTATACAGATAATATTACCGTGACAAAAGCCTTCATATTATTTTCTATGGGGTACAATTGAATAAGCAATTTCGAAAAGGGCACATGTGGTTTATTGTGAAAGAGCCGTTTCTTCTCGTAAAATGATTCCATAAAATAGAACTGTGAATAATTATCGGAAATTATTGCTATAAATAACATAATGCTAGTGGCAATTTTAATACATTATTTATTTTATTTGAAATAAATAGGTGCAATAACATAATTTTTAAATCACATTTATGGTAAAAATCGGCCAAGTGCGAGTCGGGCCTCGCTCTTTTAGGGTTCCGTTAAAAAAAAATTAAAAGATTTCCATCTACCCACCTACCCATTTTAATTTAATTTTTTTAATTTAATTTAATTTTTATTATTTGTTGGTATAGCGGCAATAGAAATACATAATATGTGAAAATTTCATCTGTCTATCTATTACGGTTTACGAGATACAGCCCGCTGACAGACGGACGGACGGACGGACGGACGGACGGACGGACGGACGGACAGCGTAGGCTTAGTAATAGGGTCCCGTTGGTACCCTTTGGGTACGGAACCCTAAAAAGTGGTATAATTCAAAAATACGAGGTGTGCTCTTCTCAAAATTGTCTATTCAATTATAGCCAGGGTTATAGCGTGGCCGCCGGGAGTTAAGGGTCTTGGCCCCACCCAAGGTCCTTGAACGGCGATTCCGCACCGAAAAGCGCAGTGTTGGTTTACCTGCTACTATGTGGACCGACGACATCAGACATGTCACAGGACTTCAGGGAATCGCTGCACCAAGGCGACGCGAGACCAAGGCCTGTGAAAGTCCTTGCAAGAGAATTTTGTCCAGCAATGGACATCTCACTTTGACGGCCTCCCTGGCTCAGTGGTGAGCACTGTTGTCTTATAACCTGGGAGGTCCTGGGTTCGATTCCCAGCGGGGTCAATTTGGGAATTTATAATTTCTGAATTGTCTCTGGTCTGGTCTGGTGGGAGGCTTTGGCCGTGGCTAGTTACCACCCTACCGTCAAAGACGTGCCGCCAAGCGATTTAGCGTTCCGGCACGATGGCGTGTAGAAACCACTTAGGGCTATGGGTTGAATGTTCACTGCCATACCCCTTCCAAGTTAGCCCGCTACCATCTTAGACCGCATCGTCACTTACCATCAGGAGAGATCGCAGTCAAGGACTAGCTAGTCATCGAATAAAAAACTTATCGATTGATGAGATGCTGGCTGATGACACAAATTATATCCCTGAAATACTTATGTAGCTTAATAGACATGCTATGTTATCTAACAAATTACTTTTTGTATTAATCCGCCTAGTCTAGACACTGCAACTAAACAAATAGCGTAATATTCCCGAAGGACCTCAGGGTTGCTAGTGGCTGTAATGGGGGCTTCAGCCACTCACTTTTCGATCTTATGCGACCTTGGGAAGAGAGCAGCTTGATGTGGCACAAGAAGCCTTACCTCCTAGTGAGGTGCGCGTAGTTTTACCGGGACGAGCCCATAATGAGCGTCGCGCAAGGGAGGCACCGGCATGTGTTCGGAAGAGATCTCGCAGCCTTCAAATGTGCGCTGAGGGTGGCCATCGAGGGGGTTAGTAGGTAAAAATCCTATAGATAAATAAAACTAGCGAGTTTCTTTACTTTTCCAGCTTTTCACAGCAGAATCTGCATTCTGGACCGGTGGTAAGAGTTATGGCTTGTCATAAGAGCTGCAGGTTGCCCTACGTGTTTGAATTACAAAAATTACGGCAATAGGCTACTACTGGTTAATACAAGTGGATGTGATTGGCGAAGCTAAAGCAGATTGATCACATTTGTGTCATCATCATCTCCTTGTCCTTGTCCCACGCTACGTGGGGTCGGCAAAACATGTCTTGCTAGCCATATTGTAAGTGGTTCGCGCATGACATTTTACGACCCGCCACCTGCCTGACGTCAACCCTCTTTGGGAAAGGATAGAACAGCCACCATTTGGTTCAATAGGGTAGTGATCACAGTTGTGTCATCATTTAAAATCGTTTTCTCAAAAACATGGAGGAGTATTTGATGTTGTCTAACTATATTAAAGGAAAAGGTGACTAACTGACTAATTTGTTAATGCACAGCTCAAACCACTCTGGACGGATCGGGCTGAAATTTGGCATGCAGCTATTATGATGTAAGCATCACATAGGGGTAAAATAGGGGTTTTAATTAAACCAAACTTATCATGAGCTAAGCTACAGGCAAAAACTAGTTTGAATTATAAAAATAGAACTATAATACATTATAATAAGTGGCAGGGGCCAATGGCTACTAAGGCAGAAAGGGCCAAGAATTGCAAATATGAAAACATACAGATCAGTTACATATTTCTACCGGAAATAATGCAATAGGTAATTGTTATTTAATAGATCATAAATGGAAGGTGATAAAAATACATTTTATTCATTTAAATTAATCAACATAATGGCGACCGGATGTCCAAAGCAGCAATTCATGTCTGAGCCAGTTATTTTAATATTGTTGTAAAAAAGACAAAATTAATAAGAACATAATAATAATAATTATTACATATTAAACTATGGCCGTTCAGAGAATGCGTTCCTGACACGTTGCGATTGAACTGACGACGTAACTTAGTAATGGCGTTGCAGTTACGATAAAAATATTATTGCTGGTTGTTTACCGTTTTAACAATTGATGAGCATTAATAGTAGATTGTTACACAAGGGACGTAAGTAAGCTATTACAGAACAAGATCCAATTTGGCGCCAGTGCGAGCGCAGCTCGCATAGGGCGCTAATGGATCGCGTGCACCCGAGATATTTAGTCACACGAGCGAGCGCAGCGAGCGAGGGTGAATATAGTTCGAGGGTGTAATAGCTACTTGCAACCGAGGTAAGCATTCTACTTTATATCATTCTTGCGAGGTAAATAAAACATTGGTAATGCAAAATGAAATTTTAATTAGAATAATTAGCAAATTTAGAGAAAAAATAGAAAAAAATGGTTACTTATTATAATTAATTATAGTAATTTCACGTAGCGCTCTTTGGACTTATCCGGCAAAAGGTTTTGCATCATTTGTTCTGCTTCAAGCAAACAAAAATCAGGCTCTCCTCCTTTTTCATCATCTGATGAAGTGCTTGACATTGTTGTAAATAACTTAAATCCCTTTACGAACAAACTTCACAAACTTTCAGATCAAATGAAATGCCGCCATTTCCATTTTTTTTTTTCGTAAATAGTTTTCTATTTTTTTTTTACCGCTCTGAGTTCCAAGGAGTTTTGCATAGTTTGAAATGTATGGAAATTAAATGCCGCCATGTTCAGTGTTTTTTTTTCAGTAAAAAGTTTTCTTACCATTTTATAAGAAAAGAGATTGTTTACCAAGGAGTTTTGCATAGCTTGAACTGTAATGTGAACATTACAATTCAAGCATAGTGCGACATAATGTTGCCTTGAATAGGGTATTTGACTATAATAAAAATATCGTTTCAACAGGTGTCATCCTAAAAGATTATTATCTAAAAACATTATTCCATACGACAAAACTAAAAAATAAAGCTTTATTTAATTAGAAAACATTAAATAAAATTGCTATAATTCTGGCCATGGTCACGTGATCGAAAACGTTCCGTGATCTCGAATGACGTCACAGTCCACACCACCTATGGAATTCTCATTTTGTCAATACATTTCGACGTGTTTGTGCGGCGTAATAGGCTAATTTCGTCTGTTTTTCATCGTTACTATTTTATTAAATACCAAATAGTATGCGACACGCGGTCTAAACACATATTATAAAATTGTCATTGTTTGAAATGTGAACTGTTACGTCATGAGAGCAAATGGAACGTTTCGGCGGCAATTTATTTTTTTGAATTTATTTCTCGATTTTTATGAAAAATAATGAAAATTATGCCGAAATATATGTTTTGTTAGCTTCAGCATAGCATTATTAACAATTTAAGATGATTTTCTAAAAGTAGTCAAATAGCCTATTGCAAACACCAACTTACAAGGAGACTTTCCACCATAGTAATCCCTAGTTACTGAGCAAGTATGATATAAAACAACATTATTATATCAATAATCAATTAATGTTATAATTTTGTGCCAAACTGAGTGTCAAATAACTTGGTAAACAATATTTTTCTCAATGTGTCAGGAACGCATTCTCTGAACGGCCGAACTTTACAAGCGAATACCTGTGACTTTGCTCGCAAGGGCTTAGTTTTTAAAAATAAAAAAAACTGATTTTCAGGGATAAAAAGTGGCCTAAGTACTTCACAAGGGCTTAGGTACTTTAAATTGAATAAAAAATAGAAATCTACTTTATCATAATTTTGGGAGACTGAATCAACTGTCTTTCACATATTAGTTTGAAAGTAAGGCTTCTAACTTTATTTGAATTGGCAAAACATATTTGTGGAATTTATGTTTACTTTCTAATATGTATAAATACATATAACTTTTAACATTCTATTGCTTAATAACATGGATGGTGGCCTCATAATAGTGGAATTATGTCATGCTAAATTTGTACTTCTTACAAATACAAGACAACTACCGAAGAAAATCGTAAAAATCGTAATGGTTTTAACCATTACAAGAAATTGTTCATTTTTTAGGCAGTAACTAGATACCAGAAAATAGATTTATAATGTTACAAATGTATTAGCTATACAGTATAAAACCCAAAATTTAAAATTATTCATCCGAAACGATAACACCAGCTTGACATTGGCCTTGGTTCCAACGCTCCAACAATCAATACAAAATGTAGGTAACGCACAACATAATAAAAAACATCACATATACTCACGGTGCAGAGAAGAATGAAGAAGGAGAATAGGAGCTTACACTAGCACTGAGGTAATTTGGTTCTTTATAAGCACTTTCGACAGTTCTAAATGCCGAAAATATTTAAAAAACGCGAGCTGAAAGCCCTTTCGCGGCAGCAAGTTCAATTAACATTTGACAATTGACATTGACATTTTCTGCCATTTTTGACACCAAACTATGGACACAGAGTAAAGACAATTACCGATCTCCTGTGCTATGGACTCTATAACTAAGCGCCTTATTCATTGTCCATCTTGCTGTACGTCCCGCCAAGGTCATGCATGATGCACGATAAAAAAGACAGTGAATAGGCTTGACGTACGTCAGCAGGGCGATTACGTAAGAATTGTCTCACATAACTCACATCCAAAAATATCCATAAGGATCGTTATCGTTACAGTCCTTATAACCGGTACCACGTAAGCTTTTTCAGGATTGTAGCAATACGTCGCAATCAGGTGACTATCACGTGACTATCGACATTTTAGTGGTGGGTCAGTCGTATAATCCGACTAATTTGAACATCTATGATAATCTAGCAATCTATACGGCCTTAACAGTTAGCCAAATTTGACTGCGTTATACCAATTGAAATAATTAATAGTTGCCATAGTTAATAATAATTGCTCTTGAATTTAATATTTATTATCTGCAAATAATTTAAGCAAAATTTTTTAAAAAGGATGGTACTTTTTACACATAAACAGATACAAAACTTGAAAACTAAAACTTATTCCCAAATCACAGACAGAATTTACCCAGGCGGGTAATTTAATTTACAGATTGAATCATAGACTTGGTATATTATCTATGATCTAAGGATTGATTAATATGTAGGTACCTACATCATACGTAATACTTACGTACATAATACCCTATGCGGCTAGTTCATGGAACTAGGAATTACGACTACGTTAATTAATCCAACAATGATAACAACTGCGACTTTGATGCCACCCCAACAACAAACTATTTTTATGATTTCAGATTTATAAACTTTATACTTTGTAACAATTTTTAGACGGCAAACCACAGATTAATCTATATTCGTAATTCCTAGTTCCATGATACTATCCGTAAAACAATTTCCTAGTTCCATGCTGTAAACATACGAAAGTGTCAAAAGGTACTGTAAATCTAAAAAATTTATCCTTCATTATTTTTAACATTATCTTACTTCATAAAATACTATTTGTTAATTGCTTTGCTAATTTGACAAATTATTTAATAAAGCTTTTTAAAACACTAACAGAAAATATGATTAGTAAAGTAAAACGATTAGTGGACACGTTATGTCACCGATAAGAACACCTCACGGCTTGTATCAATGAAAGCCTAGTTTGACGTAGTACGTGACGTACTTTTGTCGTAGTCCTTAAACGACACCTTACTTCAAAAGTCTTACGTTGAACCAATTTTCAGCAATGTTCATACAAAATTTATTTCGAGAGAGTACTTTTTTTGTCCTCAACGATCCTTTAAGGACTGTATCAATGATAAGTGGAGCCAAAACCATGTTTTGACATTGAAGCTGTCCTTTAATGATTGATATATTTTTTACGTGATCGCCCTGCAGTAACTATTCACTGTCGTTATTTATCGTGTATCGTGCATGACCGTGGCGGGACGTACAGCGAGATGGACAATGAATAAGGTGCTTTAATCTATGACTAAAACGGTAGTAAAATATCATTCGTCTATGCTAAAACTGGATAGGCCGCTGTCTATAGGTGGCTATGAGTCTCAGTCGTAATTCCTAGTTCCATGGGGTCTCTCTCGTTGACTCTTTTTCAATTTATGTGGCAGAATCTGCAACCACGTATGAGACGAGTAGTATTAAGTATACGTGGGTCGTGGTTACAGATCACAAGAGAGAGGCACAAAGAGTTTTACAGCCAGGGTCACCGCAAAACAAAACGCGACGCTCGACCATACATTTGTTTTAAAGTCCATTCAATTTTGCACTTTAATTAATTATCATAAAGTAAACTTTCAGTGTACTTAAAAATGCTGCTCTGCTATTGGTGTGAGCTGGCCGCTGACCCAACTTACCTAGAACCAAGAACCCCAAACTATGCCTAACTCATACTCATAGAAGTAGGGCTAAACACCACATTTAAAACCTTGTTAAAACTCTTGTAAGTTTTTTCTTTTTTAGGTATTCTTCTTCTTCTTCTGCTCAGTGGCTCCTCGCGTCGAGCGTTTGAGCTATAGTCCAAAGTGTTTATTAATTTTACAATTATTATAATTAGTGCATTGTATTGATGAGTTTTCGGTTTTTCACAAAATGATCCTCTTCAAAAACATTGTAAAAAATTTCCAAAACTCTGGCGGCAGCCATTTTCCATAGTCAAATTCATTGAGTAGTATGGTTTTCACAAAATGATCCTCTTCACTGTTTTTCCAAACAAAATTATGTAGCGTTTGAGCCATTCAAGTTTTTTTTTAAATTTCAATTAAAAAGAATATTTCAATAAATAATTATTTCTAACAAACCATTGTAAAAAAATTCCAAAAGTCTGGCGGCGGCCATTTTCTTTGAACCTCTTTTTAGGTATTGTAAATAGAGAAATAAATTAATTATAAATACAAATGCTAATGAAAGCTGTTAGCGCCATCTATGTTTTGGAATGGAATGTAATCAACTTATACACTCTAGTCAGTCAGCACCACAGGTCAGCACTATCGGTGACAGTCAGAAGGGCTGCTTGCGTTGCTTGAGTAGTTTATTACATTGCGACAAGATGGCATTAGTTTCGAATTCAAGATTATAATTTTCAGCCTTTCGTAATTTCGATAATTGAATTGTTTTAAAAAGAAGTTACAGCTTGGCAGCACAGCACTATTTGTTGGTAGTGTAATGGGTATTAAAAATACCTTTTACACTACCAGTGGTCCAAGCCGGTAGTGTCAAGGGTCCAAAAGTCAAAACGATTTGACTGTTGTTTAAGCAGTTTTCTGAATACGACAATGATACGATCTCTTCTTCTTCTTTCTTCTTCTTTATCAACAGATAGATGACCACTGCTGGACAAAAGACTTCCACAGGCCTCGGTCTTGCGCCGCCTGGAACCAGCGGCTCCCTGCGACTCATTTGATGTCGTCGGTCCACCTGGTGGGGGGGTCTGCCAACACTGCGCTTTCCGGTGCGGGGTCGCCACCCCAACACCTTGGAACCCCGAACGACCATCAGCTCTTCGAACTATGTGCCCCGCCCATTTCCACTTCATTTTCGCGACTCGCTGAGCTATGTCGGTGACTTTGGTTCTCCTACGGGTCTCCTCATTTCTGATTCAATCCCGCAGGGACACTCCGAGCATAACTCTCTCCATCGCCCGCTGAGCGGTCCTGAGCCTACTTCATCATCATCATCATCAGCCTGTATTCGTCCACTGCTGGACATAGGCCTTTCCGAGAGCGCGCCACCAAACACGGTCCTCCGCCTTCCTCATCCAACCGCTTCCCGCCACCTTCTTAAGGTCATCGGTCCAACGAGTTGGAGGTCGTCCTACACTGCGCTTGCCGGTACGCGGTCTCCACTCCAGAACACGTCTGCCCCATCGGCCATCGGTTCTGCGGCAGATATGACCTGCCCACTGCCACTTCAGCTTGCTAATCCTCAGAGCTATGTCGGTCACTTTTGTTCTTCTACGAATTTCCTCGTTCCGGATTTTATCCCTGAGGGAGATTCCCAACATAGCTCGCTCCATAGCGCGCTGAGCGACTTTTAATTTGTGAACGAGGCCCACCGTCAGTGTCCACGTTTCCGCTCCATACGTCATTACCGGTAGGACACACTCATTGAAAACCTTTGTCTTCAGGCTTTGCGGTATTGACGAATCGAAGACCTGACGCAGCTTTGAAAATGCTGCCCAGCCCAACTGAATTCTTCTGTCAGCCTCCTTGTCGAAGTTGTTTCTACCGAGTTGTATAATCTGGCCAAGGTAGTTGTATTCCTGAATAACTTCGATGCTGACATTTCCGACGTTAACCGGTCTTGAGATAACGTGCTCGTTAAACATGACTTTTGTTTTGTCTATGTTCATCTCAAGACCCACTTGTCTGGAAGAACAGCTAAGCTGGGCCAGCATTTCTTCAAGATCTTGCAGCGATTCCGACAGTATAACTATATCGTCTGCAAAACGCAAGTGTGAGATGTATTCACCATTCACATTAACACCTCGACTTTTCCAGTCCAACACCTTAAACACGTCTTCTAGGGCGCAAGTGAAAAGTTTCGGGGATATAACGTCTCCCTGTCTTACCCCCCTTCGTATGGGAATCGGATTCGTTTGTTGGTCTTGGACTTGGACTGTCATAGTGGCGGCCTCATACAAACTTCTCAACACCTGGATATAGTGCCAGTCGACTTGGCATCGCTGCAATGAATCCAGAACAGCCCAGGTCTCAACGGAATCAAAGGCTTTCTCGTAGTCCACAAATGCTAGACAGAGGGGCAAATTATACTCCTGGGTCTTCTGCATAATTTGCCGTAGGGTGTGAATGTGGTCTACGGTGCTGTAGCCTTTGCGAAACCCGGCCTGCTCTGGCGGCTGAAATTCGTCAAGCCTTCGAGCGAGACGGTTCGTAATCACCCGCGAGAACAGCTTATAGATATGGCTCAGAAGTGAGATTGGCCTATAGTTTTTGAGTAGGCTCTTATCTCCTTTTTTGAAAAAGAGAACCGTGACACTTCTGCTCCATTTTTCTGGTGTTATGCCAGTTTTGATGACGGTATTAAAGAGGTCTTTAAGCTTATGAGCCTACTTATGAGGCCCTTATTATATATACGATCTACAGATCGTAAAAATATTACATCCTACACTCCATAAAGGATACATCCTTTTATAATTAGTCTAGCGTTTTTTTTTAAAATAATATAATAAATAATAGAATAATTTCATTCTAAAGACTTTAATTTCAAAGTGATATTACTTGGAATAACGTACAGCTTGGCGACATCGAATCTACGGTTGCAAAAAGCATCGTATTGGTCATACGCCATTTTAGTGCCTAGGAAGGAGACGGCGAAAATGCAAATCAGTAACAGGGCGCAAATAGTTGGGCATAAGATGGCGCTTAGCTTGTTTGCGCGACGAGATTTGACGGAGCCTTGCTCGGAGTCCGTATCCGTCCGGTCCGACTTCTTGGTCATTGCTAACTGAAAAAAAAAAACTTCACTGGAATCGAACGTAGGTGATCTGCGGGTCCTTTGCCAACTTTCTCAGTTTGCCTACCTTTCGAAAAGTTAGTACAATCATTCCCATTTTGGGTAATTTTTCATATATTCATACTAGTAGTTACCATGTCGCCAACTTTGACATATTTTTCTATAACATTGATTTTTTGCCCACTTCTTTTAAACAACGCATCAAACTTCTCACTTTGCCAACTATGGGACAGTGAAATAAAAATTCAGAATATCATAGGTACTTAATTATTATTTAAATTTTAAGTAGTTAGGTGGGCAAAGTCATTTATTTGAACCTTTGAAAATTCAACCTGTAGTAAATATCATTCGTCTATCATTTGAACCCTTTGCCGTGAGGAAGTATTAGGGTACCTAAGCAATGAGAAAGGTTTCCTGCTTTAGACCACCACTCTGGCTTAGTGCGGATTTGTAGACTTCACACACTTTTGATAATGTTCTCAAAAGTGAAGAACTCTCAGGCATGCCACGATGTTGTCCTTCGCCGAGGAATTCATATTAAATTGCTTAAAACACACGACTCTTAGAAATGAGATGAGATGAGGGATCGAGCCCCAGACCGCCCGAAAAGAAAGAAAAGGCCTGAAAAGGAAGCAGAAGCTCTCACTGCTTCAGTAGGTAGAGGTACCTACCTACTAAAATAAAGTAAGTCACAGAGTGCCGTACAGACAAAGAATTTTAAGACAAGTAATTTTTAGAGTAGGTAAAGTTGATGCCACTTAGTCTTTAGTCGAATCTTTTCAGATTCGGAATTCAGAACTTTTCGAACTGTTCTGACGATTCAATCTGAATTCATAAGAAACGAACGTGAGGCAAGTAGATGGTGACTTAACTTAGATGGTGGTCCTTAAAAGCTAGGGAGCCTTTGTAATTCTGATGAGAATTGTCATGTCCGTAACATATTTCTCAACAGAATCTAGGTACTTTTCAAACTGATGTTAGAGTATACTAGCAAATTTAGTAAGCCCGCGCTTACCTTGATGGATTACTTTTCCACCAATCAGGGGTTTCCCGCGTTCAAACTTCAATTTTCCTTCACGGCCGTTTGATTTCTAGTGATGCTTTCTTACGGCTACGACTGTTCCCAAAACTAAATAGGTTAGTAATATGTACTTATTACCTTTTTATAATTTAATAAATATTGCTGATAATATATAATATTTTTGTAAATAATTCAAAATTTCTTCAAAACGATGCCTTAACCTGGGTAGCATAAGTATGTCACGCACTCTTCAAACATTTCTGTGGTGGTGTCGTGTGATGCGGGTTGTTACGTTCCCTCAAATATGGTTGAGCGAAGCAATGGCTGGGTCATGCGTCATGCTCGTGAACGGGTTCCACCGGCGGGAATGGGGCTACTTTTATGTCTGCCCATCTTAAGATAAAGTTAGTCGGTATACATTTATGGAACTTCCCTCATTGTGGAAACACTGCATATAATATAGCATAGTATTTACTGTATCGTAAATTTGTTTTGAAAAGAGCAACCGCCGAGTTTCTTGCTGGTTCTTCTCGGCAGGAAGGGCATTCCGAACCAGTGGTAGATTCATCGACTATTCAAAAGCACTTGTAAAAGTTTATTTGAATAAAAAATATTTCTATTCTATTCTATTCTATTCTATTATACTTGTAGATCTGATTAAATATTAAATTAATAAACTTACCACAGAAACTTACTTTTCATTTAAAAATTTGAAACATTTTTTGATTAGACGTAAAAAAAATTAAAGATCTTTTAACCTCTTTTATAAGGTTTTACCACAAAGTACTGGTTTTACCAAGTCTATGATATGAACGATATTTGGTCTAAAATCCTAGCTCCATGTCTAATACGTAGGTACTGTCTTAGATCATAGATTACCAAGTCTATGGGTACTGTACACAGAATACTTTAAGTATTAGGCTTAGGTATATACAAGCTTCTTGCTTGGTATATACATATACTGGTACTGTACTTTTTGGTGAATTCAACAGCTAATTTTATTATCTTGGAAATAATAACTGAATAAAGTCTGAACCGTGTATAATTATTATTATTGAACAACTTTTACAAACCTTACGAAGTCGAGGGCAAGAAATCTAATTATTTTTCTAAGAACAATAATACCGAGTAATTTTCTAAGAAGTCCTATCAAAAGAACTGAATTTCCAGAATAAAAATAAAACATGAGGATAACTTTATGTCTCGTAGTCTTTTCCTGTGTGACTTTTGGTCTCTTCGTCACATTTTTATATCTAATGACAGTGGTGGATCCAGGTTTGAAGGAGCTACCTAATAAAGCTAGGATGGCTTTATACTATGTCGATAATGATAAAGTTGATGAGATTTTGGTAAGTTTGCGTAACTCCTGAAGGATGTTTTATTTTTATATAGCCTGTAGCAAATGTTACAATTAATACTAGTGGTTCGCCCCGAACTGAGACCTCGCGGTATCCCATAATTCCCATAAGGTAGTTTTAACTATATTATATTGTAATTAAAACGCGCCGAATCTGATGACGTCAATCGACATCTGCTTTCGTGGATGGGATGCGTATTTACAATATTAAAGACAGCGCCATCTATTAACAGTATAGTGAAGTTTTGTTAAAAACATTGATGCCCATTAAAACTTAAATAATTTCGTTTCTTTATAATATTTATCTAATCTTAGTATTTGTTGTTCAAGTACAGAATATAACTGAAATTATGTGTAAGTTTCAAGTTTTAAAAAAAAGTGGTTTTAGAGATCTAGCCTCGAATAAAATCTCCACTTTGAAAGCCCCCCATTTCGTCAATTTTAGGAAAAAAAATAAAAAAAAAATACTTTTGTACTCTGTTCCAAATTATCTTTAAAATGAGGTACGGCAATTCTATGAAATGCAAAAAAAAATATTTTACTTCGCATTCGGTACTGAAATAAAGGTTTTATAACTTTTTAAGCCATTTTCGGCTGGAGGCCATCGGTTTACATATCATATCTAAAATTGAAGTAATTACGTTCAGTAATTCAGAAGTTATAAGGCTCTGACAGACGGACGGACGGACGGACGGACGGACGGACGGACGGACAAATGCAAATTCACTCAAGTAAACTGAGAGACCTTCGCTTCGCTCGGTCGAATATAGCATATACCTACCAAATGCTCAGGGTGTTGATGAGATATCTCTGCAAATGCTTCAATTATCATTGCCTGAGAGTCTTTATACTATTACACAGATAATTAACCAGTCTATAAAATCCTCAATATTCCCTGACTTATGGAAAACGGCAATTGTTACTCCACTCCCTAAGGTGGACAGCCCATCTGGTGTAAAAGAACTGAGGCCAATCAGCATCTTGCCATGCCTCTCTAAGGTATTGGAAAAGGTGGTCAGCACACAGATGACTGAATATTTAGAGGGAAATAGTATAATACCGACACATCAATCTGGTTTCCGTAAGAGCCACAGTACTACAACTGCAGTTCTTGATGTGGTGGACAACATCTTAGAAGCGCAGGATCAGGGCAAGGGTACTACTCTTGTCCTGCTGGACTTTTCTCGTGCTTTTGACTCCATAAGTGTTGATCTCTTGCTATCTAAACTTTCTTTCTATGGCTTTAGTGTTGAGGCAGTAAAGTGGTTCCATAGTTACCTCAGTAACAGAGCACAGTATGTTAAAGTGTCCAAGAATGATGGAAGCCAAAAGTTGTCTTCCATATTGCCGGTGACTAGAGGCGTACCACAAGGATCAGTTCTCGGCCCATTGCTATTTTCAATATATAGTGCAGATGTCACCTCCAAAATCTTGAATTGCAAATATCACATGTATGCAGATGATCTGCAATTGTATTATTCATATAAACCTCAGGAAGCGCCGGAAGCTGAAAATAAAATTAATGAAGATTTAAAAAGAATTGTGCAGTGGTCAAATACAAACTCCCTAATTCTTAACCCAATTAAATCAAAATATATGATTCTGGGTACTAAGAAGACAATAGAAAAAATAGATACACAGCAACCTAAAATTAAAATAAATAATAATGACATTGAGCGGGTTTATGAGGCACGAAATTTAGGTATCATATTTGAGCCACACTTACATTTTGAAAAACATTTACTGGAAGTAACTAGGAACTGCTTCTATAGGTTAAAAATATTATATCAGATTCGTGCTTACCTTACTGTAGAAATGAGAATGCGGTTATGCGAGTCTTTGGTGCTGTCAAAGTTAAATTATGCAGATGCAGTTTATGGACCTTGTCTGCTAGGTCGATCGAAAAAGTTGATACAGCGGGTACAAAATGCGTGTATGCGTTTCTGTTTTCCAATAGCGCCAAGATCGCATATCAGCTCTCATATAAATCAGGCTAAGATGTTAAATATGACCTCTCGACGTGATTTGCATTTTGCTTCCCTTCTGTTTGGTGTTGTATTGACAGGGAAACCAGATTATTTGTATAGAAAACTCGAGTGGCTTAGAAGAAATCAAAATTCATTTAGCACGCGGGTATCATCTTGGCGTATGGCCGTGCCCCATCATAGGACAGCTGCTTTCAGGGGGAGCTTTAGATTTGCAGCTAGTAAATGCTGGAACTCTTTACCGCCGCCGTTACGTGGCTTAAAAACATTGAATGCTTTTAAAGCAAAGTATAAAGCACACATTCTCGCAACACAAATAGCATAAGTATATCCTGGGCTGTCCTAAATTTCTTATTCAGTGTATTGTATATTAGTAGATATTAGGTATATAGATATTATTAAATTAGTAAATTAAATTTAGTATTAGTAAATTAGTACTTACCTATTCGTAATTTTAATAAGTAGTATTAACTTGTATCTAAGCCTTAATTGTCTATTATGTTTATTTTATTTTATTTTTGTTTTTGTTGTTAATTCATTTTCTTTTTTTTTTTTCTTGTGTGATCACAGTGGTGGTCCGTGACGTTTCGGCCCTTGGGCCCTTCCTGAAAATCATCGTTGCGGTGTGTCAGGTAGGTACATACCTGCCTTTCATGCTGCGCCACAAGCTGAGGGGGTGGCCCATTGACCATTCCACACCAATTACTTTTAAATAGGTATATAAAAGACTCTTAGTGATAATTAATTTGTTGTGTTGGTTATGGTCAATAAAGTTTTATTTATTTTTTATTTATTTATTTAAATATATCAGGCGATGGTGTGTTTTGCCACAATATACCTACTCTGTGGTTTTGCTTAGAGCGGGATTGCTTGAGAATTCGGATCGTTTTGAATAGCTAGTTACTAGTATTTTCAAGTTTACCGTTTTTAATATTTGTAGTAGTATAGGGCTAGGTACTTACTTTGCATCTCTCCAATATTGGTTACCCATCCAGTTACAGACAACATTGCACCAGCACGTTCTTCTAAAAGTATTCAATGTAGTAACTAGACCACACGTCTCTCAAATACATCCATGAATATTATAGTTATTATCAGCTAAATAAAATGCTTTAATGCTTTTATAATTCACAGCCACCAGAACTGTACCTCGAAATAAGAAACTTCATGGATTCAAGAAATTCAAGTAGAACCTTGTAAAGTTGTAATGTTAAGTGTCCATTCGTTTTAATTGCCGTTTTATGATACAAGTTATACGTACCTGCGCCCTTCTACAAATAAATAAAATTACAAACAAACAAAACTACTGCTTTTTATTAAGCTCATTTATTATGTTTGTAGAATTTCATTATTGGAACGTAGTTCCTTATCGCGCGATACGAAAGGGGGCTAGACGGAAAAAATTAAGACTAAATTGAACCGACACTTTTTTTGAATGTGAATTTGGCATTGTGTTCAATATTTCCACACTACAATATTAGATCTCCGCAGCCTTGTGGTTTCTACAGTCGCAAAAAGGTCGAATACAGTCGCATAAAGGTCGATGGTTCGAATCCCAGCTCGACAGACTGAATTTTCTATTTTCAATTTATTTTAAATAATTTCTACATGTAGAATTTTTCTCTAATTTTTTATAACTTAAAAGAATAGTACATTGTTACCTTAGGGATGAAAGTAACTTATTTAGTCCCGAGACGGGGTTTGGCGCCCGAGCGTAGCGAGGGGGTCTATAGTTCGAGGGACTAAATAAGTCTTTATCCCGAGGTAAACACTGTGCTTTTCATTACGAATATAAGGAAAGTCAAAATAAAAATAGAAATTAGCTAAAGAAAATTGAGTGAACTTTATTTTACATAATTCAACAACTTTGGTGAGATATTTATTTAAAGTTTATGTTAAAATTAGAACAATTAGTAATAGTTAGTGAAAGGCTTTTGCCGGGTATATTGATATTTGATATTTTCTGGGAAAATTGAGTTTCTACAGTATCCAGGGATTCTTGGGTGAATGTTGGCGACATTGGTATTGGTGTCTTTTCTTCAGCTGTTACAGTTATATTGTTGGATTCCACCTGATAATCTTTTGAAGTGCTCGGCTGTGGGGTATCAGTGGAGTGCAGATTTATCATTTTTGTTACTATGTGTGATATCTTAGTTTTATTTTCCACTGACTCTTCTATGTAGCCTTCAGCTACTTTACTCGACTTCCAACCTCCATGTCTTTTAATGACAGTTAAATCGGCACCAGAATCGGCTAGCAAAGTTGCCGATGTTCTGCGAAAACAGTGACCCGAATATAGATGTGAGTTTGGCAAATTAAGGTATGTGGCTATCTCTTTAGGAATACTCGACATCTTGTTTTTGCCAATTACTTGCCGAAGACACTTCCCTTTATGATAGTTTATGAAAAAACGGTTCGTTTCTATACCACTTGGTCGTAACTTTTGGTATTTTTCTATTATATTTACAAATTCTTTTTTAATGACGAAGGTTCGGTCAACTTTGGTTTTAGTGCCACGTAAATTCACCAATATTATATCACCTTGTTTTTCAATGTCATCAACCTTCAGATTTACTAGCTCGATACTTCTGCAAGCGCCACTTATTGCCAATATTAACACTACCTGCAAAAAAAAATATTTCTCTAATAGATGTATAAATATATGAGAGCAGTGATAGCCTAGTGGTTCAGTCCTCTGCCTCTCATCAGGAGGTCACGGGTTCGAATCCCGGGCACGCACCTCTGACTTTTCGAAGTTATGTGCGTTTTCGAAAACTCAAATATTACTTGCTTAGCGGTGAAGGAAAACATCGTGAGGAAACCTGCATGCCTGAGAGTTCACATAAGTGTTCTTAAGGGTGTGCGAAGCCCACCAACCCGCACTTGGCCAGCGTGGTGGGCTATGGCCAAATCCCTCTCATTCTGAGAGGAGTCGACCCGTGCCCAGCAGTGGGACATAAAAAGGGGTTGAGACGAGATAAATAAAATATGTATAGAAAGTTACAATTTGATACAAATTACTTATGTGGGTACACAATAAAAAGATTAACTTACCTTCATTACTAGGTATATTTCATCAGGCGCTTTGTTTAAGAAGGTTTCTACCTCTTGAGAAGTGAAAACTTTGGATTTTTTCGATTTAAACCCATCAGACTGTCTTTTGAGAAATGATGTGAGTCTCTCAAAATCCTTTAAATGGACGTTGTGTTTAGTACTTAATGTTGTCTTTAACATAGAATACACGCTCCATAATGTTGAAGGTTTATAAGTCTTTGATAATTCGTTGAAATATATTAGCAAAACGTTTTCTGATAACGATTTCACTTTTTTCTCAGCGCGCCATTTCATAAAATCGTCGTACGATTTTAGGTATCTTTGTTTTGATTTAGGTGGTAAAAGGTTTTCCACTACTGCATGAGCCTCTTCTCTCACAAAATCAGGCGTTAAATCCATATCTGAATCAGATGAACTCATTGTGTCAATAAAAATCACTGTTAAACAGAAGCCTAAACAAAACTCTACAACTCGAAAAACAAATGAAGATCGGATTGCCGTTGCCACTTTCCCGCCTTTTTTTTTCTTTGGCCTAGCCGGCGGGCTATGCATTTAGCTTTTTAATAGTCAAGTATTGTCTATGATTGTCTATGAATGTCTATGAATCAGTTGTCTTTACTTTATGAATAAAGTCTATCTTTCTTCTTGTCTATGGATGCACTCGGGTATGTCGTGTTTCATTTGAACTCCAATAAAAATGTGACAACTAGTTTTTTTTAATTATTTGACAGCTGTCAGTTGAAAACGATTCTCCCTAGGGCTGAAAAGTATTACTTTCAACCCGCTTCTCAGGCAACTTCAGACCTACTTTCCGTGTATGAGTAATGAAAATAAAATTTTATTACAATTCCTTCACTAATTAATCGAAAGGAACTTCGTTCCATCCGGGTGTCCCTTGACACCTCTCAAGTTTTTTTTATTTATATTATTTTGAAAGATACTTTTTAATATTGTCTGTCTGTTTGTACGGGCTAATTTTCGGTACGGTTATTGTTTCGATTTTCACAGGCAGGTATAAAGTTACAGAAAAATTGTTCTTGACAGAACAACCAAATCGTTTTGTCTCGACTCGACCCGTGGTTCAAACCCAGAACATCATGGTCCCGATAATGTTAGCTACTAGACCGAATAAAGAACAATGGCAAAATTTGTGTGGACCCCGTCCTCAGTGGTGTAGCATCATGGGCCATGTGTGATATAGAAAATAGAAATTAGTATAAATAAAAATAAAATTGAATGAAAGAATGAGAAAATGAATGTATGAATGTGGAAATGAAATTTTTTCTTTATTATTTGTATGATGACTATTCTGCTATTTATGATTATTATTTAATCATTTTTATCATGTCCTTCATCATGTCCAGGTTTTAAATAACAAAACCATCATTAGAGACTTTATATGAATGAATCTACGCACGAAATTTGATGAAATTGACAAAGAAAAAAAAAAACAAAACTTCAGAGGTGTCAAGGGACACCCGGATGGAACGAAGTTCCTTTCGATTAATTAATTTGGCATTGTGTTCAATATTTTCACACTACAATATTAGATCTCCGTAGCCTTGTGGTTTCTACAGTCGCTAAACAGTTAAAGGTCGATGGTTCGAATCCCAGCTTGACAGACTGAATTTTCTATTTTCAAAATAGAAAATTCAGTCTGTCGAGCTGGGATTCGAACCATCGACTTTGAACTGTTAGGCGACTGCCAGAGCCACTAGGCTACGGAGACCCAATGTTGTATCGCGATACAACCGAACACAATACAAATACCGAACACAATGCAAAATTCACATTCAACTAAAAAGTGTCGGTTTCAAAAATATGTCGAGTGTCGGTTCCTTAATTTTTTCCGTCTAGCCCCCTTCCGTACCGCGCGATAAGGAACTTACGTTCCAATAAAAACAATTTATTAGGTATAGTATATTAACTTTTTTCCAAATTCTTCACAGATTTACTGATTTACTGCCATACAATGAAATGATGTATTTTTATGCTCTTTCATTTGACATATAAAATAAAGTACCCCTACTACAAGGGTGGGGACGTTTCCAATTATTGTCCTTTCTACTAAGTGTTGGTTTAATACTCAAAGCCTTTCTACGACGCGGTGTCATGAAAAATCCACAAAAAATCATCATGAAAAATAATAAGTTCGTTCTTATTTCTGCATGGACCTTCATTGCTAGTTTAATAGTTTAATACGTGTTGGTTTAATACTCAAAGTTCAAAACCTCACCTATCTTCAAAATCAGCGTCTAAATGGTAATTTTCAAGTAATTGTTTCATTTTGACGACACCTACGGCCTATCAAACAGGCCTATCCGGAGCAATAATAGACCTTTGACAAATGAACCTCAGTAGGTAAATATCATTCGTCTATGTAATAGACACATAAAGTACTTTTGTATAATATACTGATAGAGATGTGCTTTAAATAATTCTTCTATTTTTATCTGCGTCACTTAACTATGATCTGTGCTTTTATAAAATGACACAATAGCAATGCCAGAACAATGTTTTCAGGCGTTTTGTCTTTTAATTTTGCTACCCAGCTTTAGCTATTATATTTTTTTAGATTTTACAACCGGTAGCTAGTCATGTCGAAAGGTAAACTAATAGTCGCTATATTTTCAGTATGTCTCATAGCACTGTTCGTCACCTTAGTCTATTTGATGAGCAACATCGATCCTGCTGTGAGATCTGACTCCATAAAATACTACGATGTAAGTATTTAAATGTAGGCTTCGCACGAGTGGGTTTTTCTTTAGCTTTTTACCCGACTGCACGAGTAAAGACGGGGTTTTCAGTAGAAAATAGCAACTGCTAAGTTTCTTGCCGCTACATTTACAGGCTACATTTTATCTTGAAAAAAAAAACAATGGGGTCCCGCGGAATATTTAAAACTAACTCAAACTAAAAATCGTTAATAATTTTTAAATTGGTTCAGATCTGAATGATCTAATAAGAGGTTCACCTCCTGGGCCTGGCCTGCTTTCACCATAAGTTTTAGAGTTTCTGGTATGTTTCCGTGTAGAAACCGAGGGTACGCCTTCGAAGTTTTCTCGCCGTCATTCATCGTAGACTATCATCAATCAACTAGGTGAGATCTCTGTCTATCGCAGCATATAATCGAACAAAAACAAAACATAAAACAAAACTTAAAATAAAAATGGTTATATTCCTTTTCAGGATTATTTTTTTAGCCCGAATGAGGCGCCCCCATCACACGGGAAACTAGGTTATGGCCTTGAAAAGGTAACAGGTGAGTATGATGATGACCAATCCAGCAAAAATATTGCAAGAATACAATCAGTATGCAACAAAACGGACGTAAAAGATGTATTGCCAAATAAAAACCAAACAAAGTGTACTAAGAGACAAAAAAATATAATTGAATTGGTAACTAAACCAATAAAAGCTGTTAAAGGTCTAAGAAGATCGATCAATGAGGAAAATCAATATGAAATAGATGAAGAATCACCTAGATCCCTGCTTTTGAAAATAAAAGGTCTAGACGGACAACCGAGAATCGAAATCAAACTAATAGCAGAAAAACTTAATAGTAAAACGAGTAGAAAATATAGAAGCTCTGGTACTAAAATAAAAACAGAATCAAATTTACTCTCAAAGATTAATTACCTTGAACTAGACAGCGATACTAGTATCAGTGACGCATCAATAGTTGTAGTGGAAAATGGGACGTTTATTCTTAATATTTTCGCAAATTCAATTGATATTATTAGAGAAAATGATACGGTTTCATTTGAACCTGCAAACAATAATAGAACAAATGCCTCAGGTAACTATAACTCACAAGCAATTAAATATCTTGATTTTAATAAGGAGAAATATGAAATGTTTTTGATAAATACAAGTTTGTCAACTGGTTCGGATGGAGTGAATTATACTGTCCTAACTATTAAAGACAACTTCAACTTAATTAATAATGATACTACAGCTAATATTAGTATAACACAAAATACGACAGAAAAATTAACGAGTTCATTAATTTCCGATAAAGATGACAAAAATTTCACTATGTATAACAGTTACAAACCGCATTTACCATGGGAAAGGACTACAGGACAAAGTACTGTCCGTTTTCAATATCAAACCAACGCAAAAGTAATAGAAGAAATATCTTTTAATACCGAATTGGAAGAAAAAACAGAAACTACCGAAAGTATAGGAACAGACATGGGTGAAGCAAATGACACTGATAACGTCTTGTCTTCAAATTTAGTAGGACTTTTAATTCCAGAAGCAAAGGCCACTTTATCTATTGGCAATTGAAAAACCATTAAATTAATTTTTAACTCAATTCTTTCTATTATTATTACAAGCATTTCAGTAAGGTGTCAGTCAATTCGTTAATTATGGTCCGGGTACATTTTATACTATCAAAAAAAATCAATGACGGATGTTACAGCCAATTTCATGGAGTTGGGGGTACAGGATTTAAACTTTTTTTTGAATATTAGTCGACTAGCTGTTACGACATAAATTTTTTTTTTTTTAGATTTTTCTGATTTCTATTGAAATTTCTTGAGCCCAAACAAACTTATTTGCCGGAATAATTTTCCAATTCTATTTAATTTACGAAATATCTAACATCGGATTGGAATGCGCTTAGATTAAAAGACCATGTACCTAAATCGCCTGTATGTAATAACATGTATGTATGTTACAAGTATGTGTTTTTATAGCGCTAATGTTTTATGAATGAAGCAGAAATAATTATGAAGTTGAGATTGTCAGGCACTTAGATAAGCAGAACATTATACCTGTAGGAGTATTATGCGAAGTGAGGCAAGAAAAATGAAGCCAAATCCGACGCAGGTCATTAGTATCAACCAAGTCGTGATGACTTAGGCCGTTTTGTGATTAGTCGGTATAGCAGCGGTGCGACGCTCGGTATACGCGGTACTAAAAACATACCGACCGCCTATATTTCTATGGAGCGTTTCTGATTGGTTCGGTAAGCGCGACAGCGGCGCGGTACAGTTTTGGTTTACCGAGCAGGACATATCAAAATGGCGAACTACTTATGTTGCATTCGAACTGGAAATTGAAAAGTATCCCTTACATTTTGCTTAATTATTGCTGGGGCATTTCATAAGCATTTGATATATATATTTTTTTATTCTGTAGGTACATGGATAAAAAATTTTAGCCATCATGCAAAAGTTCTTTAGCCGCAACAAATACACGACAATTAATATAATTCTCTATATTATATTATATGGATGAGGCCAATAACGCTTTAATTCTTTACGTAAATGAGTATTAATCACGACGGCACAAGTGGCTCCGCAAAATTTTCTGCAGACATGTGCGAAAGTGTAGGCGGCGCGGTATACTTTCGATAACCGAGCGTACTGATGTCGCACCGCTGCTATACCGACTAATCAGAAAAGGGCCTTAGTTGATCAGATGAAAATGAGTCCAAGTGATGAAAATTGCTTTATTTTCATGCTGTGCATCTCTATCTGCTCGTCAGTCATCGTAATAACATGCAATGCTGTCATTTGCAGAATACTCTTTTACTAAGCAGAACTTTCAATTAAATGATTTTTGTAGTATATATGGAACTCTATAAGCACACGTCACACTGTCGTCTGTCTAGAGAGAAACGGCAGTGACTCTTAAGGTGCCTGTTCACTAAATCGGAGGGGGACGTGCACGTTTTATCCTATAATGAGACTATAAAATTACTTTAAACTAACTAAGTATACTATTAAACCAATAAACCAATAAACTTGAGAAGGGGGGTTAGACAGGGGGATGTAATATCCCCAAAACTGTTTAATAGTGCTCTAGAAGACCTCTTCAAAACGCTGGACTGGACAGGACGAGGCTTTAATATAAATGGCGAATACATCTCACACCTGCGGTTCGCCGACGATGTGGTTATCCTGGCAGAGACTCCAGAAGATCTGGAACAGATGCTGAATAGCCTAAGCCGCTCTTCCAGACGAGTTGGTCTTGGGATAAACATGGACAAAACCAAGGTTATGTTCAATCAACATGTTGTCCCGATACCCGTGAACGTCGAAAATGTTGGAATCGAAATTGTTTCAGAGTACAACTACCTTGGCCAGATCATACAACTGGGTAGAAACAATTTCGATGAAGAAGCCAACAGAAGGATACGGCTGGGCTGGGCGGCATTTGGAAAATTAAGTCGGGTCTTCTCATCGTCAATACCTCAATGCCTGAAGACGAAAGTCTTCAATCAATGTGTCCTTCCCGTCCTCACTTATGGCGCTGAAACGTGGACACTAACAAAAGGCTTGATCCACAAATTTAAAGTCACTCAGAGAGCTATGGAGAGGGCTATGTTAGGAGTTTCTCTTAAGGACAGGATTCGGAATGAAGAGATCCGCAAGAGAACCAAGGTCGCCGACATAGCCCAAACCATTAGCAAGCTGAAATGGCAGTGGGCAGGCCATGCTTGTCGTAGAAGCGATGGCCGATGGGGCCGAAAAGTTCTAGAGTGGAGACCGCGAACTAGTAAGCGTAGTGTGGGGCGCCCTCCAGCACGTTGGACCGACGATATAAAGCGGGTGGCGGGAAGTGGCTGGATGAGGAAGGCTGAGGACCGGGTGTGGTGGCGTTCTCTGGGAAAGGCCTATGTTCAGCAGTGGACGTCCGCAGGCTGAGATGATGATGATGAAGTATACTATTATAATTACTAGTTAATATTCAGCTCAATCACAATAATAGGAAGAAGTGCTAGGAACTCTGGTAGCGAGATTAAGAATCGCGTGGCGCCATCTAGTTAGTAAGTCGCTTTATTGCTGCATGTGGGTGCTGTAAATCCTACGTATTTGGTTCGTAAAGCATAATCCTAGCACTTGATGTGGAGATAGCCACACGTATCTTGATCATTCAATTATTAGTTTCAGGAACACCTTACATCCGTCTCCATAGTGCGCTGAGCGACTTTTTTTTTAATACATTATAGTCACACGCTTGACCACTATCACACCTGATGGAAAGTGATGATGTGGCCTAAGGTGGAACGCGTTTGCCTAGAAGATGTCTATTCACCCTTGCTTTAAAGATACCTAAATTGTACGTGTTAGGAAACACAGATCTCGGAAGAGCGTTCCAGACCATAGCCGTGCGAATCAGAAATGAAGACTTGAACCGCTTCGTGCGCGTGGATGGCATATCAACGATTTAGGGATGGAAGCCCTGCCGATGTCTTGCAGTGCGGTGGTAAAAAGGTGAAAGGGGACAAGGTCGAAGAGCTCCTGAGCACACTCACCGAAATATATCCTATAAAACACCGATAAGCCGGCAACTTTTCGACGGTGATCGAGGCTCTGAAGTTTGGCTAAGAGTGGTGAGTCCTTACCAATGAGTTTTCTAGCTTGACGATCTACAGCATCTAGTGCTGCAAGTTGGTACTTAGCGGAGCCATCGAAGAGGTGACTGCAGTACTCTATGCACGACCTGACCTGGGCTTGATATAAGCGTAGCAATTGTTGTGGCGTGAAGTACCGCTTCACCTTATTAAGGATGCCAAGTTTTTTGTCGGCAATCTTGGCCTTAGGTTCAGTGGCTCTTCCAAAGTTTATGGTAGCCGAGATGTCGAGACCAAGGAGATCAATGTGGTCGGTGATCGGTATGGATATATTCCGGAAAGTAGGAGCCAAGGTGAAAGGGCTCGGTTTAGCAGAGAGCAGACACGCCTGGGTTTTTGTAGCGTTAAACCACAGTAGTTAAACCACCAAATTGGCGACACCCCAGTCGGAGCCTTTTTTGAGGGTGGAGTTTAGGTGTTCTACCATCGCCTCTCTGAGTACATTAGTCTCAGTACTATTTGTGCGCGGACTGGACATATATCTCTCCGTTACAGTGCTGTCATCTGCATACCCCAGGATGCCGGGATTTTTTTGCGGATCAGGCTGCTATTCAGCTATTCTATAATCTGTCGTTAGTCTAAGGTCCAAAATAGCGCTACTTAGGTTCGGTACTAGAGCGGTGCGGCTCCCACGTGCGAACTGCGAGCCCGCCTGCCTTGGACGGCCTTGCCGATTTACTTTTGCTTATTATACCACGCTCACTTCGTTCAGGTGCGTCTTAAAGATAAACAATAACATACTTACAACTTTTCACCTCATTTGCAAGAGACCCTTACGACCCGGAAGGTCCAATTCCCCGAATGCAAATGTCCGAATGTGCGAATGTATGTGTCAAGATAAGAATAATTATATTATTATAATTAGATTGAACAATGCGTTTATTTTTCATTTTATAATCATTTATTAACAATTTTATTGTAAAAAATATAACTAATTACAATCGCAGAATATCATTTATCAGATCTTTGCGTCTTTAGCAAGCCTCCAATTTATTAGATAGGTAGATCGTATGATAATATCTGAAATATTTTTCACGCAACTTTTCCGGAGTTCAGCATTAGAAACATGTTCCTTTAATTTTGAAATACTCTGTAATACTGCATACCTATTTTTGTCTCGGAAAGTGCGACATTGTCTACTGCGATTTAATTTCTACTAATTTGTTTATCTTAGTTGAGCGTCCTGAAAGCTGCATACAAACACTCAGAATTCAACCTTACTCATAAAATAAAGATATTATTATGTTTCGATATCAGTAGGTACCTATTCTATTAAAGCTACAAAAGGTTGGTAGAGTGTTTCATTACAATTAATTACTCTATGATTTAGTGACGAAATGCAAATCAATGATTATTATTTACCACAATTAATTTCAGATGAACTCATATAACGCGACTTCGTCCGCTTATATTTAGGTGATAAAAAAACTCTTTGTTTCCAGAAATAAAAAATACTTACTAAAATATAATGTAATGTAATGGATGGAATCTACCTCTTCTATGAAATTAGTTAGCCTCCAGAACATCATCAAAGTAAAATAAAAACACCGCACCCTGTTTGGTGGAACGCGCTTCAGTGTTGCTTGCATTGGAAACGGAGCGTTGCGAGTTGGTTCGCGACCCCGTTTCTCTGTATACCACTTTTTAATCTCGTACGGTGCTGTCTTTGTTCGTTAAATACCATTAAATACTAGTACATATTTTATCGCCGCCCTTGCGGCTGTCTAGCTTTTGTTTTAATTTCGAGTTGTTGTTTTTTTTTTTTTCAATGACAAGATAGTCCTTGACTGCGATCTCCCCTGATAGTAAGTGATGATGCAGTCTTAGATGGTAGCGGACTAACTTGGAAGAGGTATGGCAGTGAAAATTCAACCCATACCCCTGATCGGTTTCTACACGCCATCGTGCCGGAACGCTAAATCGCTTGGCGGCACGTTTTTGACGGTAGGGTGGTAACTAGCCACGGCCAACTAAAGCCTCCCACCAGACAAAAATGCAAATATTAAATGCAAAATGCAAATCCTAATAATCCTTGTTAGGATTCAATTCAAATTAGTTTAAGGTAGACAGTTAAAATTCAAATTTCAACTGTCTACCTATTACGGTTACCGAGATACAGCCCGCTGACAGACGGACGGACGGACGGACGGACGGACAGCGTAGGCTTAGTAATAGGGTCCCGTTGGTACCCTTTGGGTACGGAACCCTAAAAATTAAATTAAATTAAAAAAATTAAATAAAATATTTCCATGGGTACATGGAAATATTTTTATGTAAATTTTTTTAACGGAACCCTAAAAGAGCGAGGCCCTACTCGCACTTGGCCGATTTTTTACTTTAAGCTAAAATAATTTTCGCGTTAGTTTTATTTTTCCTGTAAAATATACATAAACCTCTATTGACCATAATTATTTCTGATTTTTCTAATGGTAAACTTCGGAGATAAGGGGGATGGGGGAGGACGGTATTTTTATCGACATTATGCCCGATTAATCAAAAACTATTATATCTATATATATATATATATATATATATATATATATATATATAAAAGAAAGTGGTGTTAGTTACACTATTTATAACTCAAGAACGGATGAACCGATTTGGCTGAAAATTGGTGGAGAGGTAGCTTAGAACCAGGAGACGGAGATAGGATACTTTTTATCCCGTCCGACCGCGTTTCCGTCAAGTCACTGTAAAACGTGGTATTACAAAAACGCATCTGATATGGAATAACAAAACGCAAATGACAGTGGAATAACAAAACGCAAATGACAGTGGAATAACAAAACGACAGCTAAACGTAATTTTGTCTTTGGTTAAATATGGTAAAAAATTTGACAATTATAAAAATGATAGCTAAACGTAATTGATAATATCATCAGTAATATGTTTTCTCTTTGAATCATCATTAACAATGCCGCGAGCAAGACGATCAAATGTTTCCTGCTACAAAGCTACGGATTGACGTGATTTATTGGATATAGGTATAGTTGAGAACCTGGAGGGTGAACAAGATTTCCCGCGGGATGTTATGAACTAAAACCACGCAGACGAAGTGACGGGCATCAGCTAGTTATATAAAAATAAAAAAATCTGTTTTAGAATGTACAGGTAAAGGCCTTTCATATGATGCCCCACTTGGCATAATAATCTTACTTTGAAATTTCAAACCCCCGATTTCCCTCCTTTTTTACTTAAACTAAAATTAATTTTCGTTTTTTTTATTCCAATGATATTGGGCCACTATTAAAAACAACTATTCCAAATTTCATATCGATAGCTTTAATAGTTACTAAAATAATCGACTGTAACAGACAGACGGACGGACGGACGGACAGAGAGTCTCACCATAAGGGTTCCATTTTTACCATTTTGGTATGGAACCCTAAAAAATAAAAACAAAAATGAAAAAAAAAGATTCTGACGAATTGATAACCTGCTCCTTTTTTGAAGTCGGTTAAAAAGAATTTTACTATTTTAGAAAAGATTACATAATTTTTGATACAAAATTACGTAAGTTTTATCTATTTCACACATTGAGAATGGTCTATTGACTGACTGGCGACTCTTGAATGACCCATTCAATGGCTCATTTTCTAACTCTTTTCGTGAAGTGAAACGGTGTAAACTCCAAAGATTTAAAAAATATAATAGGTAAGTATCTCATGACCATAAGAAATGTCGTCTTTTGACGTCATTTAACGTCTTATAAATCGATGAATACCGGCTGCACGCACGAAAAAGTGTCACGTTCCGCCTGAGCGTGAGCGTGCAAGCGAGAGCGCGAATCAGTTTGGGAATTCATAATTTCTGAATTGTCTCTGGTCTGGTCTGATGGGAGGCTTTGGCCGTGGCTAGTTACCACCCTACCGTCAAAGACGTGCCGCAAAGCGATTTAGCGTTCCGGCACGATGGCGTGTAGAACCAATTAGGGGTATGGTATGGGTTAAATGTTCACTGCCATACCCCTTCCAAGTTAGCCCGCTACCATCTTAGACTGCATCGTCACTTACCATCAGGTGAGATCGCAGTCAAGGACTAGCTTGTCATCGAATAAAAAAAACTTGAGAGGTATCAAGGGGACACCCGGATGGAACGTAGTTCCTTTCGATTACATTTTTCCCTAATTTTTTATAACTTATAAGTTATAAAAAATTAGGAAAAGGTTCCACATGTAGAAATTGTTTAAAATAAAATTGAAAATGGAAAATTCGGTCTGTCGAGCTGGGATTCGAACCATCGACCTTGAACTGTTAAGCGACTGCCCGAGCCACTAGGCTGCGGAGACCCAATATTGTACCGCGAAAATACCGAACACAATGCAAAATTCACATTCAACAAAAAAGTGTCGGTTTCAAAAAAGTGTCGAGTGTCAATTCCTTAATTTTTTTCCGTCTAGCCCCCTTCCGCACCGCGCGATAAGGAACTACGTTCCAAAAAAAATACATTTTAATTATTAATATGAACAAAAGCTATCAACATAAAGCTCACAGGCAGGCTAATAGAGGCTGGATACAGTGTTGCGAGTTGCGTCAGGCATCACTAACATGAGTACGAGTACAAAAAGGTGAAGGCCGCCCACCTGACACTATAGTCGTATTTAGTGCACAAAATATTAGAAAGTCTACATGCTGCCTGCGCCTTATATACGTTCTAGGCTGCGGGCTAGGTATTAGATCGGTATCAGCTTCTAATACATTGTAAGATTTAATTTTGAGCGAAGATTGATTAAAAGGTTCACTAGGTATATAAGATTTAGAAATAAAGAAGTAAACAGATTTAAGTATCTAGAGCTAATTCCAAAATTAAACAGATTTTCGTAAAAGGTTTAATATGTAACACCCGTCATATTGATTTTGTTCGCATAAGATGTGTACTAGCCTATGTCACCTGGATCATCATAACGAATCGATTGCCACCTCGTTTATCA
The DNA here is from genome assembly GCA_029955525.1 of Oeneis ivallda. NCBI lineage: Eukaryota > Metazoa > Arthropoda > Insecta > Lepidoptera > Nymphalidae > Oeneis > Oeneis ivallda. The sequence goes on along the minus strand of JARPMR010000012.1, from coordinate 2,967,673 downwards.
AATTCCGCTCAGTCAGTTTTTGCAATTCCCGAAGGCGAGTGAGCTTTACTTGTGGTTACTTCGTGTACATGCACATTGCATAAGTGTGCGTGCCTGTCAAAGCATAGGTGGGAGCGGGCAGGCGCGAGCATTTATTCAAATAAACTTTTTTACAAGTGCTTTAGAATCGTCGATGAGTCAACCACTGGTTCGGAATGCCCTTCCTGCCAAGAAGAACCAGCAAGAAGCTCGGCAGTTGCTCTTTTCAAAACAAGTCCACAGTACAATAGATACTATGCTATGTATGCAGTGTTTCTAAAATGAGGAGAAGTTCCCCAAAAGCATACCTAATTATAATTCAACACATGTTAAGACGTGCAGACAGAAAGTAGTCCCATTCCCGCCGGTGGAACTCGTTCACGAGCATGACGCATGACCCAGCCATTGCTTCGCTCAACCATATTTGAGGGAACGTAACAACCCGCATAACGTACGAACGTAACATCACATGACATAACCACAGAAATGAAAATAGTCACATAGGTACACACGAACATAAACTGCTAAAATAGTCACATAGGTACACACGAACATAAACTGCTAAAATAGTCACATAGGTACACACGAACATAAACTGCTAAAATAGTCACATAGGTACACACGAACATAAACTGCTAAAATAGTCACATAGGTACACACGAACATAAACTGCTAAAATAGTCACATAGGTACACACGAACATAAACTGCTAAAATAGTCACATAGGTACACACGAACATAAACTGCTAAAATAGTCACATAGGTACACACGAACATAAACTGCTAAAATAGTCACATAGGTACACACGAACATAAACTGCTAAAATAGTCACATAGGTACACACGAACATAAACTGCTAAAATAGTCACATAGGTACACACGAACATAAACTGCTAAAATAGTCACATAGGTACACACGAACATAAACTGCTAAAATAGTCACATAGGTACACACGAACATAAACTGCTAAAATAGTCACATAGGTACACACGAACATAAACTGCTAAAATAGTCACATAGGTACACACGAACATAAACTGCTAAAATAGTCACATAGGTACACACGAACATAAACTGCTAAAATAGTCACATAGGTACACACGAACATAAACTGCTAAAATAGTCACATAGGTACACACGAACATAAACTGCTAAAATAGTCACATAGGTACACACGAACATAAACTGCTAAAATAGTCACATAGGTACACACGAACATAAACTGCTAAAATCATAACCCTTCCTTTTGGCTTTAACGTAATCGGGTAAAAAGCGGTGTTATAGCCCTTTGATAGAGGTCCGGGGTTAAATCGACAAAAACTATCATCCCCTATTTCACCCCCATCAAGTTTGATTTTACAACAAAAGTTTGCTTATGTCCTTTCCCAAGGTTGTATCTACGCCAAAAATCATCAAAAATGGTTCAGCGGTTTATAAATGTGAAAGTGTAACACAAGGACAGGGCTACTTTCACATTTATAATATTCTTCTTCTTCTTCTTTATCAATCGATAGACGTCCACTGCTGGACAAAGGTCTCTTGCATGGACTTCCACAGGTCTCGGTCTTGCGCCGCCTGTATGCAGCGGCTCCCTGCGACTCGTTTGATGTCATCGGTCCACCTGGTGGGGGGTCTGCTAACACTGCAGTTCCCGGTGCGGGGTCGCCACACAAGCACCTTGGGACCCCAAAGACCATCAGCTCTTCGAACTATGTGCCCCGCCCATTTCCACTTCAGTATCGCGACTCGCTGAGCTATCTCGGTAACTCTGGTTCTCCTACGGATCTCCTCATTTCTGATTCGATCCCACAGGGACACTCCGAGTATAGCTCTCTCCATAATTTCTCTCTCTTTATAATATTAGTAGGAATGTATTTACTTGGGTAACTAAAATTTTCTTTATCAAAGATTAATCGGATATTAATCCACATCGCTTCGTATTTATTTTGGGACTTTAAGTGCCTTAGGATTAAGGAGTTGGGCCACTCAAATCTAATCTGTTAAATACTGAATTGGTTTTCCCCACAATATCCACAAAGTTAGATAATTTACAATATTTCACTGAAGACGGGATTACTGAAAATCTGTTTAAGGATAAGGATACCTCTACACAAGCTGTATAATAATTTACTGCAATTTTTTTATAAAATATTTAAAATAAGCATTTTAGCTAGTCTCTGAAATATAGAGCATATTATATTTTCGATTTTAATTAATGAATATCAGCATCCAATTCGGTACTTCAGAAAAAGTAACTATTTTGAATAGGTAATTCTTTCTTAGAAGTAACATAGTGAGCCTTGACTAGGTAATCTTATTCTTCTTTATGAACCGCTAGACCTCCACTGCTGAACAAAGTTGTGGAGCTGTGGAAGTCCGTGCAGGAGACCTGCATGGACTTCCACAGCTCTCGGTTTTGCGCCGCCTGCATCCAACGGATCCCTGCTACTCGTCTGTTGTCTTCTTGGAACTTCCCTCATTGTGGAACCTCTGCATACATAGCATAGTATCAGCTATTGTATTGCAAACTTGTTTTGAAAAGAGCAACCGCCGAGTTTCTTGCTGGTTCTTCTCGGCAGGAAGGGCATTCCGAACCAGTGGTAGACTCATCGACGATTCAAAAGCACTTGTAAAAAGTTTATTTGAATAAAAAATATTCCTATTCTATTCTACACGCACACAAAAATACACTACGCTCGAATTCAGTCACTGCAACCAAACTCCATAGAAACAATCTTGATGACAAACCACGGATCCGTCAACGGTGGTAACTATTTCTCGGCGATAGTATAACTACTCACAAGTGTGTGCGCAAACACAGGTGCACTCTCTATTCCCTCACTCTCAAAGCTGTTACTAATGGACGGAAATCCAACACGACCGGAGAGAAATCAAGTCTATTTTTACGGGACATCATAACTAATTAATCTTTACCGGTAAGGTGGCAACTAGCCGCGGCCGAAATACCTCACTAGAACCGACTTGTGGCAAAATAAAACCTCCAAATTGCACCAGCCGGGAATCAACCCAAGACCTACGAGCTAGACCATTACGCCCGGGAGGTCGGCAGTTATGAAATTCATAAACTCCGAAGTAATTAAACTCTAGTTCGAAAGTGAAGAAACCCGTTACCCGCCATCTGGCAAAGGTCAAGCTGTTTAGATGGTTTCCGAGCAATGTAGCAAGAGTAGTGCAATTATTATTTTAAGGGTTCCTTAGCAGAATGGTAAAAATGAACCCTTATGGTGCGCCCACGGCCGTCTATCTGTCTGTTACATTTTTTGTTTTTGGTAACTTTCTTATTGTGGTTCCTGCAGCACCTTTAGTGGTACAGATTCACTTGGCGATTCGAAAGCACTTTGTAAAAGTTTATTTAAATACAAAATCATTCTATTCTATCCTATGCAACATCAAGTGAAGCAATGGGAGGAAGTTTTAATGATAACGTTGAGCAATATAATAAACTATGTTGCCTTGGCAAATAATGGCATCCATGAGGATTTTCTCTTCTCCCAAACAAAAAAACTTTTATTAGCATTAGAACTTATGCTATCGATCAACTTGTGGAATAATCAATAGCTATAAAACAAGTAAAAATTAAAAAAATTATTTTTAAAAAACAAGCTTTTATTAGCTGGCTACATCGTCAGACCCTGGCTATCATCTAGAACCAGACTACTTGTCAAGACGAATCAAACGAGCTCAAACTCGATGGGGTTACGTCGTTTTATTACAGAGTTGCCAAAACCACCTTCCGGCTTCATCATGAGACCCTGAATATCATCTAGGACAAGACTACTTGGCAACACTAATCAAATGAGTCTAAACTCGATGGTATTACGTCATTTTATTACAGAATTACCAAAACCACCTTCCGGTTTCATCATCAGACACTGATCAGATCAGACCCTGGTAACCATCTAAAAACAAATTACTCGTCAAGATGAATCAAACGAGCCGAAACTCGATGGGGTTGCGTCGTTTCGTTATTAATAATATTAGTTATGGACGATCCGTGCACCCACTGGTGAGTGCAAAGGAGATTCTTATTTACCCATATATTTACTGCCATACCCCTTCCAAGTTAGCCCGCTACCATCTTAGACTGCATCGTCACATACCATCAGGTGCGATCAGTCAAGGACTAGCTTGTCATCGAATAAAAAAAAATTAAAAAAACCCGTAAACCCACTCACTGCATTAGGATAGGATATAAAAAGAAACTGAATTCAGATTCATATATTGTTTACAACGTTTCTGTCCAAGCTACGGAACCCCCTGTGTGCGAGTGGGCCTGCACTTGGCCATTTTAATTTTATATTTTTATTTATAATAAAGCCATAACCTTCTTTCTGTCAAGTCGCGTATTGGTTCACTGGTTTTCACGAAGTTGCTCTCGCGTGCCTCATTTTAGTACCCTTGAACTACTTTAACGATTTGGTATCTACGCAGGTATATTTAACAGAGGAAGTGTAGGTGTGTAGAGTGTAGGCCTCCAGCAAGGTGGAATGATAATAATATCATAAATATCCAGGAGGTGGATAGCTTCCAAATGGGTTCACCATATCCATAAAGTCATATGTCCAGCAGTGAACGCTTAATAGGTGAGGATGAGTATAGAATAGAATAGAAAATTTTTTATTCAAATAAACTTTTTGCAAGTGCTTTTGAATCGTCTGGCTCTACTGAGAGAAGAACCAGCAAGAAACTCGGCAGTTGCTCTTTTCAAAACAAGTTTACAATACAATAGAATATACTATGCTATGTATGCAGTGTTTCCACAATGAGGGGAAGTTTCACAAAAGCAATACCTAATTATAATCAACACATGTTAAGACGGGCAGACAGAAAGTAGCCCCATTCCCGCCGGTGGAACCCTTTCACGAGCATGACGCATGACCTAGCCATTGCTTCGCTCAACCATATTTGCGGGAACGTAACATGTGAGTGTGGTCCGATCTCAGGCAGGCCTGAGAGTTCTCCATATATCTGAACCGCAAGGCATCGCATGAATCTGCCCTGCGATTGTCTAGAGTTATTCCATTGATCGTTACCGTATTCGATGACATTAGCATCAAAGTAAAATAAACCTTATCAGCATTGAATTAGAGCTCAATTTCGTGTATGCATTCTTATACGTTCACGTAAGTAAGATACGCTCCATAATGTTCCGTATTAAAATCGGTTGTACTGAATTTATGACTTTAAATCGATACAATCAAGGATTATTTTACTTTGACGCTAATGTCATCGAATACGAATAGGATCAATGGAATAACTTTTAGACAATCGCCCCTCTGCCCTCCCGATTGTCTAAAAGTTGCCGATCAAATCGTCAAAGTTCGGCGTCGTAGGAGAACCAAAGTCACCGACATAGCTCAGCGAGTCGCGAAAATGAAGTGGAAATGGGCGGGACACATAGTTCGAAGAGCTGATGGTCGTTCGGGTCTCAAGGTGCTGGAGTGGCGACCCCGCACCGGGAAGCGCAGTGTTGGCAGACCCCCCCACCAAGTGGACCGACGACATCAAACGAGTCGCAGGGAGCCGCTGGATTCAGGCGGCAAGACTGAGGACTGTGGAAGTCCATGCAAGAGACCTTTGTCCAGCAGTGGACGTCTATCGGTAGATAAAGAAGAAGAAGAAGACTTAGCTAAACGTATGAGAATGGATACACGAAACTGAGCTCTAATTCAATGCTGTTATGGTTTATTTTACTTTGACGCCGAATTTTGACGATTTGATCGGCAATTCTTACACAATCGCACTTCTGCACCGCTACGTGGTTGAAATCCCACGATCTCGCACTAAAGGGCTTGTCACACTTGCCTGAATTTAGTCTGCTTCCTCATTCCTAATGCGCATCGCAAAAGTTTGGAATACCCTTCCGGCTTCCGTTTTTCAAACAAACTATAACTTGGGTAGGTATCTTTAAATCGAGAGTGAATAGGCATCTTCTAGGCAAGCGCGCACCATCTTAGGCTGCGTATTCACTTACCATCAGGTGAGATCGCAGTCGAAAGCGCTAGTCTATGTATTAAAAAAAAAATCGGCCAAGTGCGAGTCGGGAATAGCTCTTTTAGGGTTCCGTACATTATGATCAAATCATTTTTTTAAAACTAGATACATATATAGATATCTTAGTTCTTAGAAAGTACTAAATTAGCATTTATGGGGGGAAAATGCTCATTTGTTTTGGTCACAACTTACAAACCGCATTAAAACCGGTGTTTTGAGTGATTGTTGTTTAAATACATTAAATAGTACATAATATACAAAAATTTCAAAATTCTTAACTAGTTCCTAAGTAGTAATTTTTGAGATAGACCCCTTAACAAAATTGGTCTAAAACCGACAACTTTGACGGCCCCCCATTTCTTCATTTTTGTAGCTTAAAAAAAAAAATATATATATATATATATATATATATATATTTTTATATATATATATATATATATATATATGAACTCCACTTAATGAACTCTATCTAGACAATGACACCCCACATGCCAGGGTAAAAAATAAAATTTTATTTCGACTCCTTTATTTTTAATTAAATTTAAATTTTATTCTTTGTTGTTATAGCCGCAATAGAAATACACAATATGTGAAAATTTCAACTGTCTATCTATTACGGTTCACGAGATACAGCCCGCTGACAGACGGACGGACAGCGTAGGCTTATTATAGTAATAGAGTCCCGTTGGCACCCTTTGGGTACGGAACCCTAAAAAGTATAATAATTATGATTCACATATTTTCCTATCCATAATGTGAGTAAATCATGCAATGCCTACCACGGTCGCTTTGAGTTCAAGTTTCAGTCAATGCACTTTTATTTTGTTCACGCTCACGCGCTTACGTGTACGCATCTTGCACGTGTTTACACAAACCGTGACCCTTATCGCAACTGAATAGAGTTCAATTTAATTACGTAAACATTATTTTTATCAGCACTGAGTGTTATTATATTATTTGTAAATAATCTATAGATTATTTTCAGTCAAAAGGTCGATTAAAGCGTGCTATAAATTTGTTATTACTATTAATAGGTATGATTCCGCATGTTTATAAAATTAAATGTATCTGTTTATTTGCGAGTCATTATAATTGGTCGGAAGTCTTTGAAAATAGCTTGACAAACATTTATCAAACAAATACTCAAGTGTGGATTTGTATAAATGCGAAAGTGTGTTGGTTTGTTCTTCAGTCACGCAGCAATGAAGCAATAGACAGACTTGGTTATTTGCATAGATTTATTTAGGAGATACGAAAGTGGCAAATCTTTTTTTTTTCATAAAACCCCATTTCAAATTGACCAGTTTCAACCTTTAAAGAATAATAGATATTATGTAGTAATGAAAATCAGACATATAATAACAGTTTCTAAAATAAAACAAAACTAGGTTTGTATAGGAACTCGGGCTCACAACACAATTAACAATTTACTGAACGCCAAAAAGTTTCTACGACTCTACGACTGATGTTTCCTTTTCGTTTGTAACGCAAATAGGTACCTTAAGATCCTTATCATAATATTACATATTTTGGAACGAGCCCTGAAATTACTTTGCTTCGTGCCCATAAATAGGTTAAATAATCTACCTACTTACCTGCAAAAATATTTGTTCTGAACAAACTTTCAACTAGAAAAGTTGAAAATAAGCTGCGGTCATGGATATAGATACCTCTAGAGCAACAATAAATCTTGCTAATATTTACCACTTTTAACATTTGGCCACCTGAAATATTCTGTGAATAAGTATCAGTAGAATTGACTGCACGTCTTTAAAACAATTGCCTTTTTAATTTAAACTTAGATAAGTACTTAATTAGTTATTTTAGTTACCGTGTGGTGACGGCAGATCAGAATACAGTTGTCACCACCCCTCCTCTTCCCGCGGGTGTCGTACGAGGCGTCAGGCGACTAAGGGAATATAACGGAGAACGGGCAGCAGCGTCCTCTGTGCTACTACTGCCATCTACTGCGATCACCAACCCGTCTGCCCCGCGTGGTGATTATGGGCAAACCCTCCCCTTGGGAGAGGCCTTTAGTCCAGCAGTGGACTGTTATAGGCTATTGATGATTGATGATGAAGTACTTAATCATATTTCTGTGATAATAGTATGTATAGTGACAATAATTTAACAATTGGTTGTAAAAAATTTTATTTTCTGTGTAATTAAAATAAAACACCAATTAAGGCTGGAACCACATCTGTGCCCATCAATTCGCATTTTCTCTATACAAAACTGTCATTTTTCATAGTCGTGTACGCATCGAAAAGCGGAATTGATGCTTACACGACTCTATGAAAAATGACAGTTTTGTATGGAGAAAATGCGAATCGATGCGCACAGATGTCGTTCCAGCCTTAGCCAAAAATCAATGGCCGATTTACTGCCGCGGGACTGTCTCAAATGATTGCTACAGTGTGGCAATCGCAATCATCTCTGATTGGTCAACTAAAAATGTATTGTTGCAGCACGAATGCCATGAATTCAGCCAATCAGCACAATTGAGATTGTGTTAATGATTGATGCAGCTTTTCCACAATCGACCAGCCAGGCTAACAACATCTACAATTAATTTTTACTAAGCTATCTTAAGGCGCTAAGAGGTGTGAAATGCCTAAAAATTCAAAATATCAACATCACTATAAAGTTAAGCCAACTCCCAACTTTGTCAACTCCCTCTTATAAAAAAAGTCCCCAAAGATTACCTATCTTTGTCTTAATTTGCGAAACTTCTCCAAAAGCGCACAAGCTTTTTAATACAAGCACAGAAGATTCACTCCGCAAATTCATTTAAATAATTAGCGTCTATAGTATACTACCACACAATAAAGACGTGCAATTCAGTGAATTCAATATTCACCTAGAAGTTGCCTCTCTTTCTATCGCGTAACTCTTATCCCTTCGCACTCGGTCAGCCCATTTAATTACTCTTATACCCGGATACTTATAGATATAAACCTAAACGAAATGCACCTAGGGCCTGACTATATCTAGTCTAGTACGCTCTAGTGTCATGACACCTCTTCGGCTGCGGCAAAATATTCTGTAGTATAAACACGATACTTCGTAAGAGACCTTTCAACTTTTTATTACTTTTTATGGGTTGACGATATCGAGCTCACGTCGACGTGGGTGCGAGACTTTGAGAAGTTTTTCAATTTTCCACCGAGATAGTTCGGGTTTCTCGAAGCATATTTACATTTACCTAACATATCAAGTCAAAATTTTTGCTCATTTCATTTCAAACATATTCTCCTAATTTGACACCTGTCAAAAAACTAGCTTTCGTTGATGGTTCTGTGTATCACCTCTTTGTTTTTAAAGATGAATATTAAATACATTTAGGTATACTTACTTAGCGAGTGTTCTATCCTAACTATACTTACCTCTGTACCCGATTACCTGATACTCTGCAATAACACGTAAACAAATATACCTACGAAATAATACGCAAGGCTGTAGAGGTAGACTGTAGACTTGTAGAGGAACCTCTTATTTACCAACTAAGTTTTGCCCGCGGCTTCGCTCACGTTAATTTCGATTTTCCAAACCCCTATTTACCCCGTAAGGGGTTGAATTTTCAAAAATCCTTTCTTAGCGGATGCCTACGTTATAGGTACGTAAATTGCAGCCCTATCCATGCAGTGGTTTGAGCTGTGCGTTGATATATCAGTCACCTTTTCCTTTTATATTATTTAGATTAGAAGAAAAAAGAAAACAAGAAAAAAATTAAGTATATTGGATGGTCTTATTTTTTTTCTCTATTGTTGACGCTCCCTTAAAATCTCTCAAGTCTGCTAATCGGCTGTCAATTGGGCCAGCCAGCGTTCTGGACTTGTTATGGTTTATCCCTTTCTCATTCGAAAGGAGATCCTGTAGTGGGCGGACGATGGCTTGAGATGATGATGACACTCTCTCTAAATTGTGTTAAAAACAAGGTTTGATTCCCGATTGAATCACTAATAAATTGTTTACTGGATCTAGTAGTTCTACAAGTCTTTTTGTAAAATCAAGACCGTACTTCATAAATAATGTTGTCAATACAAACATCACTGAAGCTGTGAGTGTCTTTTCGGACGGACCACACCGCAGCCATACAACTGCGGCTATAAAGTCACCAGGCAGCGGTGTCGTGTGTGTAACAAACACTTACAGTACCCGGCGATATATATACCTATTGCACATCGGCCTTTGGAATAAAACGCTATTCTATTCTATTCACAGTTCGACTGCATTTTTTTATATATGTTACGTGATGTGCTCGGAGATTGTGAAGAGATTTCAGTAATTACTACGTGAATTTCTGGCTAGCTTTCCTTGCAATAGAATAGAAATAGCGTTTTATTCCAAAGGCCGATGTGCAATATATATCGCCGGGTACTGTACATTCATTCACTATTACTCGCAGTGGCATTTAAACTAAATTAAATTTTGTAGACATATCTAGAAACTAATATCATTTGTGTGTGTATTATTTGTATCTCATATATTACAACAAAGGGGTGATATTGGATAGAAGCAGGCGTTACTTTGCGGAAGTTCATGATTAGCAAGAAAAGGTTAGAATTATTTTGCTATAATCCGCCAACAGAAAAAATCTGTATGGTCAAACATGCAATTAAAAGCTAAGCACCACTCACCTACCCAGCCAAGCAAAAAAGCCAAGTTCCCAAGCAAGCAATGCCACCACCACTCACATGCACCACCACACAAGATTTTTACACTACTCTCGACGCACGTTTCGCCCCGACACCGGAGCATCCTCAGGAGATGTCGACTTTACAATGCTGTATTGTCTAGTGAAGCTTCTGCCAAATGCGCGGTATTATATACCTTTTTCCTACCCCCACTACTGTTGCCCCGCCCACTACCCCCCGGACCCTCCACTACCCCCCGGATTCCCCCCTCTCTTTTTTCAAACAAACGAAGCAGTGGTGAACTTGAGACGTTCACTTGTTCATTAAGTAATTTAAACTGCTTAATAATAATAAGCAGTTTAAATTACTTAATGAACAAGTGAACGTCTCAAGTTCACCACTGCTTCGTTTGTTTGAAAAAAGAGAGGGGGGAATCCGGGGGGTAGTGGAGGGTCCGGGGGGTAGTGGGCGGGGCAACAGTAGTGGGGGTAGGAAAAAGGTATATAATACCGCGCATTTGGCAGAAGCTTCACTAGACAATACAGCATTGTAAAGTCGACATCTCCTGAGGATGCTCCGGTGTCGGGGCGAAACGTGCGTCGAGAGTAGTGTAAAAATCTTGTGTGGTGGTGCATGTGAGTGGTGGTGGCATTGCTTGCTTGGGAACTTGGCTTTTTTGCTTGGCTGGGTAGGTGAGTGGTGCTTAGCTTTTAATTGCATGTTTGACCATACAGATTTTTTCTGTTGGCGGATTATAGCAAAATAATTCTAACCTTTTCTTGCTAAAGGGGTGATAGTTTAGTGGCGTAAGACTTGGTCTTCTTTTCGGAGATCCGGGGTTCGATTACATCTTACTTTTCGGAGTCATGTGTGTTTTAAGCAATGACAGTTCTCCATAATCACAATATCACAATAATCACACTTAATATTATAAAGGCGAAAGTTTGTATGTGTGTGTGTATGTTTGTTACTCTTTTACGCAAAAACTACTAGATAGATTTGGCTGAAATTTGGAATGGAGATAAATTAAACCCTAGATTAACACATAGGATACTTTTTATCCCGGAAAATTAAAAAATTCCCGCGTGAATCAAAAACCTTAATCCCCGCGGATGAAGTCGTGGGCATCATCTAGTCTTCTCAATAATGTGTGAAGTCGGCCAATTGGCCAGCGTGGTAGTGGCGTCATATAACTATTTTCTGTCAGGAGTCCTGCGCTCAGTAGTGAGCCTTTTATGAGATGCTGATGGATGGATATCGTATTTCCAATTGTGAGACGTCTAAGTAGACTCTTTCCTTTATGTTTGCAAGTCAAAATCGCTTGCGCTTGGTATACGGAATACAAAACGCCCCCGAATGGGGACACATGGGGCATATTTTGACAACGAACATTGAACCTGAACTGAAAAATCAAACATTCATATATGTATCGGACTCTTAAATAATACATGTTATACGGATTGCGGCATAACGGGGGTCGTGACACCAACGTTGAATTGGGGCAAAACCAGAATAATTTTGTTTGAATAGCTGTTCTGGTAAAAATTTGGTTTTAATCAATGATGCCCGTTATGGGTTCTTGTCGACATATCGCGCTATAATAGGGATCTCCACGCAACGTCGTATAGCGTTCTCCCATTGTTTTTTAATGCAGCAATTTTAGGGAACAAATGCACACCACTAATACTACATCCTGGCACAGAACAAAGTGGCAGTAGTCCACTTTGTTCTCTCTTAGCTCTTTTAGGGTTCCGTACATATGACCAAATCACTTTTTTTTTAATTTGATACATACCTATTTAGATATCTTAGTTCGTAGATAGTACTACACTAGCGGCACGCTATGATGGCCGGTTTGACACATTACAATAGTGATGTGGAATGTCAATTTATTCTCGAACAAAAAACAATTAAGTTTTGTTTTTGTACCTGATTAAATAGGTTTAATAAAACAAAAATGTATATGTTTATTTAATTTATTTGAACGAACTGAATATTTGAATGAAAATGAATATACATACTTTATATGCACACAAGAAACATATGAATACAAAAGATACCAAAAAAGGTGCCACAAAAGGCCATAATTAATCAGATTCGTCCATACTACTATTTTCACTGTCGTCACTGCTATCATCACCTACATTAATAATTATATGTTCGTTTTCTATAATATTATCTATTTTCACATCTCTTTCATAATCTTCCCTTATTAATTTAACAGTTCTATTCACAACCTTTTCCCAGTCTCCTTTAGTCACATGTTCACAAGCTTCTTCTAATAATTTTAGCATTTTTTTTGTGGTAAATGGGGGTTCTGTATTGTGTCTTGCAGCATATCCCTTAATTTGAGCCCACACCAACTCAATCGCATTATACTCACAATGGTAAGGCGGTAACCGTATAACTCTGTGCCCATGTTCTAATGCTATTTCGTCAATGACGTATCGGATCTTGGTTGGTTTGTTTTCTTTTAAAAGACGTACTAATTCCGCTTTTAACATATTCATGTTTGCATCTACGCCATTTTTACGAAGCCATGCGACGATATCAGCTTTCTTTTGGGATTGGGCAGGTGGCTTGTCAATTTGCATCGAGTGGTATGGGGCGTTGTCCATAATTATAATAGATGGTTCAGGGAGGCTACACAACATTGAGGTAAACCATTCAGTAAACTTTTCTCCATTCATGTCTTCATGATAGTCTCCAGTGGTTTTTGACGCAAAAGCCATGAGAGAACGTTCGACAAACCCGTTGATGGTTCCGGCGTGACAAATTATAAGTCGCGATCCTTTTCCTACAGGAACTTTGGAAGTAGATGCTGCTGTGTCATCGTTCCAAGAACGGCCTACAGTATGGTTAGCATTAAGCCATGTTTCATCCAAGAACACAACATTTTGCCAATTTTTGATTTCTTTCACTTGCCGTAAAAAAGTATACCTTGCCATCGCTATATCAAATCTTTCCATCAATATTTTGCGTTTGTTACATTTTTTGTATCGAAATCCAATGGTCTTCAAAATCTTCGTTAAAGAACTTTCCCCACCGAAGAATAATCCAGCTTCCTTCAGTGAATGCACCAACTTTTTTCTTGTTGGATACTCCTTCTGTAAATAGTAGCCGTAAACATGTCTTCGGATAGCATCGGCATCAAAGCTATCGATGCCTACGACTGGTTTTGCTCGTTTTCTCTTTTTTGGTGTGTGAAGTTTATTTTCTTCTGTGCCAGTCTCGCCATATTTTTTTTTAGTTATCCGTCTAACAGTTCGTTGTCCAATATTAAGCGCATCAGCTACGCGTTCAACCACTGACGTTATAGGTAAAATTGGCCCTCCATTTTGAGCTTCACGATCGAAATAGTTACGAAGGCGTATTACGAACTCACGTGTCTGACTATTTAGAACAGTTCTCTGCGTACGTTCGGTCATATCGACGAAATCCACAACAAAGGGCTTGAACAGAGTCCAAATTAACGAGCAAGGGTCAACAGTAATGCAGTATCAATATTTGAAATCCAAAGCCAGGTCAAAACTATATCACAATCGCATTGCACTGACAGTTTATACTTTTCGAAGCAACGTCAATTCGAAACTGCTTTGTTTTGCATTGAGCATTGACGCGAGTTTGCCGGAGGTAGTAGTTGTGCTAGCCAGCGATCCTATGTGACGATCGTATTAGATTCCATTTTTAAAAATTTTCAATTTAGAAAACCAAATGCCGAGTTGTGGTATATATCATATAAAAATAAAAATTTTACCTTTTGTATGAAACAGCTGATATTTTTTTGCGATTTCAGAGGTTTGTCCACATAGTGAAAATTGTTCATATTCACAAGTACATTCACCCCTTAAATGGTGCAAACTGATTTTTCTACACTTGTATACATTTTAGAAATCAATTTAATAAATAAATTTTGAGTCCTAAACCTAAAACTACATTCGATAAAATTTATGAATCTCTGCACATCACTATATCGTCAATAAAGTAATACAATTATTTCCTTCAAAGTCGTTATCAATTAATACGGAACTTCATGAGCGGACAAACGTCAAACCGGCCATCATAGCGTGCCGCTAGTGTAAATTAGCATATTATGGGGAAAAAATTCTCGTTTGTTTTGGTCACAACTTACAAACCGCATCAAAAATCGGTGTTTTCAGTATTTAATGTTTAAATACACTATATAGTACACAATATACCAAAATTTCATATTCCTAATTGACCGAGCGAAGCGAGGTCTCTGAGTTAACTAGAGCGATTTGCACTTGTCCGTCCGTCCGTCCGTCCGTCTGTCAGAGCCTTATAACTTTTGAATTACTGAACGTAATTACTTCAAATTTAGATATAATATGTAAACCGATGGCCTCCAGCCGAAAATGGCTTAAAAAGTTATAAAAATCTTTATTTCAGGGGGGCTATCATAGAAGCGAATGCGAAGTAAAAAAAAAAATATCGCGTTACATAAAATTGTTACGTATCATTTTAAAGATAATTTTGAACTGAGTACAAAAATATTTTTTTTTTAATTTTTCCCTTAAAATTGACGAAATGGGGGGCTTTCAAAGTGGCGATTTTATACGCTCGCTTGAAGACGCTCTCTAGGAAAATCCGCTATGGATTTTCAAACTGATTTTATGTTTTTAGGTCACTTATATCCTGTACTTGAACAACAAATACTAAAATTATATGAATATTATAAAGAAACGAGATTATTTAATTTTTAATGTACATCAGTAATTCATATAGCATCAACATAGCTTCACAATAATGCTAATAGATGGCGCAGTCAGTAACTATTCCCATGGAACTACGAGTTACGACTAACGACCTATCCCAAAAACAGTTTTGCGTCGACCATTATTATTTAGTTACTTATTATAATACAATAATTGTATTGTATTTTTTTTTGTACCATATTATTCAATTGAAATTATTTTTTAGTTAAATTTTAGTTAAATATTGTATATTTTCTATTCGCGTCGATAGATGACGATTTGTACAGATGCCCGTAACCCGGTTTCACTCGTTAGTACCTACATAATAATTCAATGTTTTCACTAACGTTCCCTAACCTTTACGGGCTACCTATAAGTTAGGTGATTGATGTTTTCTGTCAACTTATTTATCACGATCCTGTACGGGACACCTAAAAGGATATTGGGACGGATGTTAGGACTTAGGATTGTATTTAGGAGCTACCTACGTTAAGAGACTCCTACTTAGGGGATGATTTAGGTATGTTTGGTGAAAACGGGCATAATAATAATGTCAGTTTTGGTTATCATGTATCGATTGAATGAATAATCATGGGATACCGTTACCGCGAGGTCTCAGTTCGGGGCGAACCACTAGTTAGTTTAGTTTTGGAGATAGATCCCCTAACAAAATTGGCCTAAAGCCGAAAACTTTGACATCCCCCCAGTTCTTCATTTTTGTAGCTAAGAAATAAAAAAATATATATTTGAACTCCACTTAATGAGCTCTAGACAATGTCACCCCACATGCCGGGGTAAAAAAATAAAATTTTATTTCGACTCCTTTTCCATATATGGGAGCCTCCCCTTTATTTTTCAATTTAATTTTATTTTTATTATTTGTTGTTATAGCGGCAATAGAAATACACTATATGTGAAAATTTCAACCTATTACGTCTATCTATTACGGTTTACGAGATACAGCCCGCTGACAGATGGACGGACGGACATCGGAGGCTTAGTAATAGGGTCCCGTTGGCACCCTTTCTTTGGATACGGAACCCTAAAAAAACACTCCCATACAAACAAAAGAAACCGAAGATGACAGCGCATTGGCCATTGCGACGATGCGCCCTTTGTAGTGATAAAATCGCAGTGGACATCCCCATTGAGGTCCCGCGCGCGCGCACGGCAGCGACCCTATCGCCCGTAGCGCGGCACCACCCTCTGGACCCGACACCGCTCCGCTCGCGGCGGCAACCTTGCCCGCCAGCGAACGGAGCCACTGGACTGACATCCAACCACAAGGCCCCTACTCATAGCTGAATAGGAGCCTCAGCCGCCATGGATTCAATTGCCAAGACGGCTGAATATTCACCACCGGGGAAGTGCTCTTCCCCGCGACCTGCCCGGGTAATGAGGCCATGCCTCGAAGCCCGTACCCTCCGCTGGCCACGGCCAGTGAAGACGACCCGCGCTCTCTCCCATTGAGGGCTCGTGTCGTTCTTAGGTCTCCCTAATTTAGTGTTATAGATTGGCGATCTATTGGACTATCAGAGTAAAGGAAATATAGAGTTTTTAAAGAATGCTAAGCTTTTGTCCCCGCGACTTCGTCCGCGTGGTGGGTTTGGGTGGGAATTTTCAAAAACGGTGAAACACGATCTTCTTTATTCTCTACTTTCTTTATTCTTTATTCTATACTTTAGGTATAAATATTCTCTTCTCCCTCCAAATAAGCGGAAAGCTTGTGTTAGCAGTGGGTACGAGTACCTACATTAGTGCAACGGGTGGGGATCGATGCTGAGACCTTTCAGTTTACATTTAGGCTCATTATGAGTGTGCAATGTGCAATGTGCATGTCGCAACAGGCATGATGACCGATTTTGAAAAACTGTTGGCAGAAGTTCAGAAGTATCTACTATTTCGTAAAAAAAAAAGGTTTGGTAGATAAATTTGCCAATTATAAGTTTTAAAATTCACGTAAAAACGCACGACGGTGACTGTCATGGCGTCGTTCATGATGTCCTCTATGTTTTTTCATAGTAGTTTTTCAAAGTTTGAAGATAGATGTGACGTATCTCTCTGATTGGTGTTCAAGCCAATATGGCGGATTGCTGTATTTTATAAGTATTGTAGTTTTATTATATCAAAATAAATATCAATCACGCTCAAAATAGAAAAATAAAATATAACTACATTTTTACAGTATACCTATTATTGTCTGTGTCAAATTGTCTCTCTTCTCTATGGTCTTTTTTCCGATTGTCAAAATATATCAATGTTGATTGTGGTAAAAAAAGAAGAATAAAATACTTCTACTGATTATAAAAGTGTTTAATTTATAACAATCCATGAATCCTTTTTAGGGTTCCGTACCCAAAGGGTACTAACGGGACCCTATTACTAAGCCTACGCTGTCCGTCCGTCCGTCCGTCCGTCCGTCCGTCCGTCCGTCTGTCAGCGGGCTGTATCTCTTAAACCGTAATAGATAGACAGATGAAATTTTCACATAATTATGTATTTCTATTGCCGCTATAACAACAAATAATAAAAATTAAATTAAATTAAAAAAATTAAATTAAAATATTTCCATGGGTACATGAAAATATTTTAATTTAATTTTTTTAACGGAACCCTAAAAGAGCGAGGCCCGACTCGCACTTGGCCGATTTTTCATTAGATGAATTCAAAATTTCTGGTGGAATTCAAAATTGGTAACTGTGATCATGCCTATTGTTGCATGATTGTATTCGGAGCAACCGTTAGCCTGGGTTATTCCTTTCTGTCCACCTAATTTGTCCCCTCAGGGGGACAGATAGGAATAAAAATTCCGATCTGTCCCTCTATTAGCGACAGGGTGACAGATCGAACTTTTTTATTCCTATCTGTCCCCCTAAGAATAATCGGGGGGACAGACAGGAATTAAAGAGTTCGATCTGTCCCCCTATTAGCGATAGGGTGGCAGATCGAACTTTTAAATTCCTGTCTGTCCCCCTGTTAGCAACGAACTACGAACTAGTCGAAAGAATCAGACAGATAGAACTCATTATTAAGGGAGACTATATTACTCAAAAATAAAAGAAAAAATTGTACAAATACAATAAGTACAATCATTTTTATTTAGGCTTGAATAATCCTGCATGAATTGGTAGGTACTTAGTACACTTACCTAAGCAACGCGTTGCAAGACATGACGTCAGACATTTCCAAAGTTGCAGGCATGCAATATTATGCATTTAAATGTCAAATCAAACGTCCAACACGTTGCTCTTAAAAGGGCGATACTCGAATCTCGACCAAATTCCTATAGCGAGTACCTAGATACGCAATGAAGGTTGCGGCCGGTTATATACTAAATATATACAAGCTATGGACACTGACACTAAGCTGGATCCTCTAAAAATTGAGTGAATTAAGTTTTCATTAAGAATTATAAAAAAAAACAGTGAATTAAGTTTTCAGTAAGAATTATCAAAAAAAAATTGAGTGAACTAAGGAATGTCAAAAAATTTAATCTCGTTCAATTTTTTCTATAATAAGTATTATTATATGACACCTTAATAATTTAGAGTGATACTTTACAATTAAAGTATGAAATTGCTGATTTATATAAAAAAAAATTCAATCACATTTCTTATAATTTAATTATTAATGTGGGATGCAACGTGCGTCGACACATTGGCCCGTGTCATATCAGGGAGACAGCATCAAGACCGGGAGCCGCAGCTGAAATGGCTGAATCCTGTAAGTGGCGCAAGTAGGTATGCCTCTCTGATCGAGAGTTACATATTTGTTATTAGGTAAGTGCGTTTAAGAAATTAGGTATATATCACAAGCTTCAACGGTGAAGGAAAACATCGTGAGGAAACTCGCACACCTGAGAGTTTTTTATAATGCTCTCGAAGGTGCGTGAAGTCCGCCAATTCGCATTGGGCCAGCGTGGTGGACTATGGCCTATAACCCTTCTCTGAGAGGAGACCTGCGCTCAGTAGTGAGCCGTTGATGGGTTGCTAATGATGATGATGATGAATTCTACAGCTGGACCTCAATCAAATAAGCCAGTTAGACCACAGTAGAGGCAGTAGACATATTATTATGATCTTTGCTCTGTATTATAAGGTCACGAAGTACATAATGGGTAAGTACTTTATAGCCTTGCCCTAATGATCGTATAATAAATATTTAATTAACGCTGTCGCTATTCGGAAATCATTAATCAAAAGGCCGTTGTCATGCCATACTTTGATGCCTTCTTTGTTTCATCTTGTCGTGATGATTTTTTTTGTGATTCTTGGTCTTGATTATTATGAGGTACTTTGTACTATAAGTCGGTTGCGATAGTTAATCAATGTTGACCGAGGGCGGTAACTAGAGAGGAGATTTGAGGGTTCGAATTAGACCTTTTCCTTTCCCCGTGATAGTAAAGGAGGTAGCGGTGAAGGCCTAGTGGTTGAAAACTTTGGCTATCTATTTAGGGGGTTCGGGGTTCGAATCCTAGCTCGTGCCATTCTCTAACTTCGCTCTAACTTTTCAGTATAAGGTGCGATTTAAGGTTGTTTTAAGCAATTAATATCATTCGTTTTCGTAAAGGAAAACAAATTAAGTATATTATTATGATGACATATTTTATGATGTTCATTGATATTTACTGATATAGTTGATGAAAGTACGTCGCCTGGTGAAAAAATGATATTATTTGGTACCTGTACCTACTCATTTTCAAGGATTGTGATATCCTATTCAAACGCTAATTATACGGCATGGTTTAATATGTTTGTGCTTCACTAACAGATGCAGTAATGTTATTTACGAAAGTGAGTAAAATTAGCAAAAGCTATCAAACTGTGCCTATAAGCATTTGAATAGGGTCTTGGGAAAATTGGTGAGTTCGTTATGGAGGGAAATTAAATGATACACAAAAATATTCACTGTTTATCACTTTTTTATAATTTATTTTCACAACATTTTTATTTAGTTTTCTGTAAAATTTACAATAGCTTAAAACTCTTCACAAATGTAATAATAAAATTATAGTAATCATTATGTCACCCAACAACTGCGTTACCGCTAGTTAGAGGCTTGGATATACACAGCATGCGACGGTAGTTACTTCATATCACTTGACTTTTAATCATTATGACGTTCCAAGTAACATTCTGATATATTCTGCTGCCATTTCACGTTGTATTTATCCAAGCTATATCGTTACACGAAACAGGCAACTCGGAAGAGAGAAGAAATAACTATAAATGTAATTTAATTATACAGACTGGAAACGAGAAGTGTTCTTACGCAATTATTTCCGTATTCTAAGAGATATAAAAAATTTAATTCTGGTCATAAAACTAAAACGCCTGTTGAGCAAAATGACTAACAACTTAAGTAATCGTTCGAAATTTTAATTGAAATTTCTTTCATTTTTGTCACCAGGCAAGTAGTTCGCTCACCAGTATCAGATTTGTGATGACTCTCATAATAATAAAATAATCGTATGTTTACACCACGCCATTTTCAGTCTTGTACATAATTATGTAAATAATAATTATATTTGAATAATAAAAACTACTTTAATAAGCTTACGAATACAACTTAAGGCATTATGTACTAGCGTCCCCTTAACTAGAGAGTCTTTATGTCGCGAATTCGCTTTTAACATATGAGCGAGGCGCGCGACATGCGTTGTTCATGGTACTTTTGTACAGACAGCAACAAAAACCAAATCAACAAAAACATTAAATTGAAAAATCTTAAACCTTTCTTTTTAAACTGGACCCTTTCTTACCTTCGAAGTGAAAGGCATTTTATACACTATCAATTAGTGATGTAAATTTCGACGTCACAAAAAGGTAAGATACGATTTCAATGTCAAAATGTCAATATTAAAGTAATGTAATTTTATTGAACGCAGTAATGGAACGATGCCGAAAGATCAAGGGTCTTTATTATTTTAATTGAGCTTTAAGTACAAAGGTGTTTGTTGCTGACACTACAATATTTACAATGGGCCCAATATCGAGACCAGAGAAGTAATTGTACAATGCAATCGTAATAACTTCAATTGTGACACAATCCAAAAGAAATGAAACAATTTAAATCTATATAAATAAAAATGAATGTTGGTAAGCGCATAACTCAAGAATGGATGGACCAATTCGGTTAATTTATTTTTTTGTATGTTCCTTAAGTTCCACGGAAGGTTTTAATACAAAAAAAAAACAAAAAACTAAATTCACGCGGACGAAGTCGCGGGCATCAGCTAGTTTCATATAAAATCAATATAAATTTTATAATGTGATCGTAATCACAATCGTCTCCAATTTGAAAAGCATTTTTGCAATTAATCCACGAATCTATTTATTTTTACAAGTTCAAAAGCTAAAATATGTAACTTTAGATAAATATGAAACTTTAGATTGATAGATTAGATATACACCTACCTCATGTATTCAAAAATATTTTAAATATTTTACTTAATTGATCTTTTTAGGGTTCCGTACCCAAAGGGTACCAACGGGACCCTATTACTAAGCCTACGCTGTCCGTCCGTCCGTCCGTCCGTCCGTCTGTCAGCGGGCTGTATCTCGTAAACCATAATAGATAGACAGATGAAATTTTCACATATTATGTATTTCTATTGCCGCTATAACAACAAATAATAAAAATTAAATTAAATTAAAAAAATTAAATTAAAATGGGTAGGTGGGTAGATGGAAATCTTTTAATTTTTTTTTTAACGGAACCCTAAAAGAGCGAGGCCCGACTCGCACTTGGCCGATTTTTTGAAGACGTAACAGGAAGAAACTGTATGGCAATGATATTGAGAAAAGTTATGAATTTACTGTAGGATGTGTTTATAAAATATAAAAAATTTATGTAGGTACTCGTATATAAGAAAGATATTGGCGGTAATGCAATTGAATAGTCTATCTATAAAAATTGAAATGATGGTTCAAATGTATTGACTTCCTTTTCACAAGCGAAAAAGGATAGTACTTATTTAGATCTGGCAATGTAGTCTAGATTGGAGATTCGTGGAGTTAAAACCGAAATTCTTAAAACCAATTAACTCATTAAAGTTCTAAGGATATTAGGCCCAAAGTAAACAAAATACGTAACGATAATTATCACGATAGAAACAACAAATTCGATATTGTAATGATCGTTTATCGGAAACAAAAGCAATTAAACAAAGTTTTGTTCTAACACCGTACAATGCAATACAAAATCAATGAATAAAATCGTGACAGTCTATTTGTATTAACGTCATTCGTTACGTGGACTTGACGCATGCTATCTAATTGGAAAACAATGCCAAAAAGTAAATGGAAACTGTTTACATAGATACCGAATTAGGCTCAGCTCACACGTGCGTGAAACATATGTTGGTTTCTGTAGATATCTAGACTACATTAGAATTTTGAAATAATTTTAATGAAGCCACAAGTGTGTTTTCAAATTGAAATACTAATCACTGGAGTAAATCTGTCAATCAAATGACTTGATTTGCAATTCGATACAAAGCTCTACTGAAAATTCAAATAGAGGTTTAGACGATTCTTATTTAATAAACATAATAAACGATAGGGGTTCCTATAATGTACTTTGCGGTATACGTTATAATACAACACTTGTCTACACAAACTTGATATACAGACATGACAATTTGTCTTGTCCGACAAGGTCAACTTGGATTGTTAAAAGCTTGGTATGTCTGTAAGATAAAGTATAGCTATATTTTGCGGCGGAAGTTTTGACCTGTATATCTGTATAGTGGTGTATACTAAAACACAAAAACTTCTATAATAATATACGAGTTATACCTAGTATGCAACAAGGTCGACCTGTGGAACCTATATTATTTAATTTATTTATTAATGAATGGCTCCAGTGATGTTGGTTTGTGGATGTGTCTGGATGTTATATCAATTAAAATTATGTTTGACTAAAAGACTGTAGTAGTATAATTGCAGCTGCGATAGTGTAACGACAGAAAAATCGTTTTGTCGTATGCGTTACGTGTGAGTCGAGGCTTATTTAAGGATAGATATTATCGATATTCTAAAGAGACTTCTTTTTTGTCGTTTCTCAGAATTTAAAACAGCCTATACATACATTTAAAATTTCGATCAATGTTTTGTCACTAACATCTGTGACTAGCAAAAAGTAATATCATTTATTGAACTTACTTTACTATAATGCATCAAGATCGAAATTTGTTGTTTCTGATCCCGTAATTTTTAAAACAACGTATATTAAACAAAATCAGGCGCTTGCGTTATGTATTTATTATCGAAAAATAAATTTATTTTTCTTAAATTCATTTGCCGTGTTTATAACACGTTTTTTTTGCATGCTTACATTAACATGCATAATTAAAATTATTAAAAAGAAATTAAATATTTATCTCCGAATACATTATGAATTAAGGCCATAGGTATGTAAATCGATGACAGTTTTTTTTTAATTTATAGGTAATTGGCTCAGAACACAAGCGCCATCAGACGAAGGCGTAAAAAAGAAATAATTAAAAAATACGATTAAAATTAGGCTAGCTGAAAACTGATGGTAACTACAGAAAAATAAAACCCTAACCTATTTATATTGCAATGTCTCTCGGTAAAAACACATACAATTGTGTATATTTTAGACCGTTACTGGAAGCTACAAGTCACAAAAACGTTAACTGGTACTAGGAAGAGCTTGTTAAACAGACAAGCACTTACGATAAATCCACTTTAATGATGCTGATCGGTTATATAGTAGGTATTTGCCGCAGTTGTTTCAGTCAATAGGTACCAATGCTTATTCCAAATTAAGGTTCATTCGCATTAGTCGATAATAGACTCGATCGAAGATAGTATTCGACTCCCGGTCGATTACTGGTACATATAATATATTCAACGTAACATTACATTAACAATTACATTTTAAACGTTACGTTACATTAACAATTCAATATTGTTCTAGAAATCTCCGACTTAAAGTGCTATTCCATATGCCGTATTAATGCTTTTTAGTAATTGTTTGCTCTGCGAATGAGTTTAAAAAAATGAAAATGTGTGGGGAAACGAATTGAAAGGCTTTATCACTCGTCTGCAGTTTGGGCGGATTGATCGTACCAACTGTTGATTTATTGGTACGATGTATTATGCAAATATATTACAGAGTTGACCAACTTTTAAATTCTTACAAAAATACAATCAGTCCTCTCAAACTGCAGACGAGTGATCACTTTTAACACGTTTTCCGACTCATTTTTTCTCTACTGAGCAGCATTATTAAATTAGATCTAAGTACTGTAAAATATTACCCCTCCGTATACAATCGGTATTTCTAATAAGTTTTACAATAATAATTTACTATTAAAAATAAAAGATCTTTTTAAAATATATAAGTAAATCAAAATAATAAAAAAGTAGCTCCTTATTTTTTTCTGTCAATCAAACTAAATTGACAGAATGATAAATTAAACTGTCGCTTTCTGTAGAATATTATGAAAGGATGGCACTACTTTTCTCTCTGTCAATTAAGTTTTGTTTTTTAACAGACTTACAGCATCATTCTTTTAAGTATATTTGCCCTTAGGGCAGGAATAGGTGAAGACAGTAACTGTCAACGCCTCTGGTATGCCAGCACTAGCATGATCTACATCTGCCTCTATAATAAAACATAATATTATTATAAAAGTACCGTCATTTACAAATTCGTTTTGTTCCATGTGATTGGAATTTGGAATCAATACTTTAGTTTCGTAAGTACAATTTTATAATAATTACAAGCAGAAAGTTATAGCAAAAATACACAATCGCATATATCGGAAGCTTTGTCGTTCACATAAAGAGGTAGTTTAAGAGCTAATGCCAATAACTGATCTACTATTTATAATCACAGATTTTTTGGACTTAATTTCACAAGCAATATAAAATTTTGTAGAAACAACTTTACAAATAAATAAAAGAACATACTTACTCCAAGACAATTACATGCATAAAACACTTGAAAAATAGTTTACATGTACTATAATACATATAAATTTCGAAGCTCAGAAGTTTCACTTATAATAGTCAGAGTAGATAGAAGATAAAATATTTCTTGTAAAATTAAGCCTATATAAAAAGACAACAATAAAGAACTTCTAAACTTTTTGTCGAAAAGATCATGAATCACAACTTAGACAGAACTCAGACAATACAGCATTTAATCCTAGTGATAATAAGACGTAGCACAAGGTCACACCAGCGACATTTATGAAAGTTGATGCAATTTGTTTCAAAACATTACGTGATATCAGAATTTTAGGCCTCGACTGAGACAACTGCGTGTAGGAAAAGAAAAATGCCATATTTGTATCACCTAGTTCTAGAGTCTAGAGTCTAGACCTTAGAGATCTCAGAGCCTTAATCAATTTGATAATGATTTGATTTTCTTGGGCCTTTAATGTTTTAAACCATTAAAAAGTGAAACGACAAAAAATCTCCAATGTGACCTTACTATTACAATCACTCTTAATGAAAAATGGAATATACAGTTTTAATTTCGTACTACATTATGTACTTTATCTATTTACTAAGTACAATTGAACGTAAGTAATTAATGTTTTTAAGGGCCGGACTGTACAGGCGGTGGATAGGCCGCAAAAATAGAATAAGATAATGTCTATATTCATATAATTATGTCATCTGATCCGACCCTTATGGCCTGTTTCACCACTTGCTGATAAAGTGCCTGATATATATTTAACAGATAAAATATCTGCTGGATAAATCTTTGTAATATCTTTTTGAGTTTAACTGCCATATTGACTTATCAGATACAGAAACAGAAACTTAAACGCTATCCGTCAGATAAGCTGTGGATAGGCTATTAGACCTTTAAAAGCAAGTGGTAAAACAGGCCCTAGTGTCCTTATGTGTTCTACCCACACTTTTGAGAAATGACTAAAGAAGTGAAGTGAAAACTACGAATAAAAATTTGTTAAATCAATTTTAATACACTTCAAAACAGTATCAACCTGTATGTAATCTAAAGATTATAAATAATAAAGGTTTAATAAAAAATTTGTTCTTTTACTTAGAAAGCTTCAGAAAGTTTAAGATTATTCAGTTTGTTACAAAACAGGAATTTTATATGTACCTATATTATTTCCAAAAAGCGTGGACAAAACGTAACATCTGTACGTAATCTTCTTTAGTTATAGACCAAAATTGATTTTTTTTTAAGTTTCGAATCAGTCTAACTAATTGCGGAATCAAGAACTTATAATAGCTAATTTGATTTTGAACCTGGTTTTATAAACAGACAATTTCATTGAGTGATTTAGGTAAATCGATTTATGAAAAGGATCAAAATACAGAATAAATATAAGATAATAGAAAGAGATAAATTATAAAGTTGATAGTAAGGAGAACAAAATGTAAAATAAAGATCAAAATAGTGATTGCCGTTTATCAAAATCAACGTTTCGATAAAAAAACTCGAAAGCTATAATAAAATGAGATCTTTTTGGATTAACAAGTGAGCAAATTTGAAAATTCGTTCGTTAAAATCGTTCATGGTTTTGAACTACTGTCAGTTTTGTAAACGTTTTTTCGCTTCGTCTTCGGTGCACAGTTTTTTGTTCAGATTTTTTTTTAATTCATGACAAGATAGTCCTTGACTGCGATCTCACTTGATGGTAAGTGACGATGCAGTCCATGATGATAGCGGGCTAACTTGGAAATGGATATGGCAGTTTTAATGAAACCCTAATGGGTTTCTGCATTCCAAAGTGCCGGAATGCTAAATCGTGCTAAGCAAGACCAGATCAGACATTTCGGAAATTATAAATTTCTAAATTGTCATCGCCGGGAATCGATCCCGCGACCTCCCACTTTAAGGCCACTGCGCCAGGGAGGTTAACAAACGTTTTCAAATGATTTTTTTGGATCATTACAAGAAACAAACACCAGACAAAATATTTAACGCATACGCTTAGTAAACACTTGTAAAACTCACAGTAGTTATAGAGTTAAGTAGTTACTACCTCAAAAATAATCTACAAGATTGTACTTGATTACTCCGGATACATACAGCTTAACACGAAAATAACTAAGTTTCACCATGCTATGCTCGTTTAATAACCACTAGTCAAATATACTAGGTAAGCTAAACATAACTTTCTGACAGCTACATTTACATATTTAATTTCAGAAGATTTATTTATCAAAATCTATAATGAGATTCTTTTGATCTTTTTTTTTCTTATTATTTTCAATTTTATGAGTTCAAAATTGTGAAATTAATTTTACAGTTGTAGCAGTAGCTTTACATGATTCCATATTAATTTTTCGCTAAAATCTTGCTAGTGTAGCTGTGCAAAGGTATAGTTCTTGCAATTCACGAGGGCGACTGACTTATGGTTGTGTGTGTGTCGTATCTGTATAAGTGTGAGCGAGCGCAATGCTCGCGCCTGCCCGCTCCCACCTAGGCTTTGTCAGGCACGCACACTTATGCAATGTGCATGTACACGAAGTAACCACGAGCCTTCGTGAATTGCAAAAACTGTACTTGTTATTAGCTCACCCTGTATATAACACATGCATGCATGTACAGGCCGGACTCTGTCATCCATATTGTATCTATGGGTATATATTAGGTTTATAGGTTGGTGCATAAAATCGCTTGCTTTTACTGCTGCCCACCTACGACCTATTTTGTCTGCTTAAATGTGTTATTTCTATTTAAAAGTCTTCTCCTGGTCCTCTTTAAAATTGTTTTTTTTTCAAGAAACCTAATACATCATCAATTTTTTGGCCAAAGAAAAATTTTCTTCCACAAAAAACCGACTTATCCACCAACCTAATAGTTAAAATACAACAATATGATATATTATCTCTATTGAATTTAACTATGTAATATTGTTATGTAATATAATATATAACCGTCGACAACATTAGAGTAACACTACAACAATAAAATCACATTTTTTATAATATACGGTTGTATTTAAGAATTAAAAAAAAACGTTCCTAAGTACTCTGTTACTAATATGACTCTAAACTTGTAAATGTTCTTAAAATATTCATTATTTGTGGTGTTTTTAATATTAAAGCTGAAAGCATACTACAGCGCGAGCCGCAAGCCACTTTTTTACAAATGCAATTACGTCATCCGGTGTCCCTTTTACGAATTTTCAGTAAGTACCTACTGAAAAATTCGTTAAGTGCGGCTTGTAGTGTAATGTGCGATCAACATATGACCTTTAATATTGTACACACCCTTGTTATTTATATTTTTTTAAAGTTTTTTTTTGTTTTTTTATAGTCTTTTAAAATTATCTTACTTTGTTACTTCACGCCAAGCCGTATACAATACTAGAGCAATCACGTAGAGTATGTGTATACATAAAATTTCCTGATTTAATAAATACGTTATTAGTAAAATAGATTTTCTCATTATCCATTCAGAGGAACGGAGCCTATCGACCGCTCAAACAACTCCGCGAGTCATACTTGCTTACGATCGCCATTTTCTTTTTTGAACGGAATTTCTGGTTTTTAGAAGGCCATCGCCTGGGCCGGAATCGGTCAAGTGATTACTTTTTATGACGTTCGCACTTCGCATATTACGGTGCACGCACGCATCGAACTCAACGCATATTTCAGTGCGAATGACGTTGACGTCTGAAACTGTTCGGGCTGCACCAACTAATGTATGTAATGTGCGACTAACTTTAGACGTGTTTCGCCGCCCGTGTTTTTTGCTTCGTGTACTTTTCTTGCTTTATAGTCTGAATTGTTCCTACGCTCATGTCGGTCGCGTTCATCGGTGCGCGTACAAATAAGGTTAAAACACGTTACAAGTATTTAGTATATACGCGAACGACAGAAGTAGGAGTTAGTCAGTCTAAACTTGTTTTTGCAGCGGTCTGAAGAAGAGAGACATATGCCACTACACTATGGGAACAATCTTTATAATATTTGGGCCCGGGACACAACCAGGGGAATGTGTATGTAGCATATTGAAATGTGAGAACAGAACGCCATAGAGTTAGTTCCGAGCGCTTTTTCCGCTAAATCTGTCCCCGGCCTTAATCTTTATATACGAAGCTTAAAACTAACTAGTCTCATCGACTCGGCTTGCTTAGGTTACTCCGCGTACCGCCACGATTTCAATAATTTTCGTACTGCTAACATATTAACGCGTCAACACGAGAGGAGTACGACTAGAAATTACCGTCCGTGCACTGTCAGTGTCGGTCCGTGTTCGTGCCTGGTACACCCCTACTGTCACGAAATGTTGAGGTGATCTGATAACAGACACACTCACACATAGACGCGTGTATCGGCGAGGTCAGATTGTACCTTCAGGTACTTCCTAATTCCACGGTCTAAAGGCAGGTTTTCACTGATCTGTCGACACCTTGCCTGTGCTGGTATGGTAAGGTGTGCGAACACTTATGCCTGCTAGTCCAGAGCTAGAATGAAGATACATGATCCAGTGATATGGCTCGCTGGCAACTGTGCATGTCCGATTTTGGACCAGTAAAAACTCTTTAACCAGCCAAATACTGGTTCAAATTACTGTCTTACCCGTCATATAGTGTGATTGTGCCCATCACAAGTTGAATTCAGTGGATCTTCTATTTTGTGCTAGCAAAAAACTGACTTCTATACGCGTTAACGTAATCTCCGATTGGGTGATCCTCTTCAACGATTGGTTAGTATACACCAAGAAAGAGTACCATGGGTTTTATAGAGCGACGGTTTCCATACTAGCACAAGATCGGAGGGGTGACCTGTATGAACGCTGCGCTCGGTAGCTCTGAGGGTGTGGCGCGGCCGTCGCACAAATTGACGAGAATTGATCCAGGTAGAGTGAGCAACATCGAATTGACGCTGAGTCTCGAGAGAGCGCCGGGCCGGTTCGCTTCAGCCCCTGATTCTGTCAGGTTTCTGACAATCAGCAACGCGACCGGACTACGGAAACTGTGTTCCACGCTAACGTCAACATGACTGTATTATGACAGGTCGCCATGTTGCTAAATATCAAAAAAGGCTGAAGAATCTATGGCCAGAATCGTTAGGGTAGCGCACGAAATGTCACATTATATACAACACGCGTGTACATAGCGTGGATTTATTCCATATTTCATAACTTCTTCATAGATATACATATATTATATACATTTGGCACTAAATTCATCGTGGTTGGAACGCGCAGTGAGGGTGTCACGCCGGGCAGAGCGCGGGCCGGCAGCAGTCGCAGCACGCGGCGCACGCGGCGCACGCGGCGCACGCAGCGCACGCGGCGCACACGCACACGTAGTAGCCGGGCGGGGGCAGCGCCACGCCGGGCACGGCCAGCCCCATGCCGGGCACGAGCAGCGGCGCGCGCGCGCACAGCTCGCGGCACGCCAGCGCCTCGATGAGCGCCAGCGTCTGCCGCCGCTCGTGCCCCATGAGGCACACCGTGGACTCGCGCACCACGCCGTGCAGCAGCGTCAGGTACCTGCGGGGGCGATGCCGTCACTACCCAGCTACTCATCACGCTGCCACCAACTAGTGTGGGCGATCAATTCGATGCCTTAACATGGGTAGCCTAAGTATGTCACGCTATCTTTAATCATTGCTGTGGTGGTGTCCTGTGATGCGGGTTGTTACGTTCCCTCAAATATGGTTGAGCGAAGCAATGGCTGGGTCATGCGTTATGCTCGTGAACGGGTGCCACCAGCGGGAATGGGGCTACTTTCTGTCTGCCCGTCTTAACATGTGTTGAATTATAATTGGGTATGCTTTTGTGGAACTCATTATGGAAACACTGCATACATAGCATAGTATCTATTGAATTGTAAACTTGTTTTGAAAAGAGCAACCGCCGAGTTTCTTGCTGGTTCTTCTCGGCAGGAAGGGCATTCCGAACCAGTGGTAGACTCATCAACGATTCAAAAAGCACTTGTAAAAAAGTTTATTTGAATAAAAAAAAATTCTTTTATATTCTATTCTAATTGCATCCTCTATTACCTCACTGTCATAGTCCGAGTGGACGACAATCTGATACCACCGGAGAGAAATCAAGCGCCGGACCGACGGCATGCGCTCATGCTTTCATGTTAAGGTAAAGCTATGCACATATTTACACTTTTTGTTTTAAGAAGAGCCTCTGCCGACCCTTGTTAGTAACATCTACTTTGCGAACCGGTGGTAGATTCTCAACAAATCAGAGCCACAATATGCCACAGGTGTTTCTTAATTACGAGTTTGAATTTGTTTGAATGACTTTAATAGTCAGAAATGTTGCAATAGGTCTAAATGTATTCTTACATACACAGCAAAATATGGCAACAGAAGATGAGAAAATGCTCATGAGAACTAGTGTTGTTATGATTGATTGTAGAACAAAGGTTGAATGTAGATAAGGGTACAGCTGAATAGATTATGTCATCCGATTAAATCATATAATTATAATGATATCTGGCTTTGTTGCGTCTGCATTGACCTGCTGACACCAGGCTTCAGAGAATATCAGGGCCAGTCACCCGAAGCATACGCATGTTGCAATCATTTTATTGATGAGTAATAGGTATGTGATTTCATTGATTTCATGCACATGACTTGAGGGACTTCAACTCTTAACCATTTTTGTAACTATTGGATAGAAGCAGGCGTTACTTTGCGGAAGTTCACGATTAGCAAGAAAAGGTTAGAATTATTTTGCTATAATCCGCCAACAGAAAAAAATCTGTATGGTCAAACATGCAGTTACAACTTTGAGAGTTACAAGCTTTTCATTTTTTTAACTTTGACCATTGTTTCTTTTTTCATGCAAATTGTCAACAACTACGATATGTACGTGCATAGAATTGCATAGACAATTTTTTCGGATGCTGAAAATGTTCATGGGCTGTGGTGAGAATCTGTAATAATAGCTAAGTTTTGTCAGCTATTGATATAAAACAAGTTGGTTTTACCTATGCTTTAGCGCCTCTTCCTCTCGCCCCACGAAGTGGTTCCGCAAGTATGCCTCTAGCTTCGCGCGCTGCTGCCCCAGCTCCGGGAAGTCTATGAAGAATCTCGAGCACATGTAGCGCTCCAGGGTCTTGATCTTGTCCGGCCGCGCCGGCCGGTAGCCCTTGGCCAGCAAGGCGCAGTACTTGAGCAGGCCGCCACCGCGGATCTCTTCGGGCTGCCGAGTCGCGATCAATTTCTCTGTTAAATGGAGGAGGGCGCCTCCGAAGTCTCCGTACACGGATTCGCCGACTACGGTCGGGTAGAAGTTCTCTCCTATCGGGAGCTGAGCGCATTCGTGGAACGCGAGTAACGAGTCTAGGGCGATTTGGAACGAGTCGACCGAGAACTCGAACTGTCGGCGCATCGTGTCGACGAACTTCAGTTCGACGGACTTGTGCCCGCGGGAGTTGCCGAGGGAGATCAGAGACCAGCGGTCGCCGTCGGAGTTGACGCGCACCATTTTGGAGACGTACGCTTCCTTGAGGCCGGCGGGGGGGACGCGGCGGCGCGGCGCCGTGGCCGGCATGAGCGTGGACAGGTGGCCGAGCACGGCAGCCTTGACGCGGTCGCAGTGGCGCGCCGTGGGCAGCTCCGCCGTGAAGATGAGGTCTATGTCGGAGTACAGCTGCGGGCGGTCTGCGAGCACGTGGCTCGCCGCGCCGCCGTTGAGCCGCACGTCTCGGACGGCGATGCCCGCGCCGCCCTCGCTCTGCGCGGCCTCGAGCCGGGCGCGCACGCCCGCCACCAGCTCGCGCAGCCGCACGTGCAGCGTGGGGAAGTTCCCTCGCCCGTGGATGGCCACCACCTCGTCCATGACGTCGTTCAGCTTCCGCACCTGCTCGTAGCTCAGCACCGCGTGCCGCTCGCCGCCGCCGCAGCCGTCTTCTGAAGAGGTGTAGCTCGACTCGCTCTGAAACAATTGAAATAACAATTAGATATAAAGCAATGGCTGGGTCATGCGTCATGCTCGTGAACGGGTGCCACCGGCGGGAATGGGGACTACTTTATGTCTGCCCATCTTAAGATAGAAGTTAGTCGGTATGCATTTTTGGAACTTTCCTCATTGTGGAAACACTGCATATATAGCATAGTATTTACTGTATTGTAAATTTGTTTTGAAAAGAGCAACCGCCGAGTTTCTTGCTGGTTCTTCTCAGCAGGAAAGGCATTCCGAACCAGTGGTAGATTCATCGACTATTCAAAAGCACTTGTAAAAGTTTATTTGAATAAAAAATATTTCTATTCTATTCTATTCTAACGACATATTTCTATGTGAAGTCACAACTCATCTGCTTACAGTCTAGCGACTGATAGCAAACTCAAGGGAGGAAAAGTAAGATATTACGATAAACTAAACGCCGTGCTCATGTCGTGTACAGCAGAAAAATGTGACTAAGACTTTGTATGAAATTCCTATCGAAAACCACCATATTCAACTCAACTAGGCCGAGTTAAGGCGTCTATCATTGAAGTCATTCATACTATCCCAAAGATACACCTAAAAAGAAAAAGATAAAACTTTGATCCGGCTGCTAAAAATACTTAGCAATGTTCGATGAAAACCAATTTTACATAATAAATGAGAGGAATTATTTGTCTTGCACAAATACAAAATATGCGTCATATTTATATATTCTGCGGTCATATTATGATCACGTTTGTTCCCGAACACTCCGACTGTTGTATGTACCTACTCGTAATTTCATTATTTAAAAACGTGATTGCAATCGGTTATTTAGATAACAATAATATTATGTTTAATTTTAATGCTATCTTATCAAAGAGAAAATTTATTTTAGTGCTATAAATAAATGCATCATTATTTATCACTTTTGAGAGAAATACTAGAGCAAACGTTTGATGGCGGCCAGTTTTTGCTCTAATATTTGAAAAATTGCAACTGGAAATACTAACTGGTACGTACTGTGTTCTTAGATGACCCAAGTTCGATTCTCGATAAGGCAGTTTGGTTCTCAATCGGTGAAAATCTAATCTGATCTGGTGGAAGGCTTCTGGAGGCTAATACCTTCTGTGCCACCCCGTGATTTAGCGATCCGATATTATATCTGCGTAGAAAACTAGGGGCCGACAGAAGAATGGGTTTAATGATAACTGTCACACCCTTTTCAGGTTAGACCGTTTCCAACCCTAACCTTACTCGTAAGATACTACTAAGTACATAAAATCTGAACTGTGAACGATTAATGAAGAGTGGAAAACCTTGTTGAAATGTAAAAGCATAGACTTTTATATTTACTACAGTGTAAAACTTTGATGATTTATAATTTTTACGTGCTATCCGAGGCACAAGGTTATAACTCCGGGCTGACGAATTTCTTGACAATCTAGTAACTTTTTCAACCCGAATCGGAAACAACTCCGATACCTCATCAAGATCATCATACTACCCGATCGTCAAGGCAGTTATTGCCATAGACGTAGGTATATTTACTACCGTAAAACTAAGAGGACATACAAAGGAGTGAGAAGTGAAAAAATCTCTTACGGCAATACCTAAAGATAGAAAAGGAAAGTGAATCTGATATCGCTGTGACCTATTTCAAAGAAAAATTGGTCACATTGGTCAGGCCAAAATAAATGCTATGGGCTTTATTATCCATACATATAATAACACAGAAACGAAACCAATTCTGTACATGAAATAGATTCAAAAAAGGGTTTTTGCTTCTAATTGTGTTCAAGATACAGATATCAAAACAGAAGCTAAATTTTTTTTGTCTGTTTGTCTGTCTGTTTGTTTGTCCTTCTTTCACGTAAAAACTACCGCACAGATTTCTACAAAATTTTATACCGTGGTAGCTTATTACTCGGGTCAACATCTAGGCTACTTTTTATCCCGGAAAATCAAGAAGTTCCCGAGGGACTTTAAAAACTAAATCCACGCGGACAAAGTCGCGGGCATCAGCTAGTAAGTACTATATTCCTTTGAAGTTTGATAAATCAAAATCGGTCACACGTTTTGCGGCTGTCAGGTGGTCTGTAAATATTACGTCTATGGTTGTTACGATGTCAATGTCAATTGTCAACATAGACGAATAATATTATTTACAACCGTTTGTTCTCAACGATGTCCACTGCGATGTTTTCGGAACGGAATATCAAAGACATCAAGGGCCTAGATTTTTAAAGTAAGTATGTAGAGCGAATTGCGGACATTCATTGCTCAATATCTATACATATAATAAAACTGTAACTGGAAGATTTCTGTACATTTAATATATTTTGAAAATTTTAATTGGGGGATGCTTTACTATCGATACTGAGCCCAAAACAGATTTTTATTTAATTTTTGTCCTTCTTTCACGTAAAAACTACCGCACAGATTTCTACAAAATTTTATACCGTGGTAGCTTATTACTCGGGTCAACATCTAGGCTACTTTTTATCCCGGAAAATCAAGGAGTTCCCGAGGGACTTTAAAAACTAAATCCACGCGGACAAAGTCGCGGGCATCAGCTAGTGTAATATATTTTATTATGGAAATTTTAGGTGTAATGCAACATCATGTGTAGGAAAACTTCGATCTCGCAGGTTCAGGCCAAATGTGGAATATAACAGGTTTTATGTATGTGACGCATTAGCTAACCATTTACAAAACATGTTACATTGTAACTCGGTATGCATCCGATACTAATTTGTAGGCGACAATTCAGTTTTTACGATAGGTATATCTGCGATATTAATTTGGGTAGAATAAGAGTGGGTGTGCGCTCGTTAATAGTAAACAGATTTGATTTTTACAGTAGTAGATCAAGTTTCAATTATCCGAAAAAAAACACGCAAGAATTACATCATACAGCCAAGGGACGTGTTTGGGCAAAAACATAAAATGATGAAATTTGTTCGATAATAAAAAATCGCGAAGTTAGGTCTAATTTTTAACCAATATTCATTTATTTTCAATGTGTTGCATATTACAGAGCCAAAATTTTTACATTAAATTCCGATTGATATTATCAAGAGAGTAGCCTAGCGAATTGAAAAGAAAATGAATATTTTACGAGTTACAAAGTATTTTGGCGCTTACAACACTCCTATTCCGCGCAAAACGCTTTCTTTTGTCGCGCCTCACATGAGGTTGTGGCTATGTTTTATCTCATCGCGAAATCTGATTTTTTTTTTGGGGTTACACGCGCTCATAAGTCTTATCCGAGCGAGATATTTTTACAGATTTTCAATACAATCACTCGACGTTGGTGAAATCGGCACTTAGATGTCGATTCTAAATTTTCATCTATGAGAGATAATTTTGCGAATTTAACATAAATTTTGCACAACAGGGCTCATACCCACAAAATCCCGTCTGCCTTTCTTGTACCGATTTAAGGATGTTATGTTATCTAAACCGACGACATCAAACGAGTCACAGGGAGCCGCTGGATTCAAGCGGCGTCAGACCGAAGCCTGTGGAAGTCCATGCAGGAGACCTTTGTCCAGCAGTGGACGTCTATAGGTTGATAAAGAAGAAGAAGATGTTTTCTAAAAAAATTTTTTTTTTCATTTTCAGAATAAATAGCGTAATACCTAAGTTTAAAGGAAGAAGCCTGTGGGAAGTTTGGAATAATTTTGTATTATTTTAGGCAGCAATTCCACAACAATGTAGACTAAAATAAGCATAATTATTGCTTTAGAATACACAGTTACACACGTATATATGCGAAACGAACACATTGGACTTATGGGGAATTTGACCTTGTGGGCCGTACGGTTTTTTGGCGTTTGACTTTCCGGCCGAAGAGAATTTCCGCGAGGAGATTCCGCTTAGAATTTCACGCTAGATTACTCTCTGGGCTTGTGGCCTCTACACGCGTACCTAGATGACTTGCCAACAACAATAAAATCCCAAAAACCAGACTAATAAATTTCACTATGTTAATCAAACGGCAATATACGATTTAGCTAGATAAAGATAATAGTCACACGCACGCACACACACACTAGATATATGAATACATTATTGTACTCTATTTACAGCTCTATTACAAGGTCTGAAGGTCAATATCAGATTGTATTAGTATAGGAATTTGTCCACTCAAATAGCGCGGCCGAAATTGAGCTTGTTTTTCGACTAGTATTTTGACCTTGATTCGGCGCAATGAAATATTTTTATTGGATAATCTAACTACCAACAGTAATTACATCATGTCTCTAATTATAGCTGTATGTGGTAATACAAAATATGTTCTTCTGTCCGAATTTCGGCCAAGGTAGCCATTCACAACATAGTAGGGGTACTAGTATACAAATACCACAAGAGGAGTCTATGCAGATTTTACCTATAGCATATCTAATACATACCAACTCTTTAATATAATATGTAATACAATTTTTGACGACCTTCGTGGCGCAGTGGTGAGCGCTGTGGTCTTATAACTGTGAGGTCTTGGGTTCGATTCCCGGCGGGGTCAATTTGGGAATTTATATTTTCTGATTGTCTCTGGTCCGGTGGCAGGCTTTGGCCGTGGCTAGTTACCACCTTACAGTCAAAGACGTGCCGCCAAGCGATTTAGCGTTCGATGGCGTGTAGAAACCGATTAGGGGTATGGGTTAACCCATATTCACTTGAACTGAATATTCACTGCCATACCCCTTCCAAGTTAGCCCGCTACCATCTTAGACTGCATCGTTACTTATCAACAGGTGAGATCGCAGGCAAGGACTATCTTGTCATCGGATAAAAAAAAATTGTGCCAAAGTGTGTGCGCAAACTTAGATTCACTGTACTCCCTATTCCCTTTTACTGTCATAGTCCGATGGGGCAGCAATCCGACATTAAGATGGAAGCGGGATTACTTATCAGGAAGAGGTTATGGCAGATTATACTTAGCCCTCATCGGTTTTATCTGCGGCATCGGCCAACGCAAATTGCTACTAGGGTTATAACGGTTAAAACCAACGAAACATTGTTATATATTTTGATTGACTTATAAAATAAAAAAAAAATAAAAAAAATTAAGTGACACTCGGGGACTGCCGCGGCAAAGCTATTGCATAGCATTTTTTATCAACTTATGCAATTATAATATTTATGCAAATTTTTTTGCATAATAAAAATTATGCAAAAAAATAATTAAAACAAGAAAAAGCGCACTGTCACTACTTCGCGAGTGAGATTCGAACCTGCGACATCATACACCATACGGTAAAGAAAGTGGCCGCTCGCCCACTGCGCCAAACAGAGCTACTTGAGAACCTCTAAAATGTTGAACGCTTACTGAACGACAGTGTTAGGTTTATTTTCGTTACGGAATTTCTTGATTCGGTCGCCGCGCTCAAACTGTTTGTCCTAGTTCAAAGCCCGCGATAAATGCTATGCAATAGCTTAATAAAAATAAAATCGTCAAGGTAAACGAAGAATAGCCCGATATGCAAATTCTGTACTTGAATTACATAATCAAGGTGCATATCGCGTGAGCGACCTCAGCGTCTGGCGATTACGAGCAATAACTACTTGCATTCGACAAACTGTCAGGAAAATGTTTTCACGCGTTAAAAAACCCCATTGCAATGTGACGAGGCTGCGAGAAAGGCTGCGAGCAATGTTAGTGAGGTTGTTGCTATCTTAGTTGGATGTACAGAGTACACAATCTCTATCCCTTTCATTAGTTTTTTGAATTTGTAGACAGATAGGCTTCGACTGCGATCTCACCTGACGAATTTGCTGACTAAGGCTGAGATCTATAGAGCCACTCTCACTCAGCTCAGACGCAAGACTGAGTTAAAACGAGACAGATTTATGTCGGAAAATATTTTTGTCTCATTTTAACTCTGTCTTGTGTCTTGAGCAGAACTAGAGTATGATCTATAGATCTCAGCCTTAGATGGTAGCGGACTAACTTGAAAGAGGTATGGTAGTGTAGATATTTATGTACCCTTTACTCTTTGTCACTCTTCAAATCCTTCAGATCCTCAATTTTTTTTTTTAATGTAGCCAAGCCGAACTTAAATCATATACTTAATATTTCCCCTCGCCCCCTAAATAAGAAATAAGCCATGCAAAAATCACGTCAATACGTAATTCTGTTGCGATTAACTTTTTAAAGACTTTTTCCAATCGGTTGTATATGAAGGGTGCAAAAAAATCGTAGTGTTTACGAGCAAAACTATACAGCGATATGTAAAACACTTACTAGATTTCAGCTTGATATGGATTGTTAAGTATACTCTTAACTATCCATAGTCTATCTACCGTCCAATTTTAGTAACCTCCTAAGTGGTCCTTTAAGGCTTCAATTAGCATAAGATCTAAGATGTCGTCTAATTCTGACAAAGACCTACCAACATTATACAAATAAATGAATATTATTATCAACGGATAAGGGAATTAATCCAAAATAGTTAGACTTGAAGTTATGTCTCGACTAAGTTATGGATGAAGTTAATCGCTAGTTAATTAATCCAAAAACAGCCGTTTAACTGCTTTTAAATACGCATTTTAATCATCATGATCGAATTT
Source organism: Oeneis ivallda (assembly GCA_029955525.1). Taxonomy (NCBI): domain Eukaryota; kingdom Metazoa; phylum Arthropoda; class Insecta; order Lepidoptera; family Nymphalidae; genus Oeneis; species Oeneis ivallda. The sequence goes on along the minus strand of JARPMR010000012.1, from coordinate 2,927,842 downwards.
AAGGTATGTTCGATAATCTATTTGTATTTCTTTCCTTACATACAAGGATAGTAAATGAATCTAATTAAGTACTTCATTTCTGTGGATTGCTAACCTTACTCAGTAATATTAAAAGTGCAAAAGTGTTTGTTTGTCCATCAATCACGCCGCAACAGAGCCGTATCTCTGACAGAGTAGGTAGAATCCGTGGATCGGCGTGATAAGCGGACCTGTAAAGTGGCATGGGCTACTATTTATCCCGGAAAATCAATGAGTTCCTGAGGGATATTAAAAACTAAATCTACGGGGATGGAGTCGCAGGCATCAGCTAGTTAAAATTAATTAGAAAGTAGAGTTTAAACAAAGTTATATCAAAATAGCTTTTGCCCATGACTTTGGAGATATCCTTCTACAAATCTTTTGGGAACCCTTTGTTTTACCGGGATAAAAGTACCTTTATCGCTTTCTACATCTTCAAGTACCTAAACCCATGCAAATAATTACTTAGAGACATTGCGATGTGTTTGAAGGACGAACCAACAAACAAACACCGATCCGGGGGTAGAGTCATGACGTGTCAAAGAGCCATAGGTTGGCATACATGAATACGACCGACTGAATGAGAACGACCTCGTTGACCCCCAAAATCAGCTGTTTTCGTTTATGTCGACCCCTGGGAAACCGATTTCGACCCCAAGGTGTCACATCTTTGGTATAAATAATTAGGTAAGAAAAATGTAAGCGGAAGCCGGACAAGTTGAAATGAATTCTAATAAAAGGGTTTGCTCTATGAGAATGCTGTCGTATTTATTGATATTTTTTTAGTGATTTTTCTAAGAAAGTTCGCAAAAACCTCGGTTTTTGCGAACTTTCTTAGAAATGATCTTTCTATTTCTTTATCAACCGATAGACGTAAATCATAATAATTAAGAAGAAACATGGCTTGGCTCTTGGGTTCACTTCTGTTTGATACTGTTTGCCTATTAGATGCGATACGCCCTAACATACGCGATACAAAAAAAAAGATTAAATAAATTCTAGAAGCTGCGTTAGACACGTTTCCGCCAAGCGTCGTGTTTGTATCAAGCCTTAAATCGATCGTGAACTTCGCGTTTCGCGTGCGAAGTGTAACGTGCGAAACACGGAAAGCGGTTACAATACAATGTGATTTATTTTCAAACAATGCAAATGAACTGCTCATGGCCCGAGAGCTGGTGGGAGATTTTTAGTCGGTAATTCATAGAAACTGCAAGTTGTTTATTGGCCTATTGGCCACCTTTCCTTAGGCCACACCAAATATGTCAGCAGTTTTTCGAAGAGTTCCGCGTACGAGCTTTACTTTAAGAGAAATATGTGCAAAAATTGATTTTTGAAATAAAATCTTTAATAGTCTGATAATTACAGAAAGAGCGTTGATAGATGGCATTCTTTTATAAACAGCAAATTTTTTTTAAATTTTATTATCAGGATTATGCATCGTCTTGACTAAAAATCTTAATGCGAAAAGTTTTTTGCGTGGAATGAAAAACGCATTCTGTCATCCGCACAATGTACGAGTTACATGTTTATTAGTGGAGTTGCAGCATTAACGAAATTATTATTTTTAAATTGCCTCTATTCTGAGGGAACGCTTTAGCAGGGGTTAAAAACGTACCGATTTAGTATTCCGATACGAGGCCGCTAAGAAACTGATTAGGAGTATGATGGAGTTGGCTCGCTTCCATCTCAAAGTATATTGTCACTTACCAACAGGTGAGATTTCAGTCAAAGGCTAACTAAGAGGTTTCCATAGAGAACATGTGTTTAAGCAGTGATAGCCTAGTGGTTACGCCTGTGGTCTCCTATTCGGGGGGTCGCAGGTTCGATCCCGGGACCTCTGAATTTTCGAAGTTAAGTGCGTTTAATAAATTAAATATCAGATGCTTTAACGGTGAAGGAAAACATCGTGAGGAAACCTGTACACCTTAGAGTTCTCCATAATGTTCTCGAAGGTGTGTGAAGTCCGCCAATTCGCATTGGGCCAGCGTGGTGGACTATGGCCTATAACCCTTCTCTGAGAGGAGACCTCGCTCAGTAGTGAGCCGATGATGGGTTGATAATGATGATGATTGATGACATGTGTTTAAACATACTAACATTTTCAGCTTTACAACCAGCATAAAATATCCCACCAGCTCTGCAGCTATCACAGGTAGGGGGCAATGACCCGTGGTCGTGTTGCAAACGATTTTCATTGAACGGGAGTTTTCATGGGTTGCGTAAAACATAGTATTCTTCAGCAGAACAAGTTTTTACGTCGATTTAAAATTTTTTACAGAAAGAGAGTTCCGAGACTAAATAAATTGTACATTTGTTCATTATGGCCGATTAGTATTCTGAATGATATCATGAATCATTAATTACTTATCACAGGTATCAGTTTTTATCAATTTTCGTTCGATAGATATTATTAGCGATTTTGGAAGGTTCTAAAGAAAGTTTTAGAAATGAATAGAATAGAATAGAAATGTTTTTTATTCAAAGAAATGCATTTTAATATTTTTAAATAACGTTATCTGGATTGTTTCGCGATTTTTCTCTACATCTCTTTGTTATACTCTCTTATTATCTATACTTATAAAAAGAGTTGTCCTGACTGATTGACTGATTGACTGACTGACTGATTTATCAACGCACAGTCTAAACCACTGAAGTTTGAAAAGTTGAAGAAACTTGAAATTATGACAGTAGGTTCCTTTTATGACGTAGGCGAGCACTAAGAAAGGAATTTTGAAATTCCAGCCCCAAGGGTGTTAAATAGGGGATGAAAGTTGGTATGAAAGTCCGTTCTTCAATCTTTCAAGTTATATTCATGAAACTTGGTATTTGGGCTTTCAATTAAAAATGAAGAAATAGTTTTTCACAGTTTTCAAAAATTCCACCCCCAAAGGGGATGAAAAATATGGGGGGGGGGGGATGAAGGGGATAAATAGTGGATGAATGTTTGTATGAAAGTCCGTCATTTTTCAAGTTATATCTATGAAACTTGTCATTTTGGCTTCGATTCCAGGCGGACGAAGTTGCGGGGCTAACGCACTAAAATAGGCTAGGTAATTAGCGACAATGTCATATACTTCGTTCATAAGCTAAGATAGAGGCCACACTGGCTACTTTTAGCGGCAGCGATCGCAGCGTTTTAATGGTCTTTAGCGTTTTTATGGCCTTTTGCGACTGCATCGCGTTTTCGCGACACAAACGCGTTCGCGTTTTTATGGCTTTTAGCGATTTTATGGCCTCTTGAGTCTTGACCGCTTCTGCTGCGCGATTCGCGCGTTTTTATGGCTTTTAGCGTTTTTATGGCCTATTGCGTCTGCTGCGCGATTCGCGCGTTTTTATGGCTTTTAGCGTTTTTATGGCCTATTGCGTCTGCTGCGCCATAAAAACGTGCGAATCGCGCAGCAGACGCAATAGGCCATAACAACGCTAAAGGCAATAAAAGCGCGCGATCGCTGCCGCTTGAAGTAGCCAGTGTGGCCTCTCCCTAATATTTTTAAAATAAAATGAAATACTTTTCCCATCGAAATTTCCACATAAATATCTCCAGACCGCAGCACGATATCACAATAGATACAATTTTGTATTGTTAATGAACACGTCCTAACACATTATTATGTATCTATGTACAAGTATTTTTAGATTGTGTTAACCTACATAGCAACTATCTAATACGTGGTTATCTACAGAGTTCTATTCACATAGTACAACACATACGTGAGAATGGTGAAGAAAGAAGTTTTTACACAATCATTTTAATGTTTCAGCTGACTTCAAAAAAAATTTTTTGTGGTTTTACAACCCACGACGGAGATGTAAATGCGTTGCTTTATTGGTTTGTTGTATATAATTCATATTTTACAGCCAGGCTGATTTTTAATGCTTACAAAAAAAATTGGCTGTCTGTAAAGTCGGTCGGTCGGACGGACGATAGTTTTACGTGATAACGTCATAAATAAACAAGTCACAAACCAACGCTTGGGCCGATCGTGCCTCTCTATCGCTTGTTCCGCGGTCTCGCTTGCACGCGCAGGCTCAGGCGGAACGTGACACTTTTTCGTGCGTGCAGCCGGTGTTCATCGATTTATAAGACGTTATCACGTCAAAATTTATCAAATTGGCGAGATAAGCTATCGTTCGTACTAACAGGAGGTTAATTTCATTGAACAATCCGAAATCACATCGGTTTCTTCAGACTTTAAAGGAGTTATTTAATAATATTCAATTTAACTAAATTAATCGTTTAATGTGCGTCAGTTTCCTTGAATATTTTATTTTATTTGATGTTAATCGATTAATGGCCCTTTCTTTTGCCCATTACAGCTCACGCGAAAAAGAGTAACAATTTCGCACTTTAACTAGTTCGGCGAATGGTTAAAGTAGTAAACCATTTCAAGTAACCGGTTTCCCTGCTTAGAAAAGCTTATGCCGTACATGCAAAAAGTATATATATGTGTATAAATAGGCGTATAGGCACACTGTTAAGGTTGTGAACACTAACAAAAGGTACAGCTTTGAACAGGTGGAATCAATGTCAGAGTGGGCACGATTTTTTCTTCATCATTGAAAATGATTTTGTATTGGACTCGAAATGTGAGACATCAGCAAAGGTTGCACTGCAGATTTCAGTTCAACGATCAGCAATAAGTTTATTGTTTAAGTGCTATACCTAATTGTTCTAATACCGGCTATACATACATAATATTGTAGAAGTACTAACATAATATGCTGTTGTTTGTCCCCTTTGAGTAAAAGTTGTCACAGTTGCACTATATTCGTGGCTACTCCTAACACAAGCTTAAGAATAACATAGGTACATCCTGGGTACGTAATTTTTGAGGGGAATATTTACATGTATTCGTGACAAAACATTTCTAGTTGTCACTGTCAGGGTGCCACCAGCGGGAATGGGCCTACTTTCTGTCTGCAAGTCTTAACATGTGTTGAATTATTATTAGGTATGCTTTTGTGGAACTCATTGTGGAAACACTGCTTATATAACATAGTATCTATTGAATTGTAAACCTGTTTTGAAAAGAGCAGCCGCCGAGTTTCTTGCTGGTTCTTCTCGGCAGGAAGGGCATTCCGAACCAGTGGTAGACTCATCGACGATTCAAAAGCTCGTGTAAAAAGTTTATTTGAATAAAGAACATTTCTATTCTATTCTATTCTGTTCACTCGTGATGATACTGTAAACGCGTGTAAAACTACAACTAATAACAACACCTATAATATAATTCAAAAATTCCTATAAATGTGATTTTAAGTGCCAGACATCGTGAATATTCGTATATTTATTAAGTAGGTATAATTTATTTGAAGTCGTTAAAAATAAGAAAAAAACACAAAAAAAGCAATCACTGGAAAATACATACGAAACAACCACAAAAAACGATTATAAATACGAAGTTAAATATTATAACCGTCAGGCATAAAATTCAATTATGTAGGTTGAATTGAATTTTTTTCACATAACATTCAATTACTGGATACGATATGTATTGTGTGCGTAGGTTTGCTAATTTTATCTCTAGATGAGAATATTCCCTATAGAGACGACACGACAAGAAAAATGTAATTTGTAAGTAAATTCGACTTAGTCTCACAGACGATCACAGCTGGTCTCCTAAAGTGGGGTACTCCAAGCATAGCTGTCTTCGCCCGCTGAATGCACTTCAAATCTCATGAGACGCATAGCGACCATGCTAATCTTCTTCTTAGTCGATACGCTCTTGACAGAGCGGCCGTGGTCGTCACTTGGGTGTTGTGGCACGCTTCACAATACGCCTCCACTCCTCTCTAACAGCTGCCTTCCTTGTGCATTCATGCAACGGGACATCCACCGCAGCCCTCACCTGGTCTGTCCATCTCATAGGCGATCTGCCACGCGCTCTAGTGCCCTCTACTCTTCCTTGGACCACTAGACGGTATATCGAGATATTACGTCTTGACACGTGACCAAAGAAAGTGAGTATGCAAGCTTGCATAATAAGAGGACAGACGCTGCTTGATGCGGAGTTCTTCGAGAATGGACTTATTGGTCCGGAATTCGGTCCAGGACACTCTCAACATTCTTCTCCAGCACCACATCTTGAGAACGTCTAGTCTCTTTTTCTCACTTTCTCGCAGGGTCCACGTTTCCGCTACCACGGACCACGCTATACAATATCTAAATCTATGTTTTGTCATAAAACTTGCCTATGGATGATACAACGGATGTTAGGCAGAACTAAATAATCATCATGAGCAAACCATTAACTCTCGTAATCTCACTACTAAGCGGTCTCCTCTCAGAAAAGTGTTATAGGCCACCACGCTGGCCCAATGCAAAGGCAGACTTCACACACCTTTCCTCACGATGTTTTCCTACACCGTTAAAGCATGTGATATTTAATAGCTTAGAAAAGTCAGAGGTGCGAATCCGGGATCGAACCTGCGACGCCCTGAATCGGAGACCGCACTCCTAACCACTAGGCTATCACTGCTAAATAATGTATAACCATAAAAAAAACAATATTCAAAACTATTTATTTCACGTAGGCCAACCTGTGGCTCACGTCATTGATTTTACCACCGGTTCGGAAAGCGGATTCTGCGGAGAACCTAAGACCCTTCTAAATAACTAAGGTTCGATTTGACGCAAATGAAACCGATGGAATGAAACCAAAGGAAACCTTTGAATGGCTTGCCGATTGCATTGAATATTTATGCTAAGCCGTGTAGCGTGATCATTTCACGTTCGACGCTCCCGAATGTCACTTATTGTCTATTTCGAAGAGAACATTACGGTTTGAACAAAGACTAAAGGATTGATAAGACTTTTAACCGACTTCAAAAAAGGACGAGGTTCTCAATCCGTCGGAATCTTTTTTCTTTATGTATGTTCACCGAATTACTCAAAGACGCCTGAACGGATTTGGAAAATTCTTGTTTTGTTTCAAAGGGTATACTTCCCAAGTGTCCCATTTAAGATAATAATTATTCTAATTTTCGAATAGGTTCATAACGACTGCCTGTCATTGATTGCTTAACAACTCTTTGTTTGTACACATTCCGTATAGACTTTGGCTCAAATATAGATCAACTAGCTGATGCCCGCAACTTCGTCCGCGTGGATTTAATTTTTTTAAAACCCTCGGGAACTCTTTGATTTTCCGGGATAGAAAGTAGCCTATGTCACTCTCCAGGCTCTCAACTATACCCATACAAAAAATCAAGTCGATCCGTAGCTTTGTTGCGGTGTGATTGAAGGACAAACCAACAAACACACTTTCGCATTTATAATATTAAAGCATGATTAATCTAATTTATTTATTTTTTATTAAAGTGTTTACTCACACTGGAAATTAATGGGCAGTTGTTACGATTCCCGAGTGATGCGGTAAGATTGAGATAAATATCACATGCTTCAACGGTGAAGGAAACATTGTGAGGAAACCTGCACGCCTGAGTTCTCATTCTCTTCAATTATATCCTCAAAGGTGTGTGAAGTCTACCAATTGGCATTGGGCCAGCGTGGTGGCCTATAACCCTTCTCTGACAAAATTGCGATTAGATTTTTTGGGATGGGATTAAAAATTCTTCTTCTCTGACCCGGCTTCTTACGTATATTCAGTCAATTTTGTTTAGCCTTAGTTTCGTAACCACAAAATTAAAGATGGCGACATTATACGAACTCTATCTGACCTTGAGTGAGTACACACGAGATCGTGACCGGACTCTATTACAGATAAGAAAAAATAATAGTACCTTTTTATGTCACTCGGATATCCGCAATTGTGTATCTGTAAGAAACGCTACGCCACTCATGCACGTGATTAATTCCGAAGTAATTTGATAACGCAGTTTATAAACGAACAAACAAAACACGTACTTATAATACAAATAATTTGTATACTTAATACTTACAAATATATAAAATTAAAGGGTTTGCCTGTCTAACCTAACCTCAAACCTAACGAGATTTGAATTAACTTGGTATTAAAACCAATTAGGCCCTTCTCCCATTACAATACTTGTAGGAGACGATACTCGAGTAGAATACTAGTTGGATACTTGTTCACTACCCGATGCTCGCATATTATGCTACTGAAAAATTACTAAATTCATCATTTGTGCACTCGTTTTTTGTGGACGGACGTTATGTCGAGCGATTCCAGTGACGAAGAAGCAGTTGCAGTTTTTCTGTTTTATAGAAACAGAAGACGTCAACGCAAGAATAGAAAATACTGGATTCATCCATATATTGAAAAAGCTTAAAAATTCTGTTTTTATTTTAATAATAATAAATATCTTAGCAGGTACAATAGTACTCGAGTACTTTATAGATACTCTAGACTCGAGTTCTAACTCGATTCTTTTTTTTATGAGTACTAAAATACTCGACCAATAATAATACCAAAAATACCCGACTCGGCACATCACTAGTGGAATCGCGTTGTAGTCGCGTAGGTGTGTACGACGCCATTTAAATATTAGGGTTATTGGGTTTCATTAAATAAATAAATCAAAATCAGCGAGCGATGGAGAGAGGTATGCTCGGAGTATCCCTGCGAGATCGAATCAGAAATGAGGAGATCCATAGCAGAACCAAATTCACCGATATAGCTCAGCGAGTCGCGAAGCTGAAGTGGAAATGGGCGGGCACATAGTTCGAAGAGCTGATGGTCGTTGGGGTCCCAAGGTGCTGGAATGGCAAATCCGCACCGGGAAGCGCAGGGAGCCGCTGGATTCAGGCGGCTCAAGACCGAAGCATGTGGAAGTCCATGGAGGAGACTTTTGTCCAGCAGTGGACGTCTATAGGTTGATTAAGAAGAAGAAGAAGAAATAAATAAATAAATAAATAATTGACCGAGCGAAGCGAGGTCTCTGAGTTTACTAGAGCGATTTGCACTTGTCCGTCCGTCCGTCCGTCCGTCTGTCAGAGCCTTATAACTTTTGAATTACTGAACGTAATTACTTCAAATTTAGATATAATATGTAAACCGATGGCCTCCAGCCGAAAATGGCTTAAAAAGTTATAAAAATCTTTATTTCAGGGGGGCTCTCATAGAAGCGAATGCGAAGAAATTTTTTTTTATTTGCGATTCATAGGTTTTCTGTGTATCATTTTAAAGACAATTTGGAACAGAGTACAACCGTATTTTTTTTTTAATTTTTTTCCTAAAATTGACGAAATGGGGGGCTTCCAAAGTGGCGATTTAATACGCTCGCTTGAAGACGCTCTCTGTGGGAAAATTTTCTATATATTTTCAAGTTGTACTTATTTTCTTACTTCACTTGTATCCTGTACTTGAACAACAAATACTAAAATTATATGAATATTATAAAGAAACGAGATTATTTAATTTTTAATGAGCATCAGTAAATTTCACATAGCTTCACAATAATGCTAATAGATGGCGCAGTCATTAACTATTCCATTGAACTAGGAGTTACGACTACGATTTATCCCAAAAACAGTTTTGCGTCGACCATTATTATTTAGGTACATAATATAATAACATATTATTCAATTAAAATTATTCTTTAGTTAAATATCATTTTGTATATTTTCTATTGGCGTCGATAGATGACGATTTGTACAGATGCCCCTAACCCGTTTTCACTCGTTAGTACCTACATAATAATTCAATGTTTTCACTGACGTTCCCTAACCTTTACGGGCTACCTATGATAAGTTATGTGATGATTACTGTCAACTTCTTTATCACGATCCTGTACGGGACACCTAAAAGGACATTGGTACGGATGTTAGGACTTAGGATTGTGTTTTGGAGCTACCTACGTAAAGAGACTCCTACATAGGGGATGATTTAGGTATGTTTGGTGAAAACGGGCATAATAATAATAATGTCAGTTTTGGTCGTCATGTATCGATTGAATGAATAATCATGGGATACCGTTACCGCGAGGTCTCAGTTCGGGGCGAACCACTAGTATTTTATTTGTTGGAAAATGGGTACTTAAAGGTCTTTGAATATATCCCATACATGCTCATTTATATTTGAATATATGCCCATATACACATTGTTGTATTGAGCCACCAGGTGCACCTAAAAAAACGGTTTGCGATTCGACTTGACAAAAAAAATTGCTTTCGATTTCATCATAGCACGGTCTGCATTAGTATTCAAAGGTAGGTAAGACGTGACTGATGCCGTCTGGTATGCAGACTAAAAAGGTCAGTTTAATTTAATAATATTACCTACTTGCCGACGAAACCTTCATAGACTATCGTTCGAATTGCGATAAAAAATATAGACTTGAGAAAATCTTAGTTTCAAAATCGAAATCGTTTCTTTACACGCTTTTTTGTAAGCCTGTAGTCAAAATTCATCAAGCTTTTATCGCGGGCTTTAAGGAATTTCCGTAACGAAAATAAACCTGACACCGTCGTTTCAGTTCGGCAGACTTCGGCACGGTGTTTGTGTGCGTGCGACTAGAAAATGCTATGAAATAGCTTTACCGCGGCAGTCCCCGAGTTCCACACGTATTTTTTCGACTAAAAAGGCAGTTTCATATAGAAATTCGAAATCGAAATTTGAAGAAAAAATATTATAAAACTCTATAAGTAGATAAAAGTTTGCCTTTTTCACGAGAGAATAATGTAAGGAAAAAACTTTATTTGGATGTTCATAGTTTAAAATAAAAATTCATCAATGAATTTTTTTTTTGAGTACAATTATTTGAAACTGGAACGCTGCAGTCGGAATGTCTTCAAACCATAATCTACGAGTTACGTTTCTTTACACGCAATCCGCAACCCACATCTAGGCGATACTTTCGATTTCGTGAGGCCGCCAGCGCTAATTAGCATGGCCTCGACGTACGCGCGCCGCGTAGCACGGAACGGAACTGGCTCGCGCGGGATCCGTCGCGTTCCAAGGAATATTTATTTTCACTTTCTTTTTAAATTATTTGAGCGTTCTTAATTTGAATCAGCTTATTAATATGACGTACGCTTCTCACTACGCAACAGGTTATATTATACGGTTACGTTCGTCATTATGGCGATCGGAAATAACAACCGAAATCGAGTTTCATACTGTGTGCTTGGCGCTTGCGACTTCACCAACATCGATTTAGGTTTTTTCATTTTTATACATTTTTTTATATGTATTATAGCGACTTAGATGAAGAAAAGAATAGAAAAGTTTTTTATTCAAATAAACTTCACAAAGCTAAGTGCTTTTGAACCTTCATATGAATCTAGCACTGCTGTTTCGGAATGCCGTTCAAATCCTGGTGTAGATAACTCAATGATTCGTCGCGATAAAGTAGCCTGTCCGCGTGCCGAATTACGTCGATATCGGCAAAAAGGATAGGATAGATATATATTGATATACAGTGTTCCTAATATCAACAGTTTTTATTTTCTACGCATAAACCCAAAAGTTTTTCCGGGATAAACATCTATATATATAAAAGAAAGTGGTGTTAGTTACACTATTTATAACTTAAGGCTTTAAGATGCGTGAAATAACCTTGAGAAACGGAGCCAGCGTAGACTTATTTCAACGTCACCGCCATCTAGCGGCTACGCTCGGTACTTGCTCGAGAACTCAGCAAGTACATGAGAGTACCTCGAAATATATCGACGATAAAATAAACGTGCAGAGGGAACAGTGTTTTATGTTATCCTACCTAGTATGTTTGGGCCTCACTGAGATTGATGTCACGTGCAGGTGTTAAGAGTCTCCATTGCTTTAGCTTCACCTAGTAGGCGCAATGTACCATAACGAGCTTGCAAGTAGTTTATAAGTTCGAGGTAATTAATTCTTTTTGTTGTTATTCTTACCTTAATTATTTTTAATAGGTCTTTTAAAATCATTGTATTCTTTGATAGTTTTTAGGGTTTCGTACCCAAAAGGTGCCAACCCTGTTTTATCAAAAATATTTATTTAGGTAATAAACAAAAAATCGGCCAAGTGCGAGTCAGGCCTCGCTCTTTTAGGGTTCCGTACATAATATGACCAAATCACTTTTTTAAAACTAGATACACATTTAGATAACTTAGTTCTGAGTTAGTATTAAATTAGGAAGCAGTTTTAGCCTAGTGGTTAGGACTGTGGTCTCCTATTCGGGGGGGTCGCAGGTTCGATCCCGGGTACGCACCTCTGACTTTTCGGAGTCAAGTGCGTTTAAGCAATTAACTATCACTTGCTTCAACGGTGAAGGAAAACATCGTGAGGAAACCTGCACATCTGAGAGTTCTTCATAATGTTCTCGAAGGTGTGTGAAGTCCACCAATTCGCATTGGGCCGGCGTGGTAGACTATGGCCTATAACCCTTCTCTGAGAGGAGACCTGCGCTCAGTAGTGAGCCGTTGATGGGTTGCTAATGATGAAATGATGATGATGATTAAATTAGGATATGGGGAAAGAATGCTCGTTTGTTTTGGTCTCAACTTTGAAGGCCCCTATTTCTTCATTTTTGAAGCTTTTCCATGCATGGGAGCCCCCTTTATATTTTAATTTTATTTTATTTTTATTATTTGTTGTTATAGCGGAAATAAAAATACACACTGTGAAAATTTCAACTATGTATTACTGTTTACGAGATATTATAGTCCAGTAAAAAGTTAAATGAAACCATGATCTGACCAGTTTTGGCGCAATGAGTAAAAATGTGTTCATTAATACTTAAATAAAGATATTATGAAAGGAATTTTGATTTAAATTTAGGGGAAAGGGATGAAAAAAATAAAAAAGGGGTTGAAAAATGCCTTTTTTTTAAATAACTTAATAACGGTAGGAAATAGAAAAAAAAGTTTCAAGTAAAAGTTGTAGAGAAAAAAATTCTACACAAAAAAGTTCCTTTTCATTTTTTTGTTATCTGCTTTAGTTTAGCTGCAAAAAATAAAAATTAAATTTGCTTTGTAATTAATTATAAAGATGTATAAAGGCGGGAAACATAGTGCCTATCTCAATTAATTAAGTTTTGAATAACGGTAGTACAGTCAAATTATTAAGGTATTTTTTCGAAATAGAAGATACTTCCGAACATTATCCAACAGTTTTCAAAATCGGTCATCGTAGCTATTAAAACTCTAACCTGCGTGATGTCAGATTTCAGATTGAAACTTTTTCGCTTTCTATATTAAAAAGTTAGACTTTAGACTGTTTGACTTTAATTTGTTTTTAACCAATTTTAAAAAAAGAGGAGGTTCTCAATTCGCTCGCTGAGTCTTCTATTGCAAACTTCAAAAATCTAGATACTCTGATACAAAAATATAGGCCAATTATTTATACCTTTCATCCCATTGTTTATGACAATGGAGATTGGGAAATAATTTGTTAGATAACAATTGAATAACATTTTGAAAAATGGTGGTTAAACTTTTGTTTCTCCAGGGCTCGATTCTTTCAAGTGTTAAGAAGATACTAGAAGTTTTTCAAATTTTTAAAATCACATCTTATGTTATAAAAAAAATATTTTTATTGCTGAACTCTCTTTAGCGGGGGCGCGCGCATGCTGTAACAGCCGCGCGGAGCCCTATTTTCAACGTCAAATTAAAATTATAAATAATGGAGATAGAATCCCGGGACTTGGGACTTTTTTATTGGAAATTTCCTCCTCTTAACGAGCTTTTTTCAAAATTGCTTAAATGTCAATATTTTTCGAGTTATTAACAAAAAATCGGCCAAGTGCGAGTCGGGCCTCGCTCTTTTAGGGTTCCGTTAAAAAAATTAAATTAAAATATTTTCATGTACCCATGGAAACATTTTAATTTAATTTTTTTAATTTAATTTAATTTTTATTATTTGTTGTTATAGCGGCAATAGAAATACATAATATGTGAAAATTTCATCTGTTTATCTATTAAGGTTTACGAGATACAGCCCGCTGACAGACGGACGGACGGACGGACGGACAGCGTAGGCTTAGTAATAGGGTCCCGTTGGTACCCTTTGGGTACGGAACCCTAAAAACGAAATATCATTTTTTTTTATTTTTTTTATTATAACATATTTTTTATTATGACATTTTGACTTTATACAGTATACTACATTAAACCAATTTTTTATTAAATCATTTTTTTTCATCTTATTTTGTTAATAACAATTGCAATTTTTTACCTGCACCAAAATCCTTCAAAAACATTTTTCTAGAGGTGATTCCGACTCGAATGAGCCATCGCTCATATTTTTAGGACCTTTATCTCTATTTTTCACGTTTTTGAACTTGTTGACTAGACTAATACGTAGGTATGTATTTACGAATTCAAATAAATATTGACGAATTTCAAAACATAACATTGACATAACATTTGACGACCTCCCTGGCTCAGTGGTGAGCTGTGTTGTCTTATAACTGGGAGGTCTCGGGTTCGATTCCCGGCGGGGTCAATTTTGGAATTTATAATTTCTGAATTGTCTCTGGTCTGGTCTGGCGGGAGGCTTTGGCCGTGGCTAGTTACCACCCTACTGTCAAAGACGTGCCGCCAAGCGATTTAGCGTTCCGGCACGATGGCGTGTAGAAACCAATTAGGGGTATGGGTTGAATATTCACTGCCATACCCCTTCGAAGTTAGCCCGCTACCATCTTAGACTGCATCGTCACTTACCATCAGGTGAGATCGCAGTCAAGGACTAGCTTGTCATCGAATAAAAAAAACACTTCGGCGATGAAACTTGACAACATAATAGTGCTGTCAATAAAGAGAACAATAAGTTCAGTTTCTACACTTTTTTGCCAAGTTGTATGAAATTAAAAATCACATCAGTGTGAATTTGCAGTACGCAGGAGGCGTAATATAAAATAAAGAGAACAATTAGTTCAGTTTCTACACTTTTTTGCCAAGTTGTACGAAATTAAAAATCACAGCAGTGTGAATTTGCAGTACGCATGAGGTGTAATATAAAATTCGATCCGTAGTCAACCCAAGTCAGTTGACTTGGGTTGACTACGGATAGAAAAATACCTGAAAAATACGGAGGTATGACAAAATACGAATTTCATACCATATCAAAATACTTTAAGTATATGAGACGTGTCCATGCTTAAAACTAAGTATACAAAAGTCATGCGTTTCATCAAACTATTGTCAGGTTTTGTGCTGTGCAACTCAATCATATTTTTGTATCAGAGTATCTAGATTTTTGAAGTTTGCAATAGAAGACTCAGCGAGCGAGCCCCACACAAATGAAGTTTGATTCTTATTTGATTATGTTATCGAATTCTGTTTGTAACTCTGGAAACTAGTATGTTTGTAGTTTTATTTGTAAAGTATAATAAATGGCCAATTGCGTGTCGGGCCACGCGCAGTGTAGGGTTCCGTAGTTGCCAGTCACAATATTATGCGTATAATTTTAGGCCTATATTGTACACACTTCTAAGTAGAAGTGTGTAAAATATAGGCCTAAAATTAGGCCGATCACTGCCGCTATAATCTATACTAAAAAATACTTTTTAAAAAACCGACTTCAGACGCCCGCGCCACTACAAAGTATATAATTTATTGTTGTTATTGTAAAAAGCGCTCGACCGATTTCGATAAAATTTAAATGGGACCACCTGGGAATACCCTTTGAAACAAAAAAAAGAATTTTGCAAATCGGTTCAGGTGTCTTCGAGTAATCGGTGAACATACACAAAAAAAAGGATTCCGACGAATTGAGAACCTCCTCCTTTTTTTAAATTGGTTAAAAACAAATTAAAGTCAAACAGTCTAAAGTCTAACTTTTTAATATAGAAAGCGAAAAAGTTTCAATCTGAAATCTGACATCACGCAGGTTAGAGTTTTAATAGCTACGATGACCGATTTTGAAAACTGTTGGATGATGTTCGGAAGTATCTTCTATTTCGAAAAAATCGGCCAAGTGCGAGTCGGGCCTCGCTCTTTTAGGG
Organism: Oeneis ivallda; assembly: GCA_029955525.1. Taxonomy (NCBI): domain Eukaryota; kingdom Metazoa; phylum Arthropoda; class Insecta; order Lepidoptera; family Nymphalidae; genus Oeneis; species Oeneis ivallda. The sequence continues at coordinate 2,911,978 of JARPMR010000012.1, read as the reverse complement.
TTCCGTTAAAAAAAATACATAAAAATATTTCCATGTACCCATGGAAATATTTTATTTAATTTTTTTAATTTAATTTAATTTAATTTTTATTATTTGTTGTTGTAGCGGCAATAGAAATACACAATCTGTGAAAATTTCAACTGTCTACCTATTACGGTTACCGAGATACAGCCCGCTGACAGACGGACGGACGGACGGACGGACGGACAGCGTAGGCTTAGTAATAGGGTCCCGTTGGTACTCTTTGGGTACGGAACCCTAAAAATACCTTATTAATTTGACTGTACTACCGTTATTCAAAGCTTAATTAATTGAGATAGGCAGTAGGCACTATGTTTCCCGCCTTTATACATCTTTATAATTAATTACAAAGCAAATTTAATTTTTATTTTTTGCAGCTAAACTAAAGCAGATAACAAAAAAAATCGGCCAAGTGCGAGTCGGGCCTCGCTCTTTTAGGGTTCCGTTAAAAAAAAATTAAATAAAAATATTTCCATGTACCCATGGAAATATTTTAATTTAATTTTTTTAATTTAATTTAATTTTTATTATTTGCTGTTATAGCGGCAATAGAAATACATAATAAATGTGAAAATTTCATCTGTCTATCTATTACGGTTTACGAGATACAGCCCGCTAACAGACGGACGGACGGACGGACGGACGGACGGACGGACGGATGGACGGACGGACAGCGTAGGCTTAGTAATAGGGTCCCGTTCGTACCCTTTGGGTACGGAACCCTAAAAATGAAGTGGAACTTTTTTGTGTAAAATTTTTTTCTCTACTACTTTTACTTGAAACTGTTTTTTCTTTTTCCTACCGTTATTAAGTTATTTAAAAAAAAGGCATTTTTCAACCCTTTTTTTATTTTTTTCATCCCTTTCCCCTAAATTTAAATCAAAATTTCTTTTATAATATCATTATTTAAGTATTAATGAACACGTTTTTACTCATTGCGCCAAAGCTGGTCAGATCATGGTTTCATTTAACTTTTTACTGGACTAAATAGCACAATTTTATTTATTTACCTTATTTAAGGTTAGTGCCAATTAAGATAGACCTCTTAATTGTATGAGCGCCCATACAACTCGGAGGACTATCTTAATTGGCTTCTATTATTTATGTATGGGGACACCCTTTAAAATTCAACTTTTTTATTTTTTGTAATTTTTCCTTTATTTGTGCTGGTAGACCTTGCATTTTGTCAAATTTTGTGATTCTAGGTCAACGAGAACTACCATATAGGTTTTCGACCCAAACCTATAGAGTAGGTACTTCCGGTTGACCAAGAATTGTCAATTTTGGTTAAAAGCAAGGTAAGACCTATGGTATGGGTATAGTTGAGGACCTGGAGGGTGACATAGGCTACTTTTTATCCCAGAAAATCAAAGAGTTCCCAAGGGAGTTCAAAAACTAAATCCACGCGGACGAAGTCGCGGGCATCAGCTAGTTAAATAATAATTATATATATACTTCTAATAATCCATTTAGTGTCAAAGTAAAATAATCCTTGATTGTATTGATAAAAAGTCACAAATTCAGTAAGTACAACCGATTATGGAGAGTTATGGAGCGTATCATACATAGGTAAATGTATAAGAATGCATATACGAAATTGAGCTCTAATTCAATGCTGTTATGGTTTATTTTACTTTGACTCTAATGACATCGAATACGATTACGATCAATCGCTTAACTATAGACAATTGGACCTGTTACGGTTTTATTATAAGTAGATATAGATAATACTAGCTGATGCCCGCGACTTTGTCCGCGTGGATTTAGTTTTTAAAGTCCCTCGGGAACTCCTTGATTTTCCGGGATAAAAAGTAGCCTAGATGTTGACCCAATTAATAAGTTACCACGGTATAAAATTTTGTAGAAATCTGTGCGGTAGTTTTTACGTGAAAGAAGGACAAACAAACAGACAAAAATTAAATACAAATCTGTTTTGGGCTCAGTATCGATAGTAAAGCATCCCCCAATTAAAATTTTCAAAATATATTAAATGTACCTACAGAAATCTTCCAGTTACAGTTTTATTATATGTATAGATTAATTTATAAAAACTAGTTATTTTATGTTAATAAGAGTGAATTGCGAATGTCAACCCCTATCTATATTAAAAATCTCGAGTCACGAAGTATGTTCGGGATAAACTTGAAAACTACTACGCCGATTTTGATCAAACTTCGTAACTATCTGTAATTTGGTCCAACTTCTCGGACGAAGTCGCGAACATATAAGCTAGTTATTACATGATGTCCTCCCGACCGAATCCGATCACGGCGGCCAACCTCCTATGCTAAAACGTCGCCTTAGAGGTCAGCCATCTGCGCGGGAGATATTATAGTGCAGAAGTGTGTGCGCAACCACAGGTGCACTCTCTATTCCCTCACTCTCATAGTCCGATGGTACGGAAATCCGACACGACCGGAGAGAGATCAGGCGCAGGACCGACGGTTTTACGTGCTCTCCGAGGCACGGGGGTGACTAACCAGTAACCACCAACTTCCTAACTCCGGGCCAGTAGTGAGAATTTCTTTGGCAGAAAAACGCAATACTTTTTTTTAACGGCCGCAGCCCGACCCGGGAATCGAACCCGGGACCTCGCCATCCGCAGTCGAACAAGCTGACCACTAGACCAACGAGGCAGTTAGTTATTACATGACGTGTAACGTGTTGTCCACAGTAGGTACCTACGTATATCATCTATACTTACCTCAAGCAATTTTTATCAACATGCCTATGTAATCGAAAAATAACAAATATAAAATATAGGTACTAAATATATAAAGTGTAAGTAAATACTCACATATACATTTTTAATTCTCTTGCTCTTTTAACAAGATATTTTTTCTTATGTTTTGGCATTTTTGACCTGCACTATTCACTATTTACAGTGTAAATATTTATAGTGTAAATTTTACACTATTCTTTGACCGATTAAAAAGTTAACTTATTTACAAAACACACACACACAACACACAATTTTAAAGATAAAACTAAACATATTAAATCTATGAATATAAAAATATGTACACATTAGTATAATCCCGGGAATCGAATCCGGGACCTCGTCATCTGTAGTCGAATTTGCTAACCACTAGACCACGTCTTGTATAATACCTATACAACCGTTCCATGATACAACCACTAAATCACAAGATCTACGGTACCTACAGTCGACAGCTGTTCAATGGTACGAGTGAATTGCGAATGTCAACCCTATTGTTATAGGAATAAGGCACGTTGAAAGTCATACTGTCAGGCTTGACTTGATGTTTTGCTGTTATCCACTGTTATGTAAGTATCTACCTCAAACTTAGACCATTCAAAAAATATGGTCTAAGACCTCAAGCAATTTTTATCAACATGCATATCATCATCATCACCATCATCATCATCATCATCAGCAACCCATCAACGACTCACTACTGAGCGCAGGTCTCCTTTTAGATAAGGGTTAAATAATAGAATAGAAATGCTTTTTATTCAAATAAACTTTTATACAAGTATTTTTGAATCGTCGATGATTCTACCGCTCGCGCTGGTTCGAAATGCCCTTCCTGCCGAGAAGAACCAGCAAGAAACTCGGCAGTTGCTCTTTTCAAAACAAGTTTACAATATAATAGATATTATGCTATGTTTGCACTGTTTCCACAATGAGGGGAATTTCCACAAAAGCATTCCTATAATTCAACACATGTTAAGACGGGCAGACAGAAAGTAGCCCCATTCCCGCCGGTGGCACCCGTTCACGGGCATGACGCATGACCCAGGCATTGCTTCAGGCCATAATCCACCCAATGCGAATTGGTGGATTACACATACCTTCGAGAACATTATGGAGAACTCTCAGGTGTGCAGGAGTGCAGGATTCCTCACGATGATTTTAATTGCTTAAATGCACATTACTCCGAAAAATCAATGGTGCCCGGGATCGAACCTGCGACCTCCCGAATAGGAGACCACAGTTCTAACCGCTAGGCTATCACTGCTTACATTATTATGCCTAGCATAGGTAATAATCGAAAAAATAACATATTACACTAACTAAAAATTGTAGGTAAATATTCACCAATACATTTTTAATTGTCCACCTGTTTGGCATTTTCGAATTCACTATTCTTTGATTATTTAAGAAGTTTATAAAAGTTTATGTATTTACAAAAAAATATTTACAGTTACTGACTTAAAGATTTTATCTAAACTAAGTAAATCTATTAATATAAATATTTAGAAATTGGTATAAACTCCTTAAAAGCTAAAATTAATTTCAACGAAGTCGCTGCAAAACCGATGTGCGGTCTTCCCTCCGCAACGTCCCGGCAGGGACTGTGGATGGGGCTCGCGAGTGTTTATCAGCTCGGATTTAGTTGAATTTCAGGTTAAGGCTTTAAGATGCGTGAAATAACCTTGAGAAACGGAGCCAGCGTAGACTTATTTCAACGTCACCGCCATCTAGCGGCTACGCTCGGTACTTGCTCGAGAACTCAGCAAGTACATGAGAGTACCTCAAAATATACCAACGATAAAGTAAATGTGCAGAGGGAACAGTGTTTTATGTTATCCTACCTAGTATGTTTGGGCCTCACTGAGATTGATGTCACGTGCAGGTATTAAGAGTCTCCATTGCTTTAGCTTCACCTAGTAGGCGCCATGTACCATAACGAGCTTGCAAGTAGTTTATAAGTTCGAGGTAATTAATTCTTTTTGTTGTTATTCTTACCTTAATTATTTTTAATAAGTCTTTTAAAATCATTGTATTCTTTGATAGTTTTTAGGGTTTCGTACCCAAAAGGTGCCAACCCTGTTTTATCAAAAATATTTATTTAGGTAATAAACAAAAAATCGGCCAAGTGCGAGTCAGGCCTCGCTCTTTTAGGGTTCCGTACATAATATGACCAAATCACTTTTTTAGGGTTCCGTATACCCAAAGGGTACCAACGGGACCCTATTACTAAGCCTACGCTGTCCGTCCGTCCGTCCGTCCGTCCGTCCGTCCGTCCGTCCGTCCGTCTGTCAGCGGGCTGTATCTCGTAAACCGTAATAGATAGAGAGATGAAATTTTCACATATTATGTATTTCTATTGCCGCTATAACAACAAATAATAAAAATTAAATTAAATTAAAAAAATTAAATAAAAATATTTCCATGGGTACATGGAAATATTTTCATTTAATTTTATTTAACGGAACCCTAAAAGAGCGAGGCCCGACTCGCACTTGGCCGATTTTTAAAACTAGATACACATTTAGATAACTTAGTTCTGAGTTAGTATTAAATTAGGAAGCAGTGTTAGCCTAGTGGTTAGGACTGTGGTCTCCTATTCGGGGGGGTCGCAGGTTCGATCCCGGGTACGCACCTCTGACTTTTCGGAGTCAAGTGCGTTTAAGCAATTAACTATCACTTGCTTCAACGGTGAAGGAAAACATCGTGAGGAAACCTGCACATCTGAGAGTTCTTCATAATGTTCTCGAAGGTGTGTGAAGTCCACCAATTCGCATTGGGCCGGCGTGGTGGACTATGGCCTATAACCCTTCTCTGAGAGGAGACCTGCGCTCAGTAGTGAGCCGTTGATGGGTTGCTAATGATGAAATGATGATGATGATTAAATTAGGTTATGGGGAAAGAATGCTCGTTGGTTTTGGTCACAACTTTGAAGGCCCCTATTTCTTCATTTTTGAATCTTTTCCATGCATGGGAGCCCCCTTTATTTTTTAATTTAATTTTATTTTTATTATTTGTTGTTATAGCGGAAATAAAAATACACACTGTGAAAATTTCAACTATGTATTACTGTTTACGAGATATTATAGTCCAGTAAAAAGTTAAATGAAACCATGATCTGACCAGTTTTGGCGCAATGAGTAAAAATGTGTTCATTAATACTTAAATAAAGATATTATGAAAGAAATTTTGATTTAAATTTAGGGGAAAATGATGAAAAAAAAGGGGTTGAAAAATGCCTTTTTTTTAAATAACTTAATAACGGTAGGAAATAGAAAAAAAAGTTTCAAGTAAAAGTTGTAGAGAAAAAAATTCTACACAAAAAAGTTCCTTTTCATTTTTTTGTTATCTGCTTTAGTTTAGCTGCAAAAAATAAAAATTAAATTTGCTTTGTAATTAATTATAAAGATTTATAAAGGCGGGAAACATAGTGCCTATCTCAATTAATTAAGCTTTGAATAACGGTAGTACAGTCAAATTAATAAGGTATTTTTTCGAAATAGAAGATACTTCCGAACATTATCCAACAGTTTTCAAAATCGGTCATCGTAGCTATTAAAACTCTAACCTGCGTGATGTCAGATATCAGATTGAAACTTTTTCGCTTTCTATATTAAAAAGTTAGACTTTAGACTGTTTGACTTTAATTTGTTTTTAACCAATTTAAAAAAAAGAGGAGGTTCTCAATTCGCTCGCTGAGTCTTCTATTGCAAACTTCAAAAATCTAGATACTCTGATACAAAAATATAGGCCAATTATTTATACCTTTCATCCCATTGTTTATGACAATGGAGATTGGGAAATAATTTGTTAGTTAACAATTGAATAACTTTTTGAAAAATGGTGGTTAAACTTTTGTTTCTCCAGGGCTCGATTCTTTCAAGTGTTAAGAAGATACTAGAAGTTTTTCAAATTTTTAAAATAACATCTTATGTTATAAAAAAAATATTTGACCGAGCGAAGCGAGGTCTCTGAGTTAACTAGAGCGATTTGCACTTGTCCGTCCGTCCGTCCGTCCGTCCGTCCGTCCGTCCGTCCGTCCGTCTGTCAGAGCCTTATAACTTTTGAATTACTGAACGTAATTACTTCAAATTTAGATATAATATGTAAACCGATGGCCTCCAGCCGAAATTGGCTTAAAAAGTTATAAAAATCTTTATTTCAGGGGGGCTCTCATAGAAGCGAATGCGAAGTAACAAAAAAAAATATCGCGTTACATAAAATTGTTACGTATCATTTTAAAGATAATTTTGAACTGAGTACAAAAATATTTTTTTTTAATTTTTCCCTTAAAATTGACGAAATGGGGGGCTTTCAAAGTGGCGATTTTATACGCTCGCTTGAAGACGCTCTCTAGGAAAATCCGCTATGGATTTTCAAACTGATTTTATTTTTTTAGGTCACTTATATCCTGTACTTGAACAACAAATACTAAAATTATATGAATATTATAAAGAAACGAGATTATTTAATTTTTAATGGGCATCAGTAATTCATATAGCATCAACATAGCTTCACAATAATGCTAATAGATGGCGCAGTCAGTAACTATTCCCATGGAACTACGAGTTACGACTACGACCTATCGTACGTATTGTAATTTTTTTTGTACCATATTATTCAATTAAAATTATTTTTTAGTTAAATTTTAGTTAAATATTGTATATTTTCCATTCGCGTCGATAGATGACGATTTGTACAGATGCCCGTAACCCGGTTTCACTCGTTAGTACCTACATAATAATTCAATGTTTTCACTAACGTTCCCTAACCTTTACGGGCTACCTATAAGTTAGGTGATTGATGTTTTCTCTCAACTTATTTATCACGATCCTGTACGGGACACCTAAAAGGATATTGGGACGGATGTTAGGACTTAGGATTGTATTTAGGAGCTACCTACGTTAAGAGACTCCTACTTAGGGGATGATTTAGGTATGTTTGGTGAAAACGGGCATAATAATAATGTCAGTTTTGGTTATCATGTATCGATTGAATGAATAATCATGGGATACCGTTACCGCGAGGTCTCAGTTCGGGGCGAACCACTAGTTTTATTGCTGAACTCTCTTTAGCGGGGGCGCGCGCATGCTGTAACAGCCGCGCGGAGCCCTTAACGAGCTTTTTTCAAAATTGCTTAAATGTCAATATTTTTCGAGTTACTAACAAAAAACGAAATATCATTTTTTTTTATTTTTTTTATTATAACATATTTTTTATTATGACATTTTGACTTTATACAGTATACTACATTAAACCAATTTTTTATTAAATCATTTTTTTTTCATCTTATTTTGTTAATTGCCGAGTTTCTTGCTGGTTCTTCTCGGCAGGAACGGCATTCCGAACCAGTGGTAGACTCATTGACGATTCAAAAGTACCACCAATTAGGGGTATGGGTTGAATATTCACTGCCATACCCCTTCGAAGTTAGCCCGCTACCATCTTAGACTGCATCGTCACTTACCATCAGGTGAGATCGCAGTCAAGGACTAGCTTGTCATCGAATAAAAAAAACACTTCGGCGATGAAACTTGACAACATAATAGTGCTGTCAATAAAGAGAACAATTAGTTCAGTTTCTACACTTTTTTGCCAAGTTGTACGAAATTAAAAATCACATCAGTGTGAATTTGCAGTACGCATGAGGCGTAATATAAAATAAAGAGAACAATTAGTTCAGTTTCTACACTTTTTTGCCAAGTTGTACGAAATTAAAAATCACATCAGTGTGAATTTGCAGTACGCAGGAGGCGTAATATAAAATAAAGAGAACAATTAGTTCAGTTTCTACACTTTTTTGCCAAGTTGTACGAAATTAAAAATTACAGCAGTGTGAATTTGCAGTACGCATGAGGCGTAATATAAAATTCGATCCGTAGTCAACCCAAGTCAGTTGACTTGGGTTGACTACGGATAGAAAAATACCTGAAAAATACGGAGGTATGACAAAATACGAATTTCATACCATATCAAAATACTTAAGTATATGAGACGTGTCCATGCTTAAAACTAAGTATACAAAAGTCATGCGTTTCATCAAACTATTGTCAGGTTTTGTGCTGTGCAACTCAATCATATTTTTGTATCAGAGTATCTAGATTTTTGAAGTTTGCAATAGAAGACTCAGCGAGCGAGCCCCACACAAATGAAGTTTGATTCTTATTTGATTATGTTATCGAATTCTGTTTGTAACTCTGGAAACTAGTATGTTTGTAGTTTTATTTGTAAAGTATAATAAATGGCCAATTGCGTGTCGGGCCACGCGCAGTGTAGGGTTCCGTAGTTGCCAGTCACAATATTATGCGTATAATTTTAGGCCTATATTGTACACACTTCTAAGTAGAAGTGTGTAAAATATAGGCCTAAAATTAGGCCGATCACTGCCGCTATAATCTATACTAAAAAATACTTTTTAAAAAACCGACTTCAGACGCCCGCGCCACTACAAAGTATATAATTTATTGTTGTTATTGTAAAAAGCGCTCGACCGATTTCGATAAAATTTAAATGGGACCACCTGGGAAGTATACCCTTTGAAACAAAAAAAAGAATTTTGCAAATCGGTTCAGGTGTCTTCGAGTAATCGGTGAACATACACAAAAAAAAGGATTCCGACGAATTGAGAACCTCCTCCTTTTTTTAAATTGGTTAAAAACAAATTAAAGTCAAACAGTCTAAAGTCTAACTTTTTAATATAGAAAGCGAAAAAGTTTCAATCTAAAATCTGACATCACGCAGGTTAGAGTTTTAATAGCTACGATGACCGATTTTGAAAACTGTTGGATGATGTTCGGAAGTATCTTCTATTTCAAAAAAATCGGCCAAGTGCGAGTCGGGCCTCGCTCATTTAGGGTTCCGTTAAAAAAAAATACATAAAAATATTTCCATGTACCCATGGAAATATTTTATTTAATTTTTTTAATTTAATTTAATTTTTATTATTTGTTGTTGTAGCGGCAATAGAAATACACAATCTGTGAAAATTTCAACTGTCTACCTATTACGGTTACCGAGATACAGCCCGCTGACAGACGGACGGACGGAAGGACGGACGGACAGCGTAGGCTTAGTAATAGGGTCCCGTTGGTACTCTTTGGGTACGGAACCCTAAAAATACCTTATTAATTTGACTGTACTACCGTTATTCAAAGCTTAATTAATTGATAGGATAGGCACTATGTTTCCCGCCTTTATACATCTTTATAATTAATTACAATGCAAATTTAATTTTTATTTTTTGCAGCTAAACTAAAGCAGATAGCAAAAAAAATCGGCCAAGTGCGAGTCGGGCCTCGCTCTTTTAGGGTTCCGTTAAAAAAAAATTAAATAAAAATATTTCCATGTACCCATGGAAATATTTTAATTTAATTTTTTTAATTTAATTTAATTTTTATTATTTGCTGTTATAGCGGCAATAGAAATACATAATATGTGAAAATTTCATCTGTCTATCTATTACGGTTTACGAGATACAGCCCGCTAACAGACGGACGGACGGACGGACGGACGGACGGACGGATGGACGGACGGACAGCGTAGGCTTAGTAATAGGGTCCCGTTCGTACCCTTTGGGTACGGAACCCTAAAAATTAAGTGGAACTTTTTTGTGTAAAATTTTTTTCTCTACTACTTTTACTTGAAACTGTTTTTTCTTTTTCCTACCGTTATTAAGTTATTTAAAAAAAAGGCATTTTTCAACCCTTTTTTTATTTTTTTCATCCCTTTCCCCTAAATTTAAATCAAAATTTCTTTTATAATATCATTATTTAAGTATTAATGAACACATTTGTACTCATTGCGCCAAAGCTGGTCAGATCATGGTTTCATTTAACTTTTTACTGGACTAAATAGCACAATTTTATTTATTTACCTTATTTAAGGTTAGTGCCAATTAAGATAGACCTCTAAATTGTATGAGCGCCCATACAACTCGGAGGACTATCTTAATTGGCTTCTATTATTTATGTATGGGGACACCTTTAAAATTCAACTTTTTTATTTTTTGTAATTTTTCCTTTATTTGTGCTGGTAGACCTTGCATTTTGTCAAATTTTGTGATTCTAGGTCAACGAGAACTACCATATAGGTTTTCGACCCAAAACCTATAGAGTAGGTACTTCCGGTTGACCAAGAATTGTCAATTTTGGTTAAAAGCAAGGTAAGACCTATGGTATGGGTATAGTTGAGGACCTGGAGGGTGACATAGGCTACTTTTTATCCCAGAAAATCAAAGAGTTCCCAAGGGAGTTCAAAAACTAAATCCACGCGGACGAAGTCGCGGGCATCAGCTAGTTAAATAATAATTATATATATACTTCTAATAATCCATTTAGTGTCAAAGTAAAATAATCCTTGATTGTATTGATAAAAAGTCACAAATTCAGTAAGTACAACCGATTATGGAGAGTTATGGAGCGTATCATACATAGGTAAATGTATAAGAATGCATACACGAAATTGAGCTCTAATTCAATGCTGTTATGGTTTATTTTACTTTGACTCTAATGACATCGAATACGATTACCATCAATCGCTTAACTATAGACAATTGGACCTGTTACAGTTTTATTATAAGTAGGTATAGATAATACTAGCTGATGCCCGCGACTTTGTCCGCGTGGATTTAGTTTTTAAAGTCCCTCGGGAACTCCTTGATTTTCCGGGATAAAAAGTAGCCTAGATGTTGACCCAATTAATAAGTTACCACGGTATAAAATTTTGTAGAAATCTGTGCGGTAGTTTTTACGTGAAAGAAGGACAAACAAACATACAAAAATTAAATACAAATCTGTTTTGGGCTCAGTATCGATAGTAAAGCATCCCCCAATTAAAATTTTCAAAATATATTAAATGTACCTACAGAAATCTTCCAGTTACAGTTTTATTATATGTATAGATTAATTTATAAAAACTAGTTATTTTATGTTAATAAGAGTGAATTGCGAATGTCAACCCCTATCTATATTAAAAATCTCGAGTCACGAAGTATGTTCGGGATAAACTTGAAAACTACTACGCCGATTTTGATCAAACTTCGTAACTATCTGTAATTTGGTCCAACTTCTCGGACGAAGTCGCGAACATATAAGCTAGTTATTACATGATGTCCTCCCGACCGAATCCGATCACGGCGGCCAACCTCCTATGCTAAAACGTCGCCTTAGAGGTCAGCCATCTGCGCGGGAGATATTATAGTGCAGAAGTGTGTGCGCAACCACAGGTGCACTCTCTATTCCCTCACTCTCATAGTCCGATGGTACGGAAATCCGACACGACCGGAGAGAGATCAGGCGCAGGACCGACGGTTTTACGTGCTCTCCGAGGCACGGGGGTGACTAACCAGTAACCACCAACTTCCTAACTCCGGGCCAGTACTGAGAATTTCTTTGGCAGAAAAACGCAATACTTTTTTTTAACGGCCGCAGCCCGACCCGGGAATCGAACCCGGGATCTCGTCATCCGCAGTCGAACAAGCTGACCACTAGACCAACGAGGCAGTTAGTTATTACATGACGTGTTGTCCACAGTAGGTACCTACGTATATCATCTATACTTACCTCAAGCAATTTTTATCAACATGCCTATGTAATCGAAAAATAACAAATATAAAATATAGGTACTAAATATAAAGTGTAAGTAAATACTCACATATACATTTTTAATTCTCTTGCTCTTTTAACAAGATATTTTTTCTTATGTTTTGGCATTTTTGACCTGCACTATTCACTATTTACAGTGTAAATATTTATAGTGTAAATTTTACACTATTCTTTGACCGATTAAAAAGTTAACTTATTTACAAAACACACACACACAACACACAACATATTAAATCTATGAATATAAAAATATGTACACATTAGTATAATCCCGGGAATCGAATCCGGGACCTCGTCATCTGTAGTCGAATTTGCTAACCACTAGACCACGTCTTGTATAATACCTATACAACCACTAAATCACAAGATCTACGGTACCTACAGTCGACAGCTGTTCAATGGTACGAGTGAATTGCGAATGTCAACCCTATTGTTATAGGAATAAGGCACGTTGAAAGTCATACTGTCAGGCTTGACTTGATGTTTTGCTGTTATCCACTGTTATGTAGGTATCTACCTCAAACTTAGACCATTCAAAAAATATGGTCTAAGACCTCAAGCAATTTTTATCAACATGCATATCATCATCATCACCATCATCATCATCATCAACAGCAACCCATCAACGACTCACTACTGAGCGCAGGTCTCCTTTTAGATAAGGGTTAAATAATAGAATAGAAATGCTTTTCAAATAAACTTTTATACAAGTATTTTTGAATCGTCGATGATTCTACCGCTCGCGCTGGTTTGAAATGCCCTTCCTGCCGAGAAGAACCAGCAAGAAACTCGGCAGTTGCTCTTTTCAAAACAAGTTTACAATATAATAGATATTATGCTATGTTTGCACTGTTTCCACAATGAGGGGAAGTTCCACAAAAGCATTCCTATAATTCAACACATGTTAAGACGGGCAGACAGAAAGTAGCCCCATTCCCGCCGGTGGCACCCGTTCACGGGCATGACGCATGACCCAGGCATTGCTTCAGGCCATAATCCACCCAATGCGAATTGGTGGATTACACATACCTTCGAGAACATTATGGAGAACTCTCAGGTGTGCAGGAGTGCAGGATTCCTCACGATGATTTTAATTGCTTAAATGCACATTACTCCGAAAAATCAATGGTGCCCGGGATCGAACCTGCGACCTCCCGAATAGGAGACCACAGTTCTAACCGCTAGGCTATCACTGCTTACATTATTATGCCTAGCATAGGTAATAATCGAAAAAATAACATATTACACTAACTAAAAATTGTAGGTAAATATTCACCAATACATTTTTAATTGTCCACCTGTTTGGCATTTTCGAATTCACTATTCTTTGATTATTTAAGAAGTTTATAAAAGTTTATGTATTTACAAAAAAATATTTACAGTTACTGACTTAAAGATTTTATCTAAACTAAGTAAATCTATTAATATAAATATTTAGAAATTGGTATAAACTCCTTAAAAGCTAAAATTAATTTCAACGAAGTCGCTGCAAAACCGATGCGCGGTCTTCCCTCCGCAACGTCCCGGCAGGGACTGTGGATGGGGCTCGCGAGTGTTTATCAGCTCGGATTTAGTTGAATTTCAGGTTAATATTACTATACACGATTGTAATGCGGCGTAAAAATAAAGTTAAATAGCGAAAAGATTCATATTTTTAATACCTTTTTTTGTGTGCAAGAACGAATTAAAAAGCTAGCGCGCTTTTGGAGAAGTTATGCAAATTATGTCAAAAATAGGTACTCTTTGGGGTTTTTTTTACAAGAGGGGGTTGACAAAAATAAACATTTTTAATAGCCAAAACAGTTATTGAATCTTTATCTTTCATTCTTTATTTTTTATTTACAGCTTAAATCAACAATTATGTTGATATGTTGAATTAAACAACCATGGAATTTAGACATTCACGCTTCTTAAGGCCTTAATATTACTATACACGATTGTAATGCGGCGTAAAAATAAAGTTAAATAGCGAAAAGATTCATATTTTTAATACCTTTTTTTGTGTGCAAGAACGAATTAAAAAGCTAGCGCGCTTTTGGAGAAGTTATGCAAATTATGTCAAAAATAGGTACTCTTTGGGGTTTTTTTTACAAGAGGGGGTTGACAAAAATAAACATTTTTAATAGCCAAAACAGTTATTGAATCTTTATCTTTCATTCTTTATTTTTTATTTACGGCTTAAATCAACAATTATGTTGATATGTTGAATTAAACAACCATGGAATTTAGACATTCACCCTTCTTAAGGCCTTAAGAACGGATGAACCGATTTGGCTGAAAATTGGTGGAGAGGTAGCTTAGAACCAGGAGACGGACATAGGATACTTTTTATCCCGTTCGACTGCGTTTCCGTCGTCACTATAAAACGTGGTATAACAAAAATGCATCTGACATGGAATAACAAAACGCAAATGACAGTGGAATAACAAAACGTAAATGACAGCTAAACGTAATTTTGTCTTTGGTTAAGTATGGTAAAAAATTTGACAATTATAAAAAGTGTTATAATAAAGCATTACTGATATTATAAATGCGAAAGTGTGTTTGTTTGTTGGTTTGTCCTTCAATCACGTCGCAACAGAAGAGCGGATTGAAGCGATTTTTTGCATGGGTAAATAGTGGTGCCTCAGACCGGGAGAGCTACTTTTTATCTCGGATAATGAAAGAGTTCCCGCGGGATTTTTAAAAACTAAATCCATGCGGACGAAGTCGCGGGCATCAGCTAGTATGCTATAAAGTAGATCTATCTTCGTGTAAATTGTATCTGCTGTCTGTCAAACCTATCAAGAACAAATAAAATGAAAACTTATCCTAAAACTATTTGCAAATGTATTTTTTAGTATTTTGTATTCTAAATATTTGTCTATAATATAAAAGGTGGTTTTAAGTGGTTTAATTTACGTTTGACAGATAGGCATCGTATTACCATTTGAATATAATTATTCAAATGGTGAACTGCCATGACATCTGTTCAAAATCCCCGCGTGTATGTCAGTAACCTATGAACTTCAATTTTTATGAACTGTGTTCGTGTGATGCCACAGATAAAACATGACCATACGAATGATAAAATGGTTTTTTTTCACATCAACCAAAAATAAGTTTGTACGTAAATGTTATCATTTATTCAACCAAACCCATCAACGTTTTTTTCACATTTTACCAGTCTGATTACATCATTTCATTTCCATATCAGATAAGTAAGTATTTTCATTGTTTATGTTTCCAAGAGATTTATAATGAAAAACCGAAATTCATTATTTGTCAGGTTCTCACTTGATGTGACCTTATTTGGGTCTTTTGGCCGTAAATTACGATGATGATGATGAATTTAACGTACGATGCGGCAAAATTCAAATGTGAGTAGAGTACCTTGAGTAAAGCACAGGTATGCGACGGGTCTTATTACCTAGGAGTGACAGAGTGGCGCGGACACAATATGTCTCTCATCTCATAAATAGAGTTTGTCTATCTTTGTGTTTTTTGTCTATGTTTTATTTATCCATAACTGTGTTGTTTGTCTATCGGTGTTGTTTATCTGTTTTGTTTTTCTATCTGTGTGTTTTGTCTATGTTTTATTTGTCTATATTTTTTATGTCTATCTTTGTTTATCAGAGACTTCGTCCCGTTCGGAACCATTGGTTTTTTTCGGGATAAAAGGCAGCCTATGCCACTTGCCAAGTCCCTAACTATAACCATGAAAAAAATCACGTCGATCCGTTTTTCCGTTGCTGCGTGATTTACGGACAAACCCACAAACAAACACATATTCGTATTTATAATATTATTAATAAGGATTCACAGACATTAACGTTAAAATGATAACATCTGCTGCCTTAGATTTATTCAAGCTTTTTAAGAATTCTGCAAATGGTATTTCAGTGGGTGGATAGCAACAGAGAAATGTATTCAAAACTGAATAACTAAATTTAGCAGTGTTTGTTGGCAAGGACATACCAGGACAGTTTGTTGGCAAGGACAACAAGTTTTATATCGAACTAGTTAGGTATAAGTATAATGAGTGAATTTCGACGAATGAGAGGCGAGAGATCGTCACAATGGTTTTTAGAATTTGAGTATTAATTTTCAGGGAATTACATAGCAGCACCTAATTTGGAAATAATTAGTCTGAACGAATGCCTGTGTCTCTAATCCTTACTAATATTATAAATGCAATTTGTTTGTTTGTTGGTTTGTCCTTCAATCACGTAGCAACGGAGCAACGGATCGAAATTACTTTGTATGCGTGGACCTAGTTGAGGACTTGGAGGGTGACATAATATTATGATGCAGGTCGTACCTTTTATCCTGGAAAAATAGTTTTTTAAACCTAACTCCTCGCGGACGAAGTCGCGGGCAGAAGCTACTAGGTCCAGGGTTTCAGCTTTCGCTTCACTGACAGCTCTAAAATAACATCGTCTTCAACAAAATTCCAGCGACCTTGAATTTAATACTGAATTCGTAGGACTTTCCTAACATGATAATAAAATAATTAAACCGGACAGACGAAATCCTGTACCCGACTGCATTAGTATTATTATTTATGGAAACGGGCCACGACCCTCAGCGATGAGGAATAGGTACGTTGGAGCACGAAAGGGATACCTGCAGTAATTATCTCGTAATATCAGTAAGCGGTGTAAACTGTCGCAACCAAATGCCCTTACCGCATACAGTCGAGGGCTTTATCGAGGAAAATCCACAGTGATGCTTCCACCGCATACTAACGGCGTCCTACAGACCGCCTCGAGATGCTACGTGAGGCGACGGCTGGTCAAACAACGCTGCTTAATCTCCGAATGACACCTCAAGACCGACGTGTGATACCATTACACAAAAACATTGTGTAACAAGACAAGCGTAAATTGGAAAACACCTCAGACATGTGGTGCTATGGCTGGATTATCACATCACATCACATTATTCACACTATCACATCACACTAATACTAATATCTGGGTGACCGTTATTTTTTTTTTTGGTAAATCGTGTTTTTGGAAATTATGTATTAAAAAAATAATAATAAATAAAAAAATAATAATAAAATTCATAGGGGAAAATATCGAACTCGAAACGCTGGGTCTTCTGGTTTCGGGACCGCCAAAGCTAACGGAAATTAATAAATGATGGCGAAAACCTTCGTATTCTAATGATATTGTGAGGGGTTTTTCATTGTCTGAAAGCACGGATAAAACGACCTTTTCTAAAAATGAAACCTACCTAGATCGATTTATCGCCCCCGAAACCCCTGCATACCAAATTTCATGAAAATCGTTGGAGCAGTTTCCGAGATTCAGCTGGATGGATTTGGCTGAAATTTGGAATGCAGATAGAATTAATTATACCCTGGATTAACACATAGGCTACTTTTATGCCAGAAACACTAAAATTATAAAGGCGAAAGTATGTGTATCTATGTGTACGATTGTTCCTCTTTCACGCAAAAACTACTGGATGGATTTGGCTGAAAGGAATGCAGATAGATTATACCATGGATAACACATAGGCTACTTTTTATTTCAGAAAATTAGAAAGTTCCCGCAGGAATTAAAAAAACCTTAATCCATGCGGACGAAGTCAGGGGATCAGCTAGTAAACGATATACTTACCTGACGTCCTGCTACCCAGTTTTCTGATCCATCATCAGATCCTCGATCATCTTATCAACCGATAGACGTCCACTGCTGGACAAAGGTCTCTTGCATGGACTTCCACAGGCCTCGTTCTTGCGCCGCCTGAATCCAGCGGCTCCCTGCGACTCGTTTGATGTCGTCGGTCCACCTAGTGGTCTGCCAACACTGCGCTTCCCGACGCGGGGTCGCCACTCAAGCACCTTGGGAGCCCAACGAACATCAGCTCTTCGAACTATGGGTCTCGCCTATTTCCACTTCAGTTTCGCGACTCGGTGAGCTATGTCGTGACTTTGCTTCTCCCACGGATCTCCTCATTTCTGATTTGATCTTGCAGGGATACTCCGAGCATAGCTCTCTCCATCGCCCGCTGGGTGACCCTGATCCTTCTTACGACGCCCATAGTTATTATCATCTACCTAACACCTATTCATTGAGACGATTATAATGAGTCCCCAAACACACTAACTGCTGTAAGTTGCAGACTACTTAATGAAAAGCTCTTTACATTGCCGCCTAAAACTGCATCCAACCTGCAATTTGAAGTCTACTTGCAGCTTAATAAAAGGCGGTCGGTAATGGAACTTAGCCACCATCATACTTATACTAATATCATAAATTCAAAAGTGTGTTTGTTTGTTGGTTTGTTCTTCAATCACGCCGCAACAGAGCTACGGATCGTCGTGATTTTTTGCATGGATATAGTTGAAGACCTGGAGAGTGACATAGGCTACTTTTGTCCCGGAAAATCAAAGAGCTCCTAAGGGATTTTAAAATTTAAATCCACGCGGATGAAGTCGCGGGCATCAGCTAGTTGGAACCAAAACAGCCAATCGGAAGTTCCAATTATAACATCGATTGCATCAGTCAAACTAGGTCTACTGGAACTGCTAATTCTAAATTCAAATTTTGACAGTATAATAAGTATCTAATGCCCATAATATAGGCACTACTTTTAGCATGTATCGAATTTTGCTTATTACTATTAAGTGCCTAAAATATTGTTTTCCGGTGTTAAAATATTATTACCTTGGCCAATTAACCAAATATGTAGTTAACACGATCCAAATTTAATTGCTTCCCTATTAATGACTGTATGTCTAAGAATTTCAAGCAATACATTGAATCACTCATTATCCTCAATCATACTATTATTTTGATCTTTTAAAGCCTAGATATTATTACAATATAATATAGGTACTGATTCTAATTTTTCATTCCACGCAAATAAGTTTTTAGGGTTCCGTACCAAAATGGTAAAAATGGAACCCTTATGGTGATACTTTCTCCGTCCGTCCGTTCGTCTGTCACAGTCGATTTCGATAAAATTGCAATGGGACCACTTGGAAAGTATGCCCTTTGAAACAAAAAAAGAATTTTCCAAATCGGTTCAGGTGTCTTCGAGTAATCGGTGAACATACATAAAAAAATCGGCCAAGTGCGAGTCGGGCCTCGCTCTTTTAGGGTTCCGTTAAAAAAAATAATTAAAAGATTTTCATCTACCCACCTACCCATTTTAATTTAATTTTTTTAATTTAATTTAATTTTTATTATTTGTTGTTATAGCGGCAATAGAAATACATAATATGTGAAAATTTCATCTGTCTATCTATTACGGTTTACGAGATACAGCCCGCTGACAGACGGACGGACGGACGGAAGGACGGACGGACGGACAGCGTAGGCTTAGTAATAGGGTCCCGTTGGTACCCTTTGGGTACAGAACCCTAAAAAAGATACCAACGAATTGAGAACCTCCTTTTATGAAGTCGGTTAAAAAGGCGGACCTAATGCTAAAGCATTACTCCCAATCTATCCTTGTAACCTTTTTTGTACCAGAGCGAGTGAGACTGAGCTGTCAAAAAGAAAATAAACGGTTGGACAGGGTATAATTGAAGTATTAGTAGGTATACCTAAATTATATTAATTCCTATTTAAATAATTATTAACATTATATTATTTGAACAGTAAAAATTGCACAGGTGGTTTTAGTTTAAATAATAAATTATACAATCATTTGCATTATCATTATTATCATCGAAGCAGGAAAAAAACAAGTGAAAAAAATTCGAAAAATAATATGACTGTTTCGTTCGAAGCGTTTACCCATTTTTAGAATTTTCGAATGATCTCATAATATTATAGATGTGTAAGCAATAATATGTATACGTTTAAGCACAAAGATACAAGTTACAAACTTATTTTATACACTATTTTAGGCCTGAAACTTCTGGGAAACGTTTCATTATCCGGGGTAAAAAGTATCTTTGGCCTTGGTCTGTCAGTTATAAATGTTTGTCGGTGTTTGCAAAGTTTCGTCAGGATTGGTTTAGCAATTAAGAAAAAAACCCTCCGTTTCTCCGGGACATAAAGAAAAATATATTGATAAAAAGCCTATAATCACTTTTCAAATCAACTATATCAATGCAAAATAAAACCGGTCAAGTGCGAGTCGGACTCGCGCACCGAGGGTTCCATACTCCAAAAGTAAAAGTAAAACGATAATATTATATTAATTTACATAATTATCGTTAACTTTGTTTGTAGAGGTTTATTGTTAATATAAAAAAAACTATGCTAGTTAGAGCGTTGGTTTTATTTTTCCTGTAAAATATACATAAACCTCTATTGAACATAATTATTTCAGATTTTTCGATTGGTAAACTTCGGAGATAAGGGGGGGGGGGGAACGGTATTTTTTTCGACATTTTGGCCGATTACTCAAAAGCTATTATATATAGAAATAAATAAAAAACTGCTTTAGAATGCACAAGTAAAGGCCTTGCGTATGATACCCCACTCGGTATAATTATCTTACTTTGAAATTTCAAACCCCTGATTTTCCCCCTTTTTTAATTAAACTAAAATAATTTTCACGTTGATTTTATTTTTCATGTAAAATATACATAAACATCTATTGACCATAATTATTTTAGATTTTTCGATTGGTAAACTTCGGAGATAAGGGGGGGGGAACGGTATTTTTTTCGACATTTTGGCCGATTAATCAAAAACTATTATATCTAGAAATAAATAAAAAACTGTTTTAGAATGCACAAGTAAAGGCCTTTCATATGATACCCCACTCGGTATAGTTATCTTACTTTGAAATTTCAAACCCCCGATTTTCCCCCTTTTTTAATCAAACTAAAATAATTTTCGCGTTGCTTTTATTTTTCCTGTAAAATATACATAAACCTCTATTGACCATAATTATTTCAGATTTTTCGATTGGTAAACTTCGGAGATAAAGGGGGGGGGAACGGTATTTTTTTCGACATTTTGGCCGATTATTCAAAAACTATTATATATAGAAATAAATAAAAAACTGTTTTAGAATGCACAAGTAAAGGCCTTTCATATGATACCCCACTCGATATAGTTATTTTACTTTTAAATTTCAAACCCCCGATTTTCCCCCTTTTTTAATAAAACTAAAAATAATTTTCGACTTTTCTTTATTTCAATGCTTTTGGGCCACTATTATACACAACTATGCCAAATTTCATGTCGATAGCTTTAATAGTTACTGAAATAATCGACTGTGACAGACGGACGGACAGACGGACGGAGAAAGTCTCACCATAAGGGTTCCATCTTTACCATTTTGGTATGGAACCCTAAAAAGACGTGAGTGTCGTGGAACACTCGGTTGGAACGAAGTTCCTTTTAATAATAAATTAATAATAAAAATAAAAAAATTAGGGAAAAATTCCACATGTAGAAATTATTTAAAATAAAATTGAAAATAGAAAATTCAGTCTGTCGAGCTGAGATTCGAACCATCGACCTTTATGCGACTGTAGAAACCACAAGGCTACGGAGATCTAATATTGTAGTGTGAAAATATTGAACACAATGCCAAATTCACATTCAAAAAAGTGTCGGTTCAATTTAGTCTTAATTTTTATCGTCTAGCTCCCTTTCGCACCGCGCGATAAGGAACTACGTTCCAGAAATCACGTCAATCAGTTGCTCCATTTACTGAAGGACAAACCAACAAACAAACACACTTCAACATTTATATGATAACTTATAAAAATAGTCGCCTTGTAGTTAGGTATTTATAATAATGTAATGAACAATCGTTAAGGCGAAACGTGCAACGCACACGACATTGAGTGTTACCACACGACCCACATACCGGGAGCATCCTGTATAACGTGCTATTAGAAAATGCTACACTTGTATATCAAGGACGCTGCGCTCACGACTCACGACCACGAGCGAGAGATTCATCAAATTTTTATCTATTAAGCTTTTAAGTGTAGTATCCTATGATTGAGGAGCTAGAACCTGGAGCTCCATGATGTAGTCCATACTTGTTACCTACAATATCAATTCGTAATCGAAATTTCCTAAATCGCCATAGTTTTAGGTGAGCAATATCCCTGCAGCATCAGGCTTGAGGAGTTGAAGGTTAACATTTTTATGGGACCATTTCGCAAACATCCTCTGTCGATTAAAAAAAAAATCACGCGAATCGGTCCAGTAATCCCGGAGAAATCGGTGGACATACATAGAAAAAAAAAAAAAAAAAAAAAGATACCGGCCGAATTGAGAACCTCCTCCTTTTTGGAAGTCGGTTAAAAATTGACTGAACATTTTGAGTTTTGAACTTTTCGCGTATTGAACATTATGCTGTCGCAAATTGAGCATTTTTCGTTATGTGCGTTTCATCATTCATCATCAGCAACCCATCAACGGCTCACTACTGAGCGCAGGTCTCCTCTCAGAGAAGGGTTATAGGCCATAGTCCTAGATTCTAATTTTTCATTCCACGCAAATAAGTTTTTAGGGTTCCGTACCAAAATGGTAAAAATGGAACCCTTATGGTGATACTTTCTCCGTCCGTCCGTTCGTCTGTCACAGTCAATTTCGATAAAATTGCAATGGGACCACTTGGAAAGTATGCCCTTTGAAACAAAAAAAGAATTTTCCAAATCGGTTCAGGTGTCTTCGAGTAATCGGTGAACATACATAAAAAAATCGGCCAAGTGCGAGTCGGGCCTCGCTCTTTTAGGGTTCCGTTAAAAAAAATAATTAAAAGATTTTCATCTACCCACCTACCCATTTTAATTTAATTTTTTTAATTTAATTTAATTTTTATTATTTGTTGTTATAGCGGCAATAGAAATACATAATATGTGAAAATTTCATCTGTCTATCTATTACGGTTTACGAGATACAGCCCGCTGACAGACGGACGGACGGACGGACGGACGGACGGACGGACAGCGTAGGCTTAGTAATAGGGTCCCGTTGGTACCCTTTGGGTACAGAACCCTAAAAAAGATACCAACGAATTGAGAACCTCCTTTTATGAAGTCGGTTAAAAAGGCGGACCTAATGCTAAAGCATTACTCCCAATCTATCCTTGTAACCTTTTTTGTACCAGAGCGAGTGAGACTGAGCTGTCAAAAAGAAAATAAACGGTTGGACAGGGTATAATTGAAGTATTAGTAGGTATACCTAAATTATATTAATTCCTATTTAAATAATTATTAACATTATATTATTTGAACAGTAAAAATTGCACAGGTGGTTTTAGTTTAAATAATAAATAATGATAATGCAAATGATTGTATAATCATTTGCATTATCATTATTATCATCGAAGCAGGAAAAAAACAAGTGAAAAAAATTCGAAAAATAATATGACTGTTTCGTTCGAAGCGTTTACCCATTTTTAGAATTTTCGAATGATCTCATAATATTATAGATGTGTAAGCAATAATATGTATACGTTTAAGCACAAAGATACAAGTTACAAACTTATTTTATACACTATTTTAGGCCTGAAACTTCTGGGAAACGTTTCATTATCCGGGGTAAAAAGTATCTTTGGCCTTGGTCTGTCAGTTATAAATGTTTGTCGGTGTTTGCAAAGTTTCGTCAGGATTGGTTTAGCAATTAAGAAAAAAACCCTCCGTTTCTCCGGGACATAAAGAAAAATATATTGATAAAAAGCCTATAATCACTTTTCAAATCAACTATATCAATGCAAAATAAAACCGGTCAAGTGCGAGTCGGACTCGCGCACCGAGGGTTCCATACTCCAAAAGTAAAAGTAAAACGATAATATTATATTAATTTACATAATTATCGTTAACTTTGTTTGTAGAGGTTTATTGTTAATATAAAAAAAACTATGCTAGTTAGAGCGTTGGTTTTATTTTTCCTGTAAAATATACATAAACCTCTATTGAACATAATTATTTCAGATTTTTCGATTGGTAAACTTCGGAGATAAGGGGGGGGGGAACGGTATTTTTTTCGACATTTTGGCCGATTACTCAAAAGCTATTATATATAGAAATAAATAAAAAACTGCTTTAGAATGCACAAGTAAAGGCCTTGCGTATGATACCCCACTCGGTATAATTATCTTACTTTGAAATTTCAAACCCCTGATTTTCCCCCTTTTTTAATTAAACTAAAATAATTTTCACGTTGATTTTATTTTTCATGTAAAATATACATAAACATCTATTGACCATAATTATTTTAGATTTTTCGATTGGTAAACTTCGGAGATAAGGGGGGGGGGAACGGTATTTTTTTCGACATTTTGGCCGATTAATCAAAAACTATTATATCTAGAAATAAATAAAAAACTGTTTTAGAATGCACAAGTAAAGGCCTTTCATATGATACCCCACTCGGTATAGTTATCTTACTTTGAAATTTCAAACCCCCGATTTTCCCCCTTTTTTAATCAAACTAAAATAATTTTCGCGTTGCTTTTATTTTTCCTGTAAAATATACATAAACCTCTATTGACCATAATTATTTCAGATTTTTCGATTGGTAAACTTCGGAGATAAGGGGGGGGGAACGGTATTTTTTTCGACATTTTGGCCGATTATTCAAAAACTATTATATATAGAAATAAATAAAAAACTGTTTTAGAATGCACAAGTAAAGGCCTTTCATATGATACCCCACTCGATATAGTTATTTTACTTTTAAATTTCAAACCCCCGATTTTCCCCCTTTTTTAATAAAACTAAAAATAATTTTCGACTTTTCTTTATTTCAATGCTTTTGGGCCACTATTATACACAACTATGCCAAATTTCATGTCGATAGCTTTAATAGTTACTGAAATAATCGACTGTGACAGACGGACGGACAGACGGACGGAGAAAGTCTCACCATAAGGGTTCCATTTTTACCATTTTGGTATGGAACCCTAAAAAGACGTGAGTGTCGTGGAACACTCGGTTGGAACGAAGTTCCTTTTAATAATAAATTAATAATAAAAATAAAAAAATTAGGGAAAAATTCCACATGTAGAAATTATTTAAAATAAAATTGAAAATAGAAAATTCAGTCTGTCGAGCTGAGATTCGAACCATCGACCTTTATGCGACTGTAGAAACCACAAGGCTACGGAGATCTAATATTGTAGTGTGAAAATATTGAACACAATGCCAAATTCACATTCAAAAAAGTGTCGGTTCAATTTAGTCTTAATTTTTATCGTCTAGCTCCCTTTCGCACCGCGCGATAAGGAACTACGTTCCAGAAATCACGTCAATCAGTTGCTCCATTTACTGAAGGACAAACCAACAAACAAACACACTTCAACATTTATATGATAACTTATAAAAATAGTCGCCTTGTAGTTAGGTATTTATAATAATGTAATGAACAATCGTTAAGGCGAAACGTGCAACGCACACGACATTGAGTGTTACCACACGACCCACATACCGGGAGCATCCTGTATAACGTGCTATTAGAAAATGCTACACTTGTATATCAAGGACGCTGCGCTCACGACTCACGACCACGAGCGAGAGATTCATCAAATTTTTATCTAAGGCACAAGTCACATTGCGAGCTAAACTAACTTCTCACAGCTTGGTTTACCTAGGGCCGATTTCACCAACGTAAAATAAGTCTAGTAAAATAGAAGCAGTGATAGCCTAGTGGTTAGGACTGTGGTCTCCTATTCGGGGGTCGCAGGTTCGATCCCGGGTACGCACCTCAGACTGTTCGGAGTCAAGTGCGTTTAAGCAATTAACTATCACTTGCTTCAACGGTGAAGGAAAACATCGTGAGGAAACCTGCACATCTGAGAGTCCTTCATAATGCTCTCGAACGTGTGTGAAGTCCACCAATTCGCATTGGGCCAGCGTGGTGGACTGTGGCCTATAACCCTTCTCTGAGAGGAGACCTGCGCTCAGTAGTGAGCCGTTGATGGGTTGCTAATGATGATGATGATGAAAATAAGTCTTATCCGAGCATTAGTTTGATATTTTGACAGTATT
Source organism: Oeneis ivallda (assembly GCA_029955525.1). NCBI lineage: Eukaryota > Metazoa > Arthropoda > Insecta > Lepidoptera > Nymphalidae > Oeneis > Oeneis ivallda. The sequence continues at coordinate 2,885,730 of JARPMR010000012.1, read as the reverse complement.
TTTAAAACACAAACTGACAAAATGCCCAATTTATTCCTCGGTAAAACGTCACTCTACGTTGGAGAAATTGGCACTTAGTAACTTAGCCGACCCGAAAAATATGTCGCTATACTTTTAGCCTGCACTGATATTACATGCATATTATTATATTTTCGCTCTTTATATAAATACTAGCTGATGCCCGCAACTTCGTCCGCGTGGATTTAGTTTTTAAAATCCCTCTGGAACTCTTTGATTTTCCGGGATAAAAAGTAGCCTATGTCACTCTTTAGGTCCTAGACTATTCCCATGCAAAAAATCACGTCGATCCATAGCCCTGTTGCGGCGTGATTGAAGGACAAACCAACAAACCCACAAACCAATTATAAACCAACAAACAAACACACTTTCGCATTTATAATATTAGTAAGGATGGCTCGAGTTTCAACATTCAAATTGCATTTAATTCGCAATATCAATTAATGTAAATGATTCACATTAATTCAATTTCAAAATTGACAGCTCTTGTATTAATAGAAGTCTAAACACAACAACTTGTATGCAATCGCTCTCATCTCTCACTGTTTACAGATACAGGTAGTGAAGCCATAGTGAAACTGACTGTTATAACGTTGATAATAAAAATTCTTTTCAAAAAACCGACTTCTAACGCCACTACAAAGTATAAAAATAATTTTAGTTTGTCCACGTTTGTTGAAGTCGGGCGGGCCTATATACAAACTATGAAACCGATGCGCGACGCTACAGAATATGATAGACTCGTTTGTAGAAGTCGAGCGAGCATCGCGAGTCGGTTTCATAGTTTGTATTTTAGGCCCGCCCGACTTCAACAAACGTGGACAAACTAAAATTATTTTTATACTTAGTAGTGGCGTTAGAAGTCTGTTTTTTGAAAAGAATTTTTATTTTAAGCTTTTAAGTGTAGTATCCTATGATTGAGGAGCTAGAACCTGGAGCTCCATGATGTAGTCCATACTTGTTACCTACAATATCAATTCGTAATCGAAATTTCCTAAATCGCCATAGTTTTAGGTGAGCAATATCCCTGCAGCATCAGGCTTGAGGAGTTGAAGGTTAACATTTTTATGGGACCATTTCGCAAACATCCTCTGTCGATTAAAAAAAAAATCACGCGAATCGGTCCAGTAATCCCGGAGAAATCGGTGGACATACATAGAAAAAAAAAAAAAAAAGATACCGGCCGAATTGAGAACCTCCTCCTTTTTGGAAGTCGGTTAAAAATTGACTGAACATTTTGAGTTTTGAACTTTTCGCGTATTGAACATTATGCTGTCGCAAATTGAGCATTTTTCGTTATGTGCGTTTCATCATTCATCATCAGCAACCCATCAACGGCTCACTACTGAGCGCAGGTCTCCTCTCAGAGAAGGGTTATAGGCCATAGTCCACCACGCTGGCCCAATGCGAATTGGCAGACTTCACACACCTTCAAGAACATTATGAAGAACTCTCAGGTGTGCAGGTTTCCTCACGATGTTTTCCTTCACCGTTGAAGGAAGTGATATTTAATTGCTTAAACGCACTTGACTCCGAAAAGTCAGAGGTGCATACCCGGGATCGAACCTGCGGCCCCCCGAATAGGAGACCACAGTCCTAACCACTGAGCTTATCACTGCGTATGTGCGTTTAGCGTATAATAAATTATATGTGCAGATGACAAATACGCCTTTAAAGAGTGACCGTCAGATTGAAGGGTGCGTGAGAAATATTTTCAGAAGTCCCCCGCCGCTTACATGCGAAATTAATATGTACACTGACAGAAAAATTGTATCATGACATGGTCATGACGTTGTACATATGCAATTTAACGCACACTTCAACAATTATTGCAAAGCTCTCCTACTAAAATCAAAAATATTATGCGCTTTAAATAGAATCTGTGCCTACCTCAAAAATTGTATCATGACATGGTCATGACGTTCTACATATGCAATTTAACGCACACTTCAACAATTATTGCAAAGCTCTCCTACTAAAATCAAAAATATTATGCGCTTTAAATAGAATCTGTGCCTACCTCAAAAATTGTATCATGACATGGTCATGACGTTCTACATATGCAATTTAACGCACACTTCAACAATTATTGCAAAGCTCTCCTACTAAAATCAAAAATATTATGCGCTTTAAATAGAATCTGTGCCTACCTCAAAAATTGTATCATGACATGGTCATGACGTTCTACATATGCAATTTAACGCACACTTCAACAATTATTGCAAAGCTCTCCTACTAAAATCAAAAATATTATGCGCTTTAAATAGAATCTGTACCTACCTCAAAAATTCTTTCGTCAGCCTCAGCGATTGTATTGTAAAGGTCACTTTTGTTGGTGTTGGTATTTTTTGTATAGACTCCTTTGTTCGCAGCTATTATATCAATATCATTAAGTGCATCCGAGTGTAATTTGTTACGTGCATTACATACGAGGTTGTTGGTCTCTATATTATGCCTGCCAAAAAATCATTTTAATGATTTTTAATGCTAAAATCAAAATTTTTCATTCGAGTCGCTCTTTTGAATACCTTTACTCGTATATTATTTTAATTAAGGTCATCTTTAAATATTGTCAATTTATCCTGTTGAACTTTTACGAAAACTATTTAGAATAATATGTCTTTCATATTTAAATATAATAATTATTTTTTTGTGTCTTTAATCTGGTTTCAATGATGATGAAGATAATAGGTATATAATTTTAAACGATTTTCTAAATTGTAAATATTTTTCCAAAATCCTCCAAAATCTTTATGTGTCGGTAACCGGTAACTCTGGATCTTCTATGGATCTGCTCATTTCTGATTTTATCTCAGATATATTCCGATCATAGCTCTATAAATTGATTGATTCTGGAACATGATTTGGTTTGGACTGGTATTGGTATAATCATTATACCAACTACAAATAAATCATGTGATGCGGGTTGTTACGTTCCCTCAAATATGGTTGAGCGAAGCAATGGCTGGGTCATGCGTCATGCTCGTGAACGGGTTCCACCGGCGGGAATGGGGCTACTTTCTGTCTGCCCATCTTAAGATAGAAGTTAGTCGGTATGCATTTTTGGAACTTCCCTCATTGTGGAAACACTGCATATATAGCATAGTATTTTCTGTATTGTAAATTTGTTTTGAAAAGAGCAACCGCCGAGTTTCTTGCTGGTTCTTCTCGGCAAGAAAGGCATTCCGAACCAGTGGTAGATTCATCGACTATTCAAAAGCACTTGTAAAAGTTTAATTGAATAAAAAATATTTCTATTCTATTCTATTCTATCATCAAGCTTGTTAGGAATACTTGGATGTGATGGGCACAAAATCGTAAGGATGGCGTGCATATGAGGAGGCCCATGTCCAAAAATGTACGAAATAAAGGGCTAGCAAAGAAGAAGTAAGTCACCAATATAATTTATGGCGTAGGTTAGTTTAATGTATAAACATTTCTCAATTGTAAAATAAGAATGTGTGATAAATGATAATGTAAATGTAGCTCAAATGAAATGTTGCAAAATGATTGATAAATTATGAAAACTAAGTGTTTTGCCCTTCACCCAGTTACTTCAAATATTCTTATACATTACTGACACAACTACACAAGGTAAACACAAATATATAATGCGTAATATATTCGTCCAAATATTTTAGTAAGTTCATTTCGTCCATTGTAACTTCTCAACTAGTTAGGTAACTTATATTGTTAAAAAAAAAGCTTGAGAGGTGTCAAAGGACACCCGGATGGAACGTAGCTCCTTTCGATTAATTTTAGTGAAGGAATTGTAATAAACTAAAGTTCGGCCGTTCAGAGAATGCGTTCCTGACACATTTAGAAAAATATTGTTTACCAAGTTATTTGACACTCAGTTTGGCACAAAATTATAACATTAATTGATTATTGATATAATAATGTTGTTTTAATGCTAATCAATTGTTAAAACGGTAAACAACCAGCAATAATATTTTTATCGTAACTGCAACGCCATTACAAAGTTACGTCGTCAGTTCAATCGCAACGTGTCAGGAAGGCATTCTCTGAACGGCCGTAGTATAGTGGTGTCATCTAGTATTAAATTGATTAACTACGATGAATTATATTATTTTGTTTATTTCTATTGCACTGTTACAAAACCAAAGAGTTACTCTGGTGGAGTTACTGGTTTTTCACAGATGGCGTTAGCATTTTATCCAATTTATACAATAAAATATTAGGGAAAAATTCCACATTTAGAAATTATTTAAAATAGAAAATTCAGTCTGTCGAGCTGGGATTCGAACCGTCGACATTGAATTTATAGGCGACTCTCCTAACCACTAGGCCATGCAGACGCCGTGTTCTAAGGCGAAAATACCGAATACAATGCAAAATTCACATTCAACAAAAAATGTCGGTTTCAAAAATGTGTCGTGTCGGTTCCTTAATTTTTTCCGTCTAGCCCCCTTCCGTACCGCGCGATAAGGAACTACGTTCCAAAAACTTCGTATGCTTTATTTGTGTGTTCTGGGTGTTAAAGAGATACCTATTTTATTAAAATTAAATGTTAGTACAAGCAATCCATTTTAAAAACCACCGAGTTTCGTTCTTCTCGTCTGGAACAGCATTCCGAACCAGTGGAAGATTCACTTGACGATTCAAATACACTTCCAAAAAGTTTATTTGAATAAAAACTATTCTATTCTATTCGAAAAAATAGCAAAAAACCCGACTGAATGAATAAATATCAACCAAATATTCAAATAGATTCCATAGTCTTTTTTCGCTGATGCCACATTTAAATTTTATATCCTTATTCACACCCATATTTAATTTTAAGATGAATCTAATGACACCTCATACCTATGTTCGGATCGTTTAGACAAATGGGGGCTTCAAATCCAAATTCAAATTATTTATTTGCCAGATTGAGTACATTTAAGAACTTAAACAATTATTATAATACAAGCGCTTCAATCCGCCACATAGTAGCATGCATGTATTTAGTACATAATTAGTTACATAGATAAAAGTTGTCCTTATAACTAAGTAATATTAATTTCTGATAATTACTGAAAAGGTTGCAAGAAATCGTTTATTGTATAAAAATTTTTTTCTTGCAACCATTTTCTTAAGTTTATAATTAATTTTTTTCTCTGGGAGCATCCTAATTTCTGCGGGTAGTTTATTAAAAATCTTTATTCCAGTAACTTTTGTTTCAAAGACCGCGCACCACTGCGCCACAGCGGCCGAGAAAACGCGTTAATTTATGCAGTTATGTTTATGAATAATTATGCCGAATGAAAACAGAGAATCCTTTGTGGAACGCGCATGAAACGCGCAAGTGCGCTGAGCGTGCGCCGCGGCCGTGTCGATACGTTGCGTGCGCGCCGCTGGCATTCGCGGCCCGAGGAATTCACACTAACTGCCTACAGCATATTGTAGAGGTACCATAGTCTATACCTAGATACCATAGACTACAATTAATAGGTGTATTACATAGAAAATTCTTCTTCTTCTTCGTTTGTTTAGTTTGAGCCATAGTTCATAGTTTTTCTGATCCTTTCCAAAATTCCGTTACTTCAAATCCCGATTCCACCATTACAAAATAAGTTTCTCCGTTTCAAACAAAAATCCATTTCATTAGTTCAATAGTTTCTACAAAATGTGGTTTATTTTATCCATTTTATGCATGTCGATTTTTTTTATGCATGTCGATCTTCTAAAATTATTCATATTGAAATCATGTATAAAATCCATAGCAAAAATATTTTCAAATCCACCACATAGAAAATTCGCGGGCCGAGGAATTCACACTAACTGCCTACAGCATAATGTATAGGTACCATAGTCTATACCTAGATACCATAGACTACAAGTAATAGGCGTACACATAGAAATAGGATTAGACGTAGTCGTAATTCCTAGTTCCATGGGTGTACAGTTAAAAATTAGGTGACATGCTATTTTTGAATGCATCGCTTGCGCGGACTTGAGATCGGTGGCACAGGGGGCGAGTAGCGATGTAGATAACTGCATCTTGATAGCACGTATGGTCTCTAATGCAGAGAAATGGCAGAAGTATGGAGAAATGTTGAAAGGCATTATGGTGAGGAGAGAAGAAAAGAAAAAGAGAGAAAACATGAAGACGCCGACGGTCTGCATGAAGTAATGCAAAGCGGTTCGGTGCTGACCTGGAAGTCCTGAGGAGGTTGTTTTAGTTCGTGCGAGTCGAACACACCCTGCCTTATGGCAGAAGTCCGTAGGGATTTTGTCCTCCTCAAACAGGAAAAGAAAATTAAAAATTAGGTGTAACTATAAAAAAAATTGTAATGGTAAAAATGTCAACTAATATTATGAATGCGCAAGTAGGTATGTTTGTTTGTACTTGAATCACGCGGCAATGGAGCAACGAATCAATGTTATTTTTAGCTTGGATATAGTTAAGGAGTAACTGTCTGAGGTCACAGTTTTCTGAGTCAACGCTGCTAATCGTCACAAGTCAAGAAGCATCATCAGTGACCGATTGACAAGAGAGTTAAGGACCCAGAGAGTAACTGAACTACTTTTGATCTTAGAAAAACAAATAGTACTCGTACTCGATTATAAAGAAAAGTAACTCCACGCAGTCGAAGTCGTTTGCAAAAGCTAGTTATTTAATTTAATAATATAAATAATTCCTATCGTTGTTCAACCCTAGTTCATTCCAGAATACAGGATGTCCTAATTTACGATCGATGTCGTATCAGAAATGTCATGACCAGATGATACATATTTTATTGGATCACAATTCACAACGCACTGTAGAGTTGCTATAACTTGATAACGTCAAACTGATTTGACAAATTATGCATTTTGTACTTTAGCAGTACAATAAAGTAAAGGAGAATGTAGCATATAGATTAACAATTAATGGCCCAATGTTTTATATTGAAGTCAATATCTGACGAATAACGAAACTAGCAGATCGCAATACTGGCAATTTCACGAAACTGACATCCTAGCAAAACTAGCAAAAGAGGAAACTGAAGAATCAGGAAAATTTCTAACTAGCGAAATTGTGAACCTACCGAAACTGTCTAATGAGTAAACTGGCGAATTAGTGAAAATGACGAGTAAGGAAAATGACCAGTGGTACGCTAACCCCTTACAAGATGCTTTAAAACAATTTTGAACGAAGATGTTTTTTATTTAAAAAATCGCCAACTGCTCTCAAATCTTTTGGGCTTGGGGGTCTAACTTACACTTTGCATACCCATTTTCAAGTGAACCTGGTTTGTATCTTAGACTGCATCATCACTTACAGTATAAGTGCCATAAGGCCGATGTGCAATATATATCGCCGGGTACTGTATGTACTACTACTATATACTGTATATATATATATATATACATATATATTGCACATCGGCTTATATATCGCCGGGTACTGTACTGTCGGGTAAGATCGCAATCAAATAAAAAAAATACAAATATTTTGACTAAAATTGTTACGTCATTATCATCATCATGTTAACCCATGTTAATTGTTATAAGATTCATCATTCAATTTAAGTTGTTTGTTTACTTTGCTTAAGAGAAGGAAGTGCAATTTGAAACATCAATGCAATCTATCGTGAATGCAATTTAATAAAATTATTAATTATAATCAATAATTACGTGTTTTATCACACAGCATTATTGTTATTGATTGAACGGAATAAACATGTCAAAGAAGAATAATTCAAGATAAAACTTATTTTTCAAAAACGTGAACTTCTTTAAATCTTAAAATAAGGCCCGCTTGCAGAGACGCCGGGTTAGGTTTAACCCAGGAATAAATTTGTAATTTTGACGCTTTATACGAAATCTGTCAAAGCAGCAGCTAACTCTGGGTTAAAAGGATAACCCGGTATTTCTGCAAGCGAGCCTTAGACGGAAATAACATGCATTAACGACGCAATTGCATGCCTTTCCTGCTATACCAGTCGAAGCATATTACTCTACGTCATGTCAATGAAGATATTTACCTTATTAACTTTAATAACTTGGAACAGTGAATCACGCTAACATACATAGTTAAGAGCGAAATTGGAATGAAATGACATACACTTTATTGTATTCCCAGTGAGTTGCAAGAAGCTCGTCTAAGATGGACGGTCATATAGCACATAAACCACAGAGTTACTTCGATGGCAGATGTTTCAACATCGCCTTCGCCATCCCTGGAGCCAAACCTCGCGGCCGTCCAAAAAAGCGCTGGCTAGACAAATAAGCGCAGACCGCAGTTATATGAGAGCTAATAAAAAAAATCAGTTGCACACGACTGTTCCAGTTGGCAAGAGTATGCCCGATAGTGAACCCCTCATCCCACCTTGTGCGATGATGCTTAGTAGAAGAAGTTCAGAACCCACTTTATAAAATGCGGAAAATAAAATTAACTTAAAAAGAATTCCTATAAATACGAATTGGCGGCCTTGTCGTTTTGAAGCGACCTCTAACAGTCAGCCATGTTGCAAAGAATATGATAAAATCAATGAGAAAGGGTCAAATGTGTACGCAAGTTAACGTGGAAAATTAGAAAAGTACACAACCAACGAAAGTGGTTCCGTTTGTTGAACTTTTATAAGCTAAACCCTAGATAGGATGGCGATTAACAGCAAAAGGAGGCTTACATTCGATGTGGAGACGGATAAAGGAGTCTATTAATCACGAGAAAATAGTTATTTGTACGTTAGAAGAGATATAATGGAAATATACTACGTACATAGTCGTGGAGCACAAGATGGTCCTGACTCACAATTGATGACATAATATAAACTTAATTATTATTCAAAAAGCAGAATATAATCTACACCTGTATCAGCACATTATCAGCTTACATATTCTTGCACTTGACTCCAAAAACAAAAAGTATCTACCACCTGTGCATCAAGGCCGACCACGTTATCATGTTATCATAGGTATTATGTCAATTGAATCCCTTTTCTTTTTTGTGTCATGAATTCATGACATTTGAAGATTAGACCGGTTTTCGTATCCTCGCTTAAAACTACAGAACCCCTAAATTTCGCTAGCATTGATACATACAAGTACAAACTAAATTTAATCAGCTAGAACTAGACAAAATTGTAGGACACACCGTGACGCATGCAAACCCCCCCCCCCCCCCCACTTTTACAATGAACTTAAGAAACAAAACGCACTACCTAGTACTGATGCAATAATAAGCAATCAATTGACATTAGTCGTCGGAGCTGACCCTTTGAAACTAATATCTATGCACGTTACACTCCAACACCGGAGTATCCTTTAGTAGCAGAAGACTCTACGGTACGCTTTTGTATAATGAATATAAAATTAATTATAAACACAATCTTTCAAGAGTTATAAAGAGCAACCACCGAGTTTCTTGCTGGTTCTTCTCGGTAGTAAAGACATCCCGAACCAGTGGTACATTCATTTGACGATTCAATAGCACTTGTAAAAGTTTATTTGAAAAAAATAAAATTTCTATTCTATATTTTACATAAAAACCAAAAATAATAATATGGAAACAAAAACTTTATAAAAGCAAAACCAAAAATTGCGAAAACTGCAATTATTTAATCAATAAAACAACAATGATAAATAATAAAAGTGGAAATTTCTACTCTTGAAGAAAGTAAGCAGCATGAAATACCTACCTAAATGCACTTATTTGTTGAAAGTAAAGCCTTATTCAAATAGTAAAGGTTTTAAGACTCGTCGAAAGCGATTATCAAAACGAGTTTATCATTATGCAATTAAATATATGTTTTGTCATTTGCATTAAAAAGATCAAGAAATAGGATTACATTTTATCAAAAGTTTGTCTGCAAAAATACTTATCAATGAAAAATGTCAACAGCTTATCAGTCATGCAATTAAGACGTTATTAAACAATTAGGTATAACATTATTGCGCAGTTCCATTATATAAATGAAAAATCTAATGGCACAGAAAACTAAAAAACAACAGAACTCAATGATATTTCCAGATATACACCAGTAAAATTTTGAACCCAAAAAGAGCTTATTACAGAAATAATACAATGCAATTAGATATGCATTGTGTTTAAAATTTAATGAAATTGTGAAAGTCAACTAAAAAAAACCGCGAAAAAGTAGAGTTCGAATAGAATAAAAACGAAACTGCATTGATGCTTAAGACCTTACACGCTCCAAGTCACTTGTGAAGCTTAAAAACATTTATCGAAAACGAAAAACTAAATCTACAAACAGCCCTGTAGTATTTTGGCAGAACAAACTGTTTTTGATTCCAAAACGGCCTTTTACTAATTTTTTGAATCCTTTCCTACCTGATTTACTAATTTGGTAATGAACAACTTCTATGCAAATGTAGTACATAAATAGAAACGGGGGTCCGAAAAGCTCAAAAAATTAGGTAAAACCGTCCTTTTGGAACAAACGCTCTTATGGAAGAATTACAATGTACTAATTCTTGGTTACGATTGTGCAACAAAAACCAAGATTTCACTGTGGTATTGGTTTTCAAGTGAACTAGATTCCAGCAGGCTCGATACTTGATAGCATGAAGGTTACGCGGGTTCTCACGTACCTATTGGTCTCGCTATAGCAATGGTATCACAAACAACTGATAAGGAGACCGCTTCCGTCGATCAATGCTGTTGAAATTTCACTGTTCCATTTATGAACCGCAATGACATTCGTAGTTCGGCAATTGGGTCACTTTGTAGCACAAACATTTATAAAGGGAAGTAGGTTTAACCATAGATGAAATGTTTTTTTTAAGTATTTTAGCTACTTAAAGACAGGTATTAAATCGTAATAATTATTCTTGGTGTTTTTTTTTCCTTTGCTTTGGCTTATTAAACCGAATGATGATAATAATCAATAAACGTCGTCCAAAGTTAAGGTCACTTAGACACTTAATATATTTAACCATTTACAAAATCTCCTTTTAATTGTATAGCAACTCCAGATTATTTAATCTTAATGAATGGAACTGACTGTCAGTGAAATTTAAATTGTTTATAGATAAAGAAATAATGTGTTCTATGTACCGTATTTAAAGTGTTATTTTTTTTATAGAATTTAAACTGAACTGAACAGTTGAACTGGGAAGTAGTAAAAAATAAATAATTTAGACATTACTCAAAAGATTTCTAAAATACGTAAGCGATCTAGTTTTACATTTAAAATTGTAGATAAAAAATGTTTATATGAAGTCACAATTTACAAGACGTATTTCATACAAGCTTGCATGTTAAGTTTGAAGCGAGTTTTGAAGCTTGATAAAAAGTTGCTCATTTTATTAGTTGGCAACATTCCGATTACCAACTTATATAAAAACGAACTCAATTTAACTTTCATTTCATAAACAGATATCGTGGCAATTGAACAACGGTTACAAACAGACAATGATTACAATGCTATTGTAGAGGAAACAGTTTTTTTCCTTCTACATTTACCATTTATACGTGTATAAATGGATGAGCACTGAATTGCAAAAATGCCGTATTGACATTGTGTGAAATTCAACATAGTTTTACGTTTGTTTTACGTATTGATAGACAGAAATAAAGATAAAATGATTCAATAATATTTATTTCACGTGGGTCAACTGGCTTTTATAACTACCACCGTTTTAGAAAGAAAACTCTACTGAGAAGAGCGGGCCGAACAGTTGAGCAGTTAGTTTTATGAGTGCTGAATAGGTACGGTATCCTTTAAAACCTCGATAAATCTCAGCCAATATAATGATTTGACAATTCCATTTAAAATGTACAGTTTTATGCCAAATCTTGTGATGATTGTATTTAATAAATCAAATCTTCTAATGAAGACAATGAAGCCTTAAATTGAATAACTTAGTTGATAATAAGTAATTATTGTCAACTACAATAAAAGTAGGCAGTAGCTGAATGATGACGTAACACTGAACACAGTTGCTAACGAAAAGTTTCATCAAACAAGTTATAAATATTCATCGTCTTATGACTTAATAAAAAATAGAAATCGACTCGATTCCGAAACCGCGGCTCGACATTGCAATTAAAATTTAAAGTAACTACTAATGAGAAAGAGGTTACATGCATCATAAAAAAAAATCCTAAAAGACTTCACTCGTCTACGGAGGACATAATTTATGATAATAGTATTTCTCTCTCCAATAACTTGTCAATAAAGAGAATTTAAATGTGCTTCGCACATGTTCGCAGACACTCAGTTGTAGACGAGTTTCCAAGAAGTTAATAATTTAATGTAGTTTTAGCTAGTTCACTCATCTATGAAGAAAATTAACAGATATTATGCATAAAAGAAGGGCTTGCATCCAATATCAGATTCTATAGTAAGAAATGGAATTCAGAATCTTAAAATCGGAAACTTGCCTCGCCTGACACGGTTCATAAAAACTGAGATTGCTCATGAAAATATGGAATTTACCAAACCTAGAATTAAGGATGCTCGTCAGAATCATTATAATATCAGAACTTTTTGAAAAAACCAAACCTGCGAAAATTCTTTACATAATATGTAACATAATTACAAAATTGTGTGCAAACGAGAGTTCTAGTTTCAGATTCTGAATTCAGAAATCAGTGTCATTATCAAGCGATCCCAAGTGTCGAAAGCATAATAGTAAATCTACGGTCTAAAGTCAGATTTCTTGCAGTAAAATCTAACGAGTGTAAAGTCGAACGCGTTGTAGTAAAAGCGCATATTTTCAAATTACGCGATCTCCCGTGTGTAAGTCAGGTCTACCCACGCATGCTAAATAAAGAGGGAATTCTTTCACACCGCCGCGCGGCGCTGGATGCTAGCCATTCCCGCCATCATATGACTATGACAGCTATAACACCGACGTCTAGGTGTAAACTCTTACCTTCATGTCATCAAGCATATCGCACGCTGAGATGATGGAAGCCGTGTCCGGAGTCACTTTTATAACGCCCATCGTGGAACACTTCGGATTGAGAAGTTCGGGAGTTAAAAATTAACACGAAGTTTTTACGTGATTTATTTAATTTTTTCAAGTCTCGAACGATTTTTCTAGAGTTCCAACAATGAGTTTTCCTGAAGCTATTATATTATTTTTATTAATTATTTAGCGAGTAACGCGTGGTTGGTTTTAGGAACACAGGGCGCGAGACGTACTCACGCAGTGACCGAGCCGCGCGGACTGACGCTAGATCCACAATTGCTGTGAGACTACGAGTGAAAGGGTCGTGACGTCACAGATAACGCTGAACGCTATTTCCCCCGCAACTTGTTGCTTTATTTTCCATCTCGCTCGCTTTTACTTGCATTCCGCTTGACTTATCTATCCGTCTCGCTCTTAACTTGACAATTCGCCATGATTCTACGTCTACGCTTAGCAGTTATCGTTTATAAACGCACTTAAATACTTCACGCACATTATTAAAATTGTCATAAAAAATGAGTGCAATTCAAGGTCAGTGCTCAATAGGCCATAGCCGAATGCGCAAAAAAGTGCCAGCTCCCATTCTATTAATTTCGGAAGGTTGCTACGAACGTAAGGCCGTACGTTCTACATACGTAGACGATGACGTCAGGCGTTGCTACGCGACAGGATATGCGATTTTGAACGCCTACGAGGTTTTGGTAAGCCTCTCGTTAATTTGAAAATAAAATTGGATATCCATACATACATAGTACTCTTGGCTATCTCGGGAGTTGGTATCAAATAAATCGAACCAGGATGCGTCTTTTCACATCAGCTGTTAATTCAAAATGAAATAACAGACTTAAAGGAATACAAGATTGATAAGACTTGTTTTTACATCAAATTGTTGTTTTGGAACGATTCACAACTTTTGCCCACGAATTAATATTATGCATGATGAAAGGTAGCCGATGCCACTCTCCATGACATGTCCTCAACTATACCCATGCAAAAAAATCACGTGAATACATTTCATCTTTGCTACGTGATTGAAGGATAAACGATAAACACTAATTTTGCATTTGTAATACTAGATGATGCCCGCGACTTCGTCCGCGTAGATTAAGGTTTTTTGATTCCCGTGGGAACTTTGTACTTTTCCGGGATAAAATGCAGCCTATGTGTTAATCCTGGGTATGAGCTATCTCCATTCCAAATTTCCGCCTAATCGGTTCATTCGTTGTGGCGTGAAAGAGTAGAGATTCCATCCTCACAAACTTTCGCATTTATAATATTAGTAGGATTGTAAGTATTTCGTACTGTGAAAAGCTTCAATTTTCACCAGATATCAATGTTTTTTATGGTCTATGGAAAGGAGGTTGGCGAATTTTGCCCCACCTTTTTTAAAAACCGTTCAGATTCAGAAAACATTTAATTTTAATTAATATTTTTCAGAGTATTTTTCTGTGTAAATCCCATATTTTTAGAAGATGGGGATCAAAAATATAATTATTCACAAGTACACATTATAAATAACCGTTACATGGCAAAACAAGTGAATATCTTTTTTCTCCCAACTTTATTTGATAGACATTGATTAATTTTTTGTTAGTCTGGTTTACTAGAACAAGTATGAGATCTTAGAAGGAAAAGGATGAAAACAAACCTGGTTCGCTTCTAAATTGCTTGGCGGCATTTAAATAAAAAAAAATTATATGGTAACATAGTTTATGCAACAAATACATGAAATGAAATTTTCTTTTTGAAAACGCACCCTGGTTCGATTTATTTTCTCCCAAGTTTTATGTCATATTTCTTGTAAATTTTAATGTATTCTAATGGCTTCGTGAACCTTCGGGGGTCACGGGGATAACCATCACAAGATCGTATACAGTGGAGATCTTTGCAATACCTATGACGACTATATACTTTACCAGCAATTGGCGTCTCGATTGAAATAAGGGGACGGCGAAACCGGACCACTCACTTGTCAATTAAAACAAGTGTAAATTAAAAATTTTATTTTTAAATACAAGCTTTTAGTAGCTACATCATTAGACTCTAGATATAATCTAGGATCAGAGTTCTTGTCATGACGAATCAAACGAGCCTAAACTCGATGGGGTTACATCGTTTTATTACAGAGTTCCGATAGCCATCTTCCGTCTCCATCATCAGATCAGCTCCATGTCACAATAATATTGCATTTTCATCCGATTTACACATACATGCAAAATTTCAGCTCAATCGGAAACCGGGAAGTGGTTCTAATTCATCTTGCAAGATTCGACCCAAACAAACAAATAAATAAACTGGTCAAGCTAAATCTTTGAGTATATAGAGTTGGTTATATACTCAAAGAGCTAAATAAAAGCTTGTAATATCACCTCAAGAATCGAACGAAAAGATTTCAACGTGTATTTCGTCAGAAAATCTTCAACTATACTATACTATTCTTCACTTGATCATTTTCTTTGATCACTGCAACAATATAACTTACTTAGACTCTAAAGTAACGCTTATTTTCTTTGTCAGAAAAACTGCAACTTTTTAATTTCACATCTTGCTAGTTGAATAGTTTAGTACAATGCGAGTGTTAGTAACAAATGTTTCAAGTGCTCCGTTACAAATTTTTGCATTTAGTTCCGAATTGCGAGAACATTTGCTCACACTTTAAAAGTATAACAACAGGTTTTTCAAACACTTATACCTATTATAAGCAGTGATAGCCTAGTGGTTAGGACTGTGGCCTCCTATTCGGGGGGTCGCAGGTTCGATCCCGGGTACGCACCTCTGACTTTTCGGAGTCAAGTGCGTTTAAGCAAAATATCATTTGCTTCAACGGTGAAGGAAAACATCGTGAGGAAACCTGCACATCTGAGAGTTCTTCATAATGTTCTCGAAGGTGTGTGAAGTCCGCCAATTCGCATTGGGCCAGCGTGGTGGACTATGGCCTATAACCCTTCTCTGAGAGGAGACCTGCGCTCAGTAGTGAGCCGTTGATGGGTTCAAAATTCAATTCAATTCAAATACCTATTAAAATTAGGGACGTCTATCAAAAGTAATCAATTGATATGACTCAAGTCATTAATTTAAGTAAATGAATTATTATCAGCGGGCGATGGAGAGAGCTATGCTCGTAGTGTCCCTGCGGGATCGAATCAGAAATGAGGAGATCCGTAGGTAAACCAAAGTCACCGACATAGCTCAGCGAGTCGCGATACTGAAGTGGAAATGGGCGGAACACATAGTTCGAAGAGCCGATGGTCGTTGGGGTACCAAGGTGTTAGAGTGGCGACCCCGCACCGGGAAGCGCAGTGTTGGCAGACCCCCCGCCAGGTGGACCGACGACATCAAACGAGTCGCAGGGAGCCGCTGGATTCAGGCGGGGCAAGACCGAGGCCTGTGGAAGTCCATGCAAGAGACCTTTGTCCAGCAGTGGACGTCTATTTAGATATTGATTTGACGTCTAGTTGATAAAGAAGAAGAAGAAGAATTATTATCAACAGTGTGTGCGTGATGCACACAAACTGTTGATAATAATTCTTCTTCTTCATTAAGAAAGGTAATTATAATCACTGATGTCCATTTTTCAGAATTTTGTTACTTACTTGATATCCACCACTCACTACTGGGCAGTGGGCACAGATTTCCTCGAATGAAAAAGATTTCAGCTAAAGTCCTCCATGCTGACTGAATGCACAACAGTGGCAGACTTCACACAACTTTGAGAAAATTATGGAGAACTCTGAGGCATGCAGGTTTCCTCACGATAGTTTTCATCACCGTTAAAAGCAAGATAAAGTTATTAATACGTTATAATATATTATATTAACGTTATCTTATTAAGATATGTAAAGATAAAACCTGTTATGTGACTGCAAAAGGTTAAGGGCACAGACTCTCTCTCGAACAGTCATTAGGGTCTGCTTGACATTTCCGAAGTACCTATCAACTGGTAGGTACTACTTGTTATTACTATAAAGTGCCTACTGTATCACACGACTCTAGACAAATCAACAACTACTACAACTACCTAGGTACTCTTAAACCACGCTTAAGTCAACCTGCATGAATCGCAAATTTGTACTACGGTGAAATACACGGGTCTGCCCGCGAAATTCAAATTCAATTTGGTTTTTCGCAATTTGTAAACTAATACAATAAAGTAAGCTTATGATATTCTATAATTGCGCCAATGAAATGGCAGTATCATCTTCACAGGTTTATATAAAAATCTTTACTTGGAAGTGTCCAGTTTAAGAAATTAGTCAGAAGGTCGACTAATTTGTGAGTAAATCACGTCGAACTCGATTCTGACTAATTCCTTAAACTGGACACTTTCAGTAAAGATTTTTATATAAATCTGTGAAGATGATACTGCCATCGGCGCAATTAGAATGCCATAAGCCTACTTTGTCGTATTAGTTTACAAACTGCGAAAAACCAAATTAAATTTGATTTCGCGGGCAGACCCGTTTAGTGCACCTTACTAAGCCGTTACTAGTCACAAAGCGGAAATGGAAAGGGGCATAGTTCAAAGAACTGATAGTGGTTGGGCTCTCAAAGTGCTGGGATGACCCCGTATCGGAAAGCGCAGTTTTGGCAGATACGCAATAGGTGGATTAAAGACATCAGACCAGTCGCATACAGTCTTCGATCACAGACAAAAATACAGTCGATACAGGCGGCGCAAGACCGAGGCTAATGGAAGTCCACGCAAGAGACTTTTGTCCAGCTGTGGATGACTAGTGTCTAGGGAAAACTATTACCTATGTTTTTACCATTACTACTAGGCCTTTAAGGCCAATGATTTTATAAATGTTTATATTTTTTTAGATTTATATTAAAATATAGAATTTGGACAAAATACTATGGCTACTTCTGTTGTCCATCTCACACCATCTCTAAACTATAAATTGGCAAATCTAAATATCATCCTATCTCTTTCATAATTCTCCACGCGATCTAGTCTATGCTTGTCCATCTATATTATAAATGGTGTACAATTACCACATTATCACTGTGGCAGACATTTCGTTACTTAATTAATTTTTGGTATTTAAACATGGCAATATTGCCACTTAATTAATTTTCCAGTTCGGGAAACTTTAATAACAAGTAAGATAGGCATCTTAAGTACAACTTGAAGACCCTATTCCATTAAAGAGAGTGATAAGAAAATATCAGTTCTATTAGACGTTGATTAGACTTAACACAGACCTTTGTTCCAGTGTAAGAGGCTAAAGAAAAGCGCTAAGTAATTAATTTATTGCCTCCGGACTTTTGCCCTGGCTTTAGAAACGCGAACGCCTACAGGAATGAACTCTACATTTTATGTAGACCTACGTCAAGTAATTAATCAACAAAAAAAAGAACGAAGTTCGCAGAGAAAATTTACATTTTTTAATATAATTAACCTTATTTTGGCAAACATACCTCCAAGTCGCTGGTTTTCTTTTTTTGGGTTACAGTAATTTAAACATTTTCTGCTATTTTTTTATATTAGGTTTTGGGTGTTACGAGGTTATTTTATAAAAATAAGTAATGTTATTATTACAATACATCCAATTATATAAAATATAAAGAATAATTATATACGTAAATAGTGAATAATAGTGTGAATCACTAGATAATTTTGGGTGCCCAAGGATAGAACAATTTTTGTTAATTTATTCTGTACCACAACAAAGTACGTGCTTGTACAAGGACAGCTCTATCTCTATTATCTCTAAGGAAGAGATCTCTTCCAGAAGCCCTCTATTAATCTACTAATCAAACACTTCTTTTCTCCCTCATTGTGGAAACACTGCATACGCTACATACATGCTATGTATTTATTGTAAACTGTATTGAAAAAGAGCAACCGCCGAGTTTCTTGCTGGTCCTTCTCGGTGTAGGAAGGGCATTTCGAACCAGTGCCAGTGGTAGATTCATGGCACTTGTAAAAGTTTATTTGAATAAAAAATATTTCTATATCGGGTATTCCGGTATCGTTAAAAAAAATAATCAGTATGACATTTTAAATCCTTACGGTAGTAAATATAAAAAGTCTATGGTTAAATCTTGTTAAAGATAAAACTTGAATAGCACATCGCGACTGGTCTTAGAAAACCTCAAGGCATTTCGGCTTTGACCTACAAAATTGACGTTCTTATAAGCGATAAGAGAAATTTCTGCATTCAGATGAATGCAGCTACAGGTATTCTGCAAACAAATAAACAGTAGAGTTTGGAAATGAACGAATTTACACAGGACCTTGGCCGAACGACGAAAACGAAAGCAGTGTCGCAGTAAAAAGTGGGTCACTGTTGAGCCAAGGCGAAGTCTGTTTATAGTGACTACCTGCAGGCAATTAATTTATGTTTTGGACAGCTGGAGGCTTCTCATAGCGTTCTATTTTAACCGACTTCAAAACAGGAGGAGGTTCTCAATTCATCGGAATCTTTTTTTATGTATTTTCACCGATTACTCGAAGACGCCTTAACAGATTTGGAAAATTCTTTTTTTTTGAAAGGGTATACTTCCCAGGTGAACCCATTTAAATTTAATCAAAATCGGTGGAGCGGTTTAAAAAAAAATCAACAATAAACTATAAGTCCGTTTTTTAAAAATATTTTGATTAAAGATTATTTTTATTTTTATACTTAGCTCCTCGTTGCCGTGGTGCCAGAAGAGTATACAGTGCGTGTTGCCAGTGATGACTTATGGATCCGAAACATAGTCGTTAACTATGAGCCTCATAAGAAAGCTTGTGTCACACAGAGGGCGAGGAAGAGAGCTATGCTCGAGTATCCCTGCGAGAACGAATCAGAAATGAGGAGATCCGTAGGAGAACCAAAGTCACCGACATAGCTCAGTGTTGTGTTGCAGTCATAGCACATAGTTCGAAGAACTGATAGTCGTTGGGGTCCCAAGGTGCTGGAGTGGCGACCCCGCACCGTAAGCGCAATGTTGGCTAGGTATCAACAGCTCCTTGGGACCTCAACGACCATCAGTTTTTCGAACTATATGCCTCGCCCTCAATCTTTGGTGCTTCTGCGGTTCATTCATGATTAAGGGTTCCGGATAGGTTTGAGTATAGGAGCTTAATGTTGTTATGTATTAGGATTATTATTTTCTTTTAAGTGTCAAAATTAATTTTTTTAGATCCCAATATGATCTGAACCTAAATTTTCCTGCCGAGGGCAATAACTAGTTCAATTTCCAGGAGCCTTCGACAGCATTTTCTTTTCTTGACTTCATTGTGACTACCTATTGTCCGTCTACAATATTGCAACAAAATTTGAGTAACAATAAACACGTCTTTAATAAGATCTAAGTTGGTAAATATTTAGATATTTTTTTAGGTTCCCTTTGTACATTTAAGCAATAAAGGGGAGTAACTTATTGCTTGCTTTTATTGCATTAGAGTATTATTTATTTATTTTACTTATTGCCTGCGGTCAGTCTTAGGTCTGTTACAGAATTTAATACCTATTGTCTTTTTTTAACGTAGTAAAAATTATCGAATTTTAATCTCAAATAACTAACTTTCCTCCATAATAAGGAATCATGTCGCCATATCCGCGAGTATAACAGAGCCACAGTTGAGCAATCGGAAAGTTCAGAAACATGGAATAATAACAAAAATATACCAGTAACCACGACCAGTTCTCTAAATTCCTCGCCAACAGAAGCCTATAATCTTCTAAGAAGCAATGTCTCTGAGTGCAATAAATTATTTAGGTTTAAACACGTTACCCCATATGATATTATCAGAACATTCAAATCATTGCAAAATAAAAAAACAGGAGATCTATGGGGAATATCAGTTAAAATAATTCACAATATCATTGATATTATTGCGCCCTATCTTGCTTTAATTTTTAATAAGTCTGTAGATTCTGGATCTTTTCCAAACCTGATGAAATGTAGTAAATTAATACCTCTTTTTAAATCGGGAAGCAAATGTGACCCGAATAACTACAGACCAATTTCAATTTTGCCAACTCTCAGCAAGATATTTGAAAAAATAATGCTCAACCAACTGCTTCTACACTTTAATTTAAATAAACTTCTTCACCCTGAGCAGTACGGTTTTACTAAGGGTCGATCAACAACCGATGCAGCCGCAACGCTATTGCAACACATATTCGATGCATGGAATAACTCACAGAATGCCATTGGTATTTTCTGTGATTTATCAAAAGCTTTCGACTGCGTTGATCACGAGACCCTTTTGCTTAAACTGAGCCACTATGGTATTAAAGATTTTGCGCTTAGCCTCATTGCGTCTTATCTTAGTGATCGTGTTCAAAGAGTATGTGTCAATGATGTGAAATCATCCGGATCAGCCTCGGTAATGGGCGTACCCCAGGGTTCTATTCTAGGTCCATTCATGTTTTTGATTTACATAAATGATTTACCACATTTTGTCCAAAATACTTGCGATATTGTACTATTTGCTGATGATACGTCTTTGATTTTTAAAGTCGATAGGACGAAAGACAATTTTGACGATGTAAATATTGCATTATCTCAAGTTTCTGAATGGTTTACGGCAAATAATCTACTTTTAAATGCTAAAAAAACCAAGTGTGTTGAGTTTTTATTGCCCAATACCAGAACTGTCAGTAAAAATTTAAAGATAAGTAATGAACCCTTGAAAAGTGAGGGCTCCACAGTGTTCTTGGGATTAACCCTGGACTCAAAACTGCAATGGGGCACCCATATAGCAACACTTGCTGGCAAGCTTAGCTCTGCTGCTTACGCTGTTAGGAAGATTCGACAGTTAACTGACATAGAAACTGCAAAAATTGTTTATTTTGCATATTTCCATAGTATTATGTCATACGGAATCTTATTATGGGGTAAAGCAGCCGATATTGGAAAAATTTTTGTATTGCAGAAGAGGGCAATTCGCGCAATATATAATTTAAAACCGCGGGATTCCCTTCGAGAAAAATTTAAAGAAATAGGCATTCTTACAGTAGCTTCACAATATATTTACAACAATATAATATTTGTCAGACAAAACATAGTGAATTACAAAAAAAGGGTGATTTACACGATAGGCAAGTTAGAAATCCAAACAGGCTCGTGATTCCTCGATGTCGCCTCAAGAGGGTCCGAAAGACATTTGTGGGAATGGGCGTAACGTTTTATAATAAAATTCCACAGTCGATCTTAGACTTGCCTTTACACAAGTTTAAGAAATCAGTAAAAACTAATCTCATGAAAAAAGCATATTATGCAATTGAAGACTATTTAGATGATAAAAAAGCGTGGACATAATTCTTTCCAGCGATTCATGAGACAGCAGGTGGTAATTGAACTGTTTAACTATTCTATTGAATGTAAACTTATTTTGAAAAGAGCAACTGCCGAGTTTCTTGCTGGTTCTTCTCGGCAGGAACGGCATTCCGAACCAGTGGTAGACTCATCGACGATTCGAAAGCACTTGTAAAAAAGTTTATTTGAATAAAAAACATTTCTATTCTATTCTATTCTAACTTTTGAGACATTGTTGATTAAAATCAAGCTATACACAACTAAAGTACAAATAAACAACTTTTTTGGTCATCTCTCTTACACAGTCGTTTCAACGAAATAGCCGTGCCGCTGTGGTATTTTGTTCCGTGGAATTGCGCTCGTGGAAAGTGATTCGAACGATTTTTTTTAAGAAGCTTTTTTAACTTAGTTTCTTGTATTTTCTCGTCCAGTCACTTTCATGGGTGACCTCGAGGTTAGGTCCTAGGACGGTTGGATTTTTAAAAATAAAATTGACTCAATCATATCCTTTCATCTTTAATTAAATCTCTAACTTAATAATTATGATACTAAGGGCCTGTATTACCACCTTCTGATAAGTGTCGGATAGCCTAACCGTTTTTGTCACTTTCTTACTTTATGTCAAGTGACAAAGACAAAATATGCGAATAAGCTATCCGACACTTATCAGAAGGTGGTGAAAATGGCCCTAAGTAATACTCATAAAAATAACAATAGCCCAAGGTGTAGGACTAGTGCAGTTATTATTCAGGCTCAAAAGTTTGAAACTAACGTGACTTCAGTCAAATCGCAGTTTAGGCGTGTTATAATTCAATTTCCTTATTGTATGATCGCTAAACGGTGGCAGAGCGTAGAGGCAAGCGAACGGCGGCGGCGGCGGCCCTGTCAAGGACGAACTACATCCGTGAGTGATATAGACTAATAAAATTATAATCCTTAATACAATTACGCATAAAGCCTTTATTTCCATAAAAACATGTGCATATTAATACGTTACGAGGTAATTTGACCCTTGATATTAAAAAATAGGAGCGGTTATTCCTTGCTGTGACAGCGCTTAGTACTGGTTTTGGCTCATAAACAACTCAATATTTATAGGGTTGACAATTATTTTTGTGAAAAAAGTTTGGCACTTCAGTTGTTTACCACGATTTAACAAAAAATGAACGGCTACTATAAAAAATCTGCAGCTTAAAATTATATGTTTAAAGAGGAAAAAACTCATTTTTCATTTGGTTTTCAATTTATGAACTAAACGAGCGAATTATTTCTAAGAGGGATGTAATAGAAACGGTTACAAAACTCTTGGCAACCATTCACTCAGTCTTTCAAGAGGTCTAAGGTATTTCATGAGCGCTGCTTTACCTACAATGTCTAGAGAATAAAGTTATTTTTCTCTTAGGCCAGGGCCTGCAATCACAGCAGATACTAATCGACGGTAGATATATCAACACAGGTGCACTTTCTATTCACTTACTGGCCTAGTGCGATAAGTCGGCAATTTGACTCGACCAGAGATATCGGTAACACCCAGAACCGACGACTTCGCATGCTTTCTCGGAGGTACGGGAATGATAATACCACTAAATTCCCAACTCTGGGCTGCTAGTGATAATTTCCTGACAAAAGCAACAAGCTTTGTGGGTTGACTCGAGACTCATGCATGATCCGCAGCCGGAAAAGCTAGAATCAAGGCTAGTTCGGACTACATGAGTATTTCAGTCGAGTAGTGAGTAATTTAGTAACTAAACAGTCTGAGCACCAAAAAATTAGTCGAGAGGTTAGTAAATTATTTAGTCAAGTCGATCCATTTTGTTCTATTTTCTGGGAGAGTAGAGCCTTTCACCACAGAGTAAGGATAGTTACGAGTATCTCCTCCTTATACTGTACTTTTACCCTGCGTCGCTGCTCACTACCTCATCGTTTCACGCTAAACAAGCCAAGTAGACGAGTTCAGTTAGAATCGCGCTAAAAATCTAAGCTCGAAGCTTACGACGACCTCCCTGGCGCAGTGGTGAGCGCTCTGTCTTATAACTGGGAGGTCTCGGGTTCGATTCCCGGCGGGGTCAATTAGGGAATTTATATTTTCTGAATTGTCTCTGGTCTGGTCTGGTGGGAGGCTTTCGTTGGCCGTGGCTAGTTACCACCCTAACGTCAAAGACATGCCGCCAAGCGATTTAGCGTTCCGGCACCATGGCGTGTAGAAACCGATCAGGGGTATGGGTTGAATTTTCACTGCCATACCCCTTCCAAGTTAGTCCGCTACCATCTTAGACTGCATCATCACTTACCATCAGGTGAGATTTCATTTCATTTCATTTTCATTTCATTTCATCGCGGTCAAGGACTAGCTTGTCATCGAATAAAAAAAAAGAGCTAGAAGAAACCGCGAACGATTTTTGGGCAGCAGCGAGTATTTTAGCTACTAAAATACTAATGTTATCCCAACTAGGCTTCAACGAGAGTTGGCAACCCTGCACACAGCTCGTGGTTTATATTTTATTAGTGTTTTCTCCTTGACGTGCAGTGTGCACTCTATACAGCCTTAATTCAGCCGGATGTTATCCGGTTAGCGGGGAATTCTATTGTTCTATTTCAGGGCCGGCCATCTTCTTCACGACTCTATTACTCCCACGCTTCAAGTCTTGGTTGTTAACCGATAATATATGTCCACTGCTGGACAATTAACATATTATGCCTCTTGTTCTTGTAGGGATTCTTCTATCTACTAGCTTATGGTGAGACTTTCTCCATCCGTCCGTCCGTCTGTCACAGTCGATTATTTCAGTAACTATTAAAGCTATCGACATGAAATTTGGCATAGTTGTGTATAATAGTGGCCCTCTACTAGCTCCTTACGACTTTTATGTCGTCTGTCGTGAGTCCCTCATCTACTTAATTCGGAAAATTCAAAAAGATTCGATAGTTTTTCTTTCGTAGACGCCATATTTGAATTTTATACCCTACAAGCTTTTACCCGCGCCATCTATTAAAAGTAATCCGAAGTGGTGATTCCTATCCAAAATTACCAATTTAGAATTTTTTCGATTTTTCAGTTGTTTTTTAGTATTTTCCCCATTATTTTTTGTTTTTAACCACCCCTGTCTTACAGCGAACAAAACAAAAAAAAATTCAACACTTTCCCATTTATAATATTAGAATGATACTATGATTAGAAGACGAGGATAACACTTCCATAAAGATGAATCTAATAAACCGTTTAGATTTCAAATCAAAACGCGAAAGAAATAAACATGGCACGTACAGACATAATATAGGCTTGGGACATAAATAAGGCTCTACAGTAGCCTCTGTTGTTGCGTATTCTATGTAAACTGGTAAATAGACGGCATTGTTTCCTTCAAACAGGATGCCGGACAGGACCTAACCTTCGTTGAGAATTATCAGAAACTAGATGTGATTGACACAATTTGTTAAAGGCATGTTAACGGACTGTTAATTCTAAGAAAGAGTTCGCCCAGAGGTCAGATCATAATATTATTATTATCTGTCCCGATCTAATTCTCAGATCTATGGGTGTGTAATGTTGTGGTTAGCAAACATGGTAAGTTATTTTTAGATCTATTTCAAAGGTTAGATAACAAAGAAAAAACATGTAGCATTTTTTTTACAATAATAGAGTACAATTACCTGCTAGTTAATAATAAACATCGATCAGCTTTGATTCGTAGGGCGTCTAGAATAGAATAGAATTATTTTTTATTCAAATAAACTTTAACAAGTGCTTTTGAATCGTCGGTGAGTCTGCCACTGGTTCGGAATGCCCTTCCTGCCGAGAAGAACCACCAAGAAACTCGGCGGTTGCTCTTTTCAAAATGAGTTTACAATAGGTATTATGCTATTTATGCAGTGTTTCCACAATTCATTTATTTTTTTCAATGAGGGGAAGTTCCAAAAATATATATTAAGACGGGCAGGCAGAAAGTAGCCCCATTCCCGCCGGTGGAACCCGTTCACGAGCGTGACGCTTGATCCAGCATTTCTCTGTCTGATAAATAAGTATGCGTCTTTATATCTCGCTTGCTTTAAAACTTTCCTTTTCAATTATTGTTCCAACGAATAAAATAATGAATCGCAAACAAAGTAAAATTTGCGTGTCTATTATGTACTTACTAATTTTATTGTTTTAGACACTAATTAAATAAGCGAACTCATAAATCATCCTCATAGTAAGCTAGAAGAATATCTAATTAGTCTTAACATTGATTTAATTAATACGCCCTATTGTTATCGTTATCACTAATCAGACTAATCAGTTATCATTTTCTAGGTCTGTGCTAATCTCGAGAGATGTGCCGAGGTCTAAACAAGGATACGTCTTTAAACTATTTTTATAGAAGAATCTATCAGCTAGGTATCAGCCGAGCTGAATTTGACTAATATTCTCCTATCCGCTCCAAATAAGAGGAAAGCTAGTGTTATGTGTGGGTACGACAATAGTGCAACGGGTGGGGATCGAACTTGTGACCTGTCAGTTTTCAGTTAAGCATGACAGAGACGACATTTTATAAAGTCGGTCGGCCGACTGTTAACTTTTGAACACGATTATCAACAAGAATAAACAAAGAAGATTTTTTTTTTTTTTTTTTTTATTGCGGGATAGGCTTGCGCTTGACGACAATCAATGCTGGACAGCACTGATGAGGTCTAGGTTGGAGCGCGCTTGCCTAGAAAATGCCTATTCACTCTTGCCTTGAAGGTACTGAGGTTATACGTGGCCGGAAACACAGAAGTTGGAAGTACGTTCCACACCTTAGCGGTTCGATTCAGAAACGTTGAACAGAAGCGTTTCGTGCGAGCAGGTTGGATTTCAACCACGTAAGGATGCCAACGCTCACGATTTCTCGAAGTTCTGTGGTAAAACGGTGAAGGGGGCACAAGGTTGTGAAGTTCTTGAGCGCACTCTCCAAAGTATATCCGATAGAAGACCGATAGACAGGCAACATTGCGACGGTGCTGCAGACTGAGCATTTTTGCCTGCGTTAGTGACTGATCACCTATAATTCGGCGGGCACGGCGATCTACCGAGTCTAATGCATCGAGTTGGTACTTGGCAGAGCCATCCCATAGGTGGCAGCAGTACTCCATGGCCGAGCGCACCTGAGCCTGATAGAGTCAGGCGCTGCTCAGGCGTGAAGCACCGCTTCACCTTGTTCAGGATACCAAGTTTTTTGGCTGCTGTTTTTGCCTTTGACTCGATGCATTTCCCGAAATTGAGGTTGGGCGAGATGTCTATGCCCAGGAGCTCAATATGGTCACTAATCGGTATGGACACACTTTGGAAAGTTGGAGTCAAGGTAAAGGGACTCCTTTTGGCAGTGAATAAACACGCTTGAGTTTTGGTGGCATTAAACTTAACTAAATTGGCGTCGCCCCAATCGGACACCTCCTTCAGAGTTAAGTTAATGCGATTCACCATGGCCTCTCTATACTCATGGATCTCAGTAGCACTGGCTCGAGAGCTGGACATGTATCTGTCCGTAACAGTGCTGTCATCAGCGTACCCAAAGATACCGGGCTTTAGAAGATCGTTGATGTGCAGCAGGAAAAGTGTTGCGGACAGAACAGATCCCTGAGGAACACCGGCGTTGACAGCCATTAGGTCAGATGAGCAGCCGTTAACGACAAGTCTAAATGACCTCTCACTCAGGAAATCAGATATCCAGCTACATAAGCCAGTGGGTAACCCGTATGACGGAAGCTTACTGAGAAGACTGTCATGCCAAACCCGGTCAAAAGCCTTTGAAATATCAAGAGACACGGCGAGTGCCTCACCCTGTTTCTCAATGGCTTCGCCCCAAGTATGTGTGGCATACACTAGAAGATCACCCGTGGACCGGTTTTTCCGAAAGCCGTACTGGTGGTCAGACAGAAGATCGTTTTCTTCCAGGTATGCCAGGAGCTTATTGTTAAGCACACGTTCCATAGCTTTACAAAGGATGGACGTGATTGCTATCGGTCTATAATTGGCCGGGTCAGCACGACTCCCCTTTTTCGGTACTGGCTGCACGTTTGCAACTTTCCACGACTTGGGGACATGAGCGGTTTCAAGAGAGAGACGAAACAAGCGTGTTAATACAGGAGACAACTCAGGGGCGCAACTCCTCAGGACAACTGCAGGTATACCATCAGGGCCACTGGCCTTGCTCACGTCGAGGTTACGAAGAGTTTTTAGAACCTCTTGCTGGTGTATGCGTATCTCCGGCATAACGGAGTCACAAGTTGGAAGGGTGGGCGTGCATTTGTTTCCAGCAATAAGACGTGAGTTTTCAGCAAACAGAGATGCTAGAAGATTAGCCTTGTCTGTTGCAGAAACAGCCAGTGATCCATCTGGTTTCTGCAGAGGCGGCAGCGAAGGACGGCAAAAGCTCGCTTCAACCGACTTCGCGAGGGACCAGAAAGCTTTGCTACCACTGGGGTGAGAGGCTAGCTTACGCCCGATGCGGTTAGTTCGACTGAAGCGAGCTCTTTCCAAAACCCTCTTGTAGGATTTGGCGGCAATATTGAATTCTCTTTTCTTGATTTTGACATCCGGAGCTTTGAGAGCGCGAGCGTCCGCCCATGATACAAACGCTGAATGCTTACGAGCCTCTGCAACAGCGCATTCAGCGTTGTACCACGGGGGTGTCTTACCATCGGGCGATACGTCTGAAAATGGTATAAAGTATTCCATTGCCTGGCGTATCACATCCGATATAGCACTCTCACAGCTCGACGGATCGTTGGTAGAGAAACAAGCCTGCCGCCAAGGATAAGATGCAAAAAAGTGCCGCATCTCATCCCAATCTGCTGACCTGTATCGCCACACCCGTCTTTTAACTGAAGAGTCTGAGGACGGAGGATAAAAATTGGATACAGTTTTCACAACACAGTGGTCTGAGGTCCCCAAGGGGGAAGAAACTGAGACCGAAAACCTGTCTGGATCAGTTGTCAGCAGAAGGTCCAAGCAATTGGGTGTGTGTCCATCAACATCTGGTATCCGAGTGGCCTCCTGGACTAGCTGAGAGAGATCTAGCGATAGTGCAAATTTGCGCGCCTCTCTCCCGGCATGGTCAGTTTTCAAGTATGGGAAGAGCCACTCCTGGTGGTGGGCATTAAAGTCTCCCAGAAATACCAGCTGTGCGGCAGGATATCGATGTTGGACGATGTCAGCCTTTTCGCTGAGGTAGTTGAACAACTGAGTCGTCTCCTGGTCACCGCTATGCGAACGATAAACGCACGCATATACTGTTTGCTCACAACCTGTATCAACCAAGCACCACAGAACTGAGAACTTAGGTACCTCCAAATTACGGAGACGTTGGCAGCAGATATTATCACGAGCGTACAAACAAACCCCTGCGCGAGCTTTAAAATTATGCTCAAGCGAATACCCGGGGTACTGCAGGTACGCTGTATCTGCTGGGCTCTGAATTTGGGTCTCCGTGAGAAAGAGTAGGTGCGGCTTTGTTGTCTCAAGATGGTGGTGGACAGCATTGAGATTAGAGTGCAATCCTCGAATGTTTGAGAGGTGCACTGAAAAAGAGAGGATGTGCAGCCGCTGTTTAAAACCTTTTCTCTTTTTGTTGCGCTTCATTTTTAGGGGGAGTGAATAGGTATGGGAAGATGGAAGTTGTACGCGATGCTGCATTCTTGACACCGTGACCCCAAATCGAAACAGTGCTGATGGTAGACTCAACTGGAGACCGCGGGGACGCCCGAACCCCCCTGGAAATCGCCATCGGGTCCTCTCTCCGGTCGCCAACCGGCACGATGGAAGCCATTCCAGGATTTTTCGCCAAAGGTGGCGGGGCAGCCTTTCATAGGTGGCGAACCTACTAATTGGGCCCCCAACTACCTGCGGTCGGCCAGCGGTGCACCGTGCTTCGGATCCCGCTGCTCTCCAAATTGAGCCGCCCGGCACCGTTACAACTCAGATCAGAACCTGTCATCAAAATGCAGCACAACTGTACAAACCGGAACACGACACATCCCATGACGCGACGAATCGTGTCACAAAATGAGTCATTTAGCGGTTCGACTTTGTTTGCTGGGTGGTGATACTAGCCACGGCCGAAGCCTACCACCTCTGATATTGTTGCTCAATTAGCACCACCCGGGGGTCACGTGTAGGGCAGCGAGGATTTGAACCTGATTTTAGTAAAACCTACGGACGCGAGCAACTTTAACCCCCGAGAATAATAAGAATAGAGAATTGTGCCAAAATGTTATCTTACTATACTATTATAAATGCGAGTATGTTTGTTTTTCAATCAAGCAAAAGCGGAACAAGGAATCGACGTGAGTTTTTACATGGGCATAGACATGGGCATAGTCGAGGACTTGTCTCAGAAAAATAGAAGGTTCCCGCGAGATGTACTTTAGTACATCCACGCGGACGATGTCGCGGGTAAGAGCTATTGATTTATAAACACACTACTAGATAATATCGCGATTTTGGCTGGAAGCCCCAAAAACCTCATCAAAATCAAAATATCGTCTGTCTAATTCGTTAGTGGAACGTTTCAAAATTCAGTAAAACTAGCCAAGTTACACTTTGTATCGTTTCTCTTTCTACGATCGTTGTTGTATTGATAATATTTCGCGGCATTTTGTATTATTTTTTTTAGCATTTAAAACATTTATAATACTAAATGCCGCGAAATATTATCAATACACTTCTGTCTTTGATCAGCTGCAGCGCCATCTAGTCTAGCCCTAGCTAAAACTTCAAGTGACAATGATCGTAGAAAGAGAAACGATACAACGAAGTGTAACTTGGCTACGGGGGCAGGTGTTTTAGGTATCCAAAATGGTAGTTAAAATTATCTTTCTGAAACACGCGCGGCGTTACAAGTCAAAGGGGTTGTTTCAAATACTTATTTTGGTTATATATATTTTGGTTGTAATCGACAGAAAATGACATAATCTGGTAGAGAAATTTTGATTAAGTATACTTGTAAAATCTACTAAGACTATTTACGAATATTTCACCTTAGCGCATAAACTACTCGACAATTCGTTATGAATTATAATGGTCCGTTCAGTTTTAAAGTTTTACCCTTGTTTGTTTTGTTTTGTTTCTTTGAGAAATTTATCAAAATATTATTTAACAAAATTACACAACACCACTTTCCATCGGCCTTGAGTCGACGCTGTTATTCACAGCGCCCGTTATCAGTTTATCAGCCGTTATCAGCGTCGTTATCAAATCACTTTGCATATCTGTCGCACGTTTGGAAGTCATGGCCGGCCGGTGTGGGCGTTGCTCGCGAAACCGCATTTTTTTATGCTAATTTTATTCTTTTAGCTTCGCCTGTAACTTAGGACAATGTAACGGAATCTAACTACTAAGTTACTAGTACTAAACGCCTCGTTTGTCAAGTGTTCGACTGCGGATGACCAGATCCCGGGTTCGATTCCCGGGTAATTCCAAAAAATGATTAGGTTGTTCTGTCAAGAAATTCTCAATACTAGCCCGGTCTAGTCGACCCTTTGCCTCGGAGAGTACGTATAGCTGTCGGTCCTGCGCCTGATCTCTCTCTGGTCGTGTCGGATGTATGTCCCATCGAACTACGAGAGTGAGGGAATAGGGCGCGCACCTGTGTTTGCGCACGCACATATCTCCCGTGGAGATTGAACGCCGTTTTCGGAATCGGTCGAGAGGACTTCATTATAAAGACTTGTAAGGAAAAATAGATTCACTATAAGATATATAAGGTACTTAGTTTTGTTCCTCTTCTATGTATTTGAATGAAGAATTATTTTATTTGAAGAATGGATTAGAAACTCTGGGCACTCTACAGCGTGGTTGTCAAAATCTTCCTTGCAGATAAATTCATGTATTTTTATCCAGATACAGCAAAGCATACTATGAATGTATACATGTAATTTTCGTATATTCCATAGTAGCGCTTAAACTACGGAGCCGATTTCGATGAATTACGTGTTACTCGAATCGTTATTAAGGTAGGTACACAAGCTACATTTTATATGAAGAACATCAATAAATGACGATTGACGATGATAAATGACATTTTATATGAAGAACATCAATAAATGACGATTGACGATGATAAATGACATTTTATATGAAGAACATCAATGAATCTTATAGTCAATTTTCTCATTCATAATTTTTAATCAGTGCAACACAAATGTTTTAAACAATTTTTGTTAAATGTTATCTTCTTTTATAGTCACCTTTAGCTTGCGTGGCGTTGCTTCCTTCATAGGGTAGTTTTATTTCTTTTTTACAAAGAAGCAAGGTTACACCGACGTTTTGAGTCTATAATAACAAAACTTTGTATTTCTTTTCTTATACTTAGGTTTTCACTTGCTTTATTTGTGAATGTTGCGAGCATATTTAACGCATAAATTACATAGTTTATCATTTTTTATGATAGGCGATTTATTATGCTCTATCTTTAATGTTCTCATAAAACACTACGCTTTTAACCTACCATGCACGTACGTACGTACGTACGTACAGTAGGTACACAACTACATTTTAATAGATGGTCTTAAATGAGGCTTCTTAACTTCCGAAATAGTATCATCTGCTACTATTTCGGATAGTAGCAGAAATACTATCCGAAATATAGTATCGGATAGTAGATATACTATATTTCGGATAGTATAATCCGAATAAGATATGGTCTGCACAGGCCAGTAGCGACACATATGTACGCATGCAGTGCATTCTGCTGATCCTATAGTGAATATGTCTGCTGACTCCTGTATTTATGATTCACTGTATATGAAATACTGGGTAAGTAAAAGACTTGCTTTTGTAAAGATACTTGGAGTCTGTTCAAATACTTATAATTGAACACAAACTTATGAAATATCTTCAGAGATTTCTTTTTTTTATTCCATTACAAGCTAGTCCTTGACTGCGGTCTCACCTGATGGTAAGTGACGACGCAGTCCAAAATGGTAGCGGGCTAACTTGGAATGGGTATGGCAGTGAACATTCAACCCATACCCCTATTCGGTTTCTACACGCCATCGTGCCGGAACGCTAAATCGCTTGGCGGCACGTGTTTGACGGTAGGGTGGTAACAAGCCACGGCCAAAGGCTCCCACCAGACCAGGCCAGAGACAATTCAGAAATTATAACTTCCCAAATTGACCCCGCCGGGAATCGAACCCGAGACCTCCCAGTTATAAGGCAACAGCGCTCACCACTGAGCCAGGGAGGTCGTCGAAAGATGGTCAAGGGCAAGATGGGCAAGGAACTAGTCTACAGACTGATATCAGTAAAGTATTTGTAAATTTGAGACTTTCCATTCAAGACTATTGTCAAGACCCATAAAGGCTCATGTGAATCTTATTCCTCATTGCTGAAGGTCGTGACTCCTTTCGATTATTCATAATTATAATAGTAAGAGTACTCTTGAGATTGCAAAATTCCAATTTTGCTCTCAAGAGTATCTGGTTTATGAGAATTGGTGGGTTCCAAAAGGGCTCAAAAAATATAAATTCAACGTATTAAAAAAAGGTAAAAAATCCTACCTATTTATATTGAACTCGTCAAATCTTAAACTAAAACAGTCAAGCCGACATCAATTTACGCTAGAAAGGTTGTTAAATGGGTGTCTAGCAATAAAATTGGACACCCAAGTGTAGAAGCCTTGAATGCCTTGAATATCAGACCTCTTAGACCGCTGTATCACATTACTAGGCCTGCCAAGTGGGTTAAGCCCGAAACTCGCTAACTATCGGGTTACTTGAAAAATAAGCAAGGACAAGGGATACTTTACTTATGAAACGTGATCATTTTCACGACACATTTTTCT
This sequence comes from Oeneis ivallda, assembly GCA_029955525.1. NCBI lineage: Eukaryota > Metazoa > Arthropoda > Insecta > Lepidoptera > Nymphalidae > Oeneis > Oeneis ivallda. The sequence goes on along the minus strand of JARPMR010000012.1, from coordinate 2,851,786 downwards.
TCGACAACAAGCAGATTGAAATTAGGTATTATATAAAAATAAAACCGGAGTGCCATCGAACGTGAACGCTAAGAAGAGTTAGAAGCGCAAAAGTAGACGCGGTGATAAGCCATTTTTAACCGACTTCAAAAAAGGAGGAGATTATCAATTCATCGGAATCTTTTTTTATGTATGTTCAGCGATTACTCGAAGACGCCTGAACCGATTTGGAAAATTCTTCTTTTGTTTGAAAGAGTATACTCTCCAGGTGGTCCCATATAAATTTCATCGATCTCGGTCGCGCGGTTTTTAAAATATCGACAGTAAATTATATATTTTGTATATTTGTGCGGGAGTTTGAACTCGGTTTTTTAAAAAGAATTTTATATTATATTTAATTATAAGTAAGTCTTTAAGGTGGAAGACCCCCTGTCTTGCGACAATGGCAGTATCATCTTCACAGGTTTACATAAAAATCTTTACTTGAAAGTGACCAGTTTAAGAAATTAATATCTATTATATTAATAATGATAATTATATTAATAAAAATATCGACTTATATGTGAGTAACTCACGTTCAACTCAGTATTTTGAATAATTTCTTAAATTGGTCACTTTCAAGTAAAGATTTTTATGTAAAAATTTGAAGTTGATAATTCCACTGGCGCAATTAGAAGGCTATGAGCCTACTTTGTCGTATTAGTTTACAAATTGCGAAAAACCAAAATAAATTTGAATTTCGCGGGCAGACCCCTGTCTTCCACCTTAAAGGGCGACAACCATTTATAAAAAAATGACGAACTGTGCGGTCACGCGGTGAAAGGGTGTCATAATTCATCAGTATACCAGTACCAGAAAGTAATTACATGACACTCACGCATTCATTGGTTGTTACTTGTATACGTTTGGAGCGGAACTTTGTTAGAAACTTCTGTTCAATGCGTCGTAGTTCCATGTCGACTGCGTTAAAAAAATTATAGCCAATGATACTCGGGATGATGTAAGGATTATATTATAACGACACCCCGCACATTCAAATGTGTTCCATGCAGAAATTAGAAGTTATGGTTGAATAAAGAAACTCACACAGGTATAGGTACATAAACTTCGATAATATTACACTCCTTTTTCAGAGAGTCGTGTAAAATAAAGACAGATATTTTATTCGATGACAATGCCTTAGACTGCGGTCTCACCAGATGGTAAGTGACGATGGTGAAGATGGTGGTTGTAGCGGACTAACTGTGCAATTTATAAATGACAAGGATGCTTGGAAGTAATAAGCATTGCATTCAGCTGCTCACAAGTCAGTGTAATTTGACTGTACCTAATAAATTATATACAAAATATTGCATTTTGTGTTTTGAAAATTGCAACTGCTGATTTTCTCTTCGGCACCGGTTTTGTTGAAACCTATAGCCTATGTCACTCTATCTCTATGTAATCAAATATACCCATGCAAAAAACGACGTCAATCCGTAGCTCTATTGCAGCATGACTAAAGGACAAACAAACACACTTTCGGATTTATAATATCATAGTATTCTTAATAATCTGACGTCACGTAAGATTAGTGCTGATAGAGACCAATAGGCATAACTAAAGTCAAGACTACTTTGTAGTCACTTTTAATTCAAGCCGTTTATAACAAACGATAAGAGCGTACCCAGCCGACGAGCCAAATGATCGGTTTCACGCGAACCTGTGTAATTTGTTTCACTAAGTACTTACAGTACCCGGCGATATATATTGCACATCGGCCTTGGGAATAAAACGCTATTCTATTCTATTCACAGTTCGACTGCATTTTTTTTCTATATGTTACGTGATGTGCTCGCCGATTGTGAAGAGATTTCAGTAATTACTACGTGAATTTCTGGCTAGCTTTCCTTGCAATAGAATAGAAATAGCGTTTTATTCCAAAGGCCGATGTGCAATATATATCGCCGGGTACTATACATGGAAATGTATCTAAACGACTTGTTTTGATAGCGCAGTGTTTACGCAAGTTTGTTTTTCATGTGATGTAACCACAGTTAAAACACCCATAGCTTCATGGCCGTCGTATGACTCATGTCAGGCGTGAATTCAAATTCAAAATTCATTAAAAATAAAACACAATTTTGTTTACCATTTATGAGAATCTTACGTAAGGGTAGGTACATTTTAAACACGTATACATGGTTTCCTAATCAAATTAGTTTTTAAAAGTTTGCTTATCACTCCATAACAAACTCGCACAAACTCCTCGTCATTCACTACAGCACTATAATATAGTAGTAAAGACGTCAGAGCAATGGTGCCTGCGCGTCAAATTCCGTTGTCGTCATTTGCATGGCAAACTCTGCAGTTTTATAAGTAACTAGCTGATGCCCGCGACTTCGTCCCCGTGGATTTAATTTTTAAAATCCCTCGGGAACTCTTTGATTTTCCGGGATAAAAAGCCTATGTCACTCTCCAGGTCCTCAATTATAACCATGCCAAAAATCACGTCGATCCGTGGCTCTGTTGCGGCGTGATTGAAGGACAAACCAACAAACAAACACTTTCCCATTTATAATATTAGTATGATTCTCTCTTTATACTGTTTTGTTAATGAGCTAAACTCGTGTTTTTTAAACCTTGTAACCATTTTATCTCAAAAATGTAATCAAAACACGTGAAATGGAAATACGCTACTATTCTCATTATAATATTCATAATTATGAAATAAGGTTGAAGAGTATTACTTACTGAGTACCTACTTCAGATGATCTGTTTTTTTCATTTTCTTTTATTTTCTCCTGACTATTGATCCTTCTGCTCTTTCCTTTTCAGATAATTTTTATTATTTATTTATGTATTTATTTATTAATCTTTATACACTATCCTATATAACAATAAAACAGGGCTAGGGAAGCACCTATGTAAAGGAAGACCTTAAGGTCTAAGCAATCAGGTCATCATCATCATCATTAGCAACCCATCAACGGCTCACTACTGAGCGCAGGTCTCCTCTCAGAGAAGGGTTATAGGCCATAGTCCACCACGCTGGCCCAATGCGAATTGGATCGCAATCAGGTACAGGTAAAAAATACTAGTGAATTTTCCAGGAACGCTGAAATATGTAATTTTCCTTCAATAATCTCGGTTTCATTCGTAGAACTCGATCTTCATTTGTAAATGATCACGTAGAGCTACTAACTTCTCGATGAATGGTAAAATTGTGTGCAAGGATAAGGAAAGAAAACTTCTTAAAAAAAAGGTCACAATCGCGTGATTTTTTCGATTTTTCAACCGTTCTTTTGGTTTTTCCATGTTTTTTAGGGTTCCGTAGTAATCAAGGAAACCTTATAGTTTCGCCATGTCCGTCCGTCTGTCCGTCTGTCCGTCCGTCTGCGGTTTAGCTCGGAGACTATTGGTACTAGAAATCTGTAATTTGACAAGGGTATAAATATCAATCACGCCGACAAAGTGGTGAAATAAAATTGTGAAAAATAATTTTTTTTAGGGTACATGTAAAGTGGGTATGAATTTTTTTTCTCGTCTATTCCATAGTGTGGGGTGTCGTTGAATAGGTCTTTCAAAAATATTGTGGGTGTGGGAACACCATTTTTCAATTCAGGGATCCGTTTGTGAAATATGATATTTTAAAGTGCTAAATTTTATTAGAGTCAAGTGTCCCCCCCTCTGCCAGCTAAATGGTTGTATAAAGAATTCAAGAAAAAATTCACAGCAGTAGTATATATAACGAATTTTAAAGAAAAACTATCACGGCTAAGTAGGGTTCATTAGTTCCCCTGAACCCTTCCCCACGGAACCCTTCACTGCGCGTGGCCCGACACGCACTTGGCCGGTTTTTTTTATATTTATAAACTACCCTTGTATTTGAGCGAAAAAATATTAGCGAAAAAATCGCTCAAGCCCTTTTGAGTTTTAAGCCAAACTAACAAAAAGCAATTGATTTTTTAAACATTATATTTTATTCAGCCGCGGTTTCACTGAAGCTGTATCCCCTGATGTATGCAGAAGATCCTCTGACGTCGCTTGCATTGCAGCCTTGTCGTTGACTATTACGTCAATCTGCAGCGGATTATACCGGTGTGAACGCCTTTAAGGTGGATTATACGGGTCTGCCCGCGAAATTCAAATTTAATTTGGTTTTTCGCAATTTGTAAAGTAATACGACAAAATAGGCTTAAGGCATTGTAATTGCGCCAATGGCAGTATCATCTTCACAGGTCAATATAGAAATCTTTACTTACTTGTAAGTGTCCAGTTTAAGAAATTAGTCAGAACATCGAGTTGGACGTGAGTTACTCACAAATTAGTCGATATTCTGACTAATTTCTTAAACTGGACACTTTCATGTAAATTTTTTTATATAAACCTGTGAAGATGATACTGCCACTAGCGCAATTAGAATGCCATAAGCTTACTTTGTCGTATTAGTTTACAAATTGCGAAAAACCAAATAAAAATTTGAATTTCGCGGGCAGACCCGTGTAATCAACCTTAAACAGTTCAACAACTTTTGAGAACCGTGTTGGGCAAATTTCCGTCGGGACGCCTTTCGGGTTGGTTTCAGGTTTGTCGGTTTGTGCTCTGCTAATCAGAGGCCTAATTAACCACAAGTCTGCTAAACGTATGCGTTGTTTGAAATGCATAAACATTGTAATTTGCATCTAAAACATTAAGCTTAACGCAGACGATCGTCATTAATCAGTCACCGATTTGTTAGTGACCGAAAACAGTCGAGTTTAAGTCAGAGTGGAAAAGAGGTGTCAAGCATTATGAACTATGTTTGTTTTCATAATTTATATTCATTATACTATCGTCACAAAGCCGATAAAAATCGGTCCACATCTACGGAAGTACCTACCAAGATGAGTATTATAATATTATAATTAGTTACATAAATAGGTTAAGTTTATGTAAGAAAGAATTTATTGAAAAAGATTTGATACTCCCATTCATGAGATAGCCCTGCCTTCCATGTTCGGGTATGAAATCATAATAAAAAATGTACAATAATAATTGGCTTTAAGTGCTGATCACTGTCAGTTTACGGTTCTACTTGCTTATAATTAAGTATGTATACTCTTATATAATACTTATAATCATTACTTGAGGTTACTACATAAGAAATAGGAAGTAAACTATGGTCCATTATGGTATATATAGATTGATACTATACTTAGTAGTAACACTATTTGCCGTTGCTAAAGTTTACTCTGTGAGTTAGCGCTTCATTAGTACAGCTAGATGACAGCTCATTAAGAGATTAAAATATGATAATGAGTTTATAATTTACTAAAAATAATTAATTTAAGGAACGTGCGGTTGCGGCAATCGGCTTTTACATTTTAGTTCTTCTCTTTGCATCAACCGGTGGCGGACCGATTTCACTTTTGAAGACATGTGCGCTCAACCTTAATCAAATTGGGCGCAAAATACGTCAATAATTACGGCCCCGACTTGTCTTGTTCGCAGCAATACTTCATTATACTTGTACTAGGAAATTGGGCAAATTTGAATATTAACTTGTTTTGGAAATTGTTGGCTCAATGAAGTAACAAATAGATGTAAATGTAAATTTCCAATACATTATGTATTGGAAATTTACATTTATGTTGGAATTTTTTAAAGATTCCTTTACCCTTTGCTATAGTAATTGAGGTTGTCGATTAGATTAAATTCGAAAAATATCGACACAAATATTATTGCCTGGCAGAGATCACTCTTAGGGAGGTCGCCCACGGCAACTCTCAGAAAAGAGTTTCGCTAACGTGCGTCTGCATCGCTATTTTTTGCCGTTAGTCGCATTTACAACGCGCGACAGTAGCGATTCAATCGCATAGTATCAATTTACACAGCGCATGATTATATATAGACGCTGCATCGATTCTGTATCTCGATAGTAGCGATGCAGATTCGTTGTTACGTGGGCGAAGGTGTACGACCTGCGTCTGTATCGATTCTGTATCGCGATAGTAGCGATGCAGATTCGTTGTTACGTGGGCGAAGGTGTACGACCTGCGTCTGTATCGATTCTGTATCGCGATAGTCGCGATGCAGATTCGTTGTTACGTGGGCGAAGGTGTACGACCTGCGTCTGTATCGATTCTGTATCTCGATAGTAGCGATGCAGATTCGTTGTTACGTGGGCGAAGGTGTACGACCTGCGTCTGTATCGATTCTGTATCTCGATAGTAGCGATGCAGATTCGTTGTTACGTGGGCGAAGGTGTACGACCTGCGTCTGTATCGATTCTGTATCGCGATAGTCGCGATGCAGATTCGTTGTTACGTGGGCGAAGGTGTACGACCTGCGTCTGTATCGATTCTGTATCGCGATAGTAGCGATGCAGATTCGTTGTTACGTGGGCGAAGGTGTACGACCTGCGTCTGTATCGATTCTGTATCGCGATAGTCGCGATGCAGATTCGTTGTTACGTGGGCGAAGGTGTACGACCTGCGTCTGTATCGATTCTGTATCGCGATAGTCGCGATGCAGATTCGTTGTTACGTGGGCGAAGGTGTACGACCTGCGTCTGTATCGATTCTGTATCGCGATAGTCGCGATGCAGATTCGTTGTTACGTGGGCGAAGGTGTACGACCTGCGTCTGTATCGATTCTGTATCGCGATAGTCGCGATGCAGATTCGTTGTTACGTGGGCGAAGGTGTACGACCTGCGACTGAATCGATTCTGTATCGCGATAGTAGCGATGCAGATTCGTTGTTACGTGGGCGAAGGTGTACGACCTGCGTCTGTAGCGATTCTGTATCGCGATAGTAGCGATGCAGATTCGTTGTTACGTGGGCGAAGGTGTACGACCTGCGTCTGTATCGATTCTGTATCGCGATAGTAGCGATGCAGATTCGTTGTTACGTGGGCGAAGGTGTACGACCTGCGTCTGTATCGATTCTGTATCGCGATAGTAGCGATGCAGATTCGTTGTTGCGTGGGCGAAGGTGTACGACCTGCGTCTGTATCGATTCTGTATCGCGATAGTAGCGATGCAGATTCGTTGTTGCGTGGGCGAAGGTGTACGACCTGCGTCTGTATCGATTCTGTATCGCGATAGTCGCGATGCAGATTCGTTGTTACGTGGGCGAAGGTGTACCACCTGCGACTGTATCGATTCTGTATCGCGATAGTAGCGATGCAGATTCGTTGTTACGTGGGCGAAGGTGTACGACCTGCGTCTGTATCGATTCTGTATCGCGATAGTAGCGATGCAGATTCGTTGTTGCGTGGGCGAAGGTGTACGACCTGCGTCTGTATCGATTCTGTATCGCGATAGTAGCGATGCAGATTCGTTGTTACGTGGGCGAAGGTGTACGACCTGCGACAGCATCGCGACTGTACCGCGGTCTTTTGCGATTGTATTTCCATTGAATCGCTACAAAAAGTCGCCGTGGGCGTCCTCACTAAGACGCCACATATTATTGTGGGTGTGAGAGTTAAGGCTGATTTCTGAAGCCGAGGTCGTTGCACTGAACGAACTTCACATTAATTAACCCTACGCGATAAGATGGAAGGTAAATTAACACAAGTTAACGTTTTATTGAGCTATCTTTAACCTATATCCCGACATGCGTATCGAGGTCGCCTGTTGCTATCGGAATATTGGTACGTATTGTGTGAAAAATTACAATGTTTATTAATAACAACAAAAAAATATGATAATGTTTATTAATAACAACTTTAATTGTACTAGGTATAATCTATTTTTACCCGACTAAGGACTAAGACATAGCCAAAAGATAGGGTAATGATTTTAGCAGGCTATGTATTTATGTACCTATGTATGTTTGGGGGTGTCTATTTGCGTATGTTCTACCGTAGCACCTAAAATACTGAGCTGATTTTGATGAATGAGGTATCAATCGATTCGTTTTTAAGAACGCGTATAACACCAATAAAAAATCAGATTTCGCGATGAGATAAAACATAGCCGCAACCTCATGTGAGGCGCGACAAAAGAAAGCGTTTTGCGCGGAATAGGAGTGTAGTAAGCGCCAAATACTTTGTAACTCGTAAAATTCTTTTCAAAATACCGACTTCTAACGCCACTACAAAGTATAAAAATAATTTTAGTTTGTCCACGTTTGTTGAAGTCGGGCGGGCCTATATACAAACTATGAAACCGATGCGCGACGCTACAGAATATGATTGACTCGTTTGTAGAAGTCGAGCGAGCATCGCGAGTCGGTTTCATAGTTTGTATATAGGCCCGCCCGACTTCAACAAACGTGGACAAACTAAAATTATTTTTATACTTTGTAGTGGCGTTAGAAGTCGGTTTTTTGAAAAGAATTTTTATTTTAAGCTTTTAAGTGTAGTATCCTATGATTGAGGAGCTAGGACCTGGAGCTCCATGATGTAGTCCATACTTGTTACCTACAATATCAATTCGTAATCGAAATTTCCTAAATCGCCATAGTTTTAGCCTGCAGCATCAGGCTTGAGGAGTTGAAGATTAAAATTTTTATGGGACCATTTCGCAAACATACTCTGTCGATTAAAAAAAAAATCACGCGAATCGGTCCAGTAATTCCGGAGAAATCGGTGGACATACATAGAAAAAAAAAAAAAAAAAAAGATACCGGCCGAATTGAGAACCTCCTCCTTTTTGGAAGTCGGTTAAAAATATTCATTTTCTTTTCAATTCACTAGGCTACTCTCTTGATAATATCAATCGGAATTTAATGTAAAAATTTTGGTTCTGTAATATGCAACACATTGAAAATAAATGAATATTGGTTAAAAATTAGACCTAACTTCGCGATTTTTTATTATCGAACAAATTTCATCATTTTATGTTTTTGCCATGCACGTCCCTTGGCAGTATGATGTAATTTTTTGTTTTTTTTTCGGATAGTTGAAACTTGATCTACTACCACGGTATCCTTACCTTCGTTTCTCTGTGCTACTACTGTAAAAATCAAATCTGTTTACTGTTAACGAGCGTACACCCACTCTTAAGGTCTGAGTGATAAAGGCTACATTTTGTTTTTGCATTCAAGGGATATTATCATCAATTTTGCGTAGTTGGGTTATTTATTTCATGTAGTTTGTAGGTTGGCACCGGTGGCTCTTATAGCTAAAGGTCGATGCTCTACCATAGGTTCGGAAAGCAGTTTCTACTCACATGAACCGGTACGAAACCTAGCAGCTCTTTTCATACTAAAGAATAAAGATCTTTGGACTGTACCACGTGCCTATAAAATATCCAAAGTGGTTTTTTAATAGGTGACAAAATAGTCCTTGACACCTGATGGTAAGTGACGATACAGTCTAAGATGGTAGCGGGCTAACTATGAAGGGGTATGGCAGTGATCATTGAAAAAGATTATAAAAACTGAAAACCGACTTCGAAATAGTGGATAAAACATCCGTCTTATATTACTTTTTTCCTTTATAATGTTACCTTTATCACCCGGAACATAATTATCTATATACATAAAAGAAAGTGGTGTTAGTTACACTATTTATAACTCAAGAACGGATGAAACGATTTGGCTGAAAATTGGTGGAGAGGTAGCTTAGAACCAGGAGACGGACATAGGATACTTTTTATCCCGTTCGACCGCGTTTCCGTCATGTCACTATAAAACGTGGTATAAGAAAAACGCATCTGACATGGAATAGCAAAACGCAAATGACAGTGGAATAACAAAACGTAAATGACAGCTAAACGTAATTTTGTCTTTGGTTAAGTATGGTAAAAAATTTGACAATTATAAAAAGTGTTATAATAAAGCATTACTGATATTATAAATGCGAAAGTGTGTTTGTTTGTTGGTTTGTCCTTCAATCACGTCGCAACAGAACAGCGGATTGATGCGATTTTTTGCATGGGTATAGTAATGGATGTAGTAGTGGTTCCTCAGACCGGGAGAGCTACTTTTTATCTCGGATAATGAAAGAGTTCCCGCGGGATTTTTAAAAACTAAATCCATGCGGACGAAGTCGCGGGCATCAGCTAGTTATTAATAACAAATCGACTGACACCTCATTAATTACAATCGGCTAAGTAGTTTAGGCGCTACCGTGAACATTTATTTACATACAAATACATAAACTTGTTTTTCCCGCGCCTTCGCTCACGAAAAGTTCGATTTTACAAACCCCTATTTTACCCCCTTAGGGGTTGAACTTGCAAAAAACCCTTTAAAAAAACTTGCATAATATAATAGCCATCTGATGTATGCCAAATTTCAGCCAAATCCGTCCAGTGGTTTGTACTGTGCGTTAATAGACCAGTCAGTCAGTCAGTCACTCAGTCAGTCACTCAGGTCACCTTTTTTTCTTTTTCAACACACTTGCTCATAAAGTGGCTCTAAGTTCATCGCAATTAGGCACATAATGACCTATAATCAAACTGTAACTTTTACATTACTATTATTCACAAGTGAGTTATAGATTCCAGAAGTTGTGACCGTGGCAGGATACCTACTGTTGTTGTGCTTTTTTTAGTATTCTTTTCTTCACAAGTGTGTTGAAAAACGTCGTATGATACACGGGTGTATTGATGATTACCGTCTTCGGCTATCTTAAGACCCTCACTTAACGGCTCGGGTCTCAATGGCGCCTCAGCGGCAATCACCAACATTACACACTTGTACCATAATGTACTATTATATATTTAGATACATTCATAGACTGCTAAATCTTAACCCTTCTTTTTCTCTTTTCCGTACATATAGGTCGCTGTTTTTAAGTGTCTTAAAACTTGAGTCTTGAAATCTGACACGAATTAAAGAAGATCTAAGTGGAAAATTTTAGCGCGAAATAATTGCGCTTGTGACGTCAAGCGTCCATTTTTCAGCCCGTCGCGCGCGCGCAGATGAGGAAAACCAATATTATGTAATTCTACGTTTAAACAAATCATAAATCAGTTAAAGCAGTGATAGCCTAGTGGTTAGTACTGCGGTCTCCCATTCGAGGGGTCGCAGGTTCGATCCCGGGAACGCACATCTGACTTTTCGGAGTTATGTGCTACATGCTTCAACGGTGAAGGAAAACATCGTGAGGAAACCTGCACACCTGAGAGTTCTTCATAATGTTCTCGAAGGTGTGCGAAGTCCGCCAATTCGCATTGGGCCATCGTGGTGGATTATGGCCTATAACCATTCTCTGAGAGAAGACCTGCGCTCAGTAGTGAGCCGTTGATGGGTTGCTGATGATGAATTGCGCTTGTGAGTTCAAGCGTCAATTTTTCAGTAATAATAAGTAATCCTACGTTTAAACTAATAAAGTCAACTTGATTCTAAACGAATTGGTAGATTTACCAACAGTATAGCTATCTATGAAGTCATTTAATAAATAGAGGTATATATAGTCAGTGATTTTCTTAAATACAAAGTTGCTTGGAAGCAATCGGCTTTGCTTCAACTGTCAACAAGATAGATAAGCTAAGTACCTACATACTTACAATTAGCGTTTGCCCGCGACTTCGCTCACGTTCACGTTATGCTCGATTTATCAAACCCCTATTTTACCCCCTTAGGGGTTGAATTTTCAAAAAGCCTATGTCATAATAGCTAGGTATACCTATATGTATGCTAAATTTCAGCCCGATCCGTCCAGTGGTTTGAGCTGTGCGTTGATAGACCAGTCAGTCACTTTTTTTATATATTTAGAAGAAGATATGTAGCACCTTTGTTTTGAAAACAACAACTGCTGAATTTCTTGCCGGCTGCTCCCAGCAGAATCTGTTATCCGAATCTGCTTTTCTTTTTTCCGGTGGCAGAGTCTTGACTAATAAGTGTATACGACTAATGACCAACGGGCGACCACCGCACGTTGCTTCGCTACGGGATTATTAAAATCCTAAGTTGTGGACGCAGGTAAAACCGCAGGCATCAGCTAGTTACGGATTGAACTTTCTAATTAATATAACTTGAGTTTCGACCTTGCGGTGTCATATGGGCTGACAGCCACAACTGCAGGCCTCAGAAACGAGAGGCGTGATTATATTAATTGGTAGGAGACAAAGGAACAAGTTTAAATGTAAACATTAAGCTTTTTGTAACTTGGATTTTTATAGCTTTACATTATCAACTTTATTAACAGCAGACCAAGTATAGTAATAATTCAAGTTACAGCAGGGAATTTTCCTACGTGTGGTTTAATTTGGACTGGCATATATAACCTTCAGCGCCTCGGTGTATGAGGAAAGGAAGCCGGGAATAGGGTATTTGACTACTTTTAGAAAATCATATTAAATTGTTAACTAGCTGACCCCGCGAACTTCGTACCGTCAGCAAAAATATTTAGTGGTTGGTCACCCTTATCATTTAGGGGTATGAAAAATAGATGTTGGCCGATTCTCAGACCTACTCAATATGCTCACAAAATTTCATGAGAATCGGTCAAGCCGTTTCGGAGGAGTACGGGAACGAACATTGTGACACGAGAATTTTATATAAATTGTTAATAATGCTATGCTGAAGCTAACAAAACGTTTCAGCAAAATTTTCAGTATTTTTCATAAAAATCGAAAAATAAATTCAAAAAAATAAATTGACGCGGAAACGTTCCATTTTTTTACATGACGTCACAGTTCACACACAGTTCAATGACAATTCCAAAGCCCTGGTGGCGTGAACTGTGACGTCATTCGAGATTCAAAAACGTTTTCGATCTCGTGAACATGGCCAGAATTATAGCAATTTTAATTAATGTTTTCTAATTAAATAAAGCTTTATTTTTTAGTTTTGTCGTATGGAATAACGTTTTTAGATAATAATCCTAACTGAGCTATTGGAACTTCATAGATGATAACGAAAACCTTCGTATTCTAATGATATTGTAGGGGTTTTTTACTGCCTGAAAACATGGTTAAAACGACGTTTTCTAATAATGAAACCTAGCTAGATCGATTTATCGCCCCCGAATCCCCTGCATACTAAATTTCATTAAAATCGTTGTTGGAGCCGTTTCCGAGGTTCATATTATATATAATATATAATCTGAATTTATTAGGTATAGGAAGGTATTAGATAGATAGATTAGATTTGAGGACTTGGAGAGTGACATATTATGCTAACTTTTCCCAGAAAATCAGTCCCCGGGCAAACGTATTGATATACCTATTATATGACTCTTGGGTGATATTCCACGTCCCACAGAAGTAGTGTTTCCATAATACAACATCTTCGCTTTATTTTAATGTTGTTTTCACAATTAAAGGCCGATTCGTAAACAAGTTTAAAACAACATAAGGTCAATAGCATCGTTATAATTATTTATTTTTATCACAACATTGCTACAATAATTGCGCTCGAATGTTTTTACTCAGAGCAATCTCGGTCAGATCTAAAGGTGTTTTGGTTTAAATTTTTTTCTGGCCAGGTGGGGGTCTTAAAAATTTAACTAGCAGACCTTGAGGATAAACAAGAATCCAGGTAATAGGGTATTGAAGCGATCGAGAAATGCGAGACAATCCCCAAGGTGTTTTATCCGTGAAATGCCCCGACCTTCAGTGCGGAGCTGAATTACAAACGAAAGTCGCAAAGCACCGGTTTCCCACAAAGAGTACTGGTACAATAGGGTAATGGATATCCTTGGTTTTGCGGATTGGAGTGCAAAAATATTGTACCGGCGCGACGGTGGAACTGGTTCGATGTTTGTGTACTTTTAGACTGGGTTTCCACGGCGCGGTTCGCGGCCCGCGCCCGCAGCGGTTGCGGGCTCGCGGCGTCCGTAGAATGCAGATTTGTATGGAAAATGAAGTAGCAGTTTCCACGGCGCGGTTTGCGCCCGCGGCGGGCGCGGTAACAGCGGTACCGCAACCGCAGCGGGCGCGGGTGCGAACCGCGCCGTGGAAACTCAGTCTTAGGTAGACAATTGTTGCTCGAGGAAATATAGTACCCGTAGATATATTTGAGTTTGCCTTATAAATCTTCTTTTATCTGAGTTTCCCTTATTTTTATTCTATTTTGTCCCGGCTTATGCCAAGGTCGGCTTTCTTGCTTGGTCACTTCCAATTTGGACAAAACTTTTTATAAGCTGGAAGTAAGTGGTGTCCCCATACCTAAGTTTAAATTTTCTAATGCAGATCTTTTAAACCATGTAAAGATTTGCATAGTATTGGTCTTCGTTACGCTCCTACCGTACTTTATCTATGCCGTGTTTTGAAATTCCATATTTTCATGAAAATCTATCTGCCAAACAACTGATATATAGGAGCGTGTCGACAAAACCCTGACTTATTTACCCTATATATCCCCCAAAAGGGGTTTGAAAAATCAAAGTTAACGTGAGCAAAGCCGAAGGTAAAAGCTAATATTAAAGAATCAATTTTTGTTTATGTATGGGGCTCTCTGAGAAACTACTCTTAATCCTAGCTATCCTATTGATATTCTATTTTACTTAGAAATCGACAAAGCTGATGATTTGTATCTTTAGAATAATTTATAGTATAAAAAAAGAAAAACGTACCCGGATGTTATCTCAAGCCCCTGCGCAGTTATTATTTTCATGGAGGAACTATAAAATTATGCTAACTAACTTAACCGATTTATAAAGAAAAAAATTAAGTAGCACTCGGGGACTGCCGCGGTAAAGCTATTGCATAGCATTTTTTATCAACTTATGCAATTATAATATATTTTATGCAATATTTTTTTTTGCATAATAAAAATTATATCATAGGTATATCATGAAAAGCGCACTGTCACTACTTCGCGAGGGAGATTCGAACCTGTGACATCATACACCATACGGTAAAGAAAGCGGTCGCTCGCTCACTGCGCCAAACAGATCTACTTGTGAACCTCTAAAATGTTGAACGCTTACTGAACAACGGTGTTAGGTTTATTTTCGTTACGGAATTTCTTGATTCGGTCGCCGCGCTCAAACTGTTTGTCCTAGTTCAAAGCCCGCGATAAAAGCTATGCAATAGCTTAAAAGTAGTTTTGTATAAACGTTAGTACTCGTAGCTAAGTGGTGCTGAAAAGAGATGATTGTGTATCTGAAATCAACGCCATTTGTATCTACTTTGTATACGACGATAGAATAAAAGATGCCTTCAAATAAAACTTAAATGTTATAGTTAAATAAGATCTACCACTAAGTACTTGATTTTTTTAACTCAATAAAAATAGAGTTGAATGAATGAAATATACTCTATTGTAGTACACAAAATAAAAATCACACAAAAAATTAATACACTTTAAAAAAAATATATTATATAGGTAAAATTGGCTGCCCGCGTCTTCTGCCACATTAATTTGAGTACTATCAAGGCAACAGTAAATAGGTATCATCTAAGCAAGCGCGTTCCAACCTAGAACTCATCAACGATTTCCAGCATTGATAGTCGTCAAGCCTATCTCGCAATAAAAAAAATATGTACTTTACCAAAATAAAAGCACGAAACCATCATAGTGTGATGTGTACCTGTAACAAAAAAAATTGATTTAATCTTACAATTAATATAATTAGTTTTATTATCAAGTCACAAAAGAAATATATTCTGACTTATATTAGCCGGATAAAGTTTATGAGATATAAAGAGTAAACTGATTTTCCTTTATCCCAAATGTGAAAATGAATGAAAAAAAATCTTTTGAGGGTTAATAAGATAGACACATAGAGATTATTATACAGTTAGTTCATTTCATAATGACAAATCTGTTTTGAAAAGCAACTGCTGAGTTTCTGGCTGGGTCTTCTCAGCAGAATTTGCTTTCCAGATCGTTGGAAGAGCCTAGACTTGTTATAAAAACCACAAGTAGGCCTACATGAAATTAATAATTTTTAATTAATTTTTCAGCTGAATATGGGCTAGCCATTAAACTGACAGGTATGTGAAAGCAACAGAGAAAGCATAAATTTCCGAGACGGACATGGGATACTTTTTACCCCGGGAAATTAAAGAGTTCCCACGGGATTTCTATCAACCTAAATACGCGCGGTCAAAGTCATGCACACCATATAGTTCAGCAACAACATAAAACCGATTCCGAGGAAAAGGGTCTTGTTACAAGGACAATTCCGTTTTTCCAATTCGAGGGACGGAACCCTGATTAAACATGATCCCTTTTTAATATCTCCTAAGCCTGCCAGAAAATAGACGGTCGATATCTGAAGACCGACCAAATTGAATCATGAATATGTATTTGAGACATTTTATTCCAAAGCTTAGACCGTATTTTTTTATTTTTTAAATAAAATTACACTCGGAGGTTGTGTAGTCTCCGAAACTTGATTAAATTTGTCCTAATAGCAATGTGGTTTAAAATTAAAAATCTATGGCATATTTTATACTTGTGTTTGTTACGTACTTACGATAAGTGTTAACCGGTAACGATCAAATCGATTGACTTTTCGTCCTATAACTAACTAGATGATGCCCGCGACTTCGTCCGCGTGGATTAAGGTCTTTTTATTCCTGCGGGAACTCTTTACTTTTCCGCAATAAATTGTAGCCTATGTGTTATTCCAGGGTATAAACTATCTCCATTACCAATTTCAGCATAAATCCGTCCAGTAGTTTTTGCGTGAAAGAAGGACAAACATACACACAGACACACAAACTTACGCCTTTCTAATAGGTATTAGTGTGAAATGTGATGTGATAGTGTGATTTCATGTTCAAAGATCAAAGAATAGCAAATTGCAATCAATTGAGTTATTAATTGAAGCTTATTGATGCAGATGCGCCACTAATACAGGTTTATTATCCCGCGTGCCCTTATTGCCACGAAGGATTGTATAGACCACAGGTATAGACTGATTACGTTCCCTCAAATATGGTTGAGCGAAGCAATGGCTGGGTCATGCGTCATGCTCGTGAACGGGTGCCACCGGCGGGAATGGGGCTATTTTCTGTCTGCCCGTCTTAACATGTGTTGATTAATAATTAGGTATGCTTTTGTGGAACTTCTCCTCATTGTGGAAACACTGCATATATAGCATAGTATCTATTGTATTGTAGACTTGTTGTGAGAAGAGCATCTGCCGAGTTTCTTTCTTGCATATATATTTCGTTCGGTTCATAGACTGAACCCGCGATCCCTCGAATAGGAGACCGCTCCTATCCTAACCGCTACGCTATCACTGCTCTTATAAAGCGTTACCTCTTCTAAAGCTCGTATACCTATTATAGATATACCTTAAAAAGATAATGCCAGGCGACAGTCTTAAGGAGAACTTATTCTTAATTACTTTAGTTTCGAAACGAATGAACTACATATTTTTAGAACTCTGAGGAACGGAGCCGGGTTTAGCTTAATATTTTTTATTAATGATCGTTAATTACATCGGATGAGACAAGGCAAGGAGGCAGGGCGGTTGACCTTTAATATATAGACTGGAATGTCTAAAATGTTGACCTTTTTGACGCTTCCCACCATAGCGGAAAACTGTGCCATCAAGGGATTTAAGAATCGCGTAGGAACCTGTTACGTTGGTTTGAACCCCTCATTTCTTGAGGGCTTCTAGTCTTCAAGGTTTACTTCCATCTTAGATAGCTATCTTACATTTATTGAACAAAAACATAAATAATGCTTAATTGTTATAAAACTCCAAAAAGGACAAAATATTTTTTTGAAAAAGAAGCCGATACTGACGCAACATCTTTAGAAGAAGCTTGGTAAGTAGTATGTCTTTGCCGGACTGTTGATATACTATACTAGACTCGATTGAAATGAACTCTCCCATTAGACCAGATATAGGATAATTTAAATTTAGCAATTATAAACATCTAAATTGTACTTCCAACTTATAAAATCACGATACAAAAAATCGCAACCGATTTCCTATTTTGAACGACAAAAAAGCCTCTAAATTCGTGCTGAAACTGCAGGTTAACCCGAAATCAATAAACATATCATCATCATCAGCAACCCATCAACGGCTCACTACTGAGCACAGGTCTCCTCTCAGATAAGGGTTATAGGCCATAGTCCACCACGCTTATTGATTTATATATTGCTGATTATTGATATTCAATTGCTAAATCGCCCCGAACTCCGAAAAGTCAGAGGTGCGTATCCGGGATCGAACCTGCGACCCCCCGAATTAGGAGACCACAGTCCTAAACTCTAGGCTATCACTGCTGCAAACAATATACACGTAGGCAAAATCCACGCCGGAAGGTCAAAGTGCGCACTTGCAACGACCTCCGACCTTGACCTCGCGTTATTCACCCCCTCTTCCTGCCCCCCACGCTTGCGCCCGGTCCCCGCCCGAAATACCAGAGTTCACCCGCCTACGGTGACGCTTATAGATATAGTACTTATATTTTGGGAACCTATATTATGGTATGACATAATTCGTGCAGCTAATGAGTTTGTAGGTTTAAACAAGTTTATGTTCTTCCTCTACATCTTAGGCGTCCACTGCTGGACATAGGTCTCTTGCATGGACCTCCACGTGTCTCGGTCTTGCGCCGCCTGTTCCCTGCAACTCGTCTGATGTTGGTCCATGTAGTGGGCTGTGGGGCTCTGCGAATAGTGCGAGGTCACCACTCCAGCACCTTAGGACCCCAACGACCATCAGTTCTTAGAACTATATGGAGTTTATGTACCTACAATCAAAAATTATTAAGTAGGTATATCAGTACTTAATAGTTTACATTTACAGTTCTTCTCTATAATAACTGCACTTTTAGAAATATTCATACTTCATAATTCCATGCTGCATGCTTTTCCAAGTGAGTTTTCTGTCTAGCTATAACATAGACATCTGTAAATTAAAAATTTAAGCATCCCCGATATGTGAATCTATGGTTGGAATATGTATGATATCCCGACATCCTATACCTACATCGATCATCATCTATCTAACACCTACCCATTGAGACCATTTTAAGGAGCCCAAACACCCTATATCTGCTGTAAATTAACGAAAAGTTGGGATCCCACAGACTACTTGATGCTGCAGCATCAGCTCAAGGTTACCATGACTTGGAAATAATCCAAAGTTTCACCACCCAAATCAAACGCACCTGTGAAAGTTTGTTATACCGTTTAATCAAGTAAGAAATGAGCTGATTATATTTAAACGTTTGAACAGATCTTCATAAAGTAGTCGGTTAATTATAGCTAAGATCTATCTCGATAACTTCAGCTTACAAACAGAAAAAACCGCATCAAAATCGGTCCATTCATTGTGGAGCTAAAAGGGAACAGACATACCACAGATACATACGTCAAACTTATAACACCCCTCTTTTTTGTCGGGGTTTAATAACTGTAACCAAAGATGAAATAAAAAAAAATTTAAAATTCGCGTGAAGGTCTTACGTCATGGACAATAATTTATGATCAAACGAACTTACCTGTAAGTGAAGTTCGATCCTAATTATGTGAGCAAGCTTCATTCGACGCGATTTGGGGTTTTACATATTGTAGCAACACTTTCTAGCTACCGGCCTTCACGTTATTTGTAGTAGGGAAAAAAGAATTCACGTATGGTATCACTGTATTGTGTCCACCATTCGGTAGACATCCCTACCATGACTCATTAGTTTAAAGCAAAATAGGTACCTGAAATAATAATGTTAGCTTGTGGCAATACTTAAGCTAATACCTATTTATGAATGTTATTATTTTTACATGTTTATTTTTATGTATATAGGATACATTGGGAGGGTTAACTTTAAATATGAACACTTATTAACACATAAAATAGATACTAGATTAGGGTGGGTTCTCCCAAATCGCGTCGAATGAAGCTTGCTCACATAATTAGGATCGAACTTCACTTACAGGTAAGTTCGTTTGATCATAAATTATGCTTCGCAAGCTTCATTCTAGCGATTTGGGGTTTTACATATTGTAGATGTTTATAGCTGTATATAGTAAAAATAATACAGACTAGAATAGGTATTTTTATTAATTTCTTTTATAGAAAAATAATTAACTCACCATAATTTAATTACTTAATTAAATTAATCGTAAATTATTGATCATTTATTATTATAATCATACATATGTAATAATTGTTATACTATTCTAAGTATAACACTAGTCAACAACGTAGGTACCTACTTAATTTAATCACAATTGCTGGCTTACAACAACATTACCGATTTTTGATAATATGGGAGATGGTCTGGACATGATGAGCTGTTACTAAAGCATTAAGTGTGACGGTTTTCTTTGATGTCTTGTAGACTTAACGCATGGTTGGGCCAGAACTGTCTCAAATAATTTAAAACAATATTAGGTTCCCAAACTATATCATATTTAGGCGTAGGAGGTCGTAACCTATATATTCCCTTCATGAATCTCTTTATCCTATTATTATCTATGGGATTTCCCATTAACAAACTTATTGCTGCTTATTAGAGTTAATGGTGCCATACCGTACTCCCTGATCAAAAAATCGGCTCATGTAATATATTATTTCTGGAATAGGCATAGAATCATAGCATAATATGACGTTATTTATCTCAAAGTATTGAATGCATAATCTAATACAGCCAACATATTGCTTAAATGTTCTATCACTCAAAGAGAATAACATGATATCCACAGATCTTGAGGAAAGTTGTCGTCTTAATAGTGTTTCCCTGACAATCTTACGGGAATCAGTTCTAGCGAACTGTGTAGATTGTGATGAATTCTGAAAGGAGATACAAGCAATTCTTTACTTGGTCGAAAATATATTTCTCTAGAAATTTTAATTTTTTGATACAATGGATACCAAGGTTGTGTTTTCAAATTCGGTATTACAACATAGCTTCAGCTTTATCATCTATACTTTTTCGTATCACTCTTAATAGTATGGAGTAAGGAGGAAAAGCATAAAAATTAAGATGAGTCCATGACAGTGTGAACGCGTCAATTGCCCAAGCTTCAGGATCTGGCTTCCAAGATACGTAAGTGGGACATTTCTTATTATTTCTAGATGCAAACAAATCAATAGTAGGTTGTCTAAATGACAAAATAATTTCTTGAAACGCATAAACTGCAAGTTCCCATTCTGTCTCTTGAAATTTCATTCTAGACATTGCATCCGCTTGCACATTGTCTTTGGAATTGATATATGATGCGAATAAGAAAATTTTTCTATGTTCACACCATTGCCAAATTTGACGAGTGATTTTTTCCAGATATGCATACTGTACGCTACCCATCTTATTAATACATGCTATAGCTGTAGTATTATCAATTCGTAAAAGAATCTCCGTATTAGTAAGATGTTTAGCATAAACTTTTAAAGCAAAGAAAGCTGGTTTAAGTTCTAATAAGTTTATATGTTGCAATCTTTTCTCTTCGGTCTAAAAACCATAGGCTTTATTCTTATTACAGTACGCCCCATCCCGTAAGAGGGGCGTCTGGGAATATTTCACACTCATAGTTATGGGTTCGCACTTTAGCATAATCGTTCATAATATGCCTCAACCACTATAACATATCCTCATGCAACGTATCTGGGATTTTAACGATCTGATCGTATGAAGAATTTTCCTTTAAACACAAAAATTCAAATCTTTCAAAAATCTTGGTGGGTAGGTACATAACCAAGAGTAATCAATAGCAGGGCAGGCTGATATCAAAATACCAACAAATCTAGCATAATTAAGTAAACTAGTACATCTTTCTGTATTTATGAATTTCAAAATTAATCTTTGAATCTTAGCCCTCTTTTCCTCGGGTAGTTTTAGTATCATTTTTGAGAGTTAAATATGAAACCTAAATATTTTCACTCTCTTGAAGGTATTAAGCAATTCTTTTCATAATTTATTATAAATCCCAGATTTTCGAGAGCGTTTTTAATGAACGAAATATTTCTATTGCACTCCAAATATGACCTACCAAAAATCATTATGTCATCTAGATAAATAACTGTTAATATATTGTTGGACCTAAAGTATTCCATTGCTGGTTTTAATAATTTTGTAACAACATAAGGTGCTGTCGCCAGCCCGAACGGTAAGCATTTATATGCATAAAGAGTATCATTAAATTTGAACTTCAAGTTTTTCCTGTGGAACTTATAGATCAGCAATAAGTAATAAGCATCCTTTAGATCAATGGAAACCATAAAACAATCTGGGAACATCATCTTGGTTTCAGTACGATAATCTTCTAATTTAAAATGTTCGGTTTTTATTTAAACATTTTAAATTCAAAATAAACAGATTCTCTTCACTAGGTTTAGGCACTAAATAAACGCTAGAGACAAATTCCTCTACCTCATGATTACATTCTGAAATGGCGTTTATATATAATAATTCTTGTATACATTTATTAAATTCAAGTAATTCCTGGTCTGAATGTGAAATTGTATATGGCTTATCGCTACGACTAGGTGTAGAAATAAATGGAATTTCATAACCGTCTAGCCAGCTTAATATAAGCGGGTCGCTAGTTATATTTTCCCATTGTTGAGAGAAGCAAGACAATCGTCCTGCATATCGTACCTCGTTATTACTGTTCAGTAGCGCTGCTGTCTCTGCCGTCGAGGGTCACGGCCGGCGGGGGGCTGCGGCGGTAGTGTCGCTGGCGGCTGCTTGCTCGTGCGGTTGCTGGTGCTGCATGATCCTGCAGTAGTTGCTTCCCCATATAAGAACGCGCAGCTGTTTTCCGATATGGGGTCTTTTGGTTTAAAGACTTAACATTGCTAGGTGCAGCTGTCATAGTATTCTTACCTATTAGAATTATTATAGAATGGTATGACTTTTAAAATTTGTCCCGATCTATTAATGCCCTGGGCCGTTTTAAGCTTTTCAGACATATTGTCACCGAAAAGAAATTTCCCTGGCACTGTGTCCTGGATAACGATGTCTTTCATCTTATTATTTATTGAATTTATTACTTATGTGTATTCTCCCTCTTTTCGTTTCGAGCTGATATAAATCGCATAAAATGCGACAGGCATCGCTTAGCGGTCTTAATACAGCCGACTTTGTTTCATTTTGTAAACTTTTATTTGGGTCATTTATTATTGAATCCACTGATTTGCTTAAAGCGGACAATGTAATTCCGGCGACTGCAGAATCGGCACCACCGTTCTGCGAAACTGGTAGCATCTCGATAGCTGTCCCAGGTGATGGCGAGGCGTCCTTCAACGATAACGCGATGTCTGGACGTTGTTCATCATCGTGTATGCTAGTGGGATCGAAAATCACCAGTACAGGGTCGCATAATGCATCATTTACCACCTGATTGACATTTGTAAACGTACGAAACGTCTTACTATTCCTCCTTTGTTACAACGAAAAAAGGAAGGTACCCACATCAAAGGAAAAATAAAAATTTTATTTTTACCCTGGTTATAATTATTACAATAAAATAGTTTTGTTAAAGCTAAAATCTAGCTCGTAAAGCGTAATTATAAAGGAGTAAACCCAAAAGCGGAGTCTCGCATCCTAGATTCACCAATGGCGTAAAAACAAAATGAAGGAGTAAACCCAAAGCGGAGTCTCGCATCATAGTATTGTCTAATGACGTAATTATGAAGGAGTAAACCCAAAAGCGGAGTCTCGCATCATAGTATTGTCTAATGACGTAATTATGAAGGAGTAAACCCAAAAGCGGAGTCTCGCATCATAGTAGGTATTCATCAATGGCGTAAAAATGACGGAGTAAACCCAAAGCGGAGTCTCGCATCATAGTATTGTCTAATGACGTAATTATGAAGGAGTAAACCCAAAAGCGGAGTCTCGCATCATAGTAGGTATTCATCAATGGCGTAAAAATGACGGAGTAAACCCAAAGCGGAGTCTCGCATCATAGTATTGTCTAATGACGTAATTATGAAGGAGTAAACCCAAAAGCGGAGTCTCGCATCATAGTAGGTATTCATCAATGGCGTAAAAATGACGGAGTAAACCCAAAGCGGAGTCTCGCATCATAGTATTGTCTAATGACGTAATTATGAAGGAGTAAACCCAAAAGCGGAGTCTCGCATCATAGTAGGTATTCATCAATGGCGTAAAAATGACGGAGTAAACCCAAAGCGGAGTCTCGCATCATAGTATTGTCTAATGACGTAATTATGAAGGAGTAAACCCAAAAGCGGAGTCTCGCATCATAGTATTCATCAATCCAAACAAAAAAAGAAACTTTGAATCATGCGCCTGTATTAATATCGTATTAACACTTACCCTCGTTTTCGTCACTTGAAATGGAAGGTAGACGCATTATACGTCTCTGTGCGGCGTGCCAATTTATCCTCCAACTTCCTTATTTTTCTTCTAATTTTCGCCACCTTTTCCTCTGCTTTCCGTTTTGCCATGATTCTCACTACCTAACTCACTCCTTTACTTAAAATAAAATATTCGAAACTAATTATAATATTGTGCGTCCGAAGGCCTCGAGCACGAAAATGTTAATGAGTCATGGTAGGGATGTCTACCGAATGGTGGACACAATACAGTGATACCATACGTGAATTCTTTTTTCCCTACTACAAATAACGTGAAGGCCGGTAGCTAGAAAGTGTTGCTACAATATGTAAAACCCCAAATCGCGTCGAATGAAGCTTGCGAAGCATAATAATTATCATAAGTACTATAAATAAAATACACCTGCAATTCAAGCTTTTTCCTTTAACAAGAAAAGGTTAGAATTATTTTGCTTTAATCCGCCAACAGAAAAAATCTGTATGGTCAAACATGCAATTAAAAGCTAAGCACCACTCACCTACCCAGCCAAGCAAAAAAGCCAAGTTCCCAAGCAAGCAATGCCACCACCACTCACATGCACCACCACACAAGACTTTTACACTACTCTCGACGCACGTTTCGCCCCGACACCGGAGTGCGTCAAACGTGAGAGGAAACGTGCGTCGAGAGTAGTGTAAAAGTCTTGTGTGGTGGTGCATGTGAGTGGTGGTGGCATTGCTTGCTTGGGAACTTGGCTTTTTTGCTTGGCTGGGTAGGTGAGTGGTGCTTAGCTTTTAATTGCATGTTTGACCATACAGATTTTTTCTGTTGGCGGATTATAGCAAAATAATTCTAACCTTTTCTTGCTAATCATGAACTTCCGCAAAGTAACGCCTGCTTCTATCCAATATTTTTCCTTTAAGTTCACGTAATTAAATACGCTTAGATATGAATAATTACACCGTATTAAAGGTGGCACGATAATAACTTCATGGGTATGCTAGATTTATACAAGGCTATTTTTTATAATATAATAACAATACTTACATGACCACCATCGTGATTGACGTAAGTGATGATACTGTGTAAGAGCGAGTCTACACGATGCAACTTATTCATACACTAGCTGATGCCCGCGACTTCGTCCGTGTCAATCAATCCGTAGCTTTGTTGCAGCGTGATTGACGGACAATCCAACAAACAAACACACTTTTGCATTTATAATGTGTATTGGTAAGGAAGAATTAATACTGCGATAGTAAAGGCGATCTAATTAAATTTTAGAATACAAAAGCTACTATTGTGACTTAAATATGATAGTTAGATATATTCCCTCGGGAACTTTTTTGTAGAGAATAATGAGTACTTTAATCATGCAGTACATAATTTTTATGTATCGTCAATAGTTTTCCCAGCACACGCCAAATAATGCATTTTATGGGCAAAATTTTGCTACTTTGGGTTACATTATTGCAATTTTCTTAGAGATCTCTAATTTTTTTGAAAATAAATTATAGCCTATGTTACTTCCTGATACCTTAGCATTTCTATTGGTGAAAAAATTGTTAAAATCGGTCTAGTACTTACAGAGCCTATTCGGTACAAACAAACAAACAAACAAACAAAAAATCTTTCCTCTTAATAATATTATTAGTAATTAGTATAAATATAAATTTCGGTGTAAAAGGAGTAAACTTAGCTTACAAGATATAAAATTAAAAACAATAAAACCCACCAACTGCTTAAAATGTATCTGAGATTTTTTTCGGAGGTAATACCTGTGTAGTGTAAAAACCAGATCAAAACGGCACAGTAC
This sequence comes from Oeneis ivallda, assembly GCA_029955525.1. Taxonomy (NCBI): domain Eukaryota; kingdom Metazoa; phylum Arthropoda; class Insecta; order Lepidoptera; family Nymphalidae; genus Oeneis; species Oeneis ivallda. The sequence continues at coordinate 2,825,931 of JARPMR010000012.1, read as the reverse complement.
TTTTACCGGAAAACATAGGTATTATGCAGCCCTTGCATTGCAATATCGTATGATGTAGTCGTATGAAATAAATAATAAAAAAAATTAAGTGGCACTCGGGGACTGCCGCGGTAAAGCTGTTGCATAGCATTTTTTATCAACTTATGCAATTACAATATTTATGCAATATTTTTTTTGCATTGTAAAAATTATGCAAAAAAATAATTAAAAAACAAACAAACAAGAAAAGCGCACTGTCACTACTTCGCGAGTGAGACTCGAACCTGCGACATCATACACCATACGGTAAAGAAAGCGACCGCTCGCCCACTGCGCCAAACAGAGCTACTTGCGAACCTCTAAAATGTTGAACGCTTACTGAAAGACGGTGTTAGGTTTATTTTCGTTACGGAATTTCTTGATTCGGTCGCCGCGCTCAAACTGTTTGTCCTAGATCAAAGCCCGCGATAAAAGCTATGCAATAGCTTAAAATCTGCTTATTATTATATTACTAGATGATGCCCGCAACTTCATCCGCGTTTATTAAGGTTTTTTGATTCCCGAGGGAACTCTTTAATATTCCGGGATAAAATGTAGCGGGACACAATCGATTACTTCGAAACTAGCGACCCTAAAAATCTAATTTGAACGCGAACTGTCAACCATAGACAAAGATTTACGCTCGCGTTCAGATTAAAATTTTAGGGTTGCTATGTTTCGACGGAATCGATTGTGTCCACAGGTACAAGCGTCCATAGGTAAAGCACTTGCCCCTGTATATTATTACAAAATACCACATTAGAGGAGAGCTCAATGTTGACTTGAAAAGTGTTACCACAGACAGAATAAGTAGTATAATCAACTATCCAGATTGCAGACGTGGAATACCATAGACTAAAAATAGCTTAGGTACGTTTAGAAATCTAACAATGCTACAGTTTTTGCAATTCACGAAGGCGAGTGAGCTTTACTCGTGGTTACTTCGTGTACATTGCATAAGTGTGCGTGCCTGTCAAAGCCTAGGTGGGAGCGGGCAGGCGCGAGCATTGCGCTCGCTCACACTTATACAGATACGACACACACACAACCATAAGTCAGTCGCCCTCGTGAATTGCAAAAACTATAACACATTTTTGTGACGTTATTAAAAAGCAATTTCCATTATCCTAAAAGCCTTCAAGTTATTCCCATCATGCCCAGCTATTAGTCCTACGGTTTCCTCCACTTTTCCCCGCTTCTCAATTATATACAAATTGCTTTGTCTAGCGAGCGCGCTAAATCCAATATCGACGCAGATGTACGCGTCGCATTGATTTGTTGGAATCGCCTCGTTAGTTGAGAGATGGAGGCCTGCGGTATTGTTTACCGCCTAACGTACAGATTTAGAGACATAATTTGTATTGACTTGTATTGATCTGTGTTATTTACTTTTGGAATGGAATTTAAATAATGTCCTTACGGTGTTTTTTACCACTGGTTCGGAATGCCCTTCCTGCCGAGAAGAACCAGGAAGAAACTCGGCGGTTGCTCTTTTCAAAACAAGTTTACAATATAATAGATACTATGCCATGTATGCAGTGTTTCCACAATGAGGGGTTAGGGGAAGTTCCAAAAATGCACACTACTTGCAATTCAATACATGTTAAGACGGGCAGACAGAAAGTAGCCCCATTCCCGCCGGTGGAACCCGTTCACGAGCATGACGCATGACCCAGCCGTTGCTTCGCTCAACCATATTTGAGGGAACGCAACAACCCGCATCACATGACAATCTATATAAATCTAAGACCATGTTCAGGTGACGCGATTTACTCGCAAATCGAGTCGCGCGTAGACAATCGTGCGATTATGAGATACTAGAGGCTCATACATTCCGTCCACTGGTATGGGTTGAATTTTTACTGTCATACCCCTTCCAAGTTAGCCCACTACCATCTTAGTTTTGTCGTCACTTGCCATCAGGTGAGATCGCAATCAAGGACTAGCTTGTCATCGAAAAAAAAACCGAACTTTTTCTTGAGAACTATTTAAATACTCTCCATATTAATTCAGTGATCTACCCGCGAATAAATCACTTGGATTGTCAGGAGTATTTACTTTTGTAAAACAGTTGCGATTCAATCCCAAGCAGCGATTTGAATTCCAAATTAAGCGATGTAATTAAGTATTAGTTCGGGGTAAACTAGTTAGGTTTGAAATAACCTTTTGCTATTTACTTTACTAACAACCAAATCTGTATATTATATAACTTGTGCCACCGGCGGGAATGGGGCTACTTTCTGTGTGCCCGTCTTAACATGTGTTGAATTATAATTAGGTACCTATGCTTTTGTGGAACTTCCCCTTATTGTGGAAACACTGCATACATAGCATAGTATTTATTATATTGTAAACTTGTTTTGAAAGAGCAACTGCCGAGTTTCTTGCTGGTTCTTCTCGGCAGGAAGGGCATTCCGAACCAGTGGTCGACGATTCAAAAGCACTTGTAAAAGAGTTTATTTGAATAAAAAACATTTCTATTCCATTCTAGAAAATTCAAAGTACAGACTGATAGACGAATATATTATCAAGGCACAGCCTAAACTACTGGAGTTAGAAGCTTGAAATTTTGAAAGCGTAGGCACCCAATAAGAAAGGATTTTTGAAATTCCGCCCCTAAGTCCCGCTTGCAGAGATGCCGGGTTAGTTAACCCAGGAATAAATTTGTAATTTTGACAGAAGCTTTATACGAAATCTGTCAAATCTGTCTTTTTAACCCAGATTTAGCTGCTAACTCTGGGTTAAAGGATAACTCGACACTTCTGCAAGCGCGCCTAAGGGGGTTATATCCATGAAACTTTGTATTTGGGCTTTCCATTTAAAATAAAAAACAGGTTTTGTGCAGTTTTTGGAAGTTCTACCCCCAAAGCCTTTAAATAGGGGATGAATGTTTGCATGAAAACGTATCATTTTAAATTTATTTTTCAATTTATATCTATGAAACTTGGCATTTTGGCTTTCGATTGAAAATAAAGAGCGTGTTTCACAGTTTTTGATTGTTCCACCCCAAAAACCTCATTCCACGCGGACGAAGACGCGGGGAAAAGCTAGTTCTCCGATAACACTGGAGTTACGAGTAAATCAAAACATACGACCCCCACATCTAAGTTGCGAGCTAAGCGCGACTCTGCAAAAATTGCAAATGCGCAACGGGACCCATTTCAAAATTACCTCCCATAAAGCAAACGAGAATAAAAAGTGGTCTATTCCGAGCTTCCGAGATAATCGGGAACACTGTTTACATACATAAAGTGTGCCTGCACCGTTGATATAGTACCTAAAATACCAAAGATAGATGAAGCTGAGTTGTAAGTGGAACTGCTAATGGTCTACATTTTTCATTTAAAAGTGGAAATAAAACTTACTACTAAACTAATACAAATCATGCCCGCGTGAAATTATGCCAAGAATTCTGGCTGCATTTCCGCGTTGGACAGCCAGGCTAACCCTGTCACCAGTGGAAATTATACAAAAACATGCAAGTTATATTATTTACTTTTCAGAGATATGTACGATTTAAGTAAGTAATTAAAAATGACTTGATTTAATAGTGAAGAAAAATATCGCGTGGAAACCAGTATGCCTGTGAGAGTTCCATAATGTTCTCAAAAATGTGTGAAGTCAAGGCCAATCTGCACTTGTCAGGTTGGGTTACCGTCTAAACTCTTCTCATTTTGAGACCAGTGCCTTATAGTTGGCTGGCGACGATGTATGAAGATAATGATGATCACTTTGACCATCAGCTTTGCTCTCTATGAATAGAGAAGTATTGATTCGTACTCGCTGTACTGATAAGCTATTACTGTGAGTACTGGTGCTTTCGAGGTGAGGTGCTCTCAGTACTTTGATCACGTGATCAAAAAATAGAACAGCGCATAGATATTTGAAAAAATGGGGATGACAGTATATTGGACAGCGTTCCGTTTTAAACAGTAAGTAGTCAGTATAGCAAACTAAAAAGTAACGGCTTCATAGTATAGTCGTATCTGTATAAGTGTGAGCGAGTGCAATGCTCGCGCCTGCCCGCTCCCACCTAGGCTTTGACAGGCACGCACACTTATGCAATGTGCATGTACACTAAGTAACCACAAGTAAAGCTCACTCGCCTTCGTGAATTGAAAAAACTTTTACACTGGATTGACGTCACACCTTTTAGTGGTTCAGTGTATATCGGTCCAAACCCTATATCTTGGGTCTCGTATATCAACGTGCGTCACCCATTCACCCTCCACAAAACGTGGGCGTACTACCCCATCTCCCATCCCTCTCTATCCCTCCCACAACCTCTCGCTCCCTCCACGCCTACACTACCATTGACTCCTACACAATTTCATTCACGGACGTTCTGAAGGTGGATATCTCGTTTTCGATTTAATGTTTCGTTTTTGATAGTCTTTTGTTGTTAGTGAAAAAGGTCCATTTTGTTCAGTTATTTCAGTAACAAAACCTTTTTGAGGCTTGTGATAAATGGTTTAGTTTTTGCGGTATTTTTAGGATGCTTTTCTTTAAGTTTGACCCAAATAAGGTTGAGAAACAATATTGTGTTTGTATTTTTTCGTTTCTATTTGATAAATGGACGTTTTGAAGAGGCTGTTAGGAAATTTTTCGTTTAATTAAATAATAATCATTTGTTTCGAGAAGCGAACCAGAAGTGGCAGTAGTAGAATGAATAAGTTACAGTAAAAATTTATTTTTAAAAACCGACTTCAAACACCAGCGCCACTACAAAGTATATAATATTATAATTTATTGTTGATTTTTAAAAACCACTCGACCGATTTCGATAAAATTTGAATGGGAACCCTTTTAAAAAAAAAAATTTTTCCAAATCGTTTCAGGCGTCTTCGAGTAATTGGTGAACATACATAAAAAAAAGTTCTGATGAATTGAGGACGTCCTCTTTTTTGAAGTCGGTTAAATACCTTTGAAGTTAAGAATAGACGTTGAGGTTATATGCACGAAGAGTGCTTGACTTGATCACACCTGATGGTAAGTGAAAATGAAGCCAAAGATGCCTATTCACTCGTGATTTAAAAAATACCCAAGCTAAAGTAATAGTTTCACATTTACAAGCACACATCTTTTTTGATCTCGTAAGTCTTAATATTTTTAAATGAAAAGTACCTAGGTCCTTCTTGTTCTTTATCAACCTATAGACGTCCACTGCTGGGCAAAGGTCTCTTGCATGGACTTCCACAGGCTTCGGTCTTGCGCCGCCTGAATCCAGCGGCTCCCTGCGACTCGTTTCATGTCGTCTGTCCACCTAGTGGGGGTTCTGCCAACACTGCGTTTCCCGGTGCGGGGTCGCCACTCCAGCACTTTGGGACCCCAACGAGCATCAGCTCTTCGAACTATGTTCCTACCTAGGTTCCTAGGTTTTTGAAAAATTTCGTCGAAATCTTCAGTGGATTAGGTGTGGAAAGGTAACACACAAACAGACAGACAAACTCACTTTCGGATATAAAATATTATAGTATGGATACAAAAATGAACTTTTAAGTTAAATACTTGTTATGGTTTGCGATATCAAAGACCTTCAGAACAATTACTTAGCATTGGTAATTATTCCGACCTGAAATGTCTGAATTAGAGAGGTAGGTGTAAAAAGCAAGGAAAGTTGCCGTAGGTAGGTACAAATTGCACGACATTGGTGTGTAAGGCGGCCTCTAGGGTCAAAGTTGTTATGTAAACACACGGACTTCATTTCGACAAATAATCGCAGCGATTAATAAATTATATTTTTATCACTTTCAAAAATTGACACAAATTCGTATTCCGGTAAAGTACCAAACATTTAAAAAAACGACCGAGACCTAATATCGTCACTTACCTATATTATAAAATAAAATGAAAATTGGTTTATTTGTTTGTTGGTATGTCCTTCAACTATGTAGTTACGGAGTAACGGATCTTTATTGCATGGTTATAGTTCAGTACCTGGAAAGCTCACCCCTGGTTATTGAGTATAATTTTAAAAATTATTGAGTTATCGTGGCAAGGCACGGCAATATAATTAGATTTTTGATCGATTAGATACGTACCAATTGTACTGAAGCATCAAATTTATTTCTTTTGTGTAACAAACTTTCTATCTAGGCTTCTTCTCAATAGCCTAGATCCAGCCTCTGCCTAGTTAGTAATGATCTCATCATATATTACCAGTAAAATTAGCTCGACTTCACCCGCGTAGAGTTTGGTTCTTAAAAATCACGTAGACACTTTTTTGTTTTTCTGGGAAAAAGTAGTAGCTTTTAGTAAGTAGCTAGTCCGGGTCTTCAACTAGGTATACCTATGTAAAAATCCGTGATCCGTTGTTCCATTGCTTAAATACACTTGCGCATTCATATATTATCTAGCTTTTGCTATCTATCTTTTGCTATCTATATTTTACTATTAGCTTTTGCTATCTATCTAATCAAACTTAACTCACGCTAAGTTAGATTTTTAAACCCCTATTTTACCCCCTTTGGAATTGAATTATGCCTACGTCATAAAAGCTATCTGCATGCCAAATTTCAGCCCAATCGGTCCAGTAGTTTGAGCTATACGTTGATAGATCAGTCAGTCAGTCAGTCACCTTTTCCTTTTATATATTTAGATAATATTATTAAGTAAGGATTTTAACTTTGTGGCTGTGGCGTTTTTCAATTATAAAAGGACGCCGAAAAAATGTTGCCGTATGTTTGTGAAATATGTAAATTTCTTACAACGCTAGATAGCGACCTGAAGTCGTGACGTCCCGGCAGGGGGTCTCGTTAAAGACTTAAGCCGTTAATTGAAATCGACCCCCTTTCAGCCTCTGTTGCCAAACTTGCCTATAACGCCAAGAAGATTATTTTATTTTTACTAATTTAATTTTGACCATCTGTCCCTTCATAGCTTCGCACGGGTTGGGTTTTTATTTTATGGCTTGTTAAGCTCTTGACTGCGGTCTCACTTGGTGGTAAGTAGCGAAGCATTCTTAGATGGAAGTAGGTTAACTTGTGAAAAATAATATGACAGTTTAATCTTTACTCCTAATCTATGTCTTTATGCTTTAATACACATTCAATTTAAGCCGTGCTTTAAGTTACACAAGTTAAAGAAATCTATTAAAAATATGCTCACGAAACAGCTTAAAATAAATGATCGGAAGTACTTGCTGAAAGTTCATTTGAATTTTTTTCTATTCTATTTATATTATCTGTCTATTCTCTATCTATTCTATTTCTATTGGATTTCTATTCTATTTCTATTATATTTCTTTTCTATTTCTATTCTACGTCTATTCTCTTTCTATTAGATTTCTACTATTTCTATTATATTTCTTTACTATTTCTATTCTATTATCAGTTTCTATGCAGCATAGCAATGAAACAATAACCGAACGAAACAAAAAGTGCCCCTTCCGATAATACACCTTAAGGATGATTATACGGGTCTGCCCGTGAAATTCAAATTTAATTTGGTTTTTCGCAATTTGTTAACTAATACGACAAACAAGGCTAATGGCATTCTAATTGCGCCAGTAGAATTATCATCTTCACAGGTTTCCATAAAAATCTTTACTTGAAAGTGACCAGTTTAAGAAATTAATCAAAATACTGACTAATTTGTCAGTAACTCACGTCCAACTCAGTATTTTGATAAATTTCTTAAACTGGACACTTTCAAGTAATGATTTTTATATAAACCTGTGAAGATGATACTGCCATTGTCGCAATTAGAATGCCATAAGCCTAGTTTGTCGTATTAGTTTACAAAATGGGAAAAACCAAATTAAATTTGAATTTCGCGGGCAGACCCGTATAATCCACCTTAAGACCGCACCGCTCAGCATTGCGGTAAGGCGGCTTTTTGACATAATATTATTATGTACCTAGTACCTACTTACTTTATTATATTTCGCGATTATCACCCTCATATTTTTTGTTTAAAGTACATTTATTATTATATTAAGTCAATACAATATTTGAAAATTTCTCTTAAATAATCAAAGACAAAGTAACCAGGAAGTTAATATTGCCTGAATGCCAACATTACCGCCAGTCTTAATCTATCAACGAACAAAGCGATTCCAAACAACCAGTCTCAATCTACTTATCCGCGAAGAAACGAACGGAACAACGTACATCTGAGCTCCAATATTGGATTGCTTATTGTTTTAGACAACATGGAGAGCTATTTTTAAACAGGAGTAAATCGAATGACTGAACTGAAGTGGAAATGTGGGGGGGCAATTAAGGCAATAAAAATGGGGCACATAGTTCGAAGAGCTGATGGTCGTTGGGGTCCCAAGGTGCTGGAGTGGCGACCCCGCACCGGGAAGCGCAGTGTTGGCCGACCCCCCCACCAGGTGGACCGACGACATCAAACGAGTCGCAGGGATCGCTCGATGCAAGCGGCGCAAGACCGAAGCCTGTGGAAGTCCATGCAGGAGACCTTTGTCCAGCAGTGGACGTCTATAGGTTGATAAAGAAGAAGAAGAAATCGAATGTATATTTATTTCCCTTTAGTCAATAAAAAAAAAAATTGGCAGTGGACTGCCGACAGTAGTGAAAACTAGATTTGCTAATAATTAAAAACAAATAAAACTGTCTGTCGCACTGTCACGATTTCATGAGTGAGATTCGAACCTGCGACATCATACATAAAACGGTAAGGAAGGCGGCTGCTTACCCGCTGATGCGCTGTACAAGGTTGCTTCGGAACTTCTACAATGTTGAACGCTTACTGAAATCTCCAGGTGACGATTGTGAAGGTGACGATGACGCGAAATCCATGTAAAATACATCTCTCATCCAAAAAAGTGCTCAACGCGCCTAAAGAAGTCTTCACTTCAATAATAATAATGATGTCCTGTCGACCGAATCCGGTCACGGCGCGCGGCGGCTCCTTTTCCTCAGAGATTAGCCATCTGCGCGGGAGATATTATGGTGCACAAGTGTGTGCACAAACAGGTGCACTCTCTATTCCCTCACTCTCATAGTCCGATGGGACGGAAATCCGACACGACCGGAGAGAGATCAGGCACAGGGCCGACGGCTTTACGTGCTCTCCGAGGCACGGGAGTGACATACCGCAAACTTCCTGACTCCGGGCTAGTAGGTACCTACTGAGAATTTCTTGCAAAAATTGCAGTGAGGATGCAGTTTTATTTCAGTTGACAGAACTGTGTTCTGCAGTTAGCCCGTGTTGGACTGCAGTCAGTCGGCAGTTGAGATGCCATGAAACAGGCGTTCTTCACATAACTATTCGTTTTCCTAGGAAACTAGAAATAATTGCCTCATTTATAATACGAGTATATCTAATATTTAGGTAATATTTAAGTATTACTATTATTATGTAACTTCTAAATGTAACAAAATTCCATTACTTAAAATTATACATATCTAAACAAAATATCTCATATATGCCATTTATGATTCTGCCTAGGATAATCAAGTTCACTTATCAACAAAACTTTATTACCGACCAAAAAACATATTACCGGAATATACCTACAAACATACTTGTTGTAGGATGGCTGGGAAATTACGCAGTTAGTGACGTCAGGGGGCGGGACGCGTGACGTCATCCCCCTCCCCCTGCCACCAGGGAGGCTGCTGCGGCGTAGAACTCAAATGCGTAGGCAAAATATCCAATTACTCAGGATAATGGAATCTGTTCTACTGGGAATAAAACTCTCATTCGCTTGACACTTATTTTCACGGTTGGTTAGGTCAGTTTTCCGAGGATGGTTGATAATCTAAATACCTATACGAATTGGTATCTAACAGGCGTTAAAAGTTTTAAGCGACATGCCAAGCGACGTTCGTCCTGTAACCCGTTACGGTGCGATTTTCGAGCTTAGTAAATCTCTATTAGTAAAGATCGCCAAACCAACAAGGGTCGCTTCGGCCAAGACTACTGGTAAAAATCGGCCAAGTGCGAGTCGGGCCTCGCTCTTTTAGGGTTCCGTACATATGACCAAATCATTTTTTTTTAAACTAGATACACTAGTGGTTCGCCCCGAACTGAGACCTCGCGGTAACGGTTTCCCATAATTGACGATCAAAATTGACATTATTATTATGCCCGTTTTCACCAACCATACCTAAATCATCCCATTTGTAGAAGTCTCTTTACGTAGGTAGCCCCTAAATACAATCCTAACATCCCAATGTCATTTTCCCCTTTAGTTGTCCCGTAGAGGTTCGTAATAACAAAGTTGACAGAAAGTGTAAACTAACTTAACATAGGTAGCCCGTAAAGGTTAGGGAACTGTTATAGTGAAATCCTCAAGGCCTCAATCAAACTTAGGTATAGTTTTTTGGAACATTCAAATTAAATTACTTCTACACAGCGTCAACTATCGACACGATCAGAAACATGTAAAAACAAACTGCAACGTGAAGTTTTATTGATGTTTGCTAAATGACTAAATAATAATTTTAATTGAATAATATGTTACATATAGCTGCATTTGCTATATGAGATGAGAGCGCCATCTATTGACATCATTGTGAAGTTCTGTTGTTGCTGCTCATTAAAAGTTAAATAATTTAGTTTCCTTATTACATTTATCTAATTTTAGTATTTGTTGTTCAAGTACATGATATTACGCTAAAATTATAAAACTTTCAAGCCCCAGCTTTCAATGGTTATTCCGTTGTGAGGTCAAATATAATCTCCACTTTGAAAGCCCCCCATTTCGTCAATTTTAGGAAAAAATTAAAAAAAAAATACTTTTGTACTCTGTTCCAAATTATCTTTAAAATGAGGTACTGTAACCCTATGAAACGCAAAATTTTTTTTTTCTTCGCATTCGCTTCTATGAGAGCCCCCCTGAAATAAAGATTTTTATAACTTTATAAGCCATTTTCGGCTGGAGGCCATCGGTTTACATATTATATCTAAAATTGAAGTAATTACGTTCAGTAATTCAGAAGTTATAAGGCTCTGACAGACGGACGGACGGACGGACGGACGGACGGACGGACGGACGGACAAGTGCAAATTCACTCAAGTAGACTCAAAGACCTTCGCTTCGCTCGGTCGATAAATCTAGATATCTTAGTTCTTAGAAAGTACTAAATTAGCATATGGGGAAAAAATGCTCGTTTGTTTTGGTCATAACTTACAAACCGCATTATAAATCGGTGTTTTCAGTATTTGTTGTTTAAATACACTATTATAGTACATAATATACCAAAATTTCAATATCCTAACTAGTTTAGTTTTTGAGATAGACCCTCTAACAAAATTGGTCTAAAACCTAAAACTTTGACAGCCCCCCATTTCTTCATTTTTGTAGCTAAAAAATAAAAAAAATATATTTGAACTCTACTTAATGAGCTCTAAACAATGACACCCCACATGCCAGGGTAAAAAAAAATTTATTTCGACTCCTTTTCCATGTATGGGAGCCCCCTTTATTTTTCAATTTTATTTTATTTTTATTATTTGTTGTTATAGCGGCAATAGAAATACACAATATGTGAAAATTTCAACTGTTTATCTATTACGGTTTACGAGATACAGCCCGCTGACAGACGGACGGATGGACGGACGGACGGACAGCGGAGGCTTAGTAATAGGGTCCCGTTGGCACCCTTTGGGTACGGAACCCTAAAAATCATCGTGTAAATCAGTTTCAATGTACAAATTAAAATTAGCATTAAAAATAACAGAAATAAGTATTTTCGAAAAGTATTTTTCTCACCTCCGGGCGGAAAGCGTCAATTTTCCTCCCGCTGCGCTAAACGAAAATGCCGCTTTCCGCCTCCGTCGAGGAGAAAAATAGTATACACACCACGGGCAGTAAATAAGAAAGCCTCAGATCACATGTTTATTGACCTCGGCTTCACCTCGGACAACAATTACATGAGATCTGAGACATTTCTTATTTTACTGCCCTAGATGTGTAATATACTATTCCGAAATTCGACCTATAAAACCACACCAGACTTGATTTGAACGTAGCTGTAAATATTTTAGCTTCTAATTCTAATCACCAATCAGTAACACACCCGTTGTATGCCCGTAGCAGTACTAACGTGCTGCTCGTAACATTATCGCCTTTGGCTTACCAATACTACTATCAAATTCTTGTCTCACTTCAAGCCTCAACTTCTAGACCTCCATTATTTACATAATTCCACCCTTAAGATGGCCAGGGTGAAACTTTTTTCCCGTTAGTAGCTGCAAGACGCTTGTAAAGCATTAAGTAGCTTTGCCAGATTAATGTCCACTGTCCTCAAATCTTTGTTTAAGCTATTGCATAGCTTTTATCGCGGGCTTTGAGCGCGGCGACCGAATCAAGAAATTCCGTAACGAAAATAAACCTAACACCGTCGTTTCAGTTCGGCAGACTTCGGCACGATTGATATGAGATTTCAGTAAGCGTTCAACATTTTAGAGGTTCACAAGTAGCTCTGTTTGGCGCAGTGGGCGAGCGGCCGCTTTCTTTACCGTATGGTGTATGATGTCGCAGGTTCGAATCTCACTCGCGAAGTAGTGACAGCTAGTGCGCTTTTCTTGTTTGTTTGTTTTTTTTGCATAATTTTTATTATGCAAAAAAAATATTGCATAAATATTATAATTGCATAAGTTGATAAAAAATGCTATGCAATAGCTTTACCGCGGCAGTCCCCGAGTGCCACACGTATTTTTTTTAAAGAATATCAACCAAGTTAAACTTGACTAATATTCTCCTCTCCCCTCCAAATAAGCGGAAAGCTTGTGCCAGGAGTGGGTACGACAATAGCGCAACGGGTGGGATTCGAACCTGCGACCTTTCAGTTTTCAGTCCGCACCTTTAACAGTTGGGCTATTGAGGCTTTATTCTGCACAGTCTCGAGCACATTCGCTCGCTTCAATCAAAAAGTATATACAATATGTATATTGTATAGTGTATACCCACTTATGTTCTAGCCTCAACCGCTAGAGTTTTCACCATATTCTACTTTAAGGCTGATTGCTAGTAGGTTTTTGTATGTCTCAGCATCAGCATACGTTTATAGTATTAATAATTTCTTCGATTACTGTTGACATTTTCAAATATTGTACTTTATTGTACAGGGAGCTTTGGCAAAAGGTCAAATCTGTTCACAAAAACTTTTACACAAAAGCAGTAGACAACGTAAATAACAGTTTCTCGAGTAGAAAATTTCGGGACACTACGTAAAGAAGTGTTTATGTTAACGAGAGGCGTGACAGACAATTTCATTGTCACTCCCCGTCGCCCACGCGACGAAATCAAAGCAAAAACCTTTGATAGGCCATTGTTGTTCTATCACTTTAGAATTTAGATAAAAAGGTACCATTTATCTTTCTTGATTTTCGCTTTTCAGACTAAAGTCTCAGACGATAATGTCAAAGGTTTTCGGTCACGGCGGCGAATACAGAATTAGATAAAACTCAGGAGATACTATAGTGCACAAGTCTATGCGCAAACACTGGTGCAATTTCAATAGGGTATTTGACTACTTTTAGAAAATCATCTTAAATTGTTAATAATGCTTTGCTGAAGCTAACAAAACGTATATTTCGGCATAATTTTCAGTATTTTTCATAAAAATCGAGAAATAAATTCAAAAAAAAAATTGCCGCCGAAACGTTCCATTTGCTCTCATGACGTCACAGTTCACATTTCAAACAATGACATTTCCACAGCCCATAGGTGGTGTGGACTGTGACGTCATTCGAGATCACGGAACGTTTTCGATCACGTGACCATGGCCGGAATTATAGCAATTTTATTTAATGTTTTCTAATTAAATAAAGCTTTATTTTTTAGTTTTGTCGTATGGAATAATGTTTTTAGATAATAATCTTTTAGGATGACACTAAATGAAACGAAATTTTTAATATAGTCAAATACCCTATTGCCTCACCCACAAAGTCCGAGCGATGAAAATTCTACACTACTCCGAAAAGTGGCGATTGAGTGAGTCAGTGGTGATTGAGTGAGTTAGAGGTGAGAGAGTGATCAGTGAGTGAGTGTTACAGAGTACAAGAGATATATTGTATCTAATAAATCTCACTTATTTATATTAATGAGCAAACAATACGCGCTGCCCAGCCAGAGATTGCATTTCATTGACGCGTCTCATCAAAATCAGTTATTTGATTTAGATTTGGCTGATAAGTTCTCATTTCAAGCGTCCGTAAAATCTCAAACCTTATTTTTTTCAGAAAACAAAAATAAACTCACTGTAGTATTTATTTAAACTTAAATCAAAGAATTCGATGTGTATAAACCGTCCTGTTATTGTTTATTGTTATTTACTTTTGTTTAGACTTTAGACGTTACATGCAATAGTGCTGTCTGTGTTTATCGATAGTTTTTGTAAAAATAAAATGTACCCGTTACAGCTTGGTTACAGTCTTCATGATAAAATTATGTTATCAGTTCAATAGTTACAAGTTACTTCATTAAGTTATAATTGTGTGTATAATTTATGTATTTTCAACTTTAATCATATTTATTTAATAAGAACAAATAACCGTTACTTATCAGTAATTAGTTTCTTTATTGTGTAATTGTATTATTGTTGCTATGCACTTGCTTCTAATTAAATTACCATTATTCTATTTTACAAAACCATTGAGAATATAAAGAATCACCGATAAGTTGTATGTTGACACTTTATTAATGTCGTTAACATTAGTTACATCGTACATTGAAAACCTAAATTTAAAGAAGCTATAATTTAGGAAAAATTAAACGGACTTTAACGATAGCGAAGGGAAAAGTGTCCATATCTGGAAAACTACTGAACCGATTTTGATGAAACCTTTTTCTGTTTCCTTAGTTTAAGTAAATGTAAGCAAATAAAAAAGAACGATCACAATCCGATTAACAGTTTCAGATCAACAGGAGAAATGCGCGGACAAACATACGTACATACATGTATATTTGTTTAGATTTTATTATATGTATGTGAATATTTTGCAGCTCCAATAATACAGAATTTAACGATACTAGAAAAATCATTATAAACGTCATTTATAAATTTCATAAACGTGAAGTAGTAATGTTAAATCGATTTCATTTAGTGCAAGAGTCAGGCTTAGATATACATCGGTGATAACCTGCGAACTCTTGTCTCAGCTATGACGATTGCGAGTGCATTATACAATCGCTCCTTTCTCTCCTGACTCCCGTGGTGAACTGACCAAAGCAATTTTCTGAGGGCAAAATTGAATATAATTACCAATAGTATGGGGACAATGTTTCAAGCTTTATTTATAAAAAAATAGCCAAGCTGAGCTTTATACAGCGTTTATCAATTCCTCGAAAAAGTTTCTAATAGACAATACCAATATTTCGATCAATTATTTAAGATAAATAATGGTGTCCGTCTCTCTACTTAACCTAGCAACTGTGCCCCAACGGGGTTCCAACCTCCAATGTAAATATTTAAAGGTTTGTAAGTTGGAATGCAATTAATAAATGAATAAATTTATATCCTCCTCTTCCCACCAAATAAGCGGAAAGCTTGTGTTAGAAGAGGGATACGACATATTGCAACGAGTAGGAATCGAACCTGCGATCTTTCAGTTTTCTGTCCGCAACTTTAACTTTTTATTATTTGAGGCCAACGTAGAGGGTATTATAGCTAGTGCGACATAATATATATATTATCCTATTATTTTAATCTAATTTTTAGCATGTAAGGGAGCAAAACCTAACCAGCTAATTTGAAGTGGAAAGTGAAGTCATTTACACGAAAATAATTACTCGATGAAATACAGAGTTTCTTGCCGGCTCTTCTCAGCAGAAACCGCTTTCCGAACCGGTGGTAGAGTCATGACGTGTCATAAGAGCCACAGGTTGGCCTACGTGAAATAAATAATTTTGAATTTGAATTTGAACAGGCGGACTTGCCATCTAAAAAAACAGTTTTTTATGTTTAATTTACTTTCATTCTGAAATGGTAGACAGGTGCATGCAATTAATTAATGTTTGCAATAGTATTAAACTTTGACGCAACATTGACGCTCAACTTCAAGAATCAGTAGGTAGAGGTACCGATAAAAAAAACACAGAATTAACTCTACTTTATTTTAATGCGAAACCTACTACTCCCTAAACCTGTCTACTTGAAATCTCATTTTATGCGAAAGTGTGTCCATTCGTCTGTCCATCGATCACGCAGAGTAGACCTACGGATCGACGTGATTTTTGGTATGGGTTGAGGACTTGCAAAGTGACATACGTTTCTTTTTATCCTGGAAGTACAATGGGCGAGATTTTTAAAAAACACAACTCTACTTGAACGAAGTAGCGCGGAAAACTGAAATCAAGTCCCAGTAACTTTGAGACTATAATGACATAATATTTCAATAAAAAACCGCAAACACAAAAAAACTTGAGAGGTGTCAAGGGACACCCGGATAGAACGAAGTTCCTTTCGATTAATTAATTTGGCATTGTGTTCATTATTTTCACAGTACAATATAAGATCTCGGTAGCCTTGTGGTTTCGACAGTCGCTAAACAGTTAAAAGTCGATGGTTCGAACTTATTTTTAAGTTATAAAAAATTAGGGAAAAATTCCACATTTAGAAATTATTTAAAATAAAATAGAAAATAGAAAATTCAGTCTGTCGAGCTGGGATTCGAACAATCGACTTTTAACTGTTTAGCGACTGTCGAAACCACAAGGCTACCGAGATCTTATATTGTACTGTGAAAATAATGAACACAATGCCAAATTAATTAATCGAAAGGAACTTCGTTCTATCCGGGTGTCCCTTGACACCTCTCAAGTTTTTTTGTGTTTGCGGTTTTTTATTGAAATATTATGTCATTATAGTCTCAAAGTTACTGGGACTTGATTTCAGTTTTCCGCGCTACTTCGTTCAAGTAGAGTTGTGTTTTTTAAAAATCTCGCCCATTGTAAAAAAGTGTCGGTTTCAAAAAAGTGTCGGTTCAATTTTGTCTTAATTTTTTCCATCTAGCCCCCTTCCGCACCGCGCGATAAGGAACTACGTTCCAAAAATAATTTTAGTACTTTGATAAATTTGGTAAATTTAGTAGTTCGTTTCTACATAAGTTACGAGAGTTATGAGAGACCCTCATAAATCTTTGGTAGATTTTTTCGTTTCACAAATCCAGCTGTTCATAAAATGGGTTAATCAACGCAACAGCTAGCAGTTCAAAGATGCAAATCAATATTATCGTGGCCCGCACGTCACGTCCCTAGCGGCGGGAGTGTGAGGCACTATTTCGGGCACTGGTTTCGGCCAGAGGGCTCAATCAGTATAGAATAGAATAGATTAGAAATATTTTTATTCAAATAAACTTTTACAAGTGCTTTTGAATAGTCGATGAATCTACCACTGGTTCGGAATGCCCTTCCTGCCGAGAAGAACCAGCAAGAAACTCGGCGGTTGCTCTTTTCAAAACAAATTTACAATACAGTAAATACTATGCTATGTATGCACCGTTGGCACCCGTTCACGAGCATGACGCATGACCCAGCCATTTGAAAGGTAGCGTTAAAACACATTTCCTACCTCCATGGAAAACGGTAGATATTTCTACTTCCATGGAGTTGTACAGCTGACCACAGATAAAAGATTTAGTAATCTGACGAGTGACGTGTCGAACGTCTTTGGTTCTCCCTTTTTTGCTCGAAAACGATTTGTAATTACTAATTAGAGGTTGATTAAAGAAATTGCTCAAGAACTGAGTTTATTTATGAACAAAAATCAACTCTTCATAAAGACGGAAGCTTACAAATTTCAGAAGTAAGGGATTGATACCTCGCATTAGCATCAAACAATGGAGGATTGAGATAGCTCACGCTGCCAGTCATGGATTTCCTATAATTGTGCCAGCCAGATGGAAATGTAATTACTAAAGTAATTACATATTACCTACATATTATACGAAGTATTAAGGTCAGTGATACAAAACTATATTCGATACAAGTGCTTATAAGTTAGTAGTGTCTGTGCTTAAGAAAAGTTTTGAATGACTGATAAGTATTACACACTAGTAACTACTAGATATTAAAAGTGACTACAAGTGAGGAAGAATTTGTCTTTAAACTTTAAACTTGTGTACCCGCTTACGAGCGAACCAAACGGTAGATACTTTTAACAGAAATTTAGATTTTAAGTTTACTGCACTTCATGTTATGTGTATAATGTGAGAGTAGATAAAATGTCTAACTAAAAGGCCACATAACTGTGTTATAGTCTACTTACTAGTTAGAAAGATTTGTTAATTTCAATTGTGGAGTTCTTGGATACTTTGATTTATTTGTGTTTAGTTTATCATACTTTTAAGTTTTAATAGTTTTAAGGTCAGTATCTTTTTTTAAAGTTTGTTTTATACCTCTAGGTTTTAAAGTATTGTATTACTCATTGTGGGTCTAAGTGTACCTCTACTAAGTCTAAGTTTAAGTGTACTGTTCTCATCATATAATGACTCCAAGTCGTAAATCTCGTTCTCGTGTGAGACATGTATCGCAATACCGCAAACGTAGGCGCAGTTTATCGCGTCGGTCGTCGTCGACTGATATATCATCGCGAACGCCTAGTATTTCTTATCGACGCAATAAACGAAATCGTAAAAGCAGGTCAAAGCGTAGACGATCACGATCTAAGAGTGGTCGGGATCGACATCGCCATAGACGTTATGCACGTAGTTCGCATAGACAAACTTATGTTACACCTGTAGAAATGTGTTCTTCCAACATTACTGGTAATTTCAATGTTGTGCCGGAATTTGACCCATCGGATTCAACTCAAAATGTTGAACGGTGGCTACATAAAGTAGGGGAATGTGCTAAAATATATGCCTGGGATGATAGGCAAACCTGTCACTATGCACTACCTAAACTTGTAGGGCTCGCTAAGAAATGGTATGAAGGACTTCCTTCAATGCTATTTTCTTGGGATGAGTGGGCAATTAAAATAAAAGCTGCCTTTCCGTCCAATGAAAATTATGCTGAGACACTTACAAAAATGTTAAAAGTCCGTTGCAAGTTAGGACAGCCAATCGACGAGTACTTTTATACTAAACTGGCCCTATTAAATAAATGCGAAATAACAGGCTCGAAGGCAGTTGAGTGCCTGATTCACGGTATGGATGATAAATTTTTGCGCATGGGTGCTGGGGCTTGCATGTTTGACAACCCTGAAAAATTATTATATTATTTGCGTACAGTGACACAAAACGAAATGCACAGATCCAATTTTTATTCTCAAAGTCGAAACACTAATAGTAAAGCTACCACTTTGGTAACTGAAAGTAGTGAAGCTGCTAAAAAAAGCTTAGAATCAGCGGTCCGTTGCTTTAATTGTGGTGAACTTGGTCACATTAGTTCGACTTGTGTAAAACCTCTTAAGAAGTGTGGATTTTGCCATCGTCTAGGCCATTTTACTAAAGATTGTCGTAAAAGACTGTTGACATCCAATAACAAAGTCGAGGAAAAGTCGGAAATAAATAAAGATAAGTCGTCCAATAATGTCTTATGTATAGGAGATTTCAGTGCTAAGCCAAATAATAAATATTATAAAACAATTAAAATAAATGGTGTTGATAAGGTTGCTTACATTGATCTGGGTAGTAGTTGCACGATAATAAGAGAATCAGATGCTCGAGAAATGTCTTTAGGATGGTCGCAATCACATACTATGCCTAATTTACGCGGCTTTGGAAATTCAATAGTAAAAGCACTAGGTACGCAAAGAGTTTTAATAGAAGTTGATCATGTCAGCGCTGAGGTAGAGATAGTTGTTGTGTCCGATCAATTTATGACTACGCCCATTATAATAGGTCAAACATTTAGTGAACGACCAAATGTTTTAGTATTCAAAACTAGTAGTGAGTGATTTTATTTTTTGAGGCGCCACACGCTGAGTGCTGTGATCAATCTGTTATATTTAAAATATTTTTAAATAGAGATTGTAAAATAGACAGTCAATGTTCATCTCCAATCCCTGTCACTTTAAAATCAGATTATACAGGCAATTTATTTGTATCCGGGGGACAAAGAATTATATTTAATCAAGAATGCTTTATTATTCCGGGATTGTACAAGTTTGAAGCAGGCATAGGCTATTTATTCATTACAAACATTACTAAAACTGATCTACAAATAAAAGAAAATTTTATGATTGCTAGAGGATTTTCCTTTGAAGAGGTTGATGATAAATATGTTGGATTCATGAATATGACCTTCGATAAAGAAGTTCATCCATTGCCCTTAGAAAAAGTAAAGATTGGTACTGACTTAAGCGAAAAGGATTTGCTTACCTTCCGTGAATTGTTAATAAAGTATAGAGACTGTTTTGCATTAGATTTGTCTGAATTAGGTAAAACTACGTTAACAGAAATGGAAATAAAACTCAATGATGAAACACCGGTAGTGTACAATCCTTACCGAATGTCGATCAACGAACGTGAACGGTTGTCAAGCATTATTAGCGATTTGTTGAGTCATGGTATTATTAGGGAAAGTTCTTCATCATATGCTAGCCCAGTCATTCTCGTAAATAAGAAAAATGGCGAGAAAAGACTCTGTGTTGATTATCGGGCTTTAAATAGAAAGACTTTGAAAGACAAATATCCACTTCCTAGAATTGAGGACCAATTAGATAGCTTAGGTGGTAATAGTTACTTCACTAGTCTTGACCTCGCGTCGGGGTACTACCAGGTTCCCGTTGCCGAGAATAGCAAACATTTAACCGCGTTTGTCACACCGGACGGACTTTTTGAATACAATCGAATGCCATTCGGATTGGCAAACGCGCCGAGTGTATTTCAAAGGACTATAAATTCTATGCTGAAGGGGACGGGGAGACGATTAGCTCTTGCTTATATGGACGACTTGTTAATACCCTCAAAGACGGTAGAAGAAGGTCTGGATAAACTAGAAAAGGTGTTACAGATATTACGCAGTTCTGGCTTGACTCTAAACCTGGACAAATGTAATTTTTTTCAGTCACAAATTGATTACTTGGGGTATGAGATTTCTTCTGCAGGTATAAGGCCAGGAAATCTTAAAATACAGGCAGTAAAGGAATTTCCTGAGCCTAAAAATGTACACGAAGTGCGTCAATTTATTGGACTCGCGAGCTATTTTAGGCGATTTGTAAAAAACTTTTCTATTATAGCTAGACCGTTGACAAAACTTACAAAAAAAGATGTTCCATGGGAATTTGGCGATGAACAGAAACAGGCGTTCCATGACTTAAAAGAAAAGTTAATTAGTCGTCCTATATTGGCTCTGTATGACCCTGCTGCTGACATAGAAGTTCATACAGATGCAAGTAAGCACGGATTAGGTGCAATTCTTATGCAAAAAAAGAACGATAAGTTACAACCGATAGCTTATTATAGCAGACAAACATCACCAGAAGAGCAGAAATTTCACTCGTACGAGCTTGAAACACTTGCTTTGGTGACTGCCTTGCAAAAATTTAGAGTTTACTTGCTAGGTGTACACTTCAAGGCTGTAACTGACTGTAAGGCTATACGTAGTACCATGACCAAGCGAGATCTAATACCAAGGGTAGCCAGGTGGTGGATTTCGATGCAAGAGTACAATTTCTCAATTGAGTACCGGCCAGGGTCTAGAATGGCGCATGTAGATGCTTTAAGTCGAAACCCGGTTATTATTAAGGACCAAGAAAATCAAGATGTGGTTGACGTACTTCTTGTAAATGATGACGCCGCTTGGTTGCAGACGGTACAATTAGCCGATTCAGAAATACAGCGCATGATTGAAATCTTAAATGATCCAGAAAGTAATCAGGTTGTTGAAGTAAAAAATAACTTCACTGTGAAGAATGATCGTTTATACAGGATACATAAACAAGGTGATGAAGTGAATCTCCTCTGGGTTGTTCCAAAAAGTGTAAGGTGGCAGATTCTTCAAATGAATCATGATTATAATGGCCACTTTGGTTTTGAAAAGACATACGAACGTGTTAAAAAAGTTTATTGGTTCAAAAATATGCGGAAGTTTATTAAAAAATATTGTAAATCCTGTTTACAGTGTGCTCGTAATAAGATTCCGAGTGGCCCCAAGGAAGGTTTACTTCATCCCATTGAAAAAGTTAACAAACCGTTCGATACCTTGCATGCGGATCATTGTGGACCATTTCCTATTAGTAAAAGGAAGAACCAATATGTGTTGGCTCTAATAGACTCATTCACGAAATACATTTATATTAAAGCTGTAAAAGATTGTAGAAGTAAGACAAGTATTCGCGTCTTTGAAGAGTATTTTTCGTTGTTTGGAGTACCGCGACGGCTGATAACAGACAGAGGCACTAGTTTCACTAGCAAAGAGTTCAATTCGTTCATTGTAGACAAAGGCGTAAAGCATATTTTGAACGCTGTTGCGACTCCCCGAGCAAATGGACAAATAGAACGTTACAATAGAACTCTAGTGGATTCTCTCACGGCTTCTAATGATGGAATTCCAGAAAATGAATGGGATACTCTTATCCCGCAAATTCAATGGTCGCTTAATAATACTATCAATAAAGGGACCGGTAAAACCCCATCGGAAGCATTGTTTGGAGTTGCACCCACGGGTAGCTGTGATAAATTTATGAACTGCTTAGTTTCTGAAGCGCATACTATGCAAGATTTAAATGATGTGCGTTCTGAGGTGCAGAAACGTAATAAATTAGAGCAGCTTAATCAAAAATCGCGATTTGATAAAACTAGGAAAGAGGCTAGGAAATATAAAATAGGTGACCTTGTTAGAATACAGAAGGACGTACATTCCGTTCCGGGTCAAAGTCGTAAATTAGTGCCAAAGTGTTCAGGGCCTTTTAAAATAACGAAATGTTTTGATAATGACCGGTATGAGGTGGAGGATACACCAATTACGCGAAAAGACGGTAGAGCGAAGTATACAGGTGTTTATCCGGTCGACAAAATATATCCGTGGTTGGTTTTTAATAACGACCCTGTCTCAAGTGAGTCAGATGAAGATTAATAACAAAATTAGAGGGCTTGTAATATGATGTTAATTATTTTGGGTTTGTGTGATCAGTGCGAATACTTTTGGTACCTAGTTAAATTTTAGTTGATATGATAAAATTTCGAATTTAATAAAAACTGAATTTTCTGTTTAGAATTGATAATGATGCTAGTAGAAGACGAATACGTTATTTAATTTAAAAAAAAAAAAAGTTTTTAATATTTTATTAACTAGCTGATGCCCGCGACTTCGTCCGCGTGGAAAAAGTTTTTAAAAATTGCTTTTTCGTTGCACTACGCCAGTATCTAGTCCGTACTACGTGGTATAGAGCTACGCTTCTTTTTTGTTTCAAAGGGAATACTTCCCGGGTGGTCTCATTTAAATTTTATCGAAATCAGTCGAGCGGTTTTTTAAGAAATAACAATAAATTAGATACTTTGCATTAGCGCGGGCGATTGAAGTCGGTTTTAAAAATAGTAATTTTTTATTATAGATTTCTTTTCAAATGTTTGTTCCCGAGACAAAAGTAGCCTTTGTCACTTTCCAGGTCCTCAACATTACCTTTGTAAAAAACCACGTCAATCTAAACTCAACAAATGCGTAAAAAATAGCGATGCATACAAACATACATACATACATACATAATTGCCGCGTAATTAAAAGGAATACGTGAAAGTAACATGCGGAAATCCCGCGGGAACTGTTTGTTTTCCCGGGATATAATGTAGCTTTAGTCACTTTTCAGGTCCTCAACTATGCCTATAAAAATACCACGTCAATCTGTAACTCCGTTGGCGCATAATTGAATCCCATTATCCCGCAGGAACTGTTTGTTTTCCCGGGATTAAAGGTAGCTTTTTCACTTTTCAAGTCCTCATCTTTGCCTATCCAAAAAACCACGTCAATCTGTAACTCCGTTGGCGCATAATTGGATCCTATTATCCCGCAGGAACTGTTTGTTTTCCCGGGATTGAAGGTAGCCTTTTCACTTTTCAAGTCCTCATCTTTGCCTATCCAAAAAATCACGTCAATAGGTAACTGTATAATATGTGAAAAGTAGAATACCAATATCCCACAGGAACTGTTTGTTTTCCCGGGATAAAAAGTAGCCTTTGTCACTTTCCAGGTCCTCAACTTTTCTGTGTAAAAAACCACGTCAATCTAAACTCAACAAATGCGTAAATAATAGCGACATACATACATACATACATGCATACATACATACATACATACACGCATACATACATACATAATAGCCGCGTAATTAAAAGATAAATACGTGTAAAGTAGCATGCGGAAATCCCGCAGGAACTGTTTGGTTTACCGGGATATAAAGCAGCCTTTGTCACTTTTCAGGTCCTCAACTATGACTATCAAAAAAAATCGGCCAAGTGCGAGTCGGGCCTCGCTCTTTTAGGGTTCCGTTAAAAAAATTTACATAAAAATATTTCCATGTACCCATGGAAATATTTTATTTAATTTTTTTAATTTAATTTAATTTTTATTATTTGTTGTTGTAGCGGCAATAGAAATACACAATCTGTGAAAATTTCAACTGTCTACCTATTACGGTTACCGAGATACAGCCCGCTGACAGACGGACGGACGGACGGACGGACGGACGGACGGACGGACGGACGGACGGACAGCGTAGGCTTAGTAATAGGGTCCCGTTGGTACCCTTTGGGTACGGAACCCTAAAAACCATGTCAATCTGTAACTTCGTTGGCGCATAATTGAAGGATTAATATGTGGAAAGTAGCATACGAATATCCCGCGGGAACTGTTTGTTTTCCCGGGATAAAAAGTAGCCTTTGTCATTTTTTAGGCCCTTTACTTCACCTGTGCAAAATAATCACGTCAATCTAAAACTCCATTGCGCGTATTTTGAAGGACAAATGCGTAAAAATAGCGATGCTATCCCGCAGGAACTGTTTGCTTTTCCGGGATAAAAAGTAGCCTATGTGCTATTCCAGACTATAATCTATATCTGTGCCAAATTTCAGCAAAATCGGTTCATTCTTTGTCGCGTTAAAGAGCAACAAACATCCATCCATCCATACATCCATTCTCACAAACTTTCGCATTTATAAAGTATATTTCCGAGATAAAAAATAGCCTATGTGCTATTGCAGACTATAATCTATGTCTGTGCCAAATTTCAGCAAAATCGGTTCATTCGTTGTCGCGTTAAAGAGTAACAAACATCCATCCATCCATCCATCCATATATCCATCCTCACAAACTTTCGCATTTATAATATAAGTAAGTAGGAGGAAGTAGGATAGTAGGATAGGTAGTAGGAACATACATACATACATACATACATACATACATACATACATACATACATACATACATACATACATACATACATACATACATACATACATACATACATACATACATACATACATACATACATACATACATACATACATACATACATACATACATACATACATACATACATACATACATACATAAATGCCGCGTAATTAAAATAAGTGAAAAGTAGCATACTAATATCCCGCAGGAACCGTTTGTTTTCCCGGGATAAAAAGTAGCCTATGTGCTATTCCAGACTATAATCTATATCTGTGCCAAATTTCAGCAAAATCGGTTCATTCTTTGTCGCGTTAAAGAGCAACAAACATCCATCCATCCATACATCCATCCTCACAAACTTTCGCATTTATAAAGTATATAATAATATAATATATAATATTTCCGAGATAAAAAGTAGCCTATGTGCTATTGCAGACTATAATCTATGTCTGTGCCAAATTTCAGCAAAATCGGTTCATTCGTTGTCGCGTTAAAGAGTAACCAACATCCATCCATCCATCCATCCATATATCCATCCTCACAAACTTTCGCATTTATAATATAAGTAAGTAGGAGGAAGTAGGATAGTAGGATAGGTAGTAGGAATATACATACATACATACATACATACATACATACATACATACATACATACATACATACATACATACATACATACATACATACATACATACATAAATGCCGCGTAATTAAAATATGTGAAAAGTAGCATACTAATATCCCGCAGGAACCGTTTGTTTTCCCGGGATAAAAAGTAGCCTTTGTCATTTTTCAGGCCCTTTACTTCACCTGTGCAAAATAATCACGTCAATCTAAAACTCCATTGCGCGTATTTTGAAGGACAAATGCGTAAAAAATAGCGTTGCTATCCCGCAGGAACTGTTTGCTTTTCCGGGATAAAAAGTAGCCTATGTGCTATTCCAGACTATAATCTATCTCTGTGCCAAATTTCAGCAAAATCGGTTCATTCGTTGTCGCGTTAAAGAGTAACAAACATCCATCCATCCATCCAAACATCCATACATCCATCCTCACAAACTTTCGCATTTATAATATTAGTAGGATATTTCCGAGATAAAAAGTAGCCTATGTGCTATTGCAGACTATAATCTATGTCTGTGCCAAATTTCAGCAAAATCGGTTCATTCGTTGTCGCGTTAAAGAGTAACCAACATCCATCCATCCATCCATCCATATATCCATCCTCACAAACTTTCGCATTTATAATATAAGTAAGTAGGAGGAAGTAGGATAGTAGGATAGGTAGTAGGAATATACATACATACATACATACATACATACATACATACATACATACATACATACATACATACATACATACATACATACATACATAAATGCCGCGTAATTAAAATATGTGAAAAGTAGCATACTAATATCCCGCAGGAACCGTTTGTTTTCCCGGGATAAAAAGTAGCCTTTGTAATTTTTCAGGCCCTTTACTTCACCTGTGCAAAATAATCACGTCAATCTAAAACTCCATTGCGCGTATTTTGAAGGACAAATGCGTAAAAAATAGCGTTGCTATCCCGCAGGAACTGTTTGCTTTTCCGGGATAAAAAGTAGCCTATGTGCTATTCCAGACTATAATCTATCTCTGTGCCAAATTTCAGCAAAATCGGTTCATTCGTTGTCGCGTTAAAGAGTAACAAACATCCATCCATCCATCCAAACATCCATACATCCATCCTCACAAACTTTCGCATTTATAATATTAGTAGGATGATCTTAGAAAATAAGTATGGTAATTGTTTTATCGTTAGTTTTAGTGTACTTACAGTTATAATTAATGTAATTTTGAGAGATGCCTTTATACTAACTGTTATTTTATACAGTGTATTACAGTTCTGATTATTATGTTTATTGTAATAGCAAGATGTTACTATTTCGGCGATTAATTGTATAATTAAATATTATTGAGTGAAATCCAAATTATAAAGGTGATCTAACAATAAATATGGGCATATAATTTTGAGCCGATGTTATACGTGGGCATAAGACGAGTCGATGTTATACGTGGGCATAAGGTGAGCCGATGTTATACGTGGGCATAAGCGAGCCGATGTTATACGTGGGCATAAGCGAGCCGATGTTATATGTGGGCACGAGCCGAGCCGATGTTAAATGTGGGCACAAGACGAGCCGATATTATACGTGGGCATAAGACGAGCCGATGTTAAACGTAGGCATAAAACGAGCCGATGTTAAACGTGGGCATATGAGTTAAAACAGACGTTCGTGTTGTTTAAATAGCCTATTGAAAAATTGTAATAAAATGTTATTGAAGAAGTTATCTAGATGACTATTAGTGTTAGAATTGATATCGTTAGTTTTTTTTGTACAGTATTTTCATTTAAATTGTTGTAGTACTTGACTTGTCATATTTTTTTTGGAGTCCGCGTGGACGCGTCATTTGTCAGAATTGGCCGAATGAAAGGTAGCGTTAAAACACATTTCCTACCTCCATGGAAAACGGTAGATATTTCTACTTCCATGGAGTTGTACAGCTGACCACAGATAAAAGATTTAGTAATCTGACGAGTGACGTGTCGAACGTCTTTGGTTCTCCCTTTTTTGCTCGAAAACGATTTGTAATTACTAATTAGAGGTTGATTAAAGAAATTGCTCAAGAACTGAGTTTATTTATGAACAAAAATCATCTCTTCATAAAGACGGAAGCTTACAAATTGCTTCGCTCAACCATATTTGAGGGAACGTAACAACCCGCATCACACGACACCACCACAGAAATGTTTAAGTCGCTAAGCCCTGGTCTACTTGCACAGGGTGGAACTGTTTACCTATTTAGAACGTCATCAAGTATTCATTTCGCTGATTATCCGTAATTTCCCACTAAACTTTAACATGGGGTTATTCCTGGCGCGGAAAAATAAATTCCTGAAAAGCCGGCAATGCATTGGTATTTCAAATGTTCATGGGCGGCGCGGCGGTAATCACTTAACATCAGGTGGCCCGTCTGCTCCTTTGCTCGGTATTCGTGTAAAAAACTCTTGATGACCTCTCTGGAATAGTGGTAAACGCTGTGGTCTTATTTAAAGTGGAAGGTCTCAAATTCGATTCCCGGCGGACAGAATTATTTCGAAATATCTCTGGTCTGGTCTGGTGGGAGACTTTGGCCGTGGCTAGTTACCACCCTACCATCAAAGACGTGCCGCCAAGCAATTTAGAAGCGAACCAGGGTTGTTTTCATCCATTTCCCTCTAAGACATTTCAAAAATATTTCCTCGAAACGAGATTGCCGAATTCCATAGAGTTTCTGACCCAGACGAACTGAACTGAACACTGAAGGTCCACCCACGTACATGAATCAAACTTCTCATACTTGTTCTAGTAAACCAGACTAACAAAAAATTAATCAAAGTCTATCAAATAAAGTTGGGAGAAAAAAGATATTCACTTGTATTGCCATGTAACGGTTATTTATAATGTGTACTTGTGAATAATTATATTTTTGATCCCATCTTCTAAAAGTTACAGGGATTTACACAGAAAAACACTCTGAAAAATATTAATTAAAATTAAATGTTTTCTGAATCTGACCGGTTTTTAAAAATGCTGGGTCAAAATTCGCCAACCTCCTTTTAAATATTATGTATCTTGTAGAATAAAACAGTTTTGAAAGGTATACATTACTTGAATTAATTTCATCTGCATGCTCGTAGTTGGTAAGCTCGAGCAACGTAAACGTGAACGAATAATGCATGCTTGTAGGGAATGTTCGGTGAGACATGTTAGACATGTGCCACGCAAAAACTTGGATTAATTAGTACTTACAGGTTGTATTTATAATGTACCTACAGTTTTAGGGACTGCTACTCGTAATAATTTTGATGACCTTTAGGTTTAGATAATGTTTTAACAGAGCCCAGTGTGACATAGGTCGGCTAACTATGGGTCTCATAAGAAGGCTCAGGGTCACTCAGCGAGCGATGTTTGCTCGGAGCACCCCTGCGAGATCAAATCAGAAATGAGGAGATCCGTAGGAGAACCAAAGTCACCGACATAACTCGATTAGTCGCGAAACTGAAGTGGAAATGGGCGTAGCATATAGTTCGAAGAACTGATGGTCGTTGGAGCCCCAAGGTGCGGGAGTGGCGACCCCGCAACGGGAAGCGCAGTGTTGGCAGACCCCCACTAGGTGGACTGACGACATAAACGAGTCGCAGGGAACCGCTAGATTCAGGCGGCGCAAGACTGAGTCCATGCAAGAGACCTTTGCCTAGCAGTGCATGTCTATTGAATGATGATGAAAAAAAAATCGGCTAAGTGCGTGTCGGGTCACGCGCAGTGTAGGGTTCCGTAGTTGAAAGTCTCAAATATTATTGCTGACCTAGGATAGTGCTTTTGTTTTATTTATGAATATTGAATACATTTTGAGTTCCATGGTTTAAATACTATAATATTCTACAAAATATGCAACTTACACTACGTGTAATACCTAACTTAGGGAAAACCGATATTACTCCTTAACTAATGAACCCTACTTAGCCGTGATAGTTTCCCTTTAAAATTCATTATATATACTACTGCTGGAAATTTTTTCTTGTATCCTATAGACAACCATTTAGATGGCAGAGGGGGGGGGACACTTGACTCTAATAAAATTTAGCAATTTAAAATATCATATTTCACAAACGGATCCCTGAATTGAAAATTGATGTTCCCACACCCACAATATTTTTGAAAGACCTATTCAACGACACCCCACACTATGGGATAGACGAGAGAAAAAAAATTCATCCCCACTTTACATGTAGGGGAGGTACCCTAAAAAAATTATTTTTCACAATTTTATTTCACGACTTTGTCGGCGTGACTGATATTTATACCCCTGTCAAATTACAGATTTCTAGTACCAATAGTCTCAGAGCTAAACCGCGGACAGACAGACAGACAGACAGACAGACAGACAGACGGACGGACATGGCGAAACTATAAGGGTTCCTTGTTTACTACGGAACCCTAAAAAGAAGAAATGTGACGTATGTAAGGCTCACGATGTCATCAGCGCGGATAAGGGTTTAAATTTCCGCGGGAATTCTTTAATTTTCCGTGATAAAATATTTAAGTAGCTCAGGCTACCCCTAAATACAATCCCTTACCCAATGTCATATCCACCTTTTGAAAATTGAAAGAAAGCGTCACCTAACTTAGAAATCTAGGGAACATTGGTGAAAATGGGAATTAGCCTTACTTCACAGTGAATTAGAAGTTCAGAACTGTGCAAAAAAACACGTAATGGAAACTCGATTTTAATAGGTAAATTTCAATATCGATTTACTTAGTAAATGCCCGCTTGCTCACTGATTTTAATTGAGGCAGCCTATGTAAAGCTTTACTATAATAGCCCATAATGATACGAACCAAAATGCAGTTCCACTGTAAAGGCTTCGCCACACTTGACGTGATTACGCGTAGCGTGCGGCTAGTGATGCGGTATATAACGCACTGGAAGGTATGACATACGAGTACTGATGAATTTACAAATCCAAAAGTGATTTTAATTTGTTTTAGTTTAAATTTATTTTTTAATTTAATTTCATTTTGGTTTTTTTTATTATGATTGTATTCATCATAATATTATATCTAAAGAGCTGGTAAAAGTAACTCACTGAAAGCTGAAAGTTTTTAAATTTCTAGTAATGTATTAAACACATTCTTGCCAGTGACTGCTGCTACATTAAAATCGTGTGAAAAACTAAATCACAAATAAACAGAACAGAAATAGGACTTATCTCATCTTTACTTCTTTATTAACCATCGAAATAAAAAGAGAGATGTGAGTTTAATTTTGACGCTTTGTGTATGTGTGTCTACCTGTCCGTCTGTGAGTGTGTCAGTAGTGGTCAAACGGATGCACCGATTTTAATGTAGTTTCTTTTCAACTGACGAAAAAAAGGAGGGGGTTCTCAAGTCGTTGTGTAAATATTTTTTTATCATATGATTGAAACGATCGACGGTAGGACAAAAAGTCCGTTCGTCACGCGCGCTTAGTGTGGCGAGGCCTTTACTTGTCTAATGCCTACGCATATGTGATCTTTCTAAATTCGGAACGGCGCACCTTAATTTGAAAATGCCACCTTAGCAATGCATGGCATATATATGCACGTGGGCATTTATATGCAGATTACAATCTAATACCTATTACATTTTAGCCAGATTATTAGAAACATTATTTGAGGTCACACTTATCCGTACGAACGTCTTACGCTACGTCCTAATTATTTATTAACTGTCGAATACGACACGACTTTTGTCGTACTATTGACCAACTAACCCGAACAAAACGCTTCCAATGCGTTTGACCTTATTTGCAAGGGAACCAAAGGCCGGACTAAAACTACTCAAAGGACTCAACAATTCGGATGCGTTGATCCTAATTGGGAAGGGAACCAAAGGCCGGACCAAAGCCCGAAAAATATAGTCTGCATAAATTCCACCCGTCATACGTTTGTCATATTCACTCGTAACACAAGCTTCGCTTAAGTTGAACTAAACATTCATCATTTCATCATTAGCAACCCATCAACGGCTCATTACTGAGCGCAGGTCTCCCCTCAGCGAAGGGTTATAGGCCATAGTCCACCACGCTGGCCCAATGCGAATTGGCGGACTTCACACACCTTCAAGAACATTATGAAAAACTCTCAGGTGTGCAGGTTTCCTCACGATGTTTTCCTTCACCGTTGAAGCAAGTGATATTTAATTGACGCAACTTGACTCCGAAAAGTCAGAGGTGCGTACCCGGGATCGAACCTACGACCCCCCGAGACTACAGTCCTAATCATTAGGCTATCACTGCTTAACTAAACATTAGTTAATACAAAATAATATTTAAAAACCGGCCAAGTGCGTGTCGGGCCACGCGCAGTTTTTAGGGTTCCGTAGTTGAAAGTCTCAAATATTATTGCTTTTATTTTATTTATGAATATTGAATACATTTTGAGTTCCATGGTTTAAATACTATAAGTTACTACAAAATATGCAACTTACACTTCGTGTAATACCTAACTTAGAAAAAACAGATATAACTCCTTAACTAATGAACCCTACTTAGCCGTGATAGTTTTCCTTTAAAATTCATTATATATACTACAGCTGTGAATTTTTTCTTCTATCCTTTATACAACCATAAGACCTATTCAACGACACCCTACACTATGGGATAGTCTAGAAAAAAAGTTCATCCCCACTTTACATGTAGGGGAGGTACCCTAAAAAAAATATTTTTCAAAATTTTATTTCACCACTTTGTCGGCGTGATTGATATTTATACCCTTGTCAAATTACAGATTTCTAGTACCAATAGTCTCTGAGCTAAACCGCGGACGGACAGACGGACG
The DNA here is from genome assembly GCA_029955525.1 of Oeneis ivallda. NCBI lineage: Eukaryota > Metazoa > Arthropoda > Insecta > Lepidoptera > Nymphalidae > Oeneis > Oeneis ivallda. The sequence continues at coordinate 2,793,258 of JARPMR010000012.1, read as the reverse complement.
GACATGGCGAAACTATAAGGGTTCCTTGTTTACTACGGAACCCTAAAAAGTGGACATAGCGTTACATTGGTCATTTCATATATATCAACTGAAAATTCAAATAAAATTTTTTTTTGCAGGCAATAGCCCATGAGAGGTCATTGCGATCGTTATACTGATGCAATCATTTTTTAACCGACTACAAAAAAGGAAGAGGTTCTCAATTCGTCGGTTTTTTATGTATGTTCACTGATTACTCGAAGACGCCTGAACCGATTTAGAAAATTCTTGATTTGTTTCAAAGGGTGGGTTTCAAAGGGTTCTTCGAAGTTGGTCCTATTGAAATTTTATCGAAATTGGTCCAGCGGTTTTTGAAATATCAACAATAAATTATATGCTTTTTAGTGGCGCGGGCGTTCGTAGTAGGTTTTTTAAAAATATTTTTTTATATTAAATTATTATAAATAAAGAAACAATATGGTCTGCACGCATTGGAAAAATTGCCCACATAACACATAATAATTTAGTTAAAGTGTTGTTTTCTGAAGTGGATTTAACTAGTGATCAAAACAATTCAATTTTCTGTTATGGCGCACAGTTGCACCCAGAGGGCGCGATTTACTTCGCCAATGACGTAAGAGACACGTTTGAAAATTGCTGGTATCTGTTATTATTCCAGTTTACGATTTTGATGCATCTATAAGTAGCATTAACTTGTGATACCAACCTACAACACTATTAACATTAGCTAGCATCGTTTTATTTTAAAATACCCACCGTACCACCACTACCAGAGCTTAGAAGTACGCCCAGGGGTGCGGTGGGTCTAAGCTTCTTGAGCGATCATTTTTACAGAATCGGCAAACTGAAAATCCACTTTTATAATGAGTTTGAACATTCCGAGCTTACATTAAAGTTTTTTCATTTCAGTTCCCTGCTCCATTCAGCCGCCGCATATTAAATAGCTGCCGCCTCCCACGCACCGTCACAAATAGAACCCCTTACCCCTATCCTAACTAGGGGGGGTTGCAGTTTCAGACGCGGGGGAGCGCGGGGTGAAGGGGTGAGAGTTGAGACTACATTGTGTGTTGATAAGCTTACATTCTGGTTGACTAGTGATGTTGAATGACTTTGTGTAGAAATGTTTACAAGTGGAGTAGAAAATTGAAAAATGCGACTTTTGGCAGTCCATCATCTAATAATATATAAAATTCTCATGTCGCAGTGTTTGTTACCAAACTCCTCCAAATAGCTGGATCGATTTTTATGAAATTTTGTGTGCATACCGGGTAGGTCTGAAAATCAGCCAACATCTATTTTTCATACCCCTAAATGATAAGGGTGACCCACCCCTAAATATTTTTGTTGGCTGTACGAAGTTCGCTGGGTCAGCTAGTCTAAATATAAAGGAAAAGGTGATTGACTGACTGGTCTATCAACGATCAGCTCCAAACCACTGGACGGATCGGGCTGTTTGGTATAGGTACAGATAGCTATTATAACGTATAGGCATCCGCTAAGAAAGGATTTTTGAAAATGAAACCCCTAAGGGGGTAAAATAGGGGTTTGAAAAATCGAACTTAACGTGAGCGAAGCGTGAGCTAGTTTGGATATGATAATCCCGCGGGTACTGTCTGTTTTCCGGGATAATATCACAATTATTTTATTAGAGGTTAAATTGCATTTGTCACTCTCCAGATCCTCAACTATATCTTAGTAAAAAATCACATCGATCCGTTGCTCCGTAGCTGCGTGATTGAAGGACTAACAAGACACACACATTCGCATTTTATAATGTTAGTAAGGATAGTAAACAACATTTAGGGTGTACATTAAATGTGACGTATATCTAAATCCAAAAAACTGCTAAGATCTGAGTACCATCAATAAGACAAGACCAAGAGTGATTAGGCATTTTCTAGGTAAGCACGCTTCACACCTGAACTGATCATTTCTTTTCATCAGGTATGACTGTCGACAAGCGCAGGCCTATCTTTTAAAAAAATTAACACGGCTCGGCCGATTTGTACGCGATGAAATGCGGCTGACAAAAATAGAATAGAATAAAATAGAATAGAATAGAAATGTTTTTTTATTCAAATAAACTTTTTTACAAGTGCTTTTGAAGCATCGATGAGTCTACCACTGGTTCGGAATGCCGTTCCTGCCGAGAAGAACCAGCAAGAAACTCGGCAGTTGCTCTTTTCAGAACAAGTTTACAATATAATAGTTATTATGCTATGTATGCAGCGTTTCCACAACGAGGGGAAGTTCCACAAAAGCATACCTAACTATAATTCAACACATGTTAAGACGGGCAGACAGAAAGTAGCCCCATTCCCGGCGGTGGCACCCGTTCACGAGCATGACGCATGACCCAGCCGTTGCTTCGCTCAACCATATTTGAGGGAACGTAACAACCCGCTTCAGACTGAAGACTAAAGTCTTCGAACAGTGCGTGTTGCCAGTGATGATATACGGATCCGAGACATGGTCGCTAACTATGGGCCTCATAAGAAAGCTCAGGGTCACCCAGCGAGCGATGGAGAGAGCGATGCTCGGTATATCCCTGCGAGATCAAATCAGAAATGAGGAGATTGGTAGGAGAACCAAAGTCACCGACATAGCTCAGCGTGTCGCGAAACTGAAGTGGAAATGGGCGGGGCACATAGTTCGAAAAGCTGATGGTCGTTGGGGTCCCAAGGTGTTGGAGTGGCGACCCCGCACTGGGAAACGCAGTGTTGGCAGGCCCCCCCACCAGGTGGACCGACGACATCAAACGAGTCGCAGGGAGCCCCTGGATTCAAGCGGCGCAAGACCGAAGCCTGTGGAAGTCCATGCAGGAGACCTTTGTCCAGCAGTGGACGTCTATAGGTTGATAAAGAAGAAGAGAAGAAGAACAACCTGCATCACACGACACCACCACAGAAATGTTAAAGAGAGCGTGACATATTTACCTACCTATGCGGAGTAGCTCTTACGAATCGTCTCTCGGCTTGTAAAAAAACATAAGTTTACACGTTTTATAATCACGTATCTACCTATGCCAAGGTCATCCCTCAGGCGAAGGCCACAACTAATTAAGCTAATTACCCAAATTAACGCCAATCAATATATCGCAAACAAAACACAAACAAAAGACAATTTACTATAGCGTACTGCGTAGGATCATGTTATGACCAGAGACCTATAAAGTTATAGACTTGTGTGATGTACAGCCGCGCAGTGTTGTGTGAAGTTTGAAATAATAAAAAAAAAAGAATAAAGGGGTATTTCATCTTGGGCCAGGTACTTGTACACTATACCAAAAAATAGTATTAAATCATAGAAATTGAAATAAAATATGCTTCTTTGCAGTTTTACAGTGAATAAGAGGCACAAATATAAAATTGATAATTGGGTACATTTAGAATAGCAACTCTCGGAGTGCATCTGTCTGCTTTTGTTGTCTATGTTTGTAATGACGTTACGTCATCTGAATGTCATTTCAATTGTCAAACGTCAATTATTGGTATGTCAAATGTCACTTGCTGTCAATTGTGGTTATTTTTTATGCCATATGTCATTATGACTCGTGTAAGTACGTGTCATTGTCAAAAAGAACGCCATGTTGCGCTTTTATTTAGCAAAATAATTTCGCATTGTACCTCGTAAAAAGGACCTTTTAATGAGAAATAAACAAAAAATAATCACTATTTCATGACCCCAAACCGTGACACTTTTTCGTGCGTGCAGCAGGTGTCCATCGATTTATAAGACGTTATCACGTCAAAAATATATAAATAAAAAGGTACAACTAGCGGTCTTATCGCTTAGAAACGATCTCTTCCAGGCAACCACGTTGCGGAGGATAATTTATGATGATCTCTGAGAAAGGGTTAAGGGAGTACGTGTATAATAAGTACCTACGTACGAAATCTGAACAGTACGTGCTGCGAGTGATTATGATCACATACAGCTTCAAGTTTCTCAGACGATATGGAGAGAGCTACCTATACTAGCCGTCTCCCTATCTGATCTAAGATCAAGTTGTAGGTAATTCGTATTCTAAATTATTTATTTCATGTAAGCCAACTTGTGACTCGACAAGTCACGTCTTATGGCATGCTGAGAAGAGCCGGCAAGAAACTCAACAGTTAGGGCCTGCATTACCACCTTCTGATAAGTGTCGGATAGCCTAACCGTAAATTTTGTCACTTTCTTACTTTATGTCAAGTGACAAAAACAAAATATGCGAATTAGCTATCCGACACTTATCAGAAGGTGGAGAAAATGGCCCTAAATCTTTCAATCCAAATTGTTACATTATGTAGTTTATCTATCTTGTGGATAGCTGAAACAAAGCTGATGGATTCCAAGCAACCAAGATTTATGAGGAGTCTTTAAGTGAACCAGATAAATCAACATAAAACTTGAGAGGTGTCAAGGGACACCCGGGTGGAACGTAGTTCCTTTCGATTAATTTTAGTGAAGGATTTGTAATAAACTAGTGGTGTCATCTAGTATTAAATTGATTAACTACGATGAATTATATTATTTAGTTTATTTCTATTGCACTGTTACAAAACCAAAGAGTTACTCTGGTTTTTTAACAGATGGCGTTAGTAGTATAATAACATTTTATCCAATTTATACAATAAAAAATTAGGGAAAAACTCCACATGTAGAAATTATTTAAAATAAAATTGAAAATAGAAAATTCAGTCTGTCGAGCTGGGATTTGAACCATCGACGTTGAACTTTTAGGCGACTGCCGGAACCACTAGGCCATGCAGACGCCGTGTTGTATGGCGAAAATACCAAACACAATGCAAAATTCACATTCAACAAAAAAGTGTCGGTTTCAAAAATGTGTCGAGTGTCGGTTCCTTAATTTTTTCCGTCTAGCCCCCTTCCGTACCGCGCGATAAGGAACTACGTTCCAATAAGTAGCTCAATGAAGTAGCAATGGACGGGGCACTATTTCAATTTTCGAGGTACCTACTAGTTGGGGTCACAAGATGCTGCAATAGCGACCTCGTAGCGGAAAGCGCGATTGTGCGTCTTGACATAGTTATTTTTTGTCATAGCCTGTCTATACGTTTCTCTGTCTGCGTTTCTACTACCCTTGACATTCATTGATGTCCATACCGCCTCACAATGTTGAAACACACCAACCTCCGCAACAACCGCATTCTAAAGTGCACCCTATTACACGCGGGTAAGGTAGAAAGTCTTCTGACTGAATGTTGGCTACGCATCCGGGTTGAAACAAAGGCTTTAGTGGCATTTAAGCCATGTCCAGTCGCGTTCGTTACTATACCTTGTTTCAAATAAACGTTAAAAACATGTTAAAAACGATTGGAAACTTTATTAATAGTCAAAAACAGTGGTGCGATTGCGATGAAACTTAAGACCAAATAGACGGTGCTTTTTGAGAACATTTTTTGCGAAAATGAACCCTTGAGGCCCTTTGCCCTAAGGTCGAATTTAGACGGTTCATTTTCAATGACTCATCGTAGGAAGCCTTTAAAATGAAAGCAAAAATCTCGAAAAATAAACCGTCTAAATTAGCCCTTAGGGCAAATTAAGACGGTTTATTTTCGCAAACATGTATGCAAAAATGAACGATGAACGAGGCAGGTCTAAATTGGCCCCAAGACCATTGAAAAATTACAGCTTTTTCTTCTTTTCGTGCCTCTCCAGTTCTCCACTACTGAAGGTTGGCCGTCATCTCATTATATAACTCCCGGTCTTTCGCCAAACTAAAAAGCTGCCCAACGTTGGCTTTACATATTCCTAAGCCATGAATTTCTTCTTCCAACGCTCCTCTTGCCCTCAATTTTGCCCATCATTATGGTCTGTAAGAGACGATACCGGTAATGTCTGAGAACATGCTCCAAATAACTGACCTTATGCGTTTGATGGTCAAAATAAGGTCGCTGCTTATACCAGCGGGGTGTAGGACTTCGTCGTTTCTTATATTTTGGACCCAACTTATTGGAAGCATTCTTCGGTAGCATCACATTTCGAAAGCCTCAAGTTTTTTGTGAGTACTGTCTTTGACTATCCAAGTCTCACAACTATACATTACTATTATAATTGGCCGGGTTTAACAATGGAGCATTGTCGTTCGCAGGTTATATGATAGCTACAGATCGAAATCACATCTTGGCCGACACGCTCTGATCATTGGCTAAAATGCTTTAGGTATTTCAGAACAATATCAGAATTTCAACCAATCAACAGAATGTTAAACCTTTATAGTTTATAGCACAACAGTTCGGTCTGGAAGGAAGAATTCAAAATTATTTAATTCATGTAATGTGGCTCTTATGACATGTCGAGACTCTACCAGTCAGTTTGAACTTGCGACCTTTTTTTCTGACCGCGTCTTAACCGTTGAACTATTTGGCGCATTAAACATAATAATTAATTAATGTACAAAAAATAAACAATAACATTTTTTCAAACATTGCATTATCACACCTATTTTTGAAAAAAAAAAAAAACTTATGATTGCTTTTTAAAAATTTTATGGATTTTTGTATGTTTTCCATAAAGTACTTTTACAGAATGTAGTCAGAACCTATAATTATTGTTGTAAATCTTCACTTTTTTGTTATAAGAGGTACGCAATAAGGCCAATCATTACGCAGAAGCCACGGGCATCCACTAGTATTACTTATCACACTATCACACTTCACACTTTATTTATAAAGGCGAAACTTTGTATGTGTATGTGTGTTACTCTTTCACGTAAAAACTACTGGACGGATTTTGCTGAAATTTGGAATAGAATTAGATTTTATCCTAGATTAACACATAGGCTACATTTTATTTCGGCAAATCAAAGGATTCCTGCGAGAATCCAAAAAATTTAATCCACGCGGACGAAGTCGCGGGCATCTTCTAGTAATAAATAAAAAACCAAATTTTCCCAATCGATCAACATGGCATAACATGCTAATCAAACGGAATAGTAATTAATAAACGTTAATAAAAGCAATTATAGAACAATACAATTTTTGTTTAGGTATAAAAGTCACAAGAAACCGTTGAAACAATGGTGTCTCCGCGTTCATAGGAACTAACTTCTGAGAAATAATTAATTAAGAGAAGTTTCTCGCTCGCGGGGCCCATAGAACGTACTTTGGTGAATAATAATTATTATTTGAATAAAAATAATATGTAAAACTCTGAAAAACATACTTTTTTACGGGTTTCTAAGAGCAGAAGAGCTAATCAGGGGTTGTTGGGTCCTGGGGTTGAAATCTTCAATGGCCCACGCCTGAAGGCTCGCTTCGACATCCTTACATTCAACATCACTTGGAGGCCGAGTAGAGAATAGAGGAACTTGGCGAGCGAAGCGAGCTCCCGATGTCGGATCCGCAACGTATTTCGATACATTAAGGACCTCTTTTGCAAGCTGCGCACTATACCAAATTCTTCTGCCCCCTAGCCAAATTACATATCTATTTTCGTATCTATGCTCTTTCTATGATCGTTAACGCTTGAGAGCAGGGGTTTCCAAAGTTTTTCTCATGCCTCCCTTCTAAAAGGATAGGAGGCGTGATAAAAAACTTTGGGAGCCCTTGCTTTAGAGGAAGCGGAATCTTAGAAACGATTAATAGGTAGCCAAGTTGACACAACGTTTTCGATCGCTCATTCGCTCCACGGTATAGAGTTCACGCTACACGCTTATATATATAACATACACGCTTACGCTCACGAATTTACAGTACACGTTTCCTCTAAAGCAGGACTTCGCAAAGTTTTTTATCACGCCTCCTATCATTTTAGAAGGGAGGCGTGATAAAACAACTTTGGGAACCCCTGCTCTAAAGCGTTAATGATTATAGAAAGAGAATAGATACAACACATAATATGTAATTTGGCTAGGAGGGCTGGGCTAGAATAGAATAGAAAACTGCGAGGAGTTTGGATGATCTAATTTTGATCTGGATTACAGTCCAACTAAGGAATAATTAAAAAAAACAGTAATGGTGCCAAGAATAGTAGATTATTAACCAAGGGGACAAAGCAGTGTCTTCTGTCGCGGGTGACTATTTAAATCGCGAGCGTAACGAAGGACTCGAGGTTTACTCCCGAGCGTAGCGAGGGATTTAAGACGAGTCCTGAGTGTAGCGAGGGATTTAAGTTCACCCAAGACTAAGACAGCTTTATCACCGAGGAAAATACTTTTCGTACCATTTGCGAAAAAATTAACACAATAATAATATGAGATAAGCATTTATTAAAAATAAAATAAATTAAAATAAACTTAACGTTTATGTATTTGAAGAAAACAAAAACGCGGCAAATTCCTAGACTAATATTTTTTTGTCGGAAAAGCAAAGGCATCAAGCTCATACGGTCTCGTCGGTTTTCGAAATTTTATTTAATAATCATAACTGCATAATAAATGCGTATTCCTTTTTCAAAAAGATGTATAATGCTTTATATACAAACTCAATGTTGTAAACACAGATGTAGTTCAGTATAAATTTCGGTAAGTATTCCAAATTTAAATCACATTCTCCCCCTAGAGGATGAATAGAATTCAGTACAATTTTCTTTCCCTGTTTTTAACAGATTAAAAATGAATATTGTTATGTTCGCTTTTTGTGGCACAGAATGTCACTTTTTTGAGCAAGTGGTACGAAAAATAAATTTCTAACCATTGTATTATCCCATACGTGTATTTTCGATAAGGCAAATAAGGCATGTATGCAAGAAGCCACACCTCGAGAAATTATAGGTTCTATTGCGATTGTAAATTGATTTCAACACGTAAAATTATTTGCCCATCGCGTAATGTTCGTGGCAACAGTAATACCACAATATTTGTATGCAATGTGATGGCAATATGTATATTTTGTAACCACATTCCTTACTCATTTCTGTTACATTTTGTTTACATAAAACTTACTATAGTGTTCTCCTCACCGATTTTCGACCACGTGGTCTATCTCGATAGAGTCAAGCCAACTCAGACGACACACACACACACACACATAAACATAACATTGTAAACATTAAAATATTAATTTACAGATTACCCCCTAAATAAAATTCAAATTCAGGATTCAAAATAATTTATTTCATGTAGGCCACCTGTGGCTCATGACACGTCATTACTCTAACACCGGTTCGGAATACAGGTTCTGCTGAGAAGAGCTGGCAAGAAACTCAGCATTTTCTCTTTTCAAAACAAAATAATACATTATAAATGTATAGCCACATATTACCACAAAGTAAGGATAGGTTTATATATTACAGTGTAATAAGTTATTACACATAACTTGTGTTACACATTAATAAATTCATTAGCAAGAAATAGATAGAAAATAAAATTCTCTAATAGTCACTAGAAATAAATAGAAAAGACTTTTATCAAATAAATTATACAAAGTGAATCCACTACGTGGAATCTACTAGTGAGACACAGAAAACCTACTACTTATGTACTAACTTGTATAAGTAAACATAAACATTCATGGAATTATTTATTATTATTTAGGCATTAAAATACCTACAGTAAATAAATAAGGCTATATTGTTGAAATGTTAACTTAGCAAGCAAACGTAAGACAATAAAGCCTGGGCTAAATGGCGGATTTTAGTGGCAGACGATGAAAATCGAGTTTACTTCCTTTTCCATAGCCGGGGGGGCCGAAGCTACGAGCGTCTACAATTAGCTAAAAAGCTCCGGAGCTTGCCACTGATCGAGCGAGGAAGCTTCTAAATAAGGTTAAGGTTGAAGACAAGGGTCTGCCCGCGAAATTCAAATTTAATTTGGTTTTTCGCAATTTGTAAACTAATACGACAAAGTAGGCTTATGGCCTTCTAATTGCACCAGTGGAATTATCAACTTCACAGGGTTACATAAAAATCTTTACTTGAAAGTGACCAGTTTAAGAAATTAATCAAAATACTGAGTTGGACGTGAGTTACTCACAAATTAGTCGATATTTTGATTAATTTCTTAAACTGGACACTTTCAAGTAAAATTTTTTATATAAACCTGTGAAGATGATACTGCCATTGTCGCAATTAGAATGCCATAAGCCTACTTCGTCGTATTAGTTTACAAATTGCGAAAAAACCAAATTAAATTTGAATTTCGCGGGCAGAACCTTGTCTTCAACCTTAAGGTTTTATACTGGCATATTAGCAACCCTATGTTTTCCCAGATATTTACATAAATCATGGAGAGACTTTAAAACGCTCGTGTACTTATAGATGTATAGCTTCTATGCCACACCTATTATCTTCTAAATATATAAAAGGAAAAGGTGACTGACTAACTGACTTACAGACTGACTGATCTATCAACGCACAGCTCAAACCACTGGACGGATGGGGCTGATATTTGGCATGCAGATAGCTATTAGGACGTAGGAATCCGCTAAGAAAGGATATTTGAAAATTAAACCCCTTAATTATGAAAGAAATAATGTTGCCAGTATCTTGGGTACTTGTATCACTCTCTCTCTGTGGTCGACTCAATAAGATTTAAGTGTATAGTATAATTATTAAATTTTAATTTAGATTTTTGTTGCTATTTAAAGTTATAAAAGGCAGATATTGCGGCTAATTCTGTTGTACACAATCTCTAAACTAAACTAAACTAACAGTTAATCTAGTGCTAACTGCTATCCCTTTCATAATGCTCCCCGCGGAAAAGTATAGCACTAGATTTAGTTCAGAGATTCTGCACATAGAATACGCCACATCGTCGCTAACTAACGTCATGTTTAAAGTAATGCTATCATTCAAATAATAATTATCAGCTTAAGGTTGATTAAACAGGTCTGCCCGCGAAATTCAAATTGAATTTGGTTTTCCGCAACTTGTAAACTAATACGACAAAGTAGGCTTATGACATTCTAATTGCGACAATGAAAGTATCATCTTCACAGGTTTTTTTTTTGTTATTTAAAAATATTTACTTGAAAGTGTCCAGTTTAAGAAATTAGTCAGAATATCGAGTTGGACGTGAGTTACTCACAAATTAGTCGATATTCTGACTAATTTCTTAAACTGGACAAGTACAAGTAAAGATTTTTATGTAAACCTGTGAAGATGATACTGCCATTGGTGCAATTAGAATGCCATAAGCCTACTTTGTCGTATTAGTTTACAAATTGTGAAAAACCAAATTAAATTTGAATTTCGCGGGCAGACCCGTATAATCCACCTTAATAGGAGGCAGTTATTCCAAAATTACTGACAGACACTTCAATTTCTAGAACAACGAAACAGTTATCGCACGATATATCAATGTCAGACCAATTTACAAGTGAACCAAATACAAAAAGCACCTAAAAACCCTACACCCATTTTGGTGAGGTAAAAAAACCGGAGCCCTTTCAAATCCGCAAAGGACGTCAACTAGACGAAAGGTATGGCTGCCTTATCAGCCGCTAGGCATGTTATCAGTAATACCGGTTGACGTATGTCGCGAGTAATAAGCGGAAATTCGCATACCTTACCTTACCTACCATAATAATATGATTGAAGTTTTGATTAAAGGAAATGATATAGTTTGTTCAATTAGTTAGTTTACAATAGCTACTTTATTCCCTTTTATTCCACCTTTCCATATTTCACTTCCTTCCTTCCACTCATTTTTCAATTTATATATGTCAACTGTTCAATATAATTATAGCATCCTTCCTATCCAGCCTCAATAGCCCAACAGTTAAAGGTGCGGACTGAAAACTGAAAGGTCGCAGGTTCGAATCCCACCCGTTGCACTATTGTCGTACCCACTCCTAACACAAGCTTTTCGCTTATTTGGAGGGGAGAGGAGAATATCAGTCAACTTCAACTTGGCTGATATTCTTTTAAAAAAAAAATATAAATGCAAAAGTGTGTTTTTTTATTGATTTGTCCTTCAATCACGCCACCACAGAGTTAAAGATCGACATAATTTTCTGCATGCGTATAATGAAGGACTTGAAGAGAGACAAAAGCTTTTTATGCCGGAAAATCAAAGAAAATCCACGTATATCTGTATGTTCCCTCGTAGTTTCGCAACGAATGGACCAATTTTGATGCGGTTTTTTCTGTTTGAAAGCTGACGTGATCGAGATGGATCTTAGGTGTAATTAATACATGAAGATCTGTTCTGGAGTTTGAAGATTATGAGCTCATTTCTTATTTGATTAAAGGGGCTTACAAACTTTAAAATAAATAAAAAAAAAAAACAATTATAAGTTAAAAATTGCTTATAAAGTTATGATAAAATTCAAACAGATATGCACTATAAAGGTACTGGCCTAACAGTAACGCAACAATTTTGTTGGTTTACGAGTAAATCAATATACAATTATTACTGTAACAATCGTGTCTAGCAATCATGCAGATTTTATGTATGAAGGAAGTATTTTTCCGTCTTTTACCGCTAACTCTTGTGACTCAACTTCAGTTACATTGTCGTATTTATAATGTAAAATAATGCAAGCATTATATACCTACCATTTGTGCAAAATATTTTAATAATATTATTAATAATATCGCACTATACTTAGCCAGAACACGTAAAAGGGATAAAATATGTGGAAATATGAAATCACATCATCAGGTAAGCATATAAAATGTTATTAGTATTTTTTTATGTTTACAATTCTAATGTATTATATTTGAAGTTAATACAAATATTATTATTAGTCACAATTCTACTACATTCGAATTAAGTTCTACTTCTATAAGAACAATTTTATGTTTTTCCTGTATTTGACTTTGTATTGTTTGAAAAAGAAAATGAAAATATGAAAGAAAAATGTTATGAATTTTCACAAATATAATATCCATATATATAAAAATCTCGTGTCACGATGTATGCTCGGGATAAATTCGAAAACTACTGAACCGATTTTAATCAAACTTCGTAACTATCTGTAATTTGGTCCAATTTAAAAGATAGGATAGTTTTTATCTTAATTATTGACACCAATATTTGTTATTAACCTAGCAACCTAAATCTCGAACTATGTTATTACGAGTATTATTATGTTGCTAGGCAAACTCAATCTCGAACGATATTAGTTTGCGAGATACTCTTAACCCAAATAGACTACTTATCTTACTAATCCTTAATCATACTAATATTATAAATGCGAAAGTGTGTTTGTTGGTTTGTCTTTCAATCTTGCCGCAACAGATCTACGGATCGACGTGATTTTTTGCATGGGTATAGTTGAGGTCCTGGAAAATGACATAGGCTACTTTTTATCCCGGAAAATCAAAGAGGGAATTTAAAAACTAAATCCACGCGGACGAAGTCGTGGGCATCAGCTAGTATATTATAAATTATTACTATAAACTAAAATATTATTTTTTACCCGCAGTTTCGCCCGCGTGCAGTTATTTTTTTAAATTTCGCGGACATCAAGGCCAAAAGTTTGTGATGCCTATGCCGCTTTGCGAGTCCTCAAATACCCATGCATCGAAAAGATCCGTAGCTCTGTTGCCGCGTGATTTAAGTAAAGAGCAACAAATAAACTTTCTCTTATAATATTTGTGGATTTATTCTGTACCACAATTTAAGCTAAAACAAAACAAACAAACAAACAAAGGACGTGAACAGGGATAGCTTATCTCTAAAGAAGAGATTTCTTCCAGAAGTTCTTGATTGAATACCTACAACTAGGTAGTTGTGATGGTTAGGGATAGTCGAGAGAGATAATAAAAGCTAGGTCTATCTTAGGAAGTCTATCTTAGGGAGTCGATGATTAAAGGAGAAGTCGCTCAATAGACTATTTCCGAAACGCCAGATGACGTATTGAGTCCGTTTTTCTCGGTAAAAGAAAAAAGGTAATGAGACATTCTTTGAAACGTACTCGTAGCAATAGATTCATTTCAAGTTATACTACTACTAGCTGATGGCCGCGACTTCGTCCGCGTGGATTTAGTTTTTAAAATCCCGCGGGAACTCTTTGATTTTCCGGGATAGTCACCCTACAGGTTCTGAACTATACGTCTATACCTATCCAAAAATCCGTATTCATCAATCTGTAGCTATGTTGCAGCGTGATTGACGGACAATCAAACAAACACACTTTCGCATATAATACATAAATTTTTTTGCATCATGAATTTATAGTTTTCTCAGCACACGCCAAATAATGCATTTTACAGGCAATATTTTGCTACTTTGGGTTACATTATTGCAATTTTCTTAAGGATCTCTAATTTTTTTGAAAATAAATTATAGCCTATGTTACTTCCTGATAACTTAACTTTCTATTAGTGAAAAAATGGTTAAAATCGGTCCAGTAATTACAGAGCCTATTCGGTACAAACAAACAAACAAGTAAGTCCGCCAATTCGCATTGGGCCAGCGTGGTGGACTATGGCCTATAACCCTTCTCTGAAAGGAGACCTGGCTCAGTAGTGAGCCGTTGATGGGTTGTTAATGATGAAACAAACAAACAAAAAAAATCTTTCCTCTTTATAATATGAAGTATAGCTCTAGGGTGAAGCGATTGAAGGGTCAATTTACACTTGTCCGTCTGTCTGTCTAGTCTAATGACTTGTCTTGTATGTATATATGTTCAATTAGTCAGTTTACTTACATGGGTTACTTTTATCCATTTATTCCATCTTTCCATATTATTGTGTGCATAGTTTATTTAAAATTAAAATCAGATATATTTTTACGGAAATTATCAAACTGTTTGATTCATCGATGACTCTTTCACAATGTTGCTACAAACTATTTTTCGATTTGCCCATGTCAACTTACTTATTGAACAGATTATTTATTACTAGATGATGCCCGCGACTTTGTCCGCGTGCTTTAATGTTTTTTAATTCCCACGGGAAGTCGGTAATTTTACTGGATAAAAAGTAGCCTATGTGTTAATCCTGGGTATGAGCTATCACTATTTCAAATTTCAGTCAAATCACTGATATAAATGTAGTACCTACTCTTTGAGTCAAATCCTTTCATTGTTTGTGGCGTGAAAGTGTAACAAACATCCATCCATCCATCCATACATCCATCCTCACAAACTTTCGCATTTATAATATGTACTAGATGATGCCCGCGACTTCGTCCGCGTGGATTCAAGTTTTTTAATTCCCGCGAGAACTCTGTAATTTTCCGGAATAATAGGTAGCCTATGTGTTAATCCTGGGTATGAGTTATATACATTTCAAATTTCAGCCAAATCGGTTCATTCGTTGTGGAGTTATTGAGTAACAAACATCCATCCATCCAAACATCCATCCATCCATCCATACATCCTCACAAACTTTCGCATTTATAAGGATTAGGATAGGATTATGTAAAAGCATTCGTATTACTTCTGTTGTAAAAGTATTAAATTAAGAAAAGAACTAAAAAGTATTCAGATTTTCTTTAAATTGCAGAGGAGTATACTGTATATCCGTATATATCTAAAGGAAAAATTCTGTAGTCTTGTGGCACTTACTTTAAATCTTAAGTGGTTTGTTATTATTCACAAGTATCGCATTAACGTAATGAGTGCACTTTAAAGAAATGAGCTGTTTTCGCGCCATCGTAAAATTCGTCATCACAATATTGATTGACAACAACCTTATCGAAATGGGGTGATTGCATAATTAACGCTATCTTATCAGATGTCAATAATATAATAAAATCAGTTGAATTTTAAATACTTCATCATAATAATTAAATATGTATAATGGAAAGTGAAAGAAAAAAATGCTTGATACCAAGCCATGCCAAGAAATGCTTGATACCCTCCACGCTGCCTCCCGACATGTTGGTCTCCGGATGAACCTAGACAAGACCAAGGTAATGTTTAGCGACCTGGTCGCTCCGGGATCGATTATTGTCGATGGATCTATTCTTGAAGCTGTTCAAGAATATACATACCTTGGGCAAATTCTGCAGTTGGGTAGAAACAGCTTTGAGAAGGAGATTGACAGGAGGATACAGTTAGGTTGGGCAGCATTTGGGAAACTTCGTCGAGTCTTTTCGTCGCAAATACCACAATGCCTAAAGACAAAAGTCTTTAATCAGTGCGTCCTACCAGTGATGACTTACGGTGCTGAAACGTGGACACTGACAGTGAGGCTAGTCCACAAACTTCAAGTTGCTCAGCGTGCTATGGAGAGAGCCATGCTCGGAATTTCTTTGAGGGATAAAATCCGAAACGAAGTAATTCGCCAAAGAACAAAAGTGACCGACGTAGCTCTTAGGGCGAGCACGCTGAAGTGGCAGTGGGCTGGTCACATTTGTCGGAGGACCGATGGCCGCTGGGGTCGTAAGGTCCTCGAGTGGAGACCACGTCTCGGCAAACGGAGTGTAGGGCGCCCGCGCGCCCCCCGGCTAGATGGAGCGATGACATCCGGAAAGTGGCCGGCATCGATTGGATGCGAAAGGCCGAGGATATGCAACGTTGGCGCTACTTAAAAGAGGCCTATGTCCAACAGTGGATGCACTCTGGCTGATGATGATGATGATGAATGGAAAGTGAAGGGTTATAGGCCCTGCCATAGTCCACCATGCTGGCCATGTAAGTATTGGCAGACTTCACACACCTTTAAGAACATTATGAAGAATTCTCAAGCATGCCAGTTCATTAACGATGTTTTATTTCACCGTTAAGAGTGGGTGTGCGCTCGTTAACAGTAAACAGATTTGATTTTTACAGTAGTAGATCAAGTTTCAATTATTCGAAAAAAACACGCAAGAATTACATCATACTGCCAAGGGACGTGTTTGGGCAAAAACATAAAATGATGAAATTTGTTCGATAATAAAAAATCGCGAAGTTAGGTCTAATTTTTAACCAATATTCATTTATTTTCAATGTGTTGCATATTACAGAGCCAAAATTTTTACATTAAATTCCGATTGATATTATCACGAGAGTAGCCTAGTGAATTGAAAAGAAAATGAATATTTTACGAGCTACAAAGTATTAGGCGCTTACTACACTCCTATTCCGCGCAAAACGCTTTCTTTTGTCGCGCCTCACATGAGGTTACGGCTATGTTTTATTTCATCGCGAAATCTAATTTTTTTTTGGTGTTATACGCGTTCTTAATATCTATTTGCTTAAATCTATATCCATTACAAATAAATAAAATTTAAGTGCCTGGCTGCGATTTCTAAATAACTACCTCATATTAAGCTCATTTATGATAAGATAGACAATTGCGTAGTTGAAAAATTCAGCCCAGCAATTTTGATGAAAATAGTAATATAGTAAACAATTAAAAAACGCTATTGCAAGGTACCTTTGTGGTACGTAAAACATAATATCCAAGAACTTGTCCAGAATTTATGCGAGCTTAAAAATAAAACGCATTATAATCGGTCTAGCAGTTTTCACCAAACAAATAAATACGCCAAATGTATGTACGTATGTTATTGGGTCTGAATAGCTACGTGTGAAATCGTGCCTGTAAGACTCGGAAAGATCTCTTATTGTAATGTTTTTGCCTGACTAAATAATATTGCTTTAAAGCCTTTTTAAAAGATATTATTAATTTAAGCTTTAGGGCTTGTGGTGGGAGGTCATTTCAGATCTTACAGGATATACGCTCGACGCATCTTCCGATGTGCAAAAACCCTAACGCCGTTCAGTCGCTGGTAAAAATCCGTATAAAGGCAATATCAAACGTCTCACATCCTACGTAGTGTTAAAAGCTGCATACATAATGCACTAGCAGTTAGCGTTAGCCGTTAGCCGTCAGCGCATAGACTAGAGCGGCCGGCGGCCTTGCCACGCCTCGGCTAGCTATGCACTGTAAGGCTCAGGCTACACTGACACCGGTAACGATTCGGTTCTGACGTTAAAAAAAAATTGGTTGTCTGTAAAGTCGGTTTACGGACGATAGTTTTACGTGATAATGTCCTAGAGAAACATTGATGAAAAATTGCATACTTTTATGAATTTTCAATTCATAAAAGTATGCAATTTTTTATCAATTTTTCATAATAATCCAATTGAATTGAATTATTATCACTGAATTATCATTATTTTGTATAATAGAAGGAATTAATTGAAAATTAACATTTTCTCCAGTCACAAGCCAACGCTTGGGCCGATCGTGCCTCTCTATCGCTTGTTCCGCGCTCTCGCTTGCACGCGCAGGCTCAGGCGGAACGTGACACTTTTTCGTGCGTGCAGCCGCTGTTCATCTATATAAGACGTTATCACGTCAAAATGAGGTAGAGCGCTAAATTCTGTTGTATTAATGACTACTGTCTCCCGCGGTTTTATCCGAGTGGAGTTATGTATGTGACTGTCTACTCGACTGTTTTTCATAAAGAAGAGACGAAGATAGACAAAAAATTATCTTAGCATAAAACGCAAGCAATCAGCAAATGCTTTGGGCTGGTTTAAACGAGATTAGTACCAAGTACTTAGCACTTCTCACTAATACGTCAAATAAATATGCAGAAGACCTTTACTAAAACTAGCTGAGCACATTTACATGCAAAGTATTAGTTGCAATTTACAAGTGACAAGTAATAAGTACTAAGTTCTTATAAGCTAAGCATTGCCGTCAAATGATGTAACATACTGCGTAAAATTTACGATCTCTGATAAAATTGTTAACTTAGATCTATAAAACTATCACAGCAGCTAGATGTTAATATGACATGACGACGCGACGGCGGGGGCAACTTTCAAGTTAATACTGTGCTTGAATCTATCATTAAGTATGGATAATAAGTATACAGTGGTAGAGACCTCAAATCTTAATTTTTTTTAATGTTAATTTCCATAATAAAAATAGATTTACCTACAGGTAATGTTTAAAGGAAGAAGTGATAGCCTAGTGGTTAGGACTGTGGTCTCCTATTCGGGGGGTCGCAGGTTCGATCCCGGGTACGCACCTCTGACTTTTCGGAGTCAAGTGCGTTTAAGCAATTAACTATCACATGCTTCAACGGTGAAGGAAAACATCGTGAGGAAACCTGCACATGTGAGAGTTTTTCATGATGTTCTCGAAGGTGTGTGAAGTCTAGTCAATTCGCATTGGGCAAGCGTGGTGAACTATGGCCTATAATAACCCTTCATAATAAACCCTTAATATATAACCCTTCTCTGAGAGGAGACCTGCGCTCAGTAGTGAGGCGTTGATGGTTTGCTAATGATGATGATGATGAATGTTTATTTGAAAAGTTACACCCGGGTTTGAGATTGAAAATCAAAAAACGAACTGAAAATTGACATGGACACAAATATAAGTTTGCTCCTACGTACCGGATTTCAACTGGATTATGGTATAGTCCTAGCCTAATAATATATTCCATTTTATGCGTGCGCGCCACGCACAGGTCAGTCGGGCTAACATGCGCTTCACGAGAAAAGTTTGTCTGAGCATTTACTTACGAATCTCTAAGGGATCTCATGAGAAAACGGGTACACAACATTTTCCCGTTGCACATGTGAGTACAAGGGGATTTACGGCATTTAACAAGGAACCAAAGGGTTCCTTGTGAAATGCCGTTTAATTTTTATTCCGATATTTTTATGGCGATTTAATCTCCGTTGTTTTATTATATTTCCCGCCTAGTGATTTTTAATCTAGAGCTTAGACTTATTCTAGATACTAGGTAGCTAGCAGGACATAACTTTTGTTTTAGTTTTCATTAATACAGTACTTCCATCCTGACAAAGTACTAATTTGTGTAGTTATTATCTTGATCTCCCGTAAGGAAAATCTTTCACACACATGTTCAGCCCCTCTAGCCAAGTTACACTTCATTGTATCGTTTCTCTTTCTACGATAGTTATCACTCGAAGTTCTGGCTAGGGCTAGACTAGATGGCGCTGCAGCTGATCAAAGACAGAAGTGTATCATGATAACATTTCGCGGTATTTTGTATTATAAATGTTTTAAATGCTATAAAAAACCAATACAAAATGTCGCGAAATATTATCAATACATTTCTGTCTTTGATCAGCTGCAGCGCCATCTAGTCGAGCCCTAGCCAAAACTTCAAGTGTCAACTATCGTAGAAAGAGAAACGATACAACGGAGTGTAACTTGGCTAGAGGGGCAGGTCTATCGCCCGATACGTGGATTTTGAAAATATAATATTTTGTGTGTGAATGAAAAGTCTTTTTATATTCGACGACGAAATATCCCTCTATTGCGATCTCACCTGATAGGTACCGGGCTAACTTGGAAGGGGTACAGCAGTATCAATTACCACACCCCTGCCTACGTTTTCTTCGCGCCATCGTACCGTAACGATGAATCGCTTGGCGACACGTCTTTGACGGTAGAGTGGTGAGGGCCAAATTAGACAGTTCATCGTTCATCGTTGCCAAAAATTTTTGCGAAAATGAATCGTCTTAATTCGCACTAAGGGTGAATTTTCTACGGTTAATTTTTCGAGATTTTTGCTTTCATTTTCGAAGGTCATCGGTGAGCCATCTGTCTAAATTCGCCCTTAGGGTTCATTTTCGCAAAAATGGACGATGAAAAATCTCGAAAAATGAACTATCTAATTTGAGCATTACTAGCCACAGCCAATACCTTGCTCCAGATTTTTGTTAAGTATATTTATTTATTAAGTACTTTACTGATTGAGGATTTTCATGAGATTGGGTTGCGTCGGTCAGTCATTCCAATAGGCAATAATCCTATTAGTTTCTTTGAATAATAATATTAGGCATTCGTTATGACTTTCGAATTTTTCGGTTTGGACACTCTCGAGTTTTCAATATTATTACGCCATATTCAGTTTTTCAAATGTTAACACATTATTCATTAGCAACCCATCAACGGCTCACTACTGAGCGCAGGTCTCCTCTCAGAGAAGGGTGCCATAGTCAACCACGCTGACCCAATGGCGGACTTCACACACCTTCGAGAACATTATGAAGAACTCTCAGATGTGCAGGTTTGCTCACGATGTTTTCCTTCACCGTTGAAGCAAGTGATAGTTAATTGCTTAAACGCACTTGACTCCGAACAGTCAGAGGTGCTTACCCGGGATCGAACCTGCGACCCCCCGACCCCGACCACAGTCCTAGTGGTTAACTAGGCTACCACTGCTTCCACACATTATTACAACACTTGGAATGAGGGTTTCCCCTTACTTTACCAAAGCTAACAATTCACACAGCACAGCAATTTGCGCGTATGCGATAAGACAGTACACTTACATGCAGTACGTAGGTGTACACATGCGCAAATTATTTATTATGTGGGTCAAGGCACTCGGCGAATTAAATTTAATATGGCCTACACATTTTTTTCAGTAACATGTCATTATTTCGTGTGACGGTTGTATAATGATCTAAGAAACATTGAAGTAATTTGGTACTATATTCGGCCAGCGGTAACGAAGAGTACTCTTGAGAGTAGTGTAAAAGTCTTGTGTGGTGGTGCATGTGAGTGGTGGTGGCATTGCTTGCTTGGGAACTTGGCTTTTTTGCTTGGCTGGGTAGGTGAGTGGTGCTTAGCTTTTAATTGCATGTTTGACCATACAGATTTTTTCTGTTGGCGGATTATAGCAAAATAATTCTAACCTTTTCTTGCTAATCATGAACTTCCGCAAAGTAACGCCTGCTTCTATCCAATAATAAATTAATAATAAAAAAAAAATTAGGGAAACATTCCACATGTAGAAATTGATTAAATTAAAATTGAAAATGGAAAATTTAACTGCTGTCCATAACTGCTGTTCTGTTGCAACTGCTGTTCAGTTGCTGCTACCCATGTTAATGCATCGAAATATACGTTTAAATTTTCTTTACTGCATTGCAACTACACTCCAACGCGCTGCGTCTGATGTGAATCATACGATAGATGGTACGTCGGTCGGTCAGTCACAGCGCTGTCACGAAACTGACTGACAGAAACTATATGGCCTAATGGACCTCTAAGCCTTCAGATAACGTCGTACCTCCTGTATTGCACACAGTGTTCAACCAGTCACGAGTAAACCAGAAACGTCGGCCGTTTGTCACTTTGTTCAAATTATTTTGTCCACCTCGACGGCATTTGCTTGATTTATATCTAGCATAGTATTTAGCGCAATATGGTAAATAGTAAACAGGACATTTCTAAATGATCTCTGCATTTGCACACAAATTGCAGTCGTTGCTTGTAGTACGGTGTGTCCGAGCTAGAACTGCGCGTCAACATACACAGTTAACGTGTAATGTGGCAAAATGTAGTAATGGCCTAGAGGGTAGGACTGCGGTTTCCCATTTAGGAGGTTTTAGGTGCGATTCCTTAAAATAAGTATTTGAATATTAGTTTTCAATTCAATGCCTTAATATGGGTAGCATAAGTATGTCACGCACTCTTAAACATTTCTGTGGTGGTGTCGTGTGATGCGGGTTGTTACGTTCCCTCAAAGATGGTTGAGCGAAGCAATGGCTGGGTCATGCGTCATGCTCGTGAACGGGTGCCACCGGCGGGAATGGGGCTACTTTATGCCTGCCCATCTTAAGATAGAAGTTAGTCGGTATGCATTTTTGGAACTTCCCTCATTGTGGAAACACTGCATATATAGCATAGTATTTACTGTATTGTAAATTTGTTTTGAAAAGAGCAACCGCCGAGTTTCTTGCTGGTTCTTCTCGGCAGGAAGGGCATTCCGAACCAGTGGTAGATTCATCGACTATTCAAAAGCACTTGTAAAAGTTTATTTGAATAAAATATATTTCTATTATATTCCATACTATTCCAGGCACGCCCGACATTTCGGAGTTCCGTGCGTTTGCAATAAAAATCACATGTCACAACGGCGAAGAAAAACATCACGAAAACCTGCTTGCCTCCATAACGTTCTCAAATGTCTGAAGTCTGCCAATTTGCATTGGGCCAGCATGGAGGATTATGGCCTATATATTGCCCTTCTCTGAGAGGAGACCTGCGCACAGAGAGCCGTTGATGGGCTGCTAACGATGTGTGTAAACTACACTATTATTGATTTAGTTTACCCAAAAAGAAGATAAAACTATCCGAAAACGATAAAACTAAATTATTGAAAACGCTTCCATGTTAAAATCGGTCCACACGGCACAAACAAAAACTTGCGCAAACCATCTGTGCTAAATACAGCACACTTACCATTAACCGGCACAGCGATATTGACACGGATGATTTACCTGAAATAGAAGAAGATCAATCAATGTCATATTCAAAAATTCTAAATCCTAAAAAATGTCGCGTACCTGCGCTCACTAGGCACTGAGCGTAGGTCTCCTCTTTTTTAACCGACTTCAAAACAGGAGGAGGTTATCAATTTGTCGGACTCTTTTTTTTATGTATGTCCACCGATTACTCGAAGACGCCTGAACCGATTTGGGAAATTCTTTTTTGTTTGAAAGGTTATACTCCCCAGGTGGTCCCATATAAATTTTATCGAAATCGGACGAGCGGTTTTGAAAATATTAACAATAAATTATATACTTTGTATAGCTGCGCGGGAGTTTGAAGTCGGTTTTTTAAAAATATTTTTTTATATTAAATTATAATACTCAAAGATCTCATCCCAAAAGAGGGTTATAGTTCAAGAGTGCACCACGCTGCCGGCCTAACGCAAATTGCTAGACTTCACACGCGTTTGTGAATATTACGGAGAACTCTCAGGCGTTCAGGGTTTCCTCACGTAGACCAAATTATTTCATGTGGACCAAATAGTGGGACTTATGAAAAATCGAGAATCTACCACGCACCGGTTCAGAATGCTGCTTCTGCTGAGAACAGTCAGAAGTGCGAGCCCGGGATCGAACACGCGACCCCCGGATAGTCTAACCACTAGGTTATCACAAGTTCTTTCTTTGCATTAGGGGGTTAAGTAAACCTAACATGGGTAGCATAAGTATGACACGCACTCTTTAAACATTTCTGTGTGGTGTCGTGTGATGCGGGTTGTTACGTTCCCTCAAATATATATAGCGAAGCAACGGCTGGGTCATGCGTCATGCTCGTGAACGGGTGCCACCGGCGGGGCTACTTTATGTCTGCCCATCTTAAGATAGAAGTTAGTCGGTATGCATTTTTGAAACTTCCCTCATTGTGGAAACACTGCATATAAAGCATAGTATTTATTGCATTGTAAACTTGTTTTGAAAAGAGCAACCGCCGAGTTTCTTGCTGGTTCTTCTCGGCAGGAAGGGCATTCCGAACCAGTGGTAGAGCCAGACGATTCAAAAGCACTAGTAAAAAGTTTATTTGAATAAAAAATATTTCTATTCTATTCTATTCCTAAATTCATGTGGGCGAAGTTGCGATCAATGCTAGTAAAGTATGAGTTATTATAGGCAGTGTTACATGTACGAGTATGTTGGTTCGGTGTAATATTTCGCGTAGGCACTGATTGACACCGCCCTCGAGAGCGGCGAATTGGTTTAGTGTCGCCTTTCGCATTTAATTCAATTTGCGGATTATTTTTAGACACATCTGATTTTCTCTTCTTTTAGATTACTCTTTGAATGCGATCTCACCCTTAGTTAAACATACTGATACTTATAGTTTTGCCCTTCAGTCACGCAGCAACGGATTTGAAATGATTTTGAACATGATTTTTCGCATGCGCATGGCTGAGGATTTGGCTCTACAAATCCTAGTGTCATAGGACATCTTTTATCCCGGAAAGAACAGAGTTTTAAAACCTAATAGACTATAAGCCTCCTTCCGTTGCGTCCGTTCGTCTATCATCGGGCTGAACCTCACGAACCGTAATAGGTAGACAGTCGAAATTTTCACAGAGTGTGTATTTTTATTGCCGCTATAACAACAAATAATAAAAAAAAATACGTGTGGCACTCGGGGACTGCCGCGGTAAAGCTATTGCATAGCATTTTTTATCAACTTATGCAATTATAATATTTATGCAATATTTTTTTTGCATAATAAAAATTATGCATAACAAATATTGCATAAAAACTCGAGCAGCTCGTCTCGATCCGTGCGAGCTTCGTACAGTCTATAAACACGCATACGTCTAGTCGTACGCACACAAACACCGTGCCGAAGTCTGCCGAACTGAAACGACAGTGTTAGGTTTACTTTCGTTACGGAATTTTTTGATTCGGTCGCCGCGCTCAAAGCCTGCGATAAAAGCTATGCAATAGCTTAAAAAAATTAAAAAGAACATAGGGTTAAATCTTGTACTCGTATGATGGTAAAATACGGAACCCTTATTGTTCGAGTCCGACTCGCATATGACCAGTTTTTAATCGTCGCGGGCAAGGATAGTTTCTATATTATATATTGTCTTGGCTTATATTATAATCTAACCTAATAATCTACGAGAGATTCGATACAATAATCTTGATGATTGTGGCAATGCTATTGTAACATTATGATCGGTTATCAATTTGTAAGTGCTCCATTGAGCTAGTAGCGAGCACAATGCTATTTAAATACACCTTGTGTATGTATTATAGGTACAATGAATGATTATACACACCTTTGTATCGCTAATTATCGTAAGCATCGACCAATAACTCCATTTGCGTCGTGCGTGACTTTAGACAGACAGACAACGTAATAAGCATTAGGTATAAATTCAAAATTTCAAATTCAAATTCAAATTCAAAATTATTTATTTCATGTAGGCCAACCTGTGGCTCTTATGACACGTCATGACTCTACCACCGGTTCGGAAAGCGGATTCTGCTGAGAAGAGCCGGCAAGAAACTCAGCAGTTGCTCTTTTCAAAATAATCATTTTGCAATATTACATACAGCTATTAAATTGTACCTAATAAGTTTTTATACTATCTTGTGGGCAGCCGGATGCCATGCCGATATAAGGTATTAGTAGATATAAGGTATTAGGTATGAATTTGCGAACTGAAACTGAAGTGGAAATGGACGGGGCACATAGTTCGAAGAGCCTATGGTCGTTGGGGTTCCAAGGTGCTGGAGTGGCGACCCCGCACCGGGAAGCGCAGTGTTGACAGACCCCCACTAAGTGAAGGACCGACGACGTAGACGTGGATTCGCGGGAGCCGCTGGATTCAGGCGGCGCAAGACCGAGGCCTGTGGAAGTCCATGCATGAGACCTTTGTCCAGCAGTAGAGGTCTATCGGTTGACAAGAAGACGAAGAATTTGCGAAGGTTTTGAAGTTGAGTTTCGGGTTGCTCAAACAATAGCACTTGACTGCGATCGCACCTGATGTGACGACAGTCTATGACGATTCAGAAAGTAGCGGGCTAACTTGGAAGGGGTATGGTAGTATAAGTTGAACCCATACCCCTAATCCATCCATTGAATCCAAAAACTTGTCTTCACTGTGGTGCATTTCCTCATCTCGTGAGTCGTGACAAAAGGGTTGTCTTATGTTTTGCATAAAGAATCAGCCTGGATGTGCAGCTCAGAAATGTAGCTAGTATGAACTACGAAGCTATGGAATGATTTAAATAGAAATCGAAAATCACTTTTAAAATAAATCTCATCCATTGCACTTTAACTATGCGACAGTTATCACACAGCTGAACACATTGTTCAATGGATTATGTAACGAGTTTCCAGCTAGCTGCCCCCAACCTTATCAGTGCGTCGCAGAGGACACTGAATGAAATAAATAATGCCCACCCAGTAGCCCACTTCCAAGATATTTTTAGAAAACTGATATATAAAAAAAAAAACTGCAAATATCAACCGACGATAGCTGTTGACAGCATAGCTGGACAGAAGTCTCTTGTATAGACTCTCTAATGTCACGGTCTTGTGAAACTCATATCCAGCGGTTCACTGCTATACTCGTCTGATTTCGGCAGTCCACTAGTGGTCCGTCACCACTCCAGCACCTTGGGAGCCCAAAGACCATTGGTTATTCGAAATATTGTCTCCTCTGCTTCTTGCAGCTATTTCGGCACCTTTGGTTCTGCTATGGGTCCTTATTTCTGGGCTTTGAATTCACATGGACACCCCAGGCATACTACTATGATCCTATCGCACGAAGCCTTCTTACGAGGCTTATTTAACGACCATTTTACGGATCCATAATCATCACGAGTGGCAACGCGCACTGTTTGAAGGCTTTGGTCTTTAGGCACTGAGGGCATTAAAGGAGATGACATCTCGAAGCTGCCCAGCGGAGTCTGATTCGGCGGTTCATCCTTCTGTCTCGGCAGTATGCGGTAGTTCATAAAAATCCACCCACATGTAACTTCTATGCATCAAAGTAAATAACTTTTGTTCCACGACTTTTTAAAATTCCTAAAAATAAAATTTTCTTTTCTACAATTTTAAAAACTCTATGCGTCACGTGTCAAAGGGAATGGGTGGCGTATTTGACGCGCCGTCACTCGATATTAGGTACATAATGTTGTCCGATACTTACGTCTGTCGCCGCGGAAAGCCTTTTTGGTGTTCGCGAAAAACGCGAAATTATGGACTTGCACACGATAGCTCAGCCTGATGTTAGTAATACACATCACAAAGCATTTGTAAAATACGAAGCGAACTTCGGACGTAAATTGTTGCGCAGTTAGTAACTTAAGTAGTCGACGCGTAGTGGAAGAGACATTAGATAAAATGACCAAAGAGTTAAAACAATAACAGACTCTTCAACAAAAACTTAGAATTTATTGAATTATGTGCAAAGTCGTTGAACAAATGTGTTGGTGAATTAAAATTAACCCTGTATACAGGACCTTTTCGACCGAGCGAAGCGAAGGTCTCTGAGTTTACTAGAGCGATTTGTACTTGTCCGTCCGTCCGTCTGTCCGTCCGTCCGTCTGTCAGAGCCTTATAACTTCTGAATTACTGAACGTAATTACTTCAATTTTAGATATGATATGTAAACCGATGGCCTCCAGCCGAAAATGGCTTAAAAAGTTATAAAAATATTTATTTCAGGGAGGCTCTCATAGAAGCGAATGCGAAGTAAAATAAAATTTTTTGCATTTCATAGGGTTGCAGTACCTCATTTTAAAGATAATTTGGAACAGAGTACAAAAGTATTTTTTTTTAATTTTTTTTCCTAAAATTGACGAAATGGGGGGCTTTCAAAGTGGAGATTTTATTCGAGGCTAGACCTCTAAAAAACTTTATTTTAAAAATTGAAACTTACACATAATTTGAGTTATATTCTGTACTTGAACAACAAATACTAAGATTAGATAAATATTATAAAGAAACGAAATTATTTAAGTTTTAATGGGCATCAATGTTTTTAACAAAACTTCACTATACTGTTAATAGATGGCGCTGTCTATAATATTGTAAATACGCATCCCATCCACGAAAGCAGATGACGATTGACGTCATCAGATTCGGCGCGTTTTAATTACAATCTTAATATATATAAATTACGTGTCACGTTGTTTGTCCGCGATGGACTCCTAAACTACTGAACCGATTTTAATCAAACTTCGTAACTATCTGTAATTTGGTCCAACTTACAAGATAGGATAGTTTTTTTGGATTGGGTTAGTTTATTTATTTTATTTATATAGATAAGTTGGCGGTACGAAGTTCGCTGGGCCAGCTAGTATAATATAGTTAAAACTACCTTATGGGAATTATGGGATACCGCGAGGTCTCAGTTCGGGGCGAACCACTAGTTTATTAGCGGCTCCAACCCGAATACGAGTTTACCTGAAGTTCGGACGCCAAAGGAGCATTCAGTTGCCTCATCATCAATATAAGATGCATCTTGATATTGATGATGAGGCAACTGAATAACTAGTAAAATATAATTTCTTATTCCATTTAATGTTGGTATCAGGCCGCCTCCGACCTCCTTATCAGTTCTTCGCAGCTCTCCAATGAAATGAAGCCTCAATGAAATAAGGCCATGCCTTTGTCCGACTTTGAGATGTTTTTGGAAAACCAATTTGGCGAAGTGTTTTGTCTCTGAAAATCGGTCTCTAAGATAATTTAGGAATAATAATAAATCTAATATATAAAATTCTTGTGTCACAATGTTAGTTACCTTACTCCTCCGAAACGGGTGGACCGAATTTTATGAAATTTTGTGTGCATATCGGGTAGGTCTGAGAATCGGCCAACATCTATTTTTCATAATAAGAAATATAAGAAATAAGAAATCTTTATTTGAAAATCTCAGTACAGTGCATAACATTGGAATCCTGACCCCTAAACTAGGAAAGCCCGTACGTATCTTAGGGGCCAGTGCCATTCCCAAACATTGATTTATATTATGATTTCACTGGTGCCCTACCATACCCTTAAATGATAAGGGTGACCAACCACTAAATATTTTTGTTGGCGGTACGTAGTTCGCTGGGTCAGCTAGTATACTAAATAGACTATGCATTAAATATTTTAAAACTCTTATTTCGTGGTTTATTGACTTCATTAATAGACATTTTCAAATTTAAGTACCTACTGCTTACTTGTCTGACTCTGACTTTTACTTAACCACTTAGGGCGCGTTGCATGACAGGCAGTTAAAGTAAAGTTACCGTTAACCGTTACCACACATATTGCTGACATGAAAAGATCCATATTGACCACATCCTTGTCATCAGTAAAAATATTCTCAGCTTGAAAATACTGACGTTACTGAGTTTTGTAATTGATACTGACAAGTACGCAATAACGGCGTTATATTTAGAACTTTATATAGAACGATAGAAATCACTGACACTGATGTTCACAGTATTTATTTATTTATTCAGGTTCATTAGCGATTACACATTGGTAATTATTTAAAAGGTACATGTAAGTATATAAAACATTCGGAGTATGTAAAATCATTTTAAAGTAAACACAACATGCACAAAAATTTCGAACCTATCTGATTTCTAACCTTATACCTATCTCTATTATTTAAAAAAACTTAAGTGGCACACGGGGACTGCCGCGGTAAAGCTATTGCATAGCATTTTTTATCAACTTATGCAATTATAATATTTATGCAATATTTTTTTTGCGTATAGTAAAAATTATGCAAAAAAAATTAAAAAACAAACAAACAAGAAAAGCGAACTGTCACTACTTCGCGAGTGAGATTCGAACCTGCGACATCATCAAAGAAAGCGGTCGCTCGCCCACTGCGCCAAATAGAGCTACTTGAGAACCTCTAAAATGTTAAACGCTTACTGAACGACGGTGTTAGGTTTATTTTCGTTACGGAATTTCTTGGTTCGGTCGCCGCGCTCAAACTGTTTGTCCTAGTTCAAAGCCCGCGATAAAAGCTATGCAATAGCTTAAAAAAGAAATGACAATTAACTAAAATAACAATTCCATAAAATAATATGTCTTTAGGGCTAAACTCAACAACACAGGTAATATTTTAAGATAATATTATTGTAAAAAAAGGATAAATTATTTAATGATTGTGGTAGTATACTACAATGCGCAAAAAGTAATAAGTACTTCACAAATCAATAATCAATAGTCAATCTATATGTATAATATATAAAAATCAATTGCTGTTCGTTAGTCTCGCTAAAACTCGAGAACGGCTGGGCCGATTAAGCTGATTTTGGTTTTAAAATGTTTGTCATAGTCCAGGAAAGGTTTAATCGGTGAAAAACAGGTTAAAAAGTAAAAAAAAGATATATTATATATATATATACCTACGCCGTAAGAGAGCTTCGGACCGACATGATTTTTTGCATAGTCACCGAATATAATATAATAGTACTGGTAAAGTTGAGGACCTGGAGAGTGACATATGCTACTTTTTATCCCAGAAAATCAAAGAATTCTCGAGTGAAGGGATTTTAAAAACTAAATCCATGCGGACGAAGTCACGGGCATCAGCTAGTGTAGTTATAAAAATCGCAATAAACAGGAAATTGGGTAGGTTAAGTAATTAATTATGTAACAAATAGCAACATACCTAAATTAACATACAAACAGACTATACAGGTTTTTAAGGTCATAATCTATATATATAAAAGAAAGTGGTGTTAGTTACACTATTTATAACTCAAGAACGGATGAACCGATTTGGCTGAAAATTGGTGGAGAGGTAGCTTAGAACCAGGAGACGGACATAGGATACTTTTTATCCCGTTCGACCGCGTTTCCGTCAAGTCACTATAAAACGTGGTATAACAAAAACGCATCTGACATGGAATAACAAAACGCAAATGACAGTGGAATAACAAAACGTAAATGACAGCTAAACGTAATTTTGTCTTTGGTTAAGTATGGTAAAAAAATTTGACAATTATAAAAAGTGTTATAATAAAGCATTACTGATATTATAAATGCGAAAGTGTGTTTGTTTGTTGGTTTGTCCTTCAATCACGTCGCAACAGAACAGCGGATTGATGCGATTTTTTTCATGGATGTAGTAGTGGTTCCTCAGACTGGGATAGCTACTATTTATCTCGGATAATGAAAGAGTTCCCGCGGGATTTTTAAAAACTAAATCCATGCGGACGAAGTCGCGGGCATCAGCTAGTCAATGATAAATATAATTCGGGGTTAAGTACCTAAACAACAGTTTTTTAATCGACAAAGCAAAGCCAAAACGAAGAGTTAAGTATGATTTAGCAGATGTATTGTATATAGATATATGACTATTTACGAATCTTCCACCGTAGCGTTTTAACCACTGAGCCGATTTTGATAAATTCGATTGATTTGTTACTATCGTCCGGGTGTTATCTATGCTTCTATACTAACATGTGTGATTCGGGTTGTTACGTTCCCTCAGATATGGTTGAGCGAAGCCTCAAATTAGCCTATGTCACTCTCCAGGTCCTCAATTATACCCATGCAAAAAATCACGTCGATCCGTAGCCTTGTTGCAGCGTGATTGACGGACAAACCAACAAACAAACACACTTTCGCGTTATGCCCGGTTTATATCCTGTACTTGAACAACAAATACTAAAATTACACTACACTAGCGGCACGCTATGATGGCCGGTTTGACGTTTGTCCGCTCATGAAGTTCCGTATTAATTGATAACGACTTTGAAGGAAATAATTGTATTACTTTATTGACGATAGTGATGTGCAGAGATTCATAAATTTTATCGAATGTAGTTTTAGGTTTAGGACTCAAAATTTATTTATTAAATTGATTTCTAAAATGTATACAAGTGTAGAAAAATCAGTTTGCACCATTTAAGGGGTGAATGTACTTGTGAATATGAACAATTTTCACTATGTGGACAAACCTCTGAAATCGCAAAAAAATATCAGCTGTTTCATACAAAAGGTAAAATTTTTATTTTTATATGATATATACCACAACTCGGCATTTGGTTTTCTAAATTGAAAATTTTTAAAAATGGAATCTAATACGATCGTCACATAGGATCGCTGGCTAGCACAACTACTACCTCCGGCAAACTCGCGTCAATGCTCAATGCAAAACAAAGCAGTTTCGAATTGACGTTGCTTCGAAAAGTATAAACTGTCAGTGCAATGCGATTGTGATATAGTTTTGACCTGGCTTTGGATTTCAAATATTGATACTGCATTACTGTTGACCCTTGCTCGTTAATTTGGACTCTGTTCAAGCCCTTTGTTGTGGATTTCGTCGATATGACCGAACGTACGCAGAGAACTGTTCTAAATAGTCAGACACGTGAGTTCGTAATACGCCTTCGTAACTATTTCGATCGTGAAGCTCAAAATGGAGGGCCAATTTTACCTATAACGTCAGTGGTTGAACGCGTAGCTGATGCGCTTAATATTGGACAACGAACTGTTAGACGGATAACTAAAAAAAAATATGGCGAGACTGGCACAGAAGAAAATAAACTTCACACACCAAAAAAGAGAAAACGAGCAAAACCAGTCGTAGGCATCGATAGCTTTGATGCCGATGCTATCCGAAGACATGTTTACGGCTACTATTTACAGAAGGAGTATCCAACAAGAAAAAAGTTGGTGCATTCACTGAAGGAAGCTGGATTATTCTTCGGTGGGGAAAGTTCTTTAACGAAGATTTTGAAGACCATTGGATTTCGATACAAAAAATGTAACAAACGCAAAATATTGATGGAAAGATTTGATATAGCGATGGCAAGGTATACTTTTTTACGGCAAGTGAAAGAAATCAAAAATTGGCAAAATGTTGTGTTCTTGGATGAAACATGGCTTAATGCTAACCATACTGTAGGCCGTTCTTGGAACGATGACACAGCAGCATCTACTTCCAAAGTTCCTGTAGGAAAAGGATCGCGACTTATAATTTGTCACGCCGGAACCATCAACGGGTTTGTCGAAGGTTCTCTCATGGCTTTTGCGTCAAAAACCACTGGAGACTATCATGAAGACATGAATGGAGAAAAGTTTACTGAATGGTTTACCTCAATGTTGTGTAGCCTCCCTGAACCATCTATTATAATTATGGACAACGCCCCATACCACTCGATGCAAATTGACAAGCCACCTGCCCAATCCCAAAAGAAAGCTGATATCGTCGCATGGCTTCGTAAAAATGGCGTAGATGCAAACATGAATATGTTAAAAGCGGAATTAGTACGTCTTTTAAAAGAAAACAAACCAACCAAGATCCGATACGTCATTGACGAAATAGCATTAGAACATGGGCACAGAGTTATACGGTTACCGCCTTACCATTGTGAGTATAATGCGATTGAGTTGGTGTGGGCTCAAATTAAGGGATATGCTGCAAGACACAATACAGAACCCCCATTTACCACAAAAAAAATGCTAAAATTATTAGAAGAAGCTTGTGAACATGTGACTAAAGGAGACTGGGAAAAGGTTGTGAATAGAACTGTTAAATTAATAAGGGAAGATTATGAAAGAGATGTGAAAATAGATAATATTATAGAAAACGAACATATAATTATTAATGTAGGTGATGATAGCAGTGACGACAGTGAAAATAGTAGTATGGACGAATCTGATTAATTATGGCCTTTTGTGGCACCTTTTTTGGTATCTTTTGTATTCATATGTTTCTTGTGTGCATATAAAGTATGTATATTCATTTTCATTCAAATATTCAGTTCGTTCAAATAAATTAAATAAACATATACATTTTTGTTTTATTAAACCTATTTAATCAGGTACAAAAACAAAACTTAATTGTTTTTTGTTCGAGAATAAATTGACATTCCACATCACTATTGTAATGTGTCAAACCGGCCATCATAGCTTGCCGCTAGTTTAGCGGCACGCTATGATGGCCGGTTTGACGTTTGTCCGCTCATGAAGTTCCGTATTAATTGATAACGACTTTGAAGGAAATAATTGTATTACTTTATTGACGATAGTGATGTGCAGAGATTCATAAATTTTATCGAATGTAGTTTTAGGTTTAGGACTCAAAATTTATTTATTAAATTGATTTCTAAAATGTATACAAGTGTAGAAAAATCAGTTTGCACCATTTAAGGGGTGAATGTACTTGTGAATATGAACAATTTTCACTATGTGGACAAACCTCTGAAATCGCAAAAAAATATCAGCTGTTTCATACAAAAGGTAAAATTTTTATTTTTATATGATATATACCACAACTCGGCATTTGGTTTTCTAAATTGAAAATTTTTAAAAATGGAATCTAATACGATCGTCACATAGGATCGCTGGCTAGCACAACTACTACCTCCGGCAAACTCGCGTCAATGCTCAATGCAAAACAAAGCAGTTTCGAATTGACGTTGCTTCGAAAAGTATAAACTGTCAGTGCAATGCGATTGTGATATAGTTTTGACCTGGCTTTGGATTTCAAATATTGATACTGCATTACTGTTGACCCTTGCTCGTTAATTTGGACTCTGTTCAAGCCCTTTGTTGTGGATTTCGTCGATATGACCGAACGTACGCAGAGAACTGTTCTAAATAGTCAGACACGTGAGTTCGTAATACGCCTTCGTAACTATTTCGATCGTGAAGCTCAAAATGGAGGGCCAATTTTACC
Organism: Oeneis ivallda; assembly: GCA_029955525.1. Classification (NCBI taxonomy): domain Eukaryota; kingdom Metazoa; phylum Arthropoda; class Insecta; order Lepidoptera; family Nymphalidae; genus Oeneis; species Oeneis ivallda. The sequence goes on along the minus strand of JARPMR010000012.1, from coordinate 2,758,523 downwards.
TATAACGTCAGTGGTTGAACGCGTAGCTGATGCGCTTAATATTGGACAACGAACTGTTAGACGGATAACTAAAAAAAAATATGGCGAGACTGGCACAGAAGAAAATAAACTTCACACACCAAAAAAGAGAAAACGAGCAAAACCAGTCGTAGGCATCGATAGCTTTGATGCCGATGCTATCCGAAGACATGTTTACGGCTACTATTTACAGAAGGAGTATCCAACAAGAAAAAAGTTGGTGCATTCACTGAAGGAAGCTGGATTATTCTTCGGTGGGGAAAGTTCTTTAACGAAGATTTTGAAGACCATTGGATTTCGATACAAAAAATGTAACAAACGCAAAATATTGATGGAAAGATTTGATATAGCGATGGCAAGGTATACTTTTTTACGGCAAGTGAAAGAAATCAAAAATTGGCAAAATGTTGTGTTCTTGGATGAAACATGGCTTAATGCTAACCATACTGTAGGCCGTTCTTGGAACGATGACACAGCAGCATCTACTTCCAAAGTTCCTGTAGGAAAAGGATCGCGACTTATAATTTGTCACGCCGGAACCATCAACGGGTTTGTCGAAGGTTCTCTCATGGCTTTTGCGTCAAAAACCACTGGAGACTATCATGAAGACATGAATGGAGAAAAGTTTACTGAATGGTTTACCTCAATGTTGTGTAGCCTCCCTGAACCATCTATTATAATTATGGACAACGCCCCATACCACTCGATGCAAATTGACAAGCCACCTGCCCAATCCCAAAAGAAAGCTGATATCGTCGCATGGCTTCGTAAAAATGGCGTAGATGCAAACATGAATATGTTAAAAGCGGAATTAGTACGTCTTTTAAAAGAAAACAAACCAACCAAGATCCGATACGTCATTGACGAAATAGCATTAGAACATGGGCACAGAGTTATACGGTTACCGCCTTACCATTGTGAGTATAATGCGATTGAGTTGGTGTGGGCTCAAATTAAGGGATATGCTGCAAGACACAATACAGAACCCCCATTTACCACAAAAAAAATGCTAAAATTATTAGAAGAAGCTTGTGAACATGTGACTAAAGGAGACTGGGAAAAGGTTGTGAATAGAACTGTTAAATTAATAAGGGAAGATTATGAAAGAGATGTGAAAATAGATAATATTATAGAAAACGAACATATAATTATTAATGTAGGTGATGATAGCAGTGACGACAGTGAAAATAGTAGTATGGACGAATCTGATTAATTATGGCCTTTTGTGGCACCTTTTTTGGTATCTTTTGTATTCATATGTTTCTTGTGTGCATATAAAGTATGTATATTCATTTTCATTCAAATATTCAGTTCGTTCAAATAAATTAAATAAACATATACATTTTTGTTTTATTAAACCTATTTAATCAGGTACAAAAACAAAACTTAATTGTTTTTTGTTCGAGAATAAATTGACATTCCACATCACTATTGTAATGTAATAATATATAATAATAATAATATTTATTATTAACTCAGTAAAAAGTTTTTACAATAAATCAACTCCTTAAATCTAGGACACAGAAAAAGTAAACTAGCAATGTTGGTTGTTGCGAAGGAGTGCTTTGGCATCCGTACTAGGAAAACCTGTGTTACGGACACCGCAGCCTTTCCACGGATCCATTGATTACTAGAGTTAGACCATAGCTCAAATTTTACAAATTTAGATTATTATTGTTTCAATTATTATAAAATTATTGTTAGCTGTTAGAATAATTAAGTGTGTGTGTGTGTGTGTGTGTGTGTGTGTGTGTGTGTGTGTGTGTGTGTGTGTGTGTGTGTGCGTGTGTGTGTGTGTGTGTGTGTGTGTGTGTGCATATGGGGTGTATTTGTGTGTTTATAATATTTTCTATGATTTCACTTCAGCGATCAAATCCTCAATTTCATAGTAGCTAAGTCTCTTTAACCAAGCATCGACAGTTTTTTTTAAGTTAGGTTTGTTAAGCTTAGATATATCGAGTGTGTCATTTATTCTATTATAAAGTTTAGGACTAAGGAAATGGTATTGGCGTCCGGCAAGTGCGGTTCTCCTTGGCAAAATTCCAAAAATCTTTTGCTTGCGTCTTTTAAGAATATTAACATTTATTTCAGGTTGAGCTATTTTATCTGAGTGTTTGCGTAAAGTGACCTGGGAGATAAAGAGCTGTCGAACATTCAGAACGTCCCACTCTTGATAACAATGTGTCAAACCGGCCATCATAGCGTGCCGCTAGTGTAGTTAAATATTATATGGAAACGAAACTATTTAATTTTTAAGGAGCTTCAATATTTTTAACAGAACTTCACAATGATGTCAATAGATGGCGCTCTCATCTACTATTGTAAAGCAGCTTTACGTAAACTATTATTATTTTAAATAACAAGTACTAATACATAAATTAATATAATAACATATTAGGCAATTAAAATCATTATTTAGTTAAATATCAAACATCAATAAAACTATTAAGTAATAACTTCACGTCGCCGTTGTTTTTGCATGTTTTCTGTTCATGTCGATAGATGACGCTGTGAACAAATAATTTAATTTGAATATTCCAAAAAGTATATGCCCGATTTCAAAAACGTTCCTTAACCTTTACGGGCTACCTATGTTAAGTTAGGTGACGCTTTCTGTCTACTTCGTTATCACGAACCTCTACGAGACAAGTAAAGGTGAAAATGACATTGCAATGTTAGGACTGTATTTAGGGGCTATCTACGTTAAGAGACTCCTACTTAGGCGATAATTTAGGTATGGTTGGTGACAACGGGCATAATAATAATGCCAATTCGGTTGTCGTATATCGATTGAATGAATAATTAATTATTAATGGAATACCGTTCGCGTTACCGCGAAGTCTCAGTTCGGGGCGAACCACTAGTATTAATCAATAGATCCAAAGCTCGTCATGCATACAGCCTAACGATTAAACTAATAGGAACTTACGCAAAATTAAAATAGCTCGGCGTTTTGTTTAACAGCAATCAATGTAAAGTTTTCCGAGTACTTTCAAGTTTATAGAATTTCCTCATCTATGCAACTTCTCGGAAATTTCAAAGTTTACCTCGCAATTTCCGAAAACTGCAAAATAAAATTGACCTTCGACAAGTTACCGGGATGTTGTAAAGTTCGCGAAACCCTGAGGAGTTCTTGTCCAAGTCTCGTCCGAGGGGGTCTTGTTGCTCTTTAACTTTGCTAGAGTTCCGAAAAACTAACTTATTAAAAAAAACTTGAGAGGTGTCAAGGGACACCCGGATAGAACGAAGTTCCTTTCGATTAATTAGTAAAGGAATTGTAATAAACTAGTGGTGTCATCTAGTATTAAATTTATTAACTACGATGAATTATATTTAGTTTTTTTCTATTGCAGCAATGTTACAAAACCAAAGAGTTACTCTGGTTTTTTAACAGATGGCGTTAGTAGTACAATAACATTTTATCCAATTTATACAATAAAAAATTAGGGAAAAATTCCACATGTAGATAAATAATTAAAATACAATTGAAAATAGAAAATTCAGTCTGTCGAGCTGGGATTCGAACCATCGACTTTTCACTGTTAAGCGACTACCGAAGCCACTAGGCTACGGAGACCAAATATTGTACCGCGAAAATACCGAACACAATGCAAAATTCACATTCCACAAAAAAGTGTCGGTTTCAAAAAAGTGTCGAGTGTCGGTTCCTTAATTTTTTCCGTCTAGCCCCCTTCCGCACCGCGCGATAAGGAACTTACATTCCAATAAACGATTATTATTATTAACTACTTTATCGAAACTTCAATACGGATGAGGCTGTAAGGACCTCGTCCAGCCTACCTGCTTCTCAGTGGTCATGTAATAAAACTCCGTAGACTTTATACGGTATAATTACATGGCACTCACACATTCATTACTTGTTTTGAGCCTACGTTTGGTGCGGAACTTTGTTCTAAACTTCCGATCTATGAGTAAATAAGTAATTATTCTAAGATTACAATTAACAAACAGTAGGTATAAGGCACAGGTGACAAACAATGAAGGCCTAGTAGTGTAAAAGACCGGGGTTGCAGCCCTTACTCGCCAGTACGAGCGACCGTGGTAGAATGCCCCGAAGTCTTCTTCTTAAGTTCTTATGTTTCTCTTGTTCGGAATTTAAACGCGTTCGAAATTCAACATAATCTCAGCGGCCAGAAAAATACCAAGAATAAGCCGCGATGTAGATGCGCCACACGGTTAAAACACACATTTAACCAAGTTCGAATAAATGGAAAAGGTTTGGTTTTTTAAATGGTAGAGCACATAGTTCCAAAGATCGATAAACGGTAGAACCTCGAGGTTTTTGAATGGCGACCCCGCAATGGGTAGAGCAGCGTTGGGAGACCCCAACTTAGAAATTTTCTCATGCAACACATGATCGTGTTCTGTGGTGACCATTGCAAGACGCCAGTGTCGAAAAGTGGACGTTGGGTTGAGGCGACCGACGATGCTTTAATGGGAAATTCTGATCGATATAGTTAAGTTGATTGTAATGGCTACGTTGTGCTTCATACTCATCTTCTTTGTCAACCGTTAGACGTCCACAGCTGGACAAAGGTCTCTTGCATTGACTTCCACAGAACTCGGCCTTGCACTGCATGAATCCAGCGGCTCCCTGCCACTCGTTTGATGTGAGTCCACCTAGTGGGGGGTCTGTGAACACTGCGCTTTCTGGTGCGGGGTCGCCACCCTAGCACCTTGGGACCTCAACGACCACCAGCTCTTCGAACTATGTGCTCCGCCTATTTCCACTTCAGTTTCGCGACTCGCTGAGCTATGTCGGTGACTTTGGTTTTCCAACGGATCTCCTCATTTCTGATTCGATCTAGCAGGGACACTCGGAGCATAGCTCTCTCCATCGCCCGCTGAGTGACCCTATGCCACAGAGTAGGTATATTAAAGTAACAGAGCGGAAGCTACATACAAACGGCTCGCGGCGGGCTCACCCATACATAGCGCAACGCTGTGTGCGTGAGCTCTCACCGACACATTCACCGACACGCCGCGGCGCGCCGCTCAGGGTAAGTCAGGGTCAGGACGTAAGGGCTGACGGTCGAGCGTTTAGTAGAAATAAATAGACGAAGAGTGAGTGTTTGTTTGTTGTGAGTTTAGATTTATTTGTGTATATGTATGTAATAGTGTAAAAATGCAAAACTCTTGCACAGTTTGCTTAAAACAAGCCAGAGACAATAAGGACATTTCCTTTTTTTATATCCGAGAGATAAATAGAAGTAAGTACTTTTTTATACGTACCTATCGTATCTGTACAATAAAACTAGGTAATAACATTGATAGTCAAGTGAGAATGACGTGTATGGTATGACAGGTATGAAGCCGAGCGATGATGTCGTCTCACCTACTTGAAGACAGTGCTCAGATAATAGGATACCCGAAGTACCTACCTTATAAGGTTAAAATAGGGTAAATATGGGGCAGGGGTTTCCTATTTACCCCTGGCTTCACCACCATCACTACCATTAACCCCACTACCACCACCAACATTTTTAACCGACTTTAAAAGGGCTTGACCCGCATATAGGTATGTGTGTGTGTGTGTGTGTTTGTTAACGATTTTCTCGGAAACCAATGAACCTATTTGTATGATTTTTTCACTGGTGTAATTTACGTACCTACTTCGCATAGGCGTGGCGTTGCGCGGCGCGAGGTGCGTCGTGTCGCGCGATAAACTCAAACATTTATGGCCAAGTATGAGAGCGTTTATAGAGAGGTGTCGGCGTTGAACGCGGCGTCGCACGCAGCGGTCACCGAGGCGGGCACCGAGGCGACGCACGCGACGACCGACGTTAATGTTATTATTCGGCCAGTTTGTGTTTAGCAAGGAAGGCGAGCGTACGTATGCGGTAAAAGTAGAACTTTTTATTTCTGCAATTCAAGGGCGACCCGAACTGTGGATGGCTTCTTGCACATCACATAATAAATAGTTTTGGGAACATTAACAAAGGGCCCGCCAATTCAAATTTAATTATCTGTGCACAGCGTCATCTATCGACACAAACACAATTATTTGTAAATTGTAACGAATAAACTTTTGCAAAAATAACGACGTGAAGTTATTAATAGTTTTATTGATATTTGATAATTGAATAACATAATTATTAATACTTGTCATACAAAACTAGTGTAAATTAAAAAAAATATTTTTACAAGACAAGCTTTTCGTAGCTGGCTACATTACCCATGGACCATCATTTAGGACCAAAGAACTTGTCAAACGAGCCCTAACTCGATGAGGTTACGATCTTCCAGCTCAATCATCAGAACAGCTCCATATCCCAATAATATTGCAGAGTCATCCGATTTACACATACACGCAAAATTTCAGCTCAACCGGAAAAGTGGTTCTATCTCATCTTGTAAGATTTGATACATGTATGTTTACATGTATGTATGTACGTTGAATACATATACCCATGTATAAATACATACATACATTGCAAGTTAAATAAAAGCTTGTAATAATATTAATAGTCGATAGTAAATGACGATGCCATCTATTAACATTAATTGTGAAGTTATGGCAAAAATACTGATGTTCATTAAAAAAAATCGTTTCTTTATATTTTTGTTAACTTAAGTATTTGTTGTTCAAGTTCAGGATTTAACTGAAATTATACATAATTATACAAACTTTAAAATATTTTTATTTTTTCCTTAAATTGTTGACATGCATCAGGTGACAACCCTAGCAGAATAGGTATACTTCTTCGCCCTTGTTAGGAAGCTTCCTCTCTGTTCGGTTACTCGTGTGCCTATGCCTTCTTAAGAGGCCCATAGTTAGCGACTATGTCTCGGATCCGTAAGTAATCACTGACAACACGCACTGTTCAAAGACTTCATACTCATAATGTAAATTAATTAACTTAAAGATGACGTTCTTTATAAACCAGTAAGGTGAGGTTTTCTTCAAAAGTAATTAAATAATTTACATGTGATTAATTCGCAAAAGGTACAGGCGGCCTTAGCCCGATCCCTGTACACTTTATGAGTAGAATGTTAAACGCGACACCCTCAACACGTTATCAAAGTATAAAATATTACCTTTGATGTTTCCAACCCCTTAGAGAACGGGTTTCAGTTGATCTCGATTACATACCTATTATAAAATGTATTTTAATAAGTAGTTGTCGTAATTACAGAGCAAGATTAGTTGGAAATGAATAATCTGGTGTGACTTCGTTCACATTCGCTTTGGTGTTTTTCCGGCATAAAATGTTTCTCATTGAATAAACCACGTCGATCCATCGCTTTAGCGTGATTGAGAGAAACCATCAAAGAAACATACTTTCGCTTATAAAATATGCGAAAGCTAGCTTTTGCCCTCGGCTTCGCTCACGTTAAGTTCGATTTTTCAAACCACGGTTTTAATAGGGGTTGAATTTTCAAAAATCATTTCTAAGCTTTGTTTTATCAGCTATCTACAATGCCATATTTCAGCCCGATACATCCAGTGGTTTAAGCTGTGCGTTGATAGATCAGTCAGTCAGTCAGTCAGTCAGCTCTTCCTTTTTTAGGGTTCCGTACCCAAAGGGTGCCAACGGGACCCGATTACTAAGCCTCCGCTGTCCGTCAGTCTGTCAGCGGCCTGTATCTCGTAAACCGTAATAGATAGAGAGTTGAAATTTTCACATATTTTGTATTTCTATTGCCGCTATAACAACAAATAATAAAAATTAAATTAAATTAAAAAAAACTCTAAAAGAGCGAGGCCCGACTCGCACTTGGTCGATTTTTTATTTAGATTGTGGGTCGGGAAGACATCAGGTACTTGTTATCATATAAACCTGTATTAGACCTGGGTTTAACTCCTTGTAGGGGCAAATATGGACTTTTGCTTGTCTTGTCCACCTGGGTACCACAATATTAGCATAGAGGTGCCACTAAGCGATTTAGCGTACCAGTACGATGCTGCGTAATACCGATGAGGGGTAAAAATGTCATCGTTATAATCTATTAAGCTATTGCATAGCTTTTATCGCGGGCTTTGAGCGCGGCGACCGAATCAAAAAATTCCGTAACGAAAATAAACCTAACACCGTCGTTCAGTAAGCGTTCAACATTTTAGAGGTTCACAAGTAGCTCTGTTCGGCGCAGTGGGCGAGCGGCCGCTTTCTTTACCGTATGGTGTATGATGTCGCAGGTTCGAATCTCACTCGCGAAGTAGTGACAGTGCGCTTTTCTTGTTTGTTAGTTTTTTTAATTATTTTTTTGCATAATTTTTATGATGCAAAAAAAAATATTGCATGAATATTATAATTGCATAAGGTGATAAAAAATGCTATGCAATAGCTTTACCGCGGCAGTCCCCGAGTGCCACACATATTTTTTTTTAAGCCTCGACTTGTAAGGACTACTGATATAAATGTTAATTAGACGTTACCTCGTATCTGCAACGCGCAAGACAAATTGCGTGGGAACCGCCTCTGAGAAATGGTTATGAGAAAATAATCATCCTCAAAGGGACAATTTTTATACATCACTATTCTATACAATGTATGTACTGGCGACTGGGCACGTCTAGCAAATGTCTATTATCTATTATTTCTAATGTCAATATTATGACCGCAAGCCGGAACTGTAAGTTTAATTAAGACGTATATCAAATAATTGAAAAGAGAACTTATAAATAGGACGTTTCAGGTTCGATACCCGGCAGAGACAATTTAAGGTAAGGGCACCTAATTCCGAGGGATTCTAAAATTGGCACCTAATTCCGATGTATATAGAAAAACAGCATTTTCTACCCATTACCAAGCTCATATGCACTGCAAGCTATTTTAATCAATTGATAGTTTATCGTTCCGTGATTGATTGACAAAAAGGGTGGTTTTATGTGTGTAAGTTTTAAATTATCCAACAAATTTTGCGGTAGCAGACGGCCCGAACGCACGCTTCATACATTCTGAACCTTGTGCACGTGAGTACCTAAATTTTTTAAATAGTGTTTACTCGTTAATTTTGTACAGTTTTTGTTTTTGTTTAGGTTAAAATATTGGAAGGATTACATTTTTTATCGAAAACGCTTAACTTTTGTAAGGTTTTGTAAAGAAATGAAGTTGAAAATGAATATTAAAAATAACACGGCATTAGGTGCCAAATATTTTAGCCGGTTCCTTATGCCGAGGTATACCGCGGAATAGCAATTTCATAGGCCTAAACATTTTTTTAATTCTTAGGGCCGTTTTTATGATAGGCATTTCTTGCTTCGATTTCTAATACTTAAATGGTCAATCAGCATAAGAACACCATATTCTGAGGTACACTTTGGCGTCAAAATCACTAATTATAGCATATCAAAGATTACCTATTTTGGTAATTCATTAACTGATCGTATGGGAAAATTAAGAAAGGAAAATTAAGTTCATACGTATTTCGATGCAATGTTGAGAGAGTATAGTATATTTTTGCGAAGATATTCCAATTGAGAAATAATTTATTTATTTATTGTGGAAAAATCTTTTCTTTTTTAATACTCGGAATTAAGAAACATGTTTTTTGTTATAAAACGCTATTCCGATGTATATACATCGGAGTTAGGTTCTATGAGCACCTTATTACGTGGTATAAACAGAAGTTAAATACAGGATGTTCACAATATTACCGCAGTGTGTATGATTTCAGTGTATTATATTTGCCATTTAAAATAACATTCGTAATCTAAATTGTTTATGTAAAATTTGCAAATACAATAATGAAATAATTATAGTACAGTTTACAGAAATCAGTTCTTACCAGACACGTTGGTATTACCACGTGCAAAAAAATCACCCGTAGTTTTAATTAGTTAATTTTATAAATAAAGTTAAAAGTTTTTATAGAAAACAATTAAACTTAAACGACACCGCATGAAAGTAAAAACTAATTTACACCAATTAAAATTCAAAATTATTTATTTGATGTAGGCCAATCTGTGGCTTTTATGACAAGTTAAGACTACCACCGGCACCTACTTAACGTTTAACAATTAACTGTATTAGCATCCACCTTGTTGGTTTGGAAAACAGGTACCAACATCAACCCTAACGGGAAACAAACGGGAATCAGGTAAACGGACAGGCGCCTTCCCACGTTGACTTATACCGTCATTACTCGCTCGCTTTATGACTTATACTCGCGGTAACGGTATCCCATGATTATTCATTCAATCGATACATAACGACCAAAACTGACATTATTATTATGCCCGTTTTCACTAAACATAACTAAATCTCTTGACGTAGGTATCTCCTAAATACAATCCTATGTCCTAACATCCGTCCCAATGTCCTTTCAGGTGTCCCGTACAGGATCGTGATAAAGAAGTTGACAGAAATCATCCCCTAACATCATCATCATAGGTAGTCCGTAAAGGTTAGGGAACATTAGTTAAGAAATATATGTATATTTAAAAAAAAATATATATATATTTTTGTACTTTGTTCAAAATCGTCTTTAAAAAGATATATCGCGAGCCTATGAAAAGCAACAAAAAATATTTTCCTTCGCATTCACTTCTATGAGAGCCCCCCTGAAATGAAGATTTTTATAATTTTTTATGCAATATTCGGCTGAAGGCCATCAGTTTACATTTGTTACCTTTTAAAGTAATTACGTTCAGTAATTTAAAAGTTATAAGGCTCTGACAGACGGACGGTCGGACGGACAGACGGACGGACGGACAAGTGCAAATTCACTCAAGTAGACTCTGAGACCTCGCTTCGCTCGGTCAATAACCGATCATAAATATTAGTAATTTTTTTTACCGGTATCGATAACATTGGATGTTATTTAGGAGTAATAATTTATTATGGTAATTAATATTACTCACCATAAGAATATTATTAATGGTAGATTGTGATATCATTTTACTAGTCATCTAAGAAGACAGAGACTAGGCTGATTTAGAAACCAAATTTAATAAATGCAGTTGACTTTTAAACACCCTGTAGTACTCTTTCTACTCCTTTTCCTTTTGTATTTTGAACACTCGGAATTAGGTACCAAATGCATCGGAATAAGGATTTTTACATCGGAATTAGGTGCTCCGGACTATTTTCATATTTTATTTAATTTTACATATAAATTAAAGTTTAATTATCAAAATTTTAGCCTATTTCAAGAGTAAGTCAAAAACACTTCAGATAAAAATAGCCAGTCCGGTAGAAAGGTATAGTGAATGCTTAATTTTTGATGATTTTTCAAGTTATGATGAAAATACCGCGGAATTAGGTGCCGTTACCTTAGATAATTTCTAAATGACTCTGGTCTGTTCTGGTGGGAGGTTTTGGCCGTGGCTAGTTACCACACTACCGTCAAAGACGTGCCGCCAAGTGATTTAGCGTCCCGGCACGATATGGTTTAGAAACCGATTAGAGGTATGGGTTTAATTAAAACTGCCATACCTTCCAAGTTAGCCTGCTACACCCTTAGACTATATCGTCACTTACCATCAGGTGAGACCGCAGTCAAGGGCTATCTTATCGTGATTAAAAACAATCTATATACTAGTGGTTCGCCCCGAACTGAGACCTCGCGGTAACGGTATCCCATGATTATTCATTCAATCGATACATGATAACCAAAACTGACATTATTATTATGCTCGTTTTCACCAAACATACCTAAATCATCCCCTAAGTAGGAGTCTCTTAACGTAGGTAGCTCCTAAATACAATCCTAAGTCCTAACAACCGTCCCAATGTTCTTTTAGGTGTCCCGTACAGGATCGTGATATATAAGTTGACAGAAAACATCACCTAACTTATCATAGGTAGTACGTACGTACGTAAAGGTACGTACGTACGTACGTAAAGGTTAGGGAACGTTAGTGAAAACATTGAATTATTATGTAGGTACTAACGAGTGAAACCGGGTTACGGGCATCTGTACAAATCGTCATCTATCGACGCGAATAGAAAATATACAATATTTAACTAAAATTTAACTAAAAAATAATTTTATTTGAATAATATGGTACAAAAAAAATTACAATACAATTATTGTATTATATTATGTAACTAAATAATAATGGTCGACGCAAAACTGTTTTTGGGATAGGTCGTAGTCGTTACTCGTAGTTCCATGGAATAGAATTACTGACTGCGCCATCTGTTAGCATTATTGTGAAGCTATGTTGATGCTATATGAATTACTGATGCCCATTAAAAATTAAATAATCTCGTTTCTTTATAATATTCATATAATTTTAGTATTTGTTGTTCAAGTACAGGATATAAGTGATCTAAAAAAATAAAATCAGCTTGAAAATTCATAGCGTATTTTTCTAGAGAGCGTCTTCAAGCGAGCGTATAAAATCGCCACTTTGAAAGCCCCCCATTTCGTCAATTTTAAGGGAAAAATTAAAAAAAAAATATTTTTGTACTCGGTTCAAAGTTATCTTTAAAATGATATGTAACAACTTTATGTAACGCGATAAAATTTTTTTTACTTCGCATTCACTTCTATGAGAGCTCCCCTGAAATAATGGTTTTTATAATTTTTTATCCAATATTCGGCTGAAGGCCATCAGTTTACATATTATATCTAAATTTGAAGTAATTACGTTCAGTAATTCAAAAGTTATAAGGCTCTGACAGACGGACGGACGGACGGACGGACGGACGGACGGACGGACGGACGGACGGACAAGTGCAAATTCACTCTAGTAGACTCAGAGACCTCGCTTCGCTCGGTCAATAACGTATTATTTGCCTTAGAATTTGAAGGAGGAAATAAACTCAAACAATATAAAAACAAAGCTCAAATCATATTTCCTGCAGACAGTCTAAGTAAATGGAACAACCTGTATAACACTGCAATGAAACCAGTTTGAGTAGTTCGCTAGACTTTCGTAGTTTTTAGGGTTCCGTACCCAAAGGGTACCAACGGAACCCTATTACTAAACCTACGCTGTCCGTCCGTCCGTCCGTCTGTCAGCGGGCTGTATCTCGTAAACCGTAATAGATAGACAGATGAAATTTTCACATATTATGTATTTCTATTGCCGCTATGACAACAAATAATAAAAATTAAATCAAATTAAAAAAATTAAATTAAAATATTTCCATGGGTACATGGAAATATTTTTATTTAATTTTTTTGTAACGGAACCCTAAAAGAGCGAGGCCCGACTCGCACTTGGCCGATTTTTTTCGTGTTGTAGCAAAATGAATATTCTGAACTTACCATCATCGGAATGTTTACGTATATTACATTTTTAATGTTTTAATGTATTTGTACCTTTAAGTGTGATTCCGGGCGCTCACCTGAATACATACCGGGGAACGGATAAACCCGATCGGGTTTTTGAATCACCGATACTATATAAAAAAGTGTAAATATAAAATGTATAGTTGTTTTAAATAAATAAATAAATAAATAAACGTCTGCAATTATTTACATTTTTAAAAATCACGTGAGAACTCTTTGATTTTCGATGTTTTCTTACTCTGTATGCAGGCTATCTCCTTGCTCTTCATCTATTAACACTTGTATGTGCTCATAATTCTCTTTATAATATTATAATGCGAAAGACTGTCTGTTGGTTTATCCTTCAATCACGCAGATAAGGAGAAACAGATCGACGTGACTCTGCAGACTTGGAGAGTGACGTAGGTTACCTCTTAGGAAAATCCAAAAGCTTCCCGCGGGATTTTTAAAGACAACCACGCGGACGAAGACGCGGGAAAAGCTAGTATTCAACAATTTATAGAGATACGATCGAATATCTTCTTAATATATATAAATTACGTGTCACGTTGTTTGTCCGCGATGGACTCCTAAACTACTGAACCGATTTCGATAAAACTTCGTAACTATCAGTCTGTAATTTGGTCAAACTTGAAAGATAGGATAGTTTTAATCTTAATATTAATTTAATCTATTATACCTACTGGTTCACAGAAACGCGTGGTTGGGTCAGCTAGTCTCTCTATAAAATAATTTTCCATCGATAAATTGCCTCAGGCGTTGGGCAAGCGAGGAGCGAGTCGAGACGAAAGCCAAATGTGCAATTATTTCCAATTTCCATATCGACTCGGACCCGCCAATGATTTTGACATACCTTTCCTACATTGCGTTGGTTGCGTTTGGTACTATCGCAAAATCTAAACAACAAATCGACACCTACTTAATACCTACTTGAAACGCCTGCAAGTGCTTTTCGTATATTCTATAAAGTATAGAAGGTAATAATAACTTGAAATTTATTTAAACTTAAAATGTATTTATTTATATCATCGTTAGCAACCCATCAACGGCTCACTACTGAGCGCAGGTCTCCTCTCAGAGAGGGGTTTTAGGCCATAGTCCACCACGCTGGCCCAATGCGAATTGGCGGACTTCACACACCTTCAAGAAGAACTCTCAGGTATGCAGGTTTCCTCACGATGTTTTCCTTCACCGTTGAAGCATGTGATATTTAATTGCTTAAACGCACTTGACTCCGAAAAGTCAGAGGTGCGTACCCGGGATCGAACCTGCGACCCCCCGAATAGGAGACCACAGTCCTAACCACTAGGCTATCACTAGGTTTAGGCTAGGTTTATTTATATAACCGTCTGATAATAATTCGACTTGGCCGTGGCTAGTTACCACCCTACCGTGAAAGACGTGCCGCCAAGCGATTTAGCGTTCCGGCACGATGGCGTGTAGAAACCAATTACGGGTATGGGTTAAATGTTCACTGCCATACCCCTTCCAAGTTAGCCCGCTACCATCTTAGACTGCATCGTCACTTACCATCAGGTGAGATTGCAGTCAAGGACTAGCTTGTCATCGAATAAAAAAAAATACCACATGCTTCAACGGCAAGGAAAAAATCGTAAGGAGACGGATGCCTGAGATTTCTCCATAATGTTCTCAAAATGTGTGTAAAGTCTTCCAATTTGCATTGGGCCAGAGTACGCTAAGGCCTTCTCTGAGAGCAGACCTACGCTCAGTAGTGAGCCGTTGACGGGTTGCTGATGATGATAATGAATAATCAACATAAAAATTCCGACCAGGATTAAAAGTAGATGTAGGTACCTAGATCTACTCACAACTTTTAAAGAGTTCGCTAAGCTCAAAACAAAATGTCGTGATCAATCCGACCCGAGCAACTTGCGCAACTGACGATCCTTGAAACAACACCGTTTGAAAGTATCCGAGGCAAATGTTACAGTTATGATGGCTATGTTCATACCATAGCTTTGGTAGAACTAGCTTTTGATCGCTTGCCTTCACTTTCTCACTTTTATAAAAACTTACGTCGATCCTCCTCGATCTATGCTTATATTTATATAGCCATAATCTCTTGGTATAGGTGCGCTGGTAGGCTATCATATTATCAAACTAATAATATAAATGCGAAAGCGTGTTGGTTTGTTGGTTTGTCCTTCAATCATGCCGCAACAGAGCTACGGATTGACGTGATATTTTGCATGAGTTAGTTGAGGATCTGCAGGGTGCCATAGACTGGCAAAGAGTAGCATAGGTATAGTTTTTAAAATCCCTCGGGAAGTCTTTGCTTTTCCGGGATAAAAAGTAGTCTATGTCTCTCTGCACTTCCTTAGCCTACACCCATGCAAAAAATCGAGTCGATCCGTAGCTCTGTTTCAGCGTGATTGAAGGACAAACAATTAAATCAATAAACCAACAATCAAACACACTTTCGCATTATTAATATTAGTAAGGTGCGTCTGCCTGTCATCTTTTCAAGCCATACCAAGACCCGCGGTCTATTAGGTGGAACTAATAGATTTCACATGCAATAATTGCACAAACAAACGACTACTTGCGCCAGCTTGCGCCGCTTCTACGGGACTTCTTTCGTGGCGCGGACTCTAACTACTATTGATGAGTTTTAGCACAAAGGTACCTTTAATCTTGAAGTAATTTTTGATCCGGGATCATAAACAGACGGAATCGAAGGCAGCTGGTACCACCACGAGCTGTTACAATAGAAATATCTTTTATTATATTATTATATACATATATTACTAGTGGTTCGCCCCGAACTGAGACCTCGCGGTAACGGTTTCCCATAATTGACGATCAAAATTGACATTATTATTATGCCCGTTTTCACCAACCATACCTAAATCATCCCATTTGTAGAAGTCTCTTTACATAGGTAGCCCCTAAATACAATTCTAACATCCCAATGTCATTTTCACCTTTAGTTGTCCCGTAGAGGTTCGTAATAACAAAGTTGACAGAAAGTGTCAACTAACTTAACATAGGTAGCCCGTAAAGGTTAGGGAACTGTTATAGTGAAATCCTCAAGGCCTCAATCAAACTTAGGTATAGTTTTTTGGAACATTCAAATTAAATTACTTGTACACAGCGTCAACTATTGACACGATCAGAAATATGTAAAAACAAACTGCAACGTGAAGTTTTATTGATGTTTGCTAAATGACTAAATAATAATCTTAATTGAATAATAGGTATGTTACATAAAGCTGCATTTGCTATATGAGATGAGAGCGCCATCTATTGACATCATTGTGAAGTTCTGTTGTTGCTGCTCATTAAAAGTTAAATAATTTAGTTTCCTTATTACATTTATCTAATTTTAGTATTTGTTGTTCAAGTACATGATATTACGCTAAAATTGTAAAACTTTCAAGCCCCAGCTTTCAATGGTTATTCCGTTCTGAGGTCAAATATAATCTCCACTTTGAAAGCCCCCCATTTCGTCAATTTTAGGAAAAAAATTTAAAAAAAAATACTTTTGAACTCTGTTCCAAATTATCTTTAAAATGAGGTACTGTAAACCTATGAAACGCAAAATTTTTTTTTTTCTTCGCATTCGCTTCTATGAGAGCCCCCCTGAAATAAAGATTTTTATAACTTTTTAAGGCATTTTCGGCTGGAGGCCATCGGTTTACATATTATATCTAAAATTGAAGTAATTTCGTTCAGTAATTCAGAAGTTATAAGGCTCTGACAGACGGACGGACGGACGGACGGACGGACAAGTGCAAATTCACTCAAGTAGACTCAAAGACCTTCGCTTCGCTCGGTCGATTATATATAGCAACTATTGAAGGAACAAGAAGACAATGAGAATGAGATACAAGAAATTATTGCCAGAAATTCTCAATTGAAGACCGAGTTGGCCAGCCTGAACAGTGCTCACAATCTGGTGCTAGCGGAACGTGACCAACTTCAGGAGGCAGTCGGCTCATTTAATCAGTGCATACAGACTTATGAGGAAGCTCTGGGAAGAATTACTGTGTTGGAGCATGAATTGAGCAGATCACAAAAAACAATTGATGACCTTCAGTCACAATTGAATAATTATGAAATTCAGCAAACAAATAAATTATATAATGAACTGCTCCCTTCACACTCTACAGCACCAGTGGTGACCATTGATCTGACTTGTGACAGCCCCTGTGTTAGCAAAAAGCTGCAATCAGAACACATTAGATTTACTAGTTACAAAAAATTAAAAAAATACATTAAAATTGGCAAATTAATTACAAAAACAAAAAAATTAATTAAAACACAGAAGGCAAGTAGTCAGAATATTATACTAAGGAAAGAACGCTCTGAATTATTAAATAAATTAAATACATATTGTTCTTCAATACAAGAAATTAGACAACAATATGAGTCTGACGTCCAATGCCTTAATAGTGAAATTTTGAAATTGGAAAATACCTTGAAAAGTGTATCGCATAAGTATGAGCTGTCACAAAAACAGATTGGCGAGCAAATACTGGTTGCTGATGAACTCTTAGCCATAAGTAACTATAACATGGATCGTTTTGACTCCCTGGTAAATAAATGCCAGTGCTCAAATAATACACCCTTAGTTGTGCCCGCAGATGGTCAGTGCAGGAACCAACAAAATAATACTTCATTATATAATTCACAGCGAAAAACATTTGTTGTTTCCGATGAGATGGGAAAAGACTTCGGATATTTACTTAGTAATAAATTACACCAACAGGTCCTCAACATATGTAACCCGGGGGCTTCATATAACTACATAATTGAAAATATTAAAGAATCTGACTTAAATGAATATAGTACAGTTGTCTTGTTGATAGGGGACAGTTTGAAAATTCTTAAAAAAGATGTAATAAGAAGTTTTGAATATTTATTAAATATACAAAAAAGGACAGGTTGTAAGTTTATACTATGTGCTTTTCCCTACTCAAACACACTGACCTCTGCACAAAATAATCATATTTATAAGCTAAACATGTCAATACATAATTTAACTTATGGTCATAGAGACTATTTCCACTTTTTTAACACAAATAAATTTGTAAAAAAATTTAAACTGACAAGAGATACTATGTATCTACCCTCTAGTTTTAAAAAACAAATTGCTACATTAGTAGCATACAATATACAAAATTCAGCTATTTTTAGCTTGAATAGCTCTGGTACATGTTGTACATATAATATTGACTTAGTAATAAAACTAATTCAAGTATTTTGACTTCAAATTGTAATGACTCAAATTCAATCGACAAAGGTACATGTTGTACAAGTGATATAGACATAATTAGTACTAATTCAGATTTTTTGACATCAGATTCTAACAGGAAAAATTCCTGTGATAAAATTTTAAACTAAATAATAAGACAACAGATAAGCAATGTATAATTAATCTTGTACACCAAAATATACAGGGCTTATCTGGCAAAGAGCATGAGATTGAGTTATTTATTAAAGAGTTTAATATTGACATTTTATGTCTCACTGAACATTGGCTCAACTCTCATCAGTTAGTTATGCATTTTGATAGTTATTTACTGTCAAGTGTGTTCTCCAGAAAGACTGCTATACGCGGGGGTTCTTTGATAATAATGCGCAATAATATTAATTGCAAAGAACGAAAAGACATTGTTAGTCTTTCTATGGAACGCATTATTGAGCTGTCTTGTGTTGAGCTGGACCGATATATTATAGTCTGCGTGTACCGACCCCCCTCGGGCGATTTTGTTCATTTTGAGAAGGTCATGGAGGACACCTTAGGGCGGCTATGTAGGACATCAAAAAAAATAGTAATCTGTGGAGATTTCAACATAGATATCCTGCAACACACGCCTTTTACAGGTAGATTACTTAATTTGTTTAAAAGTTTTAACCTGGAAAATGTTTTTGTTGAACCTACGAGAATAACTGCTAATTCAGCTACTTGTATTGATAACATCTTCTGTGATTGTAAAATTATCCAAAAATCGATTATCACTTATTTAAGATCTGATCATTGCGGACAAATGATATCTATTCCGAGCAGTGAGCAGAATACAACAAAAGTAGTAAAATATAGGCCAGTTACCACAAAAAAAGTAAGGCAATTTAAACAAAATATCGCAGCTGCATTGCCGACGCTTGATATTGCACAGGGTGGTCCGGATGAAATTTATAGTGAGTTTTTTTGATCTTTTAAACTCTCAATTTAACTCTATCTTTAAGGTAATAGACAAAAGATTATTTAAAATTTTAAAATTTAGTGATTGGGCAACTGTTGGCATCTATAAAAGTAGAAATAAGCTGTTTGACTTGTATGCAGAAAAACGATATAATTATACCCCCGCGTTTATAGAATATGTAAGAAATTACTCCAAATTGTTTAGAAACGTGTGCATACAAGCAAAGTCACTTCACATAAAACAAAAAATTGTCAATTCAGATAATAAAATAAAAGCAGTATGGGACATTATTGGTGATGAAATGGGTAAGAACAAGATGCATTATAATAAACTGGAGCTTAAACTTAATAACCTTGTAATTGACTCCGATATAGAAATTGCAAATACATTTGAGAACTTTTTCAAAAATATACCAGTAACCACGACCAGTTCTCTAAATTCCTCGCCAACAGAAGCCTGTAATCTTCTAAGAAGCAATGTCTCTGAGTGCAATAAACTATTTAGGTTTGAACACGTTACCCCACATGATATTATCAAAACATTTAAATCATTGCAAAATAAAAAAACAGGAGATCTATGGGGAATATCAGTTAAATTAATTCACAATATCATTGATATTATTGCGCCTTATCTTGCTTTAATTTTTAATAAATCTGTAGATACTGGATCTTTTCCAGACCTAATGAAATGTAGCAAATTAATACCTCTTTATAAATCGGGAAGCAAATTTGACCTGAATAACTACAGACCAATTTCAATTTTGCCAACTCTCAGCAAGATTTTCGAAAAAATAATGTTCAACCAACTGCTTCTACACTTTAACTTAAATAAACTTCTTCACCCTGAGCAGTACGGTTTTACTAAGGGTCGATCAACAACCGATGCAGCCGCAACGCTGTTACAACACATTTTCGATGCATGGAATAACTCACAGAATGCCATTGGTATTTTTTGTGATTTATCAAAAGCCTTCGACTGCGTTGATCACAAGACCCTCTTACTTAAACTGAGCCACTATGGTATTAAAGATATTGCACTTAGCCTCATTGCGTCTTATCTAAGGGATCGTGTTCAAAGAGTGTGTGTCAATGATGTAAAATCATCCGGATCAGCCTCAGTAATGGGTGTACCCCAGGGTTCTATTCTAGGTCCATTCATGTTTTTGATTTACATAAACGATTTACCATATTTTGTCCAAAATACTTGCGATATTGTACTATTTGCTGATGATACGTCTTTGATTTTCAAAGTCGATAGGAAAAAAGACAATTTTGACGATGTAAATAATGCATTATCTCAAGTTTCTGAATGGTTTGCGGCAAATAATCTACTTTTAAATGCTAAAAAAACAAAGTGTGTTGAGTTTTTATTGCCTAACACCAGAACTGTCAGTAAAAATTTAAAGATCAGTAATGAATCCTTGAAAACAGAGGACTCCACAGTGTTCTTGGGATTAACCCTGGACTCAAAGCTGCAATGGGGCACCCATATAGCAGTACTTGCTGGCAAGCTCAGCTCTGCTGCTTACGCTGTTAGGAAGATTCGACAGATAACTGACATAGAAACTGCAAAAATTGTTTATTTTGCATATTTCCATAGTATTATGTCATACGGAATCTTAGTATGGGGTAAAGCGGCCGATATTGGAAAAATTTTTGTATTGCAGAAGAGGGCGATTCGCGCAATCTATAATTTAAAGCCGCGGGATTCGCTTCGAGAAAAATTTAAAGAAATAGGCATTCTTACAGTAGCTTCACAATATATTTATAACAATATAATATTTGTCAGACAAAACATTGTGAATTACAAAAAAAAGGGTGAATTACGAGATAGGCAGGTTAGAGATCCAAATAGGCTCGTGATTCCTCGACTGCGCCTCAAGAGGGTCCGAAACACATTTGTGGGAATGGGCGTGACGTTCTATAATAAAATTCCACAGTCGATCTTGGACTTGCCTTTACACAAGTTTAAGAAATCGATTAAAACTACGCTCATGAAAAAAGCATATTATACGATTGAAGACTATATAAATGACAAAAAAGCGTGGATGTAATTCGTTCCAGCGATTCATGAGACAGTAGGTAATGATTAACCTGTATAATTGTATATCAAAATAATTCTATTCTATTCAGAGTTTCCACTTTATTTGTGTACAAGTCATATTTTAAAATGAGTATTTGATTTGAATATTAGTTTCAATTCGATGCCTTAAGATGGGTAGCCTAAGTATGTCACACTCTCTTTAACATTTCTGCGGTGGTGTCGTGTGATGCGGGTTGTTGCGTTCCCTAAAATATGGTTGAGCGAAGCAATGGCTGGGTCATGCGTCATGCTCGTGAACGGGTGCCACCAGCGGCAATGGGGCTACTTTCTGTCTGCCCGTCTTGACATGTGTTGAATTATAATTAGAAATAATTACGTATGCTTTTGTGGACCTTTCCCTCATTGTGGAAACTCTGCATACATAGAATATCTGTTATGTATATTGTAAAAGTATTTTGAAAAGAGCAACTGCCGAGTTTCTTGCTGGTTCTTCTCGGCAGGAACGGCATTCCGAACCAGTGGTAGACTCATTGACGATTCAAAAGTACTTGTAAAAGTTTATTTGAATAAAAAACATTTCTATTCTATTCTATTCTATTCTATTCTATTCAAAAAAATTCTTTTCAAAAAACCGACTTCTAACGCCACTACAAAGTAATAATAATAATAATAATAATAAACGCCGTGTGGCACCGGCAGAACAGAATGTTGCCACCCCTTCCTATCCCGTGGGTGTCGTAAGAGGCGACTAAGGGAATTGGGGAACCAAATAACATCTAGGTTCCCCTAAACCGAGCGAGCTGGCTCTAAAACAGCCTCCTTGGGGACCTGAGTGGACCCCGAGTGACGTAACTGCCACTCACCCCCCCACCCCCCTTTATGATGATGGACAAAGATAACGAGAATGCGCGAACAGGGCCGCTGCCTGGGGGGCGCCAGGGCGCGTCTGGGACTGGCGCTGGACGTGACAGCATGCGGACCGCCAGTCACACCAGCCGGCCGCCACTACCATCTCGGCGGCTGGCCAATCCATCATCCCCACCAGAGGGCTTGGCACCGACAGGGTCCTCAAGGACCCAATCTTCGGAGCCCGCCGCTGGTGGAGTGCGCCGCATGAGATGGACATCTCAAATGAACGAGAATGTCATGCGTGCGTACTACAGGGCGACGGGAGGGGAAACCGGACGGACTGGCTACCGAGCGGCAATGTACCGCGAGTTCTTGCTGCTTGAGCCGAATTTAACTGTCACGGAGCAAAACCTGGCAGACCGGGCTCGGTATATTCAGCGCTCGAACATCTTTAGCGCTACCGAGCTCGAACGGTTACGACGTGAGGCTGTTCCCGAGGTGACAACTCCAACCACAGAGCAAATTGTCTCTCTGGCGGAACCCGTCCGCGAAGAGACCGACGCTAACGCGCAAGATTTGCCTGTGGAGGAGGACACGGAGGAAACAGTTTCCCTTGACATAGAGCGGATGGGAAGGATTTTAGAAGAGGCGATTTCTGAGATCCGCAGTGCTCCTCTAGAGAACCGTCCGCGGCTCTCCCGACTCACATTAAATGTAGCGACGCGGGATGTCATTGAGGCCATAAACCAAATGCTGCCTCAATACTTTGAGTGCAGCACTGGCCTGGATGATACGGCTTCTATTCTCTTTGGTGCGGCCTTAGCTGTTCACCGTTTCATGGGTGTCAAGACCCAGGAACGTGGACACGCTACTTTAAGGCGCAGCACGGAACCAGCTTGGAAAGGGAGAATAGAACACCGTATCACCCTGGCCAGAGCTCTCATTGGCAGACTGCAGAGTTTCAGGTCGGGCAACACTAGGCCAAGGATTGTGCGCTCCGTTAGAATAGCCTTTAACGGACTGGGGGTGCGGCTCGATCAGCCCGATATAACCCAAAAACTAACGGAGCGCATCGACGACCTGAAGCAGAAAATCGCTGCATGGGGGAACCGCATTCGACGATACTCGGAAAGAGTCGAGCGCTTTCAGCAAAATCGCCTCTTCTCGAGTGATCAGAAAAGGTTCTATAAAAAACTGGAGCGCCCAGCAGTCTGTTCTACCTCTCAGCGGCCGAGCCCGGCTGACCTCGTCGCCTTCTGGCGAAGTGTATGGTCAAGAGAGGTGGAGCATGAGGAGGGCCCTTGGATTGCGGCGGTAGAGGAAGCATGTGCCTCAATAGAGCCGATGAGCCCCGTCACCATCTCTTCGGAGGATGTAGCTGGTGCGGTGCGCCGGGCCCCGAACTGGAAAAGTCCGGGACCCGATGGACTGCATCACTACTGGTTGAAGGGTTTTTCGCTCTGCCATGCTACCTTAGCTCGACAATTCCAAGACGCTCTCGAGCAAAGGGCACTCCCGAGCCTTTTCACCACCGGGATCACTCATCTAGCTCCTAAGTCCACCGATACCACAGACCCAGCCAAGTACCGCCCCATCACATGTCTTACTACCATCTATAAGACATTGACATCCGTTCTGAGCCTTAAGATTTCCCGTCACGTAGACGAGAACAACATCATGTCTGGGGCTCAGAACGGATGTCGGGGTGGTGGTCGTGGTACTAAGGAGCTCCTTCTCATCGACTCCGTCGCGGGCCAACTGGTGAAACGCAATCGCCGGAATTTCTCTGCCGCCTGGATTGACTATAAGAAGGCATTCGACTCGGTGCCCCATTCATGGCTCTTGAGGGTCCTTGAGCTGTACAAAGTCGATAGTACAGTTCGAGACTTCCTCGGAGAGTGTATGGGGCAATGGAGTACGATCCTTTGTCTCCATGGCGAGCGGTTGGCGGCTGCGGGTGACCGGATCAAGATACGGCGGGGTATCTTCCAGGGCGATTGTCTGAGTCCATTATGGTTTTGTCTGTCGCTGAACCCTCTTAGCTCTTTGCTGGAGAGATCAGGGACAGGCTTTCAGTTTCGGAGAGGAGGGACAAAAGTGCCTCACCTTCTCTACATGGATGACCTCAAGCTGCTAGCACCCAATGCCACCCGCCTGAGGGAGTTGCTGAATATCACCACTGAGTTCAGTAACTCCATCAGGATGGAGCTTGGACTAGAAAAGTGTGCGGTCTTACATGTGGAGAGGGGACAGGTTACTCATTCGGCCGAGATCAATCTCGAGCCATCCAACATCAGGACCCTCTCTGAAGCTGAGTCATACCGGTATCTGGGTATGTCACAATCCGTGGGGGTGAGGGAGGCGGACGTGAAACAGTCAGTTTGCGAGGTCTTCTTTGGCCGCCTGACAAAAGTTTGTAAAAGCTATTTGTCGGGCGCCAATAAGGTCCGAGCATATAACGGCTGGGTCTTGCCCGTTCTCATGTACACCTTTGGCGTACTCAGATGGACTCAGACCGAACTAGACGCACTGGATAGAAAAGTCCGCACGACTATGACTCTCTACCGCATGCACCACCCCAAATCGTCTGTTATGAGGTTGTATATACCCCGAAAATGTGGTGGTCGAGGCGTATTAAGCGTCAAGACCATGCATAATCGGGAGATATCCAGCCTCAGAACCTACTTTGAGACGAAGAGGGAGTGTCCAATGCATAGAGACGTCATAGAATGTGATAAAGGACTCACTCCCCTATCTTTGGCTAAACTCGAGTGGCAGAAACCGGTGGTACTAAGCACCTCTGACCGGGAGACCGTATGGAAGGAGAGGGAGTTGCATGGACGCTTTTTTAAAGCTCTTAACGAGCCTCACGTAGATAAAAAAGCGTCCGTGCAATGGCTGCGCTTCGGTGACCTCTTTGGGGAAACCGAAGGTTTTGTGTGTGC
Source organism: Oeneis ivallda (assembly GCA_029955525.1). Taxonomy (NCBI): domain Eukaryota; kingdom Metazoa; phylum Arthropoda; class Insecta; order Lepidoptera; family Nymphalidae; genus Oeneis; species Oeneis ivallda. Next base: position 2,733,292 of record JARPMR010000012.1, on the reverse strand, counting down.
AATACAAGATCAGGTGGTTAAGACGCGGAACTACCGAAAGTACATCCTGAAGGATGGCACTCACGACATCTGTCGAGCGTGTCGCCATCCCGGTGAGTCACTCAGGCATGTGCTCTCGGGATGTTCGGCTCTTGCTAACACTGAGTATCTGCACAGACACAACCAAGCGGCCAAAATCCTTCACCAAGAGCTTGCTCTGAAGTACGGTCTCCTGGATGAGAGAGTGCCGTACTATAGATACACACCGGTGCCGGTACTTGAGCGTGACGGAGTCCGGCTCTATTGGGACCGGTCCATCATCACGGACAGGACGATTCTGGCGAATAAGCCTGACATCGTGCTGATGGACCGGGCACAGTCGAGGGTGTTTTTAGTGGACATCACCATCCCACATGACGAGAACCTCGTGAGAGCGGAGACAGAGAAAAAACGAAAGTATCTAGATCTGGCTCACGAGGTTACTGGCATGTGGCATGTGGAGTCCACTGAAACCATCCCAATCGTCATTTCTGCGAATGGGTTGATCCCAGTCAGCCTCGCTCACCATCTGAGGCGACTGGGGTTCCGTGGCAGTTCGCTCGCGGCCAAGATGCAGAAAGCGGTGTTGCTTGACTCGGCTAGGATAGTCCGTCGGTTTCTCAGCCTGTCGCCCTGACCCCCGGCCGTCTGGTCTCCCCTGCCGGGGCGTAATCCTCCGCCCGCTACAAGTATTTATTTATGTAATCTATATGTAAGTTTATTATATGTATATATATTTATGTTTATTATATCTCTCTTTGGTTTTGTATGTATTTATTTTGTACGCGGGTGTGAGAGTCAAAATTTATAGCACAATAATAATAATAATAATAAAACATTTATTCAGCAAGCATACAACACAAATTTAAAAACTTATAGTTAAACAAACAAGAAAGGCCCCTTAAGCTTTCGAAAGAACCGAAAAAGAGAAACCCAATAATCGGCTCTCTGGAAAACTAGGCGCCAAACAATATCCTTATATATTATCCTTATATATTTAAGTACCTATAAAATGTGCTTATTGCTGCTGAACAGGGCGCTGCCTCAGCATGTGCTACAGTCGAGAAAGACCATAGCGCTGGTTTTCAGGCATGACCCTCACAGTGACGTCACGGACTGATCTAACAGTTTCTATGCATTCCAATTATAGATATATATGTATAAATATTATTCCAATTACATATATTAATATATATTATATACAACCTAATAATTAACAGATATATTGAGTACATTGAGTATAACCTTACCTAATATACTTTCGAGCCTGTGCCATATGAAGTCTGAAAAGCTACCTTAATAATATTACTACAAGTTTGATTTCAATATTATTGTTTCCCAAAAAAGTATTTCCTAATCGCATTCTTAAATGAATATAATGACTTTATCAAACGAATCGGAGGAGGCAAATCATTCCATATTTTACAGGCTGCATATTTAAACGTCCCCCTGAAAGCGGCTGATCTATGGCTAGGCATTGAGATCCGGGGAGCTGACTTCGGTCTAAGATTGATATTATCATGAATCCACTTTATTTTAGAGTATAAATAGGCAGGCTTTCCCGTGGAAATAACTCCAAATAATAAAGTAGCTAGATGTACTTTCCGGCGAGATTCCATGTTTAGCATGTTCGCATTATTTATATACGGACTAACGTGTATGCGAGGAGCAATAGGGAAGCAAAAACGAGCGCAAGCGTTTTGCACCCTTTGAAGCAGTTTCGCTGACCTACCCAACAAACAAGGCCCATACGCGGCATCAGCATAATTTAATTTGGACAATATTAGAGACTCGCATAGGCGAATCCTGATGTCAATGTTCAGGTATGACCTCATTTTGTAAAGAACCTTTAACCGATAAAAACATCCCTTCACTAAACTCTTTACATAAGCTTCAAAACGTAATTTTGCATCAAAAATGACACCCAGATTTCGTGCCTCAAACACCCTTTCAACTACGTCATTCCTGACATGGATGGTTGGCTTACGATTTTCTACTTTACTAACAGTATTTTTGGTTCCTAATATCATCAGCTTAGTTTTTTTGGGATTTAAATTGAGAGAGTTAAGCTCTGACCAAGCTGCTATATTCTCTAGATCATGACAAATTTTTATTTCAGCTTCCGCTGTAACATTTGGGTGGAAAGAGTAATATAGCTGGACGTCATCTGCATAGCAATGGTATTTACAGTGCGCGATGCGGCGGGTCATGTCTGCCGTGTACAGTGCAAACAGTATAGGACTAAGGATGGAACCTTGTGGCACTCCCCTGAGAACTGGTGACATCGCAGAGACCAGCCGACTACCGCTGATTTGATTTACTTCGACGTATTGATTCCTATTACGGAAGTAACTGTTAAACCAATTAACTGTACTATTTGCAAACCCGTAGTAAGATAATTTTGACAAAAGTAGTGACGTATTTATGGAGTCAAATGCCCTGGAAAAATCAAGTAATACCAAAATTGTGGCCATGCCTTGATCTTGAGCAGTAAGAATGTTGTCAATTACATCCATAATAGCTGTGGTAGTACTGTGTTTCTTACGAAACCCAGATTGTAATGAAGGTAGAATGTTATTATCTTCTAAATATTTGGTTAGCTGCCTACAAACCACTTTTTCCAAGACTTTGGACAGGCATGGGAGAATACTTATCGGTCTAAGGTCCTTTAAATTAGTAGGGTTCTCAACTTTTGGCAACGGCTTAACTATGGCTGTTTTCCATGAACTGGGGTAGGTTGATGTCAATATTGATTTATTTATAATATTTGTTATGGTAGTAAGGCTCTGCGGAAGTGACAACTGTATCATGTTTAAAGAAATCTCATCAGTTCCGATTGCGTTAGATTTAAGCTCCCTAATAATTTTTATAACTTCATCTTCAGTAATTGTTTTCAAATTGAAACTGTGAGGCCCGAAACGGTGGAATTCAAAATAAGTAAAAGTTGACATTTTTGCAGTGCTGATATAAGGAATATCTAGAAAGTGCGTGTTAATAAGGTCAGGATTACATAGGGGAGTAGGTATCTCTTGATCTTTTTTATTATTAAAAACTAAATGTTTCTTAAGGTTTTTCCACATTAACTTAGGATTTTTAATGTACCTATTTATATAATATTTATAGTAAGCCCGTTTCTCGGCCTCTAATGCTTCACACACCACTTTCTTTAAATCTTTATAATATTTTTTATGTGTATCTTTTTTAGTTGTTTTATATCTTTTATAACTCTCATTCCTCAAGTTCATCATAGCCCTTATTGTATATGTTAACCAAGGGTACATCTTCTCTTTTATAAGGATTTTTTTCGAGGGGGCGTGATAATCAAATATTTTCAAAATATGAGAGTTGAAAGCACTAACCATATTATCTACCTCTCTCATATGGTTTATGTCTGACCAGGGTATGCTATTTAAATCTTGATTAAATTTTTTAATGTTTATATCACTTAGAGGCCTAGATACTAACCAACGGGGAGGGCTTTTTTCTTTTTTTAGATTTAGTGTGACAGCAACAAAAGCATGACTGCCTAGGTCTTGAATATAATTTATTGACGTTTCCCGAACCTTAGCATCTGTACAAATTAAGTCGATCAGAGTTTCGCTATGGTCTGTAAAATGGGTGGGATTAGTTACGTATTGAGTTAAGTTTACACAATTTATAAAATCATTGAATAGTTTTGACTTGCTCTCCATTAGATTCATTAAATTGATATTAAAATCACCTAATAGCACCATGTTATCACAATAAGAGAAGCATGTAATAGATTGAGTCAACGCATCTAAAAACAAATTTACATCTTGCCAGGGGGGCCTATAGGCAGTACCGATAACAATAATTTTACCATTAAATTTTGTTTCCAACCACATTTGTTCTACTGAGTGAAGATTGGGGTTATCACATATTTTAACTCTTAGATTTTTTTTTATGTAGAAACCCACCCCTCCCCCTCGACCACCTCGAACATTGGCAGGACGCGGTTTGTGACGAAATCGATACCCAGGCACTACCGGAGCAAGCCCCTCCTCATTTTCGGGTATCCACGTTTCATTTATGGCTATGATTTCAACAGCTGCTCCTGACATTGCCCCAAGAAATTCCTCATGCTTAGTCCTCAGAGAACCGGCATTAAAAAGTCCAATTTTAATATATGCAGACTTACCTTTTTTTAACATTTAATGGACGATATAAGAAGATTTTAAATATTTTTTGCCAGACTAAGAACATTTTAAATACATAACGAGTACACATATTAATCAACATATAAATATGCCACAATAATATATACGAAAGGCTTAAATAAAAGTATACCAATATCTGGCAAGCACATACTACTATTATAATGTCATCATACCATGGGACCATGCCTGAGGCAGCCAAGCGCAGTACTATTTTTCTTATCGTAAAGTTTTTCAAAAGCAATAAACACAAAATACAAAAGTGGTTGAGTTCACCATAATATCGTATTTTAAAATGACATATTAAAAAATATCTATTTACAATATAAGGGTACACAATGTTAAAAACTAACCAAAATTTAGATACAAGTACACAAAATATCGCTTGTACAATGTCAGCAACTGCTAAAAAAAAATTAAATAGAATGCATATCAGCAATGACGCTGTTAAAAAATAAAATAAATAAAATGGAACGCTATACAGCAAAATCATTTGAATTAAACTGAAGCAATGTATGTTCTGAATCAAATAACAGGATATCAAAAAGAAACTTCTGAGAACAATCTTTCGAAATCAGCCTCAGAACGCACGCGGTGCATGGGGGCTGTACCCGTCCGTCGCACATAAATCCGACCTCCCTTGGTCCAGACAAACTTCCAATTTTTATTTCTACCTTCTTCACGCGCTTTATAAAATAACTGTCTATTTGCACGCGTAAGATGTTCGTTCAAATAAAATCGGCGAGGTTCCCCGTCAACAATGCCCGATGAGTCAGCGCCGCGGCGGACGCGGGCAGCGCGCAACAACTCGTCGCGCACCGCGCGCCGAGCGAGGCGCACGACGATCGGGCGCGGCCGCGGCCGTTGGCCATGCGCTCCCTCTCCGACGCTCTCCGTAGCTGAACGCCGCGGGCCTGTACGCTCCACGGATACGACGTCACGAACATCTAAATCCACTCCTAACTTCTTTGCCAATAGACAAGTTACACTCAGAAGATTTTCGCTGGAAGCTTCCTGCAGACCCGATATTTCTATGTCATTAACGAGGAGGTCCTGGTCCCTATCATTTAATTGTGATTGCAATTGGCAAATAGTAGCTTGAGCACTGCCAATCTCACGCGAATCCTGGGACAGAGACTGCTCCTCAAGGCGGGACAATCTAGTCTCTATATCATCCACTCGACTATTGAAATTGGACAACATCATGCTTAACTGTGCCACCTCTCCCCTGCAAGAGGCCATCTCGTTCCGCAAAAGTCTGATCTCAGCTAATATACAATTATTCGTAGACTCCTCCGACAAGCTGGCACTCGACGCAAGTGGCGCCACTGCAGTCGGTACTCCTGATGGAATAGGGGTAATTACCGTATTTACTAAGTTGGAGGAGTTGTCTATTTTAGCGGGCGTATCAGCCTCCTTCCTGGCTTTATTTTTACCCTTACGGCACGTATCACAAATCCACTTGCTAGGAATGGGCTCGTTTGGACTCATTTCTACACAGTGCCGATGAAATACAGAGGAACATTTTTTACATCTAGCGCCCTCTGTGGTGCTAACAAAGCGACCACATTTACATTTGTTTGTCATGATGATGTTCACAAACTATGATGCAAAGCAGAGGTAAGCCGATAGATGGGGCTACTATAGATTCATGCAATAAAATATTGATTTAATATTTAAATCTTTCTGTACAACAATGCCCAGATAATCACTTATTACTCAGCAAATAAAAAATTACCACTGTTAGATGACAAAACGGCGATAAAATCAGTTATGTTACGATGATGGTACCGCACGAGTTGTGGGTAAGCAAACAGCTGATTTTTGTTGTTACGATCAGCTGATTTTATTTTCGCCACAAACGCTAAAAACCCTTCACAAATCCCGACACAAACACTTGTGCACTTAAATACAACACTATTTCGCACTTTGTTATAGTTTTAGCGGTTATTTGAAACTTATTTTATTTTTGGAACTCGAATTAATGAGATAGTCGAACAGCTGTCAGCCCCGTCCGTGACGTACCCCCGATCAACAACACGTACGCTACACAATATGAGAGACTCGTTTGTAGAAGTTGAGCGAGCATCGCGAGTCGGTTTCATAGTTTGTATTTTAGGCCCGCCCGACTTCAACAAACGTGGACAAACTAAATTTATTTTTATACTTTGTAGTGGCGTTAGAAGTCGGTTTTTTGAAAAGAATTTTTATTTTAAGCTTTTAAGTGTAGTATCCTATGATTGAGGAGCTAGGACCTGGAGCTCCATGATGTAGTCCATACTTGTTACCTACAATAATAATTCGTAATCGACATTTCCTAAATCTCTTTATTTTAGGTGAGTAATATCCCTGCAGCATCAGGCTTAAGGAGCTGAAGGTCAACATTTTTATGGGACCATTTCGCAAACATCCTCTGTCGATTAAAAAAAAAATCACGCGAATCGGTCCAGTAATCCCGGAGAAATCGGTGGACATACATAGAAAAAAAAATACCGGCCGAATTGAGAATCTCCTCCTTTTTGGAAGTCGGTTAATAAACTTTTTTACAAGTGCTTTTGAATCGTCTTTGAGTCTACCACTGGTTCGGAATGCCCTTCCTGCCGATAAGAACCAGCAAGAAACTCGGCGGTTGCTCTTTTTAGTTTACAATATAATATATACTATATACTATGTATCCAGTGTTTCCACAATGAGGGGAAGTTCCAAAAATGCATACTACTTACAACTATTCAATACGTATTAAGACGGGCAGACAGAAAGTAGCCTCATTCCCACCGGCGGCACCCGTTCACGAGCATGACGCACGACGCAGCCGTTGCTTCGCTCAACCATAACAGTTCCCTTACTCTATCTGCTAGCTGGAGCCTTGACCTCGGTCGCGGTGGCGTCAAAGCAAGAGTTGCATGTCTGCAGTAATCAGCCCACTCGCTAACGTGATTACTGAGAGTGCTTCACGGTGTCACGTAGCTACGCTTGTCACTTACTAGCTTCTACCCGCGACTTTGTCCATTTTTGTCGTATGATGCGGGTTGTTACGTTCCCTCAAATATGGTTGAGCGAAGCAATGGCTGGGTCATGCGTCATGCTCGTGAACGGGTGCCACCGGCGGAAATGGGGCTGCTTTCTGTCTGCCCGTCTTGACATGTGTTGAAATTATAATTAGGTATGCTTTTGTGGAACTTCCCCTCATTGTGGAAACACTGCATACATAGCATAGTATCTATTATCTATTATATTGTAAACTTGTTTTGAAAAGAGCAACCGCCGAGTTTCTTGCTGGTTCTTCTCGGAAGGAAGGGCATTCCAAACCAGTGGTAGACTCAACGACGATTCAAAAGCACTTGTAAAAAAGTTTATTTGAATAAAAAACATTTCTATTCTATTCAGTTCAAACCCTATGTTTTCCGGGAGTTCTATAGTCTAGGGGTTTCAAAATCTTGCGGGAACATTTTGTATTACGGGATGAATGTTGGTGTCACTCTCAGGGCTCTCAACTATATCCTTGCAAGAAATCACGGTAATCTGAGTCCTCTACTACGTGATTGAAGGACAAACCAACATACAAACAAATTTTCGGCATTAATAATATTAGTAACGAGTTCGTAAGCGTGGAGCATTTTTAAAAACCTTCCGGGAGATCTTGTTTTGCCGGGGTCAATAGCCTGTGTCGTTCTCCAGATCCTCAATAATACCCATGCAAGAAATCAGGACAATCCGTTGTAGCGTGATTACTGATTAGAGGACAAATCAACAAATTAGCAACTAAACATTTGCAGTTATAATATTATAGTAAGGACATAGATAAATTATATAAACGTAAGGATTATCGAATTATGGAATGTGCTACATTAACTATACGTGAAAGGAATGTGAGTAAGTGCCAAACCAATCTCGCAAGGCCGGGCGCCAACTTCGGCCTTGCCAATGCATTTGGAGATCGCATTTCTTCATGAAGTACTTTATACTCAGTTAGTTGCAACTAATGAGATCGATTTACAAATCGATCTCAAGAAGAATAATGAAGAATAAGAATAGAATATAAGCAGTGATAGCCTAGTGGTTGGGACTGCGGTCGCCTGTTCGGTCGCGGATTCGGACCCGATGACGACCTCGGACTTAGCTAAGTTATGTGCGTTTGAGAAAATGAATATTTTAACGGTGAAGGAAAATTTCATGAAGAAACCTGCTCGCTTGAAAGTTTTTCATGTTTCCAAAGGTGTGTGAAGTCAATTTGAATGTCGGAAATCCAAATTCCGTAAAAAATAGTTTAAAAGACACGGGCTCAAATATACAGTGCACAGATTTTCTTTTTTAATTTCTACAAAATTTCACAGATTTTCTTCCCAACTAATGTCATACTAATATTATAAATGCGAAACTGTGTTTGTTTGTTGGTTTGTCCTTCAATAACGCCGCAACAGCAACTGATCGACGTGATTTTTTGCATGGGTATAGTTGAGGACCTGGAGAGTGACATATAGGCTACTTTTTATCCCGGAAAATCAAAGAGTTCCCGCGAGAGGCATCAGCTAGTTTTTAGTATTTAGTAAGATGTTAATCGTCATTAATATTATCTTTCCCGCTAAATTAAACATAAACATTAAATTGCTTCATAAGTTTTATAAATTTTATTTTAAACTAAAAAAGAAAAACATAAAGCTAAATTAGCTTTAATGTTTTTTTTGTTGCTAACATTTAATGTTGGGACAGTCACAAGACAATGGTTTGGGGTTTGAACCGTCGACCCGTGGGGTTTTCCATTTTAGCCCAGAATCTTGCTTTGAGCTATTGAGGGTATGGGTATACTCTAGAGAGACTCATCTTTAGAGACATGAGAGCGTCACGCGAACGCGTCACGCGGGTCGTGTGTCAGCGAGCGTGCGTCAAATTGTTTGTCGGCGAGGGAAATTACCGCGACACGTGAAAGGGACGAAGGGAGCGGTCTGATTTGACACGCACATTACCGCCTTGTTGCTGCGGGAGTCTCGGGAATAAGCCCTTCCCTCCTCTAAATATATCCTTATTCCTTACTACTATATTATACGTAATTATTGAAGAATTTAATTAAAATTAAATTGGTTGTCTGTAAAGTCGGTTTACGGACGATAGTTTTACGTGATAACGCCATAAAGAAACATTGACGATGACTGGCGGGCGCTCTCTTACTCTTGGGCCAATCGTGCCTCTCTATCGCTTGTTCCGCGCTCTCGCTTGCATGCTCAGGCTTAGGCGGAACGTGACACTTTATCGTGCGTGCAGCCGGTGTTCATCGATTTATAAGACGTTATCACGTCAAAAATATTTTTAAAATACCGACTTCAAACGCCCGCGCCACTACAACCAACCAGCCGCTCAACCGATTTCGATAAAATTTCAATGGGACCACCTTGAAAGTATACCCTTTGAAACAAAAACAGAAATTTCGAAATCGGTTCAGGCGTCTTCGAGTAATCGGTGAACATACATACAAAAAAAGATTCCGTTGAATTGAAAAACTCCTCCTTTTTTGAAGTCGGTTGAAAACATCGTGAGGAAACCTGCACACCTGAGAGTTATTCTTAATGTTCTCAAAGGTGTGTGAAGTCTGCCAATTCGCATTAGGCCAGCGTGGTGGACTATGGCCTATAACCCTTCTCTGAGGGGAGACCTGCGCTCAGTAGTGAGCCGTTGATGGGTTGCTAATGATGATGATGATGATCCTGTATTATATTTTCTTAACTAACCTTTCTCTGAGAGACCTGCGCTCAGATGTGAGCCAATAATGGATTCCTGATTATTCCTCAATAATAAAATTAAATAACGTTTAATTTTATTATTGAGGGTACCAACAGGATCCTATTACTAAGCCTCCGCTGTCCGTCCGTCCATCCGTCCGTCCGTCTGTCAGCGGGCTGTATCTCATGAGCCGCAATAGGTAGATACCTGAAATTTTCACAGAATTTGTATTTCCATCATTGCCGCTTTAAAACAAATAATAAGTTAAAAACTAATCCGCTAAGAAAGGATTTAAGAAATTTCAACCCTTAAGGGAGTAAAATAGGTGTTTGAAAATCGAACTTAAGGTGAGCGAAGCATAATGTAGTAATAAATTTAATTAGTGCGTTCCAAATGTGGCTATGCAGCTGTTATTTTAAATCATTCAATCATCCGTAGAAAACCACTCGACACAACCTCGCCAAACGCCAATGTCAAGTAGATTGAGATAATACCTACTTAGTTTTGCGAATAGTAAAAAAAATAACTTTCAAAAACATGAATAGTTTGCGGTTAAATTAATTGAATTAGTTGTGCGATTCAATACAAAAATGGATGTTGACGAGCGTAAATACTTTGACATTTTATAAACACATTATCAACTCTGTACAATTAGTTATTCTATTGCATAATCTGCAAAGATCAGCTCTTAGGGTCAGCTGGTCAAATCTGTAGATAGTAAAGTTATGTCAAGTTACAGACAGCCTCTTTTAAGATAAGCCATGGGATTGTGTAAGAAAATTGTATTCATTTGACACCTTAAAACGAGTGTTTGATACATAGGGCCGATTTCACCAACGTAAAAAGGTCTTTATCCGAGCCTTTTGATATTTTGACAGTATTTTCAATTTTCAAGAAAAAATTTCAAAGCTGCCAGAACTCCTCGGTAAAAAGTCACTAGACGTTGGTGAAATCGGCCCGAATTGATAAAAAAAATTAAGTGGCACTCGGGGACTGCCGCGGTAAAGCTATTTGCATAGCATTTTTTATCAACTTATGCAATTATAATATTTATGCAATTTCTTTTTTTGGCTTAATAAAAATTATGCAAAAAAAAATTAAAAAACAAACAAACAAGAAAAGCGAACTGTCACTACTTCGCGAGTGAGATTCGAACCTGCGACATCATACGGTAAAGAAAGCGGCCGCTGGCCCACTGCGCCAAATAGAGCTACTTGAGAACCTCTAAAATGTTGAACGCTTACTGAAAGACGGTGTTAGGTTTTTTTTTCGTTACGGAATTTCTTGATTCGGTCGCCGCGCTCAAACTGTTTGTCCTAGTTCAAAGCCCGCGATAAAAGCTATGCAATAGCTTAAAAACTGCTAAGTGCGAGTCGGACCCGCATATGAAGGGTTCCTACCATCGTACATCGTGCAAAAATAAAAGTTCATTATCCTCCTCCTCTGCTCTTTGATATTTAACTTTATCATTTTTATTATTTGTTGTTATAGCGGCAAAAGAAATATACATTGTGTGAAAATTAACAGTATGTAACGGTTCATGAGATATAGCCCGCTGACAGACGGACGGACGGACAGCGGAAGCTTAGTAATAGGGTCCCGTTGGCACCCTTTGGCTACGGAACCCTAAAACCAAACGTTTTAAGTTAATACGATTTTCTTACACAATCGCTTGCTTGTTGTCAAGCAAAATTATTTATCTTCTTAATATATATAAATTACCTGTCACGTTGTTTGTCCGCGATGGACTCCTAAACTACTGAACCGATTTTTATCAAACTTCGTAACTATCTGTAATTTGGTCCAAGTTAAAAGATAGGATTGTTTTTTTGGATTGGTATAGTTTATTTGTTTTATTTATATAGATAAGTTAGCGGTACGAAGTTCGCTGGGTCAGCTAGTAGTTAACAAATTATAGTTGTCAAAATTATTTAATTAACGTAAGCCAACCTGTGGCCCTTAAGACACATAGAGACTCTACCAAAAAATTTCAACAAAATAAATAAGATGTAGAGCTATTTCTAAATCTTCGAAGGCCAGCTGACAAATTCTAGTTATAGACTAGAAAAGACTAGCCTTACAATTCGCTAAAACATCTTATATTACATGATGACTCATTACATTAATACCTTCCGTATAATGAAACAAATTACATGACAACATCTGTAATAATTATAATAAAATCGTACAATTATGCGATTTCGTAACGTATCTCAACCGATTAAGCTTTAAATCGCATTAAGTACAATGGGCCGTTTATCTACTTGCATTTTACGATGTATTTGACATTTTCAAATGCCAACAAAGCCAGTTAAATATTTTGCTTGCCTGAAACTAAATATTATAAAATCTTGATATAACTGGGTAATGAAATTGCAAAAGGAAGGAATTGAAAGGAAAAGGTGCCTGACTGACTGATTGATTGACTGACTGACTGATCTATCAACGCACAGCTCAAACCACTGGACGGATCGGGCTGAAATTTTGCATACAGAAATAAATATTAGCCTTGCCGAACATAATCTAATATTTCTAAATAGAAACGATGAAACCAATTCGTCAAGCTAGCCCGACTTCAACATACGTGTACAAACTAAAATTATTTTACACTTTGCAGTGGCATTTGAAGTCAGTTTTTTTATTAGAAAGAATTTTTTTATTTAAAATATTGTTAGCTGACTAACGCCATCTTGAAGCCGAGAAATAAACACATCAAAAGTGTCTAGGGATCAACATATATTTTTGCAATAACTTTTCTCCTGATTGATATTAATTAAAATTTTCTTTAAGGATTCATCAAATAAAGTGTTTTCGTTTGTCACAGTAACGATAAACCAAGTCACCTTTGCATTAATAAAGAAATTTGCCATTTTCCTAATAAAGGGATTTTTGACATTTGAACCACTAACATTAAAGTTCGAAAAAAAGACTGAAATAACAGTTTTCTTTAAAATTTTATTGGGTAACTTAAACAATTAATAATCCGTGTTTCTACCGCGAACACTAACAACACAAGAACATCGGTTTGGCATACTCAAAATGAGTTCATCCAAATCACGCTGTGGAATGGCCGCCCATGTTCGTTGCAACAACAAAAAAAGGTCTTCTTGCCACTGGATACCCTCCATATTCGGCAGAGCTCTTCTCTGTAGCATATCCCATGCATGCTCAATCGGGTTCAAGTCTGGCGACTGAGCAGGCCAGGGCAGGACATTGATGTTAGCTGCGGCGAGAGTCTGTCTTACAACTCTTGCGGTGTGCGGTCGTGCATTATCATGCATTAACTGAAATAAGGGACCGATTTGCACTTGTAGAGGAACGATGACGTCTGATACAATCGTCTCAGCATAAATTTGAGCGTTGAGGTTGCCTCTGATCCAAATCAACTCAGTTCTTCCGCCGATCCAAATACCCGCCCATACCATGATGGTTCCACCACTATAAGGATGGACTTCCTGGCAGGATTTTAATCGCTGTTGGCGTCCAGGGGTTCTCCAGTGTCGTATACGTCTTGTATCCGGTCTCATACCAAAACGAGACTCATCAGAAAAGCACACGAAACGCCATTGTTCTTCTGCCCAATTTCTGTGTTCAAGAGCCCATTGATATCGAATCCTACGATTGTGCATTGCTATAGGTGGTACCCGTAGCGGTCTTCGGGAATGAAGGTTCACTTCATGCAAGCGGTTTCTGACTGTTTGGTCGCTAATTAAGTTCCCTGAAGAGTGATGAAGCCTCACGGCTAACATCATGGCGGTTATTGTTGGAGCTCTTCGAGTTAAGATTTGAATGTATCGGTCTTGTCTCCGTGTGGTGCAGCGATACCGTCCTCCATGGCGCTCAGCCACGGTACCAGTGCTTCGGTAACGTGTCCAAAGTCGACTGATAACACTCTGACTTGTATTCAGAGCTAAAGCCACAGTACGTTGCCGGGAACCAGCTTCTATCATTCCCACGGCTCTGAGCATTTCTTCCCTGCTTAAATGACGTCGCCGCTCCATAATAACGTTGGTTTTAATCAGTAGTAGGGAAACAGTAGCACTAATAATGTCTTCAATGCGTTGTATGTTTTTATAGGGAAAATATTGACAGCTGATTTTCATCTTTTACTCGAATTTGATTGACAGTTCCTGATTCAAATTATGAAATGCACCAAAAAGGATCCATATAAATTTATAAAATCATAAATTTATTACAAAGCCACATCTCAATCTCAAGAAATCCGCATAAAAATGCTTGATCCCTAGACACTTTTGATGTGTGTATATAAGACGAAGCAGGACCGGCGTTCGGGCATAATCATTCGAGACTTCGTGCGGATCGGATATACATTTTTTGCAACTACCCTCAGTAGTGAATTTTTTTAGTGCTAAGTTTATGTTTAAATTTTAATTGTTTTTGTAAAGTAAATTCAGTTTAGTTTGTTTTGTGTATTTTTTTTAACTAAAACCGCTTCTGATAGCTAATAATATATTATTATTTTAAGCTGTTTAGTGTAGCTTTAAAGGATAAATCACATATTCTCTTATCGCGAGCGATCACATCAGTTTTGTTCCTATAAAATATAGCTTATGATATATGGATTTTTTTTCACACCTTGGGTTACATTATCTTAGTTTTCATACGGATCCCTAACTTTTTGAAAGTATTCTAGGGCCTATGTTCATCAGGGATAATGTAGGATTCTAATGGGGAAAGAATTTTTCAAATCGGTCCAGCAGTTTCGGAGCCTATTCAATTCAATTTCAAGTTCAAACAAACAAATCTTTCCTCTTTATAATATCCAGTACGGAGTTCACGTATCAGAAGTAGGTAGCGGGCATTCCCCCTCTTTTCCCAACACCCGAAATGCCCCTCGGAGCCCGCATGTTATTTTATTACTATCAGGGCGAACGTGAAGCGAAAGCTAAGTTTCCGACTACAAAAGATTCCATCTAATGTACGTGTATGAATAAAATATACCTACATATTCATATAACAATGGGTACCCAAATAAAATCTTGTTCCATATCAAAAACGACCTTTTCAGGGTTCTTAAGGGAAACCGAAACACCACGGACTGTCCTGTCCAGCCCGAATTATTACACGGTGAAGGAAACCTGCATATGCCTGAGAATTCAACATAAGGTTCTCAAAGGTGTGTGAGGTCTGCCAATCTGCAGTGTGGTGTATTGGCTAACGGAATGAGAAAGGTTTACACTCCAAAGTTTAGAGTCTAACTCTAAACCCTTCTCCTTCTGACTTCTGAGCCCAATACAGGGACGGCGATGGGTTGAGATGAAAGATTGATTGAAAGACATAATTTTTCCAAACGAACTCAATTGGGCAACATACTTCTAAAATAGTTAGTAGCACCGAACGTAGCCGCAGCATCACATGGTGCAACTTTTCAAACTAACGACCATACCATCATTATCATCATCATCAAACTAACGACCATACCATCATTATCATCATCATCAAACCATAAGCGCAGGTCTCCTCTCAGAAACAAAATTGGTTGTCTGTAAAGTCGGTTTACGGACGATAGTTTTATGTGATAACGTCATAAAGAAACATTGATGACTGGCGGGCGGCGCCGGGCGCTCTCTATAAACGCTTGGGCCGATCGTGCCTCTTTATCGCTTGTTCCGCGCTCTCGCTTGCACGCTCAGGCTTAGGCGGAACGTGACACTTTTTTGTGCGTGCAGCCGGTGTTCATCGATTTATAAGACGTTATCACGTCAAAAACGTTATATGACATAGTCCAAAACGCTGGCCTGATGTAAATTGGCAGACTTCACACACCATTAAGAACATTATATGGAGAACTGTCAGGCATGCAAGTTTACCAACGTTAACTATACTGTCATTTAGATTGGGAATGCCATTGAGGAGTTCCGTCCTAAATCACCCAAGATAATCATCAAGTCTTCACCTTTAAATGGAACCGACCTGACGATATGTCCTTTCAAATATAAAATTGAAATCGGTTCAGATTCGACTGAGTTAAGGAGTAACATAGCCAAAAAAATAAAAAAAATACGCGTTGAATTATTGAGAACCTCCCTTTTTTTGAGGTCGGTTAAAAAGTTAACTAAAAGCTCAGATATCGACAACAGTTTGACAAACCATAAACACGACAAATACATTCACGATAGATTAGGTATATTAAGCTCTTGTGTTGAATGTTCGTGAAAATAATCATTATGTTATCACTTATCACGGGTAATCGATAACATATTGTCTTAACCAATAACCCGTCGTGGCACCATCTCATCACAATTATTTAGTGACCTACTGGGATGTTTTCCAATCAATTGCAATTAAGTATGTAGTGATGTTCCTTTCCGAACATCGATAGTTTATTTTGAAAATGGAACTTTATAGATCTATTAGTAGATAGTTAGGGTTACACTAGCGGCACGCTATGATGGCCGGTTTGACACATTACAATAGTGATGTGGAATGTCAATTTATTCTCGAACAAAAAACAATTAAGTTTTGTTTTTGTACCTGATTAAATAGGTTTAATAAAACAAAAATGTATATGTTTATTTAATTTATTTGAACGAACTGAATATTTGAATGAAAATGAATATACATACTTTATATGCACACAAGAAACATATGAATACAAAAGATACCAAAAAAGGTGCCACAAAAGGCCATAATTAATCAGATTCGTCCATACTACTATTTTCACTGTCGTCACTGCTATCATCACCTACATTAATAATTATATGTTCGTTTTCTATAATATTATCTATTTTCACATCTCTTTCATAATCTTCCCTTATTAATTTAACAGTTCTATTCACAACCTTTTCCCAGTCTCCTTTAGTCACATGTTCACAAGCTTCTTCTAATAATTTTAGCATTTTTTTTGTGGTAAATGGGGGTTCTGTATTGTGTCTTGCAGCATATCCCTTAATTTGAGCCCACACCAACTCAATCGCATTATACTCACAATGGTAAGGCGGTAACCGTATAACTCTGTGCCCATGTTCTAATGCTATTTCGTCAATGACGTATCGGATCTTGGTTGGTTTGTTTTCTTTTAAAAGACGTACTAATTCCGCTTTTAACATATTCATGTTTGCATCTACGCCATTTTTACGAAGCCATGCGACGATATCAGCTTTCTTTTGGGATTGGGCAGGTGGCTTGTCAATTTGCATCGAGTGGTATGGGGCGTTGTCCATAATTATAATAGATGGTTCAGGGAGGCTACACAACATTGAGGTAAACCATTCAGTAAACTTTTCTCCATTCATGTCTTCATGATAGTCTCCAGTGGTTTTTGACGCAAAAGCCATGAGAGAACCTTCGACAAACCCGTTGATGGTTCCGGCGTGACAAATTATAAGTCGCGATCCTTTTCCTACAGGAACTTTGGAAGTAGATGCTGCTGTGTCATCGTTCCAAGAACGGCCTACAGTATGGTTAGCATTAAGCCATGTTTCATCCAAGAACACAACATTTTGCCAATTTTTGATTTCTTTCACTTGCCGTAAAAAAGTATACCTTGCCATCGCTATATCAAATCTTTCCATCAATATTTTGCGTTTGTTACATTTTTTGTATCGAAATCCAATGGTCTTCAAAATCTTCGTTAAAGAACTTTCCCCACCGAAGAATAATCCAGCTTCCTTCAGTGAATGCACCAACTTTTTTCTTGTTCGATACTCCTTCTGTAAATAGTAGCCGTAAACATGTCTTCGGATAGCATCGGCATCAAAGCTATCGATGCCTACGACTGGTTTTGCTCGTTTTCTCTTTTTTGGTGTGTGAAGTTTATTTTCTTCTGTGCCAGTCTCGCCATATTTTTTTTTAGTTATCCGTCTAACAGTTCGTTGTC
This sequence comes from Oeneis ivallda, assembly GCA_029955525.1. Taxonomy (NCBI): domain Eukaryota; kingdom Metazoa; phylum Arthropoda; class Insecta; order Lepidoptera; family Nymphalidae; genus Oeneis; species Oeneis ivallda. The sequence goes on along the minus strand of JARPMR010000012.1, from coordinate 2,715,544 downwards.
CAATATTAAGCGCATCAGCTACGCGTTCAACCACTGACGTTATAGGTAAAATTGGCCCTCCATTTTGAGCTTCACGATCGAAATAGTTACGAAGGCGTATTACGAACTCACGTGTCTGACTATTTAGAACAGTTCTCTGCGTACGTTCGGTCATATCGACGAAATCCACAACAAAGGGCTTGAACAGAGTCCAAATTAACGAGCAAGGGTCAACAGTAATGCAGTATCAATATTTGAAATCCAAAGCCAGGTCAAAACTATATCACAATCGCATTGCACTGACAGTTTATACTTTTCGAAGCAACGTCAATTCGAAACTGCTTTGTTTTGCATTGAGCATTGACGCGAGTTTGCCGGAGGTAGTAGTTGTGCTAGCCAGCGATCCTATGTGACGATCGTATTAGATTCCATTTTTAAAAATTTTCAATTTAGAAAACCAAATGCCGAGTTGTGGTATATATCATATAAAAATAAAAATTTTACCTTTTGTATGAAACAGCTGATATTTTTTTGCGATTTCAGAGGTTTGTCCACATAGTGAAAATTGTTCATATTCACAAGTACATTCACCCCTTAAATGGTGCAAACTGATTTTTCTACACTTGTATACATTTTAGAAATCAATTTAATAAATAAATTTTGAGTCCTAAACCTAAAACTACATTCGATAAAATTTATGAATCTCTGCACATCACTATCGTCAATAAAGTAATACAATTATTTCCTTCAAAGTCGTTATCAATTAATACGGAACTTCATGAGCGGACAAACGTCAAACCGGCCATCATAGCGTGCCGCTAGTGTAGTTAGGGTTATATTCGAATGAGTTCTGAATGAAGAATAGGATTTTGATGTGATTTTTGTGTGGTAATTAAATTTCTAATCAATAAATGTTTATAGTCCTTATGTTATCATCAAAGTTGCATAAGCTTGCATAGTTTCAAATACTACAATAATTATATTATTAGAAGTAAAGGAAAAAAGTAGATGTAGTAAGTTGTTAGATTTTCCTACATTTTCACGAAGTAAGAAGCGAAGATTATCTGAGAACTCAGGAGATATTGTAGTGCATAGTTTTGTTCATAAACAAAGGCGCACCCACTTAACCTTCGCTCTCATAGTCTGATGGAATGGAAAAGAGATAGACGCACGATGGGCAGCTTTACGTTCTTTCCAATTTTGTTAGAAAAACTAAATACATTTTTGGCCGACCAAAATTTGGGATTAGAACCCAGGGCCGCATGCAGTACAAGTTAGTAATTAGACCAATGAGGCTAGTTATAAAGCATATAGAGCGAATAAAGCCTAAGTTATAAATCGAATATTGCCGATAGTGAGCACGTCCCTTCTTTACTCGAGGGTACTAAATTAACACCCGTATATCCGGTCAATGAACCTCGACACCCACGCATCTGTGTGCTCCGGTCAGATAGAAGTTTCCATTCAACTTAGCAACATCAGAAGTAGTAATTTACAAGTAGGTATAATCAATCGCGGATTTATCAGTGCTGTGATAGCACCAACTGATGTTACTGTAACTTTTCAAGGTGATTAATGTAACATGAGCAATTAGCGTAACTATGATAATGTCATTAATTAGTATGAACCTAATTTGAGAGTTGAGAAAGAGTTGGAAGCTACACAAATAACTTCGGTGTCGTATGATTATTACAGTTTATACCTACTGTCGTAAAGGTATTAAGTTGATCACACTAATATTTAAAAAGACGAAAGTTTGTATGTGTGTATGTTTGTTACTCTTTCAAGCAAAAACGACTGGACGGATTTGGCTGAAATTTTGAGTGGAGATAGATTATACCCTGGAAGTTATTCCAGGAAGTCATTATATGGGTTAACATAGGCTATATTTTATCCCGGAAAATTAAAGGGTTCCCGCGGGAATCAAAAACCTTAATCCGCACGGACGAAGTCGCGGGCATCATCTAGTACTGAATACAAAGGTTAATGCTGTGAAAATGAAAAGTTACAGTTTTCTAAAGATTCTAATGACGTCACTTATCAAATCTCTAGGGCACTTCCGGGTGTGCTACCACATTGCTACCGTCGTGAAAGGACTAAAATAATGCATAAAATTGTATGCCCCCCCCCCCCCCCTCCCCCAACGGACGTGGGTTTATTTTTATATTATTGTGACGTCCCATAAAAAGACTAATACTTAACCATTTTCAATCCAAAAATAGTTGGGGGTTTTGTTTTTGAAAAGAATATACGCACGATGAAGTACGCGCGAAAATGCGGAGCGGGAGCGCGGGCAGCGCGTGGCGCGGTTTATTCTATGAGTCTCAGATAAAATCAGTCAAAATCGATATTTAAGTGTATCTGTACTTACCACGAAAATTAGCAATAAACTTATCGACGTAGTAACGTAGTGCCTAGCTAAATCTCCGCTGACGCAGTTGTGAGCCACTGATAATCTTTTTAAAGGTATTAGATACATCCAATAAAATAAATCTAAGGGTCCAGTAACACCAGTGAACTTTGTCATATTCATAACTTATCTCCAACGCAAAGGTGTTGAAGATTGTTGTGTACATGATTTATCTGTAGTACTACATCATATATCATAATGTTGACATTATATTACACTAATATTGTGGTGTGTGTCTCTGTGACCCAATAAAACCTGCGTAGGTATAATATTATGTACATGTAATAAATTATCCATTTCTATGAAGTAAGGACATCCTGAGGATAGAAATAACTGAGAAAGGAGATCGTCCAGTTTTGGGCCCAAACTCTCAACAATATGTTACACTGGGGGAAAAAAATTGGAAAAAAGAATATGGAATTTTATGCTCAACCAAAATCACTAAAAATTGTTTTAATTTACAGTTGCTAAATATCCAGAAAAATATTTTTGGAAATGTTTGTGTTTATTGTTGGGATCATGTATTCCGTAGTCGTAATTCCTAGTTCCATGTCCATCCTACCTAGTTGTTTATGAAGATGAATGATTAATGTATGCATAATTAATGAATCATTAAAAAGCATAATTACTTATAAAACTGTTGTTTATTTTTAACTAACCTATTTCCTTTACCTAGGAATCATAAACCTACCTACTAGTATTGGTATTATGCATGTATTATGTAATAAAAACCTATCTATCTAAAGAGTTGACTATTAGCCGTCTGATAATTATTTATTAGATTGATAATTATTGTTTAACTGACACATTCTCTAACATAACCTAATCATGGATTCGAACCCATGTATCTTTATTATGCAATTGACAATCAACCTGAAACTAACGAAGTCTAAAGTTGATATTTATATCTAACAAATGACATTAATTTGGAACTTGTAACGCTTCATCAAGTCCTGGACCCAACAATGTATGGGAGATGGTCGGTCTCCTTTTCGATTTTGAAAGATTACACTATTTAGTCGATATAACTTCGACTTCGCTCTTTCCGTTAACAATTAACTTAATACAAACTACACTAGCGGCACGCTATGATGGCCGGTTTGACACATTACAATAGTGATGTGGAATGTCAATTTATTCTCGAACAAAAAACAATTAAGTTTTGTTTTTGTACCTGATTAAATAGGTTTAATAAAACAAAAATGTATATGTTTATTTAATTTATTTGAACGAACTGAATATTTGAATGAAAATGAATATACATACTTTATATGCACACAAGAAACATATGAATACAAAAGATACCAAAAAAGGTGCCACAAAAGGCCATAATTAATCAGATTCGTCCATACTACTATTTTCACTGTCGTCACTGCTATCATCACCTACATTAATAATTATATGTTCGTTTTCTATAATATTATCTATTTTCACATCTCTTTCATAATCTTCCCTTATTAATTTAACAGTTCTATTCACAACCTTTTCCCAGTCTCCTTTAGTCACATGTTCACAAGCTTCTTCTAATAATTTTAGCATTTTTTTTTGTGGTAAATGGGGGTTCTGTATTGTGTCTTGCAGCATATCCCTTAATTTGAGCCCACACCAACTCAATCGCATTATACTCACAATGGTAAGGCGGTAACCGTATAACTCTGTGCCCATGTTCTAATGCTATTTCGTCAATGACGTATCGGATCTTGGTTGGTTTGTTTTCTTTTAAAAGACGTACTAATTCCGCTTTTAACATATTCATGTTTGCATCTACGCCATTTTTACGAAGCCATGCGACGATATCAGCTTTCTTTTGGGATTGGGCAGGTGGCTTGTCAATTTGCATCGAGTGGTATGGGGCGTTGTCCATAATTATAATAGATGGTTCAGGGAGGCTACACAACATTGAGGTAAACCATTCAGTAAACCTTCGGGAAGCTCCGAGATGTCTTCTCGTCCAAAATTCCTCAGTGCCTGAAGACTAAAGTCTTCGAACAGTGCGTGTTGCCAGTGATGACTTACGGATCCGAGACATGGTCGCTAACTAAGGGCCTCATAAGTAGGCTCAGGACCGCTCAGCGGGCGATGGAGAGAGCTATGCTCGGAGTGTCCCTGCGGGATCGAATCAGAAATGAGGAGATCCGTAGGAGAACCAGAGTCACCGACATAGCTAAGCGAGTCGCGATACTGAAGTGGAAATGGGCGGGGCACATAGTTCGAAGAGCTGATGGTCGTTGGGGTCCCAAGGTGCTGGAGTGGCGACCCCGCACCGGGAAGCGCAGTGTTGGCAGACCCCCCACCAGGTGGACCGACGACATCAAACGAGTCGCAGGGAGCCGCTGGATTCAGGCGGCGCAAGACCGAGGCCTGTGGAAGTCCATGCAAGAGACCTTTGTCCAGCAGTGGACGTCTATCGGTTGATAAAGAAGAAGAAGAAGAAGATTCAGTAAACTTTTCTCCATTCATGTCTTCATGATAGTCTCCAGTGGTTTTTGACGCAAAAGCCATGAGAGAACCTTCGACAAACCCGTTGATGGTTCCGGCGTGACAAATTATAAGTCGCGATCCTTTTCCTACAGGAACTTTGGAAGTAGATGCTGCTGTGTCATCGTTCCAAGAACGGCCTACAGTATGGTTAGCATTAAGCCATGTTTCATCCAAGAACACAACATTTTGCCAATTTTTGATTTCTTTCACTTGCCGTAAAAAAGTATACCTTGCCATCGCTATATCAAATCTTTCCATCAATATTTTGCGTTTGTTACATTTTTTGTATCGAAATCCAATGGTCTTCAAAATCTTCGTTAAAGAACTTTCCCCACCGAAGAATAATCCAGCTTCCTTCAGTGAATGCACCAACTTTTTTCTTGTTGGATACTCCTTCTGTAAATAGTAGCCGTAAACATGTCTTCGGATAGCATCGGCGTCAAAGCTATCGATGCCTACGACTGGTTTTGCTCGTTTTCTCTTCTTTGGTGTGTGAAGTTTATTTTCTTCTGTGCCAGTCTCGCCATATTTTTTTTTAGTTATCCGTCTAACAGTTCGTTGTCCAATATTAAGCGCATCAGCTACGCGTTCAACCACTGACGTTATAGGTAAAATTGGCCCTCCATTTTGAGCTTCACGATCGAAATAGTTACGAAGGCGTATTACGAACTCACGTGTCTGACTATTTAGAACAGTTCTCTGCGTACGTTCGGTCATATCGACGAAATCCACAAGAAAGGGCTTGAACAGAGTCCAAATTAACGAGCAAGGGTCAACAGTAATGCAGTATCAATATTTGAAATCCAAAGCCAGGTCAAAACTATATCACAATCGCATTGCACTGACAGTTTATACTTTTCGAAGCAACGTCAATTCGAAACTGCTTTGTTTTGCATTGAGCATTGACGCGAGTTTGCCGGAGGTAGTAGTTGTGCTAGCCAGCGATCCTATGTGACGATCGTATTAGATTCCATTTTTAAAAATTTTCAATTTAGAAAACCAAATGCCGAGTTGTGGTATATATCATATAAAAATAAAAATTTTACCTTTTGTATGAAACAGCTGATATTTTTTTGCGATTTCAGAGGTTTGTCCACATAGTGAAAATTGTTCATATTCACAAGTACATTCACCCCTTAAATGGTGCTTTCTACACTTGTATACATTTTAGAAATCAATTTAATAAATAAATTTTGAGTCCTAAACCTAAAACTACATTCGATAAAATTTATGAATCTCTGCACATCACTATCGTCAATAAAGTAATACAATTATTTCCTTCAAAGTCGTTATCAATTAATACGGAACTTCATGAGCGGACAAACGTCAAACCGGCCATCATAGCGTGCCGCTAGTGTAAGGACAAACCCTTTGCACCCATTAATCACAGAGTAAGGAAGGTATCTGAGGTATCTCTCCTTATAACGTCATATAAGTACATTACGTCAAGAACAACCCCTTTGCACCCTTTAATCACAGAGTAAGGAAGGTATCTCAGCTATATCTCCTTATACCGTGCTTTAATTCTTTTCTTTTCGTTGTTTTTATTTTAATTTCTTGTTTTTTTGGAGTGCAGTAAAGAATTTTCTATTCTATTCTTTCAAGACAAACAAGCTGTGAAAAGAACTTTCTATGCACTGTCCATATCACCGTGGGAGATATGACAGTGCACAAGTGTGTGCACAAACACAGTTTCACTCTCTATTCCCTCACTCTCATAGTCCGATGGGATGGAAATCCCACACGACCGGAGAGAGATGAGACGCAGGCTTTACGTGGTCTCCAAAGCACATATTAGATTATGGTAGTAGGTAGGTACGTCAGTCTCTGCAGGTACCTTGTAAGTACCTTGTACGGTCAATTTGACGGCAGTTTAACGTCAAAGCGGGCAATTAGGTATAATCGCATTGTTTATCATCACAGCGCGCGATGAACATTGATAGCATTGACATAAAGACTGCATCATTGTTGTTAAACTAAGCGGTAGTTTTATTTGAGCCGACATGATTCATGAGGTACCTACAACTAGAAATAGACTATATTATCACAGTAGAATTACATAATTCTACTGTGATATTATCCTTGTATTATCAAGCAGTGATAGCCTAGTGGTTAGGACCGTGGTCTCCTATTCGGGGGGTCGCAGGTTCGATCCCGGGTACGCACCTCTGAATTTTCGGACTCAAGTGCATTTAAGCAATTAAATATCACTTGCTTCAATGGTGAAGGAAAACATCGTGAGGAAACCTGCACACCTTGAGAGTTCTTCATAATGTTCTGGAAGGTGTGTGAAGTCCGCAAATTCCCATAGTGGCAATGGGGGAATATGGTTCGAATAACCAATTGAATGTGGGCTCTACAGTGGCTGGAATGGCAACCCTGCAATTGAAGACCCCCGCAGCATAGGAACCCCCACTAGGTGGACGGACGATCGGAGCCTATGTATGTATGTACTAGCTGATGCCCGCGACTTTGTCCGTGTGGCGTATACAACCTCTGCAATAGGATTATAAAATAGCCAGCTGTCAACGAGAGCTATTTGTGTTACGAACATTAGAAAAACCAAATAAATAGCGGCGCAAATTTTCTGGCGGTAGATTCCTTCAATTATAATGTCCAGGCCGGCCGAATTCGAAATTTGTTGTATATATTAATTTTCATAGGTGTTATTGTATATTTAATTGTTATTATGCCGTCCGTCGTTCCGTGAACATCTTAACCTTTGAACCCTTATTCATAGCTTACATTACTTCATCAAGATTTCTGTGTTTTTTTCCTATGTCATTGTAAAGAATGTGAATAGAAGATCTAAGTGACTACAGCGTTTTATTGGAAACCACTATATTATTATAGAGCTGAACTGTGCTACGAGTATATCCGCGTGGATTTTTAGAGTGAGTTTTTAAAATTCCTCGGGTACTCTTTGATTTTCCGGGATAAAAAGTAGCCTATTTCACTTTCCAGGTCCTCAGCTATACTCATGCAAAAAAACCCCGTCGATCCGTAGCTCTGTTGCAGCGTGATTGAAGGACAAACCAACAAACAAACACATTTTTCGCATTCTTATCTTATCTTACTAATATTATAAATGCGAAAGTGTGTTTGTTTGTTGGTTTGTCCTTCAATCTCGCCTCAACAGGGCTACGGAACGACGTGATTTTTTGCATGGGTATAGTTGAGGACCTGGAGAGTGACATAGGCTACTTTTTATCCCGGAAAATCAAAGAGTTCCCGAGGGATTTCAAAAACTAAATCCAAGCAGACGAAGTCGCGGGCATCAGCTAGTTTATAATATTAGTAAGATAAGAAGTAAGATGACCGAAGTAGACGTCTACCAACATCGATCGCTCGCTACGATCTACGAGTATAGTACTGGTAGAGTGGTAGTAGGTACTTTACCTACTCATCCTTTGCAACTTTTCAATTCCCAAGAAGCAAAAGGGTAAAGTTTCCAAAAAGAATACAGCTACTGTATAATATATAGCACTTCTTCTTAGGCGACTTAGATGTGACAAAATAATGAAGAATGATGTATGGGTGAGGCGAAAATGCGTAAGCCTATTTTATTACTATACTTTTGTATGTCTTGTTGTTACCATGTTCGACAGCGATGTCCCGGGTTCGACTCCCGGGTCGCGGTCGGTTCAAAAAATATATGGGGAATTGGTCGGGAGGACATGATTTATTATTTAATTTTGTATGACAAAATTTATCTAGAATAAAGTTATACATTATGATTGTGGCACCAAATCAGTATTAATTGTATTTTAAGGCTAAACCTACCTATTATTTTTACTAGTGAAATTAAAATTTTAAGAGAAAAATTTTTCTCCAGAAGAATAACGAAAAAATCGGTTGTCTGTAAAGTCGGTTTACGGACGATAGTTTTACGTGATAACGTCATAAAGAAACATTGACGATGACTGGCGGGCGGCGGCGCGGTCACTAGCCAACGCTTGGGCCGATCGTGCCTCTGTATCGCTTGTTCCGCGCTCTCGCTTGCACCCTCAGGCTCAGGCGGAACGTGACACTTTTTCGTGCGTGCAGCCGGTGTTCGTCGATTTATAAGACGTTATCACGTCAAAAGGTTACAAAAAAATTAGTCCGGACAAACACATTCGCTCTCTTGTAAAGTAGAGATTACGCAGACATAACTTAATTCAACGCATAGATCGGTATGTACCTACGTATTTATGTAAAAAGATAAAATTGAAGAACCTGAGTAAAATTACGATAAAAGTTAACTTCACGTCAACGAACTAATAATTATAGTTGAACCGTAAAATTTATCGTCCCCCGAATAGGTGTTCTTTGAGATAAGCCAGTAACGTGACTTGTATAGGTAGGAGGCATAAATTATGTTTTAATTTTACGACTCGTTTCATTAGCTCTTGCAGCTCGCGAGTGAGAGTTAATTTAGTTGCGTTAGTTGTTTTAGTGTTAATTACTGTGTCACTGTTACAGTAATCATTAACTTAGCTTTACCAGGTATTTAGAGTAGCTTTCGTAATACAAGAAACTGTATGAATATCCCTCATATTCCTATAGTTTTGGTAAGTACAAAGCTGAAAGGTCGCGGGTTCGAACCCCACCGGTTGCACTATTGTCGTACCCTCTCCAAGCTCTCCGCTTATTTGGAGGGGATACGAGGATATTAGTCAACTTCAGCTTGGCTGATACAGAGAAAATAAATGAGTGTGCTTTAGACCACACGACTGAAATAAAACTTCTTTAGCATCATATATATATTTATGTTTAGGTGTATGTATATAATATGTATAATTTAAACTTTTCGTAACGCATTCACCAGCTTACTCCCTAAGTTAAGCGTGCGTAAAGAAGTTTAAGGCGACGTTTTCGCATAGGCGTGGCGTTGCGCGTCGCGCGGCGCGTCGCTCGCTCGCTCTCGCTCTCGCTCGCCCTCATACCTTGGCCATATCGCGCGACCGCTCACGCGACTCGACGCCGCACGCGCCGCGCAACGCCACGCCTATGCGAAAACGTCGCCTTAGGCCCGCACTGTGTCTTAGATATACGAAACGCAACTGGCTATGAGAGAAAGAGAGAAAGAAAATGTGTGCTCGCACCTCTCTCTCTTGCCCCTACAGTAATATACGAAATGTAAGACTCTCTCTTTCTATCTTTACTAACTTATATCTCCCTCTCAATTTCCGTTCGCCTCGCCCAATCACACTTTTCGTAAGGCCTCGTTTTCGCATAGGCGTGGCGTTGCGCTTCTCGCGGCGCGTCGAGTCGCGTGAGCGGTCGCGCGATATGGCCAAGGTATGAGGGCGAGCGAGAGCGAGCGAGCGACGCGCCGCGCGACGCGCAACGCCACGCCTATGCGAAAACGTGGCCTAACGCATTCACCAGCTTACTCCCCAAGTCAAGCGTGCGTAAAGAAGTTTTACTTCAAAACAATTCGAAGAACCGATGAACATTACAAACATAATATGGGGTCCCAAGGTGATGGAACAGAGACCCCTCATCGGGAGGTATAGCGTTGGAAGACCCTCCCACTTTGTGAACGGACGATCTAAATTTCGCCTGCAGCTGCTAGTTACAGGCGCCACAAGATTGTGATCTGTGGCAATATGTCATCTATGTCAGGGGGTATATCATCAGGGAATAATATTTATGTCTCGTTTTAACTCTGTATCAAGTCTGAGTATAGTCAGAGACGCGCTCTGTACCGTAGATACTTACCTCATATACCTAAATCTTAGATGGCCAGTTTTCTTCTCTTCATCCACAAGTATCAATGTGATTTGAAGTTTGTCGACTCCCTATCAGTACCCGCGTTTGAACCTCGTTAAACGAATATTTGTTTTATTTATTTATTAAAAAAAATTGGTCGTCTGAACTCTGAAAAGTCGGCTTACGAACGATAGTTTTACGCGATAAAGTCATAAAGAAATATTGATGAAAAATTGCAAATACTTTTATGAATGTAATTGAATTATTATCACTGAATTATCATTATTTTGTATAATACAAAGGAGATAATTGAAAAATTACAATTTTGTCTAGTCACAAGCCAACGCTTGGGCCGATCGTGCCTCTCTATCGCTTGTTCCGTGCTCTCGCTTGCACGCACAGGCTCAAGGCTCTTTTTATGCGTGCAGCCGGTGTCCATCGATTTATAAGACGTTATCACGTCAAAAGTGGTACTAAAAAATTATACCGATCGCCTGTAATTAAGAAAATTCATTCTTCCTTCTATTCGATTTTTCGATTCTGAAACGAAACTCGTGCTCAGTTTTTGGTCGTTGTTATGAAAACTCGAGGCTACTGAAGGACGGCATTATCTTCTCGTACGTAACTATTTAAAGCGTTTCCAATTAACTAGGGGACTGGCCGAATGGCAGTATAGTTGGGAGCAGTCGATAAATTATTATGAAATGAAATTAACAGCCGTCCTCGCGTATCGCATTCAAAGCCCGACTGTCGCAATAGAGAATGTGTGAAGACAATCACTTCACTCGAATTGTGTAAATTTGGTTTACTATTTATGTTTCATTAACATCTATGGCTGAAGGTTGACTCAAATGACGGGTTCTTATAAGAGTTATGTACAACATTTTTTGTCGGTGGTAATGAGTTTGCACTCGACCCTGATGAGGCTATAGTGGCCTATCAAATTAAATCGACTGTACGAAATGTGAAGAGGCAATGGGCGTGGCACATAGCGTACCCTCAAATGAATATGGTTGAGCGAAGCAGCGACTGGGGTCATGCGTCATGCTCGTGAACGGGTGCCGCCGGCGGAAATGGGGCTACTTTCTGTCTTCCCATTTTAATATGTAATGAATAATTGTAAGTACTATGCATTTTTGGAACTTCCTCTGATTGTGGAAAAACTGGATACATAGCATAATATCTATTGTATTGTAAATTTGTTTTAAAAAGAGGAACCGGCCGAGTTTCTTGCTGGTTCTTCTCGGCGCAGGAAGGGCATTCCGAACCAGTGATTGAAAAGCACATTATACAGAAGTTTATTTAGTTAAATAAATTTGTATTCTATTCTATTCTATTCTTAGTCGCTGAGGTACTAAGATACAATGTAGTGCTGGTTGCGGGAAGGGGGGGAGATTCCAACGATACCAGACGAGTCGCAGGAAGCCGCTGTATACAGGCGGCGCAAGACTGAAGCATGTGAATACAGAAGACCTATGACGTCCCACAAGTTAATTTTTTTTAAGGATTGCTAATACCTACTATACTATACTAACTCGAAATAGGTACTAGTTTTCCAGAGATTCGATGATTATGTTTTCTCTTTCCCGTTACTATGAAAATCCTACTTCCTACTTTGAAAATATTTAGGGGCCTATTTTGATTTGTTTTACAAGTTTTTGATTTGTATCGTTTGTTAATTATGCTGGCTGGATAAATGTTTATTTATTTATTTAATTATAATAACAGATTAATGCATAGCTAATCGCAAATTTACTCGTAATCGGTAGTTGAAAGGTTACACTCATGGCTCTCATGACGGATTGATTGATTTCAGTACTTTTTATCTAAGGATCAGTGCAGATCAGATCTGAAACTGCTCGAATTCGATTTCCTTTCAATCCGCCCTTAATACCGTTGAGAAATTGTGGTTTAAGGGTGATTATACGGGTCTGCCCGCGAAATTCAAATTTAATTTAGTTTTTCGCAATTTGTAAACTAATACGACAAACTAGGCTTATGGCACTCTAATTGCGCCAGTAGCAGTAGCATCTTCACAGGTTTATATAAAAATCTTTACTTGAAAGTGTCCAGTTTAAGAAATTAGTCAGAATATCGACTAATTTGTGAGTAACTCACGTCCAACTCGATATTTTGATTAATTTCTTTAACTGGTCACTTTCAAGTAAAGATTTTTATATAAACCAGTGAAGGTGATACTGCCATTGGCGCAATTAGAATGCCATAAGCCTACTTTGTGGCAGACCCGTATAATCAACCTAAAATATTTATAATTTCGCAAGTATACAACTTAACGAGTAATAGCAAAATATCTAGTTCTATCATACACTGGCCCTGCCTGCGCCGAGCGATAATTATGCTGATATATAATTTAGTCGATATAGATTGCCGTTTACCTAATCTCAGGACCTGCAGATCGATGGCAGATGTGGGTCAGTGGAAATTATTTTAAGCTATTGCATAGCTTTTATCGCGGGCTTTGAACTAGGACAAACAGTTTGAGCGCGGCGACCGAATCAAGAAATTCCGTAACGAAAAAAAACCTAACACCGTCGTTCAGTAACCGTTCAACATTTTAGAGGTTCTCAAGTAGCTCTATTTGGCGCAGTGGGCGAGCGACCGCTTTCTTTGATGATGTCGCAGGATCGAATCTCACTGGCGAAGTAGTGACAGTTCGTTTTTTTTTCATTAGTCTATGTTTCTCCATAAAAACCGACTTCAAACGCACTACAAAATATAAAATAATTTTAGTTTGTACTGGTATGTTGAAGTCCGGATAGCGTTGCGCATCGATTTCAATTAGGCCCGCCCGAATACCTGTACAAACTATAATTTAATATAAAAAATTCTTTTTAAACAACCGACTTCAAACTCCCACTTTACTACATTATACACACACTATACTAAATAATATATAACTTATCGTTGATATTTTAAAAATCGCTCGACCGATTGCGATGAAATTTATATGCGACCACCTGGGAAGTATACCCTTTCAAACGAAACATAATTTTCCAAATCGGTTCAGGCGTCTTTGAGTAATCGGTGGACATACATTAAAAAAAAAAGATTCCGACGAATTGATAACCTCCTCCTTTTTTGAAGTCGGTTTAAAAATTATTTCACACTTTGTAGTACGTTTGAAGACGGTCTTTTTTAAATTATATATTATTACTAGCTGACCCAGCGAACTTCGTACCGCCACTACTTATAAATGAAAAATTAGTTAAATAAACATTTTCCAGTGGACCAAATTGTGAATCTAAACCATCCTCGAATCCCCTTGAACTCACACAAAAAATTTCATCAAAATCAGTCCAGCCGTCTAGGAGGAGTTCAGTGACATAGACACGCACACAAGAAATTTATATATTATATTAGATTATTAAGTCGGCTTATTATGTCGAAGGTTTTTGCTAGTTTAATCCCGAACTCGTAACAAAATAGCAAACTAACATTATGTAACTTTCTATTTAGATTTATGAAATAGGATTTACACAGTGTTCCGAACAACGCTACTGACAGCAAAATAAATCTCGCTTAAGAACACCTGCGTCATAATATCTTGGGGCAAATATAGCGTAGCTACATTTACTAAACTAAACATTTGTTTGTTCGACCTTCAACCAGCCTTTTTTTATATAAATAAATCGTCATGATCGTAGAACAACGACGCATCTGCATTTTACTAACTTTGCAGTACAGACAGCAATTGAAATAATTAAAAAAAAATTAGATGTAAATAATAAAAAACCTGTAGCCAAAGAGTTCTGTGTAGAGCGGCAATTCGGAATAAGAACTGTGTACAGTTTCGATCGCGAGGGCTGAGGTAGAGAGGGGAGCCGGCATGTTAAATAAGGTTGCAATTCGCGCGACCGCGGTCGCAGAGGCGTACCCAGCCCGTACCAAGTACTATTATAATATATTCTGTGCCCGTACCCAGTACGCGGCCCGCACCCCGCTTACCGCTCGGTTGTTCGTAATAAAAAGTATTTAAATAAATCAAGAAATAATTTTTATTTCGTATCTAGTGTTACGAATTACGATGTTGATATCTAATTATTCACTATAATAACTATACTTTTTGTTACTTACTTGAATATAGGCATTGTTGGCTTTTCAATTCACAATTAGGTAGCTAGAAAGTTTTATCTATACTAATATTATAAAGAGGAAAGATTTTTTTGTTTGTTTGTACCGAAGATTTTTTTATTTAAATTTAAGGCCAATCTCCACACAGATTATCCATTTGGGCGGGATATATTATAGTGCACAAGTGTGTGCGCAAACACAGATGCACTTTCTCATACTCACTTTCATCAGGTGTATCTACACTCCCATAGTCCAGGATCAATGGCTTAACGTGCTCTCCGAAGCACGGGGGTGACATTCCGCCAATTCCTAACTCCGGGCTAGTTCATTGGAATAATCAGACAGACATGCAATTAGATTTGTACGGGTGATACTCGCGAGTAGAAAGTACTAACTGTAGTAACTGATGGGGAAGAGAGTGTGAAAGTTTAGCATTAGTTGCGGATTTAACTCCGCCTTACTCCAGCGGGTAAGTTGTAATTACTTGGGGACTCGCGAGTCGCGACACATATTTGAGATCGCTGTAGTCTCTTGCCTTTCTCCTGTAATATATTGCCTTTTTTTAGTGCGTAGTACACAGTTGGTGAGTACCTACGTCGCTTGATGGACCGACGACATTAGCCGTTGGATATGGGCGGCGCAAGACCGAGACCTGTGGAAGTTCATGCAAGATAACTTTATTGAGTACCACCTCCCTTACGTGTAAAAAAATCATGCCTGCGTACCTCCAAAGTAGGCTGCGTACCTTAAAAGTAGCCTGCGTACCTCTAAAGTAGTCGGCGTACCTCTAAAGTAGCCGGCGTACTTTTAAAGTAGCTGTCGTTCTAAAGTAGACGGCGTACCTCTAAAGTAAACTTCAATAATTAAAAAAATCGGCCAAGTGCGAGTCGGGCCTCGCTCTTTTAGGGTTCCGTTACAAAAAAATTAAATTAAAATATTTTCATGTACCCATGGAAATATTTTAATTTAATTTTTTTAATTTAATTTAATTTTTATTATTTGTTGTTATAGCGGCAATAGAAATACATAATATGTGAAAATTTCATCTGTCTATCTATTACGGTTTACGAGATACAGCCCGCTGACAGACGGACGGACGGACGGACGGACGGACGGACAACGTAGGCTTAGTAATAGGGTCCCGTTGGTACCCTTTGGGTACGGAACCCTAAAAATGTTATTTTCCTCATAGGTGTAGTATAAAGCACTATGTATCACTCGGGAGAAAGTGCGATTCCTAACTCGGGCGTATTGATACACTCGACTTCGCCTCGTGTCTCAAATGACGCCCTCGTAAGTAATAGGTCACTTTCACCCCTCGTAGAACAATGTACTATTACACTAATATACTACTAAGTATACTGTAACTGACTATTTTTGGACTAAGCCCAAAATATAAAAAAAATAACTCATCCAAAAAAAAATGGTAGCCCTATATGAAACGTCCATTATGCCTACATTTATTAAGTGAACATAAAATGGCCGAACAAACTAATATTATTATCAATTAAGTTGAAAAGCAGACCTAATGGATTTATTAATACTCCTTTTATTATACCTCCTCCTCCTCCCCCTTCCCCTTTTCCCTCCCTACGTCGCCTATCCTTATCCCGTCAACTACTGCTGCTTCTAGCCTGCCATTTTTTTATTCGATGACAAGATAGTCCTTAACTGCGATCTCACCTGATGGTAAGTGACGATGCAGTCTAAGATGGTAGCGGGCTAACTTGTAAGGGGTATGGCAGTGAACATTCAACCCATAACCCTAATTGGTTTCTACACGCCATCGTGTCGGAACGCTAAATCGCTTGGCGGCACGTTTTGACGGTAGGGTGGTAACTAGCCACGGTCAAAGCCTCCCACCAGACCAGACCAGACAATTAGAAAATTATAAATTCCCAAATTGACCCCGCCGGGAATCGAACCTGAAACATCCCAGTTATAAGACCACAGCGCTCACCACTGCGCCAGGGAGGTCGTCAAGACCATTCGTTTACGTCTATGTCTTTCTGCCATTAAATATTTAAATTTTTATCAAGAAACCATACAATCATTGGATAGCAGCAGACATTACTTTGCAGAATTCCATGATATTAAAAAAAGGTAATGTTTTTTGCTATAATCCGCCAAACAACCGCAACGCTAGCTCGACTTCAACGTACCTACCTGTACAAACTAAAATTATTTTATACTTTGTAATGGCGTTTGGCTAGCCCGACTTCAATATACCTGTACAAACTAAAATTGTTTTACACTTTGTTGTGAATTTTGAAGTCGCTAGCTAAGGGCCTCATAAGTAGGCTCAGGACCGCTCAGCGGGCGATGGAGAGAGCTATGCTCGGAGTATCCCTGCGAGATCAAATGAGGAGATCCGTAGGAGAACCAAAGTCACCGACATAGCTCAGCGAGTCGCGAAACTGAAGTGGAAATAAAATGAAATGCTATGTTTCATTTCTCGGAATTAGTTTAACCACAGATTTCTTCTTATTCTCTGATGGGTAATTCCGTAGAACATTAAATAAAGTTTCAACCGCAATTTAACGTAAAAATACAAAAAATTAAGTGAATCCTGACAATAACAATGCATTTACGAGTACCTAAGCATACTAATCACGATATATTTTTACCTGTATTTTCCTGTAACGACTGAGTGATTATTTATAAATCACTAACTATCTGACAGCACTTTGATTTTTCAACTAAAAAGTTTCCAATGTTCGATTCAAGGATGCAGATATCTCTACGCTTTTGATCAAAATCGGTTAAGTGGTTGAGCAGTGCAGTGACGAACACCTCCGCATTTATATACTTTAGTAAGTATTGTTTAACTGATTTAAATGTTGGGATTCCAAGGTATGTACTCATGACCCCGCACCGGAAAGCAATTCTAAGTGCCGCTAAATACATTACAATGACCGAGGCCTGTGAAAGTCCATGGAAGAGACCATTGTCCAGTAGTGGACGTCTATCGGTTGATAAAGAAGAAGACTGATAGCAAAAATCACTTAGATTCGATTTATTATAACGCCTTAAGCACCTATAACAGATAAATCCATACCAACCATCCACACTTATTAGGAATTAAAATAAAATTTTGATTTCGTCTCCTTTTCCATATATGGGAGCCATCTTTATTTCTTAATTTTATTGTATTTTATTATTTATAACAGCTAGTAACTAGTTATAGCAGCAATAGAAATACACACTCTGTGAAAATTTCATACATTTACATGTCTACATATTACGGTTATCGAGATATAGCCCACTGACAGACGGACGGACGGATGGATAGATGGACGGACAGCGGAGGCTTAGTAATAGGGTCCCGTTGGCACCCTTTGGGTACGGAACCCTAAAAAGACAAATTCATGCGTACGTCGAGTCGGAGGTTTTTAAGGCAAACCTTATTTTCCTCGTAAATGAAATATGAGGTACTATCTATCTTTATAATAACACAGCGGTTAAATCACAACAGAGAGAGCAGAATGTCGGGATGTTGGTTATGTTAAAATTTGAAAGGTCTATCACAAAATAACACCAGTCTGACGTAGGGTTGTCATGAAAGAATTAATTTTTTGTCATATAAGTAACGAATTTATTCACATAAAATGTGGATTTTTTAATTGATCAAAAGCGGCCTTCAGACCATTAGTTTTATTAAAATCAGTTCAGCCGCTTAGAAATACACTATTGATAAGAAGACATACCTATAGTTGGAAATATGAAACTTCGTCTGATTTGAAAAACACTCAATTAAAAGCAAAAGTTAGTAAAAGCTTAAGCGCACACACTGCCCAGAACTGGAACCGAGAAATTTCTAAATGGCCTACGCCAGAAAACCAATTTCGTCATCCCTTCATTCAGTTTCAGCATGTAAGCGACGGCTTGATTGGCTACGGTTAATAGAATAGAATAGAAATATTTTTTATTCAAGTGAACTTTTTTACAAGTGCTTCGTCGATGAGTCAAACAGTCAAAGCTCAGACAGTCAAAGCTGCATGGAGTTTTAGTGATGAAACGTTGTCGAACTATTTTATATACATAACAATTTAAAACTAAAAAAAATTAAAATTATATTCATGGTAAAATTATAAGTTCAATATTGATTCCAGTCGGTGACAATAATTGTACAGATATCTATTTGAAATCCTATTATAATACTAGCTGACCCGGCGAACTACGTACCGCCAACAAAAATATTTAGTGGTTGGTCACCCTTATCAATTGAGGGTATGAAAAATAGATGTTGGCCGATTCTCAGACCTACCAGATATGCACACAAAATTTCATAAAAATTGGTCCATCCGTTTCGGAGGAGTAAGGTAACTAGCATTGTGACATGAGAATTTTATATTAGAAGAAGATGATAAATATGAAAGTTTGTGAGGAAGGATGGATGTTTGTGATTTGGCTGTAATTTGGAATGGATATAGCTCTTACCCAGGATTAACATAAAGGCTACTATTTATCTTTTAAAAACCTTAAGCCACGCTGACGAAGTCGCGGGCATCATCCAAATAACAAATATAATCTTTTATTTCTCAGCCCCTTACCACTGATCTAGTGATGCTTGTTGAATGGCTATTAATTGATACCCTATTTGTTGGAGTGAGTTCACACGTAGGTGGCAGCCCTGGATCGGGGTTAATCGACGTGGCGGTAATCAAGCGCGCGCCGTCGCGGCGCCGGCCGAGACGCCTGTTGAGTCTCACCCCCGGCTACGTAGCTATGGGCTACGGGCTACGGGCTACGACACCCCTACGCCTAGCTTATTCACCTACATTGAACAACTGTTGCCCGCGCTTTCATATGCCTAGATAGAGATTACTTGAATAGAATAAAAATATTTTTTATTCAAATAAACTTTTTTACAAGTGCTTTTGAATCGTCGATGAGTCTACCACTGGTTCGGAATGCCCTTCATGCCGAGAAGAACTAGCAAGAAACTCGGCGGTAGCTCTTTTCAAAACAAGTTTACAATACACTATAGATACTATGCTATGTATCCAGTGTTTCCACAATGAGGGGAAGTTCCAAAAATGCATACTACTTACAATTATTCAATACATATTAAGATGGGCAGACAGAAAGTAGCACCTTTTCCGCCGGCGGCACCCGTTAACGAGCATGACGCATGACCCAGCCGTTGCTTCGCTCAACCATATTTTGAGGGAACGTACGTACGTACGTACTCCCCTAATATAATCTCGCATGGACTTCCACATGCTTCGGTCTTGCGCCGCCTGCATCCAGCGGCTCCCTGCGACTCGTTTGGTGTCGTCGGTCCGCCTAAGTGGGTGACCTATCAACCTGGCGCTTCCCGGTGGGTGTTAGTCATGGTTATTACTCACAACTGACTGACAACTTGACCTCAAACTAAACACAACTTATTTTTGCAAAGAACAATTTATAAACATCGTGAAGTTTCCATACGGAATACACATGTCTTAACAAAGCGTTCACAGCACGAACGCTATTTATCACGAATCGAGCACACAATTAGATCAAACGGGGTGTTGCAGGGGGGGGGGGGGGGGTGTACATCTGTCCCTATTATTTTTACTTAATTCCATACAATTGTGTCGCGAGTGGGCGACAATCAAGCGGAATTGATGTTTATATCAGGGGGTGACGTCAAGAGACCACTTGACACCGATGACGTCATACATGTAATCCAAAACTGTATTATTTGAAGATCCAGTTTTATATCCAGTACCCACGTAGCGGTGATAGCCTAGTGGTTAGGACTATGGTCTCCTATTCGGGGGGTCGCAGGTTCGATCCCGGGCACGCACCTCTGACTTTTCGGAGTCAAGTGCGTTTAAGCAATTAACTATCACTTGCTTCAACGGTGAAGGAAAACATCGTGAGGAAACCTGTACACCTGAGAGTTCTTCATAATGTTCTTGAAGGTGTGTGAAGTCTGCCAATTAGCATTGGGCCAGCGTGGTGGACTATGGTCTATAACCCTTCTCTGAGAGGAGACCTGCGCTCAGTAGTGAGCCGTTGATGGGTTGCTAATGACCCACGCAGCTAGGTATTAAATGAGTCTGAATCGTTTTGGATCTGTAAGTCAATGATTTTATCCCAGTAGATATTTATTCCTCTACCCCCTTTCCAAGTAAACGTAGCTTGTGTTAGGCGTGGGTACTTCGTGGGTACGACAATAGTGTTTTGGGTGGGGATAAATAATTTAATATAAAAAAATATTTTAAAAAAACCGACTTCAAACGCCCGCGCGTTGTTTTTTAAAAACTGTTCGACTGATTTCGATTTTAAATGGGACTAGATACCTGGAAGTATATACCCTTTGAAACAAGAAAGAATTTTCCAAATCGGTTCAGGCTTCTTCGAGTAATCGGTGAACATACACAAAAAAAACCAACGAATTGAGAACCTCCACCTTTTTTGAAGTCGGTTAATAAATAAATAATCTTTTATTCAAAATAAAACAGTCACATACCTACTTAATTAACACAAAAAAAGAAGATGGAAACATTTGTAAGAGTTTGTGAGGATGGATGGATGGATGGATGTTTGTTACTCTTTCACGCCACAACGAATGAACCTATTTGGCTGAAATTTGGAATGGAGATAACTCATACCCAGGATTAAAACATAGGCTACTTTTTATCCCAGGAAATTACAGAGCTCCCGCAGGAATTAAAAAACCTTAATCCACGCGGACGAAGTCGCGGGCAGCATCTAGTATTATAAATACGAAAGTTTGAGAGGATGGATGAATGCATGAATGGAGGGATGAATTAATGAATAGATAGCTCATATCCAGGAACCAGAATTAAAATAGGCCATTATATTCTGGAAAATTAAAGTTCCTGCGGGAATTGAAAACCTTAATCCACGCGGACGAAGTCGAGGGCATCATCTAGTAACGAAATAATTACGAAATATTTCATTAATAAAACACGTTTTAACAGTAACTTTTACATTATAAACACGTTTTCTTTCTATTAATATGCAAAGTGAGTTTCTTCCATTTTTCAAAACTGAAAACGGACGTCGTCGCGTCGTTTACATAATAATTAACTTTCAGTTGGATGCTAATAATAATTAAAATATCTTTCAGCACTAAAGCTGACCCACGACTTTCTGCGTGCAAATTGTAAAGGATATTTTAAATAGCCTTTGTTCTTGCGCAAGTTTTGAATAACATAATAAAGGCTTATTGAAACGAGGATTTTTTATTGCTCCTTTGAGTAAATATAACATGTCTCTGTTACATACCACTGGCGTAACTATAGCCGAGGGCCGATTTTTTTAATCTTTATAATTTTTTTATATAATTTATGAACATCTGCTTTATAAATGGGAACTAATTTTTTGAGCTGTTATTTAAATATTCGAGATGCTGTTATGATCAGTTCAAAAACATATTGAGCAGTTATTTAATTTAATGGCGGATGATTAATTATTGCGACAGTAAAACATGGACAGTGATGAAAAATCAATTAGTCGGTTATTTTATCATACAATGTCAATTCTAAAAATAATTGAGCAGTCCAATAACTGAATGAGCGGTAAAAATGATGGCATGAGCAGTTCGATAAATAGTTCGGCAGATCATAGCGAGCGGTGACACCGGCATTTTTTTTCGTAATAAGCTATCTTACTAGGAATATAGCTATAATACGAACGCGATCTAGCCTAACAAGAACTATATTTGCCAAAATCTAAATTTAGGTTGGGGTATGATATGATCAATTAAGAAATTATCTCAGTAATCGTCGATTTTACCACCTCATTGTGTATATAGAATTGCTTAGAATGAGATTTCTTACCGACAAATTCCGATTTATTACTGCCCACACGTAACCGCTCGTTTAATAATTTTTACCGCCCATTTAATTATTTTCCTGCTCAAGTATATATTCACTGATCCATTTCATTTTTTTTATTACTCATTTTTGTTTACTTTACTGCTTAGTTTTAACTGCTGAACTAGTTATTAAACGTGCCATTTATAATTTTTAACTTACCAAAACTGCTATTTACAACTGCCTCTTTAAATCAGTGCCTTTATAAATTATAGCTAAGATCCACCTCGATTGCTTTCAAGCAGAAAAGATCACATAAAATCGGTCCATTGGGTAGGCTGCTACGGGGGAACAGAGAGACATACCGATAGACACATGTACACAGATACACATCTCAAACTTATAAAACCCCTCTTTTTTGTCAGTGGTTAAAAATGACGGACGGACATTTAGACCAATTTATTGTACTTTGATATCCATAAAACGACTTATGACATAATGTATTGTACCGAGTAACGAATGATCTTAGGTTTTTACGCCTCATTGTATTATTCATGAAGATGCTCATCAACCGGTAACTCCGGGTGACAATAATGTCGTAAATTAATAACGTTTAAGCCATTAGCAACAAATAGGTACACTATTTATATCTATAGGTAACTAAGATTAAGAACTTTTGTCCGTCTGTCTGTCTGTTTGTACGGTATACTCTTCGGAATAAGTTAGTAGTTCTAAGAACCGATGACAACACTTTGATACGCAGCGTTGGAAGTTTCCTCACTACAGAGACAGAGAATCTCTAATGAGCTGAAAGCTGCAGCTGGGCTCCTATCGTATCCTGTGCCAATCCAAGCAAAGGGCATGTACCTGATGCACCCAACAGTGGATGTCTATCAAATCTCTGAGACAATCGCCAACCACCCGTGAAGTCTGTAGAGTAATTTTTATTCATAAAAATTCTTTTTAACCGACTAAAGGAGGAGCTTATCAATTCGTCGGAATCTTTTTTTTTTATGTATGTTCAGCGATTACTCAAAGAAGCCTAACCCGATTTGGATAATTCTTTTTTTTGTTTGAAAGGGTATACTTTCCAGGTGGTACCATACTATAAATTTCATCGAAATCGGTCGAGCGATTTTAAAATATCAACAATAAATTATAATTATATTTTGTATAGTGGCGCGGGAGTTCGAAATCGGTTTTTTAATAAAAATTTTTAAAAACCGACTCCAAACGCCCGTCAAACTTCCCCGAGCGAGTCTTCTGGCGTAGCCCATTTGGTTTGTACTGACACTACTAGTACTGTGTTGCATTACAAATACAGTTATTTATTCAAGACCTCCTTCGCGAGCTTCTGGCTCCGCGCTTTAAAAAACACTCCAGGGGTAGAGCAGACAAGACTGCGTGGAGTCGGGGCGCTAGCATTTCGTTTTTAAGAAACAAACACGTGATTACCTAATAACAATAATAACTTTATAACTTTAATAAAATTATATTTTAACATACTTAAATAAACTAATGTCAGTTATTTCAACTTTTTGTCACATGATCAATGGTCACCCTATTGTAGTTTACAATTTTACGTGCGCTTAGTTAAAAACTAATCGATACTGTTCGGCGAGTTCATAATCTTGCGCCAGTTTACAATCTGACTAGTTCGTTTATGAACTAACAATTTTTACAATCTTACGGTGACATATACACTGAATTAACAAATAGGCTACATTTTATCCCGAAAAATTATAGAGTTCCCGCGGGAATCAAAATCCACGCGGACTAGTTTGGTCGATAACGAAGAAGTAGAAAGAAGATGGTTTAGCTTTATGGGAATTTTCCGTAAGCACATTGTTTAATTCCACTAGGATATAATATATCCGGCCCATGTATACCCTGGGAGACTCGCCGCCGGATATTGTATCGGCCCGATTGACGAAGGCCCGGCTTATGAGAAAATTGTGCTTCGGAATCTATAGCCAATATCTGTTAGATAAACATTGGAACATACAATGGAAATTCTATTACCAATTAAATGATGCCCACGACTTCATCCGCATGGATTAAAGTTTTTTGATTCCCGCGGGAACCTATTAATTTTATGCATGGCCTTAATACTGGGTATGAGCTTTCTCCATTGCAAATAGCAAAATAGGTTAATGTTTTGAGGCGTGAAGGAGTAACAAACAAACATCCAACAATAAAAAAAAGGTAATTTAAACAAATTAAGTTAACAAATGATAACAATAGTCATAATATTTCCTTTGACGTATGGTTCACTTGTCTGTACTTACATCGTAGGTGTAAACAACTTTTTTCATTGACTGGAGTCAATAAGGAAAAAATGCCTTTGATCAGCTTTATTCTTGAGCTCAATTTGTTCTATTACTTCTGAAAAGGCTCGCTTGTTATAATTTAAGACTTACCTCATGTTTTATTACTCTGTATTTCTACGAGGAGTTCATTGAGATTGGCTTACCTGGAAACAAAGAATACTTAATTGTATAATTTTATAGTCTACTTTGTTAGTTTTATTTACAAAAACAACAATTTATAGAGTTAGAGGCTGTTAATTTGAGCTAGATCAATGGAAAAAGAGACTGCTAATAGAAGTGATATTTCTTATTAAAAAGCCATTGATGTAGATATTTTAGGTGCAAAAACACCTCTCTTTAAACATTTCTGTGGTGGTGTCGTGTGGTGCGAGTTGTTACGTAATACGTTCCCTCAAATATGCTTGAGCGAAGCAACGGCTGGATCATGCATGGTGAAAGGGTTCCACCGGCGGGTTGGGGCTACTTTCTGTCTGCCCATCTTAAGATGTATTGAATTGTAAGTACCATTCCAAACCAGTGGTAGATGGTTCGCCCCGAACTGAGACCTCGCGGTAACGGTATCCCATGATTATTCATTCAATCGATACATGACGACCAAACCTGACATTATTATTATGCCCGTTTTCACCAAACATACCTATATCATCCCCTAAGTAGGAGTCTCTTTACGTAGGTAGCTCCTAAATACAATCCTAAGTCCTAACATCCGTCCCAATGTCCTTTTAGGTGTCCCGTACAGGATCGTGATAAAGAAGTTGACAGAAATCATCACCTAACTTATCATAGCCCGTAAGGTTAGGCAACGTTAATGAAAACATTGAATTAATAAGTACTAACGAGTGAAAACGGGTTACGGGCATCTGTACAAATCGTTATCTATCGACGCGAATAGAAAATATACAAAATGCAGTAATTAATAGTTTATTGAAGTTTGATATTTAACTAAACAATAATTTTAATTGAATAATAAGTTATTATTTTATGTAACTAAATAATAATGTTCGACGCAAAACTGTTTTTGGGATAGTCGTAACTCCCTAGTTCCATGGAATAGTTAATGACTGCGCCATCTATTAGCATTATTGTGAAGCTATGTTGATGCTATATGAATTACTGATGCCCATTAAAAATTAAATAATCTCATTTCTTTATAATATTCATATAATTTTAGTATTTGTTGTTCAAGTACAGGATACAAGTGAAACAAAAAACGAACACACGAAACAAGAGAGCGTATTAAATCTCCATTTCGTCAATTTTTAGGGAAAAATTAAAAAAAAAATATTTTTATTTTATTTATAAATATAATTTTATATAACGCGATAAATTTTTTTTTACTTCGCATTCACTTCTATGAGAGCCCCCTGAAATAAAGGTTTTTATAATTTTTTATGCAATATTCGGCTGAAGGCCATCAGTTTACATATTATATCTTTTGAAGTTATTACGTTCAGTAATTCAAAAGTTATAAGGCGGACAGACGGACGGACGGACGGACGGACGGACATGAGCAAATTCACCTAGTAGAAGAGCAAATTCACGAAGTAGAGACCTCGCTTCGCTCGGTCAATTATTCATAGACACGAAAGTACTTGTAAAAGTTTATTGAAACAAAAATATTTCTGTTCTAATTCTAAATGGCTCTGCTTCAGCTGTCCACAAGATAGATAAGCTACATTTTGTACTATTTATGTTTTGAGAAGAGCAACTGCTGAGTTTCTTGCCGGCTCTTCTCAGCAATATCTGCTTTCCGAACCGGTGGTAGATTCCTGACTTGTCATAAGAGCCACAAGTTGGCCTACATGAAATAAATGATTTTGAATTTGTATAATTTGAACATGCGTAAATATGAAGTCATTTTATGTAACGGCATCTTAAACTTACTCTTACTTTTTGCTGAGTTATGTAGAATTAAAAATTATATTCAAAACACAACTTTAATTTAAAAAAGTGTATCTACCAAGGAAACAAAAATTAAAATTAAAACTGAAAAGAGCAACTGCTGAGTTTCTTGCCGCCTCTTCCTGGCAAAATCAGCTTTCCGAACCTGTGGTAGATTCTTGACTTGTCATAAGTGCCAAAATTTGGTCTAAGTATATTAAATAAATCATTTTGAATTTTTAAAAGGGTAAGAATTGTTGAACTTACAAACCAAGGCATGTCTCGCGTGCTGTGTGTCCAATCTTTCAATATTCGCCTCTTTGATCGCTAATAAAATATAGCACCCAGTTTATCTTAACTTCTAAAGTTTAGACGAAATATGAAGCAATCTCTGTGGCCACGTTACTGTAAATTAGAGTGTGGTTAACCGAAACATACACAAGATAATCAATATGAAAACTATTGGCATACTAATGTATTACAAAACTGTGTTTAGTTTCGTCTACATTACGAGTATATACATAATCTAGACACAGATAAATGATCGAATCATAATTATAAAATACATATAGATGCGATTTAGGAATCGTCGATTTGTGAAAAAATTCAGGTTAAACTCCAACTTTGGCTCATTTCCATAGTTCAATTGATTAGTTCAACCGTTCAACTACTGGGACTTTTTTCCCACTAGTTGAACTGCGTCTTTATTCTCTTAACAGTTGAACTACTGGGACAAATTCATTCTACAGGTATTCTTCGAGTTCCGAGAAAAATTAGAAGATTTAATACTAAACCTAGCGATCGCGATAGCTAATCTTAGATATTTCAAATCTTTAAGATTAAAACCATCTCTTATAATTTATAAATAACAAGTTTAAATAAAAAAAAATTAAAAAGATCAAATAAGAATAAGTAAATTATTTGCAAGAAACATTGTACGCAGTGCGACACATAAAGAGTGTAAATTAATTTTGTTTTTTTTTAAACAAGCTTTTAGTAGCTGGCTACATCATCAGACCCTCGCTATCATCTAGAACCAGACTACTTG
This sequence comes from Oeneis ivallda, assembly GCA_029955525.1. NCBI lineage: Eukaryota > Metazoa > Arthropoda > Insecta > Lepidoptera > Nymphalidae > Oeneis > Oeneis ivallda. Next base: position 2,687,851 of record JARPMR010000012.1, on the reverse strand, counting down.
TCAGATCAGCTCCATCATCAGATCAGCACCATGTCATCATTATATTGCATTGTCACGCGATTTACACATGTATGCAAAATTTCAGCTCAATCGGTTAACGGGAAGTGGATCAATTTGCAAGATTTGATAACAAACATCGGGACAGGTGAAACTAAATATAAGCTTGTAATAATAGTTCCAAACATGTTCCATCTAAAAATGAAATACAACGACGCCATATGATTGCTGCATCAATGCATTTTAATTAATGGCGAGAGAGTACCAGCTAATCAGAGGTGAATTTTTAGACATTTCCACAACAGGACCTGAACGAAACAGTGCAGTTAAAGTACCTATTTACGAGTTACTCAGATCCGTAAACCTACCAACGCAAAGCACCTTGAAGGCATTTTAAATCCTTAATAAAATCGCTGTGTAACCCATTTGCTCGCTGACCCAGTTAACCTAGACAACAAAACAAGTATCTACGTAACGAGCTATACCTACACCCCGACTTGACATCGTCTCTAAACCGTGGTGTAAGCTATGAATATTTTGACTGCCTCATTTGTCTAGACAAGGCTAGCTTATCAGGCTGCGGCCTGCGGGTTATGTGGTCCAGGGATATATTCCTGCATCGGACAAATGGGGGTATGTGTTTGATTAAAAAAACTTTCATTCTCCTTTAGAAGTTAGCTCAATAGACTGCATAGTCACTAACCATCAGATGAAATTGCTGTAAATGGCTATTTTGATATATAGAATAAAAACAGCAACCCGGAATGGTAAATGGGTGGGGTATACCGCGTTGTTTCAGGGAGCACGCCTTTGTTTTACGCCTGACTACAGCTGTTGTTTCGGACTGCTATCAAACTATGAGAGTGAGGAAATAGAGCGCTCGTGTAATTCCAAGAAGGCGTAAGGTATGCTTGGAGCAACACTGCGAGATCAAATCAGGAATGAGATCCGCAGGAGAACCAAAATTAGCGGCATAGCTCATCGAGTCACAGAGATGAAATGGCAATGGGGCACATAGTTTATACAACCGAGGGTCATAGGGGTCATAGGGGTCACAAGGTGTTGGTGTGGTGAGTGGTGACCTCCCATCGGGAAGCCCGGTGTTGGTATACCCCCTTCTAGGTTTAGGACGGACGACATCAGACGAGTAGCAGAGTGGTGCAAGTCCAAAACATTTGAAAGTCCATACCATGACGGCTGTCGGATTTTTTATTCGATGACAAGGTAGTCCTTGACTGCGATTATTCATAGACACGAAAGTACTTGTAAAAGTTTATTGAAACAAAAATATTTCTGTTCTAATTCTAAATGGCTCTGCTTCAGCTGTCCACAAGATAGATAAGCTACATTTTGTACTATTTATGTTTTGAGAAGAGCAACTGCTGAGTTTCTTGCCGGCTCTTCTCAGCAATATCTGCTTTCCGAACCGGTGGTAGATTCCTGACTTGTCATAAGAGCCACAAGTTGGCCTACATGAAATAAATGATTTTGAATTTGTATAATTTGAACATGCGTAAATATGAAGTCATTTTATGTAACGGCATCTTAAACTTACTCTTACTTTTTGCTGAGTTATGTAGAATTAAAAATTATATTCAAAACACAACTTTAATTTAAAAAAGTGTATCTACCAAGGAAACAAAAATTAAAATTAAAACTGAAAAGAGCAACTGCTGAGTTTCTTGCCGCCTCTTCCTGGCAAAATCAGCTTTCCGAACCTGTGGTAGATTCTTGACTTGTCATAAGTGCCAAAATTTGGTCTAAGTATATTAAATAAATCATTTTGAATTTTTAAAAGGGTAAGAATTGTTGAACTTACAAACCAAGGCATGTCTCGCGTGCTGTGTGTCCAATCTTTCAATATTCGCCTCTTTGATCGCTAATAAAATATAGCACCCAGTTTATCTTAACTTCTAAAGTTTAGACGAAATATGAAGCAATCTCTGTGGCCACGTTACTGTAAATTAGAGTGTGGTTAACCGAAACATACACAAGATAATCAATATGAAAACTATTGGCATACTAATGTATTACAAAACTGTGTTTAGTTTCGTCTACATTACGAGTATATACATAATCTAGACACAGATAAATGATCGAATCATAATTATAAAATACATATAGATGCGATTTAGGAATCGTCGATTTGTGAAAAAATTCAGGTTAAACTCCAACTTTGGCTCATTTCCATAGTTCAATTGATTAGTTCAACCGTTCAACTACTGGGACTTTTTTCCCACTAGTTGAACTGCGTCTTTATTCTCTTAACAGTTGAACTACTGGGACAAATTCATTCTACAGGTATTCTTCGAGTTCCGAGAAAAATTAGAAGATTTAATACTAAACCTAGCGATCGCGATAGCTAATCTTAGATATTTCAAATCTTTAAGATTAAAACCATCTCTTATAATTTATAAATAACAAGTTTAAATAAAAAAAAAATTAAAAAGATCAAATAAGAATAAGTAAATTATTTGCAAGAAACATTGTACGCAGTGCGACACATAAAGAGTGTAAATTAATTTTGTTTTTTTTTAAACAAGCTTTTAGTAGCTGGCTACATCATCAGACCCTCGCTATCATCTAGAACCAGACTACTTGTCAGATCAGCTCCATCATCAGATCAGCACCATGTCATCATTATATTGCATTGTCACGCGATTTACACATGTATGCAAAATTTCAGCTCAATCGGTTAACGGGAAGTGGATCAATTTGCAAGATTTGATAACAAACATCGGGACAGGTGAAACTAAATATAAGCTTGTAATAATAGTTCCAAACATGTTCCATCTAAAAATGAAATACAACGACGCCATATGATTGCTGCATCAATGCATTTTAATTAATGGCGAGAGAGTACCAGCTAATCAGAGGTGAATTTTTAGACATTTCCACAACAGGACCTGAACGAAACAGTGCAGTTAAAGTACCTATTTACGAGTTACTCAGATCCGTAAACCTACCAACGCAAAGCACCTTGAAGGCATTTTAAATCCTTAATAAAATCGCTGTGTAACCCATTTGCTCGCTGACCCAGTTAACCTAGACAACAAAACAAGTATCTACGTAACGAGCTATACCTACACCCCGACTTGACATCGTCTCTAAACCGTGGTGTAAGCTATGAATATTTTGACTGCCTCATTTGTCTAGACAAGGCTAGCTTATCAGGCTGCGGCCTGCGGGTTATGTGGTCCAGGGATATATTCCTGCATCGGACAAATGGGGGTATGTGTTTGATTAAAAAAACTTTCATTCTCCTTTAGAAGTTAGCTCAATAGACTGCATAGTCACTAACCATCAGATGAAATTGCTGTAAATGGCTATTTTGATATATAGAATAAAAACAGCAACCCGGAATGGTAAATGGGTGGGGTATACCGCGTTGTTTCAGGGAGCACGCCTTTGTTTTACGCCTGACTACAGCTGTTGTTTCGGACTGCTATCAAACTATGAGAGTGAGGAAATAGAGCGCTCGTGTAATTCCAAGAAGGCGTAAGGTATGCTTGGAGCAACACTGCGAGATCAAATCAGGAATGAGATCCGCAGGAGAACCAAAATTAGCGGCATAGCTCATCGAGTCACAGAGATGAAATGGCAATGGGGCACATAGTTTATACAACCGAGGGTCATAGGGGTCATAGGGGTCACAAGGTGTTGGTGTGGTGAGTGGTGACCTCCCATCGGGAAGCCCGGTGTTGGTATACCCCCTTCTAGGTTTAGGACGGACGACATCAGACGAGTAGCAGAGTGGTGCAAGTCCAAAACATTTGAAAGTCCATACCATGACGGCTGTCGGATTTTTTATTCGATGACAAGGTAGTCCTTGACTGCGATCTCACCTGATGGTAAGTGACGATGCAGTCTTAGTTGTTAGCGGGCTAAATTGGAAGGGGTATGGCAGTGAAAATTCAACCCATACCCCCCATCGGTTTCTACACGCCATCGTGCCGGAACGCTAAATCGCTTGGCGGCACGTCTTTGGCGGTAGAGTGGTAATTAGCTACGGCCAAAGCCTCCCACCAGACAAATAGATCACCACCAGTTGATAGAGAAGACGTGTTTCCACATTATAAAATCTCCTATTTAGTCGACTTGTCTCCGTAGTCGAAATTGGCGGTAGAAAATTATAATGGTCTGGTTCTTAGATTAAATACTCATAATCGGAAGTTTCTATAACAAAGTTCCTCTCCAAACGTAGGCTCAAAACAAGCAATGAATGTGTGAGTGCCATGTAATTATTTTCTGTACTGGTACTGTTAATTACGTTTTTGATGGTTATTGTGATGAGTTATGACACACGCTTTCGCAGCACAGTGCGTTATTTTTAAGCTATTGCATAGCTTTTATCGCGGGCTTTGAACTAGGGCAAACAGTAGCGCGGCGACCGAATCAAGAAATTCCGTAACGAAAAAAACCTAACACCGTCGTCGTTCAGTAAGCGTTCAACATTTTAGAAGTTCACATTTAGCTCTGTTTGTCGCAGTGGGCGAGCGGCCGCTTTCTTTAGATGTCGCAGGTTCGAATCTCACTCGCGAAGTAGTGACAGTGCGCTTTTCTTGTTTGTTTGTTTTTTAATTATTTTTTTGCATAATTTTTATTATGCAAAAAAAATATTGCATAAATATTATAATTGCATAAGTTGATAAAAAATGCTATGCAATAGCTTTACCGCGGCAGTCCCCGAGTGCCACTTAGTTTATTTATTTAACAATTTTCTGCGAGCTCGTTGTACTAACGCGACGTTACTGCGGAGGAATATGCTTTCGGCTTCCTAAAAATGGGTCATCACCGCGTCGACTATTGCGTTTCTAGGAGTATTTAATCTAAGGGTCTGGTTATATTTTTATTGAATTGGGAATGAGCACTGTACTTATTCAGTATACTCTATGAATGCCAGTGTTTACTTAGCGAACCGTTTCAAATTATAGACCATTTCGCTAAGAGGAGCGAATGGCCCACACCCATATAACCTTCATCGATATGCTCTGACCAAATGTTGTGACTACTTAGCAGTAAATACACATAGTGTAATACTATTATGGGAGACTAGATGATGCCCGCGACTTAGTCTGCGCGGATTAGGCAAGGGTTTTTTAATTCCCGCGGGAACTCTTTAATTTGTCATAATAAAATGTTAGGTAATGTCTTTACTAATATTCTATACTATTATTAGTACTTATGTATACTTATAAATGTGACAGTATTTTTTTTGTTGATTTGTCCTTCAATCACGCTGCATAAGCCTGCATCAGAGCTACGGATCGATTTTGGATGGGTTTTCTAAGAACCTACAGAGTGACATAGGCTCCTTTTTATTCCGGAAAATCAAAGAGTTCCCGCGGGATTTTTAAAACTAAAACCCGGCGGACGATATCGCGGGCATTAATGAAAATGAAAAATGAAAAAAATGAAAATGAAAAATGAAAAATGAAAATATTCTTTATTGTACACCACAGGATAACAGCTTACATGACTAATACATACATAAAAAAAACACAGAGTACAAAGGCGACCTTATCGCTGAAAAGCGATCTCTTCCAGGCAACCCATGGTAAAAGAAGGAGTTTTAAACAAAAACACAGGGAAGGGTGTACACAAAATTTCAAATAGCTTACAAAATAGAAAAATACAAGAAAACAAATGCCATTAGAAACTGAAAGTAACAATATTTAACACAATAATAGGTACAAAAAGTAGTAAATAAATACATACATAAAATATATAAAATATAATAACATATACCTAATATATAATACATAAATACAATATAATAAATAAATAAATAAATAAATATAACTGTATAGATACACAATATCATTATACATTATAAAATATAGATATATTACATAAGGATTAAGCAGGCATAAAATGCTTATTGAGTAGCCGCTTAAAAATAGGCAGCGATTTCGCACGCCTAATATCAACAGGAAGGGAATTCCAAAGCCGAACAGCTTCTACGGTGAATGATTTGGAGTAAAATGTGGTGCTATGTGAGGGAAATTTAAGTAGAAGGTTTTCATCTGAGCGAAGAGATCGACCTGAATGAGAATCACATAGCAACTGAAACCGCTCTTTCAGATAAGGAGGGGTGGATGGATTGAATAGAACAGAGTACAGAAGTGACAGAAGATGTGTATTCCTGCGAAGGCGAATTGGGAGCCACTCGAGTTTTTTGCGAAATTCGGAAACGTGGTCATATTTACGAAGCCCAAATATGAACCGTATCACAGAATAATAACACCGTATGCAGAGATTTTGGATGCGCTCGAGTTTATTAAGTTGCTCAACACTTAAGTCTAAATAACAAGTATCAGCATAATCTAGAATTGGTAAGAGGAGAGACTGTGCAAGCGCAATTTTAGTAGGTATGGGTAGAAAGTAATTGGGCATTAGCTAGTTAATTAATATTAGTGATAGTAGGTCTTCGAGTACTAAAGTGTTGGTTTAATACTCAAAGTATTAGGAACTTGTTCAATAAAAACCTTATTAAAAAGCGTATATAGGAGCTTTAAAAAGCACTATAATAACCTAAGTAAATGAAACCTATTTGCATATCAGATACGGATATGAGCCAAGGAAAAGTAAAAGAAAAGCCAAAGCGTGTAATTTATATGAAAAAGCGTAAATAAAATTCATATTTATAGCAGCTCTCTCGTTCCCTCGAAGCTCGTGTACCGCGAGGCTAAATTTATGGCACCATCCTTCAGGATATGAAATACGGTTTCATTTCAATGGAATCCAATCAGATGCAATATTGCGTTTACATGAAATATTGTCAGTCAACTGCAAATAAAATAAAACAAGTGTTTATTTTAAACTGAATACACTTACACGGTGAATTTTTATCTTCTTAACAAAATAATGCTATTCTATTCAGTGTTTCCACTTTGTGTCTAAGTCATGTCTTTAGTGAGTATTTGAATATTTGTATTCAATTCGATTCCTTAACATGGGTAGCCTAACACCCATATTATAAGTCGAAACCTCATGATTTCCTTCACTCGACTCAACCTCACTGAGGTGATTTCATATTCTTAGTTGTAATTTTTCACCTCCACTCGAGGAGTTTCCTCACTCGAGTTGAGTATGAGTGGAGTAAACGTAAGGTTGATCGGCATCTACCTTGAGGATGGTTTTGAGTGAATCGTAGCTAAATAACGCGTATTTTATCAGACTTTAAAATTTTTGAAGAAGTTATTGAATTTGTGAATTCGGAATTCTTTTTTTTCCACGGCGCGGTTCGCGGCCCGCGCCCACAGCGGTTGCGGTTGTTCCGTAGAATGCAGATTTGTATGGAAAATGAAGATTCAATTTCCACGGCGCGGTTTGCGCCCGCGGCGGGCGCGGTTCTAGCGGTACCGCAACCGCTGCGGGCGCGGGTGCAAACCGGGCCGTGGAAACCCAGTCTAAGTAGTAAGTATGTCACGCACTCTAAACATTTCTGTGGTGGTGTCGTGTGATGCAGGTTGTTACGTTCTCTCAAATATGTTTGAGCGAAACAAAGGATGTGTCATGCGTCATGCTCGTGAACGGGTACCACCGGCGGAAATGGGTCTGTCTGTCTGTCTGCCCATCTTAACTTGTATTGAATTGTAAGTAGGTATGCATTTTTGGAACTTCCCCTCATTGTGGAAACACTGCATACATAGCATTGTATCTATTGTATTGTAAACTTGTTTTGAAAAGAGCAACCGCCGAGTTTCTGGCTGGTTCTTCTTGGAAGGAAGGGCATTCCGAGCCAGTGGTAGACTCATCGACGATTCAAAAGCACTTGTAAAAAAGTATATTTGAATAAAAATATTTCTGTTCTATTCTATTCTTACAAAAGCCAACTAGTTAATATACCCAGTGCCTATACTTTCCACTTGCAAGCTTATAAAAAAAAATAAAGCCAATGAGAAATATTATTAAAAAAAAAAATAAACAAAAAAGTTACATAAATTACGTATTTTTACGTTACTTAGCTTACTTATTGACATGGAGGAATCCTTGAACCCTTTTAACGATTTCGGTTTCCTTTTAGTGGGGTCGGGGGTTCAAACCCAGGCTATTTTTGTCTGAGATTTCCGGAGCCATGTGTGTTTTAAGCAATTAAATAAATTCATGACCTACTTACTCGTATTAACACTAAAACAATCTAAAATATCTTCGAAACAGTTTTAACCCTAAAGAAAACAAGCGCATCCTTTTACGAGTAAGATATGCATCGCGGATAAATGTAAAAATCCTTTTATCTTAAAAGCTCTCAAACGCGAGGTTATTATGTGTTGAGAGCGCAGCGTAAGTTACCGATTCTTCGGCGCATCTTGATGGCGTTTTTACTATCGATGCCATAGAGTAGGTAAATAAAGCGTCCTTCCGCGATAGACGCATGTGCAAGAATTATTTTGTGGTCTTCTCACTTCGATGCCCATATTTGCAATTAATACTATCACAGCTACTATGATAGAAAATGTATATGTGTCACTGCTAAGGAATAAAAGCAGTGATAGCCTAGTGGTTAGTACTGTTGTCTCCCATTCAGGGGGTGGCAGGTTCGACCCCCGCCAACGTGCGCTCAAGATATTAAATATCACAAGCTTCAACGGTGAAGGGAAACATCGCTAGGAAACCAGCACACCTGAGCGTTCCCCATAAATACCTCGAAGGTATTTGAGGTCCGCCAATTCGCATTGGACCAGCGTGGTGGACTATGGCCTATAACCTATAACCCTTCTCTGAGAGGAGACCTGCGCTCAGTAGTGAGCCGTTGATGGGTTGCTGATGATGATGATGGTGATAATGACTGCAAAGGAATACACAAGCGATTCACGCACACTACAATAAATTCAACCGCGCATCAGAAAACGTTGCCAATGAAAAAAAGAAACTTTCAGACGTTTCTGTTTGATAAAAAAATATATTAAGTATGTATTTTTTATTTATTTAAAACACATAATAAATACTAATATGCACTCTTATATAAACTAAGAATATAATTATGACGTGTTCCTTAGTGCAATATTGTCATTTATGGCGCCAAAGTACCAAGTACCAACCATGTGATGTGGGGCATACAATCCGAAAAATCAGTATTTATGGCTTCGCAACGCGCTACGTGGCATCGACCTAAGTAGGTATGTACGTTGAAGTTTATGACAATTTGACCCTCATTATGCTGTCACAAGCATCAGCAGTTACAATGATGAATGATGTCTCAATTCATCATGATGACGACAACCTCAGGCGCCGGCTTTTCAACAGCAGGTAACAACTAAAGAACTTTATATGGTACTAGCTCATGCCCGCCACTTCGTCCACGTGGGCAGAACACCTGCAGTATCGAAATTGAGGAGTTGGGTCCCGGAATTTAAGAGGGCATTTGGTCGGAGAGACTTTTGAAAATTAGGTATTTGAAGAATCTATTGCTGTCGCTCCGCGACCGCTCGGCCGCGTCGGCGGCGTCCGACCGCCCTATTCATGTGTGTGTAAGTTGACAGGGTGTGCGTGCTGTGACGCGCGCCCCCGCTTCGCGCGTGTGACGTAATCGAGTCGCATGAGCGGTGAGCCGTTGCTGATTTTATATTATGACCAAAATCACATATTTAGGTATCTTAGTTCTTAGACGGTACTAAATTATGAGGAAAAAATGTTTATTTGTTTTGGTCACAACTTACAAACCGCACTATAAATCGGTGCTTTCTGTAATGTTGTTAAAATACACTATAATATACTTAGTCCATAATATACCTATAGAAATTTCACTCCTTCGACTCCTTTTTAACCGACTTAAAAAAAATCAAAAAGAGGAGGTTCTCAATTCTACGCGTATTTTATTTTTATTTTCATTTTTTTTTGTCGATATTCATCCATATCTCCAGACTCCATCAAATCTTAACTGATTTCAATATTTTTTTTTTACTTGAATGGGCGTATCTGCAGGTCTCATTTAAATTTGGTGAAGATTTGATGAATATCTTCGTAGATGGAGGACGGAACTCCTCAATAAATGAGAGGAAATCGCTCGCGATCAGAGTATGTGTAGACTTATAATCATGCCTAGTACATAATTAACATACCTACATACATAAGCTAAATTTCTATTCATCATCTTATTTTTACAATCTTATATTTATCTTGCAATGCAATGTATGTTTAGTTTAGGTCAAGTCTTGCAAGATGTATTAGAACCATTCCCGGTTTCCGATTGAGCTGAAAAAGTGCATGTACATATAAATCGGATTACAATGCAATATTATTGTAACATGGAGCTGATCTGATGATGGAGGCGGAAGATGGATATGAAAACGATATAACACCATGGAGTTCGGGCTCCTTTGATTCGTCTTGAGAAGTACTCTGGTCCTAGATAATATCCAAGGTCTGATGATGAAGCTGAACGGTGGTTATGAGCACACTGTAATGAAACTACATAACCATATTATTTTAGGCTCGTTTCATTCGTATTGATAAGCAGTCTTAAATGATATCCATGGAATGGCTCTGAAGATGGAGCTGAAACTGCAGCGAGGATATCCAGCACACTAGTGCACACTTGAAAAATAATAGCAGATATGTCGTGTTTGGATTCGTTTTGATCAGTATTTGATTCTACATAAAATGCAATGGTGCCACCATCGAGCTGATCACCTGATGCTGCAAATTTGGTGAAGATCTGATGAATATCTTCTGTGATAGTGAGGACGGCACTCCTCAATGAATAGAAACAAATCGCTCGCGATCAGAGAATGTGTAGATTTATCCTATGAAGCTACACTTCTTCTTCTTCTTTATCAAACTATAGACGTCCACTGCTGGACAAAGGTCTCCTCACTCCTGCATGGACTTCCACAGGCTTCGGTCTTGCGCCGCTTGAATCCAGCGGCTCCCTGCGACTCGTTTGAGTCGCCGCAGGGAGCTGAAGCTACACTAAAAAGCTTAAAATAATAATATATAAAAATTCTTTAAAAAAAAACCGACTTCAAACGCCACTGAAAAGTATAAAATAATTTCAGTTTGTACACGAATATTGAAGTCGGGCGGGCCTCAATAGAACTATGAAACTGCAACGCTAGCCTGACTCCAACATACCTGTACCGAGTACTATTATATTCTGTGCTTGGACCTACAAACTAAAATTTTGGCTAGCGTGGCGCATTCGTTTCATCGTTTCATCGTTTCTATTTAGGTCCGCCCAACTTCAACATACGTGTACAAACTGAAATTATTTTACACTTTTCAGTGGCGTTTGACGTCAGTTTTTTTTTCAAAAGAATTTTTATTATTATTCATGTATGGGAGCCCCCTTTTATTTTTTAATTTACTTTAATTTTTATTATTTCGATAGTCCTAGTATAGTGCGTCAACTAGCACTTTTAGGTATTTTGACTTTTTGATGGATTTTATGATAAAAGATCTTATTTATCAGCCTAGGTCACAAAACTTTCAAAAATGCAAATAGATTCGAAGATAATCTAACGTATACTGGTTCAAGTTGAGCATTTTACGATTTCTGTACGTCGTAAACTGAGGTAACTACAGGATTCCTGTATTATACGTCGAGCGGTGCAACTTGTAATTGTACCTTTCCATGTACAGTTACATCAGTGTACAGCGTTTTCTAAGATGTTTAACTTCTACAAACGGTGACTTGGTCCAACTATTTATTCCGCTCAAGTTTATAATCTACGTCAGAATCGTGTTATTATGAACAAGAATTTCAATATAAGTTTTAATAAGCTTAATAAATATAAATCAATTTATTTAAACACAAAACAGATTATGACAATTAAAACAAAAATAATGCATTGAAGATTTAGAACTAGCCCCTGTTTCAATTAAAAAATGTGTGTACATATTATATATTTTTTGATCTTGTATGCCATGAAGTTGCATAATATAATAATAAGATAATGAAAAGTAATTTTTATTATCTTGCTTAGCTTTCTTGTTTTTCATTTTCAGAAGAAAATGAGGAAAGAGAAAGCTTTTTTAAGAAAATAATATTGCGAGAAAATTAAAAGAGGAGGAAGAGGGAAATAAAGTGGTCATGTTTTGAAAGTTTAATCTAAGTACAAAAATGTTTAAATATTATAGCAAGCTTTGTTTACAAAATTGAGACTAAGAATATGGTACGGGTGTGGTTTTAGATAAAGGTATCAAAGATTATCGTTTCCTGGTCTGACAATAGGTATAATAGAAGAAAATTTAGAAGGCCAGAATCAAAACAAATTAGTATTTTCTTCTTCTTCTTCTTTATCAACCGATAGACGTCCACTGCTGGACAAAGGTCTCTTGCATGGACTTCCACAGGCCTAGGTCTTGCGCCGCCTGAATCCAGCAGCTCCTTGCGACTCGCTTGATGTCGTCGGTCCACCTGGTGGGGGGGTCTGCCAACACTGCGCTTCCCGGTGCGGGGTCGCCACTCCAGCACCTTGGGACCCCAACCCCAACCCCAACCCCAACAACATTAGTATTTTAGCCTGTTACAAATTTTCTGGCTGTCTGTCACACCCAGAACGAAGGAAACTTGCTGTTTCCTTGCATGCCTAGATAGAAAATCAAACTAAAGATAAGCTAATTTGTTCACCCTACCTGTGGTAGGTGTACTGCCATTCAATGGGCTAAAACAGATGGAAGGCTCTATGAAGTCACTGACATTTCAGTGACAATGATTCTGGACTATAATGCACATCTAAAACCTACTTCCATGTCTAAAACACTGCAATAATTGACAGATGCGGGTGACGGAAGCTAAATATCATGGATTAAAATCTGTAAAATTATAATAGAAGAAAACGGGCAATGAAATGATGAAAATTTGTTTTAATTACAATTTTGAAAACCATTCTAATAACCGGATTGACTGCCAAAATAAACCAAAGAACACATTATATTTGCTCGAATATAAGATCTAACTAATAAAAATAGAAATAATGAAACCACTTTTCACGGAATAATATGTTGCGTTTTTTTTTCGATAATTTATTATCTGACGTATTGGAAGCCTTACAGCCACCATAACTACGGGTAATATTAAAGATTGTTTGGTTATTCAACATGACATCTGGGAGTTAATTACCTTAGTCCTATGCATGATGATGGAAGCTGTAAATAGAAGTAAGTTAACTTTTCTTTATTTTTACGTTTACGATACTGCTATGCTCATAAAAGTTTGAAAAAGAGTATGTTTGACTCTACTTGAGAAAGATTAAAGCATAGTTGTAGAAAACGGGCCTCACATGTTTTTTAGGGTTCCGTACCCAAAGGGTACCAACGGGACCCTATTACTAAGCCTACGCTGTCCGTCCGTCCGTCCGTCCGTCCGTCCGTCCGTCTGTCAGCGGGCTGTATCTCGTAAACCGTAATAGATAGACAGATGAAATTTTCACATGTTATGTATTTCTATTGCCGCTATAACAACAAATAATAAAAATTAAATTAAATTAAAAAAATTAAATTAAAATATTTACGTGGGTACATGGAAATATTTTTATTTAATTTTTTTTAACGGAACCCTAAAAGAGCGAGGCCCGACTCGCACTTGGCCGATTATTATTAAAAATTCTGGTTTAATCTAGACCTAGTTTTAATCTAGTAATATTATGTACATGGATATTTTAGAATTAAATAATTAATGGGCATTTTGATTAAGACAAGATAAGATTTCAAAATTCAAAATTATTTATTTCACGTAGGCCAACCTGTGGCTCTTATGACAAGTCATGAACTCATGACTCTACCACCGGTTCGGAAAGCGGATACTGCTGAGAAGAGCCAGCCAGCCAGCAAGAAACTCAGCAGTTGAACATTGCTAAACATTGTTTTCATAGTTTTTTGTATGAAAGAGATACTCCAGATTTTTATAAAAGTAATTAGTACTATGATGAAAAGTAAATAGAACTATGAAGAAAAGGTTTTGGATTTTTAAAAGGAAATTTTGGAATATTTAAAGGAAATTTTCTTTTGTTTTGAAATAAAAAATATTGCCTTTATAAGTCATATAAAGATTTAAAAAAATGTTGATTTGTATTTGCAATATATAAAACCAATATGAAACAGAAATAATATTATTTTATGCTATAATGGCTAAGCTTAGTTGCTTATTATATGCACATACGCTAATATACTACGCATATTTGTGGTATTAATAATTCGTAATAAGCTGGATCAACTACTTTATTATCAATTAAATCCTAGTTTTTTAATCCGAAAATCCATAAAATTACATCAAATCTATTATTTCAATGTTTGGTTAAGTAAATTACTTTTTGGAACGTAGTTCCTTATCGCGCGGTGCGGAACTCGGAAGGGGGCTAGACGGATCGACACTTTTTTGAAACCGACACTTTTTTGTAGGCTTGTGTTTTTCGGTATTGTGTTCGGTATTTTCGCGGTACAATATTGGGTCTCCGTAGCCTAGTGGCTTCTGCAGTCGCCTAACAGTTAAAAGTCGATGGTTCGAATCCCAGCTCGACAAAATTCCACATGTTGAAATTATTTAAAATAATTTCTACATGTGGAATTTTTCCCAAATTTTTTATAACTTATAAGTTTAAGGATTCGAACCATCGACTTTTGGCTGTTAGGCGACTGCAGAAGCCACAAGGCTACGGAGACCCATTATTGTACCGCAAAAATACCGAACACAACAATGCCAAATTCATTAATCGAAAGGAACTACGTTCCATCCGGGTGTCCCTTGACACCTCTCAAGATTTTTTTATTTAAAATTATCGCTTTTAGCTACACACATTGTATACTATTGTAAGTGGTAGTTAGCTCAAAAAAGGTTGTTTCGTTTGACGTCTATTGAATCAAATACAATTTAACAGAAAATTTAAATATTAGATTTATTATTTAAATACCTAATGAACCAAATAATTATCAAGAAACAAACATGAAAAAGTCATAATGCTAGCACAAATAATAAAAAAGTTCTAAACATTGTATCTTTGACACGCTCTCCAGTAAAAGTAGAATGTTGCAGATGACTTACAATACGTAGTGAGCCATCGATTTGTTGTTATAGCCTCCATAGACACACTCTTGTCTGTGAAAATTTCAACTGTCTACCTATTACAGTTTACGAGATACAACGGACCGACATGACAGCGGTGGCTTATTAATAGTCCCATTGGCACCCTTTAGGTACGGAACCCTAAAAAACAGCTTTTAGTAGCTACATCATCAGACCCTGGATATCATCTAGGACCAGAGTACTTGTCAAGATGAATCAAACGAGCACAAACGCAATAGGGTTACGTCGTTTTAGTACAGGGTGTTAAGAGAATTTTAGCTATCTATGCCTATCTAACTTACTGTTTTGTATTTTTTTTTTGTAATAAACATAATTAACTATAAAGACATGACATTAAATTTATTTTGTATGCATTACCTACTAGGTATAAAAAGTATTTGTATTCCCCACTAAAGAGCATTATTATGCAAAAAATGTAACGGGTTATCGATAATAATTTACAACACTATTTTATCTATGTTAATTTCAACTACTAGTGCATCACTTTTCCATGTATATTATAAGCAGACGTCCCGCGACCCCGCCCTCAAATTCGTGCGATAAGGACAACTGCAGATCGGACTGAATAGTCTAAGAAAGAAGCCATAATTCGAGGTTTGGCTCTCTACTATTTTCTCCTCCAATATTGGACCGATTTAAAAGATATTTCATAAACTGAATAAGAAGGATATATACTGTGTCCCTATGTTTTTCTTTTTTCATTAATACTTCTCAAATTTGTACACTAGGCGTCTGTTGACAGCGGTCTAAACAAGAAATTTTGAGCATTTTGTAAGAGCTCTAGTGCTTATAAAGATAATGTATCTTCAAAAAGGAAAACATAGGGACATAGAAGAGGTCGATATTTATTTTATTGTAAAAAATCATTGCTCTAAGGTCATAAACCAGAGAGAAAACAGGCGAGAGCGTTTGTAATATTTTGTATGGAGAAAAAACCACTAGCATTCGCTCTCTATGTAGGCTCTGATTAGTACCTACAACAACTATTCATATTCTACAGTTAACAAATCACCACAGTTTAGGTGGGCAGTACCGCTGCAGCATCAGGATTGAGGAGCAAATCGGTCTTGAAATCACGAAAATGAATGTGAATTTATTTTTTTTGTAACAAAAGAGTATATTTGTCTTTGATTTTTTTTAATTGGCACATTTATTCCAGTACGAATATAATAATACTAGCTGATGCCCGCGACTTCGTCCGCGTGGATTTAGTTTTTAAAATCCCTTGGGAACTCTTTGATTTTCCGGGATAAAAAGTAGCCTATGTTACTTTCCAGGTCCTCAACTATACCCATGCAAAAATGAAGAAATATAATAGAAAATTGTGTGAGTGTCCATGTCTATACCTAGCTATACATTGTGTAGTGTAGGTATAGGTAATGCTAATGACTTAATGAGTTATCTAACGGAATAATATATTTATGTAGGCAATACGATTGTAAGTACGTCACGTACCGCGACCTCGTACAAGGTCGCCGGTAAACTTGTTAGCGAACCCCTCGACCGCCTCTACCATGTGGACCCCTCTCCCCCCGCATTACACATGCGACGCAATCTATTGTTCTGAACTAAATAACACGTCGTGAAACATTTTGTCTAGTAGTACCTATCCGGTCACGGCGGACAACCTCTTCAGAGATGAGCCTTCTGCGCGGGAGATATTATAGTGCACAAGTGTGCTCGCAAACAAAGTTTGATGAAAATGCTGCGGTGGATGTGCAATGTCATACGCTGCGATCGACAACGCAACGATCACATCCGCAGTAGGCTCAGTGTCCGTGACATCGGAGACAAGTTGCAAGAAGCCCGTCTAAGATGGTACGGTCATGTGGCACGGAAACACCAAAGCTACGTCGGTAATAGATGTCTTAACATCGCCGTCCCTGGAGCTAAACCTCGCGGCCGTCCAAAAAGCGCTGGCTGGATATTGTGAGTGCCGATCTGAGAGCCAATAATTTACGAAAATCGGATGCAGAAGACCGGGCAAAGTGGGCTAGAGCATGCCGGAAAGCGGACCCCACCTAGTGGGATAACGCTTAGTCGAAGAAGAAGAAGAAGTGTGCTCGCAAACATAGGTGCACCCTCTATTCCCTCACTCTCATAGTCCGATGTGACGGAAATCCGACACGACCGGTGGGAGATCAGGCGCAGGACCGACGGCTTTACGTGCTCTCCGAGGCACGGGGGTGACTCACCGCCAACTTCCTAACTCGGGGCTAGTACTGGAAATTTCATGGCAGAAAACATTAAAATAAAAGGCAACATTGAAATGCTGAGCGCTGATTTTCAGGCATTTTCAGGTATCTCGCAGGCTATTTGACGCTGCAGCATCAGTTCAAAGTTACCATGCCTTGGAAATAATCTGAAGTAACAATACACATTTCAAATCAATCGCACCAGTGAAAACTTGGAAGACCCTTTAATCAAGTATGAAGTGATATGATGATCTTCAAACGTCTAAACAGATCTTCATAAATAGCTAAGATCCACTCGATTACGTTAGCATTCAAATAGAAAAAAACGCATAAAAATCGGTCCATTGGGTAGGCTGCTACGAGGGAACAGACAGACACACATAGACACAAACACAAATACACACAAGAAACGGTTAGAATTATTTTGCTAAATTCCGCCAACAGAAAAAAATCTGTATAGTCAGTGCTCAATTTTGATATAATTCTGTATAGTCAAGCAAGCGAAGGATCCAAAGAGCACGAGGTGAAAAATCTTTGCCCTCGAGTGCAACACGTAACTTTTCATCTCCCCATCTATCTAAGGTTTTAACAAAATGACGTGAAAAGAAAATGGCGCGCGCAAAGCAAATTAAAAAAAAGTGCACCAAGAAGGTTCCGAGTCTGAGTTTTTAACAAATTAAAAAAGGTTGTATGATTAATTCGGCACCATGGAGGTAGAAGTAAATAGGTTTAATGATGTTTTGATTTCACAAACTTAAACTAGCGGCACGCTATGATGGCCGGTTTGACGTTTGTCCGCTCATGAAGTTCCGTATTAATTGATAACGACTTTGAAGGAAATAATTGTATTACTTTATTGACGATAGTGATGTGCAGAGATTCATAAATTTTATCGAATGTAGTTTTAGGTTTAGGACTCAAAATTTATTTATTAAATTGATTTCTAAAATGTATACAAGTGTAGAAAAATCAGTTTGCACCATTTAAGGGGTGAATGTACTTGTGAATATGAACAATTTTCACTATGTGGACAAACCTCTGAAATCGCAAAAAAATATCAGCTGTTTCATACAAAATGTAAAATTTTTATTTTTATATGATATATATACCACAACTCGGCATTTGGTTTACTAAATTGAAAATTTTTAAAAATGGAATCTAATACGATCGTCACATAGGATCGCTGGCTAGCACAACTACTACCTCCGGCAAACTCGCGTCAATGCTCAATGCAAAACAAAGCAGTTTCGAATTGACGTTGCTTCGAAAAGTATAAACTGTCAGTGCAATGCGATTGTGATATAGTTTTGACCTGGCTTTGGATTTCAAATATTGATACTGCATTACTGTTGACCCTTGCTCGTGATAGCAGTGACGACAGTGAAAATAGTAGTATGGACGAATCTGATTAATTATGGCCTTTTGTGGCACCTTTTTTGGTATCTTTTGTATTCATATGTTTCTTGTGTGCATATAAAGTATGTATATTCATTTTCATTCAAATATTCAGTTCGTTCAAATAAATTAAATAAACATATACATTTTTGTTTTATTAAACCTATTTAATCAGGTACAAAAACAAAACTTAATTGTTTTTTGTTCGAGAATAAATTGACATTCCACATCACTATTGTAATGTGTCAAACCGGCCATCATAGCGTGCCGCTAGTTGTAGTGCACACCGATGTTCTAAATTCAATTTACTTTATCCTCTAGCTGATAAAAACGGCTTTTGCACTCAGATATCGAAGAGCAAAAATACTCTTTCCGAGATGGGGAGATGAAAATGCTATTCTATTCTACGCTATTGGGGAAGACGCCAACTACAGACTTTTAGTTAGTAATTTTACGTGTTGTGATCGCCAACGGCCTGCATCACGGGTTGCGCCAGCGCATTCCTCGGCCGGCCTTGTGATGCGGAGAGAGGGAGCGCGATGATCTATATACCTACTACTTACTTACTTATTTACCAGTACTTACTTACTTAGTGTGACTTAGATAATCTGCCGATTTTACTTAACAAAGATTCTCCCTCAAGCAATCCCGTGCAGGCTTCATTCATGCAAAGTTTGTGTAACATCAAACTCAATATTAGTAGATTTTTATTGTTTTTTTTTATCATGAACAACCCATTAACGTTTCACTACTGAGAGCATCCTCCTCCTCTCAGAGAAGGGTTATAGACCATAGGCCCATAGACTTCACACACCTTTGAAAGCATTATGTAGAACCACAGAATATTTAATTTGAACTCTCAGGTGTGCAGGTTTCCTCAAGATGTTTTACTTCACCGTTGAAGCATGTGATATTTAACTGCTTAAACGTATTTAACTTTGGCAAGTCAGAGGTGTGTGCCCGGGCTCGAACCTGCGACCCCCCGGTTAGGAGACCGCAGTCCTAACCACTAGGCTATCATACCGTTACTGGACAGTATTCGGGAAGCTATAAATCTCAAATACGAAATTATTGCTAGAAATCCTTAATAATATTAGAAATGCGTAAGTGTGTTTGTTTGTTAGTTTGTTGGTTTGTCTTTCAATCACCCTGCAACAGAGCTACGCATCGACGTGATTTTTTGCATGAGTATAGTGGATGGACCTGGAATGTGGCATAGGCTACTTTTTATCCCGGAAAATCAAAGAGTTCCTGGGGGATTTTAAAAACTAAATCCACGCGGACGAAGTCGCGGGCATCAGCTAGTTTTATTTAAATAGAAGATCATAGTCTGTAAGGATGTAATCACAATACTGAAGACGTATCACATATACAGTCTGCTATACAGTGTTGCTATGTCTGCAGATGCAGATGCTTGCATCACGTCGCTTACAACACACATTCCAAGAGTGGCCTTGAGGATTATCTGCTGCCTGATACATATAAGAACCTTCTGGTGAATTGGAGAGTACCTATCTGATGTAATATGACCTAGAGTCTAGACTAGACGGTGCACTAACATTACTTTTTGTCGTTAAGTAACAAGTAATTTTGCGAACTAGACGTATTGAAGACATAATAGCTGTTGCTCGCAACTTTGTCCGCGTGGATTTAGTTTTTAAAATCCCGCGGGAACTCTTTGATTATCCGGGATAAGTGTACTGTGTCGACACTCTCCAGATCCTCAAATATGCCCATGCAAAAAATCGCGTCGATCCATAGCTCTGTTGCAGCGTGATTGAAGGACAAACTGTTGGTTTCATTTCAATTAATATTCTTTTCAAAGAATTCCAACGGGATTTTTAAAATCTAAATTCACGCCGACGAAGTCGCGGGCAATAGCTAGATAAGAATAAGAAACTCAGACACGCTGACAAGTACAAATTATTATTTATCCAAGTACTAAGACCAGAGACAACACTACAGACACTCGGTCAAAAATATTAAGATAATATTATAACGTCATAATAATATTTTAAAGAAAATAACTACCTATTATACCTATTATATATATATCATTCAACTCAATCTTGGAATCAAATAATCTGTGCGACCTCACCGCGCAACTAGAGTCATGAACTTTACAAGTTTAAGTTACTACTTGCAAGCATGCAAATAAGTACCGTGGGTAGAGTTACCATCTACTATGTTACAAATTCGGGATACACGTTAAATAACAACTCAATTCAAATTCAAAATCAAACTCATTTATTTCATGTAGGCCAACCTGTGGCTCATATTAGACGATTACGCTAAATGTGCTATTTATACACAATCTCATGACTAAATTGATAGCTCAAAATGCAATGCTATCCTTTACTTCAGAGAGCATTGTGAAAAGGACAGAACTATTTTTAAAACGGTCAATTAAGTTAAAAGCTTAAAGATTTAGTACAGCTGCGTTAGTACCACTATCTATCTCACTTAAGTATATTAGATTAGACCGTAAAGAAAAGCGATTTAACACATTCTAACCATTGTCAACATCGGTTGCATCTTTGATTTGCATCGAAACAAGTACAAGAGCGAAAATTTTCGACAATATTTCAACGCCTAGCATAGCGACTATCAGTAGTTTAAAAAAAACGTAAGGCTCTTATGACAAATCAATACTACCACCTTTTTAGGTGAAGAGAGTTAGATTAGATAATAAATACTGCACTCTGCAAAGTGCCCAGAAATAGATTGAATATTTTATATTGCATGAATTCAGTTAAAGATTTAGAGAGGAAGGTATCCAACCTTAGCTCGTACCCACCATCGCTTTTTTCATTTTTTACGTTGAAAACCTGTTAAAACATCAAACTTATTCGTTAGTTAAACATTACACGGCGCGGCAATTTTGATATTGGCGCTTAAAATCATAAAACCGTTGAATAAACTCATTTCATTTCAAATGGAGATATATCCGTACAAATCTGCAGATGTGGGTTTCCTACTAATTGATGGTGACTTGTGCAGCTCAGGTTACAACTTCGTAGTTAGTAAGCGTTTGGGAATTTATTAGATAATCTTACGTCTGTACTCTGCCGACGATGCTTAGACTGAGTATTTATTGCTATTTATACCTAATTGGTGATCGAAAATATTTGATGGGCGGAAAGTTTTAGGTTCCATTAATTCTTTCCAGCAGAGCAGTAAACTGGCGGATTTTTTTAGAAATAAAAATAATATTGTAACCATAGATTTAGGATAGGTAGCTTAGTCGCTAGATACCGCCCTTCTACAAAAAATAGTCCCATAATGCGGCAACGTAATAGGTAAATAGTTTGAAAACGTTAACATTGGTTGCTACGAGACTATGTGTACGCCAGTTCAGGCATACTATGAATTGCCGGAATTTAATAGTACGCCGACGGTATCTAGTAGGTAGGTGCGAAGTGATTACCAATCTTAAATCTATGATTGAAACTATTTTCATTTACTATTAAAATTAAAATGGTTTTTAAATAGAAAATTGTTTGGAAATAATTCTATCGATAAAAACTTTTCCTGTTTGTGAGAGCGGGACATTTTATATTTTTTGGGAACAGCGGGAAACTTAGGTACCAAAAGCGGGACTATCCCACTCAAATCGGGACGTATGGTCACGTAAAATTATTACCTTATGGGTAAAACCAAAGAAACAAGGGGCAAATGTTAAAAAAGACTGATCTTAAATGTAAGAAGAAAAGTTTAGCGATTTCAAAAACTTTAGTAATTTTCCGTTGCAGGACACGACGTCGGTAGGTAGGTAAGATGTCAAAATACATGTCGTAAAAAGTTATGATGATTATTATCTAAATAATTTTACTATCATGATTATTATCTGAATAATTATGATATTATTTAATTTTTTAATGGCTTCAAATGGCTGCAATAAACCACGGCCACAAGTAGACTTTACCATACATGGATCCGGGACGCAGATTTATGAGGTAATCAAAGATAACGAGTGTAAATTAAAAATTAAAACACCCCCGACATGTGAATCTATGGCCCGACAATGCAATAAGGAAATAATAATAAAATTCTCTGCATAAAATTATCTATTGAAATCCATCCAACATCTTGTTACCTAGTTTGCTGCTCGATCATTAGATCCTCCTCCTCGATCCATGATCTACGTGCTACTACTACATCTACTGCGATCACCAACCCGTCTGCCCCGCGTGGTGATTATGGGCAAACCCTCCCCTTGGGAGAGGCCTTTAGTCCAGCAGTGGACTGTTATAGGCTATTGATGATCCTTGATCGTCCTCTATCTTATCTTACACGTCTACTAATTGAGGCCATTCTAATGAGTCCAAACACACTATATATACAACTTACAAGTATAACTTGCTGCTGTAACTTGCTTGTTATTATGTCTTGGAAATAATCCGAAGTAACAGCACTTACATACTTTTCAAATTAATCCAACCTTTGAAATTTCTTAAGAACCCTTTGATCAGGTGAGAAAAGAATACTAATTAGTAATTTTAATAAGTGTAAATTAAAAATTTTATTTTTAAATGTCAGCTTTTAGTAGCTACATCATTAGACTCTGGATATCATCTAGGATCAGAGTACTTGTTATGACGAATCAAACGAGCCCAAACTCGATGGGGTTACGTGCGTCGTTTTATTACAGAGTTCCGATAGCCATCTTCCGTCTCCATCATCAGATCAGCTCCATTTCACAATAATATTGCATTGCATTGTCATCCGATTTACACATACATGCAAAATTTCAGCTCAATCGGAAACCGGGAAGTGGTTCTAATTCATCTTGCAAGATTTGACCCAACAAACAAATAAATAAATAAACTGGTCAAGCTCAATAAAAGCTTGTAAAAACAGGCAGTTTTATCTAAGAGTGCTGTCAACATAGAAAAATTTTAAATATTTTTTTATACCTTGTGCGCAAATAAAACTCATAATAAATCAATTTTAAAGGCGAAAGGCCAATGATTGAGGGTTGGCCAAGATTATTACGGCTTACCCCACATTACCCTATGTCGGTGGGGGAGGTTCCTGTGGTGCCTAGGGGAACGCGTGCAAATGTACTATAATTTAATATAAAAAATTATTAAAAAAAATCCGACTTCAAACGCCCGTGCCACTACAAAGTATATAATTTAATGTTGATATTTTAAAAGCCGCTCGACCGACTTCGATAAAATTTCAATGGGACCATCTTGAAAGTATACCCTTTGAAACAAAAAAGAATTTTCCAAATCGGTTCAGGCGTCTTCGAGTAATCGGTGAACGTACCTACACATAAAACAAATATCCGACGAATCTCCGAACTCCTCCTTTTTTGAAGTTGTTTAAAAAGTAAAGTCCTACTTAAATGATTCTTATTTCCTGGACGAAGTCGGGGCAGGCCGCTAGTATCGTATAAATATACGCAAACTGTCTTATTAACTCAAGTGATATCTCTTATTAGGGTTCCGTACCCAAAGGGTACCAACGGAACCCTATTACTAAGCCTACGCTGTCCGTCCGTCCGTCCGTCCGTCTGTCAGCGGGCTGTATCTCGTAAACCGTTATAGATACCTAGATGAAATTTTCACATATTATGTATTTCTATTGCCGCTATAACAAAAAATAATAAAAATTAAATTAAATTAAAAAAATTAAATTAAAATATTTCCATGGGTACATGGAAATATTTTTTTTTTAACGGAACCCTAAAAGAGCGAGGCTCGACTCGCACTTGGCCGATTTTATATATAAAAATCAATTGCTGTTCGTTAGTCTCGCTAAAACTCGAGAACGGCTGGGCCGATTTAGCTGATTTTTGTTTTGAAATGTTTTTCGTAGTCCAGGGAAAGTTTAAACGGTGAGAAAATATGGAAAAATTGCGAGGAGGATAGTAAAAACAACAATTTCATTTTCCCATATAAAGTGTTCTACCTACTTTCCTGTCAAACATTTGACGTTCGTCTTTTAAGTTTTAGCTTCGGTACGGTAGACTCGGGTCCACTCGACATTACTCGGATTATCGCGTATTTAAACTTTAATATTTTGATGGTTGTTATTGTTTGTTCGTTCAGAAATATATTATGTCATTTAATAAAAATTTTTGCATGGGTATAGTTGAGGACCTGGAGGGTGACATAACTTTTTATCCCAGAAAACCAAAGATTTCCCAAGGGAGTTCAAAAACTAAATCCACGCGGACGAAGACGCGGGCATCAGCTAGTAGCTTATAATAATAGTATTCAGTTTCTATTTTCTCCAACAGATTCAATTTTATAAAGGCTGTATCGGAAACGGTTGGCAGATGGAACCACGATCGATAAGCAACAGGTCATCGCGATACGCATCTACACCACAACGCACTTATTCCATACGCCATAAAGGTCAATTTCCTTTAACAATGGTTTAGAATTCTATGGTAGAGCTAATATAAAACTTATTGCATAGAAAAATAAAGTCCATTTTGATATTTTATATTTTGTGGTGAACAAACAATATAGTTTTCCTATTATTATATTTTATTTTCCCTGTCATTCATTTATTTCATCATTCAATAAATAAAGGATTCATATTTTGTTCGCGTGGATTTGGGCTTTACAAAATTTTGTGGGAACTCATTGATTTTCCGAAATAAAATCTATCTCGGCTCGGTTTGGAGAGTGAGGCAATAAGCCTATTTCTTTCCAAAGTTCATCAAAATGACTGTGATGATTCGAGGAGGAGGAGTGGCACTTCGTCGGGTACCTAAAAAGTATCCGGAAAATGATAGAACTCTCACGGGTTTTTCAAGTGTACGCAGACGAAGTCGCGGCAGTCAGCTAGTTATCTATGTGACTTTAAGCCTGATCATAAATAAAATACTAAAATTACAATTATTTCTCCTAAAAAGGGAAGAAAGATTTATAGATGGCACTCTCACTCAGCTCAGACTCAAGACTGAGTTAAAACGAGTCTCTTTTAACACTAGTTTTAACACTATCTTGAGTCTTGAGCAGAGCCAGAGCACGATCTATAGATTTCAGCCTTAGAACTCTTCAAATACTTATCTGTAAATTCTTTAATTGAAATTTTGAAATTTATTTTATTTCGGCAATTAACTTTTTAGAAGAATATAAGTCATGCTTAGAATAGAATAGAAATGTTTTTTATTCAATTAAACTTATTTACAAGTGCTTTTGAATCGTCGATGAGTCTACCACTGGTTCGGAATGCCCTTCCTGCCAAGAAGAACCAGCAAGAAACTTGGCGGTTGCTCTTTTCAAAACAAGTTTACAATTCAATAGATACTATGCTATGTATGCAGTGTTTCCACAATGAGGGGAAGTTCCACAAAAGCATACCTAATTATAATTCAACACATGTTAAGACGGGCAGACAGAAAGTAGCCCCATTCCCGCTGGTGGTGGCTTAACTTTAATAACATTAGTCATGCTGGACTTGACTGATATTCTCCTCTCCCCTCCAAAAAGCGTAAAGCTTGTGTTACATAGTGGAGATTGAACCGTTGCGGCAGCGTCAGTTTTCAGCCCACAGTCCACACCTTTACTATTGGGTTATTGAGGAGTCTGAACGAAATATTATGTAGTATGATGTAACAACTTGGGGCTAGTATTCTGTTTGTACTATGCTAGTAGCATAGTACAAACAGAATAGTAGGCTAACTTCATACAAAGTGGCCGCTGCCGGTTTGAATGTATGCGTGAGCAGCGGGCGCCGTGTACGCACGGAAGTTTCACGCACACATTCGCAAAGTCTCAACCGGCTCAATCGGCCGGCAGTACGGGCCGCGCGGCGCGCCACAGAGTGCTTTTGTATATATCGCGCCGCTGTGCTAATCGCGCGCAATTGCGTATTACGTCGCACGCTCGCTCTTTTTTGTTTGTTTAATTTTTCAATAAAAGTAGTAACCTACCTATTAATAATCGCGGGCATCAGCTAGTCAAAAATAAAAGTGACAACCCTAGGCGTCAACGCAAGAGTAGGTAATTAACTCGCCGATCGGCCTTAGTTAGCCTACTATTCTGTTTGTACTATGCTAGTAGCCTCTAGTTATCTAGTAGGTGAGGTCTGTTTTGTTGAAACGGTGCTACACTTTTTGTACCGGGTTTTTGCGTCGAGTCGAGGTTTGCAGAAGTCATTGACGTTTTCATTCTACTACAGTTTTTGTATAAGCTTGTAAAAAGTGTTTATGTCAACACTTTGAACTGTTTGAAGGACGTGATCTCGTTCAAACGACCTTGGCATCAGTAGGGCTAGTACGAGTTTTATACATCTCGGCAACTTTCAAAGATTTTGAATATCGAAACAGTAACGTCAGTAACGAATTTTACTTCCCCGTGTTTTTTTTTTTCAAAACTCATACTAATATTATTAAAATGCGAAACGTTTGTTGGTTTGTCCTTCAATCACGCCGCAACAAAGCTACGGATCGACGTGATTTTTTGCATGGGTATAGTTGAGGACCTGGAGAGTGACGTAAGCCACTTTTTCTCCCGGAAAATCAAAGATTTCCCGAGGGATTTTAAAACCTAAATCTTCGCGGACGAAGTCGCGGGCATCAGCTAGTATTTTGATAACATTGAAATAACGTCGGTTTTAAATCAAAGATCGCCACCGTATTGTTTCATTTTTGAAGACAAATCATAGTAATATTATAAATGCGAAAGTGTTTGTTTGTCCTTCAATCACGCCGTAACCGAGCTACGGATCGACGTGATTTTTGCATGGGTAGTCGAGGACCTGGACAGCGACATAGGCTACTTTTATCCCGGAAAATCAAAGAATTCCCGAGGTATTTTAAAAACAATATCTACGCGGACGATGTCGCGGGCATCATCTAGTATTATATTTATAATAACTATGTGTATATATATTTTTAAGATTTCTTGAAAAAATAAATTAACTACCTACTTGTATTTTATTTCAATTATAAAAAAAACAATGATTTAACCCCTGCGTAATATTAGGGATGTCTCTGTGACACACCCATCTATAATCGCTCGGTGATATAGACCGGTCTACCGGTCTACGTAACATCGCTGCATGTATTAAACGCCTGTACTTACATAGCAAAATTAGAATGTTGTGTTGTAACTTTTAAAATACCAATAGCGTGTCGGGTTGTTACGGTGATCGCGAGCATGGCGGTCCCAAGGCCACGCATTGAGTGCTGTTGTCTCGCCGACGACAATGACACTGTGTCATGCCTACTAGATTACTGTGACACGACTGTAGGTGTAATGACCATACAGCAAGTTGTGGGTAGACATAAAATAGAGAGGCGCGTAAATACAAGACACCACTGGATCGCGGGTCAGTTGTGTACCGACCGCCGACAGAGCGGCACGTGAGTGTCAATAGTGCGAGTGTTTATGTATTATATACATGTAGAATATACGAGTGTTCTACAGTAGGGTTGCCAACCTTCTTATTCTTCTTCTTTATCAACTGATAGACGACAACTGCTGGACAAAGGTCTCCTGCATGGACTGCCACCGGCTTCGGTCTTGCGCCGCCAGAATCCAGCGGCTCCCTGCGACTTGTTTGATGTCGTCGGTCCACCTAGTGGGGGTCTGCCAACTCATTCATTCGTAAATAGGTACATACATAGACTGCTAAAATATAACAATTCCTTTTGGCTTTGCTTTGGCTTTGTTAAAGTCGGATAAAAACTGATTTGAATATTTGTTTCGTCCCTATAAAAGGGTTGTTTAAAAAAATAACTGAATAATCTCAAAAATCAAAGGTAATTATGTATAATAGGAATCACCACTTTTTAAAAATGGCCGGAGCTAAGACGCGGGTAAAATTTAGTTCATAATAAAAGTAAGTGTATATCGATGGGGGGTAGGTATTTGCAAAAAAAAAACAAACGAATGAATCAAATAATCCAACTATTGAACTATCGATTGTCGATTTATTCGTCTTCATAAAAAACTATCGAATTAAAATCGACAATCAAATAACTATCGAAAAGATCGGAAAATTATCCAAAATCGAAAATAGAAAACTATCAAACTAAAATATCGTAAATGTAACGTACGGACATAGTTTGAATAAACGAATACATCCCTATTTTATTTCACCACGAATATGTACTCTATGCCAAGTACGAAGTACAAGTACGTACAAGGAAAATAAAGCAATTTGGAAAACCACTCACTGTTTACCAGTGTTCCGATGAACGCAGTTTTCTGCGACCTTGTCAATCGCGATGACGTCACGTCCGGCCGCGGCCATCGGGCCACTGAACAATGGCAGCCAGGCGCAGGAACTAAGATTGTCCACCAATTACCGATAATAAGATCCACGATAAAAAGTTATGCGCGTAGTAAATAACCACGCAAAAGAGCGTCCCCACCCACCAGCAGATTTCAAACTTTTTCAAATCTTAGTTGAGTAGCAGTGATAGCCTAGTCACTAGGCTACCAGGCTAGGCACCACTAGGCCCTAGTGATTAGGACTGTGGTCTCCTATTTGTGGGGTCGCAGGTTCGAGCCCGGGTCCTCTCCCGAGAACCTCTGACTTTTCGGAGTCAGGTGCGTTCAAGCAATTAAATATCACTTGCTTCAACGGTGAAGGAAAACATCGTGAGGAAACCTGCACATCTGAGAGTTCTTCATAATGTTCTCAAAGGTGTGTGTCGTCCGCCAATTCACATTGGGCCAGCGTGGTGGACTATGGCCTATAACCTTTCTCTGAAAGGAGACCTGCGCTCAGTAGTGAGCCGTTGATGGGTTGCTGATTAGTTGACGACATCCGCCGTAGATTTGGGGTTTTCATGCAAATCAAGTTAGATCCCTCTGACCACATAGGGAACGCCCTTTCGTCGCCTGTGCATGCGCGCGTGTACATCAGCGTGCGTACATTCTTTTGTAATTTTTTTAAAAAAAACCCCAATCATTGTTTGATTGATTTAGTATTTTTATGGGACATTACAATAATATTGACAATAGTGCCACGTCTGTTCTTGGGGGGGACAGTGCCCATACAATTTTTTGCATGCTCAGATGGTCCCATATAAATTTCATCGAAATCGGTCGAGTGGTTTTTAAAAATCAACAATAAATTATATACTTTTTCATTTAATTACTAGTGGCGCAGGTGTTTGACGTCGGTTTTTAAAAAGAATTTTTTATATTAAATTATTACTATTTTGTTACAGATCTCTAAAGCCCATTGAAAATAGCCAATAATGAATTGTAATTAAGCAATCAATCATACAATAAAATTACCCGTACGCTATAGGTAATCTACATACAGGCCTGTATTATTATCCTCATCTGATAACGCGGCATCGGCAGGTAGCTTAACACGAACACCGATTTGCTAAAGGCTCACAATGTAAATAAACACTAGGGATGTAACGATTGTTTTATCTATATTTACGTTAATGAACTTTATAAAAATAACTCAAAATATAGTATACTTACAAACAGTATATCGTGACTAATAGGTAAGGAACCTTTTACCCAAATAGTATTTCAATTTGAAGTCATTGCCGCGTTGCTTTAGAGGAGAGTATGTTCGACTGCGGTTGACGAGGCACTGTGTTCGATTCCCCGTTCGAGCAAAAATAGTTAAATATTGGATTATTTTAAGAAAAAATTCGCATAGCTAGCCCGGAATTGGAAGTCAGTGCTGTCTCAATTTGAGAGCACGTAAAGCCGTCGTGAATTAATGACATTAGTCTTAATGATACAGAAGTCGCAATTCCATCATTAACACTATCGGATTAACGTTTAATCTAAGAATTTTGAGCTTTTCACAGATTTTCAATACCAAAACTATCAATCAATATCATTACAAAACGTTACTCGTGGATGGTGAATTTTTTAAACAACTTCAAAAAGGAGGAGTTTCTCTATTCGTCGGAATCTTTTTTAGGGTTCCGTACCCAAAGGGTACCAACGGGACCCTATTACTAAGCCTACGCTGTCCGTCCGTCCGTCCGTCCGTCCGTCTGTCAGCGGGCTGTATCTCGTAAACCGTAATAGATAGACAGATGAAATTTTCACATATTATGTATTTCTATTGCCGCTATAACAACAAATAATAAAAATTAAATTAAATTAAAAAAATTAAATTAAAATATTTCCATGGGTACATGGAAATATTTTTATTTAATTTTTTTTAACGGAACCCTAAAAGAGCGAGGCCCGATTCGCACTTGGCTGATTTTTTTATGTATGTTCACCGATTACTCGAAGACGCCTGAACCGATTTGGAATTTTTTTTTTGTTTCAAAGGGTATACGTCCCATTTAAATTTTATCCAAATCGGTCGAGCGGTTTTTAAAAAATCAACAATAAATTATATACTTTGTAGTGGCCCGGCCATTTGAAGTCGGTTTTTTAAAAATAATTCATCATCATTCATCATTAGCAACCCATCAACGGCTAACTACTGAGCGCAGGTCTCTTCTCAGAGAAGGGTTATAGGCCATACTTAGTCCACCACGCAGGCCCAATGCGAATTGGCGGACTTCACACACCTTCAAGAACATTATGAAGAACTCTCAGGTGTGCAGGTAAAAAATAATTACTTATTGATATTTAATTATTTAATAATTTAATATTTTATTTTAAATGAGAATTTGAAGAAATTGGCACAAACCCCCAATTTTCAGGATTCTTAGGAATAGGTACTCGCATTTGCCTATAACGCAATTCCATAATATTCAATCTGCTTGTTTTCTTTGTTTAGCCACATCACTAGTTGATATTGACCTATTTATAAAACGGTTAAATGCAAATTCTCCACAACTGCAGTAATTACAGGAATTAACCGATTTGTTAAATTATTGCTACAATTCAAATTGCAGATCGCTAATGTGCTAATGTGCGTTTTGTCCCTCTTTAGAACAGCAATGTAGCCTCGCAAGCATGTGGCGATCGTCAAAGTTGAACATTTTAGCGTGGAATTAGAATTAAAAAAAAGCCGGCCAAGTGCGAGTCGAACTCGCGCACCGAGGGTTCCGTACTCTAGAAGTACAAGTAAAACGATAATATTAAATTAATTTAAGACATCGTCCAACAAAAATTTAGTCAAAAAGAGCCAAAGGTGCCCATCAAGCTCGCGGCATTGCCGCGTTGTATGGCGATTGACAGCCTTTGGACCAGGTAAGCCCCAGAGCGTGGATCGCAGCCTCTTTCCCTTAAGCGACGGCCGATGTCAAATAAAAATCGCCTAGCCTCCTCATTCCAGCATCCCATCGTCTCCACCGCCAGTGGGACAAAAAGGTAGCTGCCCAGAAGAGGGGCGTATTTGCCTCTTTTTTTTAAAGCAGCGGAGTCTGCAGCAGCGCCGTCAACCTGTGCCGTCCGGCTGCGATGGCTTGGTGCGAATGTACACGAGCATGTCGCGTCCCACAGCAAGCATTTGCCATTTTGCCATGGGACAAGCGTCAAGCCATCTGGACGCTTGCCGTATGTGCGGCTCAACCCGGGTGGCTCGAGTATGCAGGGCACGCTAGCCGAGACGAGGGGCCTCAGCGGACGATGTCGTTCAGAGCGTGGTGACGCGGAAACCTGCCCGCACAACGACTGCAACTCAATGCATGATGGCCGTTGGCTTCCACCATGGAACCGCAGATGCATCGATGAGGTTCACAAACATCGTGACGGAAAATTCTTAAAATTTTTTTCGGCTAGCCTCCATCCGCCAAACCATCCGAAAAGGAACTTCGTTCCAAAAATTTCTTCAGGCGCGACGGGGCTTTAAATGTCACCAGCTCCAAGTATATTTGGTTTCATTTTAACATTCAAATTAGAACTGTCACAACCAAGTCTGTTTGTTGATACATTCAAATACCATCCTAACCCAACAAATCCATCAACAATTTGGCGTAGATCCAGAATACTTCGACGATAGCAGGCGAATATAGTATAGTCGCGTGACATTATAGAAACAGTTTTGAGTTCCAAATCTAGCCCTCAAACGATTTAAAACCCTACTGTCTTAATTTGAAGGTTAATATTGTATATCAGATTCATCGTAGACATGGGTAAAAGCAAATTTTACACCTTATTGCTGTGATCATAGAGTACAATATAGCGTTAAAAAGTTGAAGTTGATAAGAAAACTCGTGACCTACCACACAGTCTTTCAAAATGTGACGCTGATGATCTGGGGACACGGGAGTGTCCCCGCCGAGACGAGCCCGGCGAAGCGCAAGTGCACTACATACCTTTTCTCAATAGCTTTTATTGATATCTAAAAAACCCCGATTTCGTCACTGACTGACTCGCTGATGATCACCAAAATTCTTAGGGTACTTCCTAAAGTCCTAGAAAGCTGATATTTTGCATGTAAGCTAGTATTAGTACACAAACAACAAAAAAATACTAAAACTTGGAAATTTTACCCCCAACCCCTTAAACTAGGGGATGGAAGTTTGTATGAAACTTCCGCTTTGATGCTAGAGGTCTGAAAATTGATATAGGGACTCTTTATTATAAATAATAAACAAAATTAAAAAAATATTGTCATAAGCAACTTACAAAAAGAAGTGAAATCCCACCAAAAACATTTTCATGTAAAATGTTGCTGAGACCATATTATGGCTCGCACTGTTAAAAAGTTATCAGATCTCATGTAGAGCCAAGCTTCTAAGGGTAAGATCTATAGATAGTTCTCTGGCTCTACTCAAGACTCAAGATAAAGTTAAAATGAGACACAAATATGTTCCGACATCAATCTGTCTCGTTTTAATCCAGTCTTGAGTCTGAGCTGAGCGAGAGTGCCATTTATAGATCTTGCCCTAAGTCTACAAGCCCTAACTTCGAAAAACTCTATACACCTTATTTAAAATATGTGGCTTGGCCGTGTCGCTACTACAAGAACTATTGTATAACAGAAAAGTAATGAACAGTGAATAAATTTTTCACCTTACGCCCATGTGAATGTAGCGAAATGGCCTTATAAACCTTATTTTATCAAACTTATTTGATCTCTTTCAAAATAAATATAATATTACTATTTTGTCTATGGTAAGACATAGATAATGAACAGATAAATTGTTGTTATCTGGCTTAATTTTAGAACAATAAAAACTTCTTATCTACTTGCGTTTGTATGAAAAATCGTAAGCTTATTTTCCTTTTTTTTTCCTCCCCCAAATAATTGGACAGCTAAGCTATTAAGGGTAGGTAAATGAAAATAGTGAAATGTATGGGGATCGAACCGTCGACATTTCAGATTTTAACCTAACTTACAGTACCTGGCGATATATATATTGCACATCGGCCTTTGGAATAAAACGCTATTTCTATTCTATTGCAAGAAAAGCTAGCCAGAATTTCACGTAGTCATTACTGAAATCTCTTCACAATCGGCGAGCACATCACGTAACATATATAAAAAAAATGCAGTCGAACTGTGAATAGAATGCAATGCGATGTGCAATATATATCGCCGGGTACTGTACCTAACCATGAGGCTGTTGAGACTTAAAGAGGTTAACAGTATCAATAGGTATTACCAGATTACATAAGTAATACCTTTGAAACGATTGTGTCATAGATAGATGACAAATGCATCCACACTATTATTCACCGATTTTTTCCATAAAATTACCCAAACAATGAAATGGGTTTACCTACTTTGTACGCAGATAGTCATTGTGTTTACAGGTATAGTTAAGGTCATGAACTCATGACGCTGTTGTGCACTCTTAGGTATTTAACTATTTACCTACCTAGGTTATACTTACCCACGTGTAGTTATAATAAAATAAAAAAATCGGCCAAGTGCGAGTCGGGCCTCGCTCTTTTAGCACGGTAATATTATCTGTATACAGTATTGTAACTTCATACAAACGGACGAAGCGCGAGCTATGCCTACGCGCCTCGATCTCGGTAAGCGCTCGGTACGCAGACAGTCGCGACTGTGCCGCAGTGACGAACGGACGGTGTTATGTTTTTTAACAATAACTGCGCAATTTTTTTTCTAAAAATAAGTTCAAGTACATATTTAATATGACGAGGAGGATATATTGTGCTGTTTTTGGTTGCATGAATTCGTCAATAAAGCATCCAGAGATAACTTTTTTTAAATTACCTGGAAACTCTGAAAGGTAAGACTCTAAAATAATTTTACTTACTAGTAGGTAGGTACAAAATGTGTGTATTTTTAATGGATAAGGTATTTCCTTTTATCTCCCGAAAAAAAAGATGTCTGGATTAATAAATAAAGTGAATAGAGTAAAGGAAAGTGATTGACACGAGTGAAATAGGTAGTTATAGGCGGTTCATGAATCACGATACGGTACGTACGCTTGTGTTAAAACCTCGGTGTACGGAACCCTCGGTGTGCGAGTCCGACTCGCACTTGGCCGATTTTTTTAGGGTTCCGTACCCAAAGGGTACCAACGGGACCCTATTACTAAGCCTACGCTGTCCGTCCGTCCGTCCGTCCGTTCGTCCGTCCGTCCGTCTGTCAGCGGGCTGTATCTCGTAAACCGTAATACATAGACAGATGAAATTTTCACATATTATGTATTTCTGTTGCCGCTATAACAACAAATAATAAAAATTTAATTAAATTAAAAAAATTAAATTAAAATATTCCCATGGGTACATGGAAATATTTTTATTTAATTTTTTTAACGGAACCCTAAAAGAGCGAGGCCCGACTCGCACTTGGCCGATTTTTTAATTAAATCTACCAATCAAAAAACAACACGCATTTTTATTGAACACTTCCTATTTAATTCACAAAGTATTTTATTTGTTTATATAAAAAAAAGTATATTTACAATCACAAAACTAAATGGAAACACAAAGTAGGCAAATGTAATTAAAATGCTGGAGGCGGGCAGCCCTATCGCATGTTTACGTACCGCGCGGCTGTAGGCATTTATGTCAAAGATACGGCCGAGTTACAATACTGTATACAGATAATATTACCGTGCTTTTAGGGTTCCGTTAAAAAAATTAAATTAAAAAATTTCCATCTACCCACCTACCCATTTTAATTTAATTTTTTTAATTTAATTTAATTTTTATTATTTGTTGTTATAGCGGCAATAGAAATACATAATATGTGAAAATTTCATCTGTCTATCTATTACGGTTTACGAGATATAGCCCGCTGACAGACGGACGGACGGACGGACGGACGGACGGACAGCGTAGGCTTAGTAATAGGGTCCCGTTGGTACCCTTTGGGTACGGAACCCTAAAAATATAAGTATGAGGGCAATAAAACTTGTATTCATTTATTTAATAGATAATGCTAGTAATTCTTTATGAAAGAAATAATTTTTAATTTAGTTCACAAACGAATCTTAAGGGGAAAAAAACAAACGCTGAAATTTCCTTGGGCATTTTCCATAAGGGAAATTTCAGCGTTTCTTAATCAAGGAATAACAAACACTTTTATAAATCCAACCTTGTTTACAGCTTATACTACATAAAGCCTTCAATGAAAAGCTTGATATGCACTCAAGCCAAGTTGAAATCTTGATTAGGTATATCAAATAATCGATAGTGATGTCGAGTAATGTAAAAAGAGAACCCAAAATGTATGCAAGTTGTATAAGAGCAGCAAAATACGTTGCAGCATGAGTAAGTTAGGTCTTCAAATTATATTGTAAGTAATTGGAACTTTAATTGTATAATTTCCAAACCGATAAAATCGGTATTTCAGCCGTCAGAATCAAATCTATGTTGATTGCGATTGCGAGGGCATTACGCAACAACCACCCAGATAGCTTTCGAGCGGATCCTTTAATTAATTAGATTCGTAGTCAATCATAAAACTGTTAATTTATTATCTGGCAATATTAGGGCGGTTTATGTTTTAAGAATGAGAAATACTTTGGAATGTGTTGACTTATAAATCTCTTAAAACTTTTTTTATTTTATTTACCAAATAAAGCACAATATTAACAAGTTATTATTGATCCCGCCAAACTGCACATGCAGTTTGTTGGCGAATATGCCCTCATAGCAATATTTTAAATAAAAACCGCACATGTGGTTATGGCCATAAAATATGATATAATACGGCAAATCACCAGTGTGCTTATCATCATCATCATCAGCAACCCATCAACGGCTCACTACTGAGCGCAGGTCTCCTTTCAGAGAAGGGTTATAGGCCATAGTCCACCACGCTGGCCCAATGCGAATTGGCGGACTTCACAAACATTTGAGAACATTATGGAGAACTCTCAGATGTGCAGGTTTTCCTCACGATGTTTTCCTTCACCGTTGAAGCAAGTGATATTTCATTGCTTAAACGCACTTGACTCCAAAAAGTCAGAGGTGTGTACCCGGGATCGAACCTGCGACCCCCCGAATAGGAGACCACAGTCCTAACCACTAGGCTAGCACTGCTTGTATGGGACTTGTTATAAAAGAGACCCCATTAGGATTGCTGTACCATAGAGGTGGTGTTGTAACTTGTAACACATTGATGGAGTAACAACATAAGTGGTCTGTGGTCAACACAAGGTAACACAGTTTACACAAATAAATAAAACGCGTGACCTATGACAGTTTAGCATTCATACAATAACCGCTTGCCATTTGACCTCCGCATCACTATCATACAAATATTTAGTATTTACTATCGTAAAAAGACATACAAAGGAGTGAGGAGCGAAAAAATCTCTTATAAACCACAACAAAGAAAGAAAAGGAAAGCTAATCTGATAGCGCTATGGCCATATTTCAAAAGACAATTCGTCACTAGGTAAATTCAAATTCAAAATTATTTATTTCACGTAGGCCAACCTGTGGCTCTTATGACACGTCATGAATCTACCACCGGTTCGGAAAGCGGATTCTGCTGAGAAGAGCCGGCAAGAAACTGCTCTTTTCAAAATAATCATTTTACAATAATTTATTTTTATGAAGCTATTACATTGTAATAAGTTTTTTATACTATCTCGTGGGCAGCTGGATGCAAGCCGATTTAACCTATGCAACTTTGTTAGAATAAAATATAATATTTCCACAATGAGGGGAAGTTCCAAAAAAAAAGTACTACAATTCAATTCATGTTAAGACGGGCAGACAGAAAGTAGCCCCATACCCGCTTCCCGCCAGCGGCACCCGTTCACGAGTATGATGCATGGTCCAGCCGTTGCTGTTTGATCACGCCAAAATAAGAAGTCACTAGAAGTTGTACTTTTTGCTAAATCAAAATCGGTTAAGCATATTTTGCGGCTGTCGGGGGGTTTACTTACGGTAGTAAATATATTAGTATGTCACGCACATAAGTATGTCACGCACTCTTTAAACATTTATGTGGTGGTGTCGTGTGATGCGGGTTGTTACGTTCCCTCAAATATGGTTGAGCGAAGCAATTTCTGGGTCATGCGTCATGCTCGTGAACGGGTTCCACCGGCGGGAATGGGCTACTTTATGTCTGCCCATTTAAGATAGAAGTTAGTCGCTATGCATTTTTGGAACTTCCCTCATTGTGGAAACACTGCATATATAGCATAGTATTTACTGTATTGTAAATTTGTTTTGATAAGAGCAACCGCCGAGTTTCTTGCTGGTTCTTCTCGGCAGGAAAGGCATACCGAACCAGTGGTAGATTCATCGACTATTCAAAAGCACTTGTAAAAGTTTATTTGAATAAAAAATATTTCTATTCTATTCTATTAAGTCTATGGTTATCTATACTTTAAATAGGTACAGCAAGTAATTTTTTTTATTGCGAGATAGTCTTGCGCTTGACGGCAATCATGTCTGGTGAAAAGCAATGACGATGTCTGAAGAGCATTCCACACTTGAGCGGTTCGTTTCAGAAACGTTGCTCTAAAAATTACAGCAGCAAAAATGCAAGTGAGGGTTTTAAAAAGCGCGGAGAGTTTAATTTTCGAGGCGCACGTATATTATACAACGTTTTTCAATAAATTGTTATTGCAGTAATTTGACTGAGGGCTTACGCAGACGAAGAATAGACAGGACAGTCCATATACGAGTGAATCGTTTAAAACTGCGTATAAACAGATCATTCTCATTCACAATCACTCACAACCTGAGCATTTTTGTTGTACACTTTACTGAAAAACTATCATGCCTATAGATTTGTGCTTTAACATAGTAATTAAACTTCATATCCAGATGTGTTATCTGTCAAAAAAATATAATTTTATAACCATTAAAAAAATTACATTAACAATTTTGTATTCATTGGATAGAATGTTATTATACTACTAACACCATCTGTTAGAAAGCCAAAGAGAACATCGCTGCAACAAAACTTATTACCCGTTAGAAAAACTACGCGAGCCCTCACAAAGCTCAGCTTTTTGTTAGTAATTATAAATCAGATATCAGCAGTGCAGTGGAAAGAAGACTGTCCTCTGGGAAAATAGTCATTAAACAAAAATCTTATAAAAATTAAATATAGTTTAGTAATAGACCCGCGTAAACTAGTAATAGACTAGGATAGTACAGTTAAACATTAGTAATTTGCATGTTTTGTGGCGAAGCGTCTCGTCAAACAGTCACAAGGTGTCAAGAAACGCTCAATAAAGAACAAGATTAATGATTTCGTAAACTTCTACGGCCTTCTATGCACTTTATGTACCTATCGTTGCACAACTTGGCGGGCCCTTACACCGATCTAGGACAAAGAGTAAGCGGAGCGATCAGAGGAGCGGATATAAAAATGTATGAATTTTTGGAAGCAATGATAGCCTAGTGGTTAGGACTGTGGTCTCCTATTCGGGGGGTCGCATGTTTGATCCCGGGCACGGACCTCTGAATTTTCGGAGTCAAGTGCGTTTAAGCAATTAAATATCACTTGCTTCAACGGTGAATGGAAACATCGTGAGGCAACCTGCACACCTGAGAGTTCTCCATAATGTTCTCAAAGGTGTGTAAAATCTGCCAGTTCACATTGGGACAGTAGTGAGGTGGCCCTGTATTAAGTAGTGAGCTGTTGATGGGTAGCTGATGATGATGATGATGATGATGAATTTTTAAGGTGCTGGACTGGCGACCCCCACAGGAAAACGCAGAATTCGAAGAGCCCAGTGTCTTCCACTGGGTGGACCTACGATCTCAAGTCTCTAACAGCCGCTAGATATATACCTACGGCACAAGGTACTGTTCATTGATGCTTCCAAAACACCTATGTCTTGTTATAGTGTACAAGGGAGAGGGCAGACTGACATCTTTTAGCGGTAGCGATCGGTGTTTGCGACTCAAAAGCGGTAAGAGTTCGATACGATACTAAAAGTAGGGAAGGTAAGTGTTTAACAAGTGTAAATAAAAAAAATTATTTTTAAAAAAACAAGCTTTTAGTAGCTTGATACATCGTCAGACCTGAATATCATCTAGGACCAGAGTACGTCGTTTCTTTGCTGAGTTCCTATGACCACCTTCCAGCTCCATCATCAGATTAGACCCTGATAACCATCTAAAAACAAAGTACTTGTCACGACGAATCAAACGAGCCGAAACTCGATGGGGTTGCGTCGTTTCATTACAGAGTTCCTATGACCACCTTCCAGCTCCATCATCATAGCCTAGTTAACATTGAAAGACAAACTACTCGTCAAGACGATTCAAACGAGCCCAAACTCGATGAGGTTGTGTCGTTTCATTGCGAAGTTCCTATGGCCACCTTCCAGCTCTATCATCAGATCAGCACCATGTCAACATAATATTGCATTGTCACGCGATTTACACAACCGGTAACCGGTAACCGGTAAGTGGATCAAATTTAATTTGCAAGATTTGATGACAATAACATCCTTGATGACAAACATCGGGACAGATGAAACTAAATAAAATCTTGTAAAAAAAACGCGAAACGCTGATACTAAAAAGCACTCGATCGCCGTGACTGGCGTTTTATGTGTGCCCAGTGAAGCGAACGGACGCGGTATCGAATTCTGGACAACGATTCAAAATTGCATAAACGCCATCGCTGCCGCTAAAAGATGCCAGTCTGGCCTCTCCCTAAAGACGAGGATGTCGACTTATGTTGCGTCAACTCTTTTGTACTTTATCTCCTCTGTATAACCAAACCACTTCTTCCTTTATTTCTTCTGTATTCTTTGAGGATCATGTGGAAGCTCGTAGAGGGCTTCTCTTTATACGTGGCACTCATGTGAGTCGCTGGTAGTCAAAAGATACAGGTGGCACAAGATCGTAGTATGTGGGGATCCATTCAAGAGATTTATACCCGTTTTCTCCAACGTTCCCTAACTTTCACGGGCTCCGTAATTCAAGTTAGGTGACGCTTTCTGTCAATTTCGTTTTCACGAACCTTTACGGAACACCTAAGGTGGAAATGATATTGGGTAATGGATGGCATTTAGGGGCTACCTATGTAAAGAAACTCCTACTTAGGGGATGATTTAGGTGTAAAAGGGCATTAATGACAGATAGACAGACAAAAAAAAGTTTATGATGACCAAGAGAAATCTTGTCGGCTAAATATTGTATACATAGACGAGTTTATTTCGATTAAATTTCATCTACCTACTACAACTTCACAAATTCCTTTTGCCGTTATTTAAAGCAACTTCTCACTTGAAAGAAATGAGAAAAATGTGAATTATGAAACGTAAGCAACAGCCTTAAGGCGAACTATCCCAGTTTAATTTCATTTCTTATTTTTGGTATTCCTAGTGCCTGCTCTCATAAAAATAAAAACCGGCCAAGTGCGTGTCGGGCCACGCGCAGTGTAGGGTTCCGTAGTTGAAAGTCTCAAATATTATTGCTGACCTAGGATAGTGCTTTTATTTTATTTATGAATATTGAATACATTTTGAGTTCCATGGTTTAAATACTCTAATATACTACAAAATATGCAACTTACACTACGTGTAATACCTAACTTAGAAAAAACAGCTATATCTCCTTAACTAATGAACCCAACTTAGCCGTGATAGCTTGCCTTTAAAATACATTATATATACTACTGCTGTAAATTTTTTCAGACATACAGACAGACAGACGGACGGACATGGCGAAACTATAAGGATTCCTTGCTAACTACGGAACCCTAAAAGACCGACCAAGTGCAAGTCGGACCCACACACGAAGAGTTCCGTAACATCGTACAAGATTTAACACAAGCTATTATTAAGATCAAGCCAAAATAAAGTTTATTATTGTACGGGCTCTTTATTTTTATTTTTTTGTTGTTATAGCAGTAATAGTAATACACATTCTGTGACTAGTATCTGCTCTATTACGGTTCATAAGATACAGCCCGCTGACAGACGGACGGACAGTGGAGGCTTAGTAATAGGGTCCCGTTGGCACCATTTGGGTACGGAAACCTAAAATGTACGAACTATTTTTATCTTGTACCCGTTTTCACCTAAACTAAACTATCCCTTAAGTAAGAGTCTCTTTACGTAGGTACTAGGTAGCCACTAAATACAATCCCTTACCCGTTGTAATTTCCACATTGAGGTGTTCCCTAAAGGTTAGTGAAAACGAAATTGAAGTAAAGCTTCACCTAACTTAGCTAAGGTAGCCCGTAAAAATTAGGGAACGTTGATGAAAACTGTCACTAGCCTATTGTTTAAATTTTTATAATTTGATATAAAAAAATATTTTAAAAAAACCGACTTCAAATAAAGTATAATATAATTTATTGTTGATTTTTTTAAAACCGCTCGACCGATTTCGATAAAATTTTAATGGAAAGTATACCCTTTCAAACAAAAAAGAATTTTCCAAATCGGTTCAGGCGTGTTCGAGTAATTTGTGGACATAATACATTAAAAAAAAGATCCGAAATTTTGATAACCTTCTCCTGTTTTGAAGTCGGTTAAAAAGTAATATCACTGCGAGAATTCGCCTTAATTTCTAATAGTAGAACAAAGACCGCCGCTTTAATAGGAAAAATTGCATCGCAATCAAATTCCCGTCACGCTAACAACAAAAGTCACAAGTCTGGTCTGGGAACTCCGCTCAAAGGAACCAGACGGAAAATATTATTATAGGTAGAGCAATTCACTTGCAATTTTAGCTTGAAGCTATATTTTTACTCGTAAACAGCCTTTGACTAAGATCTCACCTGGGGGTAAGTGACCTTCCAGTCTTAGATGGGAGTAACCCATATTATTTCTGACGACCTCCCTGCGCATTTGGAAATTTGGAAATTTACAATTTCTGAATTGTCTCTTGTCAGGCCTGGTGGGAGGCTTTGGCCGTGGCTAGTTACCACCCCACCGTCGCCATCGAAGACCTGCCGCCAAGCAAGCCTGCCGTTCTGGCAAGACAGCAGGTAGAAATCGATTAGGGATTAGATTGAATAGTTACTTACCATCAGGGGAAATCGCAGTCAAAGACTATCTTGTCATCGAATAAAAAAGAAATATCATTTCAACGCTGAGCTTTCAGCTGTCGTTAGTGTTCCCCTAACATGACGTCATATTTCATCAGATAGGAATCCATCCACGCATTTTTTATTCAGTGACAAGGTAGCCCTTAACTGCGATCTGACCTAATGGTAAGTGACGATGCAGTCTAAGATGGTAGCGGACTAACTTGGAAGGAACTTGGAATAGGTATCCTTATACTTCCTTACTAATATCACAGAGTAAGGATAGTTTTATTATAAATGCGTAAATGGGTTTGTTTGTTGGTTTGTCCTTCAATCACACTGCAACAGAGCTTTTGATTGACTTGATTTATTGCATGGATATACATAGCTGAGGATCTGAAGTGACATAAAAAATCAAAGAGTTCCCATGGTATTTTTAAAAACTATATCACCAGGG
This sequence comes from Oeneis ivallda, assembly GCA_029955525.1. Lineage (NCBI taxonomy): Eukaryota > Metazoa > Arthropoda > Insecta > Lepidoptera > Nymphalidae > Oeneis > Oeneis ivallda. The sequence goes on along the minus strand of JARPMR010000012.1, from coordinate 2,644,539 downwards.
TCTCATGATGTAGCCAGCAACTAAAAGCTTGTCTTTTAAAAATAAAATTTTAAATTTACACTTCCCTTTCCCTTTTTTTCTCTAAATGAGCTATATGTATCGAGTGTGCCATTGCATTTCCGCTACCGAATGGCCCAGTGCCTTAACAACCACGTCGAGCGCGCGACATCACGATTTGTTTGGATATAATGCAAAAATCGTGATTCGCACCGAATTAATGCACATGCTCGTTTTATTGGCGTTCATTATTTTAATAAGCGACGAAACCGGCGACATTCGGTGACGAAACCATACATAACTATTGTTGGTCGAATAATTTGGGAATGCCTTAAACGTAACAACATTTTGTTCGCAAATGGCTTGCCTCAATTTAACCAATAAGTGTTCAGGCTTCTTCTTCTTTATCGACCTATAGACATCCACTGCTGGACAAAGGTCTCCTGCATGGACTTCCACAGGCTTCGGTCTTGCGCCGATTGCATCCAGCGGCTCCCTGCGACTCGTTTGATGGCGTCGGTCCACCTGGTGATGTCTGCCAACACTGCGCTTCCCGGTGCGGGGTCGCCACTCCGGCACCTTGGGACCCCAACGACCATCAGCTCTTCGAACTATGTGCCCCACCCATTTCAGGTAAAAGTAAGATTACCTAACAAGTTTCCTTAACAATTTTCGAAAAAGTTCTTTACTCATGTGCCTTAAAGATCGTTTTCACGATTCGCGCGCGGCGAGTCCCAACACTCCTAACTAGTGGTTCGCCCCGAACTGAGACCTCGCGGTAACGGTATCCCATGATTATTCATTCAATCGATACATGACGACCAAAACTGACATTATTATTATTATGCCCGTTTTCACCAAACATACCTAAATCATCCCCTATGTAGGAGTCTCTTTACGTAGGTAGCTCCAAAACACAATCCTAAGTCCTAACATCCGTCCCAATGTCCTTTTAGGTGTCCCGTACAGGATCGTGATAAAGAAGTTGACAGTAATCATCACATAACTTATCATAGTTAGCCCGTAAGGGTTAGGGAACGTCAGTGAAAACATTGAATTATTATGTAGGTACTAACGAGTGAAAACGGGTTAGGGGCATCTGTATAAATCGTCATCTATCGACGCCAATAGAAAATATACAAAATGATATTTAACTAAAGAATAATTTTAATTGAATAATATTTTATTATATTATGTACCTAAATAATAATGGTCGACGCAAAACTGTTTTTGGGATAAATCGTAGTCGTAACTCCTAGTTCAATGGAATAGTTAATGACTGCGCCATCTATTAGCATTATTGTGAAGCTATGTGAAATTTACTGATGCTCATTAAAAATTAAATAATCTCGTTTCTTTATAATATTCATATAATTTTAGTATTTGTTGTTCAAGTACAGGATACAAGTGAAGTCAGAAAATAAGTACAACTTGAAAATATATAGAAAATTTTCCCAGAGAGCGTCTTCAAGCGAGCGTATTAAATCGCCACTTTGGAAGCCCCCCATTTCGTCAATTTTAGGAAAAAAATTAAAAAAAAATACGGTTGTACTCTGTTCCAAATTGTCTTTAAAATGATACACGGAAAACTTATGAATCGCAAATAAAAAAAAATTTCTTCGCATTCGCTTCTATGAGAGCCCCCCTGAAATAAAGATTTTTATAACTTTTTAAGCCATTTTCGGCTGGAGGCCATCGGTTTACATATTATATCTAAATTTGAAGTAATTACGTTCAGTAATTCAAAAGTTATAAGGCTCTGACAGACGGACGGACGGACGGACGGACGGACGGACGGACGGACGGACAAGTGCAAATCGCTCTAGTAAACTCAGAGACCTCGCTTCGCTCGGTCAACTTGTGTTGGGATTTTATCCGGATAAATACTTAAATAGGTCGTTGGGGTCCCAAGGTGCTGGAGTGGCGACCCCGCACCGGGAAGCGCAGTGTTGGCAGACCCCCCACCAGGTGGACCGACGACATCAAACGAGTCGCAGGGAGCCACTGGATCCGGGCGGCGCAAGACCGAGGCCTGTGGAAGTCCATGCAAGAGACCTTTGTCCAGCAGTGGACGTGTAGGTATCGGTTGATGAAGAAGAAGAAATACTTAAATCGTAACAACATAAATAAACGTAACAACATGGCTAAATACTCATATATACGTATAGAATATGTATTACATCTTTGATATCTTTCTTCGTTAAAATTTCTGATTGTAGTAAGCAGTTAGTTTTTATTGCGGAACTGACTGACTCCGCAAGAAAATAGCACGTGTGCGAGTTTGCAAATCAAACTAATGAGTCGATAAGACGGAGTGATTTCACAAAATGAAATACGTAGTTAATAATGAGGCGATTTGGCTTAAAGCGCATTTTAATGGTGCAATAATGTTGTTCTCGTGTTTGTGGTAATGCTGGCGATAAATATACCGAGAACATAAATGATTGCTCGGTGTTTAGGAGGAGAAATGTGTGATGTTACGTAGTTTGTGTTGACTTAGATGTGCTTTATACACCATGTGTACTTTGAGGGTAGAAGAGGCAAAAACTCGTGAGTGGGTGTACGTTCGTTAACAGTAAACAGATTTGATTTTTACAGTAGTAGATCAAGTTTCAAGTATCCGAAAAAAAACACGCAAAAATTACATCATACTGCCAAGGGACGTGCTTGGCAAAAACATAAAATGATGAAATTTGTTCGATAATAAAAAATCGCGAAGTTAGGTCTAATTTTTAACCAATATTCATTTATTTTCAATGTGTTGCATATTACAGAGCCAAAATTTTTACATTAAATTCCGATTGATATTATCAAGAGAGTAGCTTAGTGATTTGAAAAGAAAATGAATATTTTACGAGTTACAAAGTATTTGGAGCTTACTACACTCCTATTCCGCGCAAAACGCTTTCTTTTGTCGCGCCTCACATGAGGTTGCGGCTATGTTTTATTTCATCGCACCGCGTGAGTGAAATCTGATTTTTTTTAGTGTTCTACGCGTTCTTATAGATTCGATTCCTGCATTTCTGAATTGTCTCTGGTGTGGTCTATTGGGAGGCTGAGATGTTGCTACTTACCACGAACTCGCAAAAACATGTCTACAAGCGATTCCGATTAGGAGTATGGATTTAATGTCTGTGGTGGAAAGAAAAAAAAGAGCAACCGCCGAGTTTCTTTTCGAAGAACCAGCAGTTCTTCTCGGCAGGAAGGGCATTCCGAACCAGTGATAGACTCATCGACGATTCAAAAGCACTTGTAAAAAAGTTTATTTGTATAAAAACATTTCTATTCTATTCTATTCTAATGAAAGTGCCTTACACCCCTTCAAAGAAAGTCGGTCAAACTTAGGCTACATGATGACTTAACATCAGATGAGATTGAAGTCTAGGGCTATCAAATCTAGAACCAAAGACAAGAGTCTTTGATCAAAAAAAATACATTCACTTTCACTTCTGTCGGCAGTCCCCATGACTGCTGACAGAAGTGAATACACGTCATCATCATCATGAGCAAGCCATCAACGGCTCACTACAGGCCTCCTCTCTCTTCTTAAGTTATACTGTTTATATTAGTATGTCGGTGACGCGAACCCATACTTTGCCCCTAGTAGCAATTTGCGTTGGTTGTTAGTTGGGCCTTTGTCCCTAGTTTGGTTGGCCAACAGTAAGACTTGTCATCCCGTAGAAAAGCGGGATGCGGTTGGCTTTACGAAGGAACTTATAGTCGGAATTTTAATTCGATTCCAGATTTGACAATTTCAGTGTTGCAACGTTATGACAAGTACTAAATAGTGACGTTACGAAATTATTCGATACGGAAATGGAATATTTCCGAATCGATTCCTCTCGTTTATAGTAGTATATCTAAACAACTACTACTTTAATAGAAACTAAGTATATCAGGAAATTAAATATTTCTGAACGGATAATTTAGTTATGACGATTAATTTTATTAAGGATCTGAGAGTTTTCTTTAATAATTGTGTGTGAAATAAATAAAAAAATGTGATCATGAAGGAACATGAGAAATAAAACAAATAGATGTATTATGGTAATATTTTATTTTATAAATCGTCGCCGTCTTCGCTATCGCTATCGCTGTCACTTTCTGTAACATGTATTATAAATGTGTCTGTGATATTGTCAATTAAAATATCTAGCCTACTCATTTTTTCCTCTTCTTTGACAACATGAGATACGCATTTAGACCATTCGGTAGCCGTAATTTTTTGAATGCCTTCCTCAAATAAATTTCTCACGTCTGTCAATTTGAAGGTTTTATTATTTTGAGCTACATGCCCCTTTACCTGCGCCCATATCAATTCGATAGGGTTCAGCTCGCAATGGTAAGGGGGCAGTCTTAAAACCGTGATCCCATGTTGTGCTGCCATTTCGTCTACAGCGTACTTATTAAAAGACTCGTTATGTGGAATCAGTTCTAAAATTGCATTGCGGATCATTACTTTTTCAGTAACAGTGAAAGCTTTTCGTGGACGTTTTTTTCTTGGGGACAAGAAAACATCCACGTCTTTTTGTGATGTACTTGGCTGAGGATCCATTTTGATGGAAAACCAAAACAAATAGATTCACTCAAAGTTCACAAAAAAACTATAAACGTAACAACAAACACAACGTAACAAAACTTTAACAAAAACCCAACAAAATAACAAAATATCGATTCGCAATGAAACAAGATATTCGTGCAGTCAGACTGGGAGAATGAAGCCGAATGACAAGATAAACAAAATGGCGATAGCTGCACGAGCGCGCACGGGTTGCCAATACAGAAAACTATCTAGGTTCTTTTATTATAAGTTTTGTTTTTAATATAAAAAACAAAAATATTAACTTTTTATAAAATAAAGCAGCGGTTACTAATTAATAAATAATTATTATGAGTAATTATGTATTTATTTAAATAAAAATCAATAATTTAGTCTTTAATTGGCACACCAATATTATGATTACATAAACATAAATCGCGATTGTTTATCGATTTTTGTGTTCATCACTACACTATTATATGTGGTATCATTATTTTACAAAATGACAGTAGCTAATGTCAAACGTGGAATCGAATTATAATTCCGACTATAGTCGGAACCACCACTAGCATCTCCCGACTGTTACTTACCTACCTTTGGCTACAAAACCCCAACGGAAATTGCTACTAGAGCCCCTCCAAAAATCGCTCAGTAACTTCCAAAAATCTATCCTTGCCCTCGTGTTGGTACCCGAGGGATAAACGTGTTTTATTGTAAGTACTACTTGTTGCATAATGTAAGTACTATATCTCGGGCGTGTAACAACAGCTCTATAGAGGTCGATGAACCTGTCTCCTACTTGTACTGCAAACGCAAAACAGGTCCTAGCCAAAGCGTGCAGACTACTGACTACTGTAGACAGGTAAACGGGAGTTACCTACCCTACTACCTACCTAGCCACGTGAATAGAAAGCCCACCAGATACAAACCTTCAAAGGAACATGCCCAATTTATACCTATTCTGATTGGGTCGTCACAAGAGGATAAAATGAAGCAAAATATTTACAAATTCGTTTTTTACTAAAAGTATAATATGTTTCTAAGACTTTTGAGAATTTCCCAAAAATATTATCTACTACACTACTGTGCTGTGATAGGTAGTAACGTACCCAAATAATTTAATATATAAAATTAGTTTTAAGAAAACCGACTTCAAACGCCCGCGCCTCTACAAAGTATATAATTTATTGTTGATATTTTAAAAACCGCTCGACCGATTTCGATTAAATTTAAATGGGAAGTATAACCTTTCAAACAAAAAAAAGAAGTTCCCAAATCGGTTCAGGCGTCTTCGAGTAATCGGTGAACATACATAAAAAGAAAAGATTCCGATGAATTGAGAAACCTCCTCCTTTTTTGAATTAAGTTAATAAATAGATAACGCCCCTCGCACAGACGACCTGAGTTTGTCTACTGTCCGAGCCGCCAGTGGACACACACCATATTTTGTAGTAGAGTACAGTCACATCACACACAGCTGTTTCGAGCTCAGTTTCTGTTAGGTTATCTACTCCTATATCTGCCTGCCGACATCAGCCAAGGGTTTTCCATTTCTCGGTTCGGTTCGTACAAGTGACATTGACCCCGCAGAGGAAAGGGCTTTGAAGTTGCGAACCTGAGCCCAGTACGAACAAACGATAATATCAATTGACTTGTTTAAACTCAACACAACGAACTTTGGCTAACTTTGTTTATTCATCATTAATATCCATACTTACCTACCTTGTTTGAATACAATTTTTACAATTAACTAATCTATTTGCTTTCAAAAACAGGCAATCCGTGGATTGGCAACGTGACAGCAGATTTGTTGGATTGAAGCATGTGTGACTTGAGTTTCCACATCACCATCATTAGCAACCCATCAACGGCTCACTACTGAGTGCAGGTCTCCTCTTAGAGAAGGGTTATAGGCCATAGTCCACCACGAGGGGCGGCGAATTGGCGGACTTCACACACCTTCAAGAACATTATGAAGAACTCTCAGGTGTGCCGGTTTTCTCACGATGTTTTCCTTCACCGTTGAAGTAAGTGATATTTAATTGCTTAAACGCATTTGACTCCGAAAAGTCAGAGGCGCGTACCCGGGATCGAACCTGCGACCGCCTAAATAGGAGACCACAGTCCTAACCACTAGGCTATAACTGCTCCACGGTATATAGGGAACAACAAAATTATTTTGCTATACTCCGCCAAACCAGAAAAAATCTGTATGGTAGAGTTCCACAGATTTTATTGCATCAAATGCGTTTTTTGAATCTACATCAAGTGAAGATATATCCTTTTTTGGGTCGAGTATACGCTTTTATATAGTTAGGACTGTGGTCTTTTATTCGGGGGGTCGCAGGTTCGATCCCGGGTACGCACCTCTGACTTTTCGGAGTCAAGTGCGTTATCACTTGCTTCAACGGTGAAGGAAAACATCGTGAGGAAACCTGCATATCTGTGAGTTCTTCATAATGTTCTTGAAGGTGTGTGAAGTCCGCCAATTCGAATTGGGCCAGCGTGGTGGACTATGGCCTATAACCCTTCTCTGAGAGGAGACCTGCGCTCAGTAGTGAGCCGTTGATGGGTTGCTGATGAAATACGCTTTTATAACTTGATTTCGAAATAATTGGTAGATTTGTAGCGTTTCCATCACCTGGAACCTTCGTTGTCAAGACGAATTGCTTTCACAATGTATTTAAAAAGCTAGTTTTAAGTTTAAAAGCCTGGCGAGACACGCGCTTCAATTGCGCGCGGTTGTCATTTTCATGTTCATATTTCTTCAGAACCGGTCGACCATTAAATTTTCAGTGTTTATATAAGAGAACTATTATTATTATTATTATTCTGACCGCCGTCTAGTAAAAATCTCAGCCTATTATACCTGCTATTTATAATCCGAATCTCGTATCAATATTTCAAGTTTCTTGGTTATGCAATATAATTGTAAAGTCAAAATCTATATATCTAATACCTTTAAACGAGCAATTGTTGTATATTTATGTGTGTGTATCTATATAATTATATAATGTGAATCTCGGAAACGGCTCCAACGATTTTCATGAAATTTAGTATGCAAAGGGTTTCGGGGGCGATAAATCGATCTAGCTAGGTTTCATTTTTAGAAAACGTCGTTTTATCCATGTTTTCAGGCAATGAAAAACCCCTACAATATCATTAGAATACGAAGGTAAATATCGCCATCATCTATAAAGTTCCAATAGCTCAGTTAGGAAATCAGGCGGTCCCGAAGCCAGAAGACCCCGGTTCGAGTCCAGACGATAATTTTTTTCCCCTATGAATTTTATTATTATTTATTTATTTTTTTATTTTTTTTCTAAATAGGTATATAATTTCCAAAAAACACGATTTACCAATAAAAAACTAGCAAAGCTCGGTCACCAAGGTACTAGAAGATTAACTGACTACTGTGTTTCATTGGAATACCTCTAGATGGAGCAGAACAACTCCATAGATTTACCATTACACCACATTACACCGACCTCCCTGGCTCAGTGGTGAGCGCTGTTGCCTTATACCTGCGAGGTCTCGGGTTCAATTTGGGAATTTATAATTTCTGAATTGTCTCTGGTCTGGTCTGGTGGGAGGCTTTGGCCGTGGCTAGTTACCACCCTACCGTCAAAGACGTGCTGCCAAGCGATTTAGCGTTCCGGCACGATGGCGTGTAGAAACCAATTAGGGGTACCTATGGGTTGAATGTTCACTGCCATACCCCTTCCAAGTTAGCCCGCTACCATCTTAGACTGCATCGTCACTTACAATCAGGTGAGATCGCAGTCAAGGACTAGCTTGTCATCGAATAAAAAAAAATTAAAGAGTGTAAAGAGAAATTTAATAAGTAGGGTTTATTTTCCAGTTACTGAATTTCTTAATGACAAAGTTGCTTGCGTACCGCCAACTTATCTATAATTATAATTTTTTTTGTTTGTTTTTTTTTTTTAAACCTTCCGTGGACCTTAAGGAACATACAAAAAAATAAATTAACCGAATTTGTCCGTCCATTCCTGAGTTATGCGCTTACCAACATTCATTTTTATTTATATAGATAGATAGATAGATTTCCAATTTTTCAGAAAGTCCGCAAGTATTTTCGCGTGCCGCCTGAGGTTGGTCGCTGAGGTGGGCAGGCCACCGGGTCGGGTCACACGTGTGCATCGTAATCACATTACGCACTCAGCAGGATATAACTGCCAATGTTTGTTACTATTTCCCGCTTCGGTGTCATTAATTGCAAAATTGACGAGTCTGATTCACATCTTGAGAGTCCGTAGCCATAGAAATATACTAGATGTTGCTAACTAAGGCTGAGAATGTTGAGCAGTGATAGCCCAGTGGTTAGGACTGCGGTCTCCTATTAGGGGGGGTCGCAGGTTCGAGCCCGGGCACGCACCTCTGACTCTTCGGAGTTAAGTGCGTTTAAGCAATTAAATATAACATGCTTCAACGGTGAAGGAAAACATCGTGAGGAAACCTGTACTCCTGAGAGTTCACCTAATGTTCTCAGAGGTGTGTGAAGTCTACCAATTCGCATTGGGCTAGCGTAGTAGACCTTTCCCTATAACCCTTCTCTGAAAGGAGACTTGCGCTCAGTAGTGAGACTTTAATGGGTTGCTAACACAAGGCTGAGGACTATAGATCGTACTCTGGTTCTGCATAAGACACAAGATAGAGTTTAAATAAGACACAAATATGTTCCGACTAAATCTGTCTCGTTTTAACTCAGTCTTGAATATGAGCTGAGTGGGAGTGTCATCTCTAGAAGTTAGAACTCACTAATATTGCTAGTAGAGCTATGCTTTTATGCCTTCATTGGCTGGGAAGCGTGTGGGGCAGATTACAAGAGAGATTTTTTAAAAAGTACATAAATATAGACTAGCTCTTGACTGCGATCATTGTCGAAGATGACGTGAGTATCTTGGTAAGTGAAGTTGCAGCTTAGATGGAAAGCGCTTGTCTAGAAAATGCCTATTCACTCTTAATATGAAGATACCCAAGTTTCTAACAAGAAAGAATGTGAACGAGACAAAGTACAAGTTTATTGGTGATAATATACTTTTAGTGAAGCAGTGATAGCGTAGTGGGAGGTCGCAGGTTCGATCCCGGGCACGCAACGCTGATCTTTCGAAGTTATGTGCGTTTAAGTAATTAAATATCACGTGCTTCAACGGTGAAGGAAAACATCGTGAGGAAACCTGTACTCCTGAGAGTTCACCATAATGTTCTCAAAGGTGTGTGAAGTCTACCAATTCGCATTGGGCTAGCGTAGTAGATTATGGCCTATAACCCTTCTCTGAAAGGAGACTTGCGCTCAGTAGTGAGACGTTAATGGGTTGCTCACACAAGGCTGAGGACTATAGATCGTACTCTAGTTCTGCATAAGACACAAGATAGAGTTAAAATGAGACACAAATATGTCCCGACATAAATCTGTCTCGTTTTATCTCAGTCTTGAGTATGAGCTGAGTGGGAGTGTCATCTATAGAACTCATTAATATTCCTAGTAGAGCTATCCTTTTATGCCTTTTCCACAGGGAATAGGAAAGAAATAGCTAGATTTAGTTTAGACCTATCAATTTAGTTTAGAAATTGTGTACAAAAGAATTAGCTACAGCATTTTACCTGATTAACTGTCAAAAACAGTGTTAAAAAATTATTTGTCAAGTTTTCGGTGTTGGCGCCACACACAATTATAGAGCCATCTGTCTACTTAATTATAGAGTTTCGATGGAAAAGTTTCAAAGCAAAATAATACACTGAATAGTTGTTTATAAAGTTCTTCCCATATCCCATGTAAAGTGAAAAAGTTTTTTGTCCTCCATTTGATGCTTCGATGATCAACTGTTTTCAAAGGCTTTGGGCCATTTAAATATTGCTTGTGATTTTGAAATACATACCTAATTATATTCCCATAATTAAAAGTTATATTACGTTCAGACTTTTGCTGATCATTGCTTGAGAGTCATTCGAGCAGACTGATAAGTCTAAAATGACTCAGACTAGACCTTCAATTAAGAATGAGTCTTTTCATAGGCTCAAATAGAAACACCCACCTATCCAGCGTAAAACTGTGTCAAAAAAAGGTCGAAAAAGCTGAGTGTCGCACTTAAAACAACTAGAATGGAGATATCAAAGTGTTGAACAAACAACATGCGCCCTTGAGCAGATCCGCCTACGCAGGTATCGATTTTTCACGCACGTCGCGTCGCAGTAGATACAATAAGGCTTCGGCCGTGCATTTCCATCGGCAAGCTACTGATGTCGCAATCACAGACATTAGATTAGACAAGACAAGACATATTGTATAACAGAAAAGTAATGAACAGTGAATAAATTTTTCACCTTACGCCCATGTGAATGTAGCGAAACGGCCAAGCCACATATTTTGACTAACGTGTAGAGCTGAAGTGAAGTTAGGGCTTGTAGAGTTAGAAGCTTGGCTCTACATGAGATCTGATAACTTCTTGACAGTGCGTGAGCACTCCTTTTCTCGTCGTGACAACATTTTACATGAAAATGTTTTTTGATGGTGTTAGCGACGCGAAGAAAAACCTTTTTGTAGTGTCACATATTTATAAGAAAAAATACCTATTAAATAAATGTAGACAGATGTCAATATGTGAGAAAATTTTCCGCTGCAAATTATAATCCTGAAGAATAGCTTGACTTTTTATTGAAACTTTCCGCTACAGAGTGGTCCTTCGAGCCGGATCTGGTAATGTTTAAGACTCCTCCACCAATGATTACGCGTAGTTTCGCAAGGAAGCAGGAGGAACAGAATCAGCAATTCCACAATGTAGAACCTGGCACTAGTGGACAGTGTATTGGCAGCCACGTAGTGTCGCCGAGTAAGATGTCTACACATAAGAGTAAGTCTAGAAAGTCAAGCTCATCATCTATTATAGCTAGAAAGAGACAGCTGGAGCTAGCGGCAGCGGAAGCAAAGGCACTTATAAAGATGCAGCTTATAGATAAGAAGCTCCAAGCGGATATAGCGGCACTCGATGAGGAACATTGTTCTCAAGCGGATGAAGGTGAGGTGCGTAGCACTAATAGTGAAGTAGAGAGATGGTTGGAGCGCAGCCACCACGAAAGTTTAGCACAGCCCGTCCAGCAAGATGGTCACGATTTAGGCGAGCTGTGCCCGCCCGCCGCTGGAGGCGGTGGCACTGTAAGCACTGTTCAAATGCTGGCTAGCGCACTGAAAGATATTGCAGCTATCTCCAAAAGCAACGCACCAAATACCAGATTGCTTAGCCGTATCAGCACTCAGAAGGATCTACCGGTATTTGCGGGTGACCCACTAGAGTGGCTACACTTTAAACAGGCCTACACTGAGTCTACAGACGTATGTTACTTTACACCTAGAGAAAATCTGTGGAGGCTGCGTAGCTGCCTACGTGGACCGGCGAAGGAAGCTGTAACAGCTCTATTAATTAGCGCCACCACTCCCGACACGGTAATGTCTGCACTTGAGCTACAGTTTGGAAATCCGGACGTAATTATTTCCAGAATAGTGCATGATATCCAAAAGCTACCTGCTATGTCACAGGAATATCATAAAGATATAGTTAAGTTTTCAGTCAAAGTTCAGAACTTCGTAGCAGCAGTTATTTCAATAGGCGAAGATGAGTACCTAAAAAACATGAACATTATGTCGGCTATATTGTCTAAATTCCCCACGGTTTTACTTTCAAAATGGACGGACTACAGTTATCCTCTTATAATTGAAGGCTCTAAGGCTAAACTGGTTATACTTTCAGACTTTTTAAGGGAAGAAGCCGTTAAAACAACAAAAACCGCGGTGAACATTAATTGTGCTAAGCCCGAACAAAGTAGTTTTAAGCGTAAGTACAATGAAAACTACGCGAATAGATCCCACAACGTATTACTACAAAGCAAATTAAGCACGGAAGATACGAAATGTCGATTTTGCCGCCGCGGGCCGAAACACGATTTACCGGATTGTAAGGTATTCAAGAAAGCGCTTCGAAAAGACCGTTGGAGTCATGCAAAGAGGTACGGTATCTGTTTTCAATGTTTGAAGGTACCACGAACGAGTCACAGCCGTGAAACTTGCCCTGCGAAGAAGTGTGGAAAAAACGGGTGTGAATTAGCACATCACGAACTTTTGCACTATGAGTTTAATCGCAATAGTTCGCTACAGGAAAATAATACCCCCGCGTCTGAATCGATTGAACAACAACCGATCGCGGAAACGCAACAAATAACTCATATTAAAGATGACTGCAGCCGAGTACTTCTAAAAATGATAAAGGTACAAGTACACGGGCCGCAAGGAATCGAGACAACTTCAGCGTTGCTTGATGATGGATCGACTATTACGCTGGTTAGTTCAGAACTCGCCGCTCGAGTCGGCCTACATGGTTCTAAGAAATGTATGCGAGTATGCGGCGCCTGGAGTGGACACGTGGTCGAGCGTTATTGCGAAGTTGTAGAATTAACTGTAACTAACAGAGATGGGCAGCCGTTTACGTTTGAAGCGTACAGCGTTGAAAACTTAGAGCTGCCAGCGCAGGATACTTCCAATTTATGCACGGAACGATATAGGCATATTTCTGAAATTGAAAATAAAATAACTCAATACTCTAAGCCGCAGATATTGATAGGGCAGGACAACTACCATTTATTGTTACCACTACAAGTACTTGAAGGTAAACCAGGGGAACCGTTTGCTACTCTTACTCCACTTGGATGGTGTCTTCATGGTTGTACCAGAGCGCACGCTTCTCGTAGTCTATTGCGCTCCACCCTGCTGCTCAGCACTAACCACCGCGACTTGGATATCGAGAGCGAGTGCTTACTCCGAGAGATGCATGAAGAAGTCCAACGTTCTTTCGCTGTTGATTCCCTAGGTGTTACTGCTGCACCTCGAGAGAACACCGATGACCTGCAAGCTAAGGCTCACTTGGAAAAAACAAGTAAATTAATAAACGGAAGGTGGCACGTTGGTCTAACATGGAAAAATTGCGATGCTAAGATGCCTAACTCTTTTCCTTCCGCAATGTCGAGGTTGAAAGGTGTAGAAAGAAAGATGCAGGCTGACAATGGATATGCTATGCGATATAAAGAGAGGATCGATCACTTATTTCAGAACGATTTTGCTAAAGAGATATCAGAGGTATCTACGAGTCCAAGAACCTGGTACTTACCTCATTTCGGCGTCGATAACCCAAACAAAAAGAAGCTACGCTTGGTGTTTGATGCAGCCGCTAAATACCAGAATTTAAGCCTTAATGATTACCTGCTAAAGGGCCCAGATCTACTCGTTTCACTTCTAGGTATTTTGATGCGATTTCGAGAACAGAGAATTGGGATATCAGGCGATATAAAAGACATGTTCCTAAGGATAAAGATTCTACCCGAAGATCAAGACGCTTTACGTTTTCTGTGGCGTGACAACCCTAAGGAAAAATTAAAAATCTGTGCTATGACATCCTTAATTTTCGGCGCGAACTGTTCACCTTTTATTGCTCAGTTCATTAAAAACAAAAACGCACAGAGATTTGAGTCATCAAACGCGGCCGCCGTACAAGCGATCTGTGAGCAGCACTACATGGATGATTATATCGACAGCCTTCATAACGTAGACGAGGCGAGAGAAATAGTAAAAGATATTTCATTCATTCACGGTCAAGGCGGTTTCGAGATAAGAAATTGGACTAGCAATCGCGAGGAAATCTTGGCGTCCCTCCCAACAGAAGCTTTAGGACCTACAACAGTAAGGTTCAATATTGAACAGAACTCAGAACGTACTTTAGGTTTAATATGGTTCCCTAAAAAAGATGTTCTAAGTTTCGATGTATCATTCAAGCGCAATCCCGCTACTATAGTCTCGGGCGAGAAGATACCTACGAAACGAGAAATGCTACGAGTTATAATGTCGATATTTGATGTGTTAGGATTTTTGTCGCCATTTACTATTAAAGGCAAGATATTATTACAAGAAACATGGCAAACTGGTATCGACTGGGACGAATCACTTACAAGTGAACTTTATGTTATGTGGACTGAGTGGTTAAAATTGTTTAAGGACATTGATCAAGTTAGCTTACCGCGTCATTATCTAGCAGCCACGCGTGTAAACGATCGTCAAGAAGATGCAGTGGATGCACCGAATCTACTAGCAGGCGTGTACGAACAATTAGAATTGCATGTTTTCTGTGATGCTTCGCCGAAAGCTATGTGCGCCGTCGCTTACTGGCGCTGTAATGCTAATGACAAACATAGGAGCGTCGCGTTTGTTGCAAGCAAATGTAAAGTGGCGCCTGTAAAACGATCGCTATCGGTGCCACGGCTTGAACTTCAAGCAGCTGTATTGGGGGCTAGGTTAGCGGACACTATAATCAAGCAACATAGAATCAAACCACAGAGAAAATATTTTTGGTGCGACTCGACTACTGTGCTGCACTGGATAAAAAATAACGCGCGAAATTATCAAACGTTCGTAGCTCATCGACTAGGGGAAATTGATGAACTTACCTGTTCAAATGAATGGCGCTACGTACCTACTAAATTGAACATCACAGATGCCGCGACTAGAGAAGTTTGCGATATGAAGATTTTCAGCGGCGAATGGCTATACGGACCGTCGTTTCTTTCACGCGACGAGAATGAATGGCCTGAGGACATGTTAAGAGTATCTACGTCAAATCAAGATATCACAGAATGTGTGGCTATTATAGAAAGCACTGCTGTATGCTTACCTGCCTGTCCGGACCCTGTGAGATTCTCGTCATGGCTACGTCTACTGAAATCTACTTGCGTAGTATTATCATTTGTGGATAAGAAATGTAAGAAGCTTACCGGTGAAATTGATGGTGTTATGATGAAACGCGCGGAACAACTGTTAATCAGATACGCACAGGCGCAATCATTTACTGAAGAACTCGAACGCCTGAAAAAAGAAAAACCATTACATAAGAAGAGTAAGTTACTTACCTTAACACCGTTCCTAGACGAGCATGGAATTCTTCGGGTTGGGGGCCGCATC
Source organism: Oeneis ivallda (assembly GCA_029955525.1). Classification (NCBI taxonomy): domain Eukaryota; kingdom Metazoa; phylum Arthropoda; class Insecta; order Lepidoptera; family Nymphalidae; genus Oeneis; species Oeneis ivallda. The sequence continues at coordinate 2,628,985 of JARPMR010000012.1, read as the reverse complement.
GACGCTGCAACTGAAATCAAGAAAGAGAGGAAGAAACCTCCGGGTAGTCCGCACTGGGGCGGGCCATGGAAACGCTTAATTAAAAGCTACAAGAGAATTAAACTGAAAGAACGAGCACCAAGAAAAGAAATGTGGATCACTTTGATATCAAAAGTGGAACAGATGGTCAAAAACCGTCCACTCACTCATATCTCTGTGGAACCCTCAACCACAGAAGCCATAACTCCTAATCAGTTTGTTTTAGGTACTTCCTCAAACCTCACGTTGGTCGGAGCATTTGTCGACTCCAACCTGTTCCTGAGGAAGCAGTGGCCCACTTCACAGCTCCATGTCAGCCAGTTCCAGCACGGCTGGGTCCTGCGACACCCTTACCGTGGCGCCGAGGTCGTCGTCGAAGCAGTGCTGCCAGACAAGGACGGGCGCCTACGAGTCGTGGACGAGGCGCCGAAGTCGGGGCTGCTAAGAAGATCGGTGGCACGCGTCGCAGTGCTGCCAGTTGGAGAAGAGTGCTGAGCCCAGCACTGGGGCGGGCTATGTTAGCGACGCGAAGAAAAACCTTTTTGTAGTGTCACATATTTATAAGAAAAAATACCTATTAAATAAATGTAGACAGATGTCAATATGTGAGAAAATTTTCCGCTGCAAATTATAATCCTGAAGAATAGCTTGACTTTTTATTGAAACTTTCCGCTACAGATGGGATCATTTTTGAAACTTTATAAATTATAACCAACTTAAAATATTCCGTTTTGAAATAATCACCTACCTACTTCACTTCTTCAAGTGGTATTGTATCTACCACTCGACAAAGTTGATACTCGTATTTTGTCATCGTCTATAGTCACAATGGGAAGCCCTTGACCTGGTCAAGCACTTCATGGCACTACATTATGTCTGTCATAAGAACTTGCTACCAAACCAACAACAATGATCTATAATAAGTGATCAAACGAACTTACCTGAAGTGAAGTTCGATCATTATTATATGAGTTGCTTCATCCGAAGATATAGATTTTACAAAGGTAGTCACTCCAGTCGCCAGAGATAAGTCCGCGTATTTTACAGTTATACCCTACCCTAAAAATAAATCACCTTGGCAGCACCGTCTTAAGTTTGCTCATTATTTTTAGAGATGTATACGGTTCAAAACTTTTTTATTTGGGCAGTCAGGGAGGGTGGGTAATTATATCTTCGGATGAAGCAACTCATATAATAATGATCGAACTTCACTTCAGGTAAGTTCGTTTGATCACTTATTATATTTCTTTGCTTCATCCTTCGATATAGATTTTACAAAGGTAGTTGTTTAGAGTAAAAAGTTTTGATAAACATGTACGCAATACAGATTTTGTAAATCGTGTATTTTTAATCACTTTCTTATGGAAATACTAATTAATTTGCTTGCATACACTTTAACAATATTAAAATTTATTTATGATATTATTATTATAATATTATTTAATACTATAAATTAGAATATATTTATTTTTATGATTAGGTATAATTCATAAATTGATTCACTATTAGATATGTTAACGCAATTATTATTAAGACCTGTCTTGGCAGGGTCTGGCATAATCTCCCTCATCCGCCATGGATCTAACATCTAAGCAGCGAAAGAATGAGTTCGATGTGTTAGTCCAGCCTGCCGTTTTTCTAATTTCCTCAACGCTCGCCTGAGCGTGAGGTGCTGTGCGCTTGTGTCAACGCTGCTCCCTGATACCGTTTACTTGATCCACCTGCTGGTCGATTGAAGTTCGGCCTTTTTGTAAGGCTTCTTGTAGGTAAATAGCAGGTTATTTGTCCCCTCAGATCTTATATTTTTAGTTCTGGAAATATATTGTGTGGAGGGGTGTAGCAGGGCAGATGCTCAGATTTTCTTGAAAGTAAGGTAGGAAGAGAGAGAGAGAATAGGCTTGGTATCTGCCGCAGCGTATGTTTTTTTTTTTTTAATTTACCGTTATTCTAATTTAAGCCCCGATTTCGAAAGTAATATTGCTTTCCAATTTAATTGATGGAAGAGTTCGTAGTCTATGAGCAGTGCAAATTGCTAGTATACTGAAAAGTTTCTTAGTGATTTTTTCTAATGACTATAAGGGAACCAATTTTTAATATAGTTTAAAACAAGTTGAGGGACCCAAACAATTACGGGAGTAATAGGGTTTGGTTGATCTTAACTTATAGACACCTTTGAGGAGACGTTTTACGCTCGCTCCAGAAACAATGCTGTTTCTTAGCATAAATTATATTGCAATTCGATAAGGGTTCAAACTCCGTAACAAACGCTGTAAGAGAATATACCTAATGCTGGTCTTTGACGGTTAAAATACATTTTTATTATTTAATTTACACAACTGCCACCGAAACTTGAGTGTGGTATTATATTGTTTTAAAATACTGTCAGAGAATGATGTTAACATTAGTGACGCTGAGTCTGGGTCGGCGCCTTGTTTTAAGGGAGAGAGAGTCCGGAGAGTCTCGCGACACCCAGGGTAAGTTACTTGTGCAAGGAATGGTGAAATGAGATTGCAATAAGTATTAATGAGGATTAACATTAAGTAGTATCCGAAACTACCAAGTTTTGTAGGAGAGAGTACCACGCTTGTGGTAACCAATTTGAAAAAACTAGGATTCCGTTTGCCTCGTTATCAATGATTTTCCTCAGACACTTTAAAATTAAACAAAAATCATAGAAAAATATAAAAGCCCCACATAGCGTAAATGCATCGACAGATAAAGCGTCCGGATCTTGTTGTCAAGGCACGGCTATTTTAAATTTAGTATTGTTATTCAAGCAAAAACGGACTTAAAGCCTAGGTATCTCAAATAGGTTATAACTTCTTTTATGACCTTGATTAAAACACCTGGAGTCACTGATAAGACGAACAGCCTAACATTAGGTTTAGGCATCAAGAAGATAAAACTCGGAACTAATAGCTCCTATTTGTAGTAAATTATTATTAATAACAACCCACATATTAAGTTGGTAAGCTGTTATCCTGCGCCACAGTGTTACGCCCCCCCCCCCCCCCCCAGTTCATGACGAGTACCGACGAGGCGCTCGCCAGTTTTCCTGGTTGCGGGCTGGTCGAGTACCCGTATATAGTTAGGTAAGAACATAACGTATATTGTCTCGCAGATAATAATTTGTAGCTAATGTACATATATATTCACGATTTCACATTTTCTACACAATTGTCATAAGGATATGGCTCATAACTAGCTCGCAGCTAGTAAGGTTATCACAATTACCGATTTCCTTTTGTGGAGTCACAGCTTTAGCAGCTTTAGGATATGGCTCATGAGTAGCTCGCAGCTAGTTATGTAATCGCAATCGACTCGCAGTCAATACCGATTTGTTTAAGGAATCACAGCTTTAGTATGTGATTTATGAATAGCTCGCAGCAAGCTATGTTATCGCAATTGATTCGCAGTTAATCCCTTTTTATTGTGGTGTTACAGCTTTAGGATTTGACTCATGAGTAGCTCGCAGCTAAGAAGTCACATCTTTGGGATATGAACCATAAGTAGCTCGCAGCTATTTATGTTATCGCAATTGACTCGCAGTCAATCCCGACTTGTTTGAGGAGTCACAGCTGTAGGATTTGACTCATGAGTAGCTCGCAGCTAGGAAGTCACATCTTTAGGATATGAACCATAAGTAGCTCGCAGCTAGTTATGTTATCGCAATTGACTCGCAGTCAACCCCGATTTGTTTGTGGAGTCATAGCTGTAGGATTTGACTCATGAGTAGCTCGCAGTTAGGAAGTCACATCTTTAGGATATGAACCATAAGTAGCTCGCAGCTAGTTATGTTATCGCAATTGACTCGCAGTCAATCCCCATTTTTTTTTGTGGAGTCACAGCTTTAGGATTTGACTCATGAGTAGCTCGCTCGCAGCTAGTTATGTTATCGTAATTGACTCGCAGTCAATCCTGATTTGTTTGTGGAGTCACAGCTTTAGAATATGACTCATGAGTGGCTCACAGCTAGATATACTATCGCAAATTGACTCGCAGCCAATTCCAATTTGTTTGTGGAGTCATGGCTTTAGTATATGACTGATGATTAGCTCGCAGTTAATCATGTTATTGCAATTGGTTCGCAGTCAATCCCTGTTTGTTGTTTTTTAGTTTCTCGGATAAAGCCAATCCAAATAAAGTTTTGTCTCCTTCCGAATCTTATAGCACTTCTTGTTGAGTTGAGGCATTAAGAGTTTAATGCTGCTTTGAGTGATTCCGAAGTTTGAATCACATAGGATCCTGCAGCCATCTTTCTGCTTAGGTGTTTCATGGCCTGCACCCTGTTTTCACTCTCTTTTAATAGTAGGCCCATTCCTTTACTAACGGCCGTGATACTAAGGACGAGTAGTCTTTGTCGCATCCCCTTTTTTAATATAAAGAGCCATATGGTTGGCATGAATATTTTCACCATACTTCGGGGAAACATGCGTCGATTTCCCAAGCGCCGAGTGTAATTTTGAGTCAATTTCGAGTTGACCGACCTTTTATAAAGTAACTTTGAATCCTTTGTCAAAATGACCATTCAGTATCTGGATTAACTGTACTAGACTCGGCGTCGGCTTGATTTTCTTCGGTGTTTACGTATGACGCAAAAAAAAAAAAAAAAAGCTCACATTGTTCACACCAATGCCAACTGGTTCTAATTAACTTATTTAAGTGAGGGTATTGAATGCCTCTCTTTCAATTAATATAACTCATTACCGTCGTAGTGTCGACACGAACATTGCACAGTTGTTAAAGTTACGAGCAAGACTTTCAAACCGAGGAAAATGGCCATTATTTCTTCCAAATATTTAATATCTTCTATAATATCTAATAATATGCTACTTGCTCTGCTTGTTCATCTACTTGCTCTGCTTGTTCATCTACCATTGCTTTTAATTTTACGTGTTTCGTAACAATTAGTGTTTTCAGATAAATCGAAGAAAAGGTGGGTAGTTAGTTCCCTAACGCTTCGCTTGGCTCGTCTTGGCAGGGACACTACCGTCTCTCCAGATAAATAATATTATATTTTTGTTTACAAGTAGGTACTCGAATATAGTTAACGGCTGGGCAAGCTACTAAAGCCCCGTTGAGCGAATTTTACGAGCGTAGTTGAGTGAATTCGTGAATTTTATTACATTTTTCGAATGTATAATATGATATGTAGAAATAATAATGATAAATTACCTAAATAAATCCGAGACACTTGGGGGGTAGGTACTAAGTTAATTCAATCGTGATTGATGACAAGTTGTAACAATAGTGTTACCATAATAATCGTTATAGTTGTGTTTTAATTTTTATTAATTTTCATAATAAAACACTTCCGCAAGTATTTGCAGAGTAGGTAACGTAATATTTAATTCAGAATATTTACGTTTTCTCTGATACCTCATAATCGATGAAGACTCACAGTAAACCTCGATACGAAAAGTGTACCGTTTTTATGTTAATGCAAAAACAATAATATAGTAGGCTATATATGTGGCGGTACGTAAGCGCAAACAAGAGATCGTTTGAAAACAGAAAAGAGCTCGTACCTTTTTCCTTTGATGATGATGATGATGATGATTTCAGCCGATGAACAATACTGCAATCAGACTATCCTACAATATCACTCGATCTTCTGCACTTCTGGTTAAATTATTAAGTGCGGCGCGCTGAGCGCGTGCGGTCCTTATCTCGCGCGAAAAAGTAATGAGCAAACTTAAGACGGTGCTGCCAAGGTGATTTATTTTTAGGGTAGGGTATAACTGTAAAATACGCGGACTTATCTCTGGCGACTGGAGTGACTACCTTTGTAAAATCTATATCGAAGGATGAAGCAAAGAAATATAATTCTATAGTGAAGCCTTTTGAATTTAATTTTGAAAAAAAAATTTGCAAAGGCGTGTGAAGTCCGCCAATTCGCATTGGGCCAACGTGGTGGACTATAATGGCCCATAACCCTTCCCTTTTTGAGGAGACCTACGCTAAGCAGTGAGCACTTGATGGCTTGCTGATAATGATGATAATTTCGATGATGATGATGATGATGATTGTCTCCCTTAGCCGTCATGGTCGAATCTTAAGTCGAAAAACATCAGACAGTAACTTACATTTTGATGGCTATAAAACCTTGTTAAACTTAAAATATTTTTATACAAAATAATAAAATCAAACGAGCAAATACAGAAGCTAGAAGAATAATTAATCAGATGTTTTAACGTTAGCATTATGTAGAGTAATGTAAGTAACATCAGTAAATTAGCATATTAAATTCACTATGTTATTAGGCAAGTGTTACGAGCGAGACCGGTGTAAGCGAGCGTACCTTAGTGGGTACTTACGTAATGTATCTCTATGCATCACTTAGAGATTGTATTTTTGTAGCGTAAAATATAACTCGACCTTTTTCTTTTTCCTCTTTTGCAATGTAAGTTACATACCGATAATTGAAGATCGACCTCATCATTGCTTTCGAATGCAATAGTAGATTTCACCTAAACATAGCCGGTAGTGTGCTCGACAATTTCTTGTCTATTCTATCTGGTAATAATATCTTAAATTATTATCTTAGATAACAACACAGTCGTATGCGTTTTCTGACGAACTACCTTAAAGAACGACGAGTTATAATTTAACGTTTTCTGCCATTTTTTCTTTATTACTATTCCGATTTGCTGTAAAGTTCCTAAGTCTAGAAATGTTCAAAATATATTAATTACGCGAGTTTGTACTTTCGGATATCATCATCGTAACCGGCTCACTATTGGATTTTAAAACCTAAGTAAGTCAACGCTGAACTAAGTCGCAGGCATAATATACAGTGGTATATTATATTCCCTAAGCCCTCTAGGTAGTATGCGAAGAAAATTTCAGCAAGATATATTTGAATAGGCTAAAATTTAAGACGGCTTCAATGTACATAAGCTTGTTTAAATATTCAACGGTGGGATCTCAAATGTAAATGAATTTCGTAGATTAAGTTTCGGGAATCTTCTATTCATACACAGCTACCTAGATTACTCCAGCTCTCGAAAAAGATTCTTATTGTAAGAAAACTGCGTGTAGGAAGAAATTAATTCGGGTTCCGTAACAAAATGTTAGAAAGAACCCTATGGTACTAAAGTGTATTCAAGTTAAACTGTCTGTAAATCTATCATTTGGTATTGATAGAAAAGGAATGAAAAAATTCTCCGTCCGTTACTATACTAAATGAAAGATTTGCTCTCAGAAAACTTACCTACACTAGAAATTAAGCTTATTTCATTAACAACTAACACTATCATCACCAGCAACCCATCAACGGCTCACTACTGAGCGCAGGTCTCCTCTCAGAGAAGGGTTATAGGCCATAGTCCACCACGCTGGCCCAATGCCAATTGGCGGACTTCACATACCTTCGAGGACTTTATAGGGAATGCTCAGGTGTGCAGGTTTCCTCACTGTGTTTTCTTTCACCGTTGAAGCACGTGATATTTAATTGCTTAAACGCAAATAACTTCGAAAGATCAGCGTTGCGTGCCCGGGATCGAACCTGCGACCTCCCACTACGCTATCACTGCTTCACTTAAAAGTATATCACCAATAAACTTGTACTTTGTCTCGTTCACATTCTTTCTTGTTTACAACTTGGGTACCTTCATATTAAAAGTGAATAGGCATTTTCTAGACAAGCGCTTTCCATCTAAGCTGCAACTTCACTTACCAAGGTACTCACGTCATCTTCGACAGTGATCGCAGTCAAGAGCTAGTCTATATTTATGTACTTTTTAAAAAATATCTCTTGTAATCTGCCCCACACACTTCCCAGCCAATGAAGTAAGTTTCATTGCCACGTTCGTTTGCTTCAATTTCTGCAATTTTTCTATTCCATAGTTCGTTAAGCCTTAAGCTAAAAGCTGAGTGATCAATATTGAAAAAAAACTTCTAACGTAACTTAGATTGGAACTAGGCAACTGAATTAAGGAACTTCTGAACGAAATACAAATTTAGTAAAGTCGCGAACCAAACTTAAGACTTAAATTCAAATGAAGGGAATTATAGCTTGAACTTAGGTCACTTTATGAACAAAAGTGTTACAAATCCAGTCTATGCAGACCAGACTATGAGACTAAACGTCGATAGAGCTCTTGATAGCGAAGAGAAAGGCACCGACATACGCCGGCTTAAATAAAGCGTTTTGTAACAAAGTTCTGGTTTGCGTAACATTTGGTCTAATAACTTTCAAGTTAACTCTACTGCGAGTCTATCCGGACGGTCAATACAGGTGAGCCAATTTATAAGGAACTTTTTAAACGGATATTTTTACCCTAGTCGCGATTTGCGTTGACTGTTTAGTTGAACCCTTGTCCCTAGTTTGGTAGGCCAACAGTAAGACTTTTCATCTCTAACAAGTGTAAATTAAAAAAATTACTTTTAAATGCAAGCTTTTAGTAGCTACATCATTTGACTCTGGATATTATCTAGGATCAGAGTACTTGTTATGACGAATAAAACGAGCCCAAACTCGATGGAGTTACGTCGTTTTATCACAGAGTTCCGATAGCCATCTTCCGTCTCCATCATCAGATCGGCTCCATGTCACAATAATATTGCATTGTCATCCGATTTACACATAAATGCAAAATTACAGCTCGATCAGAAACCGGGAAGTGGGAACCCAATTCATCTTGCAAGATTTGACCCAAACAAACAAATAAATAAACTGGTCAAGCTAAATAAAAGCTTGTAAAAATCGTGGTGGCAACCGTAGAAAAGCGAGATGTGGTTGGCCTTACGGAGGGACTTAGTCGGCATCACCCAACTATTGGCAATACCGTTGGCTACAAACCCCCAACGGAAATTGCTACTAGGGTAAAAAGTTTCATACAATGGTATCGAAGACTCATTTTCAAACACTGATGCATGTTTTCACCAATCATACCTAAATCATCACTTAAGACTTTATTTACGTAGATTTCCACATTTAGGTGTTCCCTAAGGTTTTTGGAAATGAAATTGACAGAAAGTGTCACCTAACTTAGCTTATTACAAAAAGTGTCAGCTAGGAACGTTGGTAAAACGGGCATGAGGCTCTTACGATCTTAATTTAAGCCTTTGACTTTTTTTTGTTGTATAGAATATGGATTAAAACATAATCCAATAGTTATGAGGTATATATATTGTACTAGTAATAACAAATAAATGTTTAGAGTATGAATATATACATAATGCACGCAGCACGGCTCTCGCTCGCCGCGAATGATACATCGCGGACTAACATTCCAAGTCAGTCTCAGCTTCAGAGACTGACCCGCGGCAGTGGACTCACCTGAGCAACAGCGTCCATCGCCATCCTCTCGATGTCCACGTGGTAGTAGTTGAGCTGAGGCGCGTGTCGCCGCCGCGGCCGGATGTCGTCGTAGTAAGCAACCACGTCGTTGATGGACACCACCGGACAGTCGTCCGCCGTGCTGCAGCCGCTGCTCACGCCGTCCACACCGCTGTCAGAGTCCCCCTCCCCGCAGAAACCCTCCTTGGAGTCCCGCCTGTCCCCGAAACTGGTCTCGGACCCCTCTTGGTACCCTGACTCGTTCATCTCGTCCGGGGTGACGATCTCGGGTATCTTCGTTATGTCGTACTCGTAGCCGACCTCGTCGTCGATATTCGTTTCGTCAATGTCGGCCATTTTGGACGATTTCGGAAACAGTATTCTCGTTTTCGAATCTCCACTACATGGTCTGTCTCGCGTTAACACTGTAGAAGACCTGTGGACAAAAGTGTCTGATTAATTTCTGTTCGGATATTGCCCCTCTCCATAATGTTATAGGAATAAAGAAGTCAATTCACCATTTAAAGATTCTGGCTCTTTTATTTTATAATTGAATCAAATCTCGAATTTAAATAATTGCGAGCATAATTGCGAATAATAATTGCGATAATTTAAATAATTTAATGAGCATCACAATGAGCTATGCTCGGAGTATCCCTGCGAGATCAAATGAGGAGATCCGTAGGAGAACCAAAGTCACCGACATAGCTCGGTGAGTCGCGAAACTGAAGTGGAAATGGGCGGGACACATAGTTCGAAGAGCTGATGGTCGTTGGGCTCCCAAGGTGCTGGAGTGGCGACCCCGCACCGGGAGCGCAGTGTTGGTAGACCCCCCACTTGGTGGAACGGTGACATCAAACGAATCACAGGGAGTCGCTGGATTCAGGCAGAACAAGACTGAGGCCTGTGGAAATTCATGCAGGAGACCTTTGTCCAGCAGTGGACGTCTATCGGTTGACAAAGAAGAAGAAGATTCATCAACCCAGCGCCGGTCCACTACTCAGGACTCCTCAGGGCAGGAGAAGGGTTTAGGCAATAATCCACCATGCTGGCCTAGTGCTGATTGACTGAGTATCGCTCACTAGTTCTTTTTACACTCAAACATAACACACAAATCAATTCGATTGCAATTATCATGTCAGTACTTGTCGGACAAATCTTCGATTACACAAACAAGTTTGATAATAAGCAGTAGATATAGGACATAAGTAGTAGATTATATGTGTTTCAACTCTCGCATGACTTTCGCTCTCTTCCAAATGCGACCGACATATTGACCTCGTCTACGCGATATAGACGCGGGAGCGGCACAGGTTTTTAGGGTACGGCCCTTATCTCAGAATTAAAAAAAAAATCTTATTAAAAATTTTTTTTTTATTCAATGACAAGCTGATTTCACCTGATGGTAAGCTATGCAGTCTAAGATGGTAGCGGGCTCACTTGGAAGGGGTATGGCAGTGAACCAGCAACCCATACCCCTAATTGGTTTCTACACGCCATCGTGCCGGAACGCTAAATCGCTTGGCGGCACGTCTTTGACTGTAGAGTGTTAACTAGCCACGGCCAAAGCCTCCCACCAGACCAGACCAGAGACAATTCAGAAATTATAAATTCCCGAATTGACCCCGCCGGGAATCGAACCCGAGACCTCCCAGTTATAAGGCAACAGCGCTCACCACTGAGCCAGGGAGGTCGTCAAAAATGTAATGAAGTTAACTAAAATAATCCCTACTAAAGATAATTATAGTATCCCATAGATTTAGGATTGGAATGGAAATCGCTTCGCGCCTACTAGATACCGTCGGCGTACTTGTAAATTGTGGCAATTCATGGGTGGGTTGTCACATTGTCTCGTATCAACCAATGTTTGACGTTTTCAAACAAACTATGATATTACATTGCCGCATTTATGGAGCTATTGTTTGTAAGAAGGGTGGTATCTAGTAGCGACTAAGCTACCGATCCTTATTAATCTATGTAGTATCCAAACTAATATTATAAATGCGAACATGTGCTTGTTTGTTGGTTCATCCTTCAATCACGCAGCAACGAAGCAAGATCAACGTAATTTTTTGCATGGGTATAGTCGAGAACTTATAGAGTGCCATAAGCTACATTTTGTTCCGGAAAACCTAACTCTAACCTTTTAGGAAAGCTAAGCAAAACTAGATTATGCGATATCTACCCATCCCCTACCATCTTAAACTGTTGATTAGAGCTGTTTAAAAAGGTAGAAGATTGATCTGAAGCTACGGAACCTTCGAGCCATGAGTCCGATTCGCGCTCGGTCATGTTTTTTCACCAATAAACAAGCATTCCTTATAAATTGGTGGTATTTTATAACGACCGGTTCCACCGCGGCAGGTATAAGCCTGTCGCCAGTGGAACATAAGACTATACTGTAATACTAACATAGAATTAAAACAAATGAAGATACACACTTGGAATGGGACTGAAACTATTGCCAGTTTTTTAGGGTTCCGTACCCAAAGGGTACCGACGGGACCCTATTACTAAGCCTACGCTGTCCGTCCGTCCGTCCGTCCGTCCGTCCGTCCGTCTGTCAGCGGGCTGTATCTTGTAAACCGTAATAGATAGACAGATGAAATTTTCACATATTATGTATTTCTATTGCCGCTATAACAACAAATAATAAAAATTAAATTAAATTAAAAAAATTAAATTAAAACATTTCCATGGGTACATGGAAATATTTTTATTTAATTTTTTTTACGGAACCCTAAAAGAGCGAGGCCCGACTCGCACTTGGCCGATTTTTTAAGTGATCAGATGATTGTAAGCATCGTTTTTTTGTTGGCGCAAGTAAAAAATTAATTTGACTTCTTAACATACCGCAAAAACGCGAAAATTCGCGCCATTTTGCTTTACAGTAATATGTTTAGAAAATATTACTAATTTATGGGTTTAGGTAGATACTTCATCTTGAAATAAAATTAAACTCTATCGCGGTATGCCTTAGAGCTGTAGACATGCAAGACATTTATTTATAGCTGAAGTTGAATACTATACCTCGCTCCCCTCCAAATATGTTGTGTTATGAGTGGCTACATCAATATTGCAATTGGGATCGAACCATCTACCGTTCAGTTTGCGGCGCACCTTTAGATTGAGTTTCCACGGCACGGTTCGCACCCGCGCCCGCAACGGTTGCGGTACCGCTGTCACCGCGACCGCCGCGGGCGCAAACAGCGCCGTGGAAATTGCTACTTCATTTTCCATACAAATCTGCATTCTACGGAGGCCGCGGGCCCGCAACCGCTGCGGGCGCGGGCCGCGAACCGTGCCGTGGAAACTGTCTTAACCGTTGGGCTATTAACAAATAGCTTACTTTGACTATAGAGTGCACGTGCATATCTTGGAATTTGTATATCAGTAACAATTAGCTAAATAAGGCTTCGCGAGTGGACTATGATACATAAATAGTCTCCGGGCGACGGCACGTTACCTGCCCGTGGCGGTTGGTTGTAAGAGTTCAGTAAGTAAATAAACCTTACATCTCGTTATGATGAACGTAATATATCTATTACATGTGCAAATGTTTGTCTTACTCATGTAACTAGGAATTACAACTATATCTTCCTATTTCTATCATTTATTCATCATTTTTAAGCTATTGCATAGCTTTTATCGCGGGCTTTGAACTAGGACAAATAGTTTGAGCGCGGCGACCGAATCAAGAAATTCCGTAACGAAAATAAACCTAACACCGTCGTTCAGTAAGCGTTCAACATTTTAGAGGTTCACAGGTAGCTTTGTTTGGCGCAGTGGGCGAGCGGCCGCATTCTTTACCGTATGGTGTATGATGTCGCAGGTTCGAATCTCACTCGCGAAGTAGTGACAGTTCGCTTTTCTTGTTTGTTTGTTTGTTTTTTAATTTTTTGCATAATTTTTATTATGCAAAAAAAAATATTGCATAAATATTATAATTGCATAAGTTGATAAAAAATGCTATGCAATGGCTTTACCGCGGCAGTCCCCGAGTGCCACTTGATTTTTTTTATTTATTAATTTAATTTAATTTAATTAATACGGACACTATGGTCTTACTTGAGAATGCCCGTGATGACGTCCGCTTTTATTTAGGTACTAGATGACACCCGCGACTTCATCTCTGTAATTTTCCGGGATAAAAAGTAGCCTATGTGTTAATCCTTGGTAAGAGCTATCTCCATTCAGAACAGCCAAATCGGTTCATTCGTTGTAGCGTGAAAGAGTAACAAACATCCACCCATCCATCCTCACAAACTTTCACATTTATAATATTAGTAGGAGTAGGATTATAATCACAGATTAATGATTATGTATACCAGAATTATAATGATTACTACCGACACACGCTGTCCTGTCTTAGATATGAATATACAATTAGAAGTGCAATAAATCATCTGTTAATTTAAAAATCATAGAGAATTCTTTCGTTAAAAAAATCATGGAACTAGGAATTACGACTACGTCAACAGATTGCGCCCTCCCTGTGAGTATATTGTATTTTGTGATTGCGCCTCACAAATATCCTACATATAAAATTCAAAAAAATTCAAAATTATTTATTTCATGTAGGCCAACCTGTGGCTCTCATGACACGTCAAGATTCTACCACCGGTTCGGAAAGCGGATTCTGCTGAGAAGAGCCGGCAAGAAACTCAGCAGTTGCTCTTTTCAAAATAATCATTTTACAATATTAATAAATAGCTATTACATTGTAATAAGTTTTTATACTATCTTGTGGGCAGCTGGATGCCAAGCTGATTTAACCCGTGCATCTTTGTTAGAATAGAATATGACATTTCCACAAAACGTACTACAATTCAATTCATGTCAAAGACGGGCAGACAGAAAGTAGCCCCATTCCCGCCGGCGGCACCCGTTCACGAGCATGACGCATGATCCAGCCATTGCTTCGCTCGACCATATTTGAGGGAACGTAACAACCCGCACCACACGACACCACCACAGAAATGTTTAAAGAGAGCGTGACATACTTAGTCTACCCGTATTAAAGCATCGAATTGAATACTAATATTCAAACACTAATTTTAAGATCCCATGCAACTTTGTCATTAAGAAAGTCATTAACTTTGTAATAAGCGCGACTCAGTAAGTGAGTTTTTACGCATTGTTTAAATTTGCGCAGTGGCAAATCTAGCAATTCCTTCGGAATCATATTATCTATGCGTACGCTCAACCCCACAAAGGATTTTTGCACTTTGCGCAGGCGACATGATGGAATTTCTAGTTTATGACGATTTCTAATGAGTCGATTGTGTGTATTGCCTCTGTGTTTATGCAATATTATATATAATATTATAAGTACTTAACTTATTTAGAAGACGATCTACTTGCACATATTTTTTTTTTCTAAATTACATGTATAATTAATTATGTATGGAAGTAATAAAAGAGAGTTTTCAGTGTACGTTTTTTAAAAGAAGATTGTGAGTAATATCGCAAAATATACAAATTGATAACCTCTTTTTTTGTTTTGGTTAAAAAAAAGTTCCTGCAGTATAACTTTGAGATGGCGAGCGTATATTTTTAACCGACTTCCAAAAAGGAGGAGGTTCTCAATTCGGCCGGTATCTTTTTTTTTTTTGTCTATGTATGTCCACCGATTTCTCCGGGATTACAGGACCGATTCGCGTGATTTTTTTTTAATCGACAGAGAATGTTTGCGAAATGGTCCCATAAAAATTTTAACCTTCAACTCCTCAAGCCTGATGCTGCAGGGATATTGCTCACCTAAAATAAAGAGATTTAGGAAATGTCGATTACGAATTTTTATTGTAGGTAACAAGTATGGACTACATCTTGGAGCTCCAGGTCCTAGCTCCTCAATCCTGATGCTGCAGGGCTGCCTACCTAACACTATGGAGATTTAGGAAATTTCGATTACGAATTGATATTGTAGGTAATATGTATGGACTACATCATGGAGCTCCAGGTCTTAGCTCCTCAATCATAGGATACTACACTTAAAAGCTTAAAATAAAAATTCTTTTCAAAAAACCGACTTCTAACGCCACTACAAAGTATAAAAATAATTTTAGTTTGTCCACGTTTGTTGAAGTCGGGCGGGCCTAAAAAACAAACTATGAAACCGACTCGCGATGCTCGCTCGACTTCTACAAACGAGTCTCTTATATTGTGTAGCGTCGCGCATCGGTTTCATAGTTTGTATATAGGCCCGCCCGACTTCAACAAACGTGGACAAACTAAAATTATTTTTATATTTTGTAGTGGCGTTAGAAGTCGGTTTTTTGAAAATAATTTTTATATTAATACGCGCATCTCATTTCCATAAATTCTACATTACAATTTATGCTCAATTTGTGCTCATTTGTGATAGTTAGGCTACTTTACATATAGCAGTCCATTAGGGGATTCTCAGACGATGAATTGTCTGCCTGCATCATTCAATTCCGCTATTCATGTTTTTTTATTGTAATATTAATATAAACATCAGCCACCGTATGACATCGCAGAGACTAGCAAAGCTAATTTAGGAAAAATAGTTTTCTTTTTGGCAACTGACTTCGCGTTCTTTCATCTTTAACGTTGTTTCTTGGTTTAATTTTTTAAAATTATTTTAAAACTCAATTTTCGTGGGATAATTTAATGCCAAATGTTGTAACACCTGGAATAAGTTGTATGTTTAACTGTCTGTATTTTTTGTAGTATTAGTGAGTTCCAATTTTTAGTTGTCCACATCAATCTAAATATTTAAAAGGAAAAGGTGACTAACCGATTGAGTGATCTATCAACGCACAGCTCAAACCACTGAAAGATGCCATACAGATCCACTAAGAAAAAATTTTTTGAAAATTCAACTAATTCTAAGGGTGTAACATGGGGGTTTGAAAAATCGAACATAACGTCAGTGAAGCCGCGGGCAAAATCTAGTTAAATAAATAAATTTTGCAGATGTTGGTAAATACATTTGGCTGTCAGTTTCACTATACTACTGTGACTACCTACGTGTACGTACAGTTTTTGCAATTCACGAAGGCGAGTGAGCTTTACTCGTGGTTACTTTGTGTACATGCACATTGCATAAGTGTGCGTGCCTGTCAAAGCCTAGGTGGGAGCGGGCAGGCGCGAGCATTGCGCTCGCTCACACTTATACAGATACGACACACACACAACCATAAGGCAGTCGCCCTCGTGAATTGCAAGAACTATACCATCTTAACGTACCATCTAATGCGATTGACTGATTGAAGCGGAACTGATCGTCTCATGGACCCCTTATGGAATACATACGGATACCGAGCAGGATTTTAGCATTGTAAACAAAATCCCAGATCCGGTTAGAGCTAGGTACAACTTTTTTTTTATTTGTTCCATATTTTTATTGTTCTTCTTTTACTTATAATATATTTTATTTAATATTAAAGATTATTTTTATCTTAATCGATGACATATTTGATCACTGCTAATGGGAAGCTATGATGTTATACTCCAAATAAACGTCAATACGATTACCAACCAAGAATTTTATAATTATGCTATTATGATAATAATATATCATTTTTACCAATTTTATTTGCTGTTAAAAAACAAACATCGTACCTCAATTTTGAACATAGTCTGACAGCAAAAACAACTTTGTACGTAACGTTTATTTGAAGATGGACAGACATTTTTCAACCTACGAAAAAAAGGAGGAGGTTCATCATTCATCGCGTTTATTTATTTTTTACTAACATTCGGTTAGTAAACAAATAAATAAACTGGTCAAGATAAATAAAAGCTTGTAAAAATGAGAAGGTTTTTAATTGAGTGGGTATCTAAGTAGGTACATTCTACATTAACTTGGAACTTCCCTTCATTGTGGAAATATTATATTTTATTCTAACAAAGTTGCATAGGTTAAATCGGCTTGGCATTAGGCTGCCCACAAGATAGTATAAAAAACTTATTACAATGTAATAGCTTCATAATAATATTGTAAAGTGATTATTTTGAAAAGAGCAACTGCTGAGTTCCTTGCTGGCTCTTCTCAGCAGAATCCGTTTCCGAACCGGTGGTAGAGTCATGACTTGTCATAAGAGCCACAGGTCTACGTGAAATAAATAATTTTGATTAATTTTTTTTGAACTATAATGTTCGTTCGATTTTCAGTAACGACACAAGATTTAATATACTTATACGTAAATATTGCGTAGATATACACCAACACTACGCACCGAAAAGCGCGATGTTCACCGATTAGGTGGACCCATAACAACATACAAGTTGCCGTCAGGGAGCAGCTGGATACAGGCGGCGTAAGACCGAGGCCTGTGGAAGACCTTGCAAGAGGCCTTTGTTATGAAGTGAACGTCTATCGGTTGACAAAGAAGAAATTATTGGAACGAAGTTCCTTATCGCGCAATGCGAAAGAAAAGACGGAAAAATTAAGACTAAATTGAACCGGCACTTTTTCGAATGTGAATTTGGCATTGTGTTCAATATTTTCACACTACAATATTAGATCTCCGTAGCCTTGTGGTTTCTACAGTCGCATAAAGATCGATGGTTCGAATCGCAGCTCATCAACAGACTGAATTTTCTATTTTCTATTTTATATTTTAAATAATTTCTACATGTGCAATTTTTCCCTAATTTTTTACTGCTACAATTTATTTGTTATAATACTTTAAAAAAATATGTCGGTTTATGCAGATCAAGAATTTCGTTCCATCCGGATGTCCCTTGACACCTCTCAAGTTTTTTTTATTATTATAGAAATTATTATAAATATTATTTTAGCAAAGCTATCGACTTGAGGGTGTCTATTCTAATCCTAGATAACTGGCACAAGTTTTCTCAGATCTCTCACGTTTGGCCCACCCACTCGTGGGTTACACAACGTGATGGAAAATTACTTATAATAATCGATAACGGCTTCGAGATGCAAGCATTATTCTATTCATGCTATGGAGCTGTATAGCTATAACTAAACGGCAGGTGAAATGATAAAGAGCAGTGATAGCCTAGTGGTTAGAACTACGGTCTCCAATTAATGGGGTCGCGGGTTTGACTTCTGAGTTTTCGAAGTTAAGAGCGTTAAAATAATCTAATATGAGCTATCTCCAATCCTGATATCAGGATTGGAGATAGCTCATACCCAGGATTATCACATAGGCATTTTCATCCCGGAAAATTACAGAGTTCCCGCGGGAGTCAAAAAACCTTAATTTACGCCGACGGTGTCGCGGGCATCATCTAGTATTTAGTCTAGTCTAGTAATATTATGAATGCAAAAGTTTGTGAGGATGGATGTATGGATGGATAGTGTCTTTCCTTTTAAAACAAAAGGATTTAATTTAAAAAAAAACACTATTTAGCTATCTAGTCGTCAGGTATTTTCGACGGATATTGATGTCAGTTTTAACGTTGCTAAATTTTTATTAAAAACTAGCTGATGCCCGCGACTTCGTCCGCGTGAATTTAGTTTTTTGTTTTTTTTATTAAGTATTAAAACCTTCTGTGGAACTTAAGGAACATACAAAAAATAAATTAACCGAATTGGTCCATCCATTCTTGAGTTATGCGCTTCCCAACATTCATTTTTATTTATATAGATGGTAGCCAAGGCAGAGACAAAATAATGTAAAACACATTAACATTACAAGTTTTCGTTTTCACAGCCCGCTGAGCTTGTCTGCCTGATTTGCTCCCGCTGGTCGCCGCCAGTTTTTTTATGATAATATTCGCCCAACCGCTTTTCTCTAGACCAGCCCGCTACGTAGGTACGTTCGTTAACAGTAAACAGAATAGATTTTTACAGTAGTTGATCAAGTTTCAACTATCCGAAAAAAAACACGCAAAAATTACATCATACTGCCAAGGGACGTGCATGACAAAAACATAAAAAAATCAGCCAAGTGCGAGTCGGGCCTCGCTCTTTTAGGGTTCCGTTAAAAAAATTAAATTAAAAGATTTCCATCTACCCACCTACCAATTTTAATTTAATTTTTTTAATTTAATTTAATTTTTATTATTTGTTGTTATAGCGGCAATAGAAATACATAATATGTGAAAATTTCATCTGTCTATCTATTACGGTTTACGATATACAGCCCTCTGACAGACGGACGGACGGACGGACGGACGGACGGACGGACGGACGGACGGACGGACAGCGTAGGCTTAGTAATAGGGTCCCGTTGGTACCCTTTGGGTACGGAACCCTAATGATGAAATTTGTTCGATAATAAAAAATCGGTCTAAAAGTAAAAGTTAGGTCTAATTTTTAGCCAATATTCATTTATTTTCAATGTGTTGCATATTACAGAGCCAAAATTTTTACATTAAATTCCGATTAATATTATCAAGGGAGTAGCTTAGTGAATTGAAAAGAAAATGAATATTTTACGTGTTACAAAGTATTTGGCGCTTACTACACTCCTATTCCGCGCAAAACGCTTTCGTTTGTCGCGCCTCACATGAGGTTGCGGCTATGTTTTATTTCATTGCACCGCGCGGGTGCAGATCAGATTTTTTTTTTACCAAAGTAAAATAAGTCTTATCCGAGAGTGAGATATTTTGACAGTATTTTCAATACAAAAACTGTCAGAACGCCCAATTTATTTCTTTGTAAAACGTCACTAGAAGTTGGTGAAAACGGCACTTCATCTTTGAATAACTCGGGATAAAACTTCTCGATAAAACTCGTTCCTCTCAGGAATGCAATCTTTCTCCATGCCAAATTTTGCCAAGGATCGGCGGAAATGGATAGAAAATAATATTATTGTCCCGATCAAGTTTTTTACAACAGAATTGAAGAAAGAAGCAGGAATATAAAATAGATCAGGATTAAAAGAAGGAAGGACTAATTATTTCTTAGATAAAATGTGAGTACTTAAATTCAAAAAAAATTATCTGCTTTTGAAAATCCCGTCAAAATCAGCTCAGGCGTTTCCATGGTAGATTACTCCAGTACAAATAGAGATGACGATAAGGAAAAGTCACAGGCATCAGCTGTACTGGCAGCATACATATGATAGTATAATATAAAATAACAATATAAAAAACCACGCGATGAAAAGTTGCCTCTACATTATCTCTTCCATAATAAAAGCCTTTGTGAAACACCGCCGTCAGCGTATTTTTATTTATGCCACTATGATAGTTTCCTCCCTCTCTCACGCATATATAAAAGCGCTCCATCCCTGTCCCTCCTATAGCAACAGGTTGTCCCATTCCAGTGGCCCAGATTTTGTGTCAAGGGCATAATCTTGGGGCATATAATGTGATGGCTAAAAGCAACAAGTTAGTGTAGGGTTACCGGACGACGGGAATTTTCTTTAGATTTATCGTATTTAATTTGGCTGCCAACTTCAAAATTATCAAAATAACTATTATTTAGACATAGGTAATAAAGTCATGTCCAGACTATATTGTGAGAAAATATTCGTACAAAATCTTGTGTATGACTAGTTTACCCATCTCAGTCTTCTCGATAGAAATCATTTGAGTTATTTTATACAAACACTAGCTGATGCCCGCGACTTCGTCCGCGTGGATTTCATTTTAAAATCCCGCGGGAACTCTTTGATTTTCCCGGATAAAACTTAGCCTTTGTCACCCTCCAGGTTCTCAACTATACCCATGCAAAAAATCACGTAGATCCGTAGCTTTTGGAACGTAGTTCCTTATCGCGCGGTACGGAAGGGGGCTAGACGGAAAAAATTAAGGAAACCGACCCTCGACACAGTTTTGAAACCGACACTTTTTTGTTAGGGTTCCGTACCCAAAGGGTACCAACGGGACCCTATTACTAAGCCTACGCTGTCCGTCCGTCCGTCCGTCCGTCTGTCAGCGGGCTGTATCTCGTAAACCGTAATAGATAGACAGATGAAATTTTCACATAATACTATGTATTTGTATTGCCGCCATAACAACAAATAATAAAAATTAAATTATATTAAATAATATTTTAATTTAATTTTTTTTAACGGAACCCTAAAAGAGCGAGGCCCGACTCGCACTTGGCCGATTTTTTGAATGTGAATTTTGCATTGTGTTCGGTATATTCGCCTTAGCACAAGGCGTCTGCATGGCCTAGTGGTTAGAGCAGTCGCCTATAAGTTCAACGTCGATGGTTCGAATCCCAGCTCGACAGACTGAATTTTCTATTTTCTATTTTATTTTAAATAATTTCTAAATGTGGAATTTTTCCCTAATTTTTTATTGTAATTGGATAACGCCATCTGTGAAAAAACAGTAACTCCACCAGAGTAACTCTTTGGTTTTGTAACAGTGCAATAGAAATAAACTAAAAATAATTCATCGTAGTTAATCAATTTAATACTAGATAACACAACTAGTTTATTACAATTCCTTCACTAAAATTAATCGAAAGGAACTACGTTCAATCCGGGTGTCCCTCGACACCTCTCATGTTTTTTTGCTACTTGATTGAAAAACAAACCAATATTCAAACACACTTTCGCATTTATAATATTAAAAAGTATCATATGTCCGTCTCCTAGTTCTAAGCTACCTCCCCACCAATTTTCAGCCAAATCGGCTCAGCCGTTCTTGAGTTATAAATAGTGTAACTAACACCACTTTCTTTTATATATATATAGATTTTACAATACATATTCTTTTCTTTCCTCTTTCTTTCGCATTGCATTTATAATACTCGTATTATGAAATGCATTCTAAGGACCATGAAAAACAGATTAGAGGATTCGTTCAAAAAAACTTCTGTGATTTTGATCCCACATAACGTCTATTCCATCAATGAAGCCAAGTGCGTCACACAAAAAAATTGGTTGTCTGTAAAGTCGGTTTACGGACGATAGTTTTACGTGATAACGTCATAAAGAAACATTGATGAATAAATGTGTCACAAGCCAACGCTTGGGCTGATCGTGCCTCTCTACCGCTTGTTCCGCGCTCTCGCTTGCACGCGCAGGCTCAGGCGTAACGTGACACTTTTTCGTGAGTGCAGCCGGTGTTCATCGATTTTTAAGACGTTATCACGTCAAAAGTAAATCGACATTTTGTCAACATTTCTCGTAGGTCCGGTTATCTGATGACCCTAACAAGTGCCATCTCCGTGAGTTATTTGTCCCTTTCATTTTTCATTCGAAGAAAAGCGAGGTCGAACGACCTGACGCGCACCATTAATAAAGAGTAATGAACGTCAGTATACAGTTTTATGAAAGAGAAGTTAAGTTATATACTCTTTTATTTAAAATAAGAAATCGCAATAAACGTTTTCATTGAAACGAAGTCATGACCTAGCTTCTTAAGCGTGGATCTATGTTAGTCCAAGCTGGAACATAGTGACTATATTCTCTTTGGTCCAAGCTCAGCGTAGCCACACATCGTAATACTCATCATCATCATTAGCCTATAACAGTCCACTGCTGGACTAAAGGCCTCTCCCAAAGGGAGGGTTTGCCCATAATCACCACGCGGGGCAGACGGGTTGGCGATCGCCATAGATGGTAGTAGTAGCACAGAGGACGCTGCTGCCCGTTCTCCGCTATACTCCCTTAGTCGCCTCGTACGACACCCGCGGGAAGAGGAGGGGTGGTGACAACTGTATTCTGATCTGCCGTCACCACACGGCAAAAACGGTACTAATTTACCTAAATATTTCAAAACTTGAATAAATTCAGCGTCTGGTGTTCCCACAATGTTCTCTGCCGGCAAAGGATAAAAATTAGAGATTAGTTTAGATTGTGTAGAGAAGATTTAGCACTATAAGCTGTTATGGAGTTGTTTTTGGAGTTGGATGCCTTTCCCAAAGGATGTCTAGGATGCAAATCGAGGGATGAATGTACGACAATATTCACTAATGTCTGTCGCTTTAAATTCCAATTCAAATTCAACATAATTTATTTCACACTAGATGATGCCCGCTACTTCGTCCGCGTGGATTAAGGTTTTTAATTCCCACGGGAACTCTTTATTTAATTTAATTTTCCGGGATAAAGTGTAGCCTATGTGCTAATCCTGGGTATGAGCTATCTCCATTCCAAATTACAGCCATATCGGTTCATTCGTTGTGGCGTTAAAGAGTAACAAACATCCATCTGTCCATCCATCAATCCATCCATCCATACATCCATCCTCACAAACTTTCGCATTTATTGGAACGTAGTTCCTTATCGCGCGGTGCGGAAGGGGGCTAGACGGAAAAAATTAAGACAAAATTGAACCGACACTTTTTTGAAACAGACACTTTTTTGAAACCGACACTTTTTTGAATGTGAATTTGGCATTGTGTTCAATATTTTCACAGTACAATATTAGATCTCCGTAGCCTTGTGGTTTCTACAGTAGCATAAAGGTCGATAAGGGTCGATGGTTCGAATCCCAGCTCGGCAGACTGAATTTTCTATTTTCAATTTTATTTTAAATAATTTCTACATGTGGAATTTTTCATTAATTTTTTTATTTTTATTATTAATTTTATTAAAATTAGGGAAAAATTCCACATTTAGAAATTATTTAAAATAAAATTGAAAATAGAAAATTCAGTCTGTCGAGCTGGGATTCGAACCATTGACCTTTAACTGTTTAGCGACTGTAGAAACCACAAGGCTACGGAGATCTTATATTGTAGTGTGAAAATATTGAACACAATGCCAAATTAATTAATCGAAAGGAACTTCGTTCCATCCGGGTGTCCCTTGACACCTCTCAAGTTTTTATATGAGTAGGACAGGATTCGCGAAATTGTGGCACTTATGACAAGTCAAGAATCTAGCACCTATTCGGAACGCTGATTTTGCTGAGAAGAGACTACATATCCTAGGTATGCATCAAAACTCTTCAAACTTCTTCTTCAAACTATATGCACACCAGGTTCCAAACGCAACCAGTTCAGATAAGTTGCTGACTTTGATTGTTCTGCGCATCACTTCATTTCTGATTTCGTCACGTAGGTCGTAGAGCAGTGTTTTTCAATCTTTTTGAAAACGCGACCCCTTTACAAGTTAAAAAAATCTGGCGACCCCCCAGGGTCTTACTTTCGTTCATGAGGTGCGTTTTGGATACTATTTAATCTCCCCGCAAATAAGAAAGAAAATCTTATGGATTTATCATGTGAAGGCATGCTCAAAATGGAGTTCTTCTGGATGAAAAGAAAATTGGAGTATCCAGAGCTACCAAGCGACGCTTTAAAATTGTTAGTGCCATTCGCCACTTCTTATTTATATTTTCTACAATGGTGAACATTAAAACAACATACGAAAAAAGAAAGGCTCCAATTAGAGAATGACTTCATCATTAATGTCTCTAAAATAGAACCATGTTTCGATAAATTGTTAAAAAATAAAAAAACACAGCCTTCTCATTGAAACTGTAGTTTTTTTATTGTAGTGTAGGACCTACAAACACTTGTCTTTTTTTACCCTCGACCCCCTGAGTAAGGCTTGGCGACCCCCCTGGGGGTCGCGACCCACAGATTGAAAAACACTGTCGTAGAGGAACCCCGATCATAGCTCCTTCCATCACCCGTTGAGTAACTGAACCTTCTGAAGCCCATAGTTAACGACCATGTCTCGGATGCCAATCAGTCTTTAGTCTTCAGGCCCTTGGTCTTTGGTCTTTTGGTGTTTCGCAGTCATAATATTGACAACCTAGATAATTGAACGATAAAACACCTAAGTATTAACTATTTGTTCTGTGGATAGAAATTAGAAGTACCTACTAGTGCAAATATTTGATACCTCCTCAAAACGCGAGTTGTATTACGTAAACAAAAGCACGTTTATTTGCTTAATCACTTAAGAACCGACTTTATTTCCGAATAATAAAGTTCATTATTCCATATCGAGGGGCGACGGCAATATTTTGGCGTTTCGCCACATATCTCACACGCGTGAGGAGACTATAGTTTTCACAGATCTGCAGATACTCGGTCACATGCAGTATGAAGTCAACAAAACGTCATATAGGCTAAGAGTATACCAGTTTATGAGTAAGTAATGCAACGTTTAAAAATAATTAAAAAAAAAATATTTTTTCTAAAATTAAATACTACGCTATGGATGAAATGTTGTGAAAATTAAAATTAAAAGTGCAGCGTTGGCAGATCACATCAGACAGAGGACATCAAAAAAGATTTTGGAAACAGAAATCTTTGAAAAAATAATCTATACATATAATAAAACAGAAACGAAACCAATTCTGTACATGAAATAGATTCAAAAAAGGGTTTTTGCTTCTAATTGTGTTCAAGATACAGATATCAAAGCAGAAGCTAAATTTTTTTTTGTCTGTTTGTCTGTCTGTTTGTTTGTCCTTCTTTCACGTAAAAACTACCGCACAGATTTCTACAAAATTTTATACCGTGGTAGCTTATTACTCGGGTCAACATCTAGGCTACTTTTTATCCCGGAAAATCAAGAAGTTCCCGAGGGACTTTAAAAACTAAATCCACGCGGACAAAGTCGCGGGCATCAGCTAGTTAAATTATAAACCTGTGTTAGGTAGGCAATAAACTGGTTATTTAAGTACAAATTTAGATATTACTTTCGACGTACTCTAACAATTACCGCGGTAGAATTACTAGGTATGACTTACTTTGAATAAGTGCGGGTTACTCTTTGAATACCTACAGTTTTTTAAATCGCCGTCGTAGTTCCTCCTCAGATCACATTCCTCTAAGTCTAATATAGTTTTTCGCTTCATTGATCGCTCTCAAATAGTTATTTATGTTAGGAGGGGCAAAGCTATATTTTGTTCCTCGAGGGCGTTATTTTGAATTCGAAACGAAGCGAAAGATTCCATAGTAGAATTTCGAATGCAGCGAGGGATTATAAAGAAGAATCCTAAGCGTAGCGAGGAATTCAATATACGCGGTCGAAAACAAAATATTTTGGGCCCTCGTGACACACATTTTTTTTATCACTATCTATGAGAAAATACTAGGAGAACCTACCTACTCGAACAGTTGTAAGTACGGTATAGACTATAGACATTATATTAAAAGTTTAAATAAAGCACAAAACGGACCAATCACAAGAGAGAAATCTCAAACTCCCATAACAATAAAAATTGTGGATAGCCTGCATACATAGCATAGTATCCATTGAATAAACTTGTTTTGAAAAGAGCAACCGCCGAGTTTCTTGCTGGTTCTTCTCGGCAGGAAGTGCATTCCGAACCAGTGATAGACTCATCGATTATTCAAAAGCACTTGTAAAAAAGTTTATTTGAAAAAAAACATTTCTATTCTATTATATTCTAGTCAAAAGTGTGTCTCTCAGACTATCCGGCGTTCGAAGCCGGTCAGATGCATCACCTGGTTCGAAACGCGCGATGTGAGCGGACTGCGGATGGAAGATAAAGGCACTTGGTATTCTCTGAGGGAATGTGGTTCATTGCAGACATCAGCTGCCGACTGCCGACTGAGCGGACTTTTTGTAATGGTTTACGTAATCTTCTTTTTTTTTTATTCGATGACAAGCTAGTCTTGACTGCGATCCCACCTGATGGTAAGCGACGATGCAGTCTAAGATGGTAGCGGGCTAACTTGGAACGGGTATGGCAGTGAACATTCAACCCATACCCCTAGTTGGTTTCTACACGCCAACGTGCCGGAACGCAAAATCGCTTGGCACATCTTTGAAGGTAGGGCGGTAACTAGCCACGGCCAAAGCCTCCCACCAGACCAGACCAGAGACAATTCAGAAATTACAAATTGCCAAACAGACCCCGCCGGGAATCGAACTCGGAACCTCCCAGTTATAAGACAACAACGCACACAATTACTGAGCCAGGGAGGTCGTCAAAAATCGGTCGTTTATCAACCGATAGACATCCTGTTGAACTAAGGAAACTTGCATAGTCTCGGTTGCGCCGCATGGATCCAGCGGCTCCCTGTGACTCGTCTAGCGGTCATCTGGCGGAGGGTTTGCCAACACTGGCATCATTCTTTGCTCAACCTATACTAAGATAGGGGTCCTAAATGATTGTATGGTGATGTTGCACTAGAAATCGCAGTTTACCTGCTCTCATTAGTTGAAGTATCAACAACAATAGATATATCTTCTGTGATAATATAGGTAGTATAAAAAAAGAAATTAAGTACACTTATGTTAAGTTAGTAAGTAATCTGTGAACCTTTTTTGTTTGGATGTTTTGTAACTAGACTAATGTTGCGTTGTAGTTGTTACCGTATTCCTTCCCTTACACATGCCACGTCCACATCGAATAGGCTTAATTATACAGCAAATAATTTCATATATCCACGGTATTAAGCTTGTTTCAAGCAAATTGTAGTCAGTTTTGTGGACTAATTAAAAAAAAAAGTAACGACATCAGAGAGTTGGGGAGTCGCTGTATACACAACTCGCAAGACCGAGGCTTGTGGAAGTCTTTGGAAGAGACTTTTGTCCAGCAGTGGACGTCTATTGGTTGATAAAGAAGAAGAGAACGTAATGATTTGAGTTATCCAAATTCACGGTATCGTCACTTTGAGGCCCTAACGACCATCGGTTCCCGCCCATTTCCCCTTCAGCTTCTCGACTCGCTGAGCTAGACATAGCTTATTAAGTATTACAGCATTTTTAATATTTTTTGAAAACAAAAGCTTATGAATTATAATCTGTTTGAAACTCGGCAGCTGGCTTAAAGACGGAAACGCGGCCGGCGAACGGATCATCGCGTTATGAAACACAGATTTAATCTGGACATTGTACTCGGCTGGATGGAATATTATAATATGCATTTATGTATAAAACCAGGCTAAAGTAAAAAGGCTCAGGATCGCTCAGCGGGCGATGGAGAGAGCTATGCTCGGAGTGTCCCTGCGGGATCGAATCAGAAATGAGGAGATCCGTAGGAGAAACAAAGTCATCGACATAGCTCAGCGAGTCGCGACACTTCGAAATGGGCGGGGCATATACCTAGTTCATTGGGGTCCCAAGTGTGTCCCAAGGCTGGAGTAGCGACCCCGCACCGGGAAGCGCAGTGTTGGCAGACCCCCCACCAGGTGGACCGACGACATCAAACGAGTCGCAGGGAGCCGCTGGATTCATGCGGCGCTAAACCGACACTATGCAAGTTTCCTTAGTTCAACAGGATGTCTATCGGTTGATAAACGACTGATTTTTGACGACCTCCCTGGCTCAGTTGTGTGCGTTGTTGTCTTATAACTGGGAGGTTCCGGGTTCGATTCCCGGCGGGGTCTGTTTGGGAATTTATAATTTCTGAATTGTCTCTGGTCTGGTCTGGTGGGAGGTTTTGGCCGTGGCTATTTACCACCCTACCGTCAAAGATGTGCCGCCAAGCGATTTAGCGTTCCGGCACGATGGCGTGCCTTATGGAAGTCCATGCAAGAGACCTTTGTCCAGCAGTGGACGTCTATTGGTTGACAAAGAAGAAAGTAAAAAGACGAACACGGCCATCGGAAACAAAACCCGTTGTACCCGGAGGCAATTTTTTCCACGACGCGATGGATCGGAGACGTGTATTTGGCGTTGCAGACTTCTTGTTTGAAGTGAAAACTTCTTTAGGCGCGTTGAGCGGTTTTTGGTAGGGAAAATTTTAGGGATTCGTGTCACCGACATGCTAATGTTATTAATATGTCCTTAGCTATGTCCGTCCGTCCGTCTTCCAGCGGACTGTAACGCGTAAACCGTAATAGGTAGACAGTATTACAACAAATAATAAAAATTAAATTTAATTAAAAAATATCCTAGGGGCTCCCCTCCCCATACATGAAAAAGGATTTTTTTTTACCCTGGCATGTGGGGTGTCATTGTCTAGAACTCATTAATTGGAGTTCAAATATATTTTTGGAGTTTACTCCTTAAGAATCTATTTTAGCAGCCCGGTATGAGAAAAATCCGGGCAGTAAAATCAATTTATCAATGACCTCGTTACGTTTTTCACAACGTTGAAATTTCTACCCTAATGTTGAGTAAATAAGGTTGGTTTTCGTGCGAAAGAGCTTTCGCTTCGGGTAGCCGAGCGCGTAGCGATCGGGTCCCCGAAGCGAAAGTCGGTCGGGGCGCGCTCGGACCCGAGTCGCGCGTGTGAGATTATGTGGATATTTTGTGTTATTCGGGCCAGAATTGGACAAATATTGTACAATATGATAATATATAAACCGACGGTATGATGATTGTCATTATACTGTCATGATAGTCAATATACAGTGTCAATAAACCGACGGTATTATGACGAGATTATGAATATATCTAATTGTTATTGTCATTGTACTACTGTCATGATAGTCAATATACAGTGTCAATAAACCAACGGTATGATGACAAGATTATGAATATATCTAATTGTTATTGTCATTATACTACTGTCATGATAGTCAATATACAGCGTCAATAAGCCGACGGTATGATGACCTTAGGAATTGGTGTTGTTTTATGTGTATCTATTGTGACAAACCACGTGACGTGGCAGCCTATAAATACCGGTGTACCTTGCCGAAAGACTCAGTCTTCCTTGGACTGCGAGTTGTACTTCAAACTAAAAACTGGTGGTTGACACGTGGCGTGGTTTGCAGAAGGTGTTTCTGGATTGTGAAAGTTAAGTATTAGCTTTTAGTCATATTTTAATTGTTGTTTTGTATTTGCTTATATTATTGTGTAATTATTTTGTAATTTATTTGTATATGACAAATCCCAAATTAATGAAATAATTCAAAAGATGGGTTGCTCTGGAGTTTCTTTCGCCATTTCTTCTCTAAGACTTATGACCCCTTACGAAATGGTGGTAGATTAAAAGAGAAAGATAAAAACATTGAAAATATAAAAGTTTAAATGGTTTTAGCTTGTTTAATTTTACTTTCTGATCTCATTTACTAGTAATTGCTTTTCATTTAAAAGATTATCGCTAGTTAGGCTAGACCTTAATACCCATAGAACCGCCTGCGCTGACACGCGCATAGAGAAGGATATAGCGTCGCGCGTAAACTCCAGTCGTGCGTCGGAGGCCGGAGCTGACACACACTTTTTTTTATTATTTTTTAGCTTCAAAAATGAAGAAATGGGGTGCCTTCAAAGTTGTGACCAAAACAAACGAGCATTTTTTCCCCATATGCTAATTTAGTACTATCTAAGAACTAAGATATCTAAATATGTATCTAGTTTTAAAAAAAGTGATTTGGTCATATGTACGGGACCCTAAAAGAGCGAGGCCCGACTTGCACTTGGCTGATTTTTTTGTCGTTGTTTCCATTTCCCTGAATACCTAATTTGCCCACTTTTTACAGGTCCAGGTTTTACACTTTTTGGCAGGTCCTTGAGATATGTTGTACGTCAAGTGGATGGATGATGCTTATTGGAGTATTGTCGCAGTAAGATGGTTGAAGACGTGATTTAGCTATAACCCTAGGTTTATAGTTAGAAACCGGAATATAGTTAGTTATACGGAAGCGGTTCAGAGCTATCTTATTAGAAACTAGCTGATGCCCGCGACTTCGTCTGCGTGGATTTAGTTCATAACATCCCGCGGAAATCTTTGTCACCCTCCAGGTTCTTTTATCCAATAAATCACGTCAATCCGTAGCTTTGTAGCAGGAAACATTTGATCGTCTTGCTCGCGGCATTGTTAATGATGATTCAAAGAGAAAACATATTACTGATGATATTATCAATTACGTTAAACTATAATTTTTATAATTGTTTTTACCATAATTTTTTACCATAATTAACCAAATACAAAATTACGTTTAGCTGTCATTTACGTTTTGTTCTTCCACTGGCATTTTCGTTTTTTTATTCCATGTCAGATGCATTTTTGTTATACCAGGTTTTATATTGACTTGACGGAAACGCGGTCGAACGGGATAAAAAGTATCCTATGTCCGTCTCTTGGTTCTAAGCTACCTCTCCACCAATTTTGAGCCAAATCGGTTCATCCGTTCTTGAGTTATAAATAGTGTAACTAACACCACTTTCTTTTATATATATAAGATATAGCTATAATACGAGCACGATCTAGTATCTACTAATTATAACTAAATATTTGACTACATTAATCTAGTGAAATTATTAAAGTATAAAATTTCTTTGATTTACACAAGTAAGAAGCTATAAACCGGAATATAGTTATACCTAAACTCAATAGCCTCAATAACCCAACCTCAATAGCTCAACGGTTAAAGGTGCGGACTGAAAACTGAAATGTCGCAGGTTCGAATCCCACCCGTTGCACTATTTTCGTACCCACTCCTAACACAAGCTTTCCGCTTATTTGGAGGGGAGAGGAGGATATTAGTCAACTTCAACTACTTGACTGATATTCTTTTTTAAACTTGAGAGGTGTCAAGGGACACCCGGATGGAACGTAGTTCCTTTCGATTAATTAATTTGGCATTGATGTGTTCGGTATTTTCGCGGTACAATATTGGGTCTCCGTAACCTTGTGGCTTCTGCAGTCGCCTAACAGCCAAAGGTCGATGGTTCGAATCCCAGCTCGACAGACCGAATTTTCCATTTTCAATTTTCTGTCTGTCGAGCTGGGATTCGAACCATCGACTTTTAACTGTTAGGCGACTGTACAAGCCACAAGGCTACGGAGACCCAATATTGTACCGCGAAAATACCGAACACATCAATGCCAAATTCACATTCAAAAAAGTGTCGGTTTCAAAAAAGTGTCGATCAGTGTCGAGTGTCGGTTCAATTTTGTCTTAATTTTTTCCGTCTAGCCCCCTTCCGCACCGCGCGATAAGGAACTACGTACCAAAAAACCTAGGTTTATAGCAATATCACGGCTTCAACTATCTTACTGCGACATATCCTACACCCAAACGGTGCTATATTGCGATGTTCACGATGTTATGATCTCATATTGCACAATACGAATACAGCTGCAGTTATACAAGTGCTATAAAATATAGCGAGGTGAACGAATGGTGGCCGGAATCAGGGCTGGCACATCGCCAGTGCAACAAGTGGCCTTCAGAGGTCGTCCGCCCGGTCAAGTTCACGTTGTGTCATCCGGTCAAACTTTGTCTCTAATGACCGGACTTTGAGGTTAGCATCAATACAACTCTATCTACTATAATTGTGGAAATATCTGGTTATTTTTTTTTTCTTGGTAAATCGTGTTTTTTGGAAATTATACATATATTTAGAAAAAAATAATAATAATAAAATTCATAGGTGAAAATGTAATCGTCTGGACTCGAACCGGGGCCTACTGGTTTCGGGACCGCCCGATTTCCCGAGCTATTGGAACTTTATAGATGATGGCGAAATTTACCTTCGTATTCTAATGATATTGTATGGGGTTTTTCATTGCCTGAAAACACAGATAGAATAGAATAGAATAGAATAGAATAGAATAGAAATGTTTTTTATTCAAATAAACTTTTACAAGTACTTTTGAATCGTCAATGAGTCTACCACTGGTTCGGAATGCCGTTCCTGCCGAGAAGAACCAGCAAGAAACTCGGCAGTTGCTCTTTTCAAAATACTTTTACAATATACTTAACAGATATTCTATGTATGCAGAGTTTCCACAATGAGGGAAAGGTCCACAAAAGCATACGTAATTATTTCTAATTATAATTCAACACATGTCAAGACGGGCAGACAGAAAGTAGCCCCATTGCCGCTGGTGGCACCCGTTCACGAGCATGACGCATGACCCAGCCATTGCTTCGTTCAACCATATTTTAGGGAACGCAACAACCCGCATCACACGACACCACCGCAGAAATGTTAAAGAGAGTGTGACATACTTAGGCTACCCATCTTAAGGCATCGAATTGAAACTAATATTCAAATCAAATACTCATTTTAAAATATGACTTGTACACAAATAAAGTGGAAACTCTGAATAGAATAGAATTATTTTGATATACAATTATACAGGTTAATCATTACCTAAACTAGCGGCACGCTATGATGGCCGGTTTGACGTTTGTCCGCTCATGAAGTTCCGTATTAATTGATAACGACTTTGAAGGAAATAATTGTATTACTTTATTGACGATAGTGATGTGCAGAGATTCATAAATTTTATCGAATGTAGTTTTAGGTTTAGGACTCAAAATTTATTTATTAAATTGATTTCTAAAATGTATACAAGTGTAGAAAAATCAGTTTGCACCATTTAAGGGGTGAATGTACTTGTGAATATGAACAATTTTCACTATGTGGACAAACCTCTGAAATCGCAAAAAAATATCAGCTGTTTCATACAAAAGGTAAAATTTTTATTTTTATATGATATATACCACAACTCGGCATTTGGTTTTCTAAATTGAAAATTTTTAAAAATGGAATCTAATACGATCGTCACATAGGATCGCTGGCTAGCACAACTACTACCTCCGGCAAACTCGCGTCAATGCTCAATGCAAAACAAAGCAGTTTCGAATTGACGTTGCTTCGAAAAGTATAAACTGTCAGTGCAATGCGATTGTGATATAGTTTTGACCTGGCTTTGGATTTCAAATATTGATACTGCATTACTGTTTACCCTTGCTCGTTAATTTGGACTCTGTTCAAGCCCTTTGTTGTGGATTTCGTCGATATGACCGAACGTACGCAGAGAACTGTTCTAAATAGTCAGACACGTGAGTTCGTAATACGCCTTCGTAACTATTTCGATCGTGAAGCTCAAAATGGAGGGCCAATTTTACCTATAACGTCAGTGGTTGAACGCGTAGCTGATGCGCTTAATATTGGACAACGAACTGTTAGACGGATAACTAAAAAAAAATATGGCGAGACTGGCACAGAAGAAAATAAACTTCACACACCAAAAAAGAGAAAACGAGCAAAACCAGTCGTAGGCATCGATAGCTTTGATGCCGATGCTATCCGAAGACATGT
This sequence comes from Oeneis ivallda, assembly GCA_029955525.1. NCBI lineage: Eukaryota > Metazoa > Arthropoda > Insecta > Lepidoptera > Nymphalidae > Oeneis > Oeneis ivallda. The sequence continues at coordinate 2,594,896 of JARPMR010000012.1, read as the reverse complement.
TTACGGCTACTATTTACAGAAGGAGTATCCAACAAGAAAAAAGTTGGTGCATTCACTGAAGGAAGCTGGATTATTCTTCGGTGGGGAAAGTTCTTTAACGAAGATTTTGAAGACCATTGGATTTCGATACAAAAAATGTAACAAACGCAAAATATTGATGGAAAGATTTGATATAGCGATGGCAAGGTATACTTTTTTACGGCAAGTGAAAGAAATCAAAAATTGGCAAAATGTTGTGTTCTTGGATGAAACATGGCTTAATGCTAACCATACTGTAGGCCGTTCTTGGAACGATGACACAGCAGCATCTACTTCCAAAGTTCCTGTAGGAAAAGGATCGCGACTTATAATTTGTCACGCCGGAACCATCAACGGGTTTGTCGAAGGTTCTCTCATGGCTTTTGCGTCAAAAACCACTGGAGACTATCATGAAGACATGAATGGAGAAAAGTTTACTGAATGGTTTACCTCAATGTTGTGTAGCCTCCCTGAACCATCTATTATAATTACTATTGAACACTATTGTAATGTGTCAAACCGGCCATCATAACGTGCCGCTAGTGTACTGTCTCATGAATCGCCGGAACGAATTACATCCACGCTTTTTTGTCATTTATATAGTCTTCAATCGTATAATATGCTTTTTTCATTTTAATCGATTTCTTAAACTTGTGTAAAGGCAAGTCCAAGATCGACTGTGGAATTTTATTATAGAACGTCACGCCCATTCCCACAAATGTCTTTCGGACCCTCTTGAGGCGCAGTCGAGGAATCACGAGCCTATTTGGATCTCTAACCTGCCTATCTCGTAATTCACCCTTTTTTTTGTAATTCACAATGTTTTGTCTGACAAATATTATATTGTTATAAATATATTGTGAAGCTACTGTAAGAATGCCTATTTCTTTAAATTTTTCTCGAAGCGAATCCCGCGGCTTTAAATTATAGATTGCGCGAATCGCCCTCTTCTGCAATACAAAAATTTTTCCAATATCGGCCGCTTTACCCCATACTAAGATTCCGTATGACATAATACTATGGAAATATGCAAAATAAACAATTTTTGCAGTTTCTATGTCAGTTATCTGTCGAATCTTCCTAACAGCGTAAGCAGCAGAGCTGAGCTTGCCAGCAAGTACTGCTATATGGGTGCCCCATTGCAGCTTTGAGTCCAGGGTTAATCCCAAGAACACTGTGGAGTCCTCTGTTTTCAAGGATTCATTACTTATCTTTAAATTTTTACTGACAGTTCTGGTGTTAGGCAATAAAAACTCAACACACTTTGTTTTTTTAGCATTTAAAAGTAGATTATTTGCCGTAAACCATTCAGAAACTTGAGATAATGCATTATTTACATCGTCAAAATTGATAAAACGACCTTTTCTAAAAATGAAACCTAGCTAGATCGATTTATCGCCCCCGAAACCTCCTGCATACTACATTTCATGAAAATCGTTGGAGCCGTTTCCGATATATATATATATACACATAAATATACAAAAATTGCTCGTTTAAAGGTATGAGATATATAAATAGATACATATATTTGAAAGCTAGTCGGAAGCAGGGCTGACAAATAAGCAGTGCAACAAGTGGCCTTCAGGGTCGTCTGCTGGAGTTGCCGAGTCAAGAGCACGCTGTCATAGGATCTAACTTTGTCAATCCGGTCTCTACTCTCGAGCGACCAGACTTGAGTCTACGATATGGATTTCGTGCCCTCTTCGAGGAGGGGGTGTGCGCTCGTTAACAGTAAACAGATTTGATTTTTACAGTAGTAGATCAAGTTTCAATTATCCGAAAAAAAACACGCAAGAATTACATCATACTGCCAAGGGACGTGTCTGGGCAAAAACATAAAATGATGAAATTTGTTCGATAATAAAAAATCGCGAATTTAGGTCTAATTTTTAACCAATATTCATTTATTTTCAATGTGTTGCATATTACAGAGCCAAAATTTTTACATTAAATTCCGATTGATATTACCAAGGGAGTACCCTAGCGAATTGAAAAGAAAATGAATATTTTACGAGTTACAAAGTATTTTGGCGCTTACTACAATCCTATTCCGCGCAAAACGCTTTCTTTTGTCGCGCCTCACATGAGGTTGCGGCTATGTTTTATTTCATCGCGAAATCTGATTTTTTTTGGTGTTATACGCGTTCTTAAGGGCAAAGAAATCTTCGGTAGGGAACCAGAATACCTAAGATATACTTTGATATCAATTTATTTTCAAGACTATACAAATAATCTTACTATCAATAATAGACTCACTTTCATGCTGAGAGTGCGGGGATGAATGGAAGGAAAAGGAAGGGGTGAATGTAGTGGGGGTGGCACTGCGCCAAGCAGGTACAACAAGTTGCCTTTTGGGAACATCTGCCGTCGAATGCCTTATAACGAGAGATACGAAGTTTTTATACCATTTAGTGACATATTACTCTTTTTGGTTGTTTAAAAAAATTTAAAATTATTTATTTCACGTAGGCCAACCTGTGGCTCTTATAACACGTCATGACTCTACCACCGGTTCGGAAAGCGGGTGTGCTGAGAAGAGCCGGCAAGAAACTCAGCAGTTGCTCTTTTCAAAATAATCATTTTACAATATTATTATGTAGCTATTAAGTACATTGTAATAAGTTTTTTATACTATCTTGTAAGCAGCTGGATGCCAAGAAGTGTAACGTAATTGGGTGCTGGCTGTGTGGATATTGGATGTACCATGTCACTCTCAGTACATGTTGTTGCCGGCCAACAAATACGTCAACAGTGGGTTCTTTAGGCTGTGGTGAATAAATAAGTAACAAATCCCAACATTTGGATCTTTGTTTAATTGGAAATAGAAAATTACTAAAAGTTAGGCATAACAAAAAAAATAGGTATCACTAAATAAGGTTTACACTATTTAAACACAAAACAAATATAAGATGTCAGCCTACTTAATTAATATGATCAAACACCATATACAGGTCGACCAGCATACCTGTCAGTCTACGGTTAGGCTAGCTTCGGGTTGAGTCATGAGATTTCCCTGAGCGGGTTCAGAGTACAACGCACAAACAGATAGACTGACAGCCACGCCTAGCCGACAGATTTACACAGTTAGGTACAGTTAATTATAAGTACAAGGTCATACAGATGACCTGTAATTGAGAAAGGTAAAGACCCTTGTGTCCACCAGCGTTATGTGATACAACTGTTATTATAAGAAAATTTCAAAGACAACTATTTATCTAAAGATTGAGTTAAGTTTGTTCATCTAGGCACATCATAAGGGGTGACTAACAAAATAAAAATATGGAATGAAAGCACCTGAGATCCGGGGTGTCCTCCTCAAGAAGACGGCGGGCCTCCTCACTAAAATACCCCCAAGGGTGAGCATGCCGTCGCCTCGCCGAACATCACAAGAGCTTGCTGTCGCTCCATCCTCCGAGATGGCACGGATAGTGCTCGATGCAGCCCTTGACGTCACCACGACAGACCCCTCGAAGTCACATGGCACTATTTGAGTACTATTAGTTGTTTTTCACGTATCCGCGAGTTGGTTAAAACTTTATGACTCACTATTTCATTTTATGAGCATAAATCACTTCGTTGATTTATCACAACCAAAGAAAAATGAAAAGTAGGAAAAATTTATACGATGTGTTATGTTTTACGTTTTACGTTTTAATTTAATTTAATTTAATTTTTAATTTAATTTAATTTAATTTTAATTTTAATTTTAATTTTAATTTTAATTTTAATTTTAATTTTAATTTTAATTTTAATTTTAATTTTAATTTTAATTTTAATTCCCACGCGCGATTGCACAGCAATCGGCGTTCCCAGCCCCTTCCACACGTTTTTACAGGTTAATCCATATCAGGTATATAAAAATTCGCCACACAGAACTAGATGGCTTCCGCCATTTTGTGAAAGCCTACGGCTCAAGTTACATTGTCTATTCGTACTCGATGTCCGCAGGAAAAAAGGCTGACTACCACCTGAGCCAACGCTTATATAGGCGTACCAACAAAGACGGATTCCACAGAATAACCATGCTCCTGAATCGAACCTAGAACGGCCTAGCTTTCACATTGAAGCTGTCACGACCAAGTTAATTCAGAGAACCGGTTAAGCAATGATTTTTGCATTCGTTCTGGTGACAGATTATAAAAACATCTTTTGTTGGTGGGCTTATGTCCCAGCGCCCTCTCTAGGCGTCACGACAAATCACCAACAATACCCAATGTTACTTCACCTAGTTCGTGAATATCCACTAGGTGGAGTTACTGGTCCTAATTTTATAATTTAATAAAAATTCGCAATTGTAACTTAAATATTATGTTACAATACCCGGTTTCCCCCGGAAAAGGTTCAACGTAGGTGAACCGTTCGCTGCCCTCAGCGACCGGCACACACACAACAAGCAAACGTTGTCAATTGCGAAGAGAAAAAAAAACGTCCTATGTACATACCTAAAACAAATTCCTAACTAAACAAAGATCAAATTTCCTTACGTCTAAACTGACTATATATATACATGTGTGGATTCCTGATATTATTAACCTATAAATATTTACAAAATAATACTCGCGGATAGTATCTGAAAAGAAAACAACAATGTTGTCCTGCACTTATTCCACGATTGTAGTTGCTATGGGTGTTGGCATTACTACCGCAGAAGTTAGTCCCTAGGCAATACCTGTAAGCCTACGACCTTTGCAGCTAAATCTAAACTTTAAAACAACAGACTAGCTGTTAGAATGAAGGAGAACCTGTCTCGCTATTCATTAAAAGAAAACAGATTAACTGTTTCTAAATCGAGAGAAATAGTCTCTCAAAGAATTCGGTTATAACAACCGTCTACCCCTAGCGTCATGGAACTAGCATCAAAAGAGCTACAATGAACACTGTGGTAGAATGTCTCTGCGCAAGCGCAGCAAGATTGCCATGCGAAATAATAATTCACATGCAAAAGTCTCTGTGCATAGCACAGCAAGGTAAATGCGAATACAATTCGCTTTTCACCATCAAAGTGCACAATAAATAAGTGCGATGGTTGAGAAAAAAAAATATATATATAAGGTAACGCGATTGTCTCAGCTCACTTGCCATTCAACAACCCCATCAACGAACTTACATCTCACACAAACATCTTTCATACCTCACGCTTATACCTAGGTAGTAACTTACAATTTTAAGTGTACCACACCCTAACACATCTGTGTGTGAATACTGTATCGTATTCAGACACTGATTCGGAATTGGATTTGAACTGAGTAACAATCTAAACCTTTAAATCTTTAATGTGCCAGGAACCAATCTTAGTGCCGTCCATTCTCTCTAACTCATAAACTAGTGGGGATAGTACTTTGGTTACCCTACATTTCTCGAACTTTGGAGCTAGCTTTGCCATCTTAAATTTATTGGCATCACTCTGAGTGTAGGAAGACCTCCATACCCAATCTCCAACCGAGAATTTAGCATTCCTACGCCTGAGGTTATAATATTTGGCGTTTTTGGCGTGTGCTTGGAGTAGCTTTTCGCGCACCTTGACAAAGATCTCTTGCAAACAACCAAAGTTCCCTGCGTACTCCTCACGCGGCATACCAGCTGTATACTCATTGTTTGTATCCATGTAGAAGTTACCATTTACTACTGGTTCGCGGGCATGAACCAAGAAAAATGGAGAGAATCCAGTGGATTCGTTCACCGCACTATTTATTGCAAACTGAATCTTACTGAGGTTCTCATCCCAACTGCGGTGGTTGTCTTCAACGTAAGACGCGACCGCGGTCATAACAGTTTTGTTGTAACGTTCTACAAGGTTTACCTGTGGTGTATACTTTGGAGTATAGTCCAATCGTGGCACATTGTATTTCTGGAGGGCCTTTTTGAACTCTGAACTAGTCAGTATCGAGGAATTATCGAGGATAACTCTCTCTGGCACCCCATGAACTAATATGAGACCATTTCCCAAGTGTTTAACCACCTGAGCTGATGTTGCACGACGCAAAGGGAAAAGAAGGGTGTATTTTGAGAAACAACACGTAACAACCAGAAGGAAAGTGTAGCCAGATCTGGATCGTGGCAGCGGACCAACCAAATCCACTGACACTACCTGAAACGGTCGACAACAAACCTTCGGTTTACCCATCAATCCTGGTGTTGCTAGAGTAGAGTGTTTATACGCCTTGCATACTTCACAAGCATTCACAAATTCTAATACATCCTTATACATTCCTGGCCAATAGTACCTCAGACATAACCGTCTGTGGGTTTTAAAAATACCGAGGTGTCCTGCAGTTGCTTCACAGTGATTTTCTCGGATGATTGCAGATCTCTTATTTTTAGGTATAACCTCTTTCCAATCAAACTCACTGGTGAGGTTATACTTACTTTTACTAAAACGGAAAAGAATGTTATTTTTAATCATGAAATTTGGAAAATTTGTTGGATATGATCTGCAACCATTTAATAATCTGTCATACCACTCATCATTCGTACTGGATGTAGGCGTTGAAGGAGTTGACTGAATCGCCTCTACTTTCATTAACCGAGACAAGGCATCTGTGACCACATTGTCCGTGCCCTTCCGGTGTTCGATTTCGAAGTTAAACTGAGACAATCGGCAACCCCACCTAGCTAATCTACCAGACGGGTTTTCTAAGTTTAAGAACCATTTTAGTGATGAATGGTCAGTGACGATTTTGAATTTTCTAGATCCTAGATATGCTTGAAATTTCTCTACTGAGAAGATTACGGCTAATGCCTCCCTCTCAGTAGCACTATAATTCCTCTCACTTTTATTCAAGGATCTGCTGACGTACGCGATCGGATGTTCTACCCCGTCAACGATTTGCGACAACATACCTCCTAGACCATACGATGAAGCATCGCAATGAACGATAAATGGTTTCTCGAAGTCGGGAACTGCAAGTACAGGTGCAGATACGAGCGCGTTCTTCAGCACCGTGAAAGCTTACTCTGCTGCGTCGTTCCACTGGAACTTCGGCGTGTTCTTCCCTTTACTGGTGAGCTTATTCAACGGGGCTGCAATAGTTGAGAAATTTCGAATAAAACGCCTGTACCAAGAACAAGTTCCTAGAAACACTTTTACTTCATGAGCTGTGGTCGGAGTCGGAAAATTTAAAATCGCTGAAATCTTGTCAGGGTCCGTACGTAGACCATACTCGTCAACGATATACCCGAGATACTTAATGGATTCCCTAAAGAATTTGCATTTATCAAACGACACTGTAAGATTTGCCGATCTTAATTTAGCAAGAAAAGGGTAGAATTATTTTGCTATAATCCGCCAACAGGAAAAATCTGTATAATTTTTACACTACTCTCGACGCACGTTTCGCCCCGACACCGGAGCATCCTCAGGAGATGTTGACTCTACAACGATGCATTGTCTAGTGACGCTCGTGTCAATTGCGCGGTATTATATACCGTATTTCTACCCCCACTACTGTTGCCCCGCCCACTACCCCCCCCCCCCCCCCTTCAAACAAACGAAGCAGTGGTGAACTTGAGACGTTCACTTGTTCATTAAGTAATTTAAACTGAGTATTATTGTTATGTTTTATTATTTCTAATTGTTCCAACATGCTCAGTCGAAGCCCTTTATCACAGGTGTGTAAGATTTTGTATGAATGATCGGATGATAATTTGTGTCATTCATATCAATCCGATCATTCATACAAAATCTTACACACCTGTGATAAAGGGCTTCGACTGAGCATGTTGGAACAATTAGAAATAATAAAACATAACAATAATACTCAGTTTAAATTACTTAATGAACAAGTGAACGTCTCAAGTTCACCACTGCTTCGTTTGTTTGAAGGGGGGGGTAGTGGGCGGGGCAACAGTAGTGGGGGTAGAAATACGGTATATAATACCGCGCAATTGACACGAGCGTCACTAGACAATGCATCGTTGTAGAGTCAACATCTCCTGAGGATGCTCCGGTGTCGGGGCGAAACGTGCGTCGAGAGTAGTGTAAAAATTATACAGATTTTTTCTGTTGGCGGATTATAGCAAAATAATTCTACCCTTTTCTTGCTAATCATGGACTTCCGCAAAGTAACGCCTGCTTCTATCCGATCTTAATTTGTCAAGTACTCGGTTTAATAATAACAGGTGCGTTGAAAAATCAGACGAACAGATGACTATATCGTCAATATAACAAAATACGAATCCATTTTCAACGTCACTGCTAAAGTTCTGATTAATCAGCATGTCCATAAGTCGTTGCTGACGAGCTGGTGCGTTGCATAAACCAAAAGGCATCACCTTAAAGTGAAATAAACCCCGACCTGGCACCGTGAAGCTTGTTTTCTCTTGAGAACTCTCTGACAGAGGAATCTGCCAAAATGAGGATGATAGATCTATTGTTGATAAAAACTTAGCTTCCTTTAAACTGTCCAAGATCTGTGGAATACAAGGAATTGCATAAGAGTCCCCTTTTGTAACAGCGTTCAGCTTCCTAAAATCTAAGCAGAATCTCCAATCGCCGTTTTAATTTTTTCACCAGAATAGCCGGATTATTCCATGGACTTTCACTAGGAGCAACAACGTCTAAGGCTAACATCCTGTCTAATTCCGCTTGAAGAGCTACCTTTTTCTCTGGAGACAATGGATATTGTTTCACCCTAATCGGTTCAGCATCTCTAGTGTCGATCACATGCTCCATTAACGAGGTTCTACCTAACCCTTTTTTCTCAAAAGAAATATCGTTATATTTTTCTATTATGGCTTTGGCTATTTCTCGTTGATCGGAGGACAAATTGTCGAACGGCTGGATAGCGTGGACATTCTTGGTAGTTAAAGCATCACAAAAACTTAAAGGTGAACATCGGTAATCTATTTTTTCAAATATTTCTGGGGCTACACCAAACGCCTTCCAGAAATCGCATCCTAGAATCATATCCGAGACTATGGCAGGAACTACATAAAACTTTATGGCACAGGTAATGTTATTGAAAGATACAGGTAAATAAATATGACCTAGTGATTGAAGTTGAACTCCATTTGCCACTGTACATGAACTGTCAAAGAAAGGATTGAATGTATAACCCAGTTGTACAAAATGTTCATGGGCATTGTTGCCTAAAATAGACATACACGCTCCTGAGTCGAGTAATCCGTAGACTTCTAAGTTAGCAATATTAATTTTTAAATATGGCCTAATATCATCTTTTTGAGGTGAGAATCGAACTGTAGCTAAGGAGCCAAAAGTATTGAATTTTGAAATATTATTATTTAATTTGCCGCAGTTCGAGCTAACTAGTTTTTTGAATTAGCCTTATTCTTCTTACAATTTGGGCAGGTTAACTTTGTAAAACCTGGAGTTTTACAAGTAAAGCAGTATACCTTCCTTTTCGCGGGCTGTTTCTGTACATTGCTAGGCTTGCAATGACAGCAGCTACCTGATAGACCTGGTTGTTGTGGGTTAGCACCACTACTATTTTTGTATTGATGAGATGAACCGGTCTTGATGAAAGGCTTATCAGGAACCTTATTTTGGTGAAATTTTGGTCCTTGCTTTTCCATGCCCTGGTTATTTACAGAAGCTACGGGTTTACTATTAGGTTTATATGAAAATTCTGGGGTAATTACATTTGTTGACTTGCCAGGCTCAGCGAAGTAAGTTGCTCGCTGGCTAGCCGCTTCAATTTTCCTACAACTTTCTTTCAGTTGACTAATCGATTCAATGGGAACCAGCGCTAGTTGTTGAGAAAATGTTGGGCGAATGTTATGCATGAGAATTTCCAGTTTCGCAGCCTCCGACAATTCTGTCCTTAACCTACCGAATAGACAGGCCATAACAGAAAAATATATATGGATAGGCTCATCCACCCCCTGAGTTCTGGATCTAATTTCACCCAGTAGCCGGTAATCGTAGTCTACTGGGTCAAATTCTTCCAGTATCAGGTCCTTTAGGTCAGACCAAGTACGTACCTGCTGCTTGATTCCTCGGAACCAAAGAAGCGCTTGATCGCTGAACAACTGTGCCGCAGACTTGAATAGTTTCTGATCAGATACCCCGTAACAGCACTGCAACTCCTCGATTCTTTCAAGGAACGAGCGAGGATCCGTTGTTCCGGTGAACTTAATGTTCCACTTGGCAATATTTTTCTCGCTGGAACACTCGACCGTTGGAGCCTCTGGTGCTGCTGTTGATGTTCCTGGAACGGCAGTGGTTGGGGATTCAATATATGTTGTGATCAACTTTTCAAGTTTGCGTTTTAAATCAGCTGTTTTCGTGAGGATCTTATCAGGTTCACTGTCTGAAATCCTATTCAACCTATGATAGAGGTGGTACGCTAGGGCTTGAGCTCTAGCGAAGGAAACCTTTTCTCTAGACTTTTCCCATTTCCCGAATAGAGTGACCAACTCTTGAAACTTTTCAATGATAACTGTCAACTCTGAATCAGCGCTTAGATCAGTCTCTACAATGGCTTCAGATGGACATTCTAACGTAAGTATACGCATTTGGCGTCTAAGGTCATCAACAGTGCTACCGGGTGTTTCCGAGCGAATGGAAACTTCATAGATTAATTCATCTTTCCTGAGTGAGTGAAACTGTATATTTCTAGACTTATCCATTTCTATAACTGGTGGTGTACACAATTACAAACCAAAACAGTATTAATTAAGTTTAAAAGTACTTAAATTAATTTAAATATGCTAAATTATTAAATTTTTTTAGCTTAAAGTAAGTCTAGTCTAATGCATACAATCATATAAATGCACTCTTAACACAAGTATCAAAGAATACTTTCAGGAAGTAATGGTAACACTGACATTTACCTATTTTAAAAAAAATAACAAAGTTGCATGGTGGTTCACAAGGTCTAACCTAAAAAATCACTAGCATACAGCCATAAAAAACCCTATTTAAAATTTTACACATAAACAACATGCTAAAAAAAATGCAATAAATTAGTATTCGCAGAATGCATATTTAAAAAAAATAATTTATCACTATATGTAAAGTAAAAATCAATTTATGGACACCAGTGAAATGTCACCGGCTATAAAAAAATCGGCCAAGTGCGAGTCGGGCCTCGCTCTTTTAGGGTTCCGTTCAAAAAAAAATTAAATTAAAATATTTTCATGTACCCATGGAAATATTTTTATTTAATTTTTTTAATTTAATTTAATTTTTATTATTTGTTGTTATAGCGGCAATAGAAATACATAATATGTGAAAATTTCATCTGTCTATCTATTACGGTTTACGAGATACAGCCCGCTGACAGACGGACGGACGGACAGCGTAGGCTTAGTAATAGGGTCCCGTTGGTACCCTTTGGGTACGGAACCCTAAAAATCACAAATGGACGCCAGTGTAACAGCACTGGGTATAAAAAGAATCACGAATGGGCGCCAGTGTAACGTATTTGGGTGCTGGCTGTGTGGATATTGGATGTACCATGTCACTCTCAGTACACCAAATAAATTCTACTTGTGCGTTGCCGGCCAACAAATACGTCAACAGTGGGTTCTTTAGGCTGTGGTGAATAAATAAGTAACAAATCCCAACATTTGGATCTTTGTTTAATTGGAAATAGAAAATTACTAAAAGTTAGGCATAACAAAAAAAATAGGTATCACTAAATAAGGTTTACACTATTTAAACACAAAACAAATATAAGATGTCAGCCTACTTAATTAATATGATCAAACACCATATACAGGTCGACCAGCATACCTGTCAGTCTACGGTTAGGCTAGCTTCGGGTTGAGTCATGAGATTTCCCTGAGCGGGTTCAGAGTACAACGCACAAACAGATAGACTGACAGCCACGCCTAGCCGACAGATTTACACAGTTAGGTACAGTTAATTATAAGTACAAGGTCATACAGATGACCTGTAATTGAGAAAGGTAAAGACCCTTGTGTCCACCAGCGTTATGTGATACAACTGTTATTATAAGAAAATTTCAAAGACAACTATTTATCTAAAGATTGAGTTAAGTTTGTTCATCTAGGCACATCATAAGGGGTGACTAACAAAATAAAAATATGGAATGAAAGCACCTGAGATCCGGGGTGTCCTCCTCAAGAAGACGGCGGGCCTCCTCACTAAAATACCCCCAAGGGTGAGCATGCCGTCGCCTCGCCGAACATCACAAGAGCTTGCTGTCGCTCCATCCTCCGAGATGGCACGGATAGTGCTCGATGCAGCCCTTGACGTCACCACGACAGACCCCTCGAAGTCACATGGCACTATTTGAGTACTATTAGTTGTTTTTCACGTATCCGCGAGTTGGTTAAAACTTTATGACTCACTATTTCATTTTATGAGCATAAATCACTTCGTTGATTTATCACAACCAAAGAAAAATGAAAAGTAGGAAAAATTTATACGATGTGTTATGTTTTACGTTTTACGTTTTAATTTAATTTTAATTTTAATTTTAATTTTAATTTTAATTTTAATTTTAATTCCCACGCGCGATTGCACAGCAATCGGCGTTCCCAGCCCCTTCCACACGTTTTTACAGGTTAATCCATATCAGGTATATAAAAATTCGCCACACAGAACTAGATGGCTTCCGCCATTTTGTGAAAGCCTACGGCTCAAGTTACATTGTCTATTCGTACTCGATGTCCGCAGGAAAAAAGGCTGACTACCACCTGAGCCAACGCTTATATAGGCGTACCAACAAAGACGGATTCCACAGAATAACCATGCTCCTGAATCGAACCTAGAACGGCCTAGCTTTCACATTGAAGCTGTCACGACCAAGTTAATTCAGAGAACCGGTTAAGCAATGATTTTTGCATTCGTTCTGGTGACAGATTATAAAAACATCTTTTGTTGGTGGGCTTATGTCCCAGCGCCCTCTCTAGGCGTCACGACAAATCACCAACAATACCCAATGTTACTTCACCTAGTTCGTGAATATCCACTAGGTGGAGTTACTGGTCCTAATTTTATAATTTAATAAAAATTCGCAATTGTAACTTAAATATTATGTTACAGAAGATTTAACCCATACAACTTTGTTAGAATATAATAGAATATTTCCACAATGAGGGGAAGTTCCAAAATGCGTACTACAATTCAATACATGTTAAGACGGGCAGATAGAAAGCAGCCCAATTCCCCCCGGGGCGGGGCACCCGTTCACGAGCATGACGCATGTTTAGGACTAGTACTTAGCTATATAATATGTTTCACTAAGACACAAGATCCAGCTTCAAACTAAGTCCTGCAAACACTGCGCTTTCCGATGCGGGGTCACCACTCCAGCACCTTAGGATCCGAACGACCATAAACTCTTCGAACTTCATAAGAGCCCCGCCCATTTCCACTTCAGTTTCTCAACTCACAGATTTACGTCGGTAACTTGAGTTCTTTGATTCCTCCTAATTTCTGCTTTGATCTCGCATGGATACTCCGAGCATAGCTCTCTCCATCGCCAGCTGAATGAGTCATTATGGCAGTTTTAATTAGACCCTTACCCCTAAACGGTTTATGTAAGGGAGAGCGCAGACTGGCTACTTTTAGCAGCAGTGATCGGCGTTTTTATGGCTTGTAATCATCACTGTTCGGAAGCTCGCTTCCGCGTCCGAACGCTAACATGGGCAACACAACAAACGCCAGTCGCGACAACGCGATGCAGTCGCAAAAACGACGACCGACGACGACGACGACGACGACGACGACGACGACGACGACGACGACGACGACGTCGACGGTTTCGACGACCTCCCTGGCTCAGTGGTGAGCGCTGTTGTCTTATAACTGGGAGGTCCCGGGTTCGATTCCCGGCGGGGTCAATTTGGGAATTTAAAAATTCCAAATTGTCTCTGGTCTGGTCTGGTGGCCGTGGCTAGTTACTACCCTACCGTCAAAGACGTGCCGCCAAGCGATTTAGCGTTCCGGCACAATGGCGTGTAGAAACCAATTAGGGGTATGGGTTGAATGTCCACTGCCATACCCCTTCCAAGTTAGCCCGCTACCATCTTAGACTGCATCGTCACTTACCATCAGGTGAGATCGCAGTCAAGGACTAGCTTGTCATCGAATAGAAAAATAAAAAGCCGGTCAAGTGCGAGTCGGACTCGCGCACCGAGGGTTCCGTACTCCAAAAGTAAAAGTAAAACGAAAATAATTATTATATTAATTTGCTTATTCATCGTTAACTTTGTTTATAGAGGTTTATTTTTAATATCAAAAAAACTATGCTAGTTAGAGCGTTGGTTTTATTTTTCCTGTAAAATATACATAAACCTCTATTGACCATAATTATTTCAGATTTTTCGATTGGTAAACTTCGGAGATAAGGGGGGGGAACGGTGTTTTTTTCAACATTTTGGCCGATTACTCAAAAACTATTATTATATAGAAATAAATAAAAAACTGTTTTAGAATGCACAAGTAAAGGCCTTTCATATGATACCCCACTCAGTATAATTATCTTACTTTGAAATCCCAAACCCCTGATTTTCCCCCTTTTTTAATTAAACTAAAAGAATTTTCGCGTTGATTTTACTTTTACTGTAAAATGTACATAAACCTCTATTGACCATAATTATTTCAGATTTTTCGATTGGTAAACTTCGGAGATAAGGGGGGGGGGGCGGTATTTTTTTCGACATTTTGGCCGATTTATCAAAAACTATTATATATAGAAATAAATAAAAAACTGTTTTAGAATGCACAAGTAAAGGCCTTTCATATGATATCCCACTCGGTATAGTTATTTTTCTTTGAAATTTCAAACCCCCGATTTTCCCCCTTTTTTAATAAAACTAAAAATAATTTTCGATTTTTCTTTATTCCAATGATGTTGGGCCACTATTATACACAACTATGCCAAATTTCATGTCGATAGCTTTAATAGTTACTGAAATAATCGACTGTGACTGACGGACGGACGGAGAAAGTCTCACCATAAGGGTTCCATTTTTACCATTTTGGTACGGAACCCTAAAAACGCTGATCGCTGCCGCTAGAAGTAGCCAGTCTGCCCACTCCTTAGGACATAGCCATTAGGACAACAATGGAGCAGATCTTCGTGGATTAAACAAACTATAACCTTCCGCCGCCAAATCCTCAAAACAGACAGAAACAACAGACAAAACAATTCTGTTATTCTACATGAGGGATTAAAAATTTGAGTTTTCGTAATCCAGACACAAACTAAGCACTAAGATGAAGTGACAAGACCCCAAACTGAGATAATCTTGTGAGAAGAGAAACATAACCCCAAATAGCACTTGAATATCAAATAAGAGCTTTGTTTGCGTAAACTCTTAGTGAGGGACTTATACTGTGGAAACTTAAATATTGAGTAACGTTAGGACGTGATAGCAGACCCCAAGCAACCTCTAAAGTTAGACTTAAGTAAAACAAGCTGTACGCCAAGTAATATATGCGGGAGCAGTTGTAAGGTATGAATTGATATGGCAACTCTTAGGGTGACTGACAACTGAAGTGGAGTGGAGCGTAGATGAGCTCAATTAATTATATTATTGGTCCGCTTACGGTTTACGGTTATGCAAAATAGACATCAAACGAGTCGCAGGGAGCCGCTGGATGCAGGCGGCGCAAGACCAAGGCCTGTGGAAGTCCGTGCAAGAGACCTTTGTCCAGCAGAGGACATCTATAGGTTGAGTAAAAAAAAGAAGAAGAAGTATCTGATAAGTCAATCTGGCAGTTAAACTCAAAATAAATTACACTGATTTATCCAGCAGATATTTTATCTGGTATACATATATCAGGCACTTTATCAGCAAGTGGTGAAGCAGGCCATTAGTATTCCAATTTTTACGCCACCACATTAACTCTACCACTTCGCATATAAACCCTACAAAAAGAGCAACGTAATAGGTAGGAATATATGCAAGGGCAGTTGTACGGTATGCATTGATATGGCAACTCTTAAGATGACCAACAACTGGAGTGGAGTGGAGCAGACCACTGACGAGCTCAGTTATAATTGGTCCGTCATTCAGGATTTTCAGGATTCCGATTTTTGTCAAATGACGTTTTAATTAAACTTATACAAGGATCATAATACTCTTAATTTTTATCAATTTTAAACGTGAACCTATCACGTAATTAGTTACTAAACGAAGCTAATGAACTGAAGTTAAGAAAATATGTATTGGCATAAATCATCATCATCATCACATCACTCATTAACGTCTCACTACTGAGCGCAGCTCTCTCAGAGAAGGGTTATAGGGCCCACCACGCTGACCCAATGCAAATTGGTAGACTTCACACACCATTGAGAACATTATGGAGAACTCTTAGGTGTGCAGGTTTCCTCACGATGTTTCCTTCACCGTTGAAGCATGTGGTATTTAAGGTGGAAGACAAGGGTCTGCCCGCGAAATTCAAATTTAATTTGGTTTTTCGCAATTTGTAAACTAATACGACAAAATTGGCTTATGGCCTTCTAATTGCGCCAGTGGAATTATCATCTTCACAGGTTTACATAAAAATCTTTACTTGAAACTGACCAGTATAAGAAATTAATCAAAATACTGAGTTGGACGTGAGTTACTCACAAATTAGTCGATATTTTCATTAATTTCTTGAACTGGACACTTTCAAGTAAAGATTTTTATATATACCTGTGAAGATGATACTGCCATTGTCGCAATTAGAATGCCATAAGCCTACTTTGTCGTATTAGTTTACAAATTGCGAAAAACCAAATTAAATTGAATTTCGCGGGCAGAACCGTGTCTTTCACCTTAATTGCTTGTTTTTTTGGCATAAGTAAATACTGATAACAAATCATTACTTTTGCTAGTTAAATGTGACGCAGCCAATAAAACATCCGACACTCGCATACTCATTGTTCCATGCGAGCTCGCTGTAATTACATGAAGTAACCTGGCGGTAACATGCTGGAATTGGCCAATTACGCGCAAACAGCTCGCTCGTGCTCAGGCGAGCGGCGGATCACGGCTGTAACAATAACATTTACGATCCCTACGCATTTGTTGACATGATATAGTCTTTACAATTGTCATTAAGGAAAGATATCATAACATTAATTGGCCTATTCCAACTTCTTTTATTCGGTGACTAGCTAATGCCCGCAGCTTTGTCTGCGGGGATTTAGTTTTGAATAATCCCGCGGGATCTCTTTGATTTTCAGGAAATAAAAGTAGCACATGTCACTCTCCAGGTCGTCAACTACACCCATGCAAAAAAAACCGGCCGAATTGAGAACCTCCTTTTTGGAAGTCGGTTAAAAATCACGTCAATCCGTAGCTCTGTCGTAGCTTGATTGGAGGACAAACGAGCAAAAAAACACACTTTCGTATTTATATTATTAGTAAAGACAAGATTGCCATCGACTACGATCTCACCTGACGGTAAGTGTCGATGGAGTTTAAGAGTCAAGAGGCCACTCTCACTCAGCTCAGACTCAAGAGTGTGTTAAAACGAGACAGATTTATGGCTTCCACCATATTTGTGTCTCAATTTAACTCTATCTTGAGTCTTGAGCAGAGCCAGAGTACGATCTATAGATCTCAGCCTAAGATAGAAGCAGGCTAAAATTTTTTTTAAAGGATATTTTCTAAGCTGTACTTGACTAATATTCACTCCTCTCCAAGTAAGCTTAAAGTAAGCGGAAAGCTTGTGTTAGGCAGCCCGCACACAGTCAATATTATAGTCAATATTTTCGAATATTGTCAATAATATTGCGTGTGTGCGGGGCGTATTGAAGGATTGATCAATATTATCTATATATATAAAAGAAAGTGGTGTTAGTTACACTATTTATAACTCAAGAACGGATGAACCGATTTGGCTGAAAATTGGAGGAGAGGTAGCTTAGAACCAGGAGACGGTTATAGGATACTTTTTATCCCGTTCGACCGCGTTTCCGTCAAGTCACTATAAAACGTGGTATAACAAAAACGCATCTGACATGGAATAACAAAACGCAAATGACAGTGGAATAACAAAACGTAAATGACAGCTAAACGTAATTTTGTCTTTGGTTAAGTATTGTAAAAAATTTGACAATTATAAAAATCGGCCAAGTGCGAGTCGGGCCTCGCTCTTTTAGGGTTCCGTTAAAAAAAAAATATTTCCATGTACCCATGGAAATATTTTAATTTAATTTTTTTTAATTTAATTTAATTTTTATTATTTGTTGTTATAGCGGCAATAGAAATACATAATATGTGAAAATTTCATCTGTCTATCTATTACGGTTTACGAGATACAGCCCGCTGACAGACGGACGGACGGACAGCGTAGGCTTAGTAATAGGGTCCCGTTGGTATCCTTTGGGTACGGAACCCTAAAAAGTGTTATAATAAAGCATAACTGATATTATAAATGCGAAAGTGTGTTTGTTTGTTGGTTTGTCCTTCAATCACGTCGCAACAGAACAGCGGATTGATGCGATTTTTTTCATGGGTATATGGGTTTAGTAATGGATTTAGTAGTGGTTCCTCAGACCGGGAGAGCTACTTTTTATCTCGGATAATGGAAGAGTTCCCGCGGGATTTTTAAAAACTAAATCCATGCGGGCGAAGTCGCGGGCATCAGCTAGTTTCATATAAAAAAAAATATTGACAATATTTTTATTGACAATAATATTGACTGTGTGCGGGCTGCCTTAGGAGTGGGTACGACAATAGTGCAACGGGTGGGGATGGAACCTGCGACCTTTCAGTTTTCCGTCCGCACCTATAAACGTTTTGATCTTGAGGCTTCAAATTCTTGGAAGAGGATCATCATCATCTCAGCCTGCGGACGTCCACTGCTGAACATAGACCCTATCCAGAGAACGCCACCACACCCGGTCCTCAGCCTTCCTCATCCAGCCACTTCCCGCCACCCGCTTTATATCGTCGGTCCAACGTGCTGGAGGGCGCCCCACACTACGCTTACTTGTTCGCGGTCTCCACTCTAGAACTTTTCGGCCCCAACGGCCTTCGCTTCTGCGACAAGCATGACCTGCCCACTGCCATTTCAGCTTGCTAATGGTTTGGGCTATGTCGGCGACCTTGGTTCTCTTACGGATCTCTTCATTCCGAATCCTGTCCTTAAGAGAAACTCCTAGCATAACCATCTCCATAGCTCTCTGAGTGACTTTAAATTTGTGGATCAAGCCTTTTGTTAGTTCCCACATTTCAGCGCCATAAGTGAGGACGGGAAGGACACATTGATTGAAGACTTTTTGGAGGAGGATATGGCAGTTTAATTAAACCCATACCATTAATTTTTAGCTAATATACTATTGTATTTAAAAAAGAGGCTAAGTGCGAGTCGAACCCGCACACAAAGGGTTCCGTATGATCGTAAAAGATTTAACACCGGCTATAATTTACATTTGATCGAGCAAAAACAAAAGTTTATTGTATGGAGAACCTTTGGCTACGGAACCCTTAAAAGCAAGTAGGCATTACTTTGGTAAATTTATAGTACGCAGAATAACCGTGACGCGTGAAAAATGGGCACGTGCGCATAAGTTAATAAACCAAATCAATTCCAATACAACACTAGCTACCTTATGTAATGGCGGCAGATTAAACCTTTATTTAATTTCATTACTACTACTTTGATACTAACAAAATATGTAAATTTAAAATTTAAAACACCCCCGACATGTGAATCTATGGCCGGACCATGTACGATACACCTGACGATCATCAGATCCTCCTCGATCCTCGATCGTAGAAATCAGAGGGAGGCCTTTGCCCAAAACTGGCCGTGGGACAGTATAGGCGAAATTAGATTTATCATGATCATCATCCGCAACCCATCAACGTCCCACTACTGAGCGCAGGTCTCCTCTCAGAGAAGGGTTATAGGCCATAGTCCACCACGCTGGTCCAATGCGAATTGGCGGACTTCACACCACCTTCGAGAACATTATGGAGAACTCTCAGGTTTCCTCCCGATGTTTTACTTCACCGTCGAAGAAAGTGATATTAGTAATTAGATTAGAATACTTGAATTACTCTCGAATAAAGTTTTTTTACTTTTATGTTATTTTCGGCTTTGGCCTAGATTTATGTACATATTCGACCGAGCGAAGCGAAGGTCTTTGAGTTAACTAGGGCGATTTGCACTTGTCCGTCCGTCCGTCCGTCCGTCCGTCCGTCTGTCAGAGCCTTATAACTTTTGAATTACTGAACGTAATTACTTCAAATTTAGATATAATATGTAAACCGATGGCCTCCAGCCGAAAATGGCTTAAAAAGTTATAAAAATCTTTATTTCAGGGGGGCTCTCATAGAAGCGAATGCGAAGTAAAAAAAAAAATATCGCGTTACATAAAATTGTTACGTATCATTTTAAAGATAATTTTGAACTGAGTACAAAAATAATTTTTTTTTAATTTTTCCCTTAAAATTGACGAAATGGGGGGCTTTCAAAGTGGCGATTTTATACGCTCGCTTGAAGACGCTCTCTAGAAAAATCCGCTATGGATTTTCAAACTGATTTTATGTTTTTAGGTCACTTATATCCTGTACTTGAACAACAAATACTAAAATTATATGAATATTATAAAGAAACGAGATTATTTAATTTTTAATGGGCGTCAGTAATTCATATAGCATCAACATAGCTTCACAATAATGCTAATAGATGGCGCAGTCAGTAACTATTCCCATGGAACTACGAGTTAAATTCAATGTTTGATAAATAATTCAATGTTTTCACTAACGTTCCCTAACCTTTACGGGCTACCTATAAGTTAGGTGATTGATGTTTTCTGTCAACTTATTTATCACGATCCTGTACGGGACACCTAAAAGGATATTGGGACGGATGTTAGGACTTAGGATTGTATTTAGGAGCTACCTACGTTAAGAGACTCCTACTTAGGGGATGATTTAGGTATGTTTGGTGAAAACGGGCATAATAATAATGTCAGTTTTGGTTATCATGTATCGATTGAATGAATAATCATGGGATACCGTTACCGCGAGGTCTCAGTTCGGGGCGAACCACTAGTAATATTATTTGTGACATTCAAATGATTATGTTCATTAATTCAGGAGTTATACAGTAGGGTGTGTTTGTATGTTGGTTTGTCCTTCAAACATGCTGCAACGGAGCAACGAATCGACTTGATTTTTTGCATCGTTTGACGATTTTTGGAGAGTGACAGACTATTTTTATCCCGGAAAAACAACGGTTCCTGCGGGATTTTTGATAAAAACCTAACTCGACGCGGACGAAGCTACTAAGGTATAATTATATACTAGGGATAATAATTATCATATCATAATACCTACTCCGCTAATATTACTATCGTAAAACATCATGTTTATCACCTACCATGACCATTGAATGATGTTAATTAAATATCAACCGGTGGTATTTGGTATTCGAAAGCCGAAAACATCAATTATTTTAATTTGTCGAGGTTTCTTGATTATATTGTTATACACTAGGTGGCGCCCTCAGCTTCGTGCGCGGATTAACTCTTCTTAAAATCCCGCGGGAACCCTGATTTCGCGGGATAAAATCTTTTTTGACGTGATAACGTCTTATAAATCGATAGACACCGGTTGCATGCACGAAAAAGTGTTACAGCCTGGACGTGCAAGCGCGAGCGCGGAACAAGCGATAGAGAGGCACGATCGGCCAAGCGTTTATAGAATATAGTCCGCCGCCGCCCGCCAGTCTTCAATGTTTCTTTATGACGTTATCACGTAAAACTATCGTCCGTAAACCGACTTTACAGACAACCAATTTTTTATTATTATTCTCTATGCAGGTTCCTCACGATGTTTTCCTTCACCGTTAAAGCAAGTGATATTTAATCGTTTATGCGCCGTTTTCACCAAGTAACGCTTAACCGAGGAATAAATTGGAAGTTCTGACATTTTTTGTATTGAAAATCTGCCAAAATATCAAATTTACGCTCGGATAAGACTTATTTTACGTTGGTGAAATCGGACGAAACGTATAACTTATGTACTTACAACAAAGCAAATCCTATCTAAATTGTTCTATTTTCTATAACATTTGTAACTTAGCTTGAATGCTAACTCACGATTTCATTTGTTACAAAAACACTGATTAAAACGTAATTTTAATCGCTTAATTTTCTGTAAATAATTTGCGCCGTGCAAATTGATAAAATAATCGCGTTTTAATAATTGTTATATGTGTGTAATACTTTGTTACTATACGTACCTTCTCGTCGAGAGGGAGGAGGGATACGCCATGGCTCTCTAGATATGCTGGACCACTGGGTCTCAAAATACTAATGAAGGCACATAATCGAGTAGCACGAATTGTTGATATCTATCTGATTTTATTCTATGCTCCTTTTAGAGCACTAAGCGATGCAAACGTCATATTGTTAGTATGTCAATAAATTGGAATATCTTTCACATGAAATGGAACAGAATAAATCATAAGTATTATAGAAATTGTCATATTACTGGAAACTATGAAGATAGTTCAGCAGTCAGTTTAATCGCTCAGTCTTAGTTTCAGAACCCAACCTAAAAAAATTACACCTACATCTACCACAAGCTTTTAACTCTAAGTTGAACGAAAAGAGAACTATTAGTTGTGACCACACAAACCAACTCTGTCAACTCTTTGCAAAGATAGATCAACAAAAGCTTAACGTAGAGGCTTAATTTGAATTATTCGTTAAACTTCCATTCAAAACTCGCATTTCTAAACCAGTTTCTTTTTAACCAAGTATCAGAACTTTACTGTATCGGACAGTTGAGTGCTAATGTCACCTTCTAGCCGTGTTAGTCGATCTTATTATGCATAATTTTATTATGAACTAGACCGATACCCACGACTTCGTCCCGTGGATCGAGTTAAGTAAGTTAATTAAGAATGTACATACATACCTTGGTACAAGAAGTTTACTCAACCTGTTGTAGCCTTTATCACAGAATATATAATAGTTGCCTTTATAGCCAAGCTCCTAAGCTAAGTAAGTAACTAATTTTAAACCAGCGACAAACTTTTGTAAAAGCTTAACAACAAGCTTTATTTTTTTTAACAGCAGTGTGATTGCTTTTAAAAAAGGTTTTTAGCCGCCTCAGTCAATCAAAACAAACTAGCTGATGTCCGCGATTTCGTGAGAACTTTTTGATTTTCCGTCCTCAACTATATCCATGCAAAAAATCACGTCAATCCATTGCTCCGTTGCTGCGTGATTGAAAGACAAACCGAAAAACAAACAAACATACATTCGCATTACAATATTAGTAAGTATTCGTATGAATGTATGTAAAATTTTCAATTATTATCAAACTATACACCGCCAAGCAGCCTTGGCATTTTTAGTGAATGTTTAACAAATATGCAAACCATTTTACATAGGTACATAACATACGTGTATTGAGGTAGGTGTGTTAGGAACGCCAACTACATAATGTATCTATTATAATTTATAATGTGTAGAATAACTAATGTTAATTTAACTATGTTGTACACTAAACTGATTTGACCGAGCTGGCCCTATATATTATTTACTATTATGACATGTTAAAACAGTATTAAAATAATTCAGGGCTCTCTTTTGCAAATTTTTTTTTGTACACTGTATAATCACGAGCAGACATATGACATATCTCTGTCACGAGCGAAGCGAGCACATGTAGGGTTTTTATTTTTTTCATTCAATGACAAAATAGCCCTTGCCAGCGATTTTACCTGATGGTAAGTGATGATGCAATGTTAAATGGTAGCGGGCTAACTTGAAAGAAATATAAACTATCACGTTATCATAATATGCTTCATACTAATATTATAAATACGAAAGTGTGTTTGTTTGTTGGTTTGTCCTTCTATCAAACTGCAACAGAGCTACGGATCGACGTGATTTTTTGCATCGGTATAGTTGAAGACCTGGAGAGTGACATAGACCCTTTCCTTTTTATCCCGGATAATCAGAGTTCCCGAGGGATGTCAAAAAATAAATATTAATAGTATTTTTATATAAAAAAACAAACACTCAATTGGAACTGCAAATGGAACGCCACTTTTAACTGAAATTCGGGCGGTTTCATCTGTAGAGTGACTTAAGATTAAAGTTTAGTCAGTGTTAAAAGTGGTTTTGTTTTGAAACTCCGCTTTTGTTGGTTTTGGTTTATGTTTATAATTATAATATTATTATTTTTATACCCAATGGTGCCCGCGGCTTCATCCACGCGTATTTAGGTTTTGAAAAAATATCTCGTGGAAATTAAGAAATTGGGAAATAACCTAAGTCCGTCTCCGGAATGAAGCTATCTCCGTGCCAAATTTCGCCACAATCGTTAGCGATTATACTAAACTAGCGTTGTTGGGTACGTAACCCCAAAAATTTATAAAAGTTGTCGTACATAGGTCATGTGCTTACCTTTGAGTATTAAACCAACACTTTAATACTCAAAGTAGCTAACCTACTTGTTCAAATCGTACGTAGGCCTGTACCTTGTTTTAATTTATAAGATATCAAATGAGAAATGTCAAAAATGCGACTGGCCCGCAAACGTGCAAAAAGCGTTCCCGTTTATATTTTAAGCCCTCAGAAACAAAATGTAACTGTTCCAAGGTATACTACTTCAACATACTCGAAACCGTAACCAAGCTAAAATGTTCTTTAGGCTGATAAAAATAAAGTAACAAATACGTTTTCTTTCTAACCAAATAAACGCGATTTCGTATCGTTAGTGTATCGATGATTGCAATCGGAAATGATCTGGACGCAGTTTTTGTGGTCGCTTTTGGAAGTTGCTTTCCTAGTCTGTACGCATTTAATATATCGTTAAAGTTTTTTACAGTCTTAATATTATGCGATCTAATATCACTACCTATACTAGAGTACTGCAGGCAGTGGCTGATTTACTATTAAAAAAAAAAAAAATTTTTTTTTTTTTTATAGAAGTCTGAGTAGGGCCTAATTTTTTGATGTCTTACAGAAATTAATGTTTTTAGGTCCATAAATACATATATTTTTTTTAATTATTTATTTACGTTTACCGAATCTAATACATCATAATGTGTTAGTAGTATCAAGACATATAGGTACCTTACCGCGCCTTTGTAGTACTACCACAGAATATATAATAGTACTACGTATAGTACCTACAAGACTGAGCTTTAATTAGCTGAGATATATAGCCAAAAACTATTTCTTGTGTAATCTTAACTAAATCGTTAGGTTGTGAAAATAATCTAGGAACCGACACAAAATTGTAGAGGTCGGTATTCGGTAGGGGCGGTAAAATTACTACTACCTACTGGCGGCAAAACTGTAAATCTGCCACTGTCTGCAGGGCGATTTTGTAAAAGCTGCATTCTTTGCTACATTCTCTTTACAGTTGTGATAATTGGCCGAATTTATCGCGTTATTTCTGCAACAATGCGACTTGCATTTTAGGAGTGAATATCGGCCAATATGTGAAGCAGTGTTAGCCTAGTGGTTAGGACTGTGGTCTCCTATTCGGACTCAGTAGTGAGCCGTTGATGGGCTGCTAATGATGAATGATACCTAAAGGATGCCAACGGGCATCTATCACTAAGCCTCCGCTGTCCGTCCGTCCGTCAGCGGGCTATATCGCCACCTTTATAGATACTTGAATCATAGAATGTATATTTCTAATTTCTATTGCTGCTGTAAAACAACAAATAATAAAAATTAAACAACATAAAAAAGCCAGTTGGCCAGTTTTTAGACAATCCCACAGCGGATTGTCTAAAAACTTGGTTATTTTATTTGGTCTTGGTTATTTGTGCTACAATCAACTTGAATTGAAAAACATTCAAAATAGATACGAACAATACTGCATAAAGTTTATTCCAAATTTGTCCTAATTTTTTATCAGATCATGCTTTGATACTAGATATCCCGACGGATTATCTAGATAGATTTTGGAGTAACACCTTCGATCAATAACGTGTTCGCGATGCTTCAGCGTGCTTTTATAACAAGGATAAAAGTTTAAGCACTGTAAACCGATTCTGGAAAATTGGACGGATCCATCATATTGATTTTGTTCGTATGACATGACACCTCATTAATCAAAATCGGCTCAATAATTTAGGCGCTAGGTCATCATCACCATCATCATCATCAGCAACCCATTAACGGCTCACTACTGAGCGCAGGTCTCCTCTCAGTGAAGGGTTATAGGCCATTGTCCACCACGCTGGCCCAATGCGAATTGGCGGACTTCACACACCTTCGAGAACTTTATCGGGAACCCTCAGGTGTGCAGGTTTCCTCACGATGTTTTCCTTCACAGTTGAAGCATGTGATATTTAATTGCATAAACGCACATAACTTCGAAAAGTCAGAGGTACCAAACATAATAATATTAAGATGTTAATTTTAATGTATTAAATCCATGGAAAATCTATTAGACTATAAATTGATCTAATTGATAGGTGGAGACATACGTTAAAAGAAACAGACATACATACATAAACTGCTAAAATCATAACCCTTTCTTTTGGTTTTACCGTAGTCGGTAAAAGAGAAAGGAATTTACTTTTTTTTTTGACGTGATAACGTCTTATAAATCGATAACACCGGCTGCACGCACAAAAAAGTGTCACGTTCTGCTTGAGAATGCGCGTGCAAGCGAGAGCGCGGAATAAGCGATAGAGAGGCACGATCGGCCCAAGCGTCGGCAGAGCGCCGGCCGCCGGGCCCGCCAGCCATCGCGTGCGCGCTGTGGTTAGCGGTCATCAATGTTTCTTTATGACGTTATCACGTAAAACTATCGTCCGTAAACCGACCGTCGACTTTACAGACAACAAATTTTATTAGAAAACTTTTTCTAATAAAACTATATTTTAATGGCCGAAGCAATTTAATGTATTATTATTTCCTGCATAGTTACTTAAAGACATTTCTTTTTATTGGTCAGGAAACTAGAAAACCAGCAGTACGGCCTTGGCATTCCGGCCATATTGGCTTTATCACCCGGAGTATTACAACTATTCTATATGTAGGTATAGTAAAGTATACTCGTACCAGCGAACATTAAGTAATGTATTGTTCGCAACTTTATCAATTATACCTACTTGGATCTAGCTACTAATCTGATAACGATCCTGTTTTGTAGTAAAAATAATATCCTTTCTTTATTAATCACATCACACTAATCACACTTTTTCTTCATTATCAACCGATAGACGTCCACAGCTGGGACATAGGTCTCTTGCATGGACTTCCATAGGCCGAGGTTTTGCGCCGCTTGAATCCAGCGGTTTTCTGGGACTCGTTTGATGTCGTCGACACTATCACACATCACACAATATTATAAAAGCGAAAGTTTGTATGTATGTGTGTGTGTTTATTATATTACTCTTTCACGCAAAAACTACTGGACAAATTTGACTGAAATTTGGAATGGAGATAGTGCATACATAGTCTTCAAGCTATTTGTATTGTTACTTCGGATTATTTCCAAGGCATGGTTACCTTAAGCTGATGCTGCAGCATCAAGTAGTCTGCGGGATACCCAACTCTGTATTTGGGCTCATTATTATGGTCTCAATGAGTAGATTTCAGATAGAAGATGATCGAGGATCAAGGAGGAGGATCTGATGATGGAGCTGATAACTGGCTGACTGGCTATTGGGGGTGTATCAAATTTTTAATTTACACTTGTATTTTTAGTCAAACGAGTTAAGTGAAGCCTCTAAGACCTAAGTCTACTTGGGTATATAGCTCGGCTTGTCGAGAAACTGAAGTAGAAATGGGCGGGGCACATAGTTCGATGAGCTGATGGTCGTTGGGGTCCCAGGGTGCTGGAGTGGCGATCCCGCACCCGGAAGCGCAGTGTTGGCAGACCCCCACTCGGTGGACCGACGAAATCAAACGAGTCACAGGGAGCCGCTGGATTAATGCAGCGCAAGACCGAGGCCTGTGGAAGTCCATGCAAGAGACCTTTGTCCAATAGTGAACACCTATAGGCTGATAAAGAAGGAGAAGAAATCAAATGCCCAACGCCGCACGTAATATTGCAATACTTGTTTATTGTGTTATTAGTTGGCGCTGCAGATGATACCAAAATAATGTAGTTGTCTGTTTTTGTTTTGTCTTTTTCCTTATCGTAAAGCAAAAACGCGATGCCGATAACTACTTTATCAACTCCAGCATCGGAAAGTTCCAATTTCGAACTAGACAGCTGAATCGAAATGAACCCTCTTTCGGTTTTGCTTCTCATTTCGATGCAGCTCGTTGTATGGGAGCTGCATCGAAATGGTTATCTTCACAAAATAGGATACCTAGAGCTAACAGGGTCTGAGGTCTATTGTTTTCTATTCTATTCTATTCTACTCAATATTAATGTCAAACCTAAAAATAATTAAAAAATAATAAATAAAATAAATAAATAAATCGTTTATTTCCATCATGATACAGAAACATCAATTTGATCTTGAACAAAACTTGATATCTACAAAATTTATGCCTACTACTAATTGAGAAGTTTACAAAAAGTACAACATCAAGAACTGGCTATCCTAGCTAGATTTTTAGATCTGTCTGATCTGATAAAATAATATACTTAAAACGTTACGCGGCAAACGAATTACTTTTGCAACCTGTGCAATTTGTATTGATTTGATTGATTTATTAATTGTAAAGGAAAGTAAAAAATTATAAAGACGACGTAATTTTGTTAATGATTTTATGCTCCTCGTCGTAGATAAAATCTTGTATGCAACTGAACGTAATTAGTCATTTTGATTCACGTACTATCCTATTTTGATACTCGGCAAGCCTCGTATCAAAAAACAGCACTCGAATTAAAATGACCCTCATTACGATGCAGTTGCATAAATAGCTATTTTTAAATAAGTATACTCACCACCATAGTTGCAACAAACAATAAGTACTTAATGTGACTTCGATGAGGTTTTAGATTTATATTCGTTATAAGTTTTGAAATAATTTTTAATATTAATTTATTGTTCATTATTACATAAGGTATTATAATAATTATGATTACAAATTATTTATTTCCTAGCCCAAGACTTCATCAACTATATTTATGTTTTATTGGAGACGCAATACACTGAGGTTACAGGAAAAGGTACATAATTTTTAGCGTAATCTATCTAATATCTTTAAACGTGCAATTCTTGTATATATAATCTGAATCTCGGAAACGGCTCCAACGATTTTCATGAAATTTGGTATGCAGGGGGTTTCGGAGGCGATAAATCGATCTAGCTAGGTTTCATTTTTAGAAAAGGTCGTTTTATCCGTGTTTTCAGGCAATGAAAAACCCCTTGCAATATCATTAGAATACGAAGGTAAATTTCGCTATCATCTATAAATTCCCGATAACTCGACGGTAGGTCGGGCGTTCCCGAAACCAGAAGACCCCGGTTCGAGTCCAAGACGATTATATTTTCCCCTATGAATTTTATTATTATTTTTTATTTTTTTTAATATATAATTTCCAAAAAACACGATTTACCAAAAAAAAACCCAGATGTTAATAATAATTTGCGTATTTTTATGCAATTTTTTTGTCTTTTGCGACAAATAAAAGTAAGTTCAAAGCGAGGATGATTAGTAAAGGTAAAATAATATTATGTCGCAAAATAATATTTTTAATCAATCAGAATTTCCTTTACTTATAATTAATTAGAAATGTTGAATCGATTACGGATTGGTCACGGTTGGTTATCGCCTCACGACAACGATTTTTTTACGCATGACGCTAAATTCTCTTGTTGCCTAGCGATAGCGTGTGGAATGTGACATTAGATGCCATTCGAGTATTAAAATAAAAAAAAATAAGTGGGGACTGCCGCGGTAAAGCTATTGCATAGCATTTTTTATCATCTTATGCAATTATAATATTTATGCAATATTTTTTTTGCATAATAAAATTTATGCAAAAAAAAACAAGAAAAGCGCAGTGTCACTACTTCGCGAGTGAGATTCGAACCTGCGACATCATACACCATACGGTAAAGAAAGCGGCCGCTCGCCCACTGCGCCAAACAGAGCTACTTGTGAACCTCTAAAATCTTGAACGCCTACTGAACGACGGTGTTAGGTTTATTTTCGTTACAGAATTTCTTGATTCGGTCCCCTCGCTCAAACTGTTTATCCTAGTTCAAAGCCCGCGATAAAAGCTATGCAATAGCTTAAAAAAATTGACGTATCACGTTTAAATGAAGCCTTTTAAAAAATCGACTCAATGCCCACGACAAAATACAAAGCTTAATAAAAGAAAAACTTTAAAAACCATAACAGGCTACGGACTATTGCAACCGTCATGTATTATGTATTGATTTTTGAAGTGAAAACTTCTTTAGGCGCGTTGAGCACTTTTTGGGTGAGCAAAAAACATGGATTTCGCGTCATCGTCACCGTCACCATCGTCACCGTCACTGCGTTATTAGTATACAAACTTGTCTTGTATGAGGGACTCAAGTGCTGGTAAAAAAACAGGGTCATGTTTTGTTGCACTGGCACAGGCACTGGCACAGGCACAGGCACAGGCACAGGCACAGGCACAGGCACAGGCACAGTTTTAAAGTTTGGTTCACATACTCTTTACAAACAAAGAGTCAGGTGTGAAAAATTGATATTTTAATTCGTAACAATTACTTAGTTTTCACTTCTATCGGCAGTCGCTATGCACTGCCAATTTTTTTTTCATATTTTGATTCTGTTGAAAAGAGCTGGTAAAAAACTCAGTAAGTAATTGCTCTTATCTGATAAAAAGTCTCCTTCCTATATCACTCTCCAGGTCTTTAACTATATCCACACAGATAACCCGTGGCTTCAGCGATACCTGATTGAAAAACAAACCAACAAAACCACATTCGTATTTATAATATTACTAGCTTACTCTCTTGCTCTAGCTAACTCTTTGATTTTCCGGGATAAAAAGTATCCTATGTCACTCTCCAGGTCCTCAAATATACCCATGCAAAAATCACGTCGACCCGCAACTCTGTTGCGGCGTGATTGAAGGACATACCAATAAACCAACAAACAAACATATTTATAATATTAGTATGACTAGCTTTTTGCCCGCGACTTCATCCGCGTGGAGATAGGTTTTTTAACCCCCGACGCAAAAAGAGAGGGGTGTTATAAGTTTAACGTGTCTGTGTATCTGTGTATCTGTGTATCTGTCTGTGGTAGCGTAGCCGCCAAACGGATGAACCGATTTTCGTTTAGTTTTTTTTGTGTCATAGATAATTTTATCCCGAGTGTTCTTAGCCATGTTTCATGAAAATCTGTTCAGCCGTTTGAAGATTATCAGCTCTTTTCTAGTTGATTAGGGGATCTGACTAACTTCCTTATGTCCGATCGATTCGAAATTTGGTACCGTGTTACTTCAATGACATTGAAAGTATATGGTAAGGTAACCATGACCTGATCAGCCGTTTGAAGATCATAAACTCTTTAATAGTTGATGAGGGGATCTGACTACCTTTCATATGTCCTATCGATTCGAAATTTGGTACCGTGTTACTTCAATGATATTGAAAGTATATGGAAAGGTAACCATGACCTGATCAGCCGTTTGAAGATCATCAACTCTTTAATAGTTGATGAGGGGATCTGACTACCTTCCATATGTCCTGTCGATTCGAAATTTGGTACCTTGTTACTTCAATGATATTGAAAGTATATGGTAAGGTAACCATGACCTGATCAGCCCTTTGAACATCATCAGCTCTTTAATAGTTGATGAGGGGATCTGACTACCTTCCATATGTCCTATCGATTCGAAATTTGGTACCGTGTTACTTCAATGATATTGAAAGTATATGGTTAGGTAACCATGACCTGATCAGCCGTTTGAAGATCATCAGCTCTTTAATAGTTGATGAGGTGATCTGACTACCTTCCATATGTCCTATAGATTCAAAATTTGGTACCGTGTTACTTCAATGATATTGAAAGTATATGGTAAGGTAACCATGACTTTAAATATGACATGTTAGAGTACGGTTTAGATTTCGAAGGTGGGTAATTAAATGGGATCAATTAGGCTCAATTACCACTGCGCTAACAAATCACTATAAATACCTTCCTAATATTTATACCTACTTTAAAAAGGACTAAATAAAAGTAAAATTAAAAATTTTAAAAACCCCCCGACACAAAAAATAATCTCTAAAAACTAACAAATAATATTTTATACCTAATATTTTTATTTTCCAAGTGTCGTCGTCGCGTCGGGGGACCGCTAAGTGAGAAAAACAGGTGTAGTCGCAGATTGCAACAAAAGAATTTACTCCGAAAAATTCGCAAAATCGACACAACCGTCAACGTCGTCTGCCCTCACGTGTCTCGCGCGGTATTACGTAGAGCGTAGACTATATGCATATATGCATATATTATATGCAAGAAACTTAAGATCGCTCGTACCTAAATGTAATTCGTAATAATTAATTAGCTGTTGGAAAAATACTTTATAAACTTTAGCGGTCCCGCGACGCGACGACGACACTTGGAAATTAAAAATATTTGAACTTACATAATAGGTATAAAATATTATTTGTTAGTTTTTAGAGATTATTTTTTGTGTCGGGGGGTTTTTAAAATTTTTAATTTAACTTTTAAAAATCTCGCGAGAGCCTCGTAATGTTCTGGGATCCTTTATCCTATATCACACTGTCCAGGTCCGCAACTGGACCATGCAAAACGTCACATCGATCCGTTGCTACGTAGATGGTTTATTAAAGGACACATCAACGAAAATACTTTCGCATTTATCCACCAACATCAAAAAAGGAGGAGGTTCTCAATTCATCGGAATCTTTTTTTTTATATACCTATATATATTTTTTATGTATGTTCACCGATTACTCGAAGACGCCTGAACCGATTTGAAAAATTATTTTTGGAGTTTACTCCTTAAGAATCGATTTTCATATATAAGGCGCCCGGTATGAGAAAAATCTACTTATGAATGACCTCGTTACGTTTTTCACAACGATGCAAATTTCTACCCTAACGTTGAGTAAATAAGGTTGGTTTTCGCTTGACTACTTATGAATGACCTCGTTACGTTTTTCACAACGATGCAAATTTCTACCCTAACTTTGAGTAAATAAGGTTGGTTTTCGCTTGAGTCCGAATGCGAAAGAGCTTTCGCTTCGGGAAGCCGAGCGCGTACCGATCGGGTCCGAGCGGCGCCGAGACGCAGCGAGCGCCGCGAATGCATTACGACGTTGTAAGGAGTAAACTCCAGTCGTGCGTCGGAGCTGACACACACACTTTTTTTATTTCAAATTGTCTTTAAACGACTTTTTTAAATTTTATAGAAATCGGTCGAGCATTCGGCTAACCAGTAGCAAAGCTAAAGCAACTTAGCACGTACACTGTACACATTAAATTATCGCGAAACGCGCACGGAAGCATCTGTGAATACGGAACGTTTGTGAGTTTGTGTTGTGTAACATCTAGGGTTGGCAACTAAATGTTAATATTAGCCGTACTTTAGTTTGCCGATCCGAACTTGGCCTGCGTGGTGAATTATGGCTTAACCTCTCTCGCACATTCTAATATTTTCAATGATTGTAAAAATCTCAGATACTTTTGACAAAATGTGGTCAAATCTTGGACAGTTAAATTACGGATAGGTATTTAAGACATTTTTATTATCTTATACCTAGTTTTTGATAGAGAATAAGAGCGATATAAGTTAATAGTAGTTTTCGTCATTTTTCTCTTATGATATAGACTATTCATCCAGGAAAATTACAGAGTTCTCGCGGGAATTAAAAAACCTTAATCCACGCGGACGAAGTCGCGGGCATCATGTAGTACAATATACATCAGAAAAATATATATAGGCTACATTTTATCCCGGAAAATTAAAGAGTTCCCGCTCGAGTCGAAAAACCTTAATCCTTCTTAGTCTAGTGATTAGTCTGTACTAATTGGCCATTGCGATGGACTGTTTCCTAAACCCTTCTCATTCTAGTGGACACTGATTATTACGAAATTGGGTTGCAATAAACCATAATTTAATATAAAAAATTCTTTTTAAAAAACCGACTGCCTTGCCACTACAAAGTATATAATTTATTGTTGATTTTTTTTAAAACAGCTAAACCGATTTCGATAAAATTTATACGGGTACACCTGGGAAGTTATACCCTTTCAAACAAAAAAAGAATTTTCCAAATCGGTTCAGGCGTCTTTGAGTAATCGGTGAACATACATAAAAAAGCCGACGAATTGCGAAACTCCTCCTTTTTTGAAGTCGGTTAAAAATAACTGTCACTGTCACTGTTGCATAGTCTTTCCAGTCGTCATAAAGGTAATTTTCAAAATTCAAAATTCGTTTATTAACATCATTTACAATTTATAACACAAGTAAGGCTGGAGCCGTCTTTTAAGTGTAATAGTACACTTGTACCAGAAGACACCGCCACGGTAATATTATCTGTATACAGTATTGTAACTCGGCCGTATCTTTGACATAAATGCCTACAGCCGCGCGGTACGTAAACATGCGATAGGGCTGCCCGCCTCCAGCATTTTAATTACATTTGCCTACTTTGTGTTTCCATTTAGTTTTGTGATTGTAAATATACTTTTTTTTATATAAACAAATAAAATACTTTGTGAATTAAATAGGAAGTGTTCAATAAAAATGCGTGTTGTTTTTTGATTGGTAGATTTAATTAAAAAAAACCGGCCAAGTGCGAGTTGGACTCGCACACCGAGGGTTCCGTACTCTAGAAGTAAAAGTAAAACGATAATATTATATAAATTTGCTTATTAATCGTTAACTTTGTTTGTGGAGGTCTATTGTTAATATAAAAAAAAACTATGCTAGTTAGAGCGTTGGTTTTATTTTTCCTTTAAAATATACATAAACCTCTATTGACCATAATTATTTCTGATTTTTCGATTGGTAAACTTCGGAGATAAGGGGGGGGGGGGGGGGGAACGGTATATTTTTCGACATTTTGCCCGATTATTCAAAAACTATTATATTTAAAAATAAATAAAAATTTGTTTTAGAATGTACAGGTAAAGCCCTTTCATATGATACCCCACTCGGTATAGTTATCTTACTTTGAAATTTCAAACTCCCGATTTTTCCTCTTTTTTAATTAAACTAAAAAGAATTTTTGATTTTTTCTTATTCCAATGTTGTTGGGCCACTATTATACACAACTATTCCAAATTTCATGTCGATAGCTTTAATAGTTACTTAAATAATCGACTGTGACAGACGGACGGACGGACGGAGAAAGTCTCACCATAAGGGTTCCATTTTTACCATTTTGGTACGGAACCCTAAAACCATGTTTATGAATGAATAACAAATCGGTCTTATTAATTTGCGACCGAAAAATATTTGCGCCTCGACTGAGACGTACGAAATGCTTTATTATTAAATTTTAAAGTATAAAAAATCCGCATTCTAATATATCCTCCTCGTCATATTAAATATGTACTTGAACTTATTTTTAGTAAAAAAATTGCGCAGTTATTGTTAAAAAACATAACACCGTCCATCTGTCACTGCGGCACAGTCGCGACTGTCTGCGTACCGAGCGCTTACCGAGATCGAGGCGTAGTAGGCATAGCTCGCGCTTCGTCCGTTTGTATGAAGTTACAATACTGTATACAGATAATATTACCGTGACACCGCTCTTCCATAACAATATCCGTCGATTTATTATGAAACAATAGCTACCTACATATGTTTAACAATAAAAATTACTATAAAATACTACATAATATTTTCGACCGAGCGAAGCGAAGGTCTTTGAGTTAACTAGGGCGATTTGCACTTGTCCGTCCGTCCGTCCGTCCGTCCGTCCGTCTGTCAGAGCCTTATAACTTTTGAATTACTGAACGTAATTACTTCAAATTTAGATATAATATGTAAACCGATGGCCTCCAGCCGAAAATGGCTTAAAAAGTTATAAAAATCTTTATTTCAGGGGGGCTCTCATAGAAGCGAATGCGAAGTAAAAAAAAAAAATCGCGTTACATAAAATTGTTACGTATCATTTTAAAGATAATTTTGAACTGAGTACAAAAATATTTTTTTTTTAATTTTTCCCTTAAAATTGACGAAATGGGGGGCTTTCAAAGTGGCGATTTTATACGCTCGCTTGAAGACGCTCTCTAGAAAAATCCGCTATGGATTTTCAAACTGATTTTATGTTTTTAGGTCACTTATATCCTGTACTTGAACAACAAATACTAAAATTATATGAATATTATAAAGAAACGAGATTATTTAATTTTTAATGGGCGTCAGTAATTCATATA
Source organism: Oeneis ivallda (assembly GCA_029955525.1). Lineage (NCBI taxonomy): Eukaryota > Metazoa > Arthropoda > Insecta > Lepidoptera > Nymphalidae > Oeneis > Oeneis ivallda. The sequence continues at coordinate 2,558,687 of JARPMR010000012.1, read as the reverse complement.
GCATCAACATAGCTTCACAATAATGCTAATAGATGGCGCAGTCAGTAACTATTCCCATGGAACTACGAGTTAAATTCAATGTTTGATAAATAATTCAATGTTTTCACTAACGTTCCCTAACCTTTACGGGCTACCTATAAGTTAGGTGATTGATGTTTTCTGTCAACTTATTTATCACGATCCTGTACGGGACACCTAAAAGGATATTGGGACGGATGTTAGGACTTAGGATTGTATTTAGGAGCTACCTACGTTAAGAGACTCCTACTTAGGGGATGATTTAGGTATGTTTGGTGAAAACGGGCATAATAATAATGTCAGTTTTGGTTATCATGTATCGATTGAATGAATAATCATGGGATACCGTTACCGCGAGGTCTCAGTTCGGGGCGAACCACTAGTTACAGTAAAAATTAATTAATTTAATTTAATAATTTTCCAGACTGCGTTGAATTATAAAATTATGTGTAACAGTTTAGATCACAACAGTAGATATACAGTTGTTTACTAGCAAAAAAATCAGGGGATTTCCGGCAACGAAACGATTGCTAGCCCTATCAACCAATTAATTTAACAATCTAATCAGTTACATTTCGTTTCCGATTTAATTCAATAATGAAAACAGGGTCAACCGATTGGATGTTTATCGCATAACATTTGATCCCAAAATACCAAATTGTAGGTAGGTACAACTAAATACGAAAAAAAACAAATAAGTAGAAAAACTAAGAATTTTCACAAAAAAATCATCATCTTATCAATATATCTTATCAATCATTCTTATTTTTGTAACATTTATAAATGGGAAACGTACTCTGTCTGTATGTTACGTTCTTTGAGTATTAAGTGAAGGTTACGTTGGACAATAATTTATTCTTTTCAATAATTTTAAACAAGCATTATTCAAGACGAAATTTCATTTTTTACTTTTCAATTAAAACAGTTATTTGTTGTCTAACCTAAATTCTTAAACTATTTAATTTCGTTCGTACAGTTATCGTAAAGAATCCTGCGGGAGTCCTCTGTTTTTCCGGGATAAGAGGTATCCTATATAACTCTCCAAATCCTCAACTATCTCCATGCAAAAAACCACATCGATGTGTTGTTCCTCTGTTGCATGATTGAAGGAAAAACCAACAAACAAACACACTTTTGCATTAAGTAAGTACCTATTAAAAATTTCATTTCATTTATTTATTCGTTGCATAAACTGTTACAATTAAAGGTCTTAAAAATATTGTTGGCTCTAACAGTTTGCCAATGTCTGGCGCGCAACATACTTTAACTATTCATTATTTATAATGTCAATAAACCACAATTAATAAAAATCGGCCAAGCGCGAGTCGAGCCTCGCTCTTTTAGGGTTCCGTACATATGACCAAATCACTTTTCTAGTCTAACTAGATATTTAAATATCTTAGTTCTTAGATAGTACTAAATTAGAAATTCGGAGATGATTGTCCATGATCTAAAACAATGGTCGTTCGGTGGTCCATCTAAGCTAAGCTATGATGTCTTATCAACTGAAAATTATTTTAGTACCTAACTACTTTATGGGTTTAAATTATTTCAACACAACGACGCCACGTCATTTTGTTCTTACCCGACCGCAGAACGCACAGGATTATGTGTTCTTCAGTCTATGTATGTTTGTTCCTTTGTGGCACTCTAGAGACCAAACGCGTGGGCCGATTTTGATAAGTGGTACGTTGTTAGATTCGCCATGCCAGCGCGAGTGTCAACGCTAACATATAAAAATTTGTAAAATACAAAATGGCGGATTTTGGATGCAACAATGTGGGGTTCAAAAAATTGTTTTCTTCAAATCCTATCGAATGGGGTATCAAATTAAAGGGTTTGATTACGAATATAAATATTTATCATTTTTTTTTCTCATTTTTGTAATTGATATTTTCATTGATATTCTTTAAAGCAGTCGGGTTTTTATTATTTTTTTCAATATCTTTTTTTGGAGATAACATTTTCAGTTTAACTCTGCACATTGAATACCAAATAAAAAATATTGATTTACTCCATAATTCTATATGTTTATTCAACTGCGACCTTGAAAGCTCTTAGATATCGGATGACAATTTTACCTTTCAGATTTCTCATGTTTCATATTGAAATAGGTAAATAGTAACAATAGATCCTTTAATTTATTTTGTGACACAAAAAAAATATCGTTGCATCGATTTATAAAATTTTTGCGAAATTGTTAATTAAAGCAATCTTAACTTTACTAAATGTTAGTTTTTACCTTGACCATTTAATTTTTTTGCTATACTTAATAATTGTATTTTGAGGAAAATAATATACTTATATTTTGTTAAAATAGGTATTGTAAAGTTTGTTGGGTTCATTATTTTTTGCCATGCATCGCAAGTAGGTACGTGTTCTTTATATTTTGCTGCAGCAGATACTACATACTTCTATACTTCGTCCACTTTATTTTTATTTTATTTTTGATAAATTAGTTTTGTATAGTCAGGTATCGTTTACCAAATACCGATTATTGCCATAAAAGATCAAAAATCTGTTTTTCCGGGACAAAAAAGGTATCATCACTCTCCAAGTATACTAAAATTATACAAAAAATCACATCAATGCGTTGCTCCGTTGGTTTCGATTCCGTCCGATTGAAGGAAAAACATACAAACATTCACATTTAATAATATTAGTAAGAATAACCAGTGTTAAAATAAATTATAAATTAAAACAAATAGATACCGAAAACAGAACTTTAATTTTCAGTATCTCCTTGTTTTAATTTTCATTTTATTTCACGCATGATGTCCAAATAAATACTGTGAGGTAAAGAATGAAATTCGGAATATCTTTTTGGGACAGTTGTTTGGCAAACAAAGAGATTAAAAGGCAAAGCCTAGTATCAAAATAGGATAGTACGAGAATTAAAATGACTAATTACGTTCAGTTGCATACAAGATTTTATCTACGACAAGGAAAATAAAATCATTAACAAAATACGCCGTAGGCTCAATAAGGTAACAAAAAGTAACTCCGTAAGCCGCCACCAGCCGCCTGTGGCGCCTCTGTCAACAAAAAGTAACTCCGTAAGCCGCCACCAGCCGCCTGTGGCGCCTCTGTCATATGAACGGTACAAAAGTGCCAGAACTCAGAGCCTTAGCTTTAGGTATCCTATTTTAAGAAGATAACCATTTCGATTCAGCTCCCATACAACGAGCTGCATCGAAATGAGAAGCAAAACCGATAGAGGGTTCATTTCGATTCAGGTGTCAAATTCGAAATTGGAACTTTTCGATGTTGGAGTAGATAAAATTTTTGTCAGTCTTGATTGTTTGTTTGTTGAGGGATGGGGCTGGAATAACCTAATTTATATTTTCATATCATTTCAGCCGGATTATTGAAACGATCTTAACAAAATTTCAAAAATGGACATGGACAACATGTTATCCCTGAAAAAGAAAGATTTCCCGCTAGATAATAATCTAAACCCGCGCGGATGAAGTCGCAAGAGAAACTGGGTTTAATTTGACTGCATAGTCACTTACCACCAAGTGAGATCGAAGTCAAAGGTTATCGGATTAAAAAAAATCGAGGAATAACCCCAAATCCACTATGTTCCAATAGTGTGGAGTAAAAACAGTAAATTATCATTATTGACTGTTTTGAGTAAGCAGAACTGTCAAATGCGCGTAATTTGACAGACGTGCACTCGTCAAATAGAAAATAGTGAAATAGTCGTAGTATAAGCGGTTATGCGGACTGCAGTCGGCCATCCCCGCTCGATTTTCATCTGCAGGGCTAGTACGAGATTATACAACTCGCAAACGATGATAGATTTCGAGTATTTAAATTCAAAATTACTTATTTCATGTACACCAACGTGTAGCTCTTATGATACGTCAAGACTCCACCAACGGTTCAGAAAGCATATTCTGGTGAAAAGAGCATATTTAAACACTATATTATTATGGTATTTTATGTATTTTTGATCGAATTCAAAAAAAGAAGAGGTTCTCAATTCGTCGAAATATTTTTGACGTGATAACGTCTTATAAATCGATGAACACCGGCTGCACGCACGAAAAAGTGTCACGTTCCGCTTGAGCCTGTGCGTGCAAGCGAGAGCGCGGAACAAGCGATAGAGAGGCACGATCGGCCCAAGCGTTGTCTTGTGGCACATTAAAATTTATCATCAATGTTTCTTTATGACGTTATCACGTAAAACTGTCGTCCGTAAACCGAATTTAGAGACAACCAATTTTTTTTATGTATGTTCACTGATTACTCGAAGACGCTTGAACCGAATCGGATCATTATTTTTTTGTTTCAAAGGGTATACTTCCCAGGTGACCCCATTTAAATTTTATCGAAATCGGTCGAGAGGTTTTTAAAAAATCAACAATAAGTATATTCTTTGTAGTGCAAGTGGCGCGGGCGTTTGAAGTCGGTTTAAAAAAAAGGTTTCAAAGAATTGAGAACACCCTCTTTTTTTGAAGTCGGTTAAAAATAATTTTTGACAACCATGTTTTATGGCTCACGTTTAGTTGATATACTCGTAGCTCTAGCCAACAACGCCCCAAATGAAAACTCTTCCAAAATAAAATGTTTACTACTGAAAGTGAACGCACGACTCTTTAGTTCTGTAAGACCTAAGAGCAACTGCCGAGTTTCTTGCTGGTTCTTCTCGGCAGGAACGGCATTCCGAACCAGTGGTAGACTCATCGACGCTTCAAAAGTACTTGTAAAAGTTTATTTGAATAAAAAACATTTCTATTCTATTCTATTCTGTTTAAACACGTTATTGTGTCTCGATGTTCATAATTCTACCAACGTTATCGAGATATGCAAACTCGTACTAACGGCACTGATGCAACTCTCATTTGTCTCGGATCACTACTAGTTGTTCCTTTACTAGTTGTAACTTGTGATAGTTGTTTCCATTAGAAAGTGTACTTTATAATGTACGAGGTAACACGAAACTATTTGTTGCAAGATGAGGTAGGTCGGAACATTATGACGACATCAGACGAGTCGAAGGGAGCCGATGGACACAGACGGCACAAGACCGAGGCAGGTAGAAGTGTGGCATAGACTTCCACCCACCTGGGTTGATAAAAAGAGAACGTATAGTGATTAATATAATATTAAGTAGTAGGATTTGTAGGTAGGATTTTTATTATTCCGTTCCGTAATAGGGTTAAAGTTTTCATGCTGTTTTAACCGACTCCAAAAAAGGAGGAGGTTCTCAATTCGTCGGAACCTTTTTTTATGTATGTTCACCGATTTCTCGAAGACGCCTGAACCGATTTGGAAAATTCTTTTTTTGTTTCAAAGGGTATACTTTCCAGGTGGTCCCATTGAAATTTTATCGAAATCGGTCGAGCCGTTTTTAAAATATCAACTATAAAATATACTTTGCCCTGGCGCGGGCGTTTCAAGTCGGTTTTTTAAAAATATTTTTTATATTAAATTATTCTTGTCTCAAATACGTAGACTGCCGCTTGACTGCAATCACACCTAATGGAAAGTGAAAATGCAGCTTAAGATTAGTGACCTTGCCTAGAAATAGAATCAAGACTTCTTATAAAGGGGAAGATGTTAACGCTGACCAGTATGTCAAGCTTATCAGAACATAAAATAAAACCTACCTATTTAATCGATTCTCTAGAGCAACTCAGGCTTACAACAAACTAAGAACTAGTAGATCTAAGTATGTAGTTACTATAAAAGAGCACTTGGCAGATAAGAGTTAGGACTTAGGAGTTAATCTCAGCCATTTTTCTCAGATAGTGTATGTTATATAGTTTCATAGGTTTTCTTCTTCTTCTTCTTTATCAACCTATAGACGTCCACTGCTGGACAAAGGTCTCCTGCATGGACTTCCACAGGCTTCGGTCTTGCGCCGCTTGAATCCAGCGGCTCCTAGGTTTTACATGCACTTTATACATGAACAAAGGCCTACCTTTAATCAGCAACAAATAAGCTATGATAGCTTCAACCTCCTATTTGGAAGGTTTAGGGTTCGAATCTTAGGACCACACCAGGACTTTGCAAAGTTTTATATGCGGTTTGAGTAATTAAGTCGTCTCTTGCTTTAACGGTGAATGGCAACATTGTGAGGAAGCCTGTATGACTGAGAGTTCTCAATAATGTTCTCGAAGGTGTTTGAAGTCTGCCAATTGTGAATACGCATTGTGCCAGCGTGGTGGACTGTGGCCTATAAACTCTCTCTGAGAGGAGATCTGCGCTCAGTAGTGAGCCGTTTACGGGTTACAGATGGTGATTGACAAATGGTAAGTAAAATGAAAATGTTAAGAGGCGTGATCAATCAAATTAAAGCCTAATAAAGTATACTAAGCTAGCTGGCTAAGCACAAGCGGATGAAGTAGCATCATCTTTCAGGATTCCCAAATTGTGCTAAACATGGGTAAAACATACGTATTCCCTCGAATGTGGTGCAGCGAAGCAACGGCTGGGTCATGCGTCATGCTCGTGAACGGGTTCCACCGGCGGGAATGGGGCTACTTTCTGTTTGCCCGTCTTAACATGTATTGAATTTTAAGTAGGTATGCTTTTGTGGAACTTCCCCTCATTGTGGAAACACTGCATACACAGCATAGTATCTATTGTATTGTAAACTTGTTTTGAAAAGAATAACCGTCGAGTTTCTTGCTGGTTCTTCTCGGCAGGAACGGCATTCCGAACCAGTGGTAGACTCATCGACGATTCAAAAGCACTTGTAAAAAAGTTCATTTGAATAAAAAATATTTCTATTCTATTCTATTCTAATATGATCGGCAGACGTTAAAAAGAATAAAGCAAGCCCAAACTCGATTAAACTCACAATCAAATAAGGAAAAAACGAGCAAACGATGTTCTGTTATTAAAAGTGCTACGGCTATAAATAATGATTATCTGAAAAGCAAAAAACGTCGATGATATAACTCCGCCGCATCCTCTAAACCTGAATCGAACGCCCGAGGCCTGATGAACTACCAATAAAATTTAATACATCCCACAATTTGTAATCTTACGTTTGTATCCAATCCTTATGTTAAAGGTCATAAGGTTTCGAATTGCATAAGGAATTGCATTGCATTCTCATAAATTGCATTGAATTTCCAATTTGAATCTATCTAAAAGAGCTTAATGACAAAATGTTTATTCACTTCAGCTTTAAAACACTTAGTGCCAATTTCACTAACGTCGAGTAACGTTTATCCGAGGAATAAATTGGGCGGTCTGACAGTTCTTGTATTGAAAATACTATCAAAATATCAAATTTACGCCCGGATAAGACTCATTTTACGTTGGTGAAATCGGCCCTAAATGAAAGAGTACGTTAGATTGTCGACTTACGGAATTATGTTGAAAGGTTTGAAGACAAACCTCAAAGTTATTGAGTTTATTTTTCTTTTGGCTTCACCTTTGAGGCTTCACGCGACTTCGAGCGGATTTAGGTTTTTTTTAAATCCTATCGGAACTCTTTGATGTTTATGCCCTGACTGAACATTTTTTGTTTATGCACGTATGTTGAAGTCAAGCGAGAGTCCTGTAGGTGTTTATGCAGTAGGTATCTAGCAGCATGGGGCCTGGAGTTCAATGATAAAGTCTTCACTTAGTAACAACAATATCAATTTTTAATCATCTCTTCTTTAAGTTTAGGTGGGCAGCAGGTATCCCCGCATTAGGATTTAGGATTGCGGAGTTGATTTTTTTGATTTTTATTAATTTGCTTGTTGCAATTCAAATGTTGTTTATGAAATTAAATATCAATGCTTCAACGGTGAAGGAAAACATTGTAAGGAAACCTGCACACCTGAGAGTTCTCCATAATATTCTCGAAGGTGTGTGAAGTCCGCCAATTCGCATTGGGCCAGCGTGGTGGTCTATAGCCTATAACCCTTCTCTGAGAGGAGACCTCACTCAGTAGTGAGCCGATGATGGGTTGATAACGATGATGATGATGTTGCAATTCAAATGTACGGCGATGTACGAAATGAGTGATTCAACTCGTAAATCGCCGTCCAAGATCACCATTGGCCAAACTTCGCGTTACCTCGTTACGTTTGATATCCTAATAATTTATATCCTAATCCACGAACTTTTTTTCCAGGTTTAGGTTTAAAATCAGTTAGTTTTATAAATCGACGTAACTAACAGTTACCAAAAACAGATTGAAAAAGTATAATATTTTTTTCATTAATAGCCTATAACAGTCCACTGCTGGACTAAAGGCCTCTCCCAAGGGGAGGGTTTGCCCATAATCACCACTCGGAGCAGACGGGTTGGTGATCGCAGTAGATGGCAGTAGTAGCACAGAGGACGCTGCTGCCCGTTCTCCGCTATACTCCCTTAGTCGCCTCGTACGACACCCGCGGGAAGAGGAGGGGTGGTGACAACTGTATTCTGATCTGCCGTCACCACACGGCAAAAGTATATGCATATCACTAAATTCGTTGCTGACGTGTAGTTTGACTTGGCCCGTGGCCGTGGTGTAATCTGGTTAATACATTCAGGGCGCGGTTCCCGAGAGATGTGGGTTCAAACCCTGCCGGTCTCGAAATTTTTGATATGTACCTATTTGAAATTTATTCGCTTCGAGTCCTTTCTAATTTAAAATTAGTTTTCAATCCCTTAACAAAGGAGCTTTCATTGGAAATGCCAAGAGGAAAGTAGGTACATAAATTTGCTATGTACTCAGACGTAGTAAGCGACAGCCTAAAATATTCTTGTATAATTGGGACGACAAATTGAACAAAAGATGGATATTTGGGCGGCTATAATTAAGTGAGACAGTTAACGAGAAAGTTCTGTCTAATTATTTACCGTCAAACTTAAACAATAGGTTAGTACTAGTGGGGAGGCAACTTGGTAACTTGAAAATGAATTAAGTAAACGTAAATACAAAAAATTCTTTTATAATTTTTTTGAAGAATAATAATCAAACTATGTAGTTTGATTATTATTATGTATGTACATATAAGGACAAGCAGTAATAGCTATGTTTAAGCAAATAAATATCACATACTACAACTGTGAAGGCAAACATCGTGAGGAAACCTGCTCACCTGACTTCACAGATGTTCTCAAAGGTGTGTGAAGTCTGCCAACTCGCATTAGGCCAGCGTGGTGGACACTAACCTATAACCCTTCTCTGTGAGTATACCTGTGCTCAGTAGTGAGCCGTTGATGGGTTGATGATGATGATGATAATTCAACGAACGCAACGAAAGAATTAGACATTTTTCCTTTAGATATAGCTTTACATATTTATAGATAGCTTTTACCTCAACAATAAATAGAAAGTACTTACCAATAAAAAAATATTGCAGTGAATTTCTTTAATTGGTAGAAATTGGTGTTTCTAAGGGAACATAAAATATATATGTTCGTATGATATATGAAACAACTTTATTTCGGATTATGCTTTGCTGAATGGCGTACATTTTCGGTTAAATGAGCAGAAAGTAAGAATATTTAATCAAAACAATTGAAAGGAAAGCAACCAAAAAGAGACGCCAATTAAGTTGAAAATATCTACGGAAATGTTTATTTAACGTCGTTATTTTGAATAGCTGTCTGAATGTGTATCTTTTACAAGAAGAAATACGAAGAAGTACGAATAAAAATTGACTCAGTGTTGATTTAATACTCAAAGGCTCATTCTTACTGACGAGTTATCGATTATGATAAAATGACAGAACAGAATAAAATAGAAAAGTTTTTATTCAAATAAATTAGAATTCATGTGCAATAATATAATACACAAGTTTTTTATAAAGTATAGATTTCGCAAAATAAAAATAAGTTATAAGATAGATAACTTGAAATGAAATGAAACGAACGAAATGAAATTAAATTTTATCTGCTGAATATGAGTACAGGATAGTAAAAATTCGTCCATATTCTGCTAAATAGCATGTTTAAATTAGGTACTCATCACAATTTTGAAAATTTCGATGAGCTCAATTAATTAAAATGAATTTAAAGTGTCAATTACGTTAGTTAAAGTCAATTAGGTCAGTATATAATGTCTTGGTAATTATATAAAATATAAATCTTTAACATAACAATTAATCAACATCATGACCCCAATCAATTTAAAACTACTCGTATTACAATAGTTTATAATACGAAAGTGTGTTTATTTGTTGGTTTGTCTCTTAATCACGCAGCATCAGAGCAATGGATCGACATGATGTTTTGCATGAGTATACTTAGTTGAGGATTTACAGGGAGGGAATCGGCCACCTTTTTTTTTTTATTTAAAAAAAAAAGAATATCAGCCAAGTTGAAGTTGACTCATATCCTCCTCTCCCCTACAAATAAGCGGAAAGCTTGTGTTAGGAGTGGGTACGACAATAGTGCAACGGGTGGGATTCGAACCTGCGACCTTTCAGTTTTCAGTCCGCACCTTTAACCGTTGGGCTATTGAGGCTTACCTTTATCCTTGAAGAACAGTGAGTTCCCGCAAGATTCTAAAAATTCTAGTTCCACGTGGACGAGGTTGCGGGCAAAAGCTAGTAATTTATCTAATTAAATTTATCTTTTCTTAAAATGTAATTAACGAAAAAAAACAAGATGATATCAATTAAAAATTAAATAAAAACAAATCCAGACTTTGCGGAATTGAAGTATTCGTTTACAATAACAATGTTATCTGTATCTGGAAGTAAGGAAAACTGGGAATACCTAAATCGTTCAAAATTAATTAAAAGACATACCTAGTTATTTATCAACAAAGATCTATTGTAATAATTATTGTTTGTTTTAAATTTTTTTTTTCACGAAATGTATAATATCCATGATAATGTTGTCAATCTATTACCGGCACATACTAGGCACGGATCTTCTCTCGGAAAGATAAAATCCACCACGCTGACCAAATGCATATTGGCAAACTCCACACACCTTTGAGAACATTATGAAGAACTCTCAGGCATGGAGTTCCGCAGGATGGTTTCCTTCGCCGTTAAAGCAATTGTTTAAAACACATATTTTGAAAGTTGTGTGCGGTCCAGGTGCGAGCGGGTGCGGGCAGCGGAGCGGTCAGCGTGAAGCAAAAACGAAGAAATTGGAAGGAAGACGCGCGGACGTGACCTAATCGAAGGCGTGTGCCGAGCGGCATAAAGAGCGGTTGGGGAGCGATTAGCGGCCAGTGTGAATGACACGCTCAATAAATGAAGTACGTACCTAAAGGAAATGTCCTGGTTCATTCAGTATGGAGTTCCTAGACAATGAACTAAAATACTCTCGAGTGCGAGAGACAAAAATATAAAACTTCAAACTTGTTATTTCATCCTCTCTTTGCATGTAGGGGAAGTACTCAAAATAATAATTATTTTTGACGTGATAACGTCTTATAATCGATGAACACCGGCTGCACGCACGAAAAAGTGTCACGTTCCGCCTGAGCCTGAGAGTGCAAGCGACAGCGCGGAACAAGCGATAGAGAGGCACGATCGGCCCAAGCCGATCTTCAATGTTTCTTTATGACGTTATCACGTAAAACTATCGTCCGTAAACTGACTTTACAGAGAACCAATTTTTTTAAGATTTTATTATACAGCTTGGTCGTCGTAACTCTAATTAATATTATGTTTAACCTTGCCTGGTTATAGTTCTTTAGTACATCGTTCCTTGTGGACATTTTTAGTCTGTTATTCTGTCGCTTGGCTCGGACTACTGTGCTAATAGTACTTACTAGTACAGTCTTTTGAATGTACTTTTGAGTCACCGAGCAAGACCAAGTCTAACTGAACAGCCCGCCCCGCTGTCCGATTGGGACACCTCTGTTAGGACGCGCCCGCTACCCGCTCCGCTACCCGCTCCGCTATCCGCTCCGCTATCCGCTCCGCTACCCGCCCCGCTAACCGCTCCGCTATCCGCTCCGCTACCCGCCCCGCTACCCGCTCCGCTACCCGCTCGCACCTGGATTGAGCGCGAGGTGCATGCCTGGGTATCGAAACCAAAACAGAGGCTGAAGTATTAACTATACACTAGGCTATGACGACCACTAGGCTTATAATTACCGATTTTAAATTGCAAATTTTTAAATTATATTGCGCACATAATACGAAATTCTACAGTTACAAAATGCCTGACTTCGAAACTTATTTCACGGAGCCCGCCTCAAGTTACCAGATATGAACACAATTAAACTTAATTTAAACAACAAATGTGGACTTCGTGGATTTTTAGGGTTCCGTACCCAAAGGGTACCAACGGGACCCTATTACTAAGCCTACGCTGTCCGTCCGTCCGTCCGTCTGTCAGCGGGCTGTATCTCGTAAACCGTAATAGATTGTCAGATGAAATTTTCAGATATTATGTATTTCTATTGCCGCTATAACAACAAATAATAAAAATTAAATTAAATTAAAAAAATTAAATTAAAATATTTCCATGGGTACATGGAAATATTTTTATTTAATTTTTTTTAACGGAACCCTAAAAGAGCGAGGCCCGACTCGCACTTGGCCGATTTTTTTTATATTTTCAAACTTCGTCAATTTCCCGGAATAAAAATGGCCTGCCTCTATTCGTCTCACGAAATCAAACTGTCTATGCAAAAATTTCGTCTAAATTGTTGAAGAGGTTACTCCGTTATCATTTTTGTTCACGAAGAAATCCGATCCGAAATGATTTCCGGGATAAAATGCTTCCTAAATCCTTTATCCGTCGTTCCGAAGATTAGCCCGTACAAATAGACCGACAGACAAAAACAAAAACATTTGGGTTATAAATGCTATCATTCAAACGGTCTACAAATTGACAGACACACACTTCAATTCAATTTATTTGTATAGAAGTAGTTAGTATAGATAAGGCAATCAGGGCAAGAAAACAATTAAATGTTGCAAAATGTTACTCAAGGAGTCAATATGGACATCATACTATGTGATTACATATTCTGCATTATTGGACTGGACTGCAGACTCTTTTTCAGAGGGGTCCAACTCCAGGGTACAAATCCCAGGCACATATCGCACGTACTTTTCAGTAGTTTTCAGAGTCTTATCCGTTTTAAGCAATATTGCTTTAACAGTGAAGGGAAATATCGAAAGGAAACTTGCATGCCTGAGAGTTCTTCCTAATGTTCTCAAAGGTGTGTGAAGTAATGCCTTTCATAGCCAGCCTGGTGGACTATGGCCTTCTCATTGTAAGAGGGGACACTGTCCAGTAGTGGACAGGCCATGAGTTGAGACGAAAATTAAATTGGTCTAAGATAAGTAGTACCTAATCAACTGTTTGGTCATTTTTGCATTTTATAGCGTTTTATCTTTGATATTAATATTTTTATGTAATCACTAATCAGTCTATAAAATCCTTAATGCTCATCATTATCGGAAATCTTTAGATATTTAATAATTTGTTTTAATTAATATATTGTTACTAGCTGAAGCTCTGAGTTCTATCGCAAAATTCGGCACAAATTGTGTTGGGTCACTCACAACTTTTCACTCTCTACAAATTAATTGCCCAACAAACAGATAAAACTATTATCTGCTAACTATTATAACAAGGATGTTATGTAAAAATATCTCATCATTAAATGCTCTTCGGATATTGCGCAAATTTTATCTCATCATTAGATAATAATTAATGATTACTTAATGATTCAAATAATGAAAGTCAAATATTTAGCTAAACCGAGGCCAAAGCTGTGCAATTTTCAACGATCTCGATTAAAATCTGGAGTAATTTAATTTGTATAAATGTATGAGATAACTGTTGAGTAATTTGAATTGATTACAGAACACAAGAAAAATTGCGCGCATCCTAAATAAAGTAAGGGAAAAAAGTCCAGAAGATGGAAGATGACCTTAAAGATTAAGCAATTTTGAAGGAAAATCAGGATCGCCAAACTCGGAGAGACATCGAAAAGGCCTAGGTATTTCAAAAATGTGAGACAGACAAGAAAACTTCGAGATGTCCTCTGATCCAAACAAAATTACTTTGAACCTCAATAAGTCCTACCTTTGTGTTCAAACAGTGCATGAAGACTTACAGGATCCGAAACATTGTCGTGAACTATGGGCCTCACAAGAAGACTAATTCAGTGGGCGAAGGAAAGAGCAATGCTCGGAGTTTTCGTCAATCAAATCAAATCATCATCGAGTATAACAGAAATAGTACCTACATAGGATACATTATCTACTTAAGGGCACTTAATATATGGAGATTTGAATCCAATAGACGGTATGTACATATTGCGAATTCTCGCACTAGCATAAGTAGTTAAGATATAAATGATGTCACGTCCAGCTAATTTATATGTCAATAAGGTTCCAATAGTAATTGATTACCCAGTGTTAATATGCTAAACTTTACTAAGAATGGCCGGAGAGAGTGTGTTTCAAGGAATTGCAACATGCCACAATCTCACTACTATCTTATTTTTCCATTTTCTTTTTCTTGGCTTCGCGTTACGAATTCAATGAAAAGCTTGGATTTCTCGGCGTCATCGTTACTTGTTGCAGACCTTTAAATATGATTTGAATCTTTTAATTCTACCTAATTTGCTATAAATAGAAACGTAGAGGCAGCAATTTTATTTAGTTCATAGGCAATTTCAAATTCAGCTATATGTTCGTCGGTAACTTTCGAATTATCAGCGTTTCCTAATCTAAGTGAAACACAATTGACGAAAACTGCTTATTACAATTGACGAAAACTGCTTATTATTTTTTTTTATAATTGCACAATTTACTGCCTGCTGCGCTTGGATATTCTGCAAATTGCACTTTTTTATTTTTACTGGACGTTTTTTTATTGTATTGGACGTGTGATAGCAGGTTTGAAACAGGTAAAGGATGCCAGAATGTGAGAACAGACAGACAGTGAAATTGAATCAACAAGTGTACGCGACGGCAGCGTTGGGTGTTCGTTGTCGACTTGCCGGCAGTTCTATCGGTACTCGGTAGGTATGATCGGTACCAACAAACAAAGCAACCAGTGGAATTCTAAGACGGAGGCAACGATCGTGAAAACTGGGCCGGACATGTGAGCCGCGGCCGTGACCACATTACAATCACTTTTCAATTAATAAAGAACTGGGCACCTGCAGATTGCAACTGTCGCTCGCAGAGTCCGAGGGCCAGGTGACCGGTACTTGTTCGATATCAGAACTCACTTTGCAGCACTTCGCGCGACGGGTTCGTTTGTTTACGTGCTCGGGGAGCTATAAACACACAGGTCCACGGGTGCGCGGAGGTCGGATTCGTCACGAGACGCGATGTTTCCGCGCGGCGGTCGGCGCGGCACTGTTGGCACTGTCTTCTCGCCGCTCGGTGCCAGTCCCTCGACTCGACTCCCGCTGGCGCCGCAAGTGCCAGTCGTAGGCGAGTGGACAATCGCAATTCGCAACTTGCCTACGTAACGTAACTTAACTCCACAATATTTTATAGTTTCGTAACCGTATTACTAGATTACCGTGCGCCGTTCGCGTCTAATCGATGTCACGATTCGGGTGCGGTCCTGAGGATAGCTTTTGAGTTTTGACTGCTTTTGAGACTCGAAATTGGCTACGTGCATCGAGGGTACCAAATTACCAATTAGCGACTTCGGGCGACGTTGCTTAACCAGCTATCATCTATGATATTTGCAATAAAGTCGCAACGCTTACTTTCGATCGATGTGCTTAGATGAACATCATTGGATAGCACGCGGGATTAAATTCTGCAATCGTATTATGGAGAACCAATTCAAACCAAGGTCTTATAGATCGACTAAGGTTGAGTGTTGACCTAGTGTTGACATAATTCGATAAAATGGGTAAAAGAAATTAGGCAGTGTTGTCGGGTTGTCAATTATCCAAGGTTTCCCGTGAAATCCCACTTCTGATGTTTAAGCCTAAAACGGCTAACACTGAGACTGGGTTTCCACGGCGCGGTTCGCACCCGCGCCCGCAGCGGTTGCGGTACCGCTGTTACCGCGCCCGCCGCGGGCGCAAACCGCGCCATGAAAATTGCTACTTCATTTTCCATACAAATCTGCATTCTACGGAGGCCGCGGGCCCGCAACCGCTGCGGCGCGGGCCGCGAACCGCGCCGTGGAAACTCAGTCGTGTTGTAACGAAAGTATCGAGTAAGTTACACGGTTACAAAAATTAAATACACAATTTATATTTTGTAGAGCAAGTTGCATCTCTGATTTGAATGGAAAGATGAAAATTGTTTCAGATTTTCTTTTAAGTAAAAAGTCTTTTTAAATAGTAGACATGCTTAAGCTAGAAGTGGGTATCAGCAAAAAAAGTGCAACGGGTGAGGAATGAACTGTCAACTTTTCAGTTTTTTTTGCACCTTTAACCGCTGCACCGTTGAGGCTTTCAGAATGCAGTATAAAATGAAAAATATTCTTTATTGTACCCACAGGATAACAGCTTACATGACTAATACATACATTAAAAAAACGCAGAGTACAAAGGCGACCTTATCGCTGAAAAGCGATCTCTTCCAGGCAACCCATGGTAAAAGAAGGAGTTGTAAACAAAAAACAGTATAGTGAATTTGTAAGCCAACATACATTAACAACATATTCTCATAAATTATAGTGAACCAATTCTTGTCATTTGAAATTTTCTAAGAAGCGAGCGCATTGCAATCGATTATTATTAAAGAGTTATTTATTGGTGACGATTCAATAGTACTTAAAATGGTCCCTAATTGCGTACTCGAATGAAGTATGTAGGTACAATTTTTTCGATTTGATTTTATCTTCAAGTGCAAAGATAGATGGAATTTTTATAAAATCGTTGTGGATAAACCTAAGTCTGCGCAATGGCTGCAAAGTCCATTCCGAGCAGATAAAAATTTTTATGCCCCTTTTAATACCTGATATATATTATATTTTTTAAGTTTTAATAAAGTGTGATAGAAAAAATGGTATACCGTCTTGATACTTGCGAACAGGGGTCCTGTATGAAATTAGTTTCATCGTCTTTCTTTCTTCAGATATTTGATTCCTTTTTTGGTTAGTCTTATTGGTTTTTTTTCTATACCTAAATCAATTCAAAACTTCTCTGGGTCAAATTCGCCAACACGATTACTTTATTTCACGACGAATTTTTACGTTTTGAAAAATTTTCAGTATCTACAAAAAATGTCATCACAGAATATCATATTCAATTCGGCAATGCTGAATTAAAAGTTTGAATTTATAGTTTTGTTATTTTCGATCATTTTCTAGACTACTTACTAAGTTCTTATGGTTAAGTACCTATAAGTAGCTAAAATTAATGATATCATCCGAAACTATTATTCTCTTGTTCGTAGTTGGTTAAAGTTTAGAGATGTACAAATAAAGGGGAGGCATAGAGGAAGGGACACAATCTGGGACGTCTAACAGCGTCGCTTCGTGAATATTCAGTGGGTAATAATTAAAAAGCCGTTCCATATTTTTGGGTTTTGCTATTGTTTAGTCATTTAAGTAAGGTTTTGAATTGCTGTGCCAGCTTTTGATTACTTAGAACTTAGTTAGACTTCCTTGCCTCAGTGACCTTGTAACTGCCTCGTCGGTCTAGTCGTTAATATGTTCGTGCGGATTACGAGGTCCTGGGTTTGATTCCCGAGTCTAAAAATAAGTCAAAATAGGTACAAGGTATTGGCTTTTGACGTGATAACGTCTTATAAATCGTTGAACACCGGCTGCACGCAAGAAAAAGTGTCACGTTCCGCCTGAGCCTGCGCGTGCAAGCGAGAGCGCGGAAGAACGATAGAGAGGCATGATCGGCCCAAGCGTTGGCTTGTGAGTTGTGACTAGAGGAAATTGTAATTTTCAATTGACTCTTTCTTTGTATTATACAAAAAAAAAATTTGTGTGTGTCAGTGTTGTCGAATGCCCGCGCTACGCCTTTCACAACGATGCAAATCTCCACGCCAACGTTGAGTAAACAAGGTTGGCTTTCGTTCACATGTAGAAAAACGTAACGAGGTCATTGATAAATGGATTTTAGTGCTCGGATTTTTCTCATACCGGGCGCCTAAAATCGATTCTTAAGGAGTAAACTCCAATAATGATAATTCAGTTCAATTCATAAAAGTATGCAAGTTTTCATCAATGTTTCTTTATGACGTTATCACGTAAAACTATCGTCCATAAACCGACTTTACAGACAACCAATTTTTTCTGTCAACAATTACTCAGTACAAGTACGGAGTTAGGATGAAGGTGGTGCGTCACCCCGTCCCTTCACTAAAGCCTTCGATCCTGCGCCTGATTTCAAGTCAGTCATGATTGATTTCTGTACCATCGGGCTATGAAAGAGCGAAAGAACAAAGAGTATGTACGTACCTGTGTTTGCAAACTCACTTGTGCACTCAGCACTGCCTGTGATATGTCCCTATATTTGTGGAGATTGCCGTCGTGGCCGTTTTCAGTGGGGAGGACATTTACATTGCACCGTATGGGTACCTTTTCACCCGACTGAGCGACGCAAAGGAGTGGTAATGTGTTTATCAGTCTATGGATGTTTGTTCCTTTGTGGCGCTCTAGAGACCAAACGCGTGGGCCGATTTTGATAAGTGGCACGTCGCGTCGTTAGATTCGCCATGCCAGTGGGAATGTCGACGAGAACATACAAATTTGAAAAATTCAAAATGGCGGATTTTGGATGCCACAATGTAGGGTTCAAAATTTTTTTTCTTCTAATCCTATTGAGTGGGGTACCAAATTAAAGGGTTTGAAAAGGTGATTACGAAAATATATTTTTCATTTTTTTCTTTGTTTGTTACTATTTCTACAAAAACTGAAAAGTCAGTCAAATTATTACTGAAGACACATATTTTCGCCTGAGGATATTATCTGTGTATCGGACCTTGACGTGAAATGGTTACCCGTAGACAGGTAGATAACTAGATAGGTATATATATGTACGCAATACGCGAACGCACGATCGATGTCGTCTATCGTCTAACATAATTTTATAGTTGACCTAGCCCAGGTCAGGCGCACTCTGCATTTTAGGTATAAAGATACAAATATCCGGCGTCGTTTCGTCCGGACGGGCCAACTTATACTTACTACGGTAGTAAATATATTGTCTATGGGCTAGACGTAGTGCGAAGGGATGAAAAAGGGAAAGTTGCGCGATAGAAAGGGAGGCAACTCCTAGGTGAATATGACTGTAGGTACCGCTAGTTACTAGTTATTATTCTGTGCTGTAGGTAAGCACTGTGCGACCTGAATTGCACTTTATTGTGTGGTGGCAAGAGTAGCTATTCATTTAAACGATTTCTATTATGTATTCTGTGACCTAGCCAAGTGAGTTCTCTGAAAGTCTACTTGGGTGAAAAAGAAATTGCATTTGTCCGTCTGTCTGTCCCGTTACATGAATGTTTTTTTTCTAGTCATTGACTTCAATCTCACCTGATGGTAAGTGACGATGCAGTCTAAGATGGTAGCAGGCTAACTTGGAAGGGGTATGCCAGTAAACATTGAACACACCCCTAATTGGTTTCCACACGCCATCGTGCCGGAACGCTAAATCGCTTGGCGGCACGTCTTTGACGGTAGTAACTAGCTACGGCTAAAGCCTCTCACCAGACAGAATGCACGAGGATGTCAGCTGATCAGCCCGCACACAGTCAATATTATCTATATATATAAAAGAAAGTGGTGTTAGTTACACTATTTATAACTCAAGAACGGATGAACCGATTTGGCTGAAAATTGGTGGAGAGGTAGCTTAGAACCAGGAGACGGACATAGGATACTTTTTATCCCGTTCGACCGCGTTTCCGTCAAGTCACTATAAAACGTGGTATAACAAAAACGCCTGACATGAAATAACAAAACGCAAATGACAGTGGAATAACAAAACGTAAATGACAGCTAAACGTAATTTTGTCTTTGGTTAAGTATGGTAAAAAATTTGACAATTATAAAAAGTGTTATAATAAAGCATTACTGATATTATAAATGCGAAAGTGTGTTTGTTTGTTGGTTTGTCCTTCAATCACGTCGCAACAGAACAGCGGATTGATGCGATTTTTTGCATGGGTATAGTAATGGATGTAGTAGTGGTTCCTCAGACCGGGAGAGCTAATTTTTATCTCGGATAATGAAAGAGTTCCCGCGGGATTTTCAAAAACTAAATCCATGCGGACGAAGTCGCGGGCATCAGCTAGTTGTCAATATTTTCGAATATTGTCAATAATATTGCGTGTGTGCACTGTGCGGGGCGAATTGAACGATTGATCAATATTATTTCATATAAAAAAAAATATTGTCAATATTTTTATTGACAATAATATTAACTGTGTGCGGGCTGCCATGAGTGGAGGGGAGTAGGTATATTGAAGCGTGCCACAACACCTACTTAAGTAATGACTGAGCTATATTTGTACCGCCGCATCGTCTCGTCTTCCACATTGGACATGGGTGACTTACCAGCATCACCACCGAATACGATCTTGTACCTATTGTATCCAGCGGCAGCCACTTTCGTGTCCACATTCATCATTCATTTACTTCATGTAGGCCAAATTTTGGCACTTATGATAAGTCGTGATTCTACCATCGCCCGATATGGAAAGCCGATTCTGCTGAGAAGAACCGGCAAGAAACTCAGCAGCAGTCAGTCCACTGAGCGGAAGGGTTTTGCAACGCTATGTTTTTAGAAGCGAGGTCATCATTCAATCAAATTGGAACCCTAAAATCTATCCCTCAAATGTGGTTGAGCGAAGCAATGGCTGGGTCATGCGTTATGCTCGTGAATGGATGCCACCGCTGGGAATGGGGCTACTTTCTGTTTGCCCGTCTTAACATGTATTGAATTATAATTAGGTATGCTTTTGTGGAACTTCCCCTCATTGTGGAAACACTGTATGCATAGCATAGTGTCTATTGTGTTGTAAACTTGTTTTGAAAAGAGCAACCGCCGAGTTTCTTGCTGGTTCTTCTCGGCAGTGGTAGACTCATCGACGATTCAAAAGCACTTATTGTGAAAAAGTTTATTTGAATAAAAAATATTTCTATTCTATCAGTTCTTCGAGCTGAGTGCCCCGCCAATTGTAACTTTGCCTTTGTGTTTAGCTATGTCGATAACTCTGGTTCTGCTACAGATCTCCTGATGAATCACTCCTGATTTGATTCCGAATAGCATAGCTCTCTCCATCGCCAGCTGAGTGACCCTGAACTGAGATATTGGTACTTTAACGTAGTATATAAATAAAATGATAGTTAGAGGCTGGAACTCAGCTTAGGGCGTCGACTAACAGTCGCCTGATGAATATTAAACGTCGCAATAATTAAAACCTCGTCCCTATATATACTGGTGGCGCTTTAGTCAAGCTTGAAGGGCTGACGCGGTCGATTCTATTTTGTGATGAACTAACAGAAGAAGCAGAGATCTAGCCTAGTGGTTCGTACTGTGGTCTCCTATTCGGGAGGTCGCAGGTTCGATCCCGGGCACGCCTCTCTGGCTTTTTTAAGTTAAGTATGTGCGTTTAAGAAATTAAATATCACAAGCTTCAACGGTGAAGGAAAACATCGTGAGGAGACCTGCACACCTGGGAGCTCTTCATAATGTTGTCAAAGGGTGTGAAGTCTGCCAATTTGCATTGGACCGGCGTGGTGGACTATGGCCTATGAGTCCTATGACCCTTCTCTGAGAGGAGACCTGCGCACAGTAGTGAGCCGGTGATGGGTCGCTGATGATGAACAGACTCTCACCTAATCTTAGGTTAGTGGTTCGCTCTTTAAACTTACGATAATTGTATGTTTCCAACTATAGATTAGTTGGAAACATCAAACCAACAATTATTTATTAATCTTTCAAACGTAAAAACGCGCTCAAACATTTGACGCACTTTTAATGGTTTTATGGTTATCAAACATAAAATTAACAGTGGACGCATATTTTGGTTATTATGGAAGACCTTCTATTATTTAACAAGCTAATGTCCACGGTTTCGCTTACGTTACGTTCGATTTTTAACCCCCTATTTTATCCCCTTAGGGGTAAAATTTTAAGCTATTGCATAGCTTTTATCGCGGGCTTTGAACTAGGACAAACAGTTTGAGCGCGCGCGGCGACCGAATCAAGAAATTCCGTAACGAAAAAACCTAACACCGTCGTTCAGGAAGCGTTCAACATTTTAGAGGTTCTCAAGTAGCTCTATTTGGCGCAGTGGTGTGGCATATGGTATGGTGTATGATATTGCAGGTTCGAATCTCACTCGCGAAGTAGTGACAGTTCGCTTTTCTTGTTTGTTTGTTTTTTAATTGTTTTTTGCATAATTTTTATTATGCAAAAAAAATATTGCATAAATATTATAATTGCATAAGTTGATAAAAAATGCTATGCAATAGCTTTACCGCGGCAGTCCCCGAGTGCCACTTAATTTTTTTATAAATATTTTCTTAGCGGATGCCTGCGTCATAATAGCTATCTGTATGCCTTTCAGCCCGATCCGTCCAGTGGCTTGAGCTGTGCATTGATAAATCAGTCAGTCAGTCAGTCAATCAATCAGGCACTTTTTCCTATTAAATATTGAGAGGAGAGGTTTTTTTTATTTCGAGATAGGCTTGCGCTTAGTGACAACCAATACAGGAAAGCACTGATGAGGTCTAGGTTGGAGCGCGCTTGCCTAGAAAATGCCTATTCACTCTTAAAAATAAAATGTAGCACTTAATCTAACCTCTGTCAATCAGTCATTAAGTCAATTCTGGATGGCAGAAAGGAAACTTATCTTCGTTTTTAGTAGTAACGTAGTTCTCTACCAAGTTCTCTATTCAAGAATTGAGCTATACAGGTACCCAAAACTGTAAAAGGGTAACGCAATTGGTGTTACCATTTTACAGTATTAAACACAGCGACTAACAGTTTATTTTTAACCGACTTCCAAAAAGGAGGAGGTTCTCAATTCGGCCGGTATCTTTTTTTTTTTTTTTTTTTTTTTTTTCTATCGGTCCAGTAATCCCGGAGAAATCGGTGGACATACCCACCGATTTCTCCGGGATTACTGGACCGATTCGTGTGATTTTTTTTTTAATCGACAGAGTATGTTTGCGAAATGGTCCCATAAAAATTTTAACCTTCAACTCCTCAAGCCTGATGCTGCAGGCTAAAACTATGGCGATTTAGGAAATTTCGATTACGAATTGATATTGTAGGTAACAAGTATGGACTACATCATGGAGCTCCAGGTCCTAACTCCTCAATCATAGGATACTACACTTAAAAGCTTAAAATAAAAATTCTTTTCAAAAAACCGACTTCTAACGCCACTACAAAGTATAAAAATAATTTTAGTTTGTCCACGTTTGTTGAAGTCGGGCGGGCCTAAAATACAAACTATGAAACCGACTCGCGATGCTCGCTCGACTTCTACAAACGAGTCTATCATATTCTGTAGCGTCGCGCATCGGTTTCATGGTTTGTATATAGGCCCGCCCGACTTCAACAAACGTGGACAAACTAAAATTATTTTTATACTTTGTAGTGGCGTTAGAAGTCGGTTTTTTGAAAAGAATTTTTTATCAGCAAGTAATAGCAGCAAAAGGAAAAAGATAATAACACAAGATAAAAATGCAATTTGACAACTGAAATGTTGCAGGTTTGCGTGCTAAAGCGTAAACGTTATGACCTTGTAATTACACTTTTTATTTACTAAGCAGGTAATTATCTCTTTCCGTCATAGATGTTTTTCCTATGCCTTTATTTCTGAGGGTTGAGATCCCTTCTATTAATCGTAAAATGGTTGGTGTTTTTTTTGTTAGTTAATGAAAGATAGCCCATAACTGCGACCTCACCTGATAGTTAATTACGATGCATTCTAAGTAGGGTGGTAACGGACTATAAGTTTTTGCAATACACGAAAGCAAGTGAGCTTTGCTCGTGGTTACTTCGTGTACATGCACATTGCATAAGTGTGCGTGCCTGTCAAAGCCTAGGTGGGAGCGGGCAGGCGCGAGCATTGCGCTCGCTCACACTTATACCTACAGATACGACATACACCAACCATAAGTCAGTCGCCCTCGTGAATTGCAAGAAGCTTGGAAGGGGTAAGTATAATATTATGACAGCTTACATTCAATTAGGTAGTGTTGCCCAAAAACAGTCTCAGTTTTGCAATCTTGGTCTTATTCTTGCATTTTCACAAAACCAAGACCGAGACCACTGTTAAACCGACTTCAAAAAAGGATTTCAATTAGGTTATATCAATTCGACGCGTATTTTTTTTGTCGATGTTACTCCATTACTCCGTCAAATCTGCACCGATTTGAATTTTTTTTCATTTGAAAGGACATATTAATATAGTC
Organism: Oeneis ivallda; assembly: GCA_029955525.1. Classification (NCBI taxonomy): domain Eukaryota; kingdom Metazoa; phylum Arthropoda; class Insecta; order Lepidoptera; family Nymphalidae; genus Oeneis; species Oeneis ivallda. Next base: position 2,534,429 of record JARPMR010000012.1, on the reverse strand, counting down.
AGTCAGGTTAGTCTCATTTTTTGCTGAAGATCTGATGAATATCTTCAGTGATGAAGGACGGAAATACTCAATGAATGAGAGCAAATCGCTCGCGATCAGAGACTATTAAGATTGATCCTAATGAAGCTACAATAAAAAAAGCCGGCCAAGTGCGAGTCGGACTCGCGCACCGAGGGTTCCGTACTCCAAAAGTAAAACGATAATATTATATTAATTTGCTTATTTCTCGTTAACTTTGTTTGTAGAGGTTTATTGTTAATATAAAAAAAACTATGCTAGTTAGAGCGTTGGTTTTATTTTTCTGTAAAATATACATAAACGATTAAAAATAATCGATTGGTAAACTTCGGAGATAAGGGGGGGGGAACGGTATTTTTTTCGACATTTTGACCGATTAATCAGAAACTATTATATCTAGAAATAAATAAAAAACTGTTTTAGAATGCACAAGTAAAGGCCTTTCATATGATACCCCACTCGGTATAATTATCCTACTTTGAAATTTCAAACCCCTAATTTTCCCCCTTTTTTAATTAAACTAAAATAATTTTCGCGTTGATTTTATTTTTCCTGTAAAATATACATAAACCTCTATTGACCATAATTATTTCAGATTTTTCGATTGGTAAACTTCGGAGATAAGGGGGGGAACGGTATTTTTTTCGACATTTTGGCCGATTACTCAAAAACTATTATATATAGAAATAAATAAAAAACTGTTTTAGAATGCACAAGTAAAGGCCTTTCATATGATACCCCACTCGGTATAATTATCTTACTTTGAAATTTCAAACCCCTGATTTTCCCCCTTTTTTAATTAAACTAAAATAATTTTCGCGTTGATTTTATTTTTCCTGTAAAATATACATAAACTTCTAGTGACCATAATTATTTCAGATTTTTCGATTGGTAAACTTCGGAGATAAGGGGGGGGGGGGGGGGGGAACGGTATTTTTTTCGACATTTTGGCCGATTACTCAAAAACTATTACATAAAGGAATAAATAAAAAACTGTTTTAGAATGCACAAGTAAAGGCCTTTCATATGATACCCCACTTGGTATAGTTATCTTACTTTGAAATTTCAAACCCCCGATTTTCCCCCTTTTTTAATCAAACTAAAATAATTTTCGTGTTTCTTTTATTTTTCCTGTAAAACATACATAAACCTCTATTGATCATAATTATTTCAGATTTTTCAATTGGTAAACTTCGGAGATAAGGGGGGGGAACGGTATTTTTTTCGACATTTTGGCCGATTACTCAAAAACTATTATATAGAAATAAATAAAAAACTGTTCTCGAATGCACAAGTAGAGGCCTTTTATATAATACCCCACTCGGTATAGTTATTTTACTTTGAAATTTCAAACCCCCGATTTTCCCCCTTTTTTAATAAAACGAAAAATAATTTTCGTTTTTTCTTTATTCCAATGATGTTGGGCCACTATTATACACAACTATGCCAAATTTCATGTCGATAGCTTTAATGGTTACTGAAATAATCGACTGTGACAGACGGACGGACGGACGGAAGTCTCACCATAAGGGTTCCATCTTTACCATTTTGGTACGGAACCCTAAAAAGCTTAAAATAGGTAAATACTTAATATAAAAATTCTTTTTAAAAAACCGACTTTAAACGCCACTACAAAGTATAAAATAATTTTAGTTTGTATGTTGAAGTCAAGCTAGCTTCGCGCACATCGAATTCATCATTTAAGGCCCACTCGACTTCAACATACATGTACAAACTAAAATTATTTTATACTTTATAGCGGCGTTTGAAGTCGGAAGTCGTTATATATTGCGTACTAGCTGATGCCCGCAACTTCGTCCGCGCGGATTTAGTTCTTAAAGTCCCTCGGGAACTCTTTGATTTTCTGGGATAAAAAGTAGCCTATGACACTCTCCAGGTCAACTATACCCATGCAAAAATTCACGTCGATCCGTAGCTCTGTTGCGGCGTGATTGAAGGACAAACCAACAAACACACTTTCGCATTTATAATATTAGTATGATTATAAACAATCGTTCCGCTCAATTCCGCTGTCCAAGTGTTTGTTCTTCTTGTGTGAGCGCCGTACAAAGTTAAAAAAATGCTGTACCGATTTCATCGTAAACTTCTTAAGGTGGATTATACGGGTCTGCCCGCGAAATTCAAATTTAATTTGGTTTTTCGCAATTTGTAAACAAAGTAGCCTAGGCTTATGGCATTCTAATTCGCCAATGGAATTATCATCTTCACAGGTTTACATTAAAATCTTTACTTGAAAGTGACCAGTTTAAGAAATTAATTAAAATATCGAGTTGGACGTGAGTTACTCACAAATTAGTCGATATTCTGACTAATTTCTTAAACTGGACACTTTCAAGTAAAGATTTTTATCTATACCTGTGAAGATGATAATTCTATTGGCGCAATTAGAATGCCATAATCCTACTTTGTCGTATTAGTTTACAAATTACGAAAAACCAAATTAAATTTGAATTTCGCGGGCAGATCCGTATAATCAACCTTAAGAAGCAACACTAGATTCTCCACTAGCGACCCCACCATGAACCGATAAGTTGGTGGATCTAATAATTGCAAAACCACAGCGCGCAGCCATCTTGCATTACTCGTTGAAGTCTAATGCTCACTCAAAGCGGGATTTAATAATACACCCTTTGATCACGTTACGTTTCAATGGCTTCGCTAATAAACGAATTAGCGGTTTGGTTCTTGCTAAACATACTTGTATATGAAATATGTACTTACTATCTTACTAATATAATAAACGTGTAAATGTGTTCTTTTGCTGGTTTTTCCTTCAAGTGGTTGAACCGTGGGGTGCAACAGAGCTACGGACCGACGTAATTTTGAATGACGCATGGATAGGTATCCAGCACGCCTAAAATGCACGCGCGAGAAAATTTTGTCGACGCCTTTTCTCGTATTATCTCTATAGACACTAACATGGTTGCACAGTTGCACACATGGATTCGTCGAACGAGAAATTGATCTACATCGTCATCGACAATTTAACTCTCTCTCTCTTCGCGCGAGATATCACCTCGACGTGCATGCTAGGCGGCTATTTTTAATCCCGGAAAATCAGAGTTCAGAGAGAAAAACTAAATCCACGTTAAATAAATAACATTACATAATTTTAGCTTTTATTTTTAGGTTAAGAGAAGTCTAGGTTTCTTTTCTCCTTCTTCTTTATCGACCGATAGACGACCTCTGTTGAACAGAGGTCTCTTGCATGGATTTCCACAGGCCTCTTTCTTGCGCCGCCTGCATCCAGCGGCTGCCTGCGAATCTTTTGATGAACGCCCTGGGACCCCAACGCTCATCAGCTCTTCGAACTGTTTCTCCGTCTATTTTCACTTAAGTTTCGCGACTCGCTGAGAAATCTGGTTTACAAAATTATTATAAGATAAGAAAATGCAGTAAAGCTGTCATCAGCCTAGGCTATTCACTATAGGCTACAACTAAACTAGCGGCACGCTATGATGGCCGGTTTGACACATTACAATAGTGATGTGGAATGTCAATTTATTCTCGAACAAAAAACAATTAAGTTTTGTTTTTGTACCTGATTAAATAGGTTTAATAAAACAAAAATGTATATGTTTATTTAATTTATTTGAACGAACTGAATATTTGAATGAAAATGAATATACATACTTTATATGCACACAAGAAACATATGAATACAAAAGATACCAAAAAAGGTGCCACAAAAGGCCATAATTAATCAGATTCGTCCATACTACTATTTTCACTGTCGTCACTGCTATCATCACCTACATTAATAATTATATGTTCGTTTTCTATAATATTATCTATTTTCACATCTCTTTCATAATCTTCCCTTATTAATTTAACAGTTCTATTCACAACCTTTTCCCAGTCTCCTTTAGTCACATGTTCACAAGCTTCTTCTAATAATTTTAGCATTTTTTTTGTGGTAAATGGGGGTTCTGTATTGTGTCTTGCAGCATATCCCTTAATTTGAGCCCACACCAACTCAATCGCATTATACTCACAATGGTAAGGCGGTAACCGTATAACTCTGTGCCCATGTTCTAATGCTATTTCGTCAATGACGTATCGGATCTTGGTTGGTTTGTTTTCTTTTAAAAGACGTACTAATTCCGCTTTTAACATATTCATGTTTGCATCTACGCCATTTTTACGAAGCCATGCGACGATATCAGCTTTCTTTTGGGATTGGGCAGGTGGCTTGTCAATTTGCATCGAGTGGTATGGGGCGTTGTCCATAATTATAATAGATGGTTCAGGGAGGCTACACAACATTGAGGTAAACCATTCAGTAAACTTTTCTCCATTCATGTCTTCATGATAGTCTCCAGTGGTTTTTGACGCAAAAGCCATGAGAGAACCTTCGACAAACCCGTTGATGGTTCCGGCGTGACAAATTATAAGTCGCGATCCTTTTCCTACAGGAACTTTGGAAGTAGATGCTGCTGTGTCATCGTTCCAAGAACGGCCTACAGTATGGTTAGCATTAAGCCATGTTTCATCCAAGAACACAACATTTTGCCAATTTTTGATTTCTTTCACTTGCCGTAAAAAAGTAGGTATACCTTGCCATCGCTATATCAAATCTTTCCATCAATATTTTGCGTTTGTTACATTTTTTGTATCGAAATCCAATGGTCTTCAAAATCTTCGTTAAAGAACTTTCCCCACCGAAGAATAATCCAGCTTCCTTCAGTGAATGCACCAACTTTTTTCTTGTTGGATACTCCTTCTGTAAATAGTAGCCGTAAACATGTCTTCGGATAGCATCGGCATCAAAGCTATCGATGCCTACGACTGGTTTTGCTCGTTTTCTCTTTTTTGTTGTGTGAAGTTTATTTTCTTCTGTGCCAGTCTCGCCATATTTTTTTTTAGTTATCCGTCTAACAGTTCGTTGTCCAATATTAAGCGCATCAGCTACGCGTTCAACCACTGACGTTATAGGTAAAATTGGCCCTCCATTTTGAGCTTCACGATCGAAATAGTTACGAAGGCGTATTACGAACTCACGTGTCTGACTATTTAGAACAGTTCTCTGCGTACGTTCGGTCATATCGACGAAATCCACAACAAAGGGCTTGAACAGAGTCCAAATTAACGAGCAAGGGTCAACAGTAATGCAGTATCAATATTTGAAATCCAAAGCCAGGTCAAAACTATATCACAATCGCATTGCACTGACAGTTTATACTTTTCGAAGCAACGTCAATTCGAAACTGCTTTGTTTTGCATTGAGCATTGACGCGAGTTTGCCGGAGGTAGTAGTTGTGCTAGCCAGCGATCCTATGTGACGATCGTATTAGATTCCATTTTTAAAAATTTTCAATTTAGAAAACCAAATGCCGAGTTGTGGTATATATCATATAAAAATAAAAATTTTACCTTTTGTATGAAACAGCTGATATTTTTTTGCGATTTCAGAGGTTTGTCCACATAGTGAAAATTGTTCATATTCACAAGTACATTCACCCCTTAAATGGTGCAAACTGATTTTTCTACACTTGTATACATTTTAGAAATCAATTTAATAAATAAATTTTGAGTCCTAAACCTAAAACTACATTCGATAAAATTTATGAATCTCTGCACATCACTATCGTCAATAAAGTAATACAATTATTTCCTTCAAAGTCGTTATCAATTAATACGGAACTTCATGAGCGGACAAACGTCAAACCGGCCATCATAGCGTGCCGCTAGTGTAGGTTATAACTTCGCCTCTGTTTAGGTAAGCCTGGGGTTTCTTGATTGCTTGCAGTGTCTAGATTGGTGAAGGAAAACATCGAGTGAAAACCAGCACGCCTGAGAGTTCTCTACAATGTTCTCAAAACTGTGAAGTCTGCCAATCCGCAAATAACATCTACATCTAGGTATATACTTTACTTTTTTTATAATATAAACCTGAACACTTTGTTTGTTTGTTTGTTTGCTTGAACGCGATTATCTCAGGACTGGTCCGATTTGAAAAATTATTTCTGTGTTAGATAGCCCATTTATCTAGGAAGGCTGGCTATATAAACTAATACCAATAGGAGCGGAGCACCAATGAAGAATGTTTCAAAATCGGGGTTTTGTTCCTGTTGAGAGCTTCCGCTGCGTGCGCTGCGTAAACGGTTTAAGTTTCAAAAAAATCATGCATCGGCCAAGTGCGAGTGGGGCCTCGCTCTTTTAGGGTTCCGTTAAAAAAAAATTTAATAAAAATATTTCCATGTACCCATGGAAATATTTTAATTTAATTTTTTTAATTTAATTTAATTTTAATTATTTGTTGTTATAGCGGCAATAGAAATACATAATATGTGAAAATTTCATCTGTCTATCTATTACGGTTTACGAGATACAGCCCGCTGACAGACGGACGGACGGACGGACGGACGGACAGCGTAGGCTTAGTAATAGGGTCCCGTTGGTACCCTTTGGGTACGGAACCCTAAAAAGACCTCACTCAACAGCATATGTCCATCTTTTAAGGTTGGCTCACTATAACCTTTTTTGTGCTAACCAAATTTGTTGTGAAATAATGGCAGAGAGGGGGGGGGGACCACACTTTACTCTAATAAAATTTAGCACTTTAAAATATCATATTTCACAAACGGAAAAAAATGGTTTTCCCACGCCCACAATATTTTTGAAATACCTATTCAACGACACCCCACATTATGGGATAGACGAGAAAAAAATTCATCCCCACTTTACATGACGTAGGGGAGGTACCCTAAAAAAATATTTTTCACAATTTTATTTCACCACTTTGTTGGCGTGATTAATATTATTATACCCTTGTCAAATTACAAAGTTCTAGTACCAATAGTCTCTGAGCTAAACCGCGGACGCACGGACGGACGGACGGACATGGCGAAACAATACTGTAATATAACTGCCGAGTTTCTTGCTGGTTCTTCTCGGCAGGGACGGCATTCCGAACCAGTGGTAGACTCATTGACGATTCAAAAATACTTGTAAAAGTTTATTTGAATAAAAAACATTTCTATTCTATTCTATTCTATTCTAATAACGGTTCCTTGTTTACTACGGAACCCTAAAAACAGAAAAGTGCCTAGGTGGGTATACATCAGGCTTTCCTATGTATAAAATTGGTATACGAGTTCAATAGAGCAATTTAATTATTTGATCTGAATTTTAGTTAGTGGGAGAAGATATAGATGGCGATGTAAGTAAATTAAATCCCGCTTTGTGAGTTGTATCCTCGTAATGTATAATAAAACGATAAGCCTCGTAAAGTACAGACATAACAATTCATAATATATTAATATTTTTGGAAGCTGGTACATAATACGTACCTGCACAGTGCACATTGCTAAACGTTCAATACAAGTTGGCCGCTACCTCCTGTTGCGTTTCCCCCGGCGGCCCCGGCGCTCTGATTTAGAGGTGGGTCGTCGACGTTTTGTTCGTGAACGCAACGAGACTGTTTAACGTCGACGATAAACTAGTTCATTAAACAGTTCAACTTTCGACTAGTTTAGGTACGCCTTACGTCGTGAACAGAATGTAGCTCGGTTACGTTCTTCGTTTACGTTCGTTGAAAAAACTGCAGCGATAACGGAGAACGGAGTTAAGATTTTTCAAGACAACTAGATTTACTCGTGGTTTCGCTTCCGCCAAAAATAATCCAAAATGCCGAAGTGATGATTCCCATACAAAATTACCAATTTTGATTCTATCAAATTTTAGCTGTTCTTTTGAGTTTTCTCTATTTTTTTAAATGACCCTTGTTTTAGAACAAGTAAAACAAAAAAAATCGGTCAAGTTTTTTTTGAGTTTTAGCGAGACTAACCAATAGCAATTGATTTTTATATAAATATTCAAAAGATTCACGAGTGTTTTTAACGTGAGTAGGTAGTTTATCTACCTATTTCGTATTTTTCACAATGTACACGTGATACGTTACGTAACGAAACAGGATCCCACCGCACTCCGCAGTAGGTACGCAGTTCTAGTTTCATAATTTATCGGTAAATTAAAAATTAAAAACAACTTAAAAATAATATTTATTTGGCGATAGAAAAAGTACCTACTGGCTACTACACTAGCGGCACGCTATGATGGCCGGTTTGACGTTTGTCCGCTCATGAAGTTCCGTATTAATTGATAACGACTTTGAAGGAAATAATTGTATTACTTTATTGACGATAGTGATGTGCAGAGATTCATAAATTTTATCGAATGTAGTTTTAGGTTTAGGACTCAAAATTTATTTATTAAATTGATTTCTAAAATGTATACAAGTGTAGAAAAAACAGTTTGCACCATTTAAGGGGTGAATGTACTTGTGAATATGAACAATTTTCACTATGTGGACAAACCTCTGAAATCGCAAAAAAATATCAGCTGTTTCATACAAAAGGTAAAATTTTTATTTTTATATGATATATACCACAACTCGGCATTTGGTTTTCTAAATTGAAAATTTTTAAAAATGGAATCTAATACGATCGTCACATAGGATCGCTGGCTAGCACAACTACTACCTCCGGCAAACTCGCGTCAATGCTCAATGCAAAACAAAGCAGTTTCGAATTGACGTTGCTTCGAAAACTGTCAGTGCAATGCGATTGTGATATAGTTTTGACCTGGCTTTGGATTTCAAATATTGATACTGCATTACTGTTGACCCTTGCTCGTTAATTTGGACTCTGTTCAAGCCCTTTGTTGTGGATTTCGTCGATATGACCGAACGTACGCAGAGAACTGTTCTAAATAGTCAGACACGTGAGTTCGTAATACGCCTTCGTAACTATTTCGATCGTGAAGCTCAAAATGGAGGGCCAATTTTACCTATAACGTCAGTGGTTGAACGCGTAGCTGATGCGCTTAATATTGGACAACGAACTGTTAGACGGATAACTAAAAAAAAATATGGCGAGACTGGCACAGAAGAAAATAAACTTCACACACCAAAAAAGAGAAAACGAGCAAAACCAGTCGTAGGCATCGATAGCTTTGATGCCGATGCTATCCGAAGACATGTTTACGGCTACTATTTACAGAAGGAGTATCCAACAAGAAAAAAGTTGGTGCATTCACTGAAGGAAGCTGGATTATTCTTCGGTGGGGAAAGTTCTTTAGGGAAAGATTATGAAAGAGATGTGAAAATAGATAATATTATAGAAAACGAACATATAATTATTAATGTAGGTGATGATAGCAGTGACGACAGTGAAAATAGTAGTATGGACGAATCTGATTAATTATGGCCTTTTGTGGCACCTTTTTTGGTATCTTTTGTATTCATATGTTTCTTGTGTGCATATAAAGTATGTATATTCATTTTCATTCAAATATTCAGTTCGTTCAAATAAATTAAATAAACATATACATTTTTGTTTTATTAAACCTATTTAATCAGGTACAAAAACAAAACTTAATTGTTTTTTGTTCGAGAATAAATTGACATTCCACATCACTATTGTAATGTGTTAAACCGGCCATCATAGCGTGCCGCTAGTGTAGTCACAGATGCTAGGGTTTAAACCGAGATTTCGAGAAATAATCATATTATGCTTTACAGATGTGCAAACTGTAATTTTATTGTTTTTACGAAGTAGGTAGGAAGTATCTTTAAACAAAGACCGGTGGGCGCTGGCCGCTGGCCCTCGGTGGTTCCATAAACTTTCCCGTCAGCCCATCACATCGGCCGGCTACCTGCTAGTCCTGCCTACGTTCCCTGCATCCTAGTCGCCTCATGTGCCATCGTCTACATTCGGAAACGTTCGTGCACAGTAAACGACGTCGTCGGTGTGACGTCGACTCATTCGACGGGTTGAAATGTAGTTCATGATTGAACTAGTTTATCCGTGAACGGTAAACAGTTCATTCGTTGATGCTAAGAAAGCAGTCTTATAAAACAGTTCGTTCATTCAACGCTCACCTCTACTCTGATTTAATTTAAGTTTGAAAGTTACATGCCCCAGTGTATGTCTGTCTAAACTATAAAGCAAAAACTGCTGGTCCGATTTCATTGAAAGCCCTTGTGTGTGATCACTGATCAATTACGTGATATACTAGTGCGCTAAATAATGGAGGGATTCCTGCCACTGCGCACTGCCTTAAAATCTACTTAAAGTGTAGTATTCTCTAAAATTGTTTGTATCAGTAGGTAGTTAGGTACTGTAGTACAGTAGATAATGGAAGCGGTGATAGCCTAGTGGTTAGGACTGTGGTCTCCTATTCGGGGGGTCGCAGGTTCGATCCCGGGTACGCACCTCTGACTTTTCGGAGTCAAGTGCGTTTAAGCAATTAACTATCAGTTGCTTCAACGGTGAAGGAAAACATCGTGAGGAAACCTGCACATCTGAGAGTTCTCCATAATATTCTCGAAGGTGTGTGAAGTCCACCAATACGCATTGGGCTGGTGGTGGACTATGGCCTATAACCCTTCTCTGAGAGGAGACCTACGCTCAGTAGTGAGCCGTTGATGGGTTGCTAAGTTGCTAATGATGAATGCAGTCAATTTTAGAAAAAAATTGTGAGCCGTCGTGGGACGCCTGGCATCAGATGTGAAACATCGACATTATTTTGTAAAAGTAATATGCAGAAAAGAACAGATTGATAGGAACTAAATATGTCACTAAGTATACATATAATAATACTACTACCAATACCACTACCCCTACCCCTACCCCTACCCCAACCCCTACCCCTGCCCCTACCCCGACCCCTACCCCGACCCCTACCCCAACCCCTACCCCGACCCCTACCCCGACCCCTACCCCTACCCCTACCCCTACCCCGACCCCTACCCCGACCCCTACCCTGAACCCTACCCCTACCCCTACTCCTAACCCTACCCCTACCCCTACCCCGACCCCTACTCCGACCCCTACCCCTACCCCTACTCCGACCCCTACCCCTAACCCTACCCCGACCCCCCCTACCCGACCCCTACCCCGACCCCTACCCCGACCCCTACCCCTACCCCTATACCCCTACCCCTACCCCTACCCCTACCCCTACCCCTACCACTACAACTACTACTAAACAGATTGTGATAGGAACTAAAAAATTGTCACTAAGTATACAATTGTATAACATCGCATGCCGTGGCGAGGCGTCGCCACGCGAGAAATCTGCGTGCCGCTATAGATGTTTCACATCAATACTACCGTGGATTTTAAGGCAGTGGCGGGAATATGTATGTGACAAGGTGCTTATCACTATGGCAACAGATTCGAAATAGCTGGGTAAAGTATTGCCGTATGGGGCCATGTTTATTGAAAAAGCTTGTCTTCGCCTTGGGGGCCACATGATAACCCCATATGCAAATAACCGCCCGCCGCGACCCCGCAGACTGGCTGGTAATGAGTATTTTGACACCGCATAAGTCTCCATAGCTCATCGGTTTAGGGGGTAGAATAAATGCATGAAAGAATTTTGACGACCTCCCTGGCGCAGTGGTGAGCGCTGTGGTCTTATAACTGGGAGGTCTCTAGTTCGGTTCCCAGTGAGGGCAATTTGGGAATTTATTATTTCTGAATTGTCTCTGGTCTGTTCTGGTGGTGGGAGGTCTTTGGCCGTGGCTAGTTACCACCCTACGTCAAAGACGTGCCGCCAAGCGATTTAGCGTTCCGGCACGATTACGTGTAAAAACAGATTAGGGGTATGGGTTGAATGTACACTGCCATACCCCTTCCAAGTTAGCCCGCTACCATCTTAGACTGCATCGTCACTTACCATCAGGTGAGATCGCAGTCAAGGATTATCTTGTAATCGAATAAAAAAAGCGTTTCTGTGGACGATCTAAACAACAGGTTCGTGGAAACTGTCCATACTGTGGGGTCTAAATTCTTTAAGACCCATCGCAGGAAAAGAACCGAAAAGTTCTCTGACCATACTCTCAAGCTAATGAAGGAGAGACAAGAGATGAGGCTGCAGTCATCGGCAGACGCGGCTGCCTACCGGCGGATTAATAGGCAGATCTCTAAGGCACAAACTCGCGACCTCCGTGTCTTTAATACCAAGTGTATTAAAGATACCATTGAGCGGAACAAAGGCTCAAAAGTGTTCGCGAGAGATCTGTCTATCGGACAGAGCCAGCTGACGCGGTTGAAAACTGATGACGGCCGTCTCGTCTCTTCTCGACCTGAGGTCTTGGGAGAGGTTGAGAAGTTCTATGGACAGTTATATACCACGACACAAAAACCTGTTGAAGATTTGGCGAAAGATCCCAGAGCCAAACTGACCCGACACTATACCGAAGATATCCCGGACGTCAGCCTATACTAGATTAGAATGGCTCTCAAACAGCTCAAGGACAACAAGGCACCAGGTGATGACGGAATCACTGCGGAACTCCTGAAAGCGGGTGGAAAACCGGTACTTAAGATCTTTCAGCGATTGTTCAATTCCGTCATCCACGAGGGCACAACGCCGGAAGCATGGCACAGGAGCGTGGTGGTTCTGTTCTTCAAAAAGGGTGATAATACCTTGTTGAAGAATTATAGACCCATCTCGTTGTTGAGTCATGTTTATAAGTTGTTCTCGAGAGTCATTACGAATCGTCTCGCTCGTAGGTTCGACGACTTCCAGCCTCCCGAACAAGCCGGATTCCGAAAAGGCTTTGGTACCATAGATCACATCCATACGCTGCGGCAGGTTGTACAAAAGACGGAAGAGTATAACCAGCCACTTTGCTTAGCGTTTGTGGACTATGAGAAAGCCTTCGATTCGGTGGAAACTTGGGCTGTGTTGAGGTCGCTGCAGAGATGCCGGATTGACTACCGGTATATCCAAGTGTTGAAGTGCTTGTATGAAAACGCCACAATGTCAGTACGTATACAGGACCAGACTACGAGGCCAATCCACTTGCAGCGTGGAGTGCGACAGGGAGACGTTATCTCCCCGAAGCTCTTTACCGCTGCGTTGGAGGACGTCTTTAAGCTTCTGGATTGGAACGGGCTTGGCATCAACATAAACGGCGAGTACATCACTCACCTGCGATTTGCCGATGACATAGTAGTCATGGCAGAGACTCTGAGAGACCTCAATACAATGCTCAACGATCTCAGCAGGGTTTCTCAACAGGTGGGCCTGAAAATGAACATGAGCAAGACGAAAATCATGTCCAATGCTCATGCACCGCTCCACCCAGTAATTGTTGAGAACTCTGCACTCGAAATTGTCGACGAGTATATTTACCTGGGACACACAGTCCAGCTAGGTAGGTCCAATTTCGAGAAAGAGATCAGCCGCCGAATCCAACTCGGCTGGGCTGCGTTCGGGAAGCTCCGAGATGTCTTCTCGTCCAAAATTCCTCAGTGCCTGAAGACTCAAGTCTTCGAACAGTGCGTGTTGCCAGTGATGACTTACGGATCCGAGACATGGTCGCTAACTAAGGGCCTCATAAGTAGGCTCAGGACCGCTCAGCGGGCGATGGAGAGAGCTATGCTCGGAGTGTCCCTGCGGGATCGAATCAGAAATGAGGAGATCCGTAGGAGAACCAGAGTCACCGACATAGCTAAGCGAGTCGCGATACTGAAGTGGAAATGGGCGGGGCACATAGTTCGAAGAGCTGATGGTCGTTGGGGTCCCAAGGTGCTGGAGTGGCGACCCCGCACCGGGAAGCGCAGTGTTGGCAGACCCCCCACCAGGTGGACCGACGACATCAAACGAGTCGCAGGGAGCCGCTGGATTCAGGCGGCGCAAGACCGAGGCCTGTGGAAGTCCATGCAAGAGACCTTTGTCCAGCAGTGGACGTCTATCGGTTGATAAAGAAGAAGAAGAAGAAGAAGAATAAAAAAAGAATTCCAACGATCCTATGAAGACTCCACTGGCACAGTAGTGAGCTCCGCGCTGCGGTCTCACACCTGGAAGGCTTCGGGTTCTGGCCAACTTGTGGCTCTTATGAAAAGTCAGGACCAACGGTTCTGCTGAGAAGAGCAAAAGACACCCAACGGTATTTCTTTTCAAAACACAAGTATTACAACATGTAACTTATCTATCTTGTAGACAGCTGAAATGAAGCCGATTGCTTCCATGCAACGTTGTCATTGAGAAATTCACGAACTGTTTCTTTTGAACTGTTTATTGACTATTGTGTAATGACTAAATCTGCCCATTCTTTCGGAATCAAGTTATAAAAGCGTATTACTGACTACTGTACCCCACAAAGGATTTCAGCACTTTACTCAGACGGCAAGGATTGCTATAGCTTATGACGGTGTCTAATTATGAGAACTATTACAGTTTTGCAATTCACGAAATCGAGTGAGCTTTACTCGTGGTTACTTCGTGTACATGCACATTGCAAAAGTGTGCGTGCCTGTCAAAGCCTAGGTGGGAGCGGGCAGGCGCGAGCATTGCGCTCGCTCACACTTATACAGATACGACACACACACACACAACCATAAGTCAGTCGCCCTCGTGAATTGCAAGAACTATACATTTAGCATCCTTCTCTCTCGCTCATTCTAATATTTTCAATGATTGTAAAGATCTCAGATACTTTTGACAAAATGTGGTCAATTATAATCTTCAATTACGGTTATTTTATATACCTATGTCTAGATTTATTATAATATAAGTACCTAGACTTTGATAGAGAAAAATTGCGAAAACTAACTTAAACTTACCGCTCATATTCTCTATCAAAAACTAGGTAGGTATATGATAATAAAAACTATATCTAAAATATCGGTTATTTAATTTTCAAGGATAATAATAGACCACATAAAGTACCTGACATTTTAACAATCATTGAAAATATTAGAATGTGCGAGAGAGGGATTCGAAATGGACGTAATCCTCTTAAATGTCCCGTACCTATAGATGTAAAACAACCGGTTTAAAACGTTTTAAACAAAATTTTGAGATTTTAAACCCCAATAATGAACCGTTTTAAACGGTTGAAAATACGCCGCGGGTAGCGGTCGTATGAAGTGGGAAGGGAAGTCCAACGGCAAAGCTTCCGCGAACGGTTTTCCGCGAACCTAATACAAACACTAGATTTTAGAATACAAGAAAATGCCGTCCGTTTTACTTGCGCATGAAAGAGACAACTTTATGTCGTCAAGACCGAAGTTCCTTTCAGCCGACGAACACGAACCGTTTTAAACCGAAAAAAATGGTTTATTTCGGTTTTAAACGTTTTTTTCGTTTTAAACGGATTGGTTTAGTTGGTTTTTTTTTTTACATCTATACGTGCCTACAAAATATGTCCTAAGTTTACCTCGGTTCAGATGTACCTATTTAGTAATTTTGTTGTCAGTCGTTGATTGCAGATAGAAATAACCATTGCTCTTCTTTTTTCTGCAGTCTGCTGTGTTGGCAAATATACTTTTAGAAGACAGAGAAAATGGCGGTTGGATTGCGTGTAACATTTAGGTGCAGGAAATAGGAAAGCGGGCATCATGGAAGTAAAAGGCTAACACCAGAAGATGGAAGAAACCACGTAGAGAGACCAAGACCAATCGCCCCCTTGCACGGTTAGGGTATGGAGGCTTTTGTGGAACTTCCCCTCATTGTGGAAACCCTGCAGGCCTGCATACATAGTATAATATCTATTAAGTATATTGTAAAAGTATTTTGAAAAGAGCAACTGCCGAGTTTCTTGCTGGTTCTTCTCGGCAGGAACGGCATTCCGAACCAGTGGTAGACTCATTGACGATTCAAAAGTACTTGTAAAAGTTTATTTGAATAAAAAACATTTCTATTCTATTCTATTCTTTTCTATTCTATTGGTTTCGGTCCGTTCACCTTCAGGTTCGCCGTTTATTGACTATCTCGAGTGTCGTGACTCCTGACCTATAAACATTGTCACTGTGACCTCTGACCCAGCTGTGAACGCAGTTAGATTTTATTATATGCAATGCGCTCGGTAAATGCGTGCTGTGTGTAATATCATGCGCCGCTGCGGGCCGCAGCAGGCTGAGCCTGGTAAGGCCCACTTTTACTTTCAGTCACGAATCACGATGCACGGCCGATGACTTCTAGCCGCATTGTACTTACCTGTATCATAATATGTTACTCTTGTTACAGTACTGGCGTGGATAAACTTTATAGACAGGGAAAATAATAACAAATATGGTTGAGCGAAGCAATAGCTGGGTGCGTCATGCTCGTGAACGGGTTCCACCGGCGGGAATGGGGCTGCTTTCTGTCTGCCCGTCTTAACATATTGTGTTGAATTATAATTAGGAATGCTTTTGTAGAACTTTCCCTCATTGTGGAAACACTGCATTACATATCTATTATAATTTGTACACATGTTTTGAAAAGACATCATACACCCATAACTCCATAATCGGTTTCCACACGCCATGGCACCGGACAACAGACATATCAAAGACGAAATTTGCATTTTTTTTTCTGCAAAATCAATTGATTGCACCTGGACCAATTTACCTGGTCACAATCAAAGTAGGTACTTACAGTGTTATGTAAAGTGAACAGACATACAACCATGCGGCTATTTGCAGTCGGCGGTCGGCGGTCGTTAAAGTGGAATACACAGTTCTTCTTCTTCTTCTTTATCAACCTATAGACGTCCACTGCTGGACAAAGGTCTCCTGCATGGACTTCCACAGGCTTCGGTCTTGCGCCGCTTGAATCCAGCGGCTCCCTGCGACTCGTTTGATGTCGTCGGTCCATCGACACAGTTATGCTCGCGAAATTCAAATTTAATTTGGTTTTTCGCAATTTGTAAACTAAAACGACAAAGTAGGCTTATGGCATTCTAATTGCGACAATGGCAGTATCATCTTCACAGGTTTATATAATAGTACATTATTGCAAAGGCCGGGAAATAGGCAATTGCAGGTCGAGTATGAGTTTGAAGGCCGAGCCGTAGGCGAGGACTTCACTAAATACGAGACAGGCAATTGCCATTTCTGGCCGAGGCATATATAGTGCTTTTCTCTAAAGAATGCAGGGAAATAAAACACACTTTTTATATTATACATTAAATTCAGTTAATATTAAAAGTTACATTAGACATATTGGGGCTGGAACATTACAACGCTCCTGCAATTTTGTATGAAACGGCGTGCTACAACATTGCAGGAGCGTTGTAATGTTCCAAATTCAAAAAACACTCCTGCAATGGATTTGATTTTCTTTGTCCGAAAATTCGATACTTCGCGTGTTCTTTTTTCGAAAATAATGACAATATTTCCATGCATGTTTGAGAAAAAATCTTTACTTGAAAGTGTCCAATTTAAGAAATTAATCAAAATATCGACTAATTTGTGAGTAGCTCACGTCCAACTCAGTATTTTGATTAATTTCTTAAACTGGTCACTTTCAAGTAAAGATTTTTATGTAAACCTGTGAAGATGATAATTCTACTGGCGAAATTAGAATGTCATTAGCCTAGTTTGTCGTATTAGTTTACAAATTGCGAAAAACCAAATTAAATTTGAAATTTGCGGGCAGACTCGTATAATCATCCTTAAAGAAAAACACAATATACTGCTTAGTGCTTACTAACGAGTCGCCACTTCGAGCACTAACAACTTCCTTAACCTAATGTAACTTCTCAACTTGGGGGAGTAAGTAGTTACTGGATTTCTTCCAATATGTAGGTATCTTCTTTTTCTTTATCAACCGATAGACGTGCACAGTCCACTGCTGGACAAGGCTCTCTTGCATGCACTTCCACAGGTTTCGGTTTTGCGCCACTAAAAGCTAAGGGAGCTGCTAGATACACTAGCAGCTCCCTGCGATTCTGTCGAGATTCTGAGAGTCTGACATCCACTAGGTGGACCGAAGACGTCAGACGAATCGCAGAGAGCAACACTGCGCTTCCGGGTCGCCACTCCAGCACTTTGGGAGTCCCAACGACTTTGTTCTTCCAAGACAGTGGGCATTCCCCTCTAAATATCCAAGAAATCTTACTTCTGAATAGGCTGTTTGGTCATGGATCTCTGCCTGTCCTGAAGAGGGACGAATGAAGAACAACAACATCAAATTGAAAATTGACTTGACACTTGACAGTGAGTAGTGACACTTACAATTGACAAGATTGACAATTTGTTTTGTGTTTGTTTATATTTTATAATTATTATGGTGTTTATTATTATCTATTTAAATAAAATTGCTGAATCTGATCCTAATTTTGAATCTACAAATAGGTTTATAATGGTTTTATCCTAGAAATATCCTAATTAAATTATAAATAATGTGGCTTAAATACAACAGAAACTAACGCAAGTAGATACTCATTTGTTAAGTATAGTAAACAAAAAACAAGGTGTCGTCAGACGTCAACACATTCGCTCGTCATGCTGTTTAATTATAATCAGTGTAATATACAAAAGTACTTTGTGATTACAATTGTAGATAAGGCGGGTTACTATTGCTTAATTTATTCTTCTGCCCCGCATTCAGTAGGAATAACTTAAGCTTAGCCATGACGACGTTAGTGAAAAAGGTTACAATACTCGGAAACTTCGTGAAAAATGTGAATAATTACACTAAAAGATGCTCGTCCCACTTTACTTATCACCCCGACAATGAAGCGCCTGTGGACGGTATGTTAATAATGTAATTTTTAATATAATGTATTTCACGTAACACTTATAGGTTAGGTCTGAACTCAATTCGTTTTTATTTATAAAAACTGCCCAAGTAGTGTCCAGATCTTGAATCCTACTTCCTAAGTTCCTATTAATATTATAAATGCGAAAGTTTGTGAGGATGGATGGATGTTACTATTTAAGACCACAACGAATGAACCGATTTGGCTGTTTGAAACGGAGATAGCTCATACCCAGGATTGACGTACAGGCTACATTTTATCCCGGAAAATATACAGAGTTCCAGCGGAAATCAAAAACTTTAATCCTCTCAGACAAAGTCGCGAAGTCATCTAGTGTAAAAAAATATGCTCTTTGATGGTAAGTATACATTACTTGAAAACAACAGATCTGACTAATTTTTGTTTTTAAATGTTTTAAATAGACAGATTTAGATTTTTATCATCATCATCATCATCATCAATAGCCTATAACAGTCCACTGCTGGACTAATGGCCTCTCCCAATGGGAGGGTTTGCCCGTAATAGGGTATTTGACTATAATAAAAATATCGTTTCAACTGGTGTCATCCTAAAAGATTATTATCTAAAAACATTATTCCATACGACAAAACTAAAAAATAAAGCTTTATTTAATTAGAAAACATTAAATAAAATTGCTATAATTCTGGCCATGGTCACGTGATCGAAAACGTTCCGTGATCTCGAATGACGTCACAGTCCAAACCACCTATGGAATTCTCATTTTGTCAATACATTTCGACGTGTTTGTGCGGCGTAATAGGCTAATTTCGTCTGTTTTTCATCGTTACTATTTTATTAAATACCAAATAGTATGCGACACGCGGCCTAAACACATATTATAAAATTGTCATTGTTTGAAAAGTGAACTGTTACGTCATGAGAGCAAATGGAACGTTTCGGCGGCAATTTATTTTTTTGAATTTATTTCTCGATTTTTATGAAAAATAATGAAAATTATGCCGAAATATATGTTTCGTTAGCTTCAGCATAGCATTATTAACAATTTAAGATGATTTTCTAAAAGTAGTCAAATAGCCTATTACCACCCTGGGCAGAAGGGTTGGTGATAGCAGTAGATGGTAGTAGTAGCACATTTTTATGGAAAAAAGAATTGTAAAAGTGGAAAAAATTCCAAATTTTGGAATACATCCTTTTTTCTATAGGATGAGGACGAAGTCGCAGGGAAAGCTAGTAAAATTTCTGTAATATCAATGCTAAGGAATATCTTTTGAATTCCAGGTGAAACGTCAAAAATGAACATGATGCAAGCTATAAACAATGCAATGGATATAACCCTCAAGAATGACCCCAGTGCAGTACTGTTTGGTGAAGATGTGGGCTTTGGAGGTGTTTTCAGGTGTGCTCTAGGGTTACAGGTATATTATGTTTCATCATCATGAGCAACAATGAGACGTTAATGTCTCACTACTGAGCACAGGTCTCCTCTCAGAGAAAGGCCATAGGCCATAGTCCACCACGCTGGCCCAATGCAAATTAGAAAAGGTAAACTTCACACACCTTTGAGAACATTATGGTGAACTCTCAGGCTTACTGGTTTCTTCACAATGTTTTCCTTCACTGAAGCATGTGATATTTAATTCCTTAAACACACTTAACTCTGAAAAGTCAGAAGTGCATGCCCGGTATCGAACCTGCAACCCCCCAAATAGGAGACAGCAGTCCTAACTCACTGTTTTATGTTTGCATTATGTTTTAGAAATGTTAATATAGGTATATTATTAAATTATGTGTAATACATATTATTTATTAATAAAATGTATGCATACCAAACTTTATTACTCTTATAATTACTATAATTTAAAGGACAAACCGATACACTACAGATAGAATTTCTTACTTCCTTACTAATTGCAAAAGTGTGTTTGTTTGTTTTTCAATCACACAACACAACAGAGCTTTAGATCAGTGGTTGAAAACATAGCCACAATACCACATGATTTGGAAACATACCCTTGCCATACCATGGCACTGGCGCTGGCAATGGCGCTACTTTCTGTCTGTCCGTCTTAACATGTGTTGAATTAGATATAATTACGTATGCTTTTGTGGAACTTCCCTTCATTGTGGAGACTCTGCATACATAGCATAATATCTATTAAGTATTTATTGTAAAAGTATTTTGAAAAGATCAACTGCCGAGTTTCTTGCTGGTTCTTCTCGGCAGGAACGGCATTCCAAACCACTGGTAGACTCATTGAGGATTCAAAAGTACTTGTAAAAGTTTATTTGAATAAAAGACATTTCTATTCTATTCTATGGTTTCTTCTAGGAGAAATACGGCAAAGAGCGTGTGTTCAACACTCCCCTGTGCGAGCAGGGCATCGCAGGCTTCGGCATAGGACTAGCGACGGCCGGCGCCACGGCGATAGCTGAGATACAGTTCGCAGATTACATCTACCCAGCATTTGACCAGGTTTGCAGGCCTCCCCCCGAACCTCTCAAAAGCTTTCCTCGAAGGACAAACCAACAAACAAACTCACTTTCGCATTTATAATATTGTCACCGACATAGCTCGGCGAGTCGCGAAATTGAAATGGAAACGGGCAGGGCACATAGTTCGAAGAGCTGATGGTTGTTGGGGTCCCAAGGTGCTGGAGTGGCGATCCCGCACCGAGAAGCGTATTGTTGGCAGACCCCCACTAGTTGGAACGACAACATCAAACGACTCGCTGGGAGCCGCTGGATTCAGGCAGCGCAAGACCTGTGGAAGTCCATGCAGAGATCTTTGTCCAGCTATGGACATCTATCGGTTGAAAGAAGAAGTTTATTGTTCCTGGTGTATCGCGGATTTTCGCAAAATAAAGCTGGAAACAAACCATCGAATGCGTCCATAAGCCGCGGTTGACAGTCGCGACTGATATTCTTAGTTGAGATTCGAGATCGACAGTTTGGGACGCGGCTTGCGGACTCGTCCGAGTGCGCTGGGATTCTGGTGTTGGGTCTGTGGCCTATTCATCAAAGAACAGCAATCAATCAATCAACCAATTCTTTATTTGCATATGCAGGTACAGACAAGATATTATACATAATTATATAGGTTCAATTCACCACATATGGCCATAGAAATAGCGTGCAAAGTTTTTGTAAACATTAGGTAGGAAATTAATATTTACAATAATAATAGTTGGTGTTAATACTAGTTAAAAAAATAAATGTCAATTCAATGCTATTTTCAATAAAAATATGTCAAATATTACAATTGTCTAAAAATTCCTGAACCCTATAGAAACAATATATAATCACTACGTTCACATTGAGTACATTAATAGACTGGTTTTACAGCTGTTGACGCAGAAACGTCACCTCGAGTAGTGAAAATGAGATCTCTGTAGTTTTTTTGACGCACGGACGCGTTCCGCACCCCGTGCATACCGTCCACGGACGTTTTCCGTTGACAAAAACATCCAGCGGGCCAGATTTCTCTCAAACGTCCAAACGCTCAATGTTACGTCCGCGACTTACGCCCGATAGTATGCAGTTCATCATCATTTGCAACGCATCAACGGCTCGCTACTGAGCGCAGGTCTGCTCTCAGAGAAGGGTTATAGGCCATAGTCCACCACGCTGGCCCAATGCGAATTGGCGGACTTCACATTTTCGAGAACATTATGAAGAACTTCAGATGTGCAGGTTTCCTCACGATGTTTTCCTTCACCGTTGACCTTCATCACTTGACTCCGAAAAGTCAGAGTTGCGTACCTGGGATCGAACCTGCGACCCCCGAATAGGAGACCACAGTCCTAACCACAAGGCTATCACTGCTTTACACAGTTCAGTGTACATTTATTATCCAGATACCCTATAAGTCGCGTCCCTCAGCCGCGTCCGATAATTTGTTTCCACCTTAACGCCTGTTTTCAACCAGTAATTGAAAGGTTCCCATTGCAGCTCGTGAACGAAGCGGCCAAGGTCCGGTACCGGTCCGGCGGGCAGTTCTCGTGCGGGGGCCTCACGGTGCGCGCGCCGTGCGGGGCCGTGGGGCACGGGGGCCTCTACCACTCGCAGAGCCCGGAGGCCTTCTTTGCGCACGCTGCAGGACTGAAGGTAACATCTTAAGGCCACTGGCTGTGGTCTCGACCGCAAAATAAGTAAAAAAATCGGCGAAGTGCGAGTCGAGCCTCGCTCTTTTAGGGTTCCGTACATATGAACAAATCACTTTTTTTAAACTAGATACATATTTAGATATCTTAGTTCTTAGACAGTAAATTAGCATATGGGGAAAGAATGCTCGTTTGTTTTGGTCACAACTTTGAAGGCTCCCCCATTCCTTCATTTTTGAGGCTAATAATAAAAAAATATTTGAATTATTTGAACTCCACTTAATGAGCTCTAGGTAATGAGTAATGACACTTAAAGTTGATCTTTGAAAGGAAATTATAGTAAATCATCTAGTCCTTACTAATACACACATCAAAAGTGTCTAGGGATCAAGCATTTTTATGCGGATTTCTTGAGATTGAGATGTGGCTTTGTAATAAATTTATGATTTTATAAATTTATATGGATCCTTTTTGGTGCATTTCATAATTTCATAATCAGCGATTAAAATCCTGCCAGGAAGTCCATCCTTATAGTGGTGGAACCATCATGGTATGTGCGGGTATTTGGATCGGCGGAAGAACTGAGTTGATTTGGATCAGAGGCAACCTCAACGCTCAAATTTATGCTGAGACGATTGTATCAGACGTCATCGTTCCTCTACAAGTGCAAATCGGTCCCTTATTTCAGTTAATGCATGATAATGCACGACCGCACACCGCAAGAGTTGTAAGACAGACTCTCGCCGCAGCTAACATCAATGTCCTGCCCTGGCCTGCTCAGTCGCCAGACTTGAACCCGATTGAGCATGCATGGGATATGCTACAGAGAAGAGCTCTGCCGAATATGGAGGGTATCCAGTGGCAAGAAGACCTTTTTTTGTTGTTGCAACGAACATGGGCGGCCATTCCACAGCGTGATTTGGATGAACTCATTTTGAGTATGCCAAACCGATGTTCTTGTGTTGTTAGTGTTCGCGGTAGAAACACGGATTATTAATTGTTTATGTTACCCAATAAAATTTTAAAGAAAACTGTTATTTCAGTCTTTTTTTCGAACTTTAATGTTAGTGGTTCAAATGTCAAAAATCCCTTTATTAGGAAAATGGCAAATTTCTTTATTAATGCAAAGGTGACTTGGTTTATCGTTACTGTGACAAACGAAAACACTTTATTTGATGAATCCTTAAAGAAAATTTTAATTAATATCAATCAGGAGAAAAGTTATTGCAAAAATATATGTTGATCCCTAGACACTTTTGATGTGTTTATTATAAATGCGATTGTGTTTGTTTGTTGGTTTGTCCTTCAATCACGCCGCAACAGAGCCACAGATCGACGTGATTTTTTGCATGGGTATAGTTGAGGACCTGGAGAGTGACATAGGCTACTTTTTATCCCAGAAAATTAAAGTTCCAGCGGGATTTTAAAAACTAAATCCACGCGAATGAAGTCGCGGGCATCAGCTAGTAAATAAATGAATTAGCAAGAAAAGGATAGAATCATTTTGCTATAATCCGCCAACAGAAAAAATCTGTATGGTCAAACATGCAGTGACAAGCTAAGCACCGCTCACCTTCCCAAGCAAGCAAGAAAGCAAAGTTCCCAAGCAAGCAATGCCACCACCATTCACATGCACCACCAAAAAAGACACACTAATTTCGACGCACGTTTCACCCCTACACCGGAGCATCCTCAGCAGATGTGCATTGTAAAGTCGACATCTGAGGATGCTCCGGTGTCGGGGCGAAACGTTCGTCGAAATTTTCTTGCTAATCATGAACTTCCTTAAAGTAACACCTGCTTCTATCCAATAAATAAACAAAGCCTTTATTCAGACACAATGGTTGCTTATTCTGGTACAATAATATATTTTGGTATCTTATACACAATTTTTAGGGTTCCGTATCAAAAATGGTGAGACTTTCTCCGTCCGTCCGTCCGTCTGTCACAGTCGATTATTTCAGTAACTATTAAAGCTATCGACATGAAATTTGGCATAGTTGTGTATAATAATGGCCCAACATCATTGGAATAAAGAAAAATCAAAAATTATTTTTAGTTTTATTAAAAAAGGGGGAAAATCGGGGGTTTGAAATTTCAAAGTAAGATAACTATACCGAGTGGGGTATCATATGAAAGGCCTTTTCTTGTGCATTCTAAAACAGTTTTTTATTTATTTCTATATATAATAGTTTTTGATTAATCTTCCAAAATGTCGAAAAAAATACCGTTCCCTCCCCTTATCTCCGACCGTTCCCCCCCCCCCCCTTATCTCCGAAGTTTACCAATCGAAAAATCTGAAATAATTATGGTCAATAGAAGTTTATGTATATTTTACAGGAAAAATAAAACCAACGCTCTAACTAGCATAGTTTTTTTTATATTAGCAATAAACCTCTACAAACAAAGTTAACGATAAATAAGCATCCATAATAATAAGGTCCTTTGACCGCATAGAGCTCTATATAGATCCCTAAGCCATATCCATGATGTTTATGGTTTTCTAGGTGGTGGTTCCCAGAGGTCCAATAACCGCTAAAGGTCTGCTCCTCTCGTGTCTCCAAGATCGGGACCCCTGCATATTCTTCGAGCCCAAGATCTTGTACCGCTCGGCCAATGAGAATGTCCCTATCGACAGTTACACGCTGCCGCTTGGGAAGGCGCAGGTCTTGAGGGAGGGTACGTTGGCAACTGCTATTTATTTACCCGAGCCACAGGCGAGAGATTTCAATATCTTGAAGATTAAAAGTGAAAAGACCATTTGTCAAAACAGTTGACCGAAGTTAAATCTACGGTCCATCAATGAAATTAATAATAGGCATTAGAATTGACCTCATAGATTAAGAAACGAGCACTATTTTGTACACAGAACTCCATGTCATTCGATTCGGACGATTTCAACGCCGCCATGTTGCCGCGCTTGCAAACATGTCAGCTGACGTCACACGATCTAATCTAACGTTACGTTCCCTCAAATATGGTTCAGCGAAGCCACGGCTGGGTCATGCGTCATTCTCGTGGACGGGTGCCACTTGCGGGAATGGGGCTACATTATGTCTGCCCATCTTACGATATATTGCATTGTTAGTAGGTATGCATTTTTGGAAATTCCCTCATTGTGGAAACACTGCATACATGGCATAGTATTTATTGTTTTGTAAACTTGTTTTGAAAAGAGGTTTCTTGCTGGTTCTTCTCGGCGTGAAGAGCATTCCGAACCAGTGGTAGAGTCTGACGATTCAAAAGCACTTGTAAAAAGTTTATTTGAATAAAAAATATTTCTATTCTATTCTAACCAATATGATCGCCTGACAAGATCGTTGTTTACATGGTTTTTGACGTCATACTTGACACGCATGTTCCATATCGCAGGCGACGCGGCGACGCTGGTGGCGTGGGGCACGCAGGTGCACGTGCTGCTGGAGGTGGCCGCCCTGGCGGAGCAGCGGCTGGGCGTGCGCTGTGACGTCATCGACCTCATGTCCGTGCTGCCCTGGGACCGGGACACCGTGTGCGACGTGAGTGTGTTGTGTGTGTGTGTGCGCGCAGGCGACGCGGCGACGCGGCGACGCTGGTGGCGTGGGGCACGCAGGTGCACGTGCTGCTGGAGGTGGCCGCCCTGGCGGAGCAGCGGCTGGGCGTGCGCTGTGACGTCATCGACCTCATGTCCGTGCTGCCCTGGGACCGGGACACCGTGTGCGACGTGAGTGTGTTGTGTGTGTGTGTGCGCGCAGGCGACGCGGCGACGCGGCGACGCTGGTGGCGTGGGGCACGCAGGTGCACGTGCTGCTGGAGGTGGCCGCCCTGGCGGAGCAGCGGCTGGGCGTGCGCTGTGACGTCATCGACCTCATGTCCGTGCTGCCCTGGGACCGGGACACCGTGTGCGACGTGAGTGTGTTGTGTGTGTGTGTGCGCGCAGGCGACGCGGCGACGCGGCGACGCTGGTGGCGTGGGGCACGCAGGTGCACGTGCTGCTGGAGGTGGCCGCCCTGGCGGAGCAGCGGCTGGGCGTGCGCTGTGACGTCATCGACCTCATGTCCGTGCTGCCCTGGGACCGGGACACCGTGTGCGACGTGAGTGTGTTGTGTGTGTGTGTGCGCGCAGGCGACGCGGCGACGCGGCGACGCTGGTGGCGTGGGGCACGCAGGTGCACGTGCTGCTGGAGGTGGCCGCCCTGGCGGAGCAGCGGCTGGGCGTGCGCTGTGACGTCATCGACCTCATGTCCGTGCTGCCCTGGGACCGGGACACCGTGTGCGACGTGAGTGTGTTGTGTGTGTGTGTGCGCGCAGGCGACGCGGCGACGCGGCGACGCTGGTGGCGTGGGGCACGCAGGTGCACGTGCTGCTGGAGGTGGCCGCCCTGGCGGAGCAGCGGCTGGGCGTGCGCTGTGACGTCATCGACCTCATGTCCGTGCTGCCCTGGGACCGGGACACCGTGTGCGACGTGAGTGTGTTGTGTGTGTGTGTGCGCGCAGGCGACGCGGCGACGCGGCGACGCTGGTGGCGTGGGGCACGCAGGTGCACGTGCTGCTGGAGGTGGCCGCCCTGGCGGAGCAGCGGCTGGGCGTGCGCTGTGACGTCATCGACCTCATGTCCGTGCTGCCCTGGGACCGGGACACCGTGTGCGACGTGAGTGTGTTGTGTGTGTGTGTGCGCGCAGGCGACGCGGCGACGCGGCGACGCTGGTGGCGTGGGGCACGCAGGTGCACGTGCTGCTGGAGGTGGCCGCCCTGGCGGAGCAGCGGCTGGGCGTGCGCTGTGACGTCATCGACCTCATGTCCGTGCTGCCCTGGGACCGGGACACCGTGTGCGACGTGAGTGTGTTGTGTGTGTGTGTGCGCGCAGGCGACGCGGCGACGCGGCGACGCTGGTGGCGTGGGGCACGCAGGTGCACGTGCTGCTGGAGGTGGCCGCCCTGGCGGAGCAGCGGCTGGGCGTGCGCTGTGACGTCATCGACCTCATGTCCGTGCTGCCCTGGGACCGGGACACCGTGTGCGACGTGAGTGTGTTGTGTGTGTGTGTGCGCGCAGGCGACGCGGCGACGCGGCGACGCTGGTGGCGTGGGGCACGCAGGTGCACGTGCTGCTGGAGGTGGCCGCCCTGGCGGAGCAGCGGCTGGGCGTGCGCTGTGACGTCATCGACCTCATGTCCGTGCTGCCCTGGGACCGGGACACCGTGTGCGACGTGAGTGTGTTGTGTGTGTGTGTGCGCGCAGGCGACGCGGCGACGCGGCGACGCTGGTGGCGTGGGGCACGCAGGTGCACGTGCTGCTGGAGGTGGCCGCCCTGGCGGAGCAGCGGCTGGGCGTGCGCTGTGACGTCATCGACCTCATGTCCGTGCTGCCCTGGGACCGGGACACCGTGTGCGACGTGAGTGTGTTGTGTGTGTGTGTGCGCGCAGGCGACGCGGCGACGCGGCGACGCTGGTGGCGTGGGGCACGCAGGTGCACGTGCTGCTGGAGGTGGCCGCCCTGGCGGAGCAGCGGCTGGGCGTGCGCTGTGACGTCATCGACCTCATGTCCGTGCTGCCCTGGGACCGGGACACCGTGTGCGACGTGAGTGTGTTGTGTGTGTGTGTGCGCGCAGGCGACGCGGCGACGCGGCGACGCTGGTGGCGTGGGGCACGCAGGTGCACGTGCTGCTGGAGGTGGCCGCCCTGGCGGAGCAGCGGCTGGGCGTGCGCTGTGACGTCATCGACCTCATGTCCGTGCTGCCCTGGGACCGGGACACCGTGTGCGACGTGAGTGTGTTGTGTGTGTGTGTGCGCGCAGGCGACGCGGCGACGCGGCGACGCTGGTGGCGTGGGGCACGCAGGTGCACGTGCTGCTGGAGGTGGCCGCCCTGGCGGAGCAGCGGCTGGGCGTGCGCTGTGACGTCATCGACCTCATGTCCGTGCTGCCCTGGGACCGGGACACCGTGTGCGACGTGAGTGTGTTGTGTGTGTGTGTGCGCGCAGGCGACGCGGCGACGCGGCGACGCTGGTGGCGTGGGGCACGCAGGTGCACGTGCTGCTGGAGGTGGCCGCCCTGGCGGAGCAGCGGCTGGGCGTGCGCTGTGACGTCATCGACCTCATGTCCGTGCTGCCCTGGGACCGGGACACCGTGTGCGACGTGAGTGTGTTGTGTGTGTGTGTGCGCGCAGGCGACGCGGCGACGCGGCGACGCTGGTGGCGTGGGGCACGCAGGTGCACGTGCTGCTGGAGGTGGCCGCCCTGGCGGAGCAGCGGCTGGGCGTGCGCTGTGACGTCATCGACCTCATGTCCGTGCTGCCCTGGGACCGGGACACCGTGTGCGACGTGAGTGTGTTGTGTGTGTGTGTGCGCGCAGGCGACGCGGCGACGCGGCGACGCTGGTGGCGTGGGGCACGCAGGTGCACGTGCTGCTGGAGGTGGCCGCCCTGGCGGAGCAGCGGCTGGGCGTGCGCTGTGACGTCATCGACCTCATGTCCGTGCTGCCCTGGGACCGGGACACCGTGTGCGACGTGAGTGTGTTGTGTGTGTGTGTGCGCGCAGGCGACGCGGCGACGCGGCGACGCTGGTGGCGTGGGGCACGCAGGTGCACGTGCTGCTGGAGGTGGCCGCCCTGGCGGAGCAGCGGCTGGGCGTGCGCTGTGACGTCATCGACCTCATGTCCGTGCTGCCCTGGGACCGGGACACCGTGTGCGACGTGAGTGTGTTGTGTGTGTGTGTGCGCGCAGGCGACGCGGCGACGCGGCGACGCTGGTGGCGTGGGGCACGCAGGTGCACGTGCTGCTGGAGGTGGCCGCCCTGGCGGAGCAGCGGCTGGGCGTGCGCTGTGACGTCATCGACCTCATGTCCGTGCTGCCCTGGGACCGGGACACCGTGTGCGACGTGAGTGTGTTGTGTGTGTGTGTGCGCGCAGGCGACGCGGCGACGCGGCGACGCTGGTGGCGTGGGGCACGCAGGTGCACGTGCTGCTGGAGGTGGCCGCCCTGGCGGAGCAGCGGCTGGGCGTGCGCTGTGACGTCATCGACCTCATGTCCGTGCTGCCCTGGGACCGGGACACCGTGTGCGACGTGAGTGTGTTGTGTGTGTGTGTGCGCGCAGGCGACGCGGCGACGCGGCGACGCTGGTGGCGTGGGGCACGCAGGTGCACGTGCTGCTGGAGGTGGCCGCCCTGGCGGAGCAGCGGCTGGGCGTGCGCTGTGACGTCATCGACCTCATGTCCGTGCTGCCCTGGGACCGGGACACCGTGTGCGACGTGAGTGTGTTGTGTGTGTGTGTGCGCGCAGGCGACGCGGCGACGCGGCGACGCTGGTGGCGTGGGGCACGCAGGTGCACGTGCTGCTGGAGGTGGCCGCCCTGGCGGAGCAGCGGCTGGGCGTGCGCTGTGACGTCATCGACCTCATGTCCGTGCTGCCCTGGGACCGGGACACCGTGTGCGACGTGAGTGTGTTGTGTGTGTGTGTGCGCGCAGGCGACGCGGCGACGCGGCGACGCTGGTGGCGTGGGGCACGCAGGTGCACGTGCTGCTGGAGGTGGCCGCCCTGGCGGAGCAGCGGCTGGGCGTGCGCTGTGACGTCATCGACCTCATGTCCGTGCTGCCCTGGGACCGGGACACCGTGTGCGACGTGAGTGTGTTGTGTGTGTGTGTGCGCGCAGGCGACGCGGCGACGCGGCGACGCTGGTGGCGTGGGGCACGCAGGTGCACGTGCTGCTGGAGGTGGCCGCCCTGGCGGAGCAGCGGCTGGGCGTGCGCTGTGACGTCATCGACCTCATGTCCGTGCTGCCCTGGGACCGGGACACCGTGTGCGACGTGAGTGTGTTGTGTGTGTGTGTGCGCGCAGGCGACGCGGCGACGCGGCGACGCTGGTGGCGTGGGGCACGCAGGTGCACGTGCTGCTGGAGGTGGCCGCCCTGGCGGAGCAGCGGCTGGGCGTGCGCTGTGACGTCATCGACCTCATGTCCGTGCTGCCCTGGGACCGGGACACCGTGTGCGACGTGAGTGTGTTGTGTGTGTGTGTGCGCGCAGGCGACGCGGCGACGCGGCGACGCTGGTGGCGTGGGGCACGCAGGTGCACGTGCTGCTGGAGGTGGCCGCCCTGGCGGAGCAGCGGCTGGGCGTGCGCTGTGACGTCATCGACCTCATGTCCGTGCTGCCCTGGGACCGGGACACCGTGTGCGACGTGAGTGTGTTGTGTGTGTGTGTGCGCGCAGGCGACGCGGCGACGCGACGCTGGTGGCGTGGGGCACGCAGGTGCACGTGCTGCTGGAGGTGGCCGCCCTGGCGGAGCAGCGGCTGGGCGTGCGCTGTGACGTCATCGACCTCATGTCCGTGCTGCCCTGGGACCGGGACACCGTGTGCGACGTGAGTGTGTTGTGTGTGTGTGTGCGCGCAGGCGACGCGGCGACGCGGCGACGCTGGTGGCGTGGGGCACGCAGGTGCACGTGCTGCTGGAGGTGGCCGCCCTGGCGGAGCAGCGGCTGGGCGTGCGCTGTGACGTCATCGACCTCATGTCCGTGCTGCCCTGGGACCGGGACACCGTGTGCGACGTGAGTGTGTTGTGTGTGTGTGTGCGCGCAGGCGACGCGGCGACGCGGCGACGCTGGTGGCGTGGGGCACGCAGGTGCACGTGCTGCTGGAGGTGGCCGCCCTGGCGGAGCAGCGGCTGGGCGTGCGCTGTGACGTCATCGACCTCATGTCCGTGCTGCCCTGGGACCGGGACACCGTGTGCGACGTGAGTGTGTTGTGTGTGTGTGTGCGCGCAGGCGACGCGGCGACGCGGCGACGCTGGTGGCGTGGGGCACGCAGGTGCACGTGCTGCTGGAGGTGGCCGCCCTGGCGGAGCAGCGGCTGGGCGTGCGCTGTGACGTCATCGACCTCATGTCCGTGCTGCCCTGGGACCGGGACACCGTGTGCGACGTGAGTGTGTTGTGTGTGTGTGTGCGCGCAGGCGACGCGGCGACGCGGCGACGCTGGTGGCGTGGGGCACGCAGGTGCACGTGCTGCTGGAGGTGGCCGCCCTGGCGGAGCAGCGGCTGGGCGTGCGCTGTGACGTCATCGACCTCATGTCCGTGCTGCCCTGGGACCGGGACACCGTGTGCGACGTGAGTGTGTTGTGTGTGTGTGTGCGCGCAGGCGACGCGGCGACGCGGCGACGCTGGTGGCGTGGGGCACGCAGGTGCACGTGCTGCTGGAGGTGGCCGCCCTGGCGGAGCAGCGGCTGGGCGTGCGCTGTGACGTCATCGACCTCATGTCCGTGCTGCCCTGGGACCGGGACACCGTGTGCGACGTGAGTGTGTTGTGTGTGTGTGTGCGCGCAGGCGACGCGGCGACGCGGCGACGCTGGTGGCGTGGGGCACGCAGGTGCACGTGCTGCTGGAGGTGGCCGCCCTGGCGGAGCAGCGGCTGGGCGTGCGCTGTGACGTCATCGACCTCATGTCCGTGCTGCCCTGGGACCGGGACACCGTGTGCGACGTGAGTGTGTTGTGTGTGTGTGTGCGCGCAGGCGACGCGGCGACGCGGCGACGCTGGTGGCGTGGGGCACGCAGGTGCACGTGCTGCTGGAGGTGGCCGCCCTGGCGGAGCAGCGGCTGGGCGTGCGCTGTGACGTCATCGACCTCATGTCCGTGCTGCCCTGGGACCGGGACACCGTGTGCGACGTGAGTGTGTTGTGTGTGTGTGTGCGCGCAGGCGACGCGGCGACGCGGCGACGCTGGTGGCGTGGGGCACGCAGGTGCACGTGCTGCTGGAGGTGGCCGCCCTGGCGGAGCAGCGGCTGGGCGTGCGCTGTGACGTCATCGACCTCATGTCCGTGCTGCCCTGGGACCGGGACACCGTGTGCGACGTGAGTGTGTTGTGTGTGTGTGTGCGCGCAGGCGACGCGGCGACGCGGCGACGCTGGTGGCGTGGGGCACGCAGGTGCACGTGCTGCTGGAGGTGGCCGCCCTGGCGGAGCAGCGGCTGGGCGTGCGCTGTGACGTCATCGACCTCATGTCCGTGCTGCCCTGGGACCGGGACACCGTGTGCGACGTGAGTGTGTTGTGTGTGTGTGTGCGCGCAGGCGACGCGGCGACGCGGCGACGCTGGTGGCGTGGGGCACGCAGGTGCACGTGCTGCTGGAGGTGGCCGCCCTGGCGGAGCAGCGGCTGGGCGTGCGCTGTGACGTCATCGACCTCATGTCCGTGCTGCCCTGGGACCGGGACACCGTGTGCGACGTGAGTGTGTTGTGTGTGTGTGTGCGCGCAGGCGACGCGGCGACGCGGCGACGCTGGTGGCGTGGGGCACGCAGGTGCACGTGCTGCTGGAGGTGGCCGCCCTGGCGGAGCAGCGGCTGGGCGTGCGCTGTGACGTCATCGACCTCATGTCCGTGCTGCCCTGGGACCGGGACACCGTGTGCGACGTGAGTGTGTTGTGTGTGTGTGTGCGCGCAGGCGACGCGGCGACGCGGCGACGCTGGTGGCGTGGGGCACGCAGGTGCACGTGCTGCTGGAGGTGGCCGCCCTGGCGGAGCAGCGGCTGGGCGTGCGCTGTGACGTCATCGACCTCATGTCCGTGCTGCCCTGGGACCGGGACACCGTGTGCGACGTGAGTGTGTTGTGTGTGTGTGTGCGCGCAGGCGACGCGGCGACGCGGCGACGCTGGTGGCGTGGGGCACGCAGGTGCACGTGCTGCTGGAGGTGGCCGCCCTGGCGGAGCAGCGGCTGGGCGTGCGCTGTGACGTCATCGACCTCATGTCCGTGCTGCCCTGGGACCGGGACACCGTGTGCGACGTGAGTGTGTTGTGTGTGTGTGTGCGCGCAGGCGACGCGGCGACGCGGCGACGCTGGTGGCGTGGGGCACGCAGGTGCACGTGCTGCTGGAGGTGGCCGCCCTGGCGGAGCAGCGGCTGGGCGTGCGCTGTGACGTCATCGACCTCATGTCCGTGCTGCCCTGGGACCGGGACACCGTGTGCGACGTGAGTGTGTTGTGTGTGTGTGTGCGCGCAGGCGACGCGGCGACGCGGCGACGCTGGTGGCGTGGGGCACGCAGGTGCACGTGCTGCTGGAGGTGGCCGCCCTGGCGGAGCAGCGGCTGGGCGTGCGCTGTGACGTCATCGACCTCATGTCCGTGCTGCCCTGGGACCGGGACACCGTGTGCGACGTGAGTGTGTTGTGTGTGTGTGTGCGCGCAGGCGACGCGGCGACG
Source organism: Oeneis ivallda (assembly GCA_029955525.1). Taxonomy (NCBI): domain Eukaryota; kingdom Metazoa; phylum Arthropoda; class Insecta; order Lepidoptera; family Nymphalidae; genus Oeneis; species Oeneis ivallda. The sequence goes on along the minus strand of JARPMR010000012.1, from coordinate 2,500,676 downwards.
CGGCGACGCTGGTGGCGTGGGGCACGCAGGTGCACGTGCTGCTGGAGGTGGCCGCCCTGGCGGAGCAGCGGCTGGGCGTGCGCTGTGACGTCATCGACCTCATGTCCGTGCTGCCCTGGGACCGGGACACCGTGTGCGACGTGAGTGTGTTGTGTGTGTGTGTGCGCGCAGGCGACGCGGCGACGCGGCGACGCTGGTGGCGTGGGGCACGCAGGTGCACGTGCTGCTGGAGGTGGCCGCCCTGGCGGAGCAGCGGCTGGGCGTGCGCTGTGACGTCATCGACCTCATGTCCGTGCTGCCCTGGGACCGGGACACCGTGTGCGACGTGAGTGTGTTGTGTGTGTGTGTGCGCGCAGGCGACGCGGCGACGCGGCGACGCTGGTGGCGTGGGGCACGCAGGTGCACGTGCTGCTGGAGGTGGCCGCCCTGGCGGAGCAGCGGCTGGGCGTGCGCTGTGACGTCATCGACCTCATGTCCGTGCTGCCCTGGGACCGGGACACCGTGTGCGACGTGAGTGTGTTGTGTGTGTGTGTGCGCGCAGGCGACGCGGCGACGCGGCGACGCTGGTGGCGTGGGGCACGCAGGTGCACGTGCTGCTGGAGGTGGCCGCCCTGGCGGAGCAGCGGCTGGGCGTGCGCTGTGACGTCATCGACCTCATGTCCGTGCTGCCCTGGGACCGGGACACCGTGTGCGACGTGAGTGTGTTGTGTGTGTGTGTGCGCGCAGGCGACGCGGCGACGCGGCGACGCTGGTGGCGTGGGGCACGCAGGTGCACGTGCTGCTGGAGGTGGCCGCCCTGGCGGAGCAGCGGCTGGGCGTGCGCTGTGACGTCATCGACCTCATGTCCGTGCTGCCCTGGGACCGGGACAGGACACCGTGTGCGACGTGAGTGTGTTGTGTGTGTGTTGTGCGCGCAGGCGACGCGGCGACGCGGCGACGCTGGTGGCGTGGGGCACGCAGGTGCACGTGCTGCTGGAGGTGGCCGCCCCTGGCGGAAGCAGCGGCTGGGCGTGCGCTAGTGACGTCATCGACCTCATGTCCGTGCTGCCCTGGGACCGGGACACCGTGTGCGACGTGAGTGTGTTGTGTGTGTGTGTGCGCGCAGCGCGACGCGGCGACGCTGGTGGCGTGGGGCACGCAGGTGCACGTGCTGCTGGAGGTGGCCGCCCCTGGCGGAGCAGCGGCTGGGCGTGCGCTGTGACGTCATCGACCTCATGTCCGTGCTGCCCTGGGACCGGGACACCGTGTGCGACGTGAGTGTGTTGTGTGTGTGTGTGCGCGCAGGCGACGCGGCGACGCGGCGACGCTGGTAGCGTGGGGCACGCAGGTGCACGTGCTGCTGGAGGTGGCCGCCCTGGCGGAGCAGCGGCTGGGGCGTGCGCTGTGACGTCATCGACCTCATGTCCGTGCTGCCCTGGGACCGGACACCGTGTGCGACGTGAGTGTGTTGTGTGTGTGTGTGTGCGCGCAGGCGACGCGGCGACGCGGCGACGCTGGTGGCGTGGGGCACGCAGGTGCACGTGCTGCTGGAGGTGGCCGCCCTGGCGGAGCAGCGGCTGGGCGTGCGCTGTGACGTCATCGACCTCATGTCCGTGCTGCCCTGGGACCGGGACACCGTGTGCGACGTGAGTGTGTTGTGTGTGTGTGTGCGCGCAGGCGACGCGGCGACGCGGCGACGCTGGTGGCGTGGGGCACGCAGGTGCACGTGCTGCTGGAGGTGGCCGCCCTGGCGGAGCAGCGGCTGGGCGTGCGCTGTGACGTCATCGACCTCATGTCCGTGCTGCCCTGGGACCGGGACACCGTGTGCGACGTGAGTGTGTTGTGTGTGTGTGTGCGCGCAGGCGACGCGGCGACGCGGCGACGCTGGTGGCGTGGGGCACGCAGGTGCACGTGCTGCTGGAGGTGGCCGCCCTGGCGGAGCAGCGGCTGGGCGTGCGCTGTGACGTCATCGACCTCATGTCCGTGCTGCCCTGGGACCGGGACACCGTGTGCGACGTGAGTGTGTTGTGTGTGTGTGTGCGCGCAGGCGACGCGGCGACGCGGCGACGCTGGTGGCGTGGGGCACGCAGGTGCACGTGCTGCTGGAGGTGGCCGCCCTGGCGGAGCAGCGGCTGGGCGTGCGCTGTGACGTCATCGACCTCATGTCCGTGCTGCCCTGGGACCGGGACACCGTGTGCGACGTGAGTGTGTTGTGTGTGTGTGTGCGCGCAGGCGACGCGGCGACGCGGCGACGCTGGTGGCGTGGGGCACGCAGGTGCACGTGCTGCTGGAGGTGGCCGCCCTGGCGGAGCAGCGGCTGGGCGTGCGCTGTGACGTCATCGACCTCATGTCCGTGCTGCCCTGGGACCGGGACACCGTGTGCGACGTGAGTGTGTTGTGTGTGTGTGTGCGCGCAGGCGACGCGGCGACGCGGCGACGCTGGTGGCGTGGGGCACGCAGGTGCACGTGCTGCTGGAGGTGGCCGCCCTGGCGGAGCAGCGGCTGGGCGTGCGCTGTGACGTCATCGACCTCATGTCCGTGCTGCCCTGGGACCGGGACACCGTGTGCGACGTGAGTGTGTTGTGTGTGTGTGTGCGCGCAGGCGACGCGGCGACGCGGCGACGCTGGTGGCGTGGGGCACGCAGGTGCACGTGCTGCTGGAGGTGGCCGCCCTGGCGGAGCAGCGGCTGGGCGTGCGCTGTGACGTCATCGACCTCATGTCCGTGCTGCCCTGGGACCGGGACACCGTGTGCGACGTGAGTGTGTTGTGTGTGTGTGTGCGCGCAGGCGACGCGGCGACGCGGCGACGCTGGTGGCGTGGGGCACGCAGGTGCACGTGCTGCTGGAGGTGGCCGCCCTGGCGGAGCAGCGGCTGGGCGTGCGCTGTGACGTCATCGACCTCATGTCCGTGCTGCCCTGGGACCGGGACACCGTGTGCGACGTGAGTGTGTTGTGTGTGTGTGTGCGCGCAGGCGACGCGGCGACGCGGCGACGCTGGTGGCGTGGGGCACGCAGGTGCACGTGCTGCTGGAGGTGGCCGCCCTGGCGGAGCAGCGGCTGGGCGTGCGCTGTGACGTCATCGACCTCATGTCCGTGCTGCCCTGGGACCGGGACACCGTGTGCGACGTGAGTGTGTTGTGTGTGTGTGTGCGCGCAGGCGACGCGGCGACGCGGCGACGCTGGTGGCGTGGGGCACGCAGGTGCACGTGCTGCTGGAGGTGGCCGCCCTGGCGGAGCAGCGGCTGGGCGTGCGCTGTGACGTCATCGACCTCATGTCCGTGCTGCCCTGGGACCGGGACACCGTGTGCGACGTGAGTGTGTTGTGTGTGTGTGTGCGCGCAGCGACCGACGCGGCGACGCTGGTGGCGTGGGGCACGCAGGTGCACGTGCTGCTGGAGGTGGCCGCCCTGGCGGAGCAGCGGCTGGGCGTGCGCTGTGACGTCATCGACCTCATGTCCGTGCTGCCCTGGGACCGGGACACCGTGTGCGACGTGAGTGTGTTGTGTGTGTGTGTGCGCGCAGGCGACGCGGCGACGCGGCGACGCTGGTGGCGTGGGGCACGCAGGTGCACGTGCTGCTGGAGGTGGCCGCCCTGGCGGAGCAGCGGCTGGGCGTGCGCTGTGACGTCATCGACCTCATGTCCGTGCTGCCCTGGGACCGGGACACCGTGTGCGACGTGAGTGTGTTGTGTGTGTGTGTGTGCGCGCAGGCGACGCGGCGACGCGGCGACGCTGGTGGCGTGGGGCACGCAGGTGCACGTGCTGCTGGAGGTGGCCGCCCTGGCGGAGCAGCGGCTGGGCGTGCGCTGTGATGTCATCGACCTCATGTCCGTGCTGCCCTGGGACCGGGACACCGTGTGCGACGTGAGTGTGTTGTGTGTGTGTGTGCGCGCAGGCGACGCGGCGACGCGGCGACGCTGGTGGCGTGGGGCACGCAGGTGCACGTGCTGCTGGAGGTGGCCGCCCTGGCGGAGCAGCGGCTGGGCGTGCGCTGTGACGTCATCGACCTCATGTCCGTGCTGCCCTGGGACCGGGACACCGTGTGCGACGTGAGTGTGTTGTGTGTGTGTGTGTGCGCGCAGGCGACGCGGCGACGCGGCGACGCTGGTGGCGTGGGGCACGCAGGTGCACGTGCTGCTGGAGGTGGCCGCCCTGGCGGAGCAGCGGCTGGGCGTGCGCTGTGACGTCATCGACCTCATGTCCGTGCTGCCCTGGGACCGGGACACCGTGTGCGACGTGAGTGTGTTGTGTGTGTGTGTGCGCGCAGGCGACGCGGCGACGCGGCGACGCTGGTGGCGTGGGGCACGCAGGTGCACGTGCTGCTGGAGGTGGCCGCCCTGGCGGAGCAGCGGCTGGGCGTGCGCTGTGACGTCATCGACCTCATGTCCGTGCTGCCCTGGGACCGGGACACCGTGTGCGACGTGAGTGTGTTGTGTGTGTGTGTGCGCGCAGGCGACGCGGCGACGCGGCGACGCTGGTGGCGTGGGGCACGCAGGTGCACGTGCTGCTGGAGGTGGCCGCCCTGGCGGAGCAGCGGCTGGGCGTGCGCTGTGACGTCATCGACCTCATGTCCGTGCTGCCCTGGGACCGGGACACCGTGTGCGACGTGAGTGTGTTGTGTGTGTGTGTGCGCGCAGGCGACGCGGCGACGCGGCGACGCTGGTGGCGTGGGGCACGCAGGTGCACGTGCTGCTGGAGGTGGCCGCCCTGGCGGAGCAGCGGCTGGGCGTGCGCTGTGACGTCATCGACCTCATGTCCGTGCTGCCCTGGGACCGGGACACCGTGTGCGACGTGAGTGTGTTGTGTGTGTGTGTGCGCGCAGGCGACGCGGCGACGCGGCGACGCTGGTGGCGTGGGGCACGCAGGTGCACGTGCTGCTGGAGGTGGCCGCCCTGGCGGAGCAGCGGCTGGGCGTGCGCTGTGACGTCATCGACCTCATGTCCGTGCTGCCCTGGGACCGGGACACCGTGTGCGACGTGAGTGTGTTGTGTGTGTGTGTGCGCGCAGGCGACGCGGCGACGCGGCGACGCTGGTGGCGTGGGGCACGCAGGTGCACGTGCTGCTGGAGGTGGCCGCCCTGGCGGAGCAGCGGCTGGGCGTGCGCTGTGACGTCATCGACCTCATGTCCGTGCTGCCCTGGGACCGGGACACCGTGTGCGACGTGAGTGTGTTGTGTGTGTGTGTGTGCGCGCAGGCGACGCGGCGACGCGGCGACGCTGGTGGCGTGGGGCACGCAGGTGCACGTGCTGCTGGAGGTGGCCGCCCTGGCGGAGCAGCGGCTGGGCGTGCGCTGTGACGTCATCGACCTCATGTCCGTGCTGCCCTGGGACCGGGACACCGTGTGCGACGTGAGTGTGTTGTGTGTGTGTGTGCGCGCAGGCGACGCGGCGACGCGGCGACGCTGGTGGCGTGGGGCACGCAGGTGCACGTGCTGCTGGAGGTGGCCGCCCTGGCGGAGCAGCGGCTGGGCGTGCGCTGTGACGTCATCGACCTCATGTCCGTGCTGCCCTGGGACCGGGACACCGTGTGCGACGTGAGTGTGTTGTGTGTGTGTGTGCGCGCAGGCGACGCGGCGACGCGGCGACGCTGGTGGCGTGGGGCACGCAGGTGCACGTGCTGCTGGAGGTGGCCGCCCTGGCGGAGCAGCGGCTGGGCGTGCGCTGTGACGTCATCGACCTCATGTCCGTGCTGCCCTGGGACCGGGACACCGTGTGCGACGTGAGTGTGTTGTGTGTGTGTGTGTGCGCGCAGGCGACGCGGCGACGCGGCGACGCTGGTGGCGTGGGGCACGCAGGTGCACGTGCTGCTGGAGGTGGCCGCCCTGGCGGAGCAGCGGCTGGGCGTGCGCTGTGACGTCATCGACCTCATGTCCGTGCTGCCCTGGGACCGGGACACCGTGTGCGACGTGAGTGTGTTGTGTGTGTGTGTGCGCGCAGGCGACGCGGCGACGCGGCGACGCTGGTGGCGTGGGGCACGCAGGTGCACGTGCTGCTGGAGGTGGCCGCCCTGGCGGAGCAGCGGCTGGGCGTGCGCTGTGACGTCATCGACCTCATGTCCGTGCTGCCCTGGGACCGGGACACCGTGTGCGACGTGAGTGTGTTGTGTGTGTGTGTGCGCGCAGGCGACGCGGCGACGCGGCGACGCTGGTGGCGTGGGGCACGCAGGTGCACGTGCTGCTGGAGGTGGCCGCCCTGGCGGAGCAGCGGCTGGGCGTGCGCTGTGACGTCATCGACCTCATGTCCGTGCTGCCCTGGGACCGGGACACCGTGTGCGACGTGAGTGTGTTGTGTGTGTGTGTGCGCGCAGGCGACGCGGCGACGCGGCGACGCTGGTGGCGTGGGGCACGCAGGTGCACGTGCTGCTGGAGGTGGCCGCCCTGGCGGAGCAGCGGCTGGGCGTGCGCTGTGACGTCATCGACCTCATGTCCGTGCTGCCCTGGGACCGGGACACCGTGTGCGACGTGAGTGTGTTGTGTGTGTGTGTGCGCGCAGGCGACGCGGCGACGCGGCGACGCTGGTGGCGTGGGGCACGCAGGTGCACGTGCTGCTGGAGGTGGCCGCCCTGGCGGAGCAGCGGCTGGGCGTGCGCTGTGACGTCATCGACCTCATGTCCGTGCTGCCCTGGGACCGGGACACCGTGTGCGACGTGAGTGTGTTGTGTGTGTGTGTGCGCGCAGGCGACGCGGCGACGCGGCGACGCTGGTGGCGTGGGGCACGCAGGTGCACGTGCTGCTGGAGGTGGCCGCCCTGGCGGAGCAGCGGCTGGGCGTGCGCTGTGACGTCATCGACCTCATGTCCGTGCTGCCCTGGGACCGGGACACCGTGTGCGACGTGAGTGTGTTGTGTGTGTGTGTGCGCGCAGGCGACGCGGCGACGCGGCGACGCTGGTGGCGTGGGGCACGCAGGTGCACGTGCTGCTGGAGGTGGCCGCCCTGGCGGAGCAGCGGCTGGGCGTGCGCTGTGACGTCATCGACCTCATGTCCGTGCTGCCCTGGGACCGGGACACCGTGTGCGACGTGAGTGTGTTGTGTGTGTGTGTGCGCGCAGGCGACGCGGCGACGCGGCGACGCTGGTGGCGTGGGGCACGCAGGTGCACGTGCTGCTGGAGGTGGCCGCCCTGGCGGAGCAGCGGCTGGGCGTGCGCTGTGACGTCATCGACCTCATGTCCGTGCTGCCCTGGGACCGGGACACCGTGTGCGATGTGAGTGTGTTGTGTGTGTGTGTGTGTCATGTGTAATACATTTGAGAACTTTTTCAAAAATATACCAGTAACCACGACCAGTTCTCTAAATTCCTCGCCAACAGAAGCCTGTAATCTTCTAAGAAGCAATGTCTCTGAGTGCAATAAACTATTTAGGTTTGAACACGTTCTTCTTCTTCTTTATCAACCGATAGAGGTCCACTGCTGGACAAAGGTCTCTTGCATGGACCTCCACAGGTTTCGGTCTTGCGCCGCCTGAATCCAGCGGCTCCCTGCGTTTGATGTCGTCGGTCCACCTAGTGGGGGATCTGCCAACACTGCGTTTCCCGGTGTGGGTCGCCACTCTAGCACCTTGGGACCCCAACGGCCATCAGCTCTTCGAACTATGTGCCCCGCCCATTTCCACTTCAGTTTCTCGACTCACTGAGCTAGGTCGGTGACTTTGGTTCTCCTACGGATCTCCTCATTTCTGATTTGATCTCGTAGGGATACCCCTTTTTCTTTATTTTCCCCCGAATTGGCCGACTTCACACACCTTTGAGAACATTATGAAGGTTTCCTCACGATGTTTTCCTTCACCATTGAAGCTTGTGACATTTAATTTCTAAAACTCAGAAAAGTCAGAGGTGCGTGCCCGGGATCGAAGTTGCGACACTCCAAATAGGAGACCGCAGTACTAACAACTAGGCTATCACTGCTTCCATAAATAAAATTTTACTGTCATAATTTGTATGTTTTCAGTCAGTGAAGAAGACTGGGCGATGCCTGATAGCGCACGAGGCGCCTCTCACCGCGGGCTTCGGCGCCGAGCTGGCCGCCACCGTGCAGGTTCGTGGTACTCTTCATCATCATCAGCAACCCATCGACGGCTCACTACTGAGCGCAGGTCTCCTCTCAGAGAAGGGTTATAGGCCATAGTCCACCACGCTGGCCCAATGCGAATTGGCGGACGTCACACACCTTCGAGAACATTATGAAGAACTCACAAGTGTGCAGGTTTCCTCACGATGTTTTCCTTCACCGTTGAAGCAAGTGATATTTAATTGCTTAAACGCACTTGACTCCGAAAAGTCAGAGGTACCTGATCGAACCTGCGACCCTCCGAATAGGAGATCACTATCCTAACCACTAGGCTATCACTGCTCGATCGTGGTATTCTTACCGTGCTTCAAATTCCTGGTTTGATTTTTTTTTTATTCGATGACAAGCTAGTCTTTGACTGCCATCTCACCTGATTGTAAGTGACGATGCAGTCTTAGATGTCAGCGGGCTAACCTGGAAGGGGTATGGCAGTGAACATTCACAACCCATACCCCTAATTGGTTTCTACTCGCTATCGTGCTGGAACGCTAAACCCATGGCGGCACGTCTTTGACGGTAGGGTAACTAGCCACGGCCAAAGATTCCCTCCAAACCAGACCAGACCAGTGACAATTCAGAAGTTATAAATTCCCAAATTGACCCCGCCGGGAATCGAACCCGAGACCTCCCAAGTCCCAGTTATAACTTTATAAGACCACAGCGCTCACCACTGAGCCAGGGAGGTCGTCAAATTTTTATATTATGGTGTGACCAGTCACAACTCAGCATGTACTGTAGGAGTCAGGCGTCGGTGGCAGTAATGGCGTCCTGTTTTGCATCCCTTGTGTAGGTAACCCACCGAGCTGTATAATTAATCTATGATTAACACTGGAGAGGCTGCCATCAATTTTTTTGACGTGATAACGTCTTATAAATCGATGAACACCGGCTGTACGCACGAAAAAGTGTCACGTTCCGCCTGCGCCTGAGCGTGCAAGCGAGGGCGCGGAACAAGCGATAGAGGCACGACCGGCCCAAGCGTTGGCTTGTGCCGCCCGCCAGTCATCGTCAATGTTTCCTTATGACGTTATCACGTAAAACTATCGTCCGTAAACCGACTTTACAGACAACCAATTTTTTGAAGTGAAAACTTCTTCGTCACCTGGAGATTTCAGTAAGCGTTCAACATTTTAGAGCCTCTCAAGCAACCTTGTACGACGCGGTCGGCCAGCAGCCGCCTTCCTTACCGTTTAATCATTTAATGTATTCAGATGTCGCAGGTTCGAATCTCACGAAACGTGACAGTGCGCTTTTTTCTAATCTTTTTTATATTTATTATTTTATTTTATATTTGTTTTTAATTATTAGCAAATCTAGTTTTCATTTCTTTGCAAACAGTTGCTTAAACTGAGAAAGTAGATACGTATCACTGATTTCGATGCTGACGTGTAGTTCGACCGTAGCTATAGTGTAAGTGGCTAACGGCATTCCGAACCAGTGGTAGACTCATTGACGATTCAAAAGTACTTGTAAAAGTTTATTTGAATAAAAACATTTCTATTCTATTCTATTCTAACACACTCGGGCGCGATTCCCAAGAGATGTGGGTTCGAATCCCGCTGGCTTCGGAGTTGTTGATATGTGTTTATTTTATTCTGATATTTCCTTAAGTGTAGGTTACATAAAAACACATTAAGAACGCGTATAACACCAAAAAAAATCAGATTTCGCGATGAAATAAAACATAGCCGCAACCTCATGTGAGGCGCGACAAGAGAAAGCGTTTTGCGCGGAATAGGAGTGTAGTAAGCGCCAAATACTTTGTAACTCGTAAAATATTCATTTTCTTTTCAATTCACTAGGCTACTCTCTTGATAATATCAATCGGAATTTAATGTAAAAATTTCGGCTCTGTAATATGCAACACATTGAAAATAAATGAATATTGGTTAAAAATTAGACCTAACTTCGCGATTTTTATTATCGAACAAATTTCATCATTTTATGTTTTTGCCAAGCACGTCCCTTGGCAGTATGATGTAATTTTTGCGTGTTTTTTTCGGATAGTTGAAACTTGATCTACTACTTACTAAAAATCAAATCTGTTTACTGTTAACGAACGTACACCCACTCTTAATTGTGTCCAGGAGGAGTGTTTCCTGCACCTGGAGGCGCCGGTGGCGCGCGTGGCGGGCTGGGACGCGCCCTTCCCGCACGTGTTCGAGCCCTTCTACCTGCCCGACAGGTGGCGCTGTCTCGACGCGCTCGCGCAGCTGCTGCACTACTGACTGTTACCTCATATAAGTGAAATAAATGTTTACAATAATCGCTGCTTCATTGGTTTTACTGTTCCTACTGTATACTGTACCTACAAGCCACTCGTACATCTATCTATATGTTATAATTATAGTGTATTATACGAGTACGTACCACAATAATTGTTTTATAATGTCGATATTTCGATCCAGTTACATGGACCGTGGTCACGACGGGACTGCGGTGTTGAGAGACGTCAAGTTGAAGCTGTCATGGGTAGAATCTATCTACCGGCCTTCTTGGTCTTTTTGACGGAAAAGTTTTTATGTTTCGGCAAAATACACTCACAACGTCACTTTTTAATTTTGGTGTTGCACGACGCTTTCCTGGCTTGCATAATTCTACCACTGGATTCCACATGCTGGCTAGCTTGAAACCATCTTCACGATTGAAATTCCGGTGTTTACGAATTTCAATCGCTTCACGCACTATCCTCGGAATATAGTGACGGTCTGTGGAGAGAACTCGTGGGTTATGGAGTTCGATCCAGTGCTTTGTTTCTGGTTGTAGAATATGTTCCGCGATCGCAGACTTCTGAGGATCGTTGTTTTTAACCGCTTTTATATGTTCTGACACCCTTGTTGCTATGGGTCTCTTAGTTTGACCAATGTAAGAGCTACCACAGCTGCAGTCGATTTTATACACACCCGGACATTGATAAGGTAAACGATCCTTCGGTGATCGCATCAGGTGGGCGATCTTTTGGAAAGGAATGAACACGGTCCTAATGCTGTATTGTTTACTCAACAATGTACCTATTTTGTCAGTCACTCCTTTCACATAAGGCAGGTATGCCATTCGCCTTTCAGCCTCCAAAGGTCGTCTACTACAACTCTGATGTTTCTTTTTTACACAAGGGGGCTTATGACCATTCCATCTTAACACCTGGCGTACATGTTCGAGCTCACCTTGAATGTGAAGGTCATCACACAGGTCGTGAGCGCGGTTAATTAGGGTAGTAGCAACCGACGCCAGGTGGCGAGGATGGTGATGTGACGAACCGTGTAGATACATGTCCGTGTGCGTCTGCTTTCGGTATACCGAGTGACCAAAACTACCATCAGATCGTATATGTACAAGGACATCCAAAAATGGCAAGGACCAGTCTATCTCCAATTCGTACGTGAAAGACATTTTCCGATGGATATTGTTTAAGTGTGCTAGATATTGTGCCACTTGTTCCTCACTGCCAGGCAGTATAGCAAAAAAATCGTCCACGTAACGTTTCCAGACTTTGATGTGTATGGGTGCAGTGGAAATGGCAAGCTTCTCAAAATGTTCCATCCACAGGTTGGCGACCACTGGCGCGACTGGACTCCCCATAGCTACACCATCAATTTGAAGATAATATTGGCCTTTATACAAGAAAAAACTGGAATCTAAACAGTGGCGTAGTAAAGTTATATATTCCTCAGGGATGTTATTTTCATGTAACTTCCTTTTTATTACCTCCAAACAGTCTACCTATCTATATGTTACCGTTATCTATATGTTACCGTTAGAGTGCATAATACGTTAATGTGCTCATTAACTAGGTAATCTGCAGATGCTCGGATACGATGCGTTAAAGTGCGAAATTTGAATTAAAAAAGGTCTTATTTGCACTTTACCTAGTTAGTCTGCACAATAACGAATGGTAGATCGTTAAATTGCGGAAGACACTGAACGAAATACTTTTGTTTCGCTCACCCGCTCCTCCCGCGCCCCTCAGGTTTTTTAAACTTAAGTTAGGTACATTGACCCAATACAACCTAAGTGCCCTGACAACCTAAGTGCCTGCGGCCGGGCACCTGGCTATTCATGTATAACCCCAGCCTAACCTAACTTTAGATTTTGCCAAATTTTTATTTTATTTATTGACCGAGCGAAGCGAGGTCTCTGAGTCTACTAGAGTGAATTTGCACTTGTCCGTCCGTCCGTCCGTCTGTCAGAGCCTTATAACTTTTGAATTACTGAACGTAATTACTTCAAATTTAGATATAATATGCAAACTGATGGCCTTCAGCCGAATATTGCATAAAAAATTATAAAATACTTTATTTCAGGGGCTCTCATAGAAGTGAATGCGAAGTATGCTTAGGATTGTATTTAGGAGCTACCTACGTAAAGAGACTCCTACTTAGGGGATTATTTAGGTATGCTTGGTGAAAACGGGCATAATAATAATGTCAGGTTTGGTCGTCATGTATCGATTGAATGAATAATCATGGGATACCGTTACCGCGAGGTCTCAGTTCGGGGCGAACCACTAGTATAGATAAGTTGGCGGTACGAAGTTCGCTGGGCCAGCTAGTATATTATATTTTAAAGTTTTAAACGTTAACCAACCAAAAGAGAGTCAAATTTTCTACAACAGTGAGGGCGAGGAACCGTTTTTCCTACGATGGCCAGCTTGTGGACGCAGGTTACAAGAGCCGGCCCGCTTAGGCGGGCTTTACACATGAGCCAACTTGGCCTGCAATGATGATCACCAACGTTTGGTGTCGTAACATGAATGCATAGCTAGAGAGAACTCCAGTGCATCTGAATATTCGCGTGCAGCAACCGCAAACTGCGCGAAACCAAATACATACAGAGATTAGAGCAGCCCTCCGTCAACACTGCCATACTGTGTAGAAACGGACTCTCGACAGTGTAAGGAAAACAACCTTATATATAGCACAAACGCATTAAAACTTCGATAGCGCGAGTTAGGTGTTTTGCTTATAAAAACTTATTTATTGAAGTTTTATGAATTCTGTTTTTTTCTACATTTAGGGAATCATAAAAGTAAAGCAATTTAATAACAAAAAAAAAAATAAAAAAAGCGATAAGTATCTATTCTAATTTTTAAGGACTTTTTTTAAGAAATTTTATTAAGTGACCTTTTTATTTTCTTAGT